>OX421490.1:5867436-7164102 GCA_949126895.1 Eilema caniola | reverse complement strand
AGTTCACATGATGGCCGGCCACCATGCGCTATCAAAGGCTCTCTCTACATCCAGGGACACTAACGTGACGATCTTTCTATAGAGGGCGTCCGTGTTCTCCGAGCCACGACCTGACTAATGCAAATAGCTATATTCATGTAGGTATACAAAAAAAAAGCACCGAGTGGCTATCGAACCCGCGTCCCGCATTCACTACCGACACGCCACGAGGGTTGTCTATTACGACTGTCTAATAATTTCACACAAAATAATTCAAGCCGAAATGTAAAAGTACCCATATTTTCTCTCTGTATATCAATTGCGCTAGTATCACTACTGGCTCCGTCGGCTAACGCAGTCCGCAATGAATTATTGAACATCCTATGACTCTGCAATCTTATACCATTAAATCAATGTTATCTCTTGAACATTCGGCGCTACGAGTGTTTGCGATTCGGGGGACGTGCCCCATTAATGTTGTAATAGTTTTGTATTCCGAAGTTTCTAGATTTATTTGATGAAGTATGATTATAATTTTACTTGACACTGGAGTAAATGACAAAAGTTATAGTCTGTTCTTTAATTTCAGATAGTAAAATGACATTACCTGAGTTGCCGGTTTATTGCAATTAAAAACTAGACATGTGCCACCAGTATCGAAAGTTGTCGATAAATTAAATTTAGTACAGATATTTGTTGGTTATTTTATAGTTAGTTAGTTATAGTTGATTTGATTTGATGGATAGTGTACGAAACTAAAAAACTTTTTCATTTTAACTGTTTTGAAATTTGGTCCTATGGGCTACAAATTTGGAGTACAGCCAATAAAACAGTATCATGCGCTAACAAAGGGCCCAGAACGGCACTTTTCGGGACATTGTCAATGCACCGCGGCTTACTTGAAATGAGGACATCCACGCATATCTCTCAATGCCAACAATCTTTGAAGAAATCGCAGCGGTTAAAACTAAATATGCTATAAGGCTCTCAGTTCACCCAAATCCTCTTGCTCCTGAGCTTCTTAGGGAATGTACCTCAAGACTAAAGAGGAAAACTAACTATATTTTAATGGATCTGTCAGTGGTTACTGTGAGCATCGTCATGTAAACCCTCACTCAACAAATCCGATTATAGTCCTAGATAACTGATTGCGGATTTATAAAAGCTGGAATCATTATTTCACAATTTTATTTGACATTTGCAATTGTCAATTTACTATCTGAAATAAAAAAAACGGACTATACTTAAGGCCGGGTGTCAGTGCGACGTCCGTACTCATCGCACTGCTAATATAAAATCCACGAAGAGAGAAAGAGAGAGCGAGAGATAGAGAGAGATGGCCGCCGGAGCTTGAAAGCAGCTGATAATTATAGGATGTACCGTACTTGTTTCTTGTTTTTTTTATTTATTTATTTATTTTACCAGTCCTTAGATATTTTTATGCTTCATTTTTTAAGAGTTACTTCGAAATAATAATGGCGTCTTAGTGTAAAATGTGTTTGAAGTAGCGATTTGCAGCATTTTAGACCCATGTTTGACGCTAATTTCTATCGAGGCATTTATTATGAATCACGTTCCTGTCTTTATCACTAGACAGGTTACCCTACCTACTTTATGAATATGCTATATGGCGCAATTAGCTATATAACTTGTTATAAATATATTTCAAAATGTTAAAAAAAAGCCTGCAACCCGGCCGGGTCGTCAAAATAATAATTCGCAAAAAAAAATCAGTAGATCTACTAATTTACTGATAAACCCTATGTGGCCTATTTCATACATTTGCATAAGTTACCTATATACGCAGAGATTTTTTTGAAGTGAAAAATTCTTTAGCGGCGTTGGATGGGTAAAAAGTGTTAAACTCGCGTCAGGATCACTTGACCTTTGAAGCTTAAACGACGACTGACGACATACAACATTAGCAACAGATTGTTTATTTTGTTAGGTAAGCTAAGAAGCTTCGTAGCTTAGCGGTAAGCGCTTCGACTGTAAGTCCTTATGGTTTCAGATAGTACCGGGTGCGAACCTGGGTTTCTGACACTTTTTGTGATTATTATTTTTTTGTAATTTATTACTTTTTGTGATTATTTTTTACTTTTTGTAATTTAATACTCTTTGTGATTATTTTTTCGTGTGATTATTATTAGTGATAGGTTCTATGATTGGCGCTATATTATAGGTATAGTATGTTATGGTATGTTCTTTTTATCTTTTTCTCTGTATATATTATAACGAAGAAAGAAAGAAAGAAAAAGTTTTCACTTCTGCCAGCACTCCCGGAGTGCAACCCGTTTTTTTTTAAACCACTCAGGTGGCAGACAAGTATACGGTCCACCTGATGGAAAGTGGTTACCGTGGCCTGTGAACGTCGAACACCAGGGGAGTCACACTTGTGCTGCTGGCCCTGTAAACACAGACAGTTTCTGTGCCGTCAGTGCAGAAGACAAAGCAGGAACAGTCCCCGATCCTCCCACCGACAGCACAAAAACTCTCCAGTGAGCTCTGACTACCGCACTCACCGCCGAGAACACAACACGAGGTTATTATGGCCGCGGTATTCTGTAGGGCGGAGGTACTTCCCCAGTCGGACTGCTCAATTGGACGGGAATACCGTCGTGTCCTACCTCCTTAATCAATCCTTAGGCAGTCTCGGGTCCGCTTTCCGTCTATTACTCTACCACTTGATACATAATTAATTTAGGTCACGACACTAAAAATTTACTACTAGATACTATAAAACTAAAACGACGCCCCCATAAAATCTCAAAGCAACATTTTATCAATCGACTTGAACAACATTGTTTACTGTTCCAATAATATTTATGAGTCACAGCGACGTAATAATTAATTAAATTTTGAAATGGCATTAAAATGGCATTAAATTTTGGACTTTATTTCTATAAGCTTGAAAGATTTCGTTACGCTTTTTCATTCGATCTACAAGAAATAAGAAGCCATTCAATTTTTGAAATTTAACGGTCGTTGCTTTAAAGTCTTGTGGAGGAGCGAGGTGTGATGTCCCTTAGACACAAAGTGATCACGCCTGGCGGGCCGCGGCCCAAAAAAATAAATGATATGCTAACTTATCTTACCTATCACTACATAGTATAAAACAAAGTCGCTTTCTCTGTCCCTATATCCCTTTGTATGCTTCAATCTTTAAAACTACGCAACGAATTTTAATGCGGTTTTTTTAATAGATAGAGTGATTCAAGAGGAAGGTTTATATGTATAAAACATGTTTAATATAGTAGAGGGTGCAGCGGGAACGGGATCTGACGCCACGCGGGCGAAAAAAGATTGGCGGTAAAACGTTACACTTCTTTTAGAGGCAGCTGTGTAATAAAACACCTGACTCATAAAACCCATACAAACATTTTTATCAATCGACAGTAATAACATTGTTTACTGAACCAACATTTATGAGACTCAGCGTCGTTTATTTACCTGGATAACATGTTACCCGGATAACAAATAACCTAGATAACAATTTGGCGAGCCAGCAGATTGTCCAGGTGCTTTATGTAACCGCAATTTACTACGTATTTGTCTCAGCAACTGTGTCAACAGAATGTAGGTACTATACATACATACATACAGACATGATGTACAAATATTATGTTGGAAGGTACGTGCGTGCGTCACAGTTGTATTCTTGACCTGGAGGTCAGCGATTGGTATAGTTTATAAGTGGAGCGGACTGAAATAATCCCACATTTATTTATTTAGTGAATATGATGATGCGTGAAAAGAAGTTTTAAATTGGTATGTGAATGAAAGGAAGAAGAGAAACAAATGCTCGGGTTTTTTATATAGGAAACATCAGTTGGACTTCACCTCGCCTGACGGTAATCTAAAGGCAAAGTCTCTGAAAGCGGGTCACCATAAGAAACACGTACCATGTTAACAATGGTGGCACTCAGCTTGACGGCCTCATGCCTGATTAGATGCTTTTTCACGTCTAGCTTAAAGGAACCAAGACTGTAGGAACAAGAATCCCTTTTTTTTTTGTTTTTCTGCGGTGTACGCTAATAATTCAGAACGGATTTTATTGTAGTTCTTTTGTTAGAAATGTATTGGCCTTTTGCTAGATTTGGCTATGTTCGAATCGGTTGAGTAGTTCGAGCGGGTGGTTACTAGATTTAAGTATTATTATTTTTAATTATTCAAATATTATTATTACACATTGAATTCATCATCCGCTTCCTCCTTTTGTTTACGTGCGGGAAATCCCCACGGATACCCCCCTCTCCCCCTCCAGAGCCAGACGGGGAGGTTATGTCGGACTCGAACCGGCTAAACCGCACGCCGTCTGTGGGTCGTAGTGCTAGGTCGAAGGTGAGGTGGTCATGCGACATATCCCTAGCACCCCGACTGACCCAGGGCCATCTCTCTCGGTCTGGCCCTCCCCTCCTGTAACATTTCTCAACAAGCAAGAAATAAAACCGCTGACTTTATTTTAGCACCTTCCTGTGATTGTCATTTTACCGATCAATGGTTCCACTCGTATTTTCGATATGATTTATAACATCTATGTTGAAGAAATCTGTGTTTTCCTTATAACAAAACACTAAGGCCAAGCACGCACTACGATTTTAATACTTGCGACACGATTTTAGAATCGCGCTGTAACATATCCTAGAATATTCACTGCCCGCACTGCGATGCAAATGTCGATGAATTGTTCATTCTCAACATGAATTTCATACCAGTCGCTTGTCTTACTTTGCTCCTTCGGAGGAGTGGAAAAAAGAAAAAAGAAACATTCAATATTGGACGCATCCTTTTACAGCTGAAAGACATATTAAAGGATTTATATAAAACATACCTATCCTAAAATACCTTTGGTTATTAGGTACAACAACCGCGGTGGCCTAGTGGTATGGGCAATGGACTGCTGAGACGAGATCTCGGATTCGATCCCCGATTTTACTGTGGCACACACCAATGACCTTTCGATGCTTTTCGAAGTTATGTGTGTATTTATCGCAGGTTTATAAGTACCCGGTTAATGGCAATAGGCTCGCCACCTATTACATTGGGACCTAAATGTGGGTGCTAGCACCTCTGCCTACCCCTTCGGGGATACAGGCGTGAATTTATGTTATGTTATGTTATTAGGTATAGACTGAAGATTCAAACATTTGATAAATTACTGACAATTGTTGGACTTCACATTGAATTTAAAAATTCAAGATGGCGGAATGCAATCTCCACTGAATAAACGAAGGTGAAAAGCCAACTGCGCGCCACCGCGGGTCCGGATTGCGATTTTTTTATCGCGCGGGGTGATTAACAAATTGCACCCCCCACTCGATGGACAGATGACATTCAAGCGGTCGCAGGAAGTCGGTGGATGGTGAAGGCTCAAGATCGGCCGTCATGGCACTCTTTGGAGGAGGCCTATGTCCAGTAGTGGACGTCTATTGGCTGATAGATAGATATAGATAGATGCTGCAATTCAGTCTTGCGACAATCGCGTCGCGAGCAGTCGCTGCAAAATGTGACAAATCACAATTTTAAAATCGCTGTGATTGTTTTATCGCATATGCGCGCGCTGACATACAAACACATACGATGCATTTTTGCGATCAAATTATCGCACGAGAAAAAATCGTAATGCGCGCCTGGCGTAAAGCCCACCATTCACCATTCATCGCCCACGCTATGCGAGCCCCGCGATGCAGGCCAGTCGCTTGTGTACTATGGCGAGCCCTGTACGTCTTTATTTTTATTCTTGCTGGTTGCCTACAATGGCATCGGTGGTTTCAAGACGCAAAAATGGCCGCTCTAGTAGGATGGATACGTTTGCTACTTGTTCCAGTTTTTGTTTATTTAGTTATTGTGTAGCAGAGCATATTATAACATTTCAGACTATTTGAATGACAAAAGTGCTTGGGATTAAGTAGCTCTAAGTCAACACAAGAAAATGATAGTACAGACATGAGGACGTTTTTTTTAAAAAAAGGATTCCTATTGAGTTTTTTGGTAGTGTTTCTCAGTAGTTGCCATGTCACGCACTGCACGGTAGGGGAAAAAATAATGACGATTCCAAACAAATTAAATATTTTTATGGAATAAATGATTTTTTGAATTTGAATTTGAATTGCGATAAGCTTTACTTTGCACGTAAAAAGTACTGAATGGATTTTAATGAAACTTTAAAATAATATTGCTTATACATCAGAATAACACATAGGCTACAATTTACAATGATAGCCGACCAAGTCTTTAAATTACAGGATAAATTCAAAGCAGGCATTCAGACAGGACATGACCGACGCGGGTTCGTTACCCGCTCAGCGCAAATATTTGTGTGCATGAATAATGGGTATCCCTCGGAATACATGTCTTGGACCTAATTCACAAGACAAACGACTGCCTGGCAAGCGCGGAATGTTTTATAATAATCTATGCTTGAACTTGTGCTCCTTCACCGCCATAGCACCACTTGCTATCCTCAAAAGACTCCCAGGAAACGGCAACTGGGTCAAAAAGGTCCAATATAAGGCCCTCGGAAAGTACGATCCCGATTATCATACGAATACCTTTGGCAGTCGGTACGGTAGAGAAGATGAACAAAATAAATGCTTGCCAAAACTCTTTTAGATATTTAATTATTTTTCTTAAACATGTGCAGAAATATTGTCATTACTTTAGAATAAAGAACACGCGAAGTATTCTATTTACGTAGACAGAAAGCCAAAATCACTTCCCGGCGCGTTCTTTGAATTTGGAACAAAGAGCGCGCCGGCAATGTTATATGAAACGGTATGCTGTTTGAATTTAGAACTCTTTCATCTATCGTACACATTGCGTTCTCGTGGCTGTATAGCCAGCCACATGCGTTTAATTTTCGGCAATAACTTTAAGAAAAAATATTGCGGTAAAGCGGAGTTCGTTGTTATTTTGTTAATAAAATAATTAAAATGAGTTCCGATGATTCTGAAAATGAAAATGAAATGAACATTTACTACAGTACACCAGATTTAAGATCGGAAGCTAAATTAGCGATGGAAAACCTGCTTCCAGCATAATCAAAAGACAAATATATGACAGTATATAAAAATGTAATATTAATTAAATTTATTATGTATGCCCTTTTTTATTTCCTTGCATTTTTTAAGAAAAGCACTATATATGCCTCGGCCGAAATGGCAATTGCCTGTCTCGTATCATTGAAGTCTTCGCCTGCGGCTCGGCCTTCAAACTCATACTCGACTTGCAATTGCCTATTTCGCTGCCTTTGCAATAATGTACTATTACGTAGTATGTACCCGAGTGCACGAAAGCGCGATGGCAAATAACGAAGTTCGCCGATAAATCCGCGGTCGCTCACACACGCATAGATTTGTCCGGCGAGCCTCGAGCGGTCGAGCCGCACCACGAGCCGCACCGAAAATCAATACATTCACACGGGGATATGTACGCGAACTTGTCGCTGGCGATAAATCCGCGGACAAATCTCTTGGTGAATGCCAGCCTTAACACAATACTTAAGTATAGTTACTGGCATTAAAATTGACCCCAAGTTGCATCTCGCGGCGATGGTTCGCTGCGCGGATGCGGGTGCGGCGCGATAAGCGAGAGAGACTTTCGGACATCACTGCCCGCTTTCGTAGGCGGCTCGGGCGTCAGAGGGCACAGACCGACCTCCGCCCCCCAATGAGCGCGGGCCTGAGGGTGACGGGTGGAGCCACTCGTCACCCTAGCAGAAGCAGGCCACGGCGGCGGCGCGCATCGTAGGACGATGCACGCCTCTCCCTCCATACCGGGGGCAAGTCGGGGACCGCGTGGTCCCCCCTCCCGAGGAGGGCCAGACCGAGAGGAATGGCCCTGGATCAGCCGGGGTGCGAGGGATATGTCACAAGACAACCTCACCTTCGGCCTAGCACATTGACCCAGAGACGGCGTGCGGTTTAGTCGGTTCGAGTCCGACATAACCTCCCCCTTCCCACACGTAAAAAGAAAGCCCCAAGTCGCAAAAGAAACGAGAATAGGCTTGAGACCACAATCCCCCCTGCCCAGCTATGCACTTACTGACCCCTGAACGCCAACCGAGATTGGATTACTATGGAGGGTTTTCGCAATCGTGCATGGTGGTACCCAGCTGGCCGAAATTTGTGACAAAAAATTTGTACTCCTCTCGGAATACATCTCTTCATGTTTGGTTCCTTTTGTGTTGCAAATAGGGGTCCCGCAAGTGGGGGCCCCGTCAACGACGATCGACACTACATTTTGGTTGTAGATCTCATATTTGGCTGACAAAGCACATTATGTTGGCGACAGTTGAAATCACACTCTTAAAAATACTCCTAGATTTTAAAAACAGCTGCTTGATGATGAATATACAATGTACCTAAATAAAACCACTAGTATAATTAATCACATACCAGCGAACCGTAAACCACGAAATGCGGTTTACATAATTACCTACTCACACATGAGTTCAGCCTAAGTAACGCTTAAATTTTCACTCGCAACGATTTTCCACCGTAACAAAACTGAGAACTGTACACACCGCCATCTAGGATGCCTCATAGATACTATTATAAATGCTTGAGCGAAATGATACAGAACTTTCATTTAGTATGTAATCTTACACATAGATGGCGTTATACACACTTTTGTTTGGCTGTAAAGAAATTATCCCTTTCTTTTCACATCTATTTCAGTTTATACATTTTCAGTGTTCTTTTTTTAATAGAGAGAGAAATGCTTACCCCAGAGTCTTGGTGCTGATTAAAGGTGTTTTCAGATTGAGAAACCCATTCAATCTGTTTGTACTCTTCTCTCTTCCTCCATCCGACGATTGATCAGCCCTGGAAACAAAATAAAAAAATATAGGTATTTTAGGTAGGAAAGCTGAAAACCCGAGATGATGTGTGGTATTAGTCGTCTAGCCTGTGGTCTAGCATAACCGTGCCGTGCCCGCTGGGCGAGGGGAAATATATATTTTCTGAAATTCAATCTTTTATATTATGTTCGTTATTAACCATTTAGAAAGATCATAGGACAACGAACATAAGGCTGTCTTTCGTTTTGTAAAAATACCCATACAATCAATGTTTAATTACGGGTGTCCAATTGAATATTTTTTCTGTTAATAGGTATAAAATGATCAGTAAATTTCTTAATCTAAGATACAAACGGGCACATTATAAACCGATCTCGTATAATACGTTTCCTTTTATAGCCGTTAGGTAGGTATGTACCTTAATCTTTTTTTTTCCTACGTGTTAAGTACCTAAAAATATTTTATTTGTGTTGCCATAGGCAAAGAAAAATGTAAGAAAATAAAAAAAAACATTGCAAACTAGCGCAAAAAGCCAACAGCACGTGGTATTCCCAGGCGGTCACCCATCCAAGTACTAACCACGCCCGATGTTGCTTAACTTCGGTGATCAGACGAGAACCGGTGTATTCAACGTGGTATGGCCGTTGGCAATCACTGAAGCAAAATAATAATACACTTGCTACTGTAATTAGGTCATTAGCTAATATCAAAGTGAATAATTAAAAAAAAATAGCTTACATGACGATTTTGAAGAATATTAGAACCTTAATTACTAATATTGCCGCTAACCCCTCCAACTAAGCTGGATTACTTGTGTTAAGGAGTGGGTTCGTCGGTACTGTAATAGCCAAGATTCGAATCCTGAACCTTTCAGTCGTAAGGCCGACTCCCTAACCACTAAAGTACCAACGCTTTTATATAGTTTACTTTAATACGAGAAAGTCAAAATGGCCAAATTGTTAGTTTGACGTTGAACCATTTACATAGGAGTCATCGATGTTATTCTTTTATTTAGTTTGTTTAGTAGTACTTATTTCTTAATATTTTGCTAAATACCTACGTGATTTTTGAAAAGCAGTAGCGGTAATTTTAATAAAGTATGTAAATAAGTACCGAAGCATCTAACCCTGCGTCGTCTGAGGCTCAGACATTATAAAGATTAGCTGAATTAGGTTTGAAATAAGTGTGTGTTACTTACGTGTGTAATATAAGCCGATTTATATAACTATATATTATGTGTATCTTCACAGGGCGATGTGGTTGCAAAGCGACAAAGCCCCTGAATAAAAAATAAAAATAAAAGTACCGCCGCGAATACTATACTTAAAATTATTTTATTTTATTTTATTTTATTTTATTTTATAAGGTACAAAAACAGATAACAGATCACATGATATCAATACAGAATTTCCAAATACACTTTTTGAACCTGCTATCCAATTACATTTGCACACAACATTCAGATGCTAAATAGCTTCGTTAAGACAGTTTATATATGTAAATCAGAAAATTGTAGGTAGGTACATTGTTATAAATAAATCCTTAACAGGTAGAGATAAACAAAACGCACACACTAAAGTTGTTTTTTAAAAGTACTGAAGCTATCAAAGAAAATGTCCAGTTTGGTACAAACCTTATTATATTGGGTACACATTCTATGGAGCGGGTTATTTTGTGAAACATTGTTTTTGCACAGTGGGATAGCAAACAGTTGCGGAATGCGTACAGACCGAGTAGGTACCTTAAAGTTTATGTAGGCGACAAGATTACAGTCCAGCAAGCCATTCACGATCTTGTATAGAGTACATAGGTCGCCCATCCATTATCTATGGAAAGAACCCCCTGCTGCCCCTGCTGTGGTTTTCCCAAGCGACTACAACAAGTATGGAATTCTTGAAGAGCATGAGGAGGTTCTTGCAGTCTCTTGGTTCAGCAGCTCGAGTGTGATGCCCCTGATGTTGCACACGTCTATTAGCTACGGTAACCACTTCCCATTAAGTGGACCGTGTGCTTGTCTGCCACCTAAGTGGTACTAAAAGTCTAATGCACAAAAGGTACATAAGTGAGCGGGTAGATGAAAAAGTGCACAAGAAATACATTATTTGAATCAACTTTAAATATTCATATTCATGCAGACAAATATTAGGGGTTAAAGTCGGAAATTGCCGATTTGTACTGACAAATTGAAATTCGTTTTTTTTTTTTAATTTAACGTATTTATTTAATCAAAATAATTACCATTATTATCTATATATTGCTGCCATCTAGTAGGAAGGTCATTTATGCCTTTGCGATAGAACTCTGGTGATCTAGATTCGACAAACTGTGTGAAAGCATTTTGTACTGCCTCCTGAGAAGAAAACTTTTTATCACATAGAAAATTGTCCAAATCACGAAAAAAATGGTAGTCTGTTGGAGCAAGGTCTGGCGAATACGGAGGGTGACGGATAGTTTCTAATTGCAGTTCCTGTGGAGTTAAAACGGTTTCTCGTGCTGTATGAGGTCTCGCGTTATCATGGAGCAATAATGGTGAAGATCGATTCATGAGTCGGGGCTGTTTCACTGCTAGTTTTGCTATCATTGTTCGGAGTTCGGCACAGTAGACATCTGCCGTTATTGCTTGACCAGATCGTAGAGAGCTATAGTGAATAACACCATGCTGAGACCACCAAACAATTACCATTACCTTTTTATTGGTAAGCTTTGCTTTAGGACACTGTTGTGGCGTTTCACCTGGGGTCAGCCATTGCATTTTTCGCTTACGGTTATCGTAAAGAATCCACTTTTCATCACATGTCACAATTCGATCCAATATTCCTTCATTTCTGTATCGATTCAACAAGGCAACACAAGTTTCAACACGCATTTCTTTCTGCAGATCAGTCAAATCATGAGGTACCCATTTTGCACATTTTTTTATTTTATTGATTTGACGCAAATGAGTCAATATTGTTGGTAAGGTAACGTTAAACCATGCAGCTAATTCCTGGGTAGTTTGGCTCGGATCGGCTTCCACCATGTCTTTCAATTCATTGTTATTCACCTGTGTGGACGGCCTTCCTCGTGGTTCGTTCTTCAAATCAAAGTTTCCATCACGAAAGCGTTTAAACCAAAATCGCACGGTGCGTTCATTAGCAGTCCCCTCTCCAAACGCAACATTGATATTGCGAGCTGTTTCTGCCACGTTAGTTCCGCGTCGGAACTCGTATTCAAAAATCACTCGAATTTTCGAAGTATCCATCTTTCTTGTCTAAGCTGAATAAAAAAAACAACTGAAAGTCGATAATCGAATGTTGCACATTTTTAAATGAAGAACTACATAGGTACCATGTGGAAAAAGTTTCACTCAAAAATCTCAAACCATGAAGGTTCTATGTCAATTCGAAGTACCTATTACAAAGAAACGGCAATTTCATACTTTAACCCCTATTATTTGCCCTGAGCGGGGCTCGAGCCCGCGCCCCCTGCGTAGCTGCCGCGTTCACTACTGCCACGCCACAGAGGCTGTCGAAATTTCACATTTTATCATTATTGGGAGTAAGATAGGATATAATATAACTCACCTTCCTATAATGTTTATTAAATATCTGATCTATTCGTCTATTAAAAACAATTGAACTTTTAAGTTTTCGGAAACAATACCTACTGATTCTATGAAGGATGTAAAATTGGGATTATACCTAAAACCTTTTTATTTGTGTTGTCATAGGCAAAGAAAAAAAGTAAGAAATAAAAAACAAGCAAAAAGCCAACAGCACGTGGTATTCCCAGGCGGTCACCCATCCAAGTACTAACCACGCCCGATGTTGCTTAACTTCGGTGATCGGACGAGAACCGGTGTATTCAACGTGGTATGGCCGTTGGCATTTGAGCATGCGAAATGACAATACACTTGCTATTATAATTACGTCATTAACTTTCATGTGAGAAGAATAAAAAAAAATGAAAAATATTAGAACCGATATTACTAATATTGTGTGTGTGTAATGGCCAGGATTCGAACCCCGAATCTTTCTATGGTAAGGCCGACTCCTTAACCACTAAAAAAAATATTTCAAAATGGCCAAATTTAGTTTGGTCCATTTAAATTGGAGCGATGCCATCGATGTTTCTCTTTTGTTTTGTTTGTTTACTAGTATTTCTTATAAAAAAATTATTATATCACTTAGGTAGCAGACGCCCACCTGCACACCTGATGGAAAGTAGATATATAGATAGACTGATAGGGCCCCATGCCCCATCAAAAGAATTTGCCACGGGCCCCAGATGTTATAGTTACGCCACTGATGGTATGGTATGTTCTTTTTATCTTTTTCTCTGTATATTAACGAAGAAAGAAAGAAAGAAAAGTTTTCACTTCTGCGGGCACTCCCGGAGTGCAACCCGTCTTTTTTTGTCACTTTTTTGAGAGCATAGGTATATTAAATACATAACGTGCCACCCCGGGCGGTTACCTGTATTATACACAGCGCACCTAGAGAGCTAATATTATCGTACCACTATCTTAGAAGATGCACCAATCAAACCCTGCAAACTGCATTAAAAACGAACTAGTAAGAAATAACTTAATTTTGTAGAAAAATGCCAAGATGAATTTGCATACAGCATTTACATGCTGCAGCGCCCCGGTGAGATGTCACCGTAATACCTGTCTAATAACGTGCACCAATAACCCGAACCCATAGCTGAAAACTGTGTCAAAATAGGACTCTTTTGGAGTACAACATTGATTTGCTGCAGCGCTCCCTAGTGAGTTGTCACCGTAACACCTATCTTAAAACTTGTACCGATTCAACCCGAGCCTATATCTAAAAACTGCATTAAAATCGAACTAGTAGTTTTTGAGATAAATGGCAACATGTTTGCACAAACATTATCTTGCCCCAAACGCATCAGTCTCAGTTTCGTTAAAAAAGCCGTCCGGAGTTGTATCTACGAGATTATACTGCCATCTATACGAGACACCTACTTACTAATGTAAGAGTTTATAACATCACTGCTAAGCTTAGCATATAGTTCAACTTTTCAGTCATAGATGGCGTTATAATACATTAAATGTAGTTAACAAATCTTATCACAGAGTTGTCAGCAATTCAGTATGTGTTGCTATATTTCGAAGTATTAAAAAAAATCACTGCAAGGGTTTTGCCGAAATAAAGGAGTGTTGTGAGTGACGGAATGGTCAGGTCAAGAGCAAAATTTCTCCCTTTTCTCGTAAATTTTCCCTCATCAAAAAAGCTTTGATAAAAGTTTGTTTTGAACCAAAGAGCATGTGCTAACTTTGATAAAAATCGGCTAAGAAATGCACCCTCTAGACCGGAACTCATCTACAGACAGACAAAAAGAAAACATCGGAATGAAGGTTCTTACTCGACTCAATATAAAATAGCTTTAATAACCAAAAAAATCGGATAGTTTTTCGTACAAATTTCACAATACCCGTTATACTAATAAAACGTATCACGTATTAAAATATTTTTATTTTTCACCACAGATTATATAAATAGTATGTTTTTACGTTATTCATTGTAAGGCTGCTTGTCCAATGGAGCGGAGCTAGATAGCGGAGCGGTGGTAAAAAGTAATGCGGAGCTTAGAGTCCGCCTTCCAGCCGGCTCAGGTTCCCCACGCCCACCCCGCGTTTTAAAAATGATTGGATAATTCAATCATTTTTCAAACTACTTAGTTTGCAAATCCCTGTACACTAAAGGAACCTAAAGTCTAAACAGTAGACCTCGTGAGTACCCCACTTTGCTACATTTTCTGGTATTCTTATCTGGTATTAAAAAAACGATTCGGATCTTATTTTAAACAGAACTTATTTTTTGTTGAGACATTAAACAATAAAAATGACGAAACGCTACACCAACCTTTTATCTCCTCAGTTTTTTTTAGAACGAATTCACCTTTACGGTATGAGCCAACGGCTGCGCCCGCGCGCCCCACCATATACATCACACACATTTTGATTTTAATAAACATACTGATTTTTTATTACAACAATCTATCAGGAATCATGTCCTTGATGTTTCAGCAAAAACTAATCAAGATCTGATCATAAATACGTCGACAGCAAAGTTCACCCCTTTTCTCCCTCATTTTCCCTCCTATCAAAAAAGCTCACGTCAAAAGTTGTGTTTCAAATCATAGAACATGTGTGTACAGTTTGATGAAAATCGGTTAAGAAATGAGCCCACTATAGGGATGTTAACTAATAATAGACTTTTATTTAAATCGAATATTATTTTCTTATAATCGATTTTCATAATAGTATAAATCGATTTTTAATAAATCGATTATATAAATTGACAGATGGAAATACTCGAAGTAAGTTCATTATCAATTACAACTTGATTGAATAAAAAAGCCTCAGAAGATGGTTTTAGAACGAAAACATACGTACTCCTAAACTGAACAACATAACCCTATCTACTTTAGTTTTCATTTGTTTTATCTAAACAAACTCTCTAGTATAACATGGTATTCAAGGAACTCTGTCATGATAATGTATAAAAAAATGTGTTTTATACTAAATTGATAACAATATTTTTATGCAAGGGTTGTGCTAATTCGAAAAGCTGCTGGCTATGGCGTGAAACTGTGTTCAAAATAATTATTTAATTGAAATTCGTTGAAAAATTAAAAAAAGAACGATTAATATAACATAATAAATTATTTTTTTAAGAAACATCGAAGATTTTTACATCGATTTTTTGACGTGACAACGTCTTATAAATTGGTTTGCCGGGTGACACTTCAAGAAACTGCGTTACGCTCCGCTCACGTTATGCGCTCACAATGAGAGCGAGTGAGAGGCACGCGTCCCTTCCACTCGGGCATGGTTAGCCCGCCTAAGAACGAGAGAGACAGACATTTTTAAATTGTTACTATTATTTCATCCTTCTTCCTACTATACGAATGAATATTCACATTAAAATTATTTTACCACTCAAAGTCGTTGTCACGTAAAACTTTCGCCCGTATACCGACTTTACAGGCAACCAAATTTTTTTCATGCTAAAGAAGTAATCGATTAATTAAAAATCGATTTTTTATCTACAACGTCACATCCCTAGCCCTCTATAGGCACACAGAATTATAGAAAAGCAAGCAACATCAGCTATCTTGTCAAAACAGAGATTCTCATTATCATTCACATTGTTCCCTACTTCCCTCGGTCAATCAAGTAATAATAATATCACAGTGTTGTGTTTACAACTACTGTGACAACAAAAAATTAGTCTATTATAGACAGACAGTCACTTCTTTCGGAAAATATGCTGTATTCTAACAGAAGTTAGGTATAAGTACACGAGCATGTAACGAAACCATAGCGCGATTTAAAAAAATTAGTACAGCGCCATCTAGCGAACTTTAAGTAACATCAATTCAGCTTTTTGCCAATTCTTCCCAATTCTTTTTTTGTAAAGTGAGGGGCAATATTAATAGAGCAGCCATAGTGTGGAAACTGTAAAAGATTTATTAAGCATGGTGCTTTTATATCCCAAAAAATTTAGCTCAAAAAGTGGGCCACCAAGCCTATAAAAAACTCCTAGTAAGTAATAATATTTTTTCAGAGTCGCTGCCACTCTAAATTTTGTTTAGAACCATTAGATACCAAACACGGCATATTTATCACAAACATATTTTTAACGCAGTACTTTATAACTGCTAGAGGGCGCCACATTAAATTCAGTGACTCGTCATGCCGTTTCTTAGCTTACAACATCGCTCAAGTCAAATTGGCGGTTTTCGCATTTTGCTGCCATTGGTTAGAGCTGATCATTCCGCGTTGAACCATTGGTCACATGATATAAATTGCAGCCAATAAGAAGCCATAATTTGCAAAATAGTGACAGTGCGCAAGTCAATTGGCCTGAAACGCATCAGTTTTATTCATCGCCTGTAAAGCTGGTAAAAATTACATGTGCGATGTTGTTAACGAGGGCCTATCCATACTTAATATTATAAATTAGAAAGTGTGTGTGTGTCTGTTTGCCCATCTTTCACGCCTAAACCACCGAACCGAATTTGATGAAATTTGGTATAGGGGTAGATTAGACCTTCAGAAAGGTCATAGGTTATGTTTGGTCGCGATAGCCGACATCCACGCGGGCGGAGCCGCGAGTAAAAGCTAGTAGTCTGTAACCAGCGGGTGATTGCTTCTTACGATACCACACTTGTCCAGTTTTAATTAATACTTGAGGAGCTATGAGGGAGCAGATGAACATATACATACAATATACAGAGCCTGTCAAAATCATAACTCTCTTTTGGCTTTGCCGTAGTCGGATAAAAAAACGATTACTAGAAAACACAACTTCCTCGATCGTGAATAATTCAGTTGTACCGAACAAACACACTTCAATCAACAGTAATAGGTATCAGTGACCCCAAATTACTCAAAAAATATCACGTAACAGTTAGGGCGGGTTCACACGAAAATATATTGTAACGCTGTTGTAGTAATAAAAGACAGAGGTACAGAAGACAAAGCAAGAACAGCCTTTGGTCTTCCCACTGACAGCATAAAACTCTCCAGTGAGCTCTGGCTACCCTACTCACCGCTGGGAACACAACACGAGGCTATATTATGGCCGCGTTATTTGGTCTCACCGTAGTGTAAACATTTATTTGTTTAATTTGTTAGATTTTGCATTTGTCTTACAAATATCGACAGATGGACACTACGAAAGTGAAATAGGGATGAAATAATATTAGTTTCAAGAGATAATGGTAAGGCTCCTGGTCTTATCCTGGTCAACTCCATTGTCCACCAGGGGTTCAGCGAACAGAGTAATTGTGATTAAAGGACTATACCGAGACTGTTTTTTACAATTTGTTCGCACGACGCCTTGCCTTTATGGCCCAAAAATCGCAATGAACATTTGAAAAATTATTTACAGTTCACAGCAGAAGGTGAACTGATGTTACTTAAAAATTCACTAGATGGCGTTTTGCCAAAATTTTTAAATCGCGTTATGGTTTCGATACATGCTCGTACGCAAAGTTTTGTAACTATGTTAGATCACTAAATTTATTACCGAAGCCCAAACGCCTGAAGAAATAGAAGGACTTGAAATGAAAAACACATGTCATTGTCAAGCTAATTACCTACTAGAGAACTATATATATAGAGAATAGATTTTCTTTTTGATGTCGCAGTAGTTTTATGATGACTGGATACTGTTATTATATTTACAACTTCGTGCTTATTGTTTCTATAGCTTACTAGCCGTTTGTTTAAATGGCTAGGCAAGTAATCAAACGTCATCGATCCAAGCCATTTGTCTAGCCGTTTAATCAAATGTCCGAACACCATTCAGGCCGATAATTGAACGGCGCCGTTCAGTAAAGCGCATAGGCAATTAATTACGGCAAATTAAGCTAGTTGGCTCCGATATAGGTACAAATGAGTAAAATGCAACAAAAAAGATTGTTGGCGGATTTATGACATCTATCTTGTAATTTACATTGCCAAGAGGTTCATATTTGAATGAATAATGAATGAATGGATGAATGAATGAATGAATGAACGAATTAATGAACCAAGCGCCATCAATCTCCAGTATATTCAGTCTATTAATATTAATACAACCGTTCATCATAATTTAGTTCGCTTCTTTTTAATATCTTGGTCGCCGTGTAGAACCGCCCTTACAAAACCACCCTTCAAAGGTACCTTTCCCCACAAACCGAAATTGATGGTATGATAACGACAGTATAATGGATGCCCATCAGCGTGCCATAGGTAGAAATCCCATTAAACACCAAGGCCATGTCATTATATAAACCACTAGTGTTCCGATCGCGGCTTCGCTCACTAGTACGTCGGCTAACACGAATTTTTGCTCATATCTCTGGTCTTACTGCCCCTCTAGACAAGTGGCAATTCGCTAACAGGCGTTTGATGGAATAGAATGACGAATGTATGGGATTTGACGTATTTGACATGCGTTAACGACTGTCATATACGTCAAATCCCATATATTGGTCATTCTATTCCACTAAACGCCAGCTAGCGAATTGCTACTTGTCTAGAGGGGCTGAACCGATTGAGATTAAACAAACGTAAGATTATAAGTTTAAATAATACCGTTCAAACTAAAAAAACATATCATATTCCGTTCAGTAGTTTAGTTAGTATAGTTTACTAAACAGACAAGACATTAAAGACCCAATCAGACAAGAATTCCAAAAAAGACATAGATATTTTTGTGTTCAGTATATTAATAAATACTAGCTTTTTCCCGCGGATCCGCCCGTTTGATTTTGATGTCCTATTTTTCTTCACGCCTTTGGACCCTAAGCTTTCATAAAAAAGAATCCGATGAAAATTGGTTGAGTAGTTTTTAAGTTATGAGCGTTACGCTAACGTATTATTATAAGAGATTATAAAACTGAAGAATATTATTTTTTATTTGATTGACGACGATAATCTCAGGAAGTACTAAAGGACACGCCAATTTTACTTCATCTCGCCTGATGGTACGTTGAAGGCAAAGTCTCAGGAAAGAAGGTCACCATGTTAACAATGGTGGCATTCAGATTGACGGCCGCATCGTCTGCGCACCGCGTGACACCCATCGGTCCCACTAGTGCTGCGACCACAATCCCCCCTGCCCGGCTATACACTTGCTGACCCTTGAATGCAATCCAACTGAGATTGGATTACTATCGAGTGTATACACGCCTAAACCACTGATCCGATTTTGATGAAATTTGGTATAAGGGTAGATTAGACTTTGAGAAAGTCGTGATAACCGACATCCACGCGGGTGAAGCCACGGTCAAAAGCAAGTATATTATAAGTCCAAGTATTTTTTAAATCTTTAATGCACAGAATGGACTTCTTAATAATTTTATTAAATAATATTATAGATTGATGACAGATATTTCCGTGGTCTGAGGACGAAAGGTCACTTTGCGGTTTTGTTTAGTCATGATATGAATGGAGGTATTTGATTTAGATTGGAAAAAACGAATGCTCGGACGGGACTTGTACCCACGACCAGTCACTTCAACTTCAACTTCTTCAAAATGGCCTCTGCAGCAAATCGCCACAACTCGCCAATGTCAAGTAAAATGTCATATAAAATTATTAATGGCGACACGCCAATGTCGAGTGTACCAGATCCACGTTAGCCACGCCAGTAAATTTGTTTCCGTGTGTCCGCCCTCCACGAGATTCAGGTGGACGATCAGGACGTGTGGTTGGATTTTAGAGGGCGACCAGTCACTTATAGGGTATTTTAATTAGGTATTTGACTGACTAGTCAAATTAGTTACTATTTACTAAACGTCAAAATGGTAAGTCATTAGCATGGAGAAGGAAATGATTCATATTCTGTCCTCCGTGGTTATTAGGTTGTATGAAAAATGTATTTGTGACGTCATAATATTTATTAGTCAAATCATTTACTATTAAAGGTTGGGTGGGTGATTAAATAGTAGATTGTTCAACAAGGGACTAAAACAAGCCATAATGACCCGAGATGTTTTAGCTAGCTAATAGTTCGAGTGTCATTATATTTATAATAACAAAGTTTCTAAGTTGCACAATTAATTGGTGTAAGTAATTGGTGGTGACAACGCAAGCTTATTACGAATAATCTATTCAAAATTCAAATTGCAAAGAAATTTGTCCCGCGGTTTTTTTTGTTGTTAAGTGACGTACGGTTTATATGCTTGCATATTTATTTAGCCAACAGATTCAAACTTGAAAAATAATTTAAAACTAATTGGAAATGGATAATATAAAATGAACTTATCCTTAATACTTACACACTTCACACTTAATACTTCACAAGGGGGGGAACAGAAGCTGTGCCAACAACTACAGACCCATTTCGGTTCTGCCAGCTCTCTCTAAGATACTGGAAAAAGTCCTAAATAAGTGCCTGAGAGGCTATCTGGATAAGCACAACATAATAGCAGGGAATCAATACGGCTTCCGAAATGGAGTTTCAACAGAAGATGCCGTACTAGATCTAACACAATTCGTCGCCAAACATCTGGACAAAGGAATGAAGTGCTTGGGTATATTTCTTGATCTGTCTAAGGCATTTGACACAGTTTCTGTTCCCATACTTATCTCAAAATTGGAGCAAATTGGTGTTCGTGGTGTGGCACTGGAGATTTTTAAGGACTACTTGAGTAACCGAAGACAACTAGTCAAAATTGAAAACCATTTTAGTGACGAGCTACTAGTGACATTTGGTGTACCACAAGGAAGCATATTGGGGCCAACATTGTTTCAGATATATGTCAATGACCTTTGCCAACTGAGCCTTCCCAACTCTAAAATCTACACCTACGCAGATGACACCGCGATAGTTGTTTACGGATCTACCTGGGAGACGGTTAAAGTTCATGCAGAACAAGCTCTCATTAATATAATGAAGTGGCTCAACACTAACGTTCTCACTTTAAATTTACAAAAAACTGTATATATTCCTTTTAGAATTCGACAGAACACTGCACCACCCAACAGTTTCTCTATAACCGCGCACTCATGTACAAACCCAACAACACCTTGCTACTGCACAACACTAACTAGAACTGAATGTGTCAAATACTTAGGAGTCCAAATTGATGTGGGACTTAAATGGGATAAACAATTAGAGACTGTAGCAACGAGAACCATGCGACTCATACACATATTCAAGTCTCTTCGAGACTCTGCCAGCCTTAACACTCTGAAAATGGTTTACTATGCTTTGGGTCAGTCAGTCATCAGCTACTGCATTTCCGTTTGGGGCGGTGCAGGGAAAACTTGCTTTCTGAGTGTGGAAGTGGCGCAGAGAGCCATACTTAAAGTGATGACAAAGAAGTCGTATAGATATCCTACAACACAACTTTTTAGTGACTGCAGGGTATTAACGGTGCGACAGCTTTATATACTGCAGGCTGTACTCAGAACGCACACCACTAAACCCACACCTGATCCCAGCAAGCGTAGAATTCTGCTTGCAGGCACTCAACACAAAACAACATTCGCTGAACATCAATACTATACACTATGCACTTACATTTATAAGAAAATTGAAAAGGCAATAAAAATATCATACATGAATAAACATGAGGTTAGAATTAAATTAATTGAATGGTTATTACAACAAGACTATGACAGTACCGAACATCTGCTCAAGTACATAGCCTAGTATAAAAACCACACACACACACACACACACACACGCACACGCACACGCACACGCACACGCCCACGCACACGCACATGCACACGCACACATAACCACACACAAATATTAACCTTATAATAATTTATATATAATTAATATAACCTAATTACATCATTTGTTTAAATTTTGCAGTAACTGTATATTGTCTCTTGAGATACAGGCTTGCCTAGTTCAAGAGGTAAAATATTAAAATATTAAATTTATGTATGTACGGAATTAATTACATTAATCGTGGTTCACGAAATTAAATGGGATTATTTGATTTTTTCAAATGTCATTTTGAGGTTATTTCTATACACAATCACTAAAAAGGTGATAACCCTCCCATTCACAAACACCGTGATTGGCTGTTTAGGAGTTATCAAAGTAAATTAAAAAAAAATTACTTTAGTCCCTAGAGATTAATAAGGAACTTTAGTCCCGATATGCAGGGTCTAAAGTAACATTTTAAGAGCATGAGAAGTGAAAAATAAATAATAACGATAAAACAAGAACCGACGCAACTGTTATTACTCTTTTACCATTAATTTAATAAGTTCAGCTATTTTTTTTTACATAACATAACATAAACTCACGCCTTTATCCTCGAAGGGGTAGGCAGAGGTGCTAGCACCCACATTTCGACAATTTATGTTTAGGTCCCAATGTAATAGGTGGCGAGCCTATTGCCATTAACTGGGCACTTATAAACCTGCGATAAATACACACATAACTTCGAAAAGTATCGAAAAGTCATTAGTGTGTGCCATGGTGAAACCTGGGATCGAACCCGAGACCTCGCTCAGCAGTCCATTATCCATACCACTAGGCTACCGCGGTCTTTGTCTTTTTTTTTCATTCGGAAAATATTCAATTGTTATGCATCAAAACGCTTTAAAATTTTATTAAATAACAAATGTTTTTTTCTGAACCGACGTTAAAAAAAGAAAGCTATGATTTTGAGATATTTTAACTGAGATATCCTGTCCTATGAAGCGCTAAGAAGACTGAACTTTGAACACATTCCGCAAAATGTCAAAAATATTGATGATATAAATTACCGTTTTTGACATTTAGGAGATTGAGTTTAGAACGAAACTGAATTCTGAACAGATTTTTATTATGAAATTTGGTATAGAGGTAGATTAGACCTTGAGAAAGGACGTAGATAGCCTATGTTTGGTTGCGATAAGCGACGTCCACGTGAAATGAGCTGCGGCACAGCCCCTCTAGACAAGCGGCAATTCGCTAGCCGGTGTTTGGTGGAATAGAATGACGAGTGTATGGGTTTTGACGTATTAGACATGCGTTAACGACTGTCATTTACGTCAAATCCCATACATTCGTCATTCTATTCCATCAAACGCCTGCTAGCGAATTGCCACTTGTCTAGAGGGGCTGAATAAATAATAGAACTTACGTAGCTGCGGGCAAAAGCCAGTATCTTTAGAAATTTTATTTAAGCACATCTTCATTACGTACAAGCCTAATTTCTTACAAAGATGTTCAAACAATATCATAATTCTGTTACAGGATAGGCAGTATGCTAATAGCCAACCTCACATCAAATTATGCGGCGTTTATTGGATGATATCGTTTGAAACAGCTGGTCTGACGAAATGGGTTTGGAAGGATCTAATATCACAAAAGGGTCTAAGTTCCGTAAGGTTAGGTGCTTAATAAACAATTTTGATGTGTCTTTTTAATATGTATGTCGACTCCAACTAGCTTAATGAGCAGTTCAATTAACTGCCTAGGCTGGTAACGAAACGGCGCCATTCATTGAACGGCCTGAATGATGTTCAGCCAGTTGATTAAACGACTATGTAAATAGCTTGGATCGATGACGTTTAATTACTTGCCTAGCCATTTAATAACAGCTAGAAAAATGACTCATTTCCGTATGGTAATAAAAAAATAACCTTCTAACCTAACCTATCCAAGTCGGATTGCGTAACGTTCTCAATAAACCTATTACTAATATTCTGTGAATACAACTCTGCCTACCCCCTCGGGGATTTATAGGTACAGTATATGTATGTTATTTTCTTTCTTACTTCGGGGTAGTGCTCCATCTTACAAATTGATCTAAGCATTAGCCAGCCAGGTTACTAAATGTTGTAATAAACGGTACGGCTGAATATCATTCCGGCCGTTAATTGAATGGCGCCGTTTAGTTAATAGCTTAGGCAGTTAATTGATCGGCTGGCTGATTAATCTAGTTGGTGGTGACTTATATACAGTACATATATACTCCCGTCCGTAAAACCCCGAAGTGGTAGGCACGTGTCGCCATCTATGATTTTCAGTCCCATGTAGCGGGTACTTTGTCTTAGTACGTTAACTGTCGGATGGAGAATCCCCTATCTCTTAGTCCCCTTTTACAACACCCATAGAAAGTGCTGGGTTGGTCCTTTTTTACTCCATCGGGAACATATATGGCAATATGTTTATTTGAAAACACACGTTTATTGATATTATTCTGTTTAGTAACTCATTTTAAAGGCTAAAAACGGAAATCAAACCACTAGTTAGTCAGTTAGCTGCCCAGTTTGTTTGTTTACTAGCTTTTGCTCCGCGGCTCCGCCCGCGTTGATGTTGATTATCGCGACTGAACATAGCCTATGCCCTTTCTTAAGGTCTAATCTACCCCTATACCAAATTACATCAAAATCGGTTCAGTGGTTTAGGCGTGAAATACGGACAAACAGACATTTATGTATAATATTAGTATGAATTACTTGTGTTACCGCCACTAATCTGATTTACGATCTACTTTTCGTTGTTTATTTTGGATTGACACATGAATGAATGTAATCGACACAATGAAACAGTATTCATCCCAAGCAATGTATATACTAAACGTGCCCATGATTAGAGCCTGAAGAATTGTCTTGGCAGGGTCGCCATATGAGGATGGGTATCAAATTGAATAAAATATTTCAAAGACTGCTATAAGACTGTGTATTTAAAGAGTACATTAGTGGTTTATATAGGTACACACACATGATTACATAGTTACTCCTTACTACGTCACAGGTGAACCGGGTGTGAGGGAATTTTTTTAGGCAATCAAAGACCCGAAATGTTATTTTTAGTCGGTTCGAGTCCGACATAACCGTATAAAAACGGGGTAGGTAGTAAGATTTTATGGCGTTGTGTTTTCAACCACCGAGGAAAAACGAGTGATTAATGAGTTTGATCTGTTTGTTTGTATGTTGTCTGCCAGAGGGGAAACGTACACTTTTTGATCATATCTTGGGTTCTACTCAATTAATTGCTAACATATAAACGTAAGATTTTAAGTCTCATCCCAACCTTTTTAACATATAAATTGTATCAAAATCCTTTCCGTAATTTTTGCGTTCGTCCCGAACAAAAAGACGATAATATCTCCAAAGTATCTACTAAGTACAGATACGACTACTTTACAATTACATATACGTAGATATATATTATATATAACATTCACAGCCTTATGTCGTATGGTCTGATGCTGTGGGGCTCAGCTGCTGATATTGAGACTATTTTCATATTACAGAAACGAGCGATACGAGCAATCTATAGCCTCAGACCCCGTGACTCGCTGAGAGAACTATTTAAAGAAATTAATATTTTAACAGTTGCTTGCCAATACATTTACGATAATGTTTTATATGTACGCAAGAACCTAGATCTTTTCAAAAAAAAACTCTGACGTACACAATTATAATACGAGGAATAAAAATAAACTTTTAGTGCCAAAACTCAGACTTCAAAAGGTTGGTAATTCATTTGTAGGTAACAATATTAAAATGTTTAATAAAATTCCTCAAGAGTTGGTTGACATGCCACTAAATAAGTTTAAAATCGAAGTAAAAAAGACTTTAATGAAAAAAGGATATTACAAAGTAAACGAATACCTTAATGATAAAAATGCATGGTCATCCTAATCTCTTTGCTTGCTCGCACAATATAAACCTATGAAAAAAAAAATAAAACAAATTGTTTTAAAAAAAAGAAACTATAATATTGTTCACTGAGTTTCTTGCTGGTCTCTTCTCAGTAGAACCAACTTACCGAACCAGCGAAAGAATCATTTTCAAATGATTTATTTACTTAATTTAATATTATATTAGTAATTTCTTGACATTATTGTAAAATTTTTGACGTTCATATGTGCTCTTTATGTGCCTAAACTGAATAAACGAAATTGATTCTTTGATTCTTTGATTCTTTGACATTAATTATAAACCCGACTGATGATAAAAAGATCGAAACAATTAAGCTTCATAGCAGGCGGTACCCATTAATTTTCATCTGGTTTGAGATTTGCAAATGGGTACCAATTGTTATAAAGCTTGTTTCGATCTTTTCAGCATCATTCGGCTGTTTTATTTTTAATACTTAAGTTATTGTTACTTTTTAATTGTCACATTATACTTATTTTTGTAATCGTCTTTTAATTACCTTCATTTTGATATGTCATTCGAAAGATTTTTTTTACCACATACATTTGGCACTAAAAACCAACATATAGCTTTTGTTAATATTTCATGTATCTAATAACACTTGGGTAATACATGCCTTTCATTTGAGACATGAAGCATTGAAATTCGCACGGTGGTTCAGATTTAGAAGATATCTCTTATAATAACACGTTAGCGTAACGCTCATAACTCAAAAACTACCCAACCAATTTTCATCGGGTTTTTTTTAAATGAAAGCTTAGGGCCCAAAGGGGTGCCGTAAAATAGGACATCAAAATCAAACGGGCGGATCCGCGGGAAAAAGCTAGCGAGGTAATAAAGAATTTTAAGTTTTAAGTTTAACTTTGTGATAACAGACACACAAACAAGATACGCGCGAAAAACATAACCATCATTGAAAGTCGGGTAAAAAAGTCAACGTATATTCTAACCATCATAAATTGTCAAATTGTTGACACGTTTGAATTATTTCATTTCAGTTTATTTCCCGTCTACAAAGCATTTTATTTGTACCCTGAGATCGTCTGCAACGGAATGGCAACAGATGTGGCTGACGTTTTCAGTTGCTGTACGGAATTACGAGAAAAGTGTACATGGTTTGAGTGGCAATGTTATTTTATCACTCTTTTGATGGAGGACTGACGATACTTATAAATAATTTATTAAAAAGAAGTATTATATTAGACATAGTGCAATTATCGTAGGTAGAAAATGGAATAACGTCTGGGTAGAAACCGGAAAAAATATTCGTGGGTTGAAAACGGAAAGACCCTCAATTTATTATAGAAGTATCCTATGCTATTTATAACAATAAAAATACTTCTACGGCCTCTATTTCCTAATCTTAAATGGAAAAATAATTGTTTAGTTTATTCTTCTTTTGTGTTTGTGTGTTGGAAAAACACTTTAATACATAAGATGGCTTTGAAATTACGCATCACACTTACCAAGGACCGATAATTTTAAAGCTTCGTAACAAAATTTTAACTACGGATTAAAAAAGAAGAAGAAATTGTCAATTTAGGTAATCCGACTTCCAATGTATGTTAATTTTTTTTTATATCACCTATGTGGCAGACAAGCACACGGCTCACCTGCTGGAAAGTGGTTACCGTGGCCTATGGGCGTGTGCAACATATCGCATAATACCTATTACCTACTCGAACCGACTAAACGGCACGCCGTCTCTGGGTCTAGCACTAGGGTGCTAGGCCGAAGGTGAGGTTGTCATTTGACATATCCCTCGCACCCCGGCTGACCCAGGGCCATCCCTCTCGGTCTGGCCCTCCTCGGGCATAATACCTATTACAATTATAATCCAAGTACCCTCTAATTTTAACGTCAGTTCCAATGTTTAGCTTAAGTAAATTCATATTATAATATGCAGACGAGACCTTTCTATATTAAAACTAATGAAAAGTCTTTACAAAAAGACATTTTAATATCGAATATGATCTTTCCAGTACTTAAAACGTACAGCCGTGTGCTGAACAAAGCAGAGTTATTTCGTAGTTAGGGATCATCGGCGCCAGATGTTGTTGAGAGCGCGGCCATATTACTTTACAGGCGGTGCCGGTGGTCCAATTACAAACTTCTAGAAAGTTGAAAATGTACAATTTTCCTATGTACCCTATAGCTTCTGTAAACCCTGGAAAGAAATAAGATACTATGATAACGATTCGCCATACTAAGCGTTCACCAACAAAAATATTATTAGGATAGAACGGCCATACGCAGTGTTTACCTGCATGTCGCGCGTGACGACGTTTTCACTGTAAATAAATGCTCACAAGGGATAAGAAATACCTTTATTTCTCAAGATTTAGCTCTTCATTTTTACTCTACAGTTAGATATAGCACAAAATGGCATATTCATTATGTTATTACAAGCTAGTCTTAACAGTATTTTTTTTTTACGTGCCTTAAATCCCCACGGATACCCACCCCGTTATGTCGGACTGCGACATATCCCTCGCACCCCGGCTGACCCAGGGCCATCCCTCTCGGTCTGGCCCTCCTCGGGAGTCTTAACAGTACCGAGTAAGCGTTCGAAAGTTCCTGTCTCATAGGATAGGAATTGACCAAAAAGTTGCCACTCTTTTCCTGCTCACATGGCTGTTCTATCCTAATATATTTCTGTGGGTTCACCCTTTTTTATGGGGAATATCTATCACCCAGAAAGTTTTCTTCAACTTCTTCCCCAACTAAGCTAAAATCTAGGGATTCTTGATTGTAAAGCAAACCTACTTCATTTAATCACGCTTCTACCTAGTCACAATTGGTCGATGACAAGTATATTCAACAAAGAAGGTTGTGTGTATGATTAATGTAGATATTATTGGTTGATGATAATTATAATGATAGATGAAACTCAAGTTACTTTTGTTGTTCAAAATTTTTTAAATCAGATCAATAAAGCAAACAGTCAATTTCATTTATTTAGTTTAGGCACATAAAGAGCTCATATAAACGTCAAGTTTTTACAATTACATATGTCGAGAAATAATTAATAAAGTAAATAAATCATTTGAAAATGATTCTTTCGCTGGTTCGGTAAGTTCTACTGAGAATATACCAGCAAGAAATTCAGTGAACAAGATTATCTTTTTTTTTAATGTGGTCATGTGGTTTTACTCAAAACAAATTTATATTGTGCGAGCAAGCAAAATATTAGGATGATCATGAATTTTTATCTCTCTAAACTTAAGGGCTGTGCTGTCCTCGGTGGAGTAATCACCTCTTTTCTCTTTCCGCCGCCAATCTTATGACCTCCTTATTACGACGCGACTTGTATCTTTTTCTTTATCTGTGCCATAAACGATCTTCTTGGTCTACTTCTTCTTCCCGTTCCTTCTACCTTCCCTTCTATGATATTTTTTTATAAATAAGTCGTGTCTAAATCACTACTGTAATCAAATAATACCGGGTGTAAGGGGAACGCTCCCGAAGCCGAAGGCCCGTGATAGTAGTTCGGGTATACTGGCACAATTTTTTTTTTGTTTTGATGACTTTTTTACATTTTTTTTTTCGTTAAAACGTCACTACAGAAAAAAACAAATGGCACCAAGCGCGTGCTTTTTTATGGCGATGTTTTTTTTAAGAAATTGTCGTTTCATGCTAAAAAAATGGAAAAAAAATTTTCATCAAACCCAAAAAAAAATATTTAGTATACCCGGAGTACTACCACGGGCCTACGGCTTCGGGAGCATTCCCCTTACATTCGGTATAGGTACCTAAAATCTAATGATTTTGCACCATGCATTAGTACGTACTCAGTCAATTAAAAACCAGTATAGGATATTTAAGCTCGTTAAGATGATAAATCGGCCATTTTTTTATTTGATCAGGCGCATACATAATACATAACAGTAAGTTTTATGTGATACCTAGTATTTTTGTTTATTGTTTCGTTTCACAATTTATCTTATTAATTAACGGTGTAACAGAGAAGTAACTCGCTATACCTTATACCTTACACCATAATTCAAGAATTACGAATAATGAGACAGTTGTATATGTCAGCATTCAGGGCACACATCTCGTTTATTACAGGGAGTTCATTCAAACAAATTCGGGAATATCGAGACTTGTTCGAGCTGAAAGGAAGATGGTCCCGAGTCAGGTTTTACAACTGATGTATGAAGGAATAGGTTGTAATCCATTTGGGCTGGCACCGAAAAGATAAAACAACTTTGTAAAAATACATGAAAATGAAAGTATGTTACATGATTTTGTTTATATATTACTCATTTACATCTGAGCCTTTTCACAATTCAGTTGGACGGCTTTAAGATTGTAAGTAAGTATACTTTTTGATCCTATGGGGGATTGAAATAGGAGATCCTTGTGGAACATCCTGGCTGTTCAGTTTAGCTACGAAACGACCATAATTCGATAATTTCCGTGAAGTGAATGCGATCTAATTTTCGTAATCCACTGAAGATACAATTCCGGCCGAGATGGGAGTGCTTTTGCAGAGGGCTGCTCGGGGGCTCTCCAGTCTCCACGTGTCCATCAGAAAGGACAGTGGAGAGCAGGGAATGGGTGGGCTGGTTTTTATATATCACTTAATTGGCAGACAAGCACAGGGCTCACCTGATGAAAAGTGATTACCATGGTCATATGTGAAACAGCAGTGGTGTTACACTGGCGCTGCTTACAAGTTCATTCCACGTTTAAGATGCTTGCGATGTAGTTCCTATCATACCTAACTGTGCGTAGGTGTGACGTTCTACAAACGCAGGCGTCGGGGTGACAGGATAGCCGCTTGTCACTCTGTAGAAACCATTGGTGCCTCCGGAGAGGGCCCTGGATCAGCACGGTTATGGGGGATATGCCTTGGGAAGTGTTATACCCCGCCATCATCTGAAGATCCACGACTGCGACGTTCTTTTTTATTTCTTTTCACTTCAATATCTTCAAACTACTATTACGGACGGTATTTCCATCCAATTGAGCAGTCCGACTGGGGAAGTACCTCCGCCCACAGAATACCGCGGCCATAATAACCTCGTGTTATGTTCCGGTTAGTGAGTAGGGTAGCCAGAGCTAATCGGAGAGCTTTTGTGCTGCCTGTGGGAAGGCCAAAGGCTATTCCTGCTTTGTCTTCCACACTGACGATACAGAAACTCACTGTGTTTACAGGGTCGACAACACGAATGACTTCCCCGGTGTTGCACACGTCTATAGGCCGCGGTAACCACTTTCCATCGGGTGGGTCGTGTGCTTGTCTGCCGCCTCATTGGTATAAAAAATAGGAATACGAAAGTTTATTTTTCACAATTCAAATTTAAATTAAAACCGATAATTTTAACAAATCATGTTATTTTGATAACCTAACACAGTACGTTATGTAGCACATTATTTACAAGCCTAGCTCCAGGGTTCGTTCGCACGTAAGTGTAAAACCGTGTCGAATGAACATATATCTAAACATATAGCTACAAAACGAGATAATATATGTGGATGTCAGTCTGGAGGCTGCGACTGGAGCAAATCTAGTTATCGGGAGAGGAGGCGGAGTGGTTCGCAGGTTCATAATGTGATATTGAAATATACGTCTCTCTGTCTCGTAGTACAATGAAATATAATTTAATATTCTCATGCCTCTTGTATCTCATATAAAAGGCAAGCAGAAATATATTAACATACACAAGCGACTTCTGTTTAACAAACTTCTACGAGTAATTTTGAAGTGAAAACTTCTTTAGCGGCGTTGAATGGGTAAAAAGTATTAGACTCGCGTCAGGATCGCTTGACCTTTGAACCGTAACCGACGACTGACGTCCTATAACATTAGACATTATAACATTATTACAGACTGTCTATTTTGCAAGATACGATAAATAGCTTCGTAGCTTAGCGGTAAGCGCATCGACTGTAAGTCCTTATGGTTTCAGATAGTACCGGTTTCAAACCTGGCCTTCTGACACTTGTTGTGATTATTTTTTCTTTTTGTAATTTATTAATTTCTTCTGACAGAAAATTAGCAGAAAATTAATGATAGGTTCTATGATTAGCGCTATATTATAGGTATGGTATGGTATTTTCTTTTTATCTTTTTCTATGTATATAACGAATAAAGAAAGAAAGAAAAAGTTTTCACTTCTGCCGGCACTCCCAGAGTGCAACCCGTCTTTTTTATTTAAATCAGAAAGTTCTTAATCGAGGATGGGACATGAATCCGCATCCAGTTTCTTTCCACGAGGAATACTTCGATTATCCGAGCTACCTTAGATACTGAAAAAGGGACTTGAAGTGTTCTGCATGATATTTTCTTTGCGCTCGACTCTTTCGGGCTTGGCTGTGGGCTCTCATATATTGATCAAACCAAGCGAAGCATTGGCACCCTTGTCAAAGAACACATAGATAAAATACCAACGCTCAACAAAGTCATCTGTATGTGAACACGCGCTAAAAGTTATCAACTATTACTTAAGGTTTTATAAACCACAGATTCTCGCTAAAGACCATAGATATATAGGTACCAAGAATGATCCGCGAGGCTATTGAAATTAAAAAAAAAACACCTAAATTTTAATAGCGAAGATGGTTGAAGCGTAACCGTAGCTAATTAAACCTAGTAAACAGCAAAATACAGCAAGACACAATGAGCTCATTCTGCGTAAATAAACACAAACAATTAATCAAGATTCAGGACTTTGAGATAACTTAAACTTCAAACTATATGACAACTACTATTCTTAGTCAAACCGCGAACATGGCTGCTGAAAATTAGCCGAAATATCTGTCTAAAAGTAAATATTAACAAATGAATCATGGTAGAATTCGTTTAAAAGTGGTTATATTTCAATCATTGAAATATTATACGAGTATTACTAGCTGACCCGCGAACTTCGTACCGCCATTATTTTTCAGATCCCGTTCCCGCTGCACCCTCTATTATATTAAACATGTATTATACATATAAACCTTCCTCTTGAATCATGCACTCTTTCTATTAAAAAAACCGCAACAAAATCCGTTGCGTAGTTTTAAAGATTTAAGCATACAAAGGGATATAGAGATAGCGAAAGCGATTTTGTTTTATACTATGTAGTGATTTAAAACTTGGAGGAAGTTGAAAAATATAAGAGAAGACGATTGTAATCAACTTTTGTACGAATAACAATTCTCCATGCGAGCATAAAAAGCGCGTGTTATATGAATGCAATTCATCTCTACCTACCCCATAGGGACTACAAATGTTACAGTATATATCAACTCAGACACTCGAACATGACATTCACATTTCCGATCACATTATATCTGTCATCATTTATCCCGAGGGATCTATATACCAGCTTCCAGTGACGTCATATCATGGAGCTATAGACTCCCCGGACAGTAATGCAATTTGCAAATTGGTCGGTTCTAACTTTCGGTCTAATTGTAGTGGATTCTAATATAGTTACGAGGTTTTAGTGTATTAATATTGGGAATAGAATTGTAGGTAGGTATGGTTAGAATGTTTAATTAGGATACGACTTGATAGAAGGTAGATATATTTTGGATTTTAAAAAGTTTATCCGCAGCATATCTACTTCATTTAAATTATACCGTGTAATAAAATGAGCTCTCGGAAATTTATCAGATTTGGTGGTGGACTTGGTATCGGAAAATATTCTGTAGGAAAAAAAAAAGTATCGAGTGACTCAATTCTCTAAATTCAGTTGCAAACATCGAAATGCCTAAGGTTATTTTTTTTCCACTCCAAATTTATAACAATCCACACGGATATCCCCCCCCCCCCCCCTCTCCGGTGCCGGAGGGGGAAGTTAAGTCGGACTCGCACTAAACCGCATGCCGTCTGTGGGTCGTTGTGCTAGGCCGAAGGTGGGGTAGTTAACGACATATCCCTATATCCCTCGCACCCCGGCTGACTAAGGGCCATCCCTATCCGTCTGGCCCTCCTCGGGAGGGGGGACCGCGTGGTCCCCGACTCGCCCCCGGAATGGGTCAACGTCTGTGGTACCGTGCTACTTCGATATGTCCAGCACATGGGGTTGCAGTGAGGAGCCGATTTTTGGCAGTCAACGACCTGTGGGTGATTCGTAAATAAGTTTCATGAGTCGACGCGCGCGAATCACGAGTCTAGAGGCTCCGAATTCCGAATTGCGGTGCTATGGTAGTGTAAGCATACAAACATGCGTGTAATATTAAATTAAAAGTGTAACATTAACATTTATTTATCCATATTTTCGATACTGATCAAGCCCCCAAATTTCCGAGAGTACACTGACGGCACAAAAACTCTCTGTGCTTACTGGGTCGGCAGCACGAGTGTGACTCCTCCCTGGTGTTCCACACGGCCGTAGGTCACGGTAACCACTTTCCTAAAGGCGGTTTCAGTCGTATAAATAAAAAAAAACTAATTTTGTTACACCTTAAATGAGGCACAGGTAAATGGAGCCTGTTAATTTTGGTGCGACACTGCTGTTCTGTTTACGAAGTTTTGAAAAAGGGGTATGTCAGAAGCATTCTAAACCGGCGGCCGCTAATGCACAGAGTACACCTTGAGCAAGATTGGTATCATGAACGACGCAAAATGCAGACACTGCGAGGAAGGCGATGAAACGATAAAACACATACTGTGGGAGTGTCAGGCATTAGGAAGATATCGTGTGGATCTTTTCGGGAATGGCTACCCAAAACCAGAGGATTACAGGCATCTAAAATTAAGAGGAATAACCACCTTGATAGAGAGGACCATCCCTCCTTAAACGTAGGGGCCAGGTTGGGGTTGACACAAAGGTTCCAATAGGGTCGAAGTATCCGCGATAAGATGAAAGGTTTAATGACAGTTGAGCAAGTTAGTGAAGTGTGTAAGGATAGGAGCATCGATATCTCTACTTACCCAGAGGGAAGTTGGCGTGAGTATATGTAGTACCTATGTATAATGTATGTATTACCTTTCTTTGTCGCCTTATAAAAAACAAGGAATTCTCCACAAGCTTATGTGTTTTGTTTTCGTTTTGGCCACTACCTTCTAACGCACTACAACATACATACATACACACATATAATCACGCCTTTTTCCCTGGAGGGTTAGGCAGAGGTGAATCAACACCCACATTTCACCAATCATTGTATTCAGTCCCACACGTAATAGGGGATGAGCCTATTGGCGTATTCCGGGCACTATTGTTGACACGAGCTATAAATTTCAGGCTGAGTCTGAGCTGTACATATCTGTCTGATGTGAAACTGCCCTATCCCTTAGTCGCCTTGTACAACAACATATGGAAAGAGATGGGGTGGCCCAAATTCTACTCTCTCGGAAACCATAAATAGTATAAAATATTAATATCATCTATAATAATATCTATAAAAATCTAGTGACATCTTTACACTAAACAAACCCGGACCAAATAACTGCAACATTTCATGTTAAATATAGACCTAGACAACGAAACAGGACTAAAATATCTTATCTTAATAGTATAATCTATATAATTTATTTGACTATTATGCTGAATCATAAGATAAAACTGAAGGCCCTTTACGAAAACAATCAAAAAAAGAGGTTTTAAATTGATATCATCTTGCCAAAGGCGTTGTTATACTCGTACTACCTAAACCTTCATGTTTTATGGTATTAAATAGGTTTTTCCACACGGCTCCGCTTGCGTTACGACGAATCCCGACCACCTATTTCTGTTCTATCTAAAGCTTCTCCTTCGAAGCCCATGGTACACTCGACTTCTTTTTATAAGTAGAATTTAACGCCAGAGTTTACTTCATCATCCGTCAGGTCTGTGAACCAGACTTAAGCTATGATTCCAAAGGTGATCGCATACGACAACTGCAGACACATGCAGCAGATACACGTAATTCATTGCGGCTTCTCAATGGTGTCCTTTATCCGTATCGAAGTTTAATAAGTAATGTATGTGCTGCAGTAGTCGGAAGCTGACCACTAGGCTAGAAAGTAAGGAATTAACTCCCTACTATGGTTTTCTTAAGGGACTACAATAACTACAATATGGGGTTCTTCAAGAAGGGCATTAGAAGGTTTCTATAGGATCGGCAGGGCGGGTGTGACGTCCCTTGTGTTGCACACGTCCATAGGCCTCAGTAACCTCTCTTCATCTGATAGGCTGTGTGCTAGTCTGATCTAAGTAGTATAAAAAATAATTCAGGCGTTTTTATTGGTACTTGTAAGAAACATGCTTGTTTATTGCGGGTACTATCTAATCTAAATATATTATAACTCAAAGGTGACTGACTGACATAGTGATCTATTAACGCACAGCCCAAACCACTGGACGGATCGGGCTGAAATTTGGCATGCAGGTAGATTTCATGCCGTAGGCATCCGCTAAGAAAGGATTTTGATTAATTCTACCCCTAGGGGATAAAATAGGGGATGGAAGTCTGTATGAAACTTTGTCAATTTTAAACCGATCAGGCTGAGACTTTGCATGTATAAAGCTACTATGACGTAGGTATCCCTTAAGAAAGGATTTTGAGATGCAGGGCAGTAAGGAGTAACGTAGGTAGCGTAAAATTTTTCTTTATTTTTTTAACAAAATATTTGATACAGTAACGTCAGGCAATCAAAGGTATGTAAGTACCTATACCATGATCGCGTTAATTCCCGTTTCGTTAATTATATATTTGATACAGACCAAAAGATAGCGACTAAAAATGCCTTGCCCATCCATTTAGTCACGGGACGTGCCTTAATATAGATTTTATCAATCAGATTTATGTCCAGGTCTGCTACTACTGGTCTTTTTCCCTATTTCTGTACAGTCAGCGTCAGAAATATCTTGTATAAAATACCTATCTCAAAATGATTTGAATTAAAATTTTAAGCATTTTTCTTTGCTAAATATTCAAATCGATTTAAAAATAAAATTGAATTGGTCAGGGCGGGGTTTCAACTTGCGATCTTTGCCTTACAGGGGCAATGATTTGACCACTAAGCTACTCGACTTATATAGAAATGGAGAAAATTTGAATTGGTTAGGGTGAGGTTTGGCAACTTAGTGGTCATAGCCTTGACCCTGCAAGGCAAAGATGGCGGGTTCAAACCCCGCCTAGACCAATTTAAGTTTTTTGTATTTAAATCGATTTCAAAATGAACTTAAAATCAAGATATTAAGAGGAATTGGAACAGTTTTATTGATTTTAATTGTATTTTTTTTTATTGTCCGAACTAAAGGTGGTAAAACCATGGAATTTTGATCATTTTGATGCTGACTGTACCTACTCAAGGTTTCATATTGCAATTTATTTATGTCAGAGGACCAAATTTTTATATTAGACGATCATATTTTCTTATCTCAAAGGAACAGTATTTTTTGTAGATGCAAATGACTATGTACCCTTTTTGAATGATAAACTGTTTCGCTGTTCATATTATTTATACTAATATTATAAACGCGAATGTAACTTTGTCTGTCTGCCTGTTACGCTTTCACGCCTAAACCATTAAACCGATCTAGAAAAAATATGGTAAAGAGATGGACTAGAGCTTGGGAAGTTTCTTTTTATAACGAAAAGGGGGTTAGCGGGGGTCAAAAAGGGGATGAAAATTTGTGTGAATGCTCATCATTTTTACCCGACTGCGCCAGAAGGAGGGTTATATTTTTCGAGAGTATGTATGTCTGATTGTTTGGCATGCTATGCAGCCTGAACGGCTCGATGAATTTTAGCTTGAGAGGTGTCGTTAGATTCGTACTTACTGTGAGCTTTTTTATGTAGCTAGTGTTACACTAGCTACATAAAAATAAATAAATAAAAAAAAACAAAATGGCGGATTTTGGTTGGTAAAAAAATTCACTCAAATTTATCTAGTGGGGTATCAAAATAAAGAAAATTAAAAGTCGATTACAAAAATATAATATGACTGATGCTGAAACGATTAAAACAAGCTTTATAGCAGGCGGTACCCATTTGCAAATCTCAAACCCGATGAAAATTAATGAAATTAGCTTAGACTAAAAAGTAAAATGTGGACGGAACGTATAGAATTAGCAAGTGAAGCCGCCTAAAGTAAGTTATACTAAAGTGTACATCTCGCTCACACTACTTGTGAACACACACGTGTGCTAGTGAAATGGCACTACTTGAATATTACTTCGGGCGGCTTCACTTGATAGTTGTGTTTGTGTCACTATTTTAGTCTGAAGAAATTTGGTAAACAGATAGATTAGAGCTTGGAATATAACATATTAGAGGATTAAGATTGGCTACAATAACCGATATCCACGCTGGCGGAGCCGCTGGCAACACCTTTTATGTGAATAACTGGATCCCAAGGCAGAAAAACAATAAACTGAATTAACCTGTGATGATATAATTTGTTTGTTTTGTTCTCTCCCTACGGGTTCTAGAAGATAATATGATTTATGATTGTTTAGATAACATCTCGAGTTCAAGGTAAACACGTAGCAAGACTTTTCCTTGTAAGTATTTACGTTTTTGTATGACTAGTTGTGCCTGTGGCGCTACTTGTTTTTAATCTTCTTCTACTATATAAAAACAAGTCGGGTTTTCAGAATGCACGAACCGATTTCCACGGTTTTGCATTCGTTGGAAAGGTCTCGGGCTCCGTGAGGTTTATAGCAAAGAAAATTCAGGAAAAATTTCAACAGAAAAGCGGGCAAGTGATAATCGACATCCACGCGGGCGGAACCGCGGGCAACAGCTAGTGGTTAATAAAATTTGCTGTTTTTGTACAGATGCTAGCTGTTGAATACCGCGATAAAACAAGAAAATCTTCCTACAAAAAGAAAATGACCGCTTAGTTTTTTTACCGGAGTCTTCTCAGGTCGGGGCCGTGTTTCGAACCAGTAGTCCATGTGTTAAACTAATCTAGAAATATTTATAACTTTGACGTTTTGTAAATGCCGTTTTAATGATCAATTTGACTTTGACAATGGCATACACTAGCCAGATGCTGGCTTACAGGTGAGGGTCGCACGAAAGGTCTTTTGGTGCCCTAACTACATCCGACTTCTTCTAATCGGGTAGACTTTTTATAGCACGGTAAGTCCCTCGGGTATAAGTCACATCGAACTCGAACCGACTAAAACAGGGAGCCTACTTGGGTCTTCAATGAGATAGCTGCCATTAAATATCTCTTGCCATTCAGCCTTCAGACTCAGTTCAAAACGAGATAATCCAATAACAGTTTTGTTTTCACAAACTTCTAAATAACAGACATAAAACTACAGATTTTATTGTTATTCCAAGTAACAACGACCTTCAGGCAGTTATATACTTCCCAAATATACCATTCATTCTATAATATGAACGATTGGTACTTCTGAGCGATAAATCTTAGTGAATTGGCACTACCGATAGGGCTGGCAGTTTACCTAACGAAGTATTTATGTGTGTTAAAGTGCGGGAAATCCCCGCGGATACCACCCGCGTCGGAGCTTATGGGGGAGGTTATGTCGGACATGAACCGACTGAACCGCACGCCGTCTGTGGGTCGGAGTGCAAGGCCGAAGGTGAGGTAGCTATAGTAAGTATCCCTCGCTATGTGTGATGGTCTAGCTCTAGCGCTACAGGGAGCGACTGCTAATTCAGAGATCTTGGGTTCTATTCTATGCCCTTTTGATTTTGGATGTTTTTATGTTATATTTTTACAGAAAAAATATTTGAATATCTATCAGCATTCTAGAACATCTTTACATAGTATAAAATGAATCTGCATCCGCGGTTTGTTCGCTTAGATCTTTTAAACTACTCAATGGAGTTTAATACAGTTTACAGCAATAGATAAAGCGATTCAAGAGAAATGTTTTGATCTATTCTATCCTATTATAAGATTTAAGTTGATGTGAGTTTACGAGATTTAGAGTGGGTTATCTCCGAATCTACTGAACCGATTTAAAAAAATCTTTTACCAATAGAAAACCACATTATTTGTGAGTGTCATGAACTATATACCATCATGCTATCAGAGAGGGTTAGCAGCGAAAACAGGACCAGAAGTCCACGTAGGTGAAGTTAATGATATAAATCTAATTTGCATCTTTAAACCTCGCCTAGACCGATTCAATTTTTACTCTTTATTCGATTTATATTTTTTTATTTTTTTATATTAGATTTATTTATATTTAGCATGAAAAATGCTTAAAGATTTAATTCAAATAATATGGGTGTAACAAAAATCAATGTTTAAAAATGACTGAAAAATCATTCATTGGTTCCGATAGTTCGAGAGAATGTCGGTAGATGCTCCACTGTCGCCTCAAAGACAGATATAGAAGGAGAAATTTGAATTAGTTGGGGCGAGGTCTGGTAGCTCAGTGGTCAAAGCATTGCCCTTTTTAGGCAAAGATTAAATTCTTTCAGTCTTATTCATAAAAAGTTATGAGAGGTTTATAAGACTGCTATAAGGTGATCGTCGAAAATTTGTATTCATAACAGCATTTTAGCACTAATACGCTCTATAAACCCTCAATAAACTTCATATAAGTTATGGAAGGCAGGAACCTACTATAGCCGTGCTATAAAGCAATATTAGGAGAAAAGATGGCCGACCTGCGCATCAGCTGATGTTACTTTGACAGCTGTTCTTAAAATATCGGTGAAAGCTTTGATGTTTAATACTAAATAGCATGACTAGCATCGTTGCTTTGTTCGCATTACTTTGGTGAATTATTGAATATAACTCGAATATCTCTGATTTGTTTCCAGACAAGCCTTTATTATTATTATTACTAATGTAGGTGAGTTACTTTTTGGAGTTTGTGGTAAAATTATTGCGGCAGTGTTTCTCAGTGTCTTCCACAATGCAAGCTTTACAAAGCCTAGATGTACTTGAAGCTATTGAAAATATTGGGAGTCTGCGATATTGGGAAGTTTTAATACCAATAATATTGTGTAAACTAGCCCACGCCGCCACCTTCTTCGCGTTAGTGTTCGTGTCGGTGTTTTTATTTTCCAGCACAACGACCCGCTCTTTCACCAGTTCTTGTAATATGATCTTATGAAGCAAATATTATTATAATATAAGCGTTAGTAATGCATAATAAATTGGCACATCAAATAACAAGGCAGATAGGACTTAATAATTTCAATGATATCTGAAATTTTTAACCAAGTGATACAATTTTCATTTATAAATCTCTTATAGCGACACTATAGTTATCGAAGGTTTATAGAGCAGTTATGAATACAATATTTTAAAATACGTATGATAGAGTTATGAGACGTTTTAACTAATGTACGCTATAAACCTTCCATAAGCATTTTTTATGAATAAGACTGTTTCTCTTTATTTGATGGAAATTTAATATTGAACAGTATTGGTCAACCCTATTCAATTAACTACCCGAACTCCATTTCCCACCTCTTGATTCAACATCGCACATAAACTGACCATTTATTCCAGCAGTCAAGTCTGTAATTAATGGTCTTTAGTTTTCAACGGCGATTGGGCCTAATATATAAATCAAGATGGATGGTACTATGTTGTGGTAGTAACTATCTGATATTGGTTACCCTTCTCAAGTTTATTGTCCATTTTGGTGGCTCAAAGTGGATCAACTGCATTGGCAATAAGCAATAGGGGATATGCATGTGATTCAAATACCGCACACTTTTTTTTACATGTAGTCTGTTCTTTTAGATTTACGTAGATACATATTAGTTTCCATCTGTAGCGGGAATCGAATCAAAATTTCTCACGGGCTAAGCCGCGGGCGTCAGCTAGTCCAAAATGGAATATATAAGATAAAGATAATGAATAAAGATAATAATAATAATTTATTCACTTATAAGGTACAAAGCAATGAGACACAAAATAATACATCATGAATTGTAAGCATAACTATGTTGTACAGAGGCACAAAACAATTTGGCGGAAATATACTACAGTGCATATACTTACGTCAAAGATTTTTATATTCACTCTTCAACTTTTAGGCTTCCCACTTGGCGGCAAGTGGCTATCGCTAAACGCTCCAGAAAGGATGATTGATCAGCGATTTTATAACATAAAACCGGCTAACAAGTTAGTTGATGGGTGGGTCAAAAAGCCTTGATTACTTCATTTAAAGGCGGGTTGCGGTGCGACGTCCGTACTCTTCGCACTGCTAATATAAAATCCGCGAGAGAGAGAGAGAGAGAGAGAGCTTGTATTCAGCGATTTGAGGATTTTTATGTTTCTTTAAAGTTTTTTGAAAAAAAAAAATATCGCCATTATAAAATGTAACTTTACCATGCCCCTAGATATTTTTATGCTCTATTTTTGAAGTGAATACTTCTTTAGCGGCGTTGGATGGGTAAAAAGTGTTATACTCGCGTCAGGATCACTTGACCTTTGAACCGAAACCGACGACTAACGTCATACAACATCAGCAATAGATTGTTTATTTTGTTAGGTATGCTATGAAGCTTCGTAGCGGTAAGCGCTTCGACTGTAACTCCTTATGGTTTCAGATAGTACCGGGTTCGAACCTGGGCTTCTGACACTTTTTGTGATTATTTTTTCTTTTTTTTCATTAATTTCTTCTGACAGAAAATTAGTGATAGGTTCTATGATTGGCGCTATATTATAGGTATGGTATGGTATAGTGTGTACTTTTTATCTTTTTCTCTGCATATATCGAAGAAAGAAAGAAAGAAAAAGTTTGCACTTCTGCCGGCACGCCCGGAGTACAACCCGTCTTTTTTTTTTAAATAAACTTCGACATTATTTGATAATGACGTCTTAGTTTAACTTGTTTGAAATAGCGATTTCCATCGAGGCAAATATTATGAATCGTGTTTCTGCCTTAATACGTCCCTAGAAGGTTTAGCCTACTTTGTGAATAAGATTTTTAATAGGTGCAACTTGCTGTACAAGTTGCAAACGACTACTGGACGCTGAAGACGACGCGAGTTCCATAGTTTTATTTCACCCAAATTTTTCTCCATGATATCTAGCCAACGTCCCTTATGAGGGTTTCAATTCAATAATAAAATAACACCGAATTATTCTCGATATACCTCATCCGTTAAATATAGTTTTATTTCAAATAAATAAATAATGAACGAAAAACGCAGCGGCCTAATTGGAGACCTCGAATATGTCAATAAAACGAGAGAAGAGAGTTGGTTGACCAACCAAACTAATTACTGACATCACACACAAGTTGTGTATGTGTGTGAGTGTGTGTGCACGTGTGTGAGCGGATGTGGGTGTGCGATCGTGGGCATTTAGCACTTAAACAATAAAGTTCATACCGTGTCCGTAATCAACGTGGAAAGTTTTCGAGCAAAACAGATGATCACATCGGTGAAAGCTTTTTAATAATAAATCATATCCACGTCAATATACCAGTACCTTGTCCACGGTTTTATGTACGTATAGATATCCACTTCAGGTACCTATCTGTTATAACTTTCGGTAATATATAAATAATTCAAAAGCAGCTCTATCTACTTATTATTTAGTTTTTATTGAAGCAACAGCCGTCTCTCTAACTTTGAGAAGTAAACTTGTGCTTGAACTAAGTCAGTAAATGAACTGATGTAATGGCTGGTTGGCATCCTAAGAACCTCGATGAAGCTACATACACCAGTACAGTCTACTTACCGTCAAACTTTAATTTAGTCGTCTTATTATTAGTACCAATACTGACACCCAGTTGGGACGCCGATTACCGGACGGGTGACCAACCCTTTTGTGCGGACCATTTCACTGATTTTGACACTCCCTGTATAGCTGTCGAATACATTTCCGCCATGCCAGAGAGGCTGACAAGATACCACACTATTCTATTTCACCGAAAGCTTTGCTGTTCACACTTACAATAAGGGTTATGTCCTTTTTGAAGTGAAAACTTCTTTAGCGGCGTTGGATGGGTGTAAAATGTTAAGGAAGCGTCAGGATTAGTTGACCTTTGAACCGTAACCGACGACTGACGTCATACAAGATTAGGTAGAGACTATCTGTTTTGCATATTACTTTAGGTTGCGTCGTAGCTTAAACGGTAAGCACTTCGACTGTAAGTCCTTATAGATTCAGATAGTATCGGGTTCAAACCACCTGGCCTTCTGAAACTTTTTGTGATTATTTTTTCTTTTTGTAATTTATTACTTTTTATGATTATTTTTTCTTTCTGTAATTATTACTTTTTGTGATTATTTTTTCTTTTCAAAATTTATTAATTTCTTCTGACAGAAAATTAGCAGAAAATAAGTGATAGGTTCTATGATTAGCGCTATATTATAGGTATGGTATGGTATGTTCTTTTTTATCTTTTTCTATGTATATAACGAAGAAGAATATGTTTTCACTTCTGCCGGCACTCCCAGAGTGCAACCCGTCTTTTTTTTTTATTATTGTACACTGTACCTTTTACAATAGTATAATGAACTGTCACAGTGAAATATTCTTATGGCAAATAGTTTTAAAGATATTTGATTTCGAATCTCGAGCCGCCCGAAAACGCTCCATACAAAATCGCACCACACTGTGACGTCACAGTACGCTAGCGCGTCGTGTAAATGTATGGAGTGCAAGAGAGTATCGCATTTATATCAATCCATGTTGCGTTTACATATGTACAATGTTTAAAAAGATTAATTTGAAATTTAATAAGGAATCTAAAATGTTATTAATTTTGCCTTATTTCGATTGTTGATATTTAGAATAATTTATGGTATTAAAGATAATAAAAAGTCATAGTTTCAGTTTAGTTAAGCAACATCTTAGTATACTATGCATATTTGTTCAGGAAAACCTACGACATTAAGCAGTATTGGTGATGAGTTGATGACCCAATGACTCAGGACACTACCCTTTTTATATATTCCACAGCCGTACAACTTCCTGCCGATAGAACATTCTCAACTGTCGTTACCGACGTGGCACAAAAGATATTAGGGCTAACTTTAGCTATAATTCATAACTTTGTTTCTCACGCCGAAATGTGATTATGGTGGGTTAGAATTGAGTGACAGACTATGGGGGTAGCCGTGAAATTATTGCCAGTGCAAAAAGATATTTTATCGCACTTATGGGGAGAAAAAATGTCCTTTACTGTGACATAATTTAAGCCGTTTAGGAGCGTGTGAAGGAACTTGATATATGTAGTATATCAAACTTTTCTTCGTCTAGTGTAATCCAACTATAAATGGGCGAGTGTTTGTGTGTGTCTGTTTGTTTGTTTGTCCGTTTTTCACGCCTAAACCATTGAACCAATTTTGATGTTATTTGGTATATAGGTAGATTAGACCTTGAGAAAGAATATAGGCTATGTTTGGTCGAGATAACCGACATCCACGCGGGCGGAGCAGCGGGCGGACTAGTACCTAAGTATGTTTTTATAACTAATGGATCTTACCATATTTATCCAAATTTTAGAACCCATAACCATAGCTATATGTCCACATTAAAGATAGTGACTGGCTGTTTATTTATTTCTTTAGAATATAAGCCCCTCTAGACAAGTGGCAATTCGCTTGCTGGCGTTTGGTGGAATAGAATGACGAATATATGGGATTTGACGTATATGACAGTCGTTAACGCATGTCAAATACGTCAAATCCCATACATTCGTCATTCTATTCCATCAAACGCTGGTTAGCGAATTGCCACTTGTCTAGAGGGGCTGGTAGTAACGAAATTACTAATATTCCCTTTAACCCTTCCAACTAAGCTAAATTGCTTGTGCTAGGAGTGGGTTCACGTCGGTAGTGTAATAGCCAGGATTCGAACCCAAGACCATCCGATTATTTTTACGCCGAATAACTCCTTTCTGCAAAAAGAGCTAAATTTTGACAGGGTCGGCTGCACGAGTATAAGGCCTTTTTTTCCTGGTGTTGCACACGTCCATAAGCCCCAGTTATAACTTTCCATCAGATAAGCCTTGTACTTATCTGCCACCTAAGTAACTTAATAATTGCCGCGGTAGCCTAGTGGTATGGGTAATGGACTGCCAATGACTTTTCGATGCTTTTCAAAGTTGTGTGTATTTATCGCAGGTTTTGAGTGCCGTTAATGGCAATAGGCTCGCCACCTATTACATTGGGACCTAAACATAAACTGGCGAAATGTGGGTGCTAGTACCCCTGCCTGCCCCTTCGGGGATATAGGCGTGAGTTTATGTTATGTTATTATTGACCGCAATAAAGTTGTTTCACTTTTCTATTCTAAGAAATTTGTACCAAAATTGCTATCCAACACAAAATTCTAACGTAAAAACGTTGACTTGTAAATAAATAATACTATAGGGTAAATTGACCTATTCTCTGCCTCGTTAGTAATAAAATACAACATTGAAGTATAACACGGAGATCGTAAAATAACGATCTATTTCTTATTGTTTCGATGGAGGCTACCATGATACATCCGAAGCTTCGGACTTTGATGTAAGACGAAAGAAAGAAGTCGTAATTAGCCATGTAGGAACCAGAAAATCATATTAGTTTTCTGCCTTTGCAAAGATGAGCGCAGGATTTTTTTATCGCCTACTACAATGGTTTCTTTTTATTAGAATTAATTGTTATGATTCCCACAAAAACTTTCAGGTAGAGAATTCATTTTTACACAGGTGGTATGAAAAGAACTTCATCCCACGCACGGTCAAGCTGTGGAATGAATTCCCTGCTATGGTTTTTCCATATGGGGTTCTTCTTCTTGAAGATTAGAAGATTAGAAGATTTTTACAGGGTCGATAGCGCAAGTGTGACGCCCTTAGTATTGTACATGTCCATAGGCTACGGTAACCACTTTTCGTCAGGTGGGCAGTGTGCTTGTCTACCACCTAAGTGCCATGAAAAAAATGTGTAGCTTATACCGTATTCGGATCCGATTTCAGGATAAATATGTTCTATGGAACTGACTGGTCCGAAACTTCGAATGGCAATATTAAATGTTTCAGGGTTGTATTTTCGCATGTCGTGAAAAATAGGGTGAACATTCTAGTTTTGGTACATCGGATATTATTATCGGATTTAAATGATTTTACGGTAGGTTCGGGTTCATTACGCTTTGAAGTCGCAAACTATGATTGCTGTTAGTCACGAAATTGACAACGGTGAACGAATGTAATCTAAGCTGTGTATAGTGAGCAAGTTAGATAAATTGATTTTGTTGTTGACTACAATATTGATTGCTTATACTAGCAAAAACAATTCTGAAACAATAATTTAAAAAGAAAAGTTTTAGGAACAGCTTAACAAGTTTCTAATACAGGTAATTATTTTTTGATGACTTGTGTTTTTGAGTCAGAATTGTATAATTTGTAAAAAAAAATAATGGTATAACGGATATATTTAGAGTTGTTCTATTATTTACACTTAAAGTAAAGTAAAAGTAAAAATTATTTAATAACTTACATTTGTTGCCGAGAGCGCACACAACAGTTTCAGATAGGAACAAGTCTGGTATTGCCAAAAGCTTCCCACACTGGGCTAAGCCTGTCCTGTAGGAATCAAAGTTAGTTAATTCAACGTAACCACACATTGATTGAAATAAATTGTCAGCCAGTAATGTCTGACAATAATAGGATGTCCTAAACATTTTTTGTATTACTGTTCGACGATAAACCACCCTTACTGAAGACAATTGTATCGCCCTGGATAATCCGATAAACTATGTTCATATTCGATAGCTACTTCAGCAAAAAGGGTTCAATTTTCACCTTTTGGACACTGAACCCTAAAAACCACTAACAAAGTCACAAGACATTGAATTTCATTATTCTTCGGCGACATTCAGGCGACGCAAAAAAATACAGCAAAATTTTCTTTGTTGACTTCCAACCTTAAGCTAACCTTTAATCAATATTGCATTAATTATACCTAATTACTTTGTTAAAGCACTTCAAGTCTCGTTAATTAACAACTCAACTTACCTCTTTTTGAACTTACTGAAACTTAAAACTCGTTTAATTTAATTATAGACTTGACAACGAAAATTAGTTGACGACCTCCAATTGGGCGTTTTACCCTACTTTTATGTTATTTTTAACTATAATAGTACACTACTTTTGTTTTGAGTTTTTGATTATTTAATTGTAGGAAATCGAATCTTATTTCACAAAATCACTACATAGTATAAAACAAAGTCGCTTTCTCTGTCCTTATATCCTTTTGTATGCTTAAATTTTTAAAACTACGCAACGGATTTTGATGCGGTTTTTTTTAATAGATAGAGTGATTCAAGGGGAATGTTTATATGTATAATATATGTTTAATATAGTAGACGGAGCAGCGGGAACGGGATCTGACGCCACGCCCGGCGAACTTCGTACCGCCAAAAATATTGGCGGTACGAAGTTCGCCGGGTCAGCTAGTAGTTTATAAATTTGTATCACTATACCTACAAGTAACATAGTTTATTACATTAAGGGTCTGTTTCACAATGTGCCGATAAGTTCTGCATAAGTTCCGAATAAGCTATTTGTTACTTATGGGTAGGATAAACACTATTGTTGCGTTTCACGACTGTCAAATAGCGCTATGTGTTACTTAAAGTCCACGATAACTTATGGGTCAGACGAAGTGGCAAATAGCACATTTATCTTAAACATAAGTACTTAGCTTGTTGTGTGTTTGACAGTTACAAATTTAAAAGTAATTACAATACAAGTCTTTCTTTCGTTCGTGTTGTATAATATTTACGTTTATCCGAGAGGAATCAGTGTCGTGTTTAATTGAAATAACCTATATATATCTACTTATAACAATGATGGAGATTTTTGAGACTCTTGAAGATGAGTTTGATGAATATTTTGAAAGCCTCACAACACCACGCAGGATTCCTGTGTATCGGGAAAGAATAAATTATATGGAGTCTTTAGACGAAACGGACTTTAGGGCGCGTTTCAGACTGACTAAGGAAGCTGTGATGTTTGTGTATCCAATTATTGAGAATGCCATTTCTGTTACTACAGAACGGTAAGTAAGAACATACCGTACCTACCTAACAACCGACGACCAACATTTCTAAAGTCTATTCCGATCCAGTACCATTTTTCTAATACCACGTGGCGTCGTTATTAGTCTGTGCCACGAGGCATTTCTTTTTATCAATGGCACGCCTACGTCTAGCTTTAGATACCTGATCTAACCCAACCTGCTTTTTTTTTCAGGAATCAGGCTATAAGGCCGATTACTCGTCTACTATTAACATTGAGATTTTACGCAACGGGAAGTTTTCTCACAGTAGTAGGTGATTTCTCAGGTGTCAGCAAAGCATCTGCCAGTCGCATTATCTACCTAGTTTCACATGCTATTGCACGATTGCGTCCGGAGTTTATCAAATTTCCAAACAACACTCAAGAAATCCAGCAAGAATTTTATAATATAGCTAAATTCCCAAGACTTATTGGCGCTATCGATTGTACCCATGTTCCTATAAAATCTCCAGGTAAAAGATAAAATAAATAGTATGAATAAACTGAAATATATACCTAATAATGTATCTAATATCTATCAAACCATGTGCCTACATGATTAAATACAGCTCCCTGTTTTTTTAAATAAATACTGTTTCTTTCAATATTTTCAGGTGGAAACAATGCAGAGGAATGGAGAAACAGGAAGTCACAATTTTCTTTTAATGTACAAACTGTAGTGAGTGCCAAGTTAAAGATCTTGGACATAGTTGCTAGATGGCCAGGAGCAGCACATGATCAAACAATATTTAATAATTCTTTTATAAAGCAGCGACTTCAAAATGGAGAATTTGGAAACTGTATGATTGTCGGTGATAAAGGATATGAAAATACTTCATACCTGCTTACACCATTACAACATCCCATGGCTCCAGCAGAACACCTGTATAATGAGTCCCAAATAAGAAGCAGAAATGTTGTGGAAAGGACCTATGGTGTTTGGAAAAATAGATTCCCTGTTTTATCTAAGAAAGTTTTGTTGCATGTGTCTCGTGTACAGGCTGTAATAGTGGCATGTGCAGTACTGCACAATATTGCAATAGATATGCGAGATGATCACTTTGAAGTCATCCAACCAGTAGATGAGCCAGATGAACATGATGTTCTGAACGAAAGCAGACCAGAAATTGTGGGGGATACAACAGTGCGAACTAATTTAATTAATTATTATTTTGCTTCTTTACTATAATAATATAATTCTGAAATAAAGGTTCAGAATTTTGCATTCCATTTTGGTAACCAATGATTTAAAAGATATGGTAGGTTATCAAAGTATATTTGTATTTTGTGATGATGGAAATAAAAAAGACGAATTATTTTTCTAATTTATTTAACATGTATTTTTTTTCCAACGCCCACATTTCTCTTTTGTGCTCCCTCTCTTCCTCTTCGAAGGCCCATTGCTTCCTTTTATTTTGTAGTTCTTCCTCCAGAATCTTCTTTTGCAAATCTGCAATCTCTAATTTAGCATCTGCTACTTTTTCAAATGGCCGTTTCATCTTCTCCGCAGCTGAAACAAGATTTTATTTATTTATAGATTTTGAATACCTACTGGTGAATATTACACAAGCTAGAATGAATACCATCATTTTGACCTATACATATCTCACTGCAGGACTTAGGGTCTCCGCTAGACAAAATCAAACTAGGTTTTAACAGCAGACAGTGGTTCTACCATTATGCCACCAACTCTGTGAAATCAATTAAGTATGTTGTGTCATCATTCCCTGAGCGTTTTCCCTACTGACTTAGGGTTGGCTTTCCAGTCTGTGATGTGGCTGAACTTCAATATTTTCCGTGAACCGACTGCCATCTGACCTCCAAAACCAATAGGCAATATCGAAGTCCTGCAGTTTAGAATATGTTGTGTATCAATATAAATTAACAAATAATAACATAATCTAAGTGCTTTGATTATTCTAATTTTAATATTAGGTACTAGAACTTACATAAAGCGGGATGTTTTTTTGAACGCAAAGATTTTGGCTTCCAATTAGTCCACTTCTCATCATTGGCAACTGTTTTAGGTGTGGTATGTAGAGCTGAAATTAAAAAGAAGAAAGGTGAATTCATGGTGCAGATGTGCTTATCAACAACTAGCTGTTGCCCGCGGCTCCGCCCGCGGCTCCGCCCGCGTGGATGTCGGACGCGGGATAAAAAGTAGCCTATATGTTAATCCAGGGTATAACCTATCTACATACCCAATTTCAACCAAATCGGTCCAGCCGTTTATGCGTGAAAGAGTAACAAACATCCACACATCCACACAACCATTCTCACAAACTTTCATATTTATAATATTAGTAGGATACTGACACACAATATCAGGAACACTACTTACTTATCTTTTTTCTTGGAGATTGTTCATCATCAAAGTTTTCATGTGTAGGTTCATCCTCAACTGAAAAACAAAAAGTAGCATATTTTAAAATGGATAAGCTGATTAATTCTTTAGGCCCGCTTCAATAGCACTATACAGAATTTTATCTCTTCTTCATCCTAGCGTTAATCCCAGTCGCATCCGAAGCTTTTTCAACTTGGAGTCTGGGGTCCGCTTTTACTAGTCTACCTGCGGATTTGGCTAAACTTCGATATTTTCTGTGAAGCTACTGCCATCTGACCTCCACAACCCAAAGGCGATATCGAAGCATTGCAGCTAGACCAGTTGTTGGATTTTTGAGGGCTCCAACTACCCGTAACGACTGCCATAGATGTTTGTATGGCAGCCGGGACCGACGCGACGGCTTAACGTGCTCTCCGAGGCACGACCAGACCAATGCAAATACCCATATTCATGCATACAAATATTTGCACTGAGCGGGGATCGAACCCGCGCCTCCTGCGTAGCGGCCGCGTTAACTACCGCTACGCCACGGAGGCTGTCGTGCACTATACAGAATTTTATGGTAGTAGTAATTAATTTTTGTTATTAACAACTGGCAATAATATTTGAATTACGGGCTCTAGCTCTACTCTACATGTAGAAAATGTAACTTACTTATGTGATGTTCCATATCTGCATCCACCGATGGGCTACATTTAGTGTCTGCGATGATCTCTGGCACTTCAATACTCTGTGAATCTACTGTTAAATATAAAATATTATCCTGGCTAGGAACTGCTGGTTGTATAGAATCTGCAACATAGATTAATAATATAAGGATGAGAAAGGGCGGAATAAAAGTTTTCTGTTGACCATATGACTAAATAAGATTGACTATACCAAATATACATTAGCTAATCAAATTGTACACAGTACACAACTAATAACAATTTAAAACTTGTGCTCTTACCAAGATGATCAGAGTCAAATACGCTCTCAATTCCATCAACAGACAATAATATCATTCCTTTAACTTTTTCCTCTATAGGTGTTAGAGGAGGAGCAGCACTAGGGCCCCCTCCTGTGCGATATGTTTCAGCACGTATTACGGCTGACTTTTTCCTAGTGGCTCTTTTTATGCCTTCATACTTGGCTTTTAAAGTTTTAGCACTTCGGAAGTTTGCACCACTTGTGCTATTAAATGTGGCCTCCAGTGTCTTCCAGCACTGTTCCTTCTCATGCCAAGTGACTGCGTCACTCTTCTTATTTTCCAGTATGTTTTTATACTGAGCAACTAATGAAGTCAGAAGCTCAACTTCTTCCCGGCTGAAATTACCGCTTCTTTCACGTTTCACAGTCGACATTTTATAAAAGTACGTATAGATATTATTGTGCCCACACAACAAACAAAAACACAAACACCAATATGTAAACTTGACTTCTACAAATAGCATCCAGCATCAATTCAAAATTTCGCGGTATTATGTTATGTAGTTAGTTAATCGACATTGTCAAACGAGATCCCGTTTCGTTACAAGCAATATTCAATTACCTTAAATTGTTAATATGTAGTTTTTATATAGAAAATTAACCGTTATGTGAATAAGAGCTAATTATATATTATGGTATTAATGTAAAACAATACTTAAAATACATTTATAAGTGTTTTATGTTAATTATCTTTTTATTTAATAACATGATATCAAAAAACGGAACGTGTGTATTTGGTGTTGCCACCGCGCTGTCATATAAGTTCCATATAGTTATGTGTCAGATAAAATAACATTGTGAAACGCAACGTTTCTTATTCAGAACTTTTATGCTCCGAATAATTTATGTGTAACATAACTATTTGGAACTTTATCCGTACATTGTGAAACAGACCCTAATTGGAATAAATGTTAAATATCATAAAAATTGTTTGGTACAAAATATTATAAACCTTGTTACCTAAATTAGGCTCAGGGCCTGTATAATGGATAGTGACTATGATAGTGACCAGGATATCAATCAATCAATTAGCCCACTGCAGTCCACTACTGGACATAGGCCTCTCCCAATGCGCACCATATCGTACGATCCTCCGCCTTCCGCATCCAGTCCGTCCCAGTCACTTTTTTCAGGTCATTGGTCCATCTGGCTAGGGGGCGTCCAACTCTTCGTTTACCTTCTCGCGGTCTCCACTTTAGGACTCGTCTGCTCCAACGTCCCGACGAGTATAGTGACAATGATAGTGACTAAGTATATGACTATAATAGTTTAAATAACTAACGTCAAATTGACGGTATGACTAATTCACAACCTTAGCATTGTATCATGAAAAACCATTAAGAGGCATCATTCTCTAATCCCAGTCTCAACTCAAATTCATTTCTTTTCATATAATATGATTACTTGATCTTTCAGCATTTCGACACAAGCCTCTCATTCAAGCCTCTTAGAACTGTCCCAATTATTTAATAATATTAATGTGATAGTGAAAGTGATAGTAACTGTGATAGTGACCATTTTCACATTGTCCGATATCCGAAATCCGATATCCGATATCAGAGGTAGTCAAATATATGACATTTATCTTCTTTCACATTGTCCAGCCCGATATTGGTTATCGGAGCCAACAGCACTGTGTTGGCCCGATATCGGATCACAATGAGACTAAAACAGCTACTGCAAGCAATTTTCGACCCTAATGACATTTTATTAGTTACGTGTCTTTTCGCGTTAATTGATGACGCTGATCACGAATATAAGGAAAAAACTCGATACTGTGTCATGTCAATAAGGTCGTTTGCACTTTTTTCCTTTTTTTTCATCCCTAGCATCCCTAACTAGTCTGTGCCTTCGAGCAAATGGGCGTATCGGGCTGATTTTATCGGATATATTTAAAAAAAACAGCACATGGTATCCGCTATCAGAGGTCGGCTATCGGCATCCGACACCGATATCGGATATCGAATATCAGATGAATGTGAAAACGCTCTAATAGTGACCATGATAGTTTAAATGACTAACGTCAAATTAACACTATGTTTTTTTTTTACGTATGGGAATCCCCACGGAGTGGGAGGTTATGTCAGACTCGAACCGACTAAATCGCACGCCGTCTGTGGCTAGATGTGCTAGGCCGAAGGTGAGGTTGTTTCGCGACATATCCCTCGCACCCCGGCTGACCCAGGGCCATTCCTCTCGGTCTGGCCCTCCTCGGGATGGGGAACCACGCGGTCCTCGACTCGCCCCCGGTATTGGGGCGCGCATCGTCCTACAATGCGCGCCGCCGCCGTGGCCTCCTTCTGCTAGGGTAACGAGCGGCTCCACCCGTCACCCTCAGGCCCACGCTCATGGGGAGTCCATAATTAACAGTATGGTCACTAATTCACAACCTCAGCATTGTATCATGAAAAACCATTAAGAGGCATCTTTCTCTGATCCCATGTCTCTGTGATCACTTGATCTCTGAGCATTGTGACAGAGGGCTCTTATATAAACCACCCAATCCTTTGTTATTGTCACAAGATTTCTATTTAGGTAAACCGCTGAGTATTATTATTTTAAGACGATTTTGTGCCTTTGTTTCGTTGGCTTTTGTAAGGACATTGTGCTCGATAATCACGTGCTTCAGTTGTTCAATCTACGTCGAGCTTGGAATGAAAATGGACATGATTGTTTCCGGGATAATAAATACAATTAATGGATTTTCTTAATGTGAAATATATATTTTTTTATAGCATTGAAGTGGCAGATAAGCACAGGACCCAACTTATGGAAATGCTGAGGATGTAAATAGAAATGTAAATCTTTATTTGTAGAAAAGAAAACACAGTGTAAAGGATGTTGTATAACATAGGTTTCTAAATGAGATGACGATGACAGATCGAACGATGACCTAAAAAGGTGGCTTGGACAATCTGGAGGCGGAAGGCGGAGGAAATGGCGAATATTGGGAGAGGCCCATGTCCAACAGAACTGACGAACGGACTGCATGGGCTAATTGATTGAATAAGCTTTATTGAAGCTATCCCTAAATTGGGTGTCGCGACACCTTGACGGCCTCGACAGATATTTTTTGGTGCTTTGTACTTATTCCTCCATGAAAGACAGACCGAACATTAGCCATAGAGGTATTTAATAGTCTGGAATAGTACCTACAGTCATACGCATTTATTAATTTGACGCTTTAATATTTACATTTAATTTTATTTATTTCGATGTGTAGATTAGTTACTTTCGATTCAAATTGTGTTCGCCATTGAAAGTTTGCACGTAAAAAGTTTCATTTAGTTTAGTGTAATGTAGAAAGTCTAGATCTGGCGTATTGCCATCGATAAGTTTCTAAAACCTCATATTTTATTTTATATTGGCGGCGATTCTTCTGCAAAAATCTATAAATTTGTTTCCGTTATTTGTTAAGCACATCCATCAAATTTATAGCATTAATTCAACCACAGACCTAATCCATACTAATGTTACAAATACGAAAGCAAGTCTGTCTGTCTGTATGTTACGCTTTCACACCTAAAACACTGAACCGATTTTGATGAAATTCGGTATAGGGGTAGATTAGACCTTGAGAAAGGACATAGGCATAAAAATCTAATGATATACAATAAACTATTATCTAACTATAGGCTGTGTTTGGTCATGATAACCGACATCGTTTAATCTAATATATAAAATTCTCGTGTCACAGTTTTCGTTGCCAAACTCCTCCGAAACGGCTCGACCGATTCTCATGAAATTTTGTGGGCATATCGGGTAGGTCTGAGAATCGGCCAACATCTATTTTTCATACCCCGATTCGCGATAACCGACATCCACGCGGGCGGAGCCGCGGGCGACAGCTAGTATAATTATAAAATTTAATAGACGATCAAAATATTTAAAATTTTAAGGCTAATAATTTTGTTTCAGAACTGCACATTGAAACTTTTGTGGCATCTAATGTTCATTAAAGTTCCAAACTGTAAATTTAAGAGTTTAGAACTTAATTTAACTTCGGTATCGTATGAACAATAAAAAATACTAAAATTCACCTTCTATAGGGTAGAATTTGTGGACCCTACCTGAAGGGAAAGTACGCAAAATATTAAAGGTAAAAAAATTACCGGGACGACCGGTGACACTGGATCCGGATCGTTCCTGGTTCAAATATGGGCCATCGTCATCCAGCGTGGTAACGCAGCAAGTGTGATGGGCACTTTTGCACCAGGAGTGATCAGGGGCTGGTTTTTTGATTAGCACTTGCCCTGTGTTATTTGGACTTACGTATTGTTATTTTGTTTGTGTTTTTTTTTACAATTTTGACATTCAATTTAGACTATTTATTAATTACTTAATTGATAAGTTACTCATTGAAGAAAAAAATAAAATAAAATAAATAATTTTATTGCTCGAAGCGTGGTATGTTACAATGGTGTCATGCAATCAATTAAGTCAGACAGTATATCAAAAGAAAAAATCCTTTTTTTTAAAGCAAAAAATGCATTCAAGGATTTTCAGATACTCGTTTGCCACACACGGTAATCAAACCGGCTAAAATCTGAAAAAAAAAATAACATTCTGTATTTTTAAGGCATCAATCGACTGGGTTAATCATAAGGATTAAATCTGACCTCAAACAGTCATTTATTCTCTGAGCCTTTTTCCCAACTTATATGGGGCCGGAGTTCTAATCTAAGATTATTTTTTTTCAATATTTCACACAACGCTATCTAGAACTTTATTATTTTCAATAAAGTGACTGCCATATGACCTCTACAAATCTCTCTTTTCAAACGTGTTAAAGTAAATGAAAGGGAATCAATGAAATCTAGGACCGTAAACGGTACAGTCAGGTATGAAAGGAACTTCATCCCACACACGCAATAAACTCCTTGCTGTGGTTTTCCCAAGCGCTTACAATATGGGGTTCTTCAAGAAGAATATTAGAAGGTTTAGGAAGGGTCAGCAGCGCGAGTGTGACGCCTCTGGTATTGTACATGTTTATATAATAGGCCACGGTAACTACTTCCCATCAGGTGGGCCGCATGCTTGTTTGCCACCTAAGAGCGTTTTCACACTCATCGGATATCCGATATCCGACATCCGATATCGGAGGAAGTCAAATGTATGAGATATGTATCTCTCTTTCACATTGCCCGGCCCGATATCAGTTATCGGAGCCAACACCACTGTTTTGGCTCGATATCGGAACACAATGACTCTAAAACAGCGACAGCAAACAATTTTCGACCTTAAGGACATTTTAGGTCGAAAATTGCTTGCACTTTATTTTTAACTCCTAGCATCCCTAACTAGACTGTGCTTTCGAGTAAATGGCCGTATCGGGCCAATTTTATCGGTTAAATGTGAAAACAGAGGTGTCGGCTATCGGATATTGGTTATCGGCCTCCGACACCGATATCGGATATCAAATGAGTGTGAAGACGCTCTAAGTTGTATAAAAATACCTAAACCTACAAATTCAAAGCGAACAGTGTACCCCACAAAGGTTTTCAAATTGTATAAAACGTAGTCCATTTTGTACCCTTATACGTTATATTTTATTATATCTACCACATCCATTTTTTACTGCATCGCAGTACTGTGAAAGGATCTTTTGAAATGATATGAAATATTGTTAGCCTAACTTGATAAAGCAATTTTGTGTACAAAAGAAGTACAAATATCACTCATTTGTATACATACATAAATGTGTATTTCTGTGTGTCTTTGAGTACTTTTTAGATGTAATAAAAGATAGGAGTTCTAATGAAATCAGTCATTACATTTTGGTGTAAGACTTTCGATGTTCAAGTCCACAGTCTACAGGGGGACCATTTTTTTTTGTATGTGAAGCCAGCCAATCGTAATGCTTCGTTCTCTCAATGCGTACACGATACAATTACGATAGTTGTTCGTGCTAGGGGTAAGCCGTTGTACCTACCTGCTGATCGTACGAAACTCTGTCGCTGGCTTTCTTCTCGAGGTTGGCAGGTCAGATGGCAGTTACTCCCGCAATTAACAAAACCTGTGTTAAAAAAGTATGTAATTTTTTTGAATACAGGCTCAATAATATAACTTCCCCTCGCTTGATATTAAGCTGAAGGCAAAGTTTCACGGAAAAGGGTCACCATTACAGACATCAACAAAGAATTTTTTTTGATATTGGACACTTCAATTTGACTTTACCTTGCCTGAAGGCAAGCTAAAGGCAAAGTGTCAGGATAGAGGGTTACCATTACAATCACGTACCATGTTAACAATGGTGGCACTTAGCTTGACGGAATCATCAGATGCTTTTTCACGCCCCAGTTAAAGGACCTGGGACTGTAGGAAGCAGAAAATACGTGAGCTGTCAAGGAGTTCCAGGTCTTAATGGTGCGACAAAGGAATGAGTTACGGAACCGCTTGGTTCCTGAAGGAATATCCTGCACCGAATGCGGGTGACATCTAAGTCCTGCCCGTGTTGTCCTGTGTAGGAAAGGAGAGGGAGGGTCTAATTTGACTTACTGTGCCTATCGAGTTTGTACATACTAGAACTATACATTTTTCATCACTGATTAGGAAACAGTTTCTTTTCTTCCATCTTTTCTAATAATAGTTATAAATAGCCTGCCTAAACCATAAATCGTTAGTGTGTCGAATGTTCGAGAAAAACCTTTTTCGAATAACTTTTCTTCTAAGAAACATTATTCATGTACCCACTCAAATTAATTCAGCACATAAATTATAGAAAATGGTCGCAGTAAAAACAACCTTAGTTTTTGGTCTTAATCTCGGGTTGAAATTGAATATTTCATTTTTATTTATGGTATAGATAGATAGAAAAGGGGATGTTTAGATGGCTTGGACACACAGAGAGGATGAAACCCTACAGAATACCGCGGCCATAATAACCTCGTGTTGTGTTCCCGGCGGTGAGTAGGGTAGCCAGAACTCACTGGAGAGCTTTTGTGCTGTCAGTGGGAAGATCAAAGGCTATTCCTGCTTTGTCTCTTACATTGACGGCACAGAAACTCTCTGTGTTTACACAGCACGAATGTGATTCCCCTGGTGTTGAACACGTCCATAGGTCACGGTAACTACTTTCCATCAGGTGGGCCGTGCGCTTGTCTACCACCTAAGTGGTATACAAAAAAGATACTAGGTAACCACTCGCTACGAGGCTCGTTACCAATGGCGAAGGGTCCCTATAACAGAATTCCTGCCGGCTTCCAAATGGATCACATGGTGTATGACAAACAAGATCGCAACCGGCTTCCCTTTTGAAAATTTTCACAATTCACCATTACCACTAGCTCTTATATGCATCATCATTATCAACATCATTTTCATACATTATACTCACGCCTGTGAATTCCCGAAGGGATATGCAGAGGTTTATTACCTCCTCATGTCGCCAACTATGAATTTCGGTGCTACGTAATACGGCGCGAGCCTATTGCCGTCAAACGAGCACTTAGTCATGAGCTGTATGTTTGCTAGCGGATGTAGAACAGCCCCTATCCCTTAGTCAGCTTCTGCAACACCCATAGGAAGAAATGGAATGGTTCTATTCTACTCAACCAAGAACCAACACGGCAATAGTAAAATATACATACATACATACATATTGTTGCGAGCATGGGGGTCGGTTTAAATATAAAATGCGAGAACAACCGTTGAAGACAGATTTTATTCAGCTGCACTTAAATTACAGCAAAGCGAAAAAAACTCTTCCTTCAGAATACACAGTCACTTGTATAATCGCACTGTATCGCTTCGCCCACTTTATCGCTGTGATCGCTTCGAATACTAGTCTTAGACTGACCGAGCGGAGGCTGCTAGCTGGCCTTTTATATCCGGCGCGGCTGAGTAGCGAATGTTCTGGAATAGATAGCAACGTTCTACAATGTTCGATGGGGTCTTGTGTCTTTTTCTAGCCTGACGTCTCGTTCTATTCATGCGATTCCTTCTAGAACAGTGACGTCAAGGCATGCCATCTTTTTCTATAGTGCCGTCTCGCTCACTCCTATTGGAATATGGCCATATATTGATGTTGACTGAAAAGGCCCATAAGGGGTCTTGAAAATGCCTGAAAAAAGGTTCCCAGGGTAATGCCGCGGATCGACGGGGAGTGGTCTCAAACGGCCTGAAAACTGTTTTCAGGCGCCTGAAAATAACGGCAACTTGGTCAAAATTTTGATTCTTCAAAGAGCTTGCTTAAACGAGCTTCGTGAAAGAGCACCTTCTGGTTAGGGTAAGGTCTGGTAGCTTAGTGGTCAAAGCATTGCCGTTGTAAGGCAAAGATCGCGGGTTCAAGCCCCGCCTAGACCGATTCAATTATTTCTATTGAATATCTGGCATGAATAATGCTGAAAAATTAATTCAAAAAGATACCTCTTAATCTAATGGATCTATATATCAACCGCCCTCTGATACGCTGCGAATCTCTGGAATGTAGCCCAATGTGTTCGCCAATACCTAACTGCCCATAAAAGCAGTCATTGATGTAAAGGTACGTGCTGTTTCAGAGGTAGTATATTAACTAAAACTATACATCGTTGTTTGGGGCTCCTGGCATTTTTATACAACTTATTTCGTAGACAAGCACACGGCCAATCCGATGGAAAGTGGTTACCGTGGCCTATGTATGCAACACCAGGGGAGTCACTCTTCCCTGACAGCACAAAATTTATTCAATGAGTTGTGGCTACTACTCTACTCACCGCCAGGAACATATTACACAAAACGTGGTTATTATGGCCGCGGTATTCTGTTTGGCGGAGGCACTTCCCCGGTCGGATTGCTCAATTAGGACGGAAATACCGTTGCAATCTACCTGCATGAGCTTCAATTAGTATTATTATAATAAAGATATAGGAACTATGAGACGACCTCTGTGGCGTGACGGTAGTGAACGCGGCCGCTACGCAGGAGGCGTAGTTTCGATCACCGCTCAATACAAATTTTTGTATGCATGAAAATGGGTATTTGCATTGGTCTGGTCGTGCCTCGGAGAGCACGGTAAGCCGTCGATCCCGGTTGCCATACGAACATCTGTGGCAGTCGTAACGAGTAGTTGGAACCCTCAAAAATCCAACAACTGGTCTAACTACAATGCTTCGATATCGCCTTTGGGTTTTGGAGGTCTAATGACAGGCGCTAAACGGAAAATATTGAAGTTCAGCCAAATCCGCAGTTAGACTAGTAAAGCGGACCCGAGACTCCAAGTTGAAAAGCTTCGAATGCGACTGAGATTAACACTACTAAAGAAAGATATAAGAACTAAAACTCCATAATCAAATTTTAAAAAGTGTTTATATCGTGTTTTTTATACTATTTTATCTATAGAATCCAGTAAATTAAGTACCATAAATAAAAGCCATTAAAGCTATGTCAATTATCTGGGTTCTATGTCCTATGGTGTACCCTTATAGGTCGATAGGGTAACTGTAAGTGATGTGCGTCACAAAATGGTACCAGGCCAACGACACGCAATGATATTTTTGTGTAAATTATTTAGGACAGTTAGCACGGAAGCTTTACTAGTATTATAGGTGTATTTTTCTTTTTTTTTAATCGTGTTTGACCACTGTCTCTCGTGATAGTAAATGACTATGTGGTCGAAGGTGGAACACGCTTGCCTAGAAGTAGCCTATGCACTCAAGTCTTGAAAACATCCAAGTTACAGCTACCCGGCAACTCTGGATCAGCCGGGGTGCGAGGGTATGGCGAGGATATGTCGCCTGACGAACTCACCTTGGGCCTAGCACAACGATCCATGGACGGTATGCGGTTTACTCGGTTTGAGTCCGACATAACCTCCTCCTCTGACTCCGAAGAGGGAAACGTGGGGATTAACCGCACGTAAAAAAAAAGACGGGTTGCACTCTGGGAGTGCCGGCAGAAGTGAAAACATTTTCTTTCTTTCTTTCTTCGATATATATTTACATAGAAAAAGATAAAAGAACATACCATACCATACCTATAATATAGCGCCAATCATAGAACCTATAACTAATTTTCAGCTAATTTTCTATCAGAAGAAATTAATAAATTACATCAAGAAAAATAATCACAAAACGTAATAAATTACAAAAAGAAAAAATAATCACAAAAAGTAATAAATTACAAAAAGAAAAAATAATCACAAAAAGTAAAAAAATTACAAAAAGAAAAAATAATCACAAAAAGTGTCAGAAGGCCAGGTTCGAACCCGGTACTATCTGAAACCATTATGACTTAAAGTCGACTACGATGCTATTTGTCGTATCTTGCAAAATAGCCAGTCTATAGCTAATGTTGTTTGACGTCAGTCGTCGGTTACGGTCCAAAGGTCAAGCGATCCTGACGCAAGTTTAACACTTTTCACCCATCCAACGCCGCTAAAGAAGTTTTCACTTCAAAAAGCTTCCCGCGCACAGATTCGGGCATGCTACTCCACTCTTTGGCAGAGCATTGGCACGCATGATGAACATATCATGGAATCGGTACGGTGGTAAACTAAGGGTAAGTAGATTCTATAATTGACGTCATTAACAAACAATCATGTTGTTCTAGATTGAATAAAAATCTTTGACTTCGACTTCGAATTTGACTTTGAATCGTTTGCTTAAGTGAAATGTCCACGGTATATCAGAGATGCATCGCCGTGCGACTGGTCATTTGATGGTGGAAGGGACTTAGAGGAATTCCAATCCAGTTCAAGATATGTGTATGGAGTTTCAACTGTTTTTGGACATCTCCAGAACTTATACAAAGAGAAGTGCTGTTGCGAAAACAAATAGTTAAAAATGCCTCTAATTAAATTAACGACAAGATTTTAAGTCAAGAATGTCATTTCTGTAAAAGCCAAATCACTAAGGGCAGAAGAGCGGTCCCGATCATTTATTTCCTATATGTATAAAAGGAAAAAAAAAATAACAAAAAATATTATAAACCCACCCTATCATATACCTGTTTAAGCAGTAATTCATGTAAATACCATACGCCGTCTTAAACAAGTGTTTAGAAGAACAGTTGCTTTACAAAACCGTGCCCAAGGGAGACACGTGTCTTGAATTAAGCACGGGTTTAGTATAGGATCTTACGTAACATCACCGTGCGTGTTACTAGGTAGTATTGCTTCGAATTGTACACGGAAATGGGAATACAACGAATGGTCGTAATAATACTGAAATGGTATCTATTTATTTATCTACTATAATTGACTGAGCGAGAATCTCCGTTTCGAAAAGGTGGTCGATTTAGCTTTTATTTCTGGGTATGTCAGTGCCGGTCTAGAGGGCCCATTTCTAAACCTATTTTCACCAAACTTGGCATCCATGTTCTTTGATTACGATATCTTTAGTCTGGCTTTTTTCAATAGAAGGGAAAATGGGATATGATTACTTTCTCCTATCGACCCTGAAAAATCTTCTAATGCCCTTCTTGGTCTTCCACTGACAGCCCAAAAACTCTCCAGTGAGCTCGGCTACCGTACTCACCGCCGGGAACACAACACGAGGTTATTATGGCCGCGGTATTTTGTAGGGCGGAGGAACTATCCCAGTCGCACTGCTCAATTGGACGGAAATACCGTCGTGTCCTACCTCCTACGAATGAATGTGGGAGGAGGGGGGTTCTTCTCACGTTACTTATGAACGGATTGTCATAATGTTCTTTGGTTCTGATGTTTACTTATAGCAGTATTCAATATCAATTTAAATATGTACAATACCTTCTCCGTATTTGAAGTCACTTACAAAGGCAGAGAACTTGTTACATAACTCCATTGTAGCTCAAAATAATAGAATATGTTGTCGCTATACAATATTGCAGGCTTTGTGTTCGTGATTGCGGGCAAAACGTGTATGTAGGGTGTATAAAGTTCTTGCTTAAAGGTAGGAGAATGGACTCACTTTATATTTATACTAGCGATGCGCACCGGCTTCGCAAGGGTGGTAAAAACGTTCCCGTAGAAATCCAATATAGCCTATGTTCCTCAAGATGAATGTAGCTTTCCAATGGTGAAAGAATTTTTGAAATCGGCACAGTAGTTTTTGAGTTTATTCATTACAAACATACAAATATTTCCTCTCTATAATAGTACTAGCTGACCCGGCGAACTTCGTACCGCCAATATTATTCCGCCCACGTGGCGTCAGATCCCGTTGCCGCTGCATCCTCTACTATATTAAAGATGTATTATACATATAAACCTTTCTCTTGAATCATTCTATCTATTAAAAAAACTGCATCAAAATCCATTGTGTAGTTTTAAAGATTTAAGCATACAAAGGGATATAGTGACAGGGAAAACGACTTTGTTTTATACTATGTAGTGATGATAAGTGTAGATGTAGATTTGAAAAGTAATAACCTCGTGTTGTGTTCCAGGCGGTTAGTAGAGCTCACTGGAGATTTTTTGTGCTGTCAGTGGGCCAAGCCGTTATCCACGGAGGGTTAGGCAGAGGTGAACTAACACACACATTTCACGAATTATTGTATTGTATTGTAATTGAAATATTGTACCGGGGACGAGTTGTGGAGCCCGTGGCCCCTCCGAAGAGGGCCACATCGAGAGAGATGGTCCTGGGTCAGCCGGGGTGCGAGGAATGCACTAGCTACCTTAAGTTCGGCCTTTTACTGCGACCCACAGACGGCGTGCGGTTTAGTCGGTTCGAGTACGACATAACCTCCCCCTCCGGCTCCGGCAGGGCGGTATCCGTGGGAATATTTAAGAAAAAGCTCATGAGCTACCTGTACAGCACTTCTGTGGTTAAGTCAGTCCCGGCTGTCAACAATCGTTAGGTCAAGACGGAGGCCTAAATGATTTCGTGTGGTCAGTGGCCAGCCTATGACCTGAACAACTCGGTCACAGGCTGGCCACTGACCACACGGAAAGAAAAAAAAAAGTAGATACTTTATAGGAGGTCATCGAAGTTCTCTTATAAAAAATATACGCGCCGACCTTAGAACCTCCTCCGTGTTTTGTTTTTTCGCCGGTTGATTAGTGGCGTCGTAGGTTCATGTCCGTCAATGTTCATGACATGTCAGGTTTATTGACTTTTTCAAACTTAAAGGAAAAGCTAGCTTGTTTTTCTCATACCACAGGTGGCTGTGGCAGATACACACGACCGGTGTGATGCAAAATGGTTACCGTGGCCTCTGGACGTGTGCAACACCAGGAATATCACACTTGTGCGCAGATCAGATAGGAACCTTCGAATGCGCTGTTTGAATCTGGCAATACGGCTACTTTTTGCTAATCCATCCATCAATTAGCCCACTGCATTCCACTGGACATAGGCCTCTCCCAATGTGCGCCATTTCGTACGATCCTCTGCCTTCCGCATCCAGTCCGTCCCAGCAACCTTTTTCGGTCCTAGAGTGGAGACCGCGAGAAGGCAAACTGAGAATAGGACGCCCCTTTGCCAGATGGACCGAATCGCAATTATTAAAATTAAATTAGAAAACATTTGTGAACAGTTTGATTTTAATATTTTAAAATATAAATACTTACCAACAAACCTTATCTTACACATGCAACGCAATGGATTTTAAAATCACTGTGATCTGTATTAAATATTTCACAAGCAAACCAACAGAGGGTTCCTTTCACTGCTTTAAATATTTTAGTTGCATTTCAGATTTGTACTCACAAAAAATAAACATTTCGCTCAACAAGATTTAAATAATACATTAAACATATTACACGTCTGTATATTCTGCGAAAAGGTAGACACAGATATAATAAAACATATATTTTGCCAACTTATTTACGGAAATTGAAATAAAAAAAATGGAAAATATTTTATTTATGTTCCTCACAACGAATAGCTTATACAGTATTTATATAAAATTAATCTATGAATATTTCATCAAAGTTAGTGCAACCAGTCGACAATATTTTATTACATTAGTCAATGGGTTTCTTTTTTTTTTACGTGCGTGAAATCCCCACTGATACCCCCATTTCGGAGCCGAAGGGGGAGGTTATGTCGGACTCGAACCGATTAAACCGCACGTCGTCTGTGGGTCGTAGTGCTAGGCCGAAGGTGAGGTTGTCTCGCGACATATCCCTCGCACCCCGGCTGACCCAGGGCCATCCCTCTCGGTCTGGCCCTCCTCGGGATTAGTCAATGGGTATAACATTTCACACTGTGCGAACCTAAATATGAATTGAATGCCGCAAATGGGTCATTATCCATCCACTTGCATCCAAAATTTGCACTATGGAGCCAATGGAAACTATGGAAAAATTAAAATTTCAAGCTTTAATGGAAGCGACTGCCTTCTCACCCCTGCTCGACTATGCACTTGATGACCCCTGAACGCAATCCAACCGAGATTGGATTCCCATGGAGGTTTTTCGCAATCGTGAACGATGGCACCCACACGGCTGATCACCACTAGGCTGCGGATACCGCTTACCATCCATGGTGTGCTTGTTTGCCATATTAGTAGTAAAATTCAAAACATCGGTTACATGTTATACACAAAGAGTTATAATCTCTAAAAAATAAACAAAGTAGGTACCTAAAAACTCTTTATTTATTTCTATAAAAATATTAAAATCTTACCTTCGTAAACTCATATTGACATTAAAAAGTGCTTCACCAGAATAATGTCACTATACAGTATGATTTATTTAATCAGTTAAGCACTTTTTATTTATTCAGATAGTGCCACATTTAAAATGTGTCATCAATTGTTTTAAAAGCACTCACTAAAAATTTTAAATTCAATTTAGCACTTAAATTTGGTGCTATCAAATGGGGAAAAGCAAATAAATTGAGTGCAAATGACAGTTAATGCTTTTATGATAAATAAAACAATAGGTGCGATAAAATAACGAAGGCTTTTGTGTTATGAACTAATGGATGAATAAAATATAGATATTATGTGCAATCATTTGTAGATAAAAACTAAATATAGAAATATCTAAAAACGTTATGCTAATAATAACACGATGAATTATTTCGAAAACATTATTTAAATTTTAAATAAATATAATTTTTTTAATTCATTCTTATAATTTTTCGGTAACTTATTTTTTTGAATATTTTAAATACATTGTGCATTGAAATAAAGTCTATAGCTATTTGTTTTATAATTCTGACGCTTTTGTTGTTTTGTAGCAACCATGGTAACAGGAATTAGTGTAAATATTTAAATAAAAGAGAATCAATCCCTAAAGAATCCGATTAGAAATAGTCTTATTTCAACATGTAACTGATGGGTAAACTTTTGACAATATCGCAATGACCAATTTCAATTAGATACACTTTTTATGAAAAGGAAGTCTCGAGAATGGTCCCATGATAATATGGTCAAGTTCTGTTGAAGTGAAGTACGAGAAAATCTTCAAACCCTTAAATAAATACATAATTAAGCACAAACAAAAACTTTCGTTGATTACGGTATTTTCCTTTAAGAATCATCTGTATTCAAAAAATCTGTTAAAATCTACAATAAATGAACTCTTTATCTACAATACAAACAAACTTAAAAATAAATACAAATTAAAATATTACACAAAGACAGAATTAAAAAACAAAAGTAATATAAATCTAACACATTTAAACCAAACTTAAATCCCTAACAAAAAAAGTGCATGACAGTGACAAATAAAAGTGCTTTCAATAAAGTCACTTTCACATTTAAAACACGATGTATACAAAACACCGCAGCACAAATATTATACATTCGTATTTTCGGTCCGAAATTCGTTCGAAACAACTTCGATCTACGACATTCGCGGGCAAACTGAAACTGAATGCGATTTCAGCCCTAACGGTAGGGGAAGGGGCCCTAACGGGAAAATGAATCTTATCAAGTAAAGCTTAAAGTATATTATAATATTGTTGTGGTTATAACACTATACTGGTATTATAAAATAGCGTGTGAAGAAGAATTATCCTTAAAGTCTATATTTGCTCACCTTAAATTTGTTACACGTAATTTTGATTCGTTAGATTCTTTAGTAGAGAAATTTCGACTTTGTTTTTGGGGTGTTAGAGTTGTTTTTTTGAATGATTAAGGGGATTGCACCATAATAATACATGTAGATATTGGTTGTATCAGTTTGTTTGGTTGTTTAAACCTTCATTTGTTTAGGTGTATACGGGATTCTAATAAAATCTTCAGGGCCTATGCTAACTTCGTTCGTTTGGTGGATGCTTTTCGGTTTTTTTTATACCACTGAGGTGGCAGATAAGCACACGGTCCACCTGATGAAAAGCGGTTACCGTGGCCTATGGACGTGTACAACACCAGGGCAGTCACACACGTGCTGCCGACCCTGTAAACACAGAGAGTTTCTGTGCACAATAACTCTCCAGTGAGTTCTGGCTACCCTAATCACCGCCGGGAACACAATACGAGGTTATTATGGCCACGGTATTCTATAGGGCAGAGGTACTTCCCCAGTCGGACTGCTCAATTGGACGGAAATACCGTCGTGTCCTACCTCCTAAAGATGGATGGTCAGGTCGTAAGGAGGTCAAAAGGAAGTAGGAAAGTGAATTCTGGAACCCCGGATTCCATCGAATCTGAAAAGTCTCGGACCAACGCGAATAGGCATAATATTCGCTCACACAAATATTTGCAATAAGCGGGAATCGAACCTGCATCCTCTCCGCGTCAGACAAATCAGTAGTGCGCTAGGTCACCAAAACTAAACAGTCTGAAAAATTCACATAACTCCCTCAGATTCATCAAAACTAGTTTTTATATAAATTATAATAATCTGGTAGTAAGTATCGCTTTCATTTTTAAAAGATCATGTTCGCATAGTTAATTCCAACTGTCGTCAAGTTCTTTTCTCATTAGAGCCTGTGAGACTGCGAGATCTCATTGAAGTCTCTGCAGACTTCAATAGATCTCGCAGTCTCACATCGAAGTTCACTTATTCAACACCGGCATACCAAAACTCAAAAGGATTATAAGCAATGCCTTCTTTGAAAGATGAATGAATAGTGTACCTGTTTTTTCTTTTTTTTTATGAAATAGGAGGCAAATGAACAGACGGATCGCCTGGTGGTGAGCGATCACCGCCGCCCTTGGACACCTGAATCACCAGAACGGTTCTGGATGCGATGCCGGCCTTTAAGGTCCGTTCTCTTCTTGAATGTTTGAAGGTCGTATCGGTCCGGAAATATCGCAGGCGACAGTTCATTCCACAGTTTAGCGGTGCGAGGCAGGAAGTTTCTGGAGAAACGCACAGCTGAGGGGGGCTATGGCGGAAAGATGCGGCAGTGATTAATCCGAACAATTCCTTAGAGCACTCTGCATTGTACATGCAATAGAAAATGCAGAGCGAGGCTACATCTCTACGCAGCGCCAAGGGGTCAAACGGATCCGAAATACGGCAGTCGACAAGTCGAGTCACTCGTTGTCGGATACGGTCCACAGGGGCAAGCTGGTACTGAGGTGCCCCTGCCCTCAGATGGGAACAGTATTCCATGTTTTCTGTCTATTGTCTTTAATTTACACCTTTTTTTATTTTACACGATTTCTAAACTAGTAAAAACTTGTAATTGGCCTTCTTGTACCTACTTTTATGTTTTAATTTCACAGTAATAGCTGTAAGTTTTTCTTAAATAATTAAATAAAAAAAAAAAGAACTTTTCGAGATACCGATGTATAAATGATGAAATTCTGTCCCCGACGTTACGGTGTCTTTTCAGAAGCCATTTCCTTTTTCGAGGTTGACTACAAAATGATAAACTGCTAAATTTTTCTTACAACTAACATTTACCTTCGGGCAGCGAAATGACTTGCGTTCTCCGAGGAAATGAGACAGCAAATCTTGTTATTCCGTTTCCCGATACTTTGAAATACCTTTTAACACGTTCACTGCGTGAGCTTAAAAGCCGTCTTGAATTCGAGTGCGTTACGAGATATTATGCGCCCCGTGAAGTGCTTCCTTCATAGTGCGATACGGGTGTTAAAGTGCCCCGTACACCCTTATTGCTTTCTCAATCTATAACCGACTGAAATTTTACGTTTGCTTTTATTTTATTTTATAGTCTGATAGATTATGAAATGAGCTATGTTATAGTCTTTTCGCCACTAGATTAGTCAAAAATTTACGAAAATAATACGAAAACAAATTATTCGAGGTCTCGTAAACCCCGTACCGCACCGGATATAATAAAATACGGGATTGTACTGCCCCGTAACGCACAAAACTCAATTATATCGATAAAATTATAGTGTTGGGAAATAGGAGAAACGATAAATGTTATTTCTTGAATAAAAAATTTATTTCAGCTTAGGAACTTTATATAGGAACTTAGGTTACACATTTTAAAGGTAGGTACATATATTTGAATTAAAAATATGTAAACTGGGAATTATATAGCTTAGCTTACTACAATACACTGTAACACTAAATTCAAACATATTATAAGTATGTATATATTAAACCTAATAAAGTTGTATTAAGTTTGTTTATTATTATTATTATTATTATTATATTATAATGAGAATATGATCAACGTAGGTTACAACTCGGATGTGATGCATTCAATGTTTTAAATTGTAGCACTCTCATCTGTTGCTGGTCTCGGATGCCGCTGAAAAACCTTGCGGTAAATTGTTGAGGATGCAGATTGTCGTTGGGATGAACTTGGAGATGGAGGAGTTTCATCATCCTTTTTAATCTGTGACAGATGCAACATACGTCGCGAACGCTTCATTATCGATAATTAAACACTACGTCTTGAGCTAAGAACAGCATTAATGCTAATGAGCTCACGATCCCGTACGGGGTCACAATAATTTATACGGGGCTTTTTGAACCCCGTATCGCACTGGAAGATAAGTTTTGCTCTCTGGTCGTAACGGGGCTTATAAGACCCCGTATAGTTTTAAAATAGCAACAGTTTCTTCAAACGGCGTACATGAAAAATATATATTTATCTCTCTCATACAGTAAATAATTTCATAGATACAGCTCCCGCACCAGCGAGCACACCCTAGATTTTTTCGTCCGCACTGAACGACAACACTGCACGAGGTTCAAAAAACCCCGTAACGCAGTGAACGTGTTAATGCTCACGGTCATGGAGATTGACCTCGAAAACATTTTTAGTTGACTAACTGTGGACTATGTAGGGAATATGAAAGATGGTCGTAACTATACCTGTTTGTCATCTATCTATATTAATATTATGAATGGGGAAAGTGTGTGTGTGTGTGTGTGTGTCAGTTTGTCCGTCGTTCACGGCTAAAATCACTGATCCGATTTTGATGAAATTTGGTATAGGGATAGATTAGACCTTGAGAAAGGACATAGGCTATGTTTGGCCGCGATAACCGACAACCACGCGGCGAAAAAAAAAAGACGGGTTGCACTCTTGGAGTGCCGGCAGAAGTGAAGACATTTTCTTTTTTTCTTTCTTCGTTATATACATAGAAAAAGATAAAAAAGAACATACCATACCATACCATACCTATAATATAGCGCTAATCATAGAACCTATCACTTATTTTCTGCAAATTTTCTGTCGGAAGAAATTAATAAATTAATAAAAGAAAAAATATCCACAAAATATAATAAATTACAGAAAGATAAAATAATCATAAAAAGTAATAAATTACAAAAAGAAAAAATAATCACCAAAAGTAATAAATTATAATAAGAAAATACAATCACAAAAAATCCCTGAAGGCCAGGTGGTTTGAACGCGATACTATCTGAAACTATAAGGACTTACAGTCGAAGTGCTTACCGTTTAAGCTACGACGCTGTCTGTTGTAAATTGCAAAGTAGATAGTCTGTACCAATCTTGTATGACGTCAGTCGTCGGTTACGGTTCAAAGGTCAACTAATCCTGACGCTTTCTTAACATTTTACACCCATCCAACGCCGCTAAAGAAGTTTTCACTTCAAAAATTAATATAATTGTAAAGTGATCGTGTTTTTATATTAAATATCTAAAAAATCTTGTTATGTTAACAACACTGAACATAATATTATTTGAAATTCTTGTCTGTTTATCCGCGACGAATGTAAAAAGTGCTGAACTGATTTTGATGCAGTTTTTTGTTTGAAAAGTTATGTTTAGATTTAAAATCTTACGTTTGTTTGATCGGACTCGATTCAATAGGACCAGAGATATGAGCGAAAGTCGCGTTAACCGACATCCGCGCATGTGGAGCCGCGGGCGGAAGGCTATTAATTTTATGTTTTTTGTTAATTATATGTTTTATATTTATTTATACACAAATGCCGTCTGATATCCCAATTATGTGAAATAAACCTGCATCAGAACATCGTGCATTATTCAGGAGGTGCACCGATTGACTTCTACACTCGACGAGGCTATCTCAGGACTAGTCAGGACATAGGGAAGGGACAACCGGAATGTGAGGGAACCTTATACGGATCTCGAATTTACTAAATGCGCACGCTGCCTAAGGTTTCAAATGCCATTGAGACCCTTTTTTTACCACTGAGGGGGGCAAAACAGGCGCATGACCCAGGAAAGTGGTACCCGTGGCCTATGGACGTATTTAATACCGGGGGCGTTACACTCGCACTGCCGACCCTGAAGAAACTCTCTAATGTCTTTCTTGAAGAACCTCATACTGTAGCTGGTTGAGAACACCACAGTTGGAAGTTCATTCCACAACCTGACCGTGCGTGGGATGAAGTTCCTTTCATACCGCACCGTGCGCACCAATTTCGGTCGCAATGTGTGAGGATGAATTCCTGCCTATGGCGATCGGTGCAATGTAGCTGTGGGCATCATGTCAAACAGTTCATCTGAGCATAGACCGTTGTTAAGTATTGCGGTGTGCGATTTTAGTCGGTTCAAGACCGACATAACCGCTCTGCCGACCGACGCGGCGGGGGTATATATCTGTGATAATTTCCTCATGAAAAAGAAAGAGGGACCTGCCAGTCCTATATTATCTTCTGATGCAGGTACAGTCAGCGCCAGAAAAATCTTGATAAGAAAATCTGAAATAGACCTTAATACTAAGGTATTAAAAGCAAATTAAACTGTTTTATTGATTTAAATTGTATTATTGTCCGAACTAAAGGTTTGTACAAAATATCTGAATAATTAGTCAACAGGAGGGGGGGGGGGGGTTATGATTATTTTGAGTACTTTGTTCGTCATGATCTAGCCGACGCTCATCATCATCTACTTCCCCTGGGCCCATTTTTTATACAGGTGGCAGACAAGCACACGGCACACCTGATGGTAAGTAGTTACCGTGGCCTATGAACGTATGCGACACCAGGACTCCGATTCTGCTAATTTTTTGACATAACAAAACCACTTCCATTACGCTGACATAGCATTAAATGTCATTAAATTGTAGACTTTACGGCTGGGTTTTAAAGTCCAAAATGAAAAGAGATTGAGTTTATAACATTTTTCATTTACTCTACAAGATTGTCATTTAATTTTAGACTTTAACAGTATGACAGTAAAATACAAAGTTAAATCGCATTGGTTACGGTGTCTGTGCTAACGCATTGGTTTTGCCATGAAAAAAATATTAGCAGAATCAGAGCCCAGGTGATTCACACTTGTGCTGCCGACCCTGTAAACATAGAGAGTTTCTGTGCTGTAAGTGTAGAAGACAAAGCAGGAATAGCCTTTGGTCTTCCCACTGACAGCACAAAAACTCTCCAGTGAGCTCTGGCTACCCTACTCACCGCCGGTAACACAACACGAAGTTATTATGGCCGCGGTATTCTGTAGGGTGAAGGTACTTCCCCAGTCGGACTGCTCAATTGGACGGGAATACCGTCGTGTCCTTCCTCCTACACCCACGGAGGCGGCACGCATCGTAGGGCGATGCGCGCCTCGCCACACTGGGGTTGAGTCGGGGACCGCGTGGTCCCCCATCCCGAGGAGGAGACCGATAGGGATGGCCCTGGGTCAGCCGGGGTGCGAGGGATATGTCGCATGACAACCTCACCTTCAGCCTAGCACTACGACCCAGAAACGGTGTGTGCGGTTTAGTCGGTTCGAGTCCGACATGACCTTCCGGCTCCGGAGGGGTAGGTATCCGTGTGGATTTCCCGCACGTAAAAAAAACCTACAATTTGGGCTCGGCGCAACATTTTCCTCCATAAATTCTTCTCAGATGTCATTTCCTCAGTTACTCCCATCTTTGCCATAATATATCATCTTTCATGTAATCCATCCATTATTTGTTGCTGTTGCTTACCTCTGGCCCTAAAACCCTATACATTCATTCTTTGAACCTTACTTACAACATAACTTTCCTCTCTTCTCATAATATGTACATACCACGACATTCGTTCGCTTCTCAATTTTTCATTCACTGGTGCCACTCTCAAACTTCCTTTAATATAGTCATTCCTTATTGATCCAATGCTGACTACCTACTATAGGTTTTCCAAAAAGTAAGAACACCTGTTTTTACATACATAACATAAACTCACGCCTATATCCCCGAAGGGTTAGGCAGAGGTGCTAGCACCCACATTTCGCCAGTTTATGTTTAGGTCCCAATGTAACAGGTGGCGAGCCTATTGCCATTACCCGGGCATTTATAAACCTGCGATAAATACATACATAACTTCGAAAAGCATCGAAAAGTCATTGGTGTGTACTATGGTAAAACCTGGGATCGAACCCGAGACCTCGTCTCAGCAGTCCATTACCCATACCATTAGGCCCCCCTGAAGCGGTCAAGGTCGGAGCAATCCGCTACGGCCGTCGCGGACAGGGGGCAGTAGTTGTCGGCTGCCCCATCGCAGCAGCCCAAAAGGCTGCCGACATGCGGACCCTCGCGGTGGGCGGAGTTGTAGGGTACTGCGGGTACGCCTCCTACAGGACCGACCGGCCAGGTGCTTCAGGTGCCTGTCGGTCGGCCACGTGGGAGTGCAGTGCACGGCGGAGGTGACGGTCGGCGACCGTTGCTTCCGCTGTGGCCAACCCGGTCATAGGGCCGGTGGTTGCGAAGCTCCGCCGCACTGTTTTAGGTGTGCGGCGGAGGGCAAGCCGGCCGACCACAGGGTTGGCAGCAAGGCCTGCACCCGCGGGGAGCCGAAGCCGCGAGGCGGGCGTTCCGCCAATAGTTCGGGGCGGGATGCGGAGATGGTTCCATAATGGATCCCCAGCTCCGCATCCTGCAGGCGAACTTGGGCCACGGTGTCGATGCTCAGGCACTTCTGCTCCAGAGCATGGCACAGTGGTCCGTACACGTCGCCGCTGTCGCCGAGCCATACACTCACCGACCACTCGGGCCCGCCTGGGTGGTCGACCTGGATGGCTTGGCGGCACTGGTGCATAACGCCGCTGCGGGTGCCCCTCCCCTTGTAGTAATCGCAAGGGAGCATGGCATCGTAGCGGCGCGTGTAGGGGAGATTGCGGTCGTGGCCGTTTATTTCGCGCCAAGATTACACCGACTAATCGGGCATTATCGGCGGTCGCTGGAGCGGCTGACCGACGTCGTCAATGCCTGTACACCTCGCCCGGTTCTCGTGCTCGGGGATTTCAACGCCTGGTCTGTGGCCTGGGGCGACTGAATCGGGAGGACCTCCTGGAAGCCGCCATCGTACAGGCCTGGGCCATTGCGCCGGACAGGCCTGTCGATGTCGACGATGAAGCGGCGTGGTTCCGGGAGGCCATGACACGGGTCTGCGATGCGAGTATGCCTAGGGCTCCAGCCTATAATCCGAGGCGTCGGGTCTACTGGTGGAATGCGGAGATCGCGAGGCTGCGTCAAGCCTGCGTGATCACGCACCGCCGGTGGGCTCGATTCCGTAGGAGGCGTAGCCACCCCGCAGACTCGGAGCCCCGACTGGCGGAGCTTCACGAGGGATACAGGGAGGCCAGGAATGCCCTCCGAGCGGAGATCAAGCGGTCCAAGGCCGCTTGTTACCGGGAGCTCTTGGAGACGCTGGAGCGGGACCCATGGGGGCGGCCTTACCTTATGGTAAGACAAAAGCTGCGCCCCCGGGCCCCTCCGCTGACCCAGGTGCTCGAGCCGGCTCTGCTCGGGGGAGTGGTCGAAACCCTGTTCCCGGCGCGAGCGGAACATGTTCCGCCGCAGATGGCTCCGCCGACTCGGTCGCCTATGGCGCCCGGTGCGGTGATTGACGACGATGTGCCCGAGGTCACTCGGGTAGAACTAGAGCTGGCGGTGCGAAGGCTTGGAGCCAAAAAGAACACCGCCCCGGGACCCGACGGCATTCCAGGCCGCGCGTGGGTCCTAGCTCTAGGGGAAGACTGTCTCGAACCCCGACTGAGAGGGTTCCTCTGCGCATGTTTGGAGCGGGGCCAGTTTCCGAAGATGTGGAGGACGGGGAAACTGGTCCTCATCCGCAAGATGGGGCGCCCGGCGGACGAGCCGTCCGGGTACCGGCCCATAGTGCTGCTCGACGAGGTGGGCAAGCTCTTCGAGAGAGTCATTGCCAAGCGCCTCGTCGAGCATCTCTCTAGAGTGGGGCCGGACCTGGCGAATACCCAGTTCGGGTTCCGCCGGTGGCGTTCCACTGTGGATGCCATCATGCGTGTGAGGACTCTGGCGGAGGGTGCGGTCGCTCGGGGCGAGGTGATGTTGGCGGTGTCCCTGGACATCTCCAACGCGTTTAACACCTTGCCCTGGAGTTGCATTAGAGAGGCGCTCGTGTATCACGATGTGCCTCTCTACCTCCACCGCATAGTCGGGGCATACCTGACGGGGAGAGCCGTCGTCTACCCGAGTTCGACCGGAGTCGGTAGGCGCGAGATGTCGTGCGGTGTTACACAGGGATCGGTCCTGGGGCCGCTGCTGTGGAACATCGGTTACGACTGGGTGCTTCGCGGTGACTTCGCGTACGGTGCCACCGTCACGTGTTACGCGGACGACACGCTGGTGACGGTGGGCGGGGCTACACACCGAGAGGCGACCCTGAGGGCCACGACCGCGGTTGCTGAAGTCGTGGAACGGATCCGGCGGCTGGGTCTCGAGGTGGCTCTGCACAAGTCCGAGGCCATGTTCTTTCATGGCCCTCGGCGCAGGCCAGACCCGGGAGCCAGCCTTACAGTGGGAGGCACTCCCATCGACATCAAGCCCCGGTTGAAATACCTGGGGCTGGTGCTTGACGGTCGATGGGACTTCGGAGAACATTTCCGAAGTCTGCGCCCCAAGTTGGTGGCAACGGCGAATGCCTTGGGCAGGCTGTTGCCCAACTTGAGGGGCCCAGAGGACTCCTGCAGGAGACTCTACGCGGGTGTCGTGCGGTCCTTGGCCCTATATGGGTGCCCCGTATGGGCGGACACCCTGGGGGCCAGATTCCTGCCTCTGCTCCACGCGGCGCAGAGGACGACGGCCTCCAGGACCATCAGAGGGTACCGCACGATATCCTTTGAAGCGGCGAGTCTCCTGGCCGGATCGCCACCGTGGATCCTGGAAGCGAGGACCCTTTCGGCACTCTATCGGTTCCGAAAGGAGGCGCGGGAGCGGGGACTCGATCCCGAGCCCGAAGAAATTCGGGCCGAGAGGTCCCGGCTCCACAAGGCCATGGTGACCGAGTGGGAGCTACGACTTGAGCAACCACGCGCAGGGCACGCCGTGATTGCGGCGGTAAGACCCATCATGGGGGAGTGGCTAGAGAGGCCACACGGTGGCCTCTCGTACCGTCAGACGCAGGTCATTACCGGACACGGTAACTTCGGGCGGTACCTGCATCTGATGGGCATAGAGCCAACGCCCGAGTGCCATCACTGCGACGCGAGCGTGGACTCGGGGCTGCACACGCTCACCGAGTGTCCGGCGTTTGAAGCGCCGAGGCAGGAGCTTGTGACGGCCCTGGGCGTGAGAGTGCTCACGCTCTCCACCCTGCTCGCGGCGATGGTCCGCTGCGCGGATGCGTGGGCGGCCAGCGCCTCCTTCTGCGAGCAGGTCATGCTCGTGAAGGAGACAGCAGAGCGGGCGCGGCGCAGCGAGCGAGAAAGACTCGCGGACATCGCTCGCCGCGTTCGAAGGCGGCTCGGGCGTCGGAGGGCGCAAACCGACCTCCGCCCCCCATGAGCGCGGGCCTGAGGGTGACGAGTGGAGCCGCTCGTCACCCTAGCAGAAGCAGGCCACGGCGGCGGCGCGCATCGTAGGACGATGCGCGCCCCCCCCATACCGGGGGCGAGTCGGGGACCGCGTGGTCCCCCCTCCCGAGGAGGGCCAGACCGAGAGGAATGGCCCTGGGTCAGCCGGGGTGCGAGGGATATGTCAAAAGACAACCTCACCTCCGGCCTAGCACATCGACCCACAGACGGCGTGCGGTTTAGTCGGTTCGAGTCCGACATAACCTACCCCTCCGGCTCCGGAGGGGTGGGTATCCGTGGGGATTTCCCGCACGTAAAAAAAAAAAAACCCATACCATTAGACTAACCTGTTTTTAATGCTGCAGTAGTTTGCCTACAGTCTAACGTAACGATAGGTCGGTAGAAAGGTCAATGCGAAATAGATACATCTGCACTGCTCTCAATCTACAAATAGTATAGGTATTCACTGATTGAAAAGACTTTTCTTGATTTTGGGATACAAAACACTTATCAAAAACCTGAACTAAATTGTGATTTTATTGTGTCTGTAGGTACTTTAGAAATATTTAAAAATATTTGGGTTACGTTCAACTAAAGATTCTGAACACGAAATTATTTTCTTAATTATTTTTATTTCATAAGTTCGCGATAGACGTATAAGCTACTAAACGGATTTTGTTGTGTTTTTTTAATTAGAAAGATCTTAGTTAGGTTTAAAATCGTGAAGTGAAGGTGTTTTGAGTTTATTCACGAGAATAAAACGAGAGCAATACCAAAAACGTGCGAATTTTTAACTAGGTAGGTAATTAAAACACGCAACTTGCATTCGAACGCGCGATATACCTAGGTACTACGTGACGTCACGGACGATCGCTTTCAACGGGCAGAGAATCTATACATATAAATAAAATCGGAGTGTCTGTTTGTAATATTGAAATAACCGTTTTTTACTACATGCATATGAATATAATACAGTATGAAGGTGTTTTGAGCTTATTCGCGAAATAACTAAAATAAAACGAGAGCAATACCAAAAACGTGCAAATTTTAATATGTGATAGTAATGACAAAACAAAAAATAGCAAAGTAAAATATGGACATATACATAAAGAGGCCGCCATCACCAGCGTGTTTGATTGAATTGTAAATCGAATGCTAAGTTAATAATTGCTAAGTTTACATTACGAAATTAGTGCCTTTTTTTTACGTGCGGGAAATCCCCACGGATACCCACCCCTCCGGAGCCGGAGGGGGAGGTTATGTCGGACTCGAACCGACTAAACCGCACGCCGTCTCTGGGTCGTAGTGCTAGGCCGATGGTGAGGTTGTCATGCGACATATCCCTCGCACCCCGGCTGACCCAGGGCCATCCCTCTCGGTCTGGCCCTCCTCGGGAAGGGAGGAACCACGCGGTCCCCGACTCAACCCCGGTGTGGGGAGGCGCGCATCGTCCTACGATGCGCGCCTCCGTACGAAATTAGTGCCATAAAATATCGTAAAATGTCGTGACACTTGTTTCGTGAATTATTTCACGTGTAAACGTTAAGTAAGTGAACTAATTTCGCGCCATACGCATATCTATAATATACAAATGAATAGCTGAATGTGTTGCTAAGCGCAAATGTAGAAAACAGCTGAACCGATTTCGCCAATTCGTTCTTTTTTTAATATTCCTTGCAGTGCGAGGGGTACTTACGTAAAGAAAATTATAAGAAAAATCCTGAAGATATCTAAATGCAACACTTTTCTGTACTCCCATACTAACGTTTCGTTATGATAGTTAAAATTCAATTTGACCTTTAATACCACATCAAATAGGTAGTTCAAGTGTTAGTGGAGACGTTCCGGAAAGGCAAAACAATTGAGTGACGCATAACACCTCAGAGGTGCTACTAGGCTGAAGTATGCCAATGGCGAAGCCGAGGCGTGTCAGCTAGTTTTTTACGAAAAACTAGTGTCACGCAACTAATCTCACCATGTAAATGCGCTGTGAGACTTGTATTGTACATAGAGAAGTATATATTGGTGTCGTAACAGTAGTTGTGCAGTGTGAACGTGCGGTCATTTGTTGCATCGCAGCCAAATACGCGCCAAAATGGCAAACCAACGTTGCACACCCGATAAAAATATAACATTTATAAACGCATATCAGTGAAATTTTCATTTGCTAATACAGAGATCAACTGACTTGCACCCAGATGATTTCTTCCTACCCATTGACGGATCCATCAACGTTTTTTTTGCAGCACTGAGATGGCAGACAGGCACTCGGTCCACCTGATGGAAAGTGGTTACCATGGCCTGCGGGCGTGTGCAACACCAGCGGAGTCACTCCTATGCTCAGACCCTGTAAAAACAGAGAGTTTCTGTGCCGTCAGTGTAAAAGACAAAGCAGGAATAGCCCTTGGTCTTAACAATGACAGCACAAAAACTCTCCAGTGAGCTCTGGCTACCCTACTCACCGCCGGCAACACAACTTGAGGTTAACCTTATTTAATTTCATATCTAATCATAATATGTACGATGTTTGGCATCAACATAAAGCTTCAACGATACTGTTAATTTGACGACACTATTATTTCAGTAAAACTTATTACACAAGTACAACAACTAATTTTATGACATTAATTTCATCATGTATGTCAATAATTTTGTGATATAAATCCGGCTTTAAGTAGAACGGGAAATTAGACTAAACATCGCTTTTATTTTATTTTTTATGCATGCCATGTTTGTTCCACGTGAGGAAGAATAAGGGAGCTCTTCCTGCGGGTACTAAGGGATTGGTCTATTCTCCATCTAATAGTAGAAATACAGCCTATGACTAAGTGCCCACTTGATGGCAATAGACCTAGGTGGCAAACCAGGTTGACGTGATGTAAAGTGGTTACCGCAGCCTATGGACGTGTGAAAAACCAGGGGCATCACATTCGCGTTGCCGACACGACTGTAGAAACCTCGTAATGCTGTTCTTGAAGAACGTTAACTGAAGTCTAAGCGGGCAGAACCGCAGGTTATAGTTAGTATCTATTTAAACAGCACCATCTGCTCCGCAATTTATCTGTCTTGAGATTTATGGCCAAGACTACCAACTAACAATATTCAACTCGGGTCCCGAAAAATAGGCAACTTAATATTTATATCGTTTCAGATTAATAAACTGTGACAGGCTTGACTTGTTTTGAGAGTACTCTATGAAACTGAGCCATCTGTTCATCTTATCCCTGAATTTGTATATGTAATATAAACATGTTATCCAGGTAAATAAACGACGCTGAGTCTCATAAATATTGGTTGAGTAAACAATGTTATTACTGTCGATTGATAAAAATGTTTGTATGGTTTTTATGAGTCAGGTGTTTTATTACACAGCTGCCTCTAAAAGAAGTGTAACGTTTTACCGCCAATATTTTTTCGCCCGCGTGGCGTCAGATTCCGTTCCCGCTGCACCCTCTACTATATTAAACATGTATTATACATATAAACATTCTTCCTAAATCCCTCTAGCTATTAAAAAAAAATCGCATCAAAATCCGTTGCTTAGTTTTAAAGATTTAAGCATACAAAGGGATATAGGGATAGAGAAAGCGACTTTGTTTTATACTATGTAGTGATTACAGTATATGACGACTAACTAATCAATCATTTTCATCTGGTTTGAGATTTGTAAATGGATACGGTCTGTTATAAACCTTATTTCGATCTTTTCAGCATGAGTCGGGTTTTTTTTTATTTTTGACTAGCTATTGCCCGCGGCTCCGCCCGCGTGGATACCGGTTATCGCGACCAAACATAGCTTATGTCCTTTTTCAAGGTCTAATCTACGCCTATATCACATTTCATCAAAATTGGTTCAGTGGTTTTGGCGTGAAAGCGTAACATACAGACAGACAAAGTTGCTTTCGCATTTATAATATTAGTATGGATAATTTATTTTATTTTATACTTTTTAGTTATGACATATTTATACTACTATTATAAGGAGGAAAGATTTGTATTTTTGTATGTCTGTAACGAATAAACTCAAAAACTACTGTGCCGAATTCAAAATTCTTTCGCCATTGGAAAGCTACATTCACCATGAGTATATAACATAGCCTATATTGGATTTCCACGGGAACGTTTTACCACCCGTGCGAAGCCGGGGTGGATCGCTAGTGACATTTATACATTTGTGATTGTCTTCTAATTTCCTTCATTTTGATACCCCACTCGATGAATTTAAGTGAAAAAACATTTTTACCACACACATTTTTGCGCCAAAAAAGCAACATATAGCTTTTGTTCATATTTTATGTACTCAAGAACACTTGGGCAATAAATACCTTTCATTTGAGATAGGAATCATTGAAATCCGTACAGTGGTTCAGAAAATATGAGGTAATAAAGAATATTACAAACGTACATATACATACAGACATATAAGATACGCGCGAAAAAACAAAGCGTTCTCCGGGCTTGAAATATCTTGACGCAACTATGAAATGCCTATGAAAAATGATGATTATGACTTCTATTTATACTCTCACAAAATGTATAATCACTATCTAAACTTCATTTTAGTTTTGAAGACCAATAATTTAATTAAGAATCTGAAAATCATGTTAGCTAGCTATACCCTTACTGGAATCTTATTATTAAATTCTCTAATGACTTGAGGACAAACCACAGAGCCCGATTAATTTGGAATGGGGTTGCATTGTTCTAAGTATTTAAATGTATGTATTAATTTATCTATTCATGTGATGATGGAGAAAATATACAAATTATCACCACCCCATCTCATTCGAAGGTTTTCGTAAGAGGTAACTAGCGGAACAATACGCAGACGATATCGCTGCGGGAAAAGAAAACTTGCAACTTTAAATACATTTGGTGGTAAAAAGGTAGTGGTAAAAAATTGATGGAACAAATTTGGCACAACCTTCGACCGGGTGGATACCACCGTACAATATTGCGAAAAACCCTCCTTGTTAATCCAATCTCGGTTGGATTGCGTTCAGGGGTCAGCAAGTGCATAGCCGGGCAGGAGGGATTGTGGTCGCAGCAATAAAGGAGTCGGGGGTGGCGCGGGGCGACACCCTGATCACGGTGACCTGTAGAAACGGTAGTGCCCAACCGGAAATAACCGCCCTGAGAGGCTGCACCACCAGGTCTTGCATAATCCCGATATGGCTTGTCGTGGGAGCGGATGTGGGAGACCGGCGATTCGCTTGGTTCTTGATGGAATTGTTTACACCGTATGAGGATCACATCTAAGCCTTGCACGTATTGTTTTGTAGAGGAAAGAAGGGGCGAGGGGTTCCTTTAACTAGATTTCTGTCGATTTCTCAACGAGTCTCATGGCGCCACGACATATTAGATCGAGTAAGAAGTATTGCCGCCGGTTACCTCGTTAAAATGTTTCCCCCTTACAACTGCCATACCTAAAACCAAAACTAGAATCAGAGTAGAATCTGAATGAACATAATTAACTCAAACTCAATAGAATTAATAAGACAGAGTAAGTTTACCTGACGGTAACTTATCTGCAACAGACAGCAACTTTACTAAAACATATCAAAACTATTGAATAACAAACAAATTAACAAACATTTCTTAGTAGATAACACTACTTCTAACCAAATATCCAAATAAAATTTCTACTGTATTCACTTGGCATAAGGATCAAAATAGTTTGCCATAGACGAATGTCCAATCCCAATGGGTACATCAAGTTCAGGTAACTCTTCATGAACTGTATTTCTATTGGGATAAGTTTCTTTGAGAAACAGATAAAATATTTATTTACTTTACTAACTATTATATATTATATATTTAAACGAGAAATTCTTGTATATATATAAAATTGGAGTCTCGGAAAAGGCTCCAATGATTTTCATCAAATTTAGTAAACAGGGGGTTTCAGGGTCTAGCCAAGATTAATTTTTAGAAAATGTCCTAAAAAATACCGTGCGAAGCTCGGTCATCTAGGTACTAAATGCTAAATCTTGTTGGTAGTTATTTGATTTTTAGCCTCTTCTATAAGTACTAATATTATAAAGCTGAAGGGTTTGTTTGATGTTTGAATGCGGTAACTTTAGGAACTGCTAGTTGGAATTGAAAAATATTCTTGTGTTGAATAGTCCCTATAACGACGGTTTTAAGCTATAATATAAGGGAGCCATTGACGTATTATATTAAAAGAGACGTCAGTCAGGAACATGGCGGCCTTCAAAAATGGCGCAAACACTGAGTACAAAAAAATTGTAGCTATGTGCTAATAATACGCCAATGTCATTGATTTATATGAATTATATTATTATTTATTTTAATAATATTATTATTATTAAGAATTTATTATTAAAGACGTGTTTTTTGGTAACGCTCTGTCGCGTCTCAAGACCAAGAAGTAATAATTTTTTGTCGCCATTTTAGAGTGTGAACAACATAAAATATCTATATTTTATAATATAACCTTGAAGGGAGCCGAGTGGATTATTTAAATATCAAGATATTCGAAAGATTCTACTACATTTTTAGAAAAATAATCAATTACGGGCAAATATGGTGTGATACGGGATTTTTATGTATGCCAGGGGTTAAGCCGGGTTGGGTTGGCTAGTTTTTTTTAATACCATTTCTGTGGCAGACAGGCACACGGCCTACCTAGCTTGTTTAGTATATTTGCCTCGAGAGACTATTAAAATATAATAACCTAGTTAATGCAACAAGTCTATGTGGATGTAAGTTAACGCGACCAAAAGTAGGTAAACCAAATATTATCAATTTTTGGTCACAATATCTCCGTAGTTGATTAAATTTGTTGAAACTTCTTGATGGAACTTCATTTTACTATTTTTATAAATATTAAAACACACTTTACCAGTTCCACACAATTATATTTAATTTTGTCACTGTATAATGCAAATATTATAAATCAAATATTAGCATTATACAGTGACAAAATTAAATATAATTGTGTGGAACTGGTAAAGTGTGTTTTAATATATATAAAAATAACAATATCTCCGGTTTAATGGACAGCCTAGTTGGATCTCTCAAAAATCCAACAACTGATCTGGTTGCAATGTTTTGATATCGCCTTTAGGTTGTGGAGGTCAGTGGCGGTCGCTTCACGGAAAATATCGAAGTTTAGCCAAATCCGCAGTTAGACTAGTAAAAGCGGACCCCAGATTCTAAGTTCGGATGCGGCTGGGATTAACGGGCTGGGATTAACGCTAGGATGAAGAATATCTCCGGTTCAATTCAATCAGTGGAAATCTGCAAATTCAAATCTGGCCCAGTTTATTCTAACACATTATTTTTTTGCGTTCCACGAATAACGCAAAATAGATTTAAGAATTCAAAAAATCCAAGTCGTTTTTTTATTTCTCCAATATTAGAGACACAACTTTTATAATCATTTAAAGACATGATGAGAAGAATACTTTAGGATCAAAAAAGTTTTAATATTCTGAAAGGGTTTGGAACGATCTACAATGACATGAAAAATTAAATCGTCGCAAAAAACATTTTTTGAAAAATAACGTTTTTGAACTGTAAACCGAAAGTGCTAATTCAATTTCTGTGTCCATCTTAATATTAAAATGTGTTTTAGGTGGCAGACAAGCACACGACCCACCTCATGGAAACTGATTACTGTGGTCTATGGACGTGTGCAATACCAGAGGAGTTACACTCTTGCTGCTGACCCTGTGAGCACATAAAGTTTCTGTGCCGTCAGTGTAGAAAACAAAGCAGGGCAAACCTTTGGGTGCTTACATAAACAAGCCGGCGGTGATCGGCTCTTGTTTAATATTTGTAGAGTACCTATGAGTATGATCGCGCGGGATCGCGTGGGCCAACCTCTTCTCTTTGCAAGTACCATTTGGTCTTCTCACTGACAACACAAAACACTCTTCAGTGAATGTCAGTCTGTTCTTTGGGGTGCATACCTAAAGTCCGCCTGTCCGCCTGTCTCTCACCAGGCTGTATCTTATGAAACATGATAGCTAGACAGTTGAAATTTTCCCAGCTAATGCATTTCTATTGCTGCCATGACAAAATATTTTCTGGAATAAAATCATTTTTAACAGAAATCTCTCGCGATTTATTTGTTACTATTTACTTTTAGACCGACGTTTCGGCTACTTTTCAGAACTCATGTTCGCAGTTTGAATGAAACCGTTAAGGCTGAATAACATTCAGGCCGCTCATTGAATGTGGCGTTTAGTAATGAGCGTAGACTGTTAATTAAACGGCTGATTAAGCTAGGTGACTGCGACATATGAACAGTCAATTTCAATTGGCTTATCACAGTTTACTGCTGGACATAGGTCTCGCCCAATGTTGAGAAGCTTTGACTTAATATTCCCACGCTTGCCAGACAGGTTGGTACTAGGTTTTATTTCGAGGTTTCCTTCTCTCGCAGTGATATCATCTGCGTATTCTTCCGTTAGTTACCGTTCAGATACCAGTACTAGAACAATATTTACGTTTTTAGCTGTTGCCCGCGGCTACATCCGCGTGGATGTCGGATTTGTTGACGTTAATGATCACTGCTCCGCTCCCTTGAATAGTAGCGTGATGATATAAAGCCTATGTGTTATTCTGATGTATAAGCTATATTATTGTAAAGTTTCATTAAATTCTACGATTATAATAGGAAAAAGAGGAAATGACTTAGGCGGGACTATCGACTATCGGTAGATTTCTTCCACCATCGCTCCAAGATGGTAATATATAGAAAAATTTGGCGAACTCAAGGCGCGAATTGGTAGCTAAATGGTCAGAGCATTTCCCCTGTAAGGGACAGGTTACGGGTTCAATTCCCGCCTAAGTTGTTTCCTGTGTTTCCTACCCTAATCGATTTTAATAGCTAGCATACAAATTGCTTAAAAATTTCATTCGTTCATCTACAGTCTACGTATGAATACAAAAATTGGAATTACAATATCATGACCTTTGCGTATGTAAATCATTTTGTGATAGGTACGCGTACCAAATTGAGGGTTTTATTTTAGCCATATATGCTTTTAGGCTCTAATTAAATCCTCAATTTACAAAACATAAAATGAATATAAATGCTAATGGCTACAACAAAACCAAAGTTAAAAATATGATTCATAATTTATGAAAATTGCTTAATTACTGAGTTATAATACGTTACAGTACAAGTGTGCAAAGTTGGTGATTACCGCTGAAGTGCCATCGACACTCGAGCCGTTAGGTGAGGGTCTTAAGAGAGCCGTGGACGGCAATCATGAATACCCACGTGTATTATATTATGATTTTCAACATTCTTGTGAATAAAATAATACTAAAATAGAAATTTACTCTTGCAGTTTGCAGGTAGTAAACTTTCCATAATGTTAAGGGCTTCACATCAATCACATAATATATCGGACGTTGTACAACATAAATAATTTTCTTCTTACCTAGTACTTGTAGAAATTTTAAACAATAAATAACTATAATTTCAAAAGTGAAAACGTGTTGTGAATTTTTTTTCGCAATAGCGTAATAGATTAGGCGCGCATCTCGATCGGCCATAGACTAAAACAGGTTATTTTTTTATTCGTTGCCGACTAAATGAGGAAATTAAAGTTTGTACAGAGAATACAAAAGTTATTAAGGATATTTGATTATTTTTTGCTAATTTCGGTGCTATTTTTTAATCATAGGTTTTCCGATGAAAAAATTTAATGATGTTGTTTTACAACACATTAGTATTGTAGATATTTAGAAGGAAACAAAAAACTGCTTTGCAGACCTTCCACCGAAAGTGCAACATCACACCGAAATTAGCAAAAAATTAGGCATGCGTGAAATTACCTGATTGAACTATAAAATAAATAAAATAAAAATAAAATAAAAATAAAAATAAAAATAAAAAAGCCTTATATTTCTTGCAACAAGTTACAATAAGTAAATCAGTACTAATCCTGTTCCTAACCTAGTTTGATATATACCTAGATGTAAGTTTAGTAATGTAACTTTAAATTTTAAATTTTAAATTCTTAAACTTGAAAAACTATTATGTTATACATCAATTTGGTCTGCAAGAACCCCTTTTCGGGTGAAGGCCTCCTCCAAAGAGTTCCACTTTTCCCTGTCTTGGGCGACGTGTAGCCACAGAGAGCCAGCCGTCTTTCTTATGTCATCGTCCCATTTCATGTGCGGTCTACCTCTGCGACGTTTGCCAACTGGGCCGGTCCATGTCGTCACTCTCTTGGTCCATCTCTCGTCCTGTAGACGCGCCACATGTCCCGCCCATTTCCATTTTAGTCTCTGGGAGTGATATAGAGCGTCTGTGGCTTTCGTTGTTTGTCTTATTTTTGAGTGACGTATTTTTTGTATCCTCCTTATATTTAGCATACTCCGCTCCATTCCTCGTTGGCAGGTAGTTATTTTATTTCTAACTTCATTTGTATACTTCCAGGTCTGACAGCCATACAATAGACACGGTAGGAGACAGGTCATCATAACTTTAGATTTAATTTGTATTGTTAAATTACTTTTAAATATTTCTCTCAGACTCCAATATTTGTTCCAAGTCAGTTGAATTCTTCTCTCTATTTCTGTTACACCGCTTCTGTTTTCAAAACCGATTTTTTTCCCAAGGTATATGTATTCTTTTGTATATTTGAGACTTTCATTGTTAACTAAAATTTTTCTTTCTGAGCTGTTTGTCATTAACATGGTTTTTGAGAGGTTCATTTCCAAACCTACGTGTTTGCTAAATTGGTTAAGCGAATCTATCATGTATTGCAGCTGTGTACTGGATTCGGACAAAAGTACCACATCGTCTGCAAAGCGGAGATGGCTCAGGTATTTCCCGTCGATAATTAATCCGCACTCTCTCCAATCCAGCTTTCTTATTATAGATTCAAGAATGGCAATGAACAATAGTGGAGACAACGGGTCACCCTGTCTCACACCCCTCTCTATAGGAAAAACCGGGCCGCATTTCTCTAATTTCACTCTACCTGTGCTATTACTATATATGCTTTGGATTACTTTAATGTATTCACTATATACTCCCTGTTCTTTCAGCGTGTCCCATATGCACGTATGGGCCACGGTATCAAAAGCTTTTTTGTAGTCAATGAAGGCAATATATAGTGTTCTTTGTTGTTCTTGATATTTATCTATTAGTAATTCCAAGGTGTGGATATGGTCAATCGTAGAAAAATTCTTTCTAAATCCCGCTTGTTCAACGGGTTGTTCAGGTTCCAATATAGCACGTATTCTTCGGTTTAAAAGAGAAGAGAATAGTTTATATATACATGGGAGCAAACTAATAGGTCTGTAGTTTGCTATATCGCATGGGTTACCCTTTTTATAGAGCAGTATAATGTTTGACTCCGACCATTGCGAAGGCGTGCTAGCACATTTCAAAATGCAGTTGAAGAGGTGAGTCAACGGTAGAGTCAGCAAAGTTTTAGCGGTTTTGATGGCTTCATTTGTAATGTGATCAGGACCCGGGCTTTTATCCAGTTTTATTATGTTTATTGCATCCGCGACTTCTTTGACGTCAAATGGCTCGACATACTCCGTCAACTGACTACACAAGGCGTTGCTATCGGTAGGTACGGCTGTCTCGTGATTCTGGTCGCTGTATAGAGTTTTATAGAATTCAGTTGCTATCTTTATAACGTCGTTGCGGTTATTGAGGGTATGTCCTGCTCTATTTAAACCATCTATCCATGTTTTATTTGTCCGTAATTCCTTAAACGCTTTATTTGAACTCCCTGTTAGTACTAAATGCTTTTCAATAGTGGTTTCCCTGTATCTTGTGTAGTCATATTTTATGCATTTGCTTATTAACTTGTAAAGAGCAGATAGCTCATTTTTCATGGCTCTCGTCTTATTATTCGTTTTTTGTAGTGCTTGCCGTCTGTTTAGGAGTGCCTTAGTGTTTTCTGATAGTATATTTTGACTTCTATTTGTACTTATGTTAGATGTTTTAGCGCATTGGAGGCTTTGCGTGATGACATTAATTATTTTATTATAGTAGAGTTGTACTGAAGTATTTTCCTGGCAGTCTAGTATATCTGGAAGGTGAGACATGATGCACTCTTTATATGTGTTTATTTCTTCATCAGTTCTCAAGGTAGACTTATGGTTAGCTGTAAATCCGGTTCTGCTTCTTTTTAGTTTCGTTAGTGTAAGTGTAGCTCTGACTGGTCTGTGATCTGATGAGTAGTTAGGATTCAAAACTTCGATATTTTGTATCAAGTCTGGTCTGTTTGACATGATAAAATCGATCTCGTTAAGCGTTCCCTTTGGAGATCGCCAAGTCCACTTGCGGTGTGGTTTTTTCTTGAAAAAAGTATTTAAAATTGCAATTTTGTATTCAATGGCGAAATTGATTAGTCTCTGTCCTCTTCCATTTCTTACCCCATATCCATATCGTCCCATAATCAGATACTCTTCTGTTCCAGGTTGGCCAATTTTTGCATTAAAATCGCCCATAATAATGTACGTTTTATGTGCTGAGTCGATAGCTTTATATAAATTTTCATAAAAAGCGTTGATCGCGTCTTCTTTAGCTTTAGATGTAGGTGCATATGCTTGTATTAGTGAGATTTTGTATCCTTGAATGTTTAGGTTTAGCAGTGCGACTCTATCACTAATACCTGTGAAGCTTTCTATATCTTCCTTGTGGCGTGAATTGATTAAAAATCCAACCCCATACATTCCCTGTATTAGTCCTGAATAACAGAGGATAAAGTTTTCGTATTGTTCTATTTTTACACCACTTCTACGTACTTCACATAAGCCAATAATATCGAATTTTATGTTCTTTAATGCTTCGTTCAATTCTAATAAGCGTTCGTAAGATAACAATGTTGTCACATTGTATGTTAATATATAGAGCTTGTTTGATGTTTCAGATATAGGGTTTGTTTGTTTAATTCTCTTTGGAGGGTTTTGGTCGTAATCCTCCACGGTGACCAGCCGGGTTGGAAGATGATTTTTGTTGCTTGTACAGTTCATTTTGTTTAATACATCTCTGCGGGGGGTTAGTTGCTATATATGCTTATTTATGTTACTGTTATCCTGTGATTGTGGAGTGTTGTTCGCATTTTTGTTAACAAGATAGTTTAGCATGCTTGGTTTCAGGACTCCTTCTGAGACACTATTTGATCTCCGTACCGATGATGAATGTGGTTGCAGTGGTTTATTCTTTTTCTTGGCTTGTGTGTTGTTAACGCCCTGGGGACTGTTCACCGGTGAGGTAGGGAGTGTTCTTTTGTTGTTGGATCTTAATATAACAAGTTTATCGTATTTTAAAATAGCCTTATTTCCTTTGTCATTTTCTCTTTTCAATTCTTCTTGTAGTTCTTTCCTTTTCTGCAGTACTTGTTGTGGGTAGTCCTCTTTCACATAGTATTGAGTGTCTTTCAATAACCTTTTTTGTTTCAGAATATTAATCTTTAAGCCAAGGGTAGCAAATGTTATAATTAATGGGCGTGGTCTTTCTCCTTTCTTCCCTACTCTTTTGGCCTCCTGTATGTCTCTGCACTCTAAGTTAATAGACAAATATTTGCTTATAAATGAAACAATGTTTTTTTCTAAATCGTTATATGATGATTCCCTTTCCTCAATACCGAAGAAAACTATATTCCTTTGCCTGGACTGTTTTTCCAAAAAATAAATTCTTTTTTCTTGGTTGTCTACTCTTTCTTTCAGTTTCTCATGTTTTTCTTCCCAAATGTCAAATTTTTCAGCCAAAATCGTATTAATATTCAGTGTTACTTGTTCCGTAACGTTCTCTCCACTCTTTCTTATCTCCAGTTTTTGTTCATCTAGTTCGTTTTGTATTTTTCGGAGCATATTCATAATTTCCTCCATTATAATGACTTTATTTTGATACTAGTGGCGTCATTGAACTATTGTTTATTAAATACGTACAAGTTAAAATACGAAAATACAATAGTTGACGAAATATGAGAGTTACGAAAAATACGGAATTGCATGAATAAGCAAGTCTTAAGTATACGTCTTTTTTGTATCGAAACTTTTTTTTACGAAAGATAGTAACTGAACCAATAAAGTTTTATAAAATAATCTTTAACTCACTTGTGAATTACAAGAATCAAAAAGCCACTTTTTGATTATAGGTGTCATTGTGTGCCTAATTGCGGTGAAATTAGAGCCAGTTTATGAGCAAGTGTATTGAAAAAAGCCTTTTATTTAACTTACATTGTATGTTTGCACACATAACGCTTATTGCCCTTCGGGGTAGGCAGTAATCATAAATCGATTGTGATGAAATTTTGCATAGCTATATGCTTATTTGGTGAAAATTTTCAAAATGGAAACCCGTATATAAAACTTACCTCGATCTAGTCATAAACTATGCGAGCAAGCTGGTGGTAGACAAACACACGGCCCACTTGATGGAAAGTGGTAGCCGTGGCCTATGGACGTACAACACTGATGGCTCGTGCACTCGCGCTGCCGGCACTGAAGAAACCTTCTAATGCCCTTCTTGAAGAACCCCATATTGTAGACGCCTATGTCTTATATGGTACCATGGAGCTGGTATGATGATGGACTTGGAAGGTACCCAACACTCTAGAACTACGTGATATCCAAGCTCTGTGGATACAGACTACTGGAAGTAGGAGCTTTTTTAAATAGAAAACGTCGATTCGACTTCACCTTGCCTTATGGAAAGGCAAAGTCTCAGGAAAGAGGGTCACCATTACAGACACATAGCATGTTTAAATGGTAGCAATCATTCATGAGATGCTTGGACCCGGGACTGTAGGAAGTAGGAAACATGTGAGCTGACAAGGAGTTCCAGGTCTACATGGTAAGTTAATTTTTGATGGATGTGGAGGCATGTTTTTTTTATTATATGGATAATCTGTGGGGTAATTTTAATTTTTTTGGATTTTTTTGGAGAGAGGTCAAGGTTGTAATTTTTTGCTGAAGTGGCAATGGGCTGGCCACGTCTGTCGAAGGACCGATGGCCGTTGGAGCAGACGAGTCCTAGTGTGGAGACCGCGAGAAGGCAAACAAAGGGTAGGACGCCCCCTGACCAGATAGACCGATGACCTGAAAAAGGTGGCTGGGACGGACTGGATGCGGAAGGCGGAGGATCGTACGAAATGGCGCACATTGGGGGAGGCCTATGTCCAGCAGTGGACTGCAGTGGACTAACTGATTGACTGATTGATTGATGTCATTATTGGACTAAACAAAACAGACCCGACAGTAGACTCGACCTACCCAATTTAGGGGTCACAGTACCTAAAATTAAGCTGGATATCCCAATTTATACACCCACACTAACAAGGCTACTTTAATAAACATCTAAAAAAGCATATTCACATCAGTCATATCAGTTGATCCCCACAAAATAATAAAGTATACACAAAACGATGTTTGTCCGTCCGTTACGACAATAAGTTGACTGACTTGACTTCACAAACATGCTCATAAAAAGTTTTATTTTATGTGAGTTTGTATCTTAACTGAGTAGGCATGATTTTTATTCATATAGATAATCTGTGGGGTAATGTATTGATTTTTTGGAGTGAGAGAGGTCAAGGTTGTAATTTTTTTTTGTATGATTGAGACTTATTTCAACACAGTAGATAGTTTAAGTGCTGGACTGTTACGTCAGACGTTTGATTTCCGTTCAGTGCAAGTATGCATGTTGAACTTATTGGTTCATAATGGAGAAGAATAAGGCTATCCCATTTCTTCTCACGGGTATCTTAGAATCCGACTAAGGGATTGGGTTGTACTTCATCCGACAGTAAATATACAGCCCATGAAAAAGTACCCGGTTGGCGGCATTAGGCTAGCCCCCCATTACGTGGGATTGAAAACAACAGTTGGCGAAATATGGGTGTTAATACATTTCTGTCTAATCTTTCGGAAATATAATTTAGGTGGCAGAGAGATTTAGAGGCTCAAGCTCAAGGTTGCGCAACGAGCTATGGAAAGAGCTATGTTAGGAGTTTCACTGCGTGATAGAATCCGTAATGAGGAAATCCGTAGAAGAACCAAGGTTACCAACATAGCTCTTAGAATAAGCAAGTTGAAGTGGCAGTGGGCAGGCCATATAGCTCGCAGAACCGATTACCGCTGGGGAGTAAAGGTTCTCGAATGGCAACCGCGAACTGGAAAACGTAATGTAGGACGGCCCCCCACTCGATGGACCGATGACATTAAAGCGGTCGCAGGAAGTCGGTGGATGGTGAAGGCTCAAGATCGGTCGTCATGGCACTCTTTGGGGGAGGCCTATGTCCAGCAGTGGACGTCTATTGGCTGATAGATAGGTGGCAGACAAGCACACGGTCCACCTGATGGAAAGTGGTTACTGTGGCCTATGGACGTGTGCAACACCAGGGCCGTCGCACTCGCGCTGCCGACCCTGAAGAAACCTGCAAATACCCTTCTTTAAGAACCCCATATTGTAGTCGCTTGAGAAAACCAGAGCAGGGAGTTCATTCCACAGTCTGAGCATATGTGGGATAAAGTTCCTTTCATACCACACGGTTCGCACCATTTCTGGTCGCAATGTGTGAGGATGAATTCCCGGTCTAAGGCGAGCGGTGCGATGATAGAATGTATGTATGAAAGCAATTTATTCCTCAGACTGTTCAAATGTATGATCTTAACGGTCGTTGGTCGAATTATTACTCGTCGGGGGCGAGTTGGGGACCGAGCGCCCCCCTCCCGAGGAGGGCCAGACTGAAAGGGATGGCCCTGGGTCAGCCGGGGTGCGAGGTATATGTCGAAGACAACCTCACCTTCGGCCTAGCACAACGACCCATAGACAGCGTGTGGTTTAGTCGGCTCCGGGGGGAATACATGGGGATTTCCCGCAGGTAAAAAAAAATCGAAGACAATTCTATACACGGCTTTACGTTTTAAAGTGTATACTTATCTTCTTGGTCGTATGCACATCAGAAAACTTCCAGTTGAAAGTTGATGCTCTGCATAAAAGCTATTTTTAATAGTTCAAGTAAAGTGAAAACTTTTACAGACATGTCTGACTATATAATAAATGGTTTTAAATGAAAAAACTTTTATTCGCACGTTCACAATTTGAGTTTTTATCAAACAAAAAAAGGTTCACTGCATCCAACTTTCTGTGGCGAGCATATTAAACTTTATGCGAACTATATTCTAAAATCATTTGAGTATTGAAGAGTAAAGTTTTTACATAAGTATTCACTAATGGCGTGATCGATCACAAAATTGTTTAAGTGAAAAATACTTGAAAGCGACGATTTTCATGAAAGTTTTAATGATAATATTTTTATTAGTAGAAACAGATGATGGGCAGTTGTCTCTGCGTTACGCCGTTTAGTGACAAAGAATACAAGTATCACCACCCCATCTCATCCGAAGGGTATCGTAAGAGGCGACCTACGGAAAAATATGCAGACGATATCACTGCGAAAGGAGGAAATTTCGAAATAAAACCCTGTACCCGTCTGGCCAGCGTGGTTACAGTAGGCTATCGCCTCCCAACATTGGGAGAGGCTTATGTCCAGCAGTGGACCGCAATAGGCTAAATTGGTTAATCGATTCGATCGAGATCGATCGAACCTTCCCTTGGCTTTACTGTAGTCGGGTAAAAAACTAATAATAATACTGTTATTCAATACAGGCTTTTGTCCGCGGCTCCGCCCGCGAGGATGTCGGTTATCGGGACCAAGCATAGCGTATATCGTTTCTCAAGGTTTAATCTACCACTATACCAAATTTCATCAAAATCGGTTCAGTGGTTTAGGCGTGAAAGCGTAACATACAGACAGACAGATAGAGTTACTTTCGCATTTATAATATTAATATGGATTCACACAATAGGTATTCAATTTTCATCTCAACTTTTCAAATCTTCGTTTGTGTCATCCCATGTCTGCCTGCCTAGACGTGTCGCAGATATTTCGTGTTCACTTTCTGATTGCAAGTTTTCTAAAGTGCTGTATTGTGTCTAGTAAGTAATTTCAGTGACATTGCACTTTGCGATATTGTGAAGCCGCAAAGAAATTGAATGTCATTTTGTATTAGTTTCTATTTGAAAATGATTTATATTATGACTAATATTTTTGAGGTTATTTTTTTATACCACAGAGGTGCCAGAGGAGTACGCGATCCACCTGATGGAAAGTGGTTACCGTGGCCTATGGACGTGTGCAACACCAGAGTAGTCACACTTGTGCTGCCGACCCTGTAATCACAGAGTTTCTGTACCGTCAGTGTAGAAGACAAAGCAGGAATAGCCTTTGGTCTTCCCACTGACAGCACAAAAGTCTCCAGTGAGCTCTGGCTACCCTAATCACCGCCGGGAACACAACATGAGGTTATTATGGCCTCGGTATTCTATAGGGTGGAGGAATTGTTTATATGGGCTAATAGATTTTGGCTGACAGTTTGGCTATGGCGTGACGGTAGTGCACGTGATCTCTACGCAGGAGGCGTGTGTTCGATTCCCGCTCAGGACAAATATTTTTATGCATGAATATGAGTATTTGCATTGGACTAGACGTGCCTTGGAGAGCACGTTAAGCCCTCGGTTCCGGCTGTCATATGAACACCTATGGCAGTATTTGAAATAGGGGAAACGGGGAAATGACTCTTGCAGAAGAGCTGATCACCCGTCGAGTCTACTGATATATCATTCATAGCAATATTATAAATGGGATAGAGTATGTGTGTGTCTGTATGTTTGTCCGTCTTTCACGCCTAAATTACAGAACCAATTTTGATGAAATATGTTTGGTCGCGATAACCAACATCTACATGGGCAGAGACACAGGTAAAATCTAGTATACAAATATAATTTGAAAAGTTATTATATTTTCAATGACTATGTAAGTATTTAATTTATTTTATACGGCTGACTCCTTCATATCTAAATTAACAACGCTGTCTGGTGAAGTAGAGCGCCTGAGTGCGTCTGTTCGTAGCTTAAAACTTACCTGATGGCACAGCTGGTGCCGTCCTCCTCGTCCTGTCTCTTTTTAGCGCATCTCCTCACGTACAGGTAGACTGCGAGGGCGCATAGTACAACCGCTGCTGCCACGCTCAGGGTGACCACCAGCACAACGGTGAAGGTCCTCATTGTGACCTGGGAAAGAGAAAAATGGATTATTATTCACTGAAGTCACGAAGGGCTGGTCACTAATGGCAATGGGTTCACGGAAAATATGGAAGATCGGCCAGTTTATTAAACTATAAAAAGCAGACCCTGGGCTCTGAGGTGATAGCTTCGGATGCGACTGGCATTAACGCTAGAAAGAAGAAGAACCGCATTGGTTTTGTCCTGTAAAGGTAGTTGTATGTCTCGAAAAGTAAATTAATAATGGTGGCTAATTGACGAAGGGCTAGTGGATAAGTGATGACAGGTTAACACATCGCAAAGTTAATCAACACTATCACGTCGGTCTTAGGATAGATAACCATTCTTGAAACATTGGTACTCCTCCATGCTTCGGTAAATTTTATTTTTTATAAAGGTAAAGACTTCACCTTCCCCTTGAAGGCAGTCTCAGGAAAGAGAGCCACTATTACATATACGTGCCATGTTAATAATAATGGTGGTATTCAGCTTGACGGCCTCATCAGATGTACTGTAGGCAGGGAAGGGACGGTAGGAAGAAGGAAACACGTGAGCTGGCAAGGAGGTCCAGTTCTTAATGGTGCGATAAAGAAATGAATCACCGAACCGCTTGGATCTTGAAAGAATATTCAGCACGGGTGACATCTAAGCCCTGCACGTGTTGTCCTGTGTAGGAAAGATGAGGGTGGGCAGGGTGTTAAGCGGTCGGTCTCAGTTGTCATACGAATATCAGCTATGGCAGTCGTTACGGGTAGTTGCAGCACTAAAAATCCGATAACTAGTCTAAGTACAGAACTTCAATATCGCTAATAGGTTATGGAGTTCAGTGGCAGTTGCCTTCTAAAAGGACCCCATGTTTCAGTCACTTAGAGAAACCACAGCAAGATAATCATTCCACAGCTTAGGTGCGCGTGAAATGAAATGAAAAAACTACAGCAGGATGATCATTCCATAATTCCACAGCTTAGGAGCACACCGTTTCCAGTCTTAATGTGTAAGCATGAATTCCCTGCCTATGGTGACTGGTGTGATGATAGAATGTAGCCTTGGGCATCATTTCGAACAATCTCTCTGAACACAAACCACTATACAGGCACTATAGGCGGTACAACACACACCGAAAAGTCCCTCCTCTGGGCTGAGAGGTTCTACACCGCCTGTGAGTATAGCATTGTCGACGATCCTCAGCGCTCGTCCTTGCGCTGAAAATTTTTGTACAAAGAAAATCTAGAAATCAATATCCTACACAATGAGATTGAAACTCGCTGAAGTATAAGCTTTACAATTTTTCACAAAGTAAACACAATTCAATGTGTGTACATCATTAAATTTTGATTATGTTTTGGAGTGAAGAGACTTTATTTCCTAGCGATTTTATATTTATTATATACACTAGCCGACCCGCCCCGCCTTGGAGTTTTGAAGAGTTGTCATTCAGCAAACCTCTAAAAAACCAAACTTGGCGTAAAGTGGTATCAGGTTATTAATACCTAATATCACTACTATCTAATACAACTATTTTCGGTTCGACGTAATAGTGGTTTCTCTTTTGTAGTACGGCCAAGGAATTGCCATTTATCTAGGGGCGATGGCGTTGGTGCGGATCCTCATCCATCAAATCACGTACCGTGGAAGTTCACCATAAGACGACTAATAAACACGTTTCAAGGTTTTTTATACTTCACACGTCAAAAGCCAAACCCTTGTCGAATCCTTGCCGTTCTGTCTACATGTCTATCCATCCTTCTATTACAACATAATTTCACCGAAACATGGAAGACAGAATATCCTTTAAACGTACAGGATGAAAATAAGTTAGAGTGTTCCATTATCGAATGGGAAATAACCATGTCCTTTCTACAACCTCCTGGTGAAGAGACGGAGTGGCCTTATTCTACTTCACCGGGAACTAAATACAATAGTAAAATAGTAAAACTTCTAAAATAAGCAATGCAAATTTTTACTTTTAAATTTTGCAGTAAACCTCACACAATCGAATCCAATACATTACTAGGAGAGAGCAGTCTACCATTAAAACCATATTTACTACAAATTTTGGAAAAATATACCTCATTTTGCTGAAACTATGGTTGAAATTCTTCAAAACAGTGCCTTTAAAACTATATTTTCTTGAAGTTTATTCAAAATAAACTTTATGACCGTGAAATTATGGTTCAAATTCTATAAATTGGTTAAACCGCTAGCCAGGAAAGTTTGGAATCATGCCAAAACACAGTTATGTTAATAAAATACGATCTGGCTGTTATTTACTCAGACTTATAATTGGTAGGCGGAAAAACCCTTCAGGCAAATTGACTCGAAATTTGAATAATTAGGTTTAACTTTTGAATTTGAAGTAACCCAACTGGCAAAGTACTGTCGTACTACATCTATTGTAACGTATTAACATCTATTGCTGAGGTAGTTATTTGCTTAGGAATAGACGGGTTATTTGAACATCTCGTTATAGCACAGTATTACCACAGATAATGTAATATAATTCTTGTACAAATACAAAAAAAAAAATACAGGAACAAAAAATGGTTACACTTTCTTGTAACTTACAAAAGCAGGCACGCAACTTTTGTTTGCAAGAGTTGTAACTAGATTGCGATATTGTTTTAATATTTTTTTTCTAATTTTTACTATTAAAAATTAACTTATCAAAAATAAAAAAACATAAACTAAACACATTATTGAATATTACTAAATAAAACTTTAAATATTCTTCTATTAGCCTGTTTATGGGTTCTGGAATGCTGAAAAACGTACTTCGATTATTAAACTGTTTTTTATTAAACATATTATACATCTAAAATATAAAATTCTCGTGTCACAATGTTCGTTCCATAATCTTGTGAAATCTTTTGTGCATATTCATTAAGTCTGGGAATCGACTGCTATCTTTCTTTCAAACTCCTAAGTGATAAGGGGTGTCCCCAACCCCAAAATACATACAACCCTAAATGTTCACTTCTATCATCAACCCTTCCTTTTTAATAGTCATTATTTACATATGAAAACAACGTTTGCCGGGTCTTTCTAGTTTTTTCTTATAAATATTTATATACAGGGACTCGAAACCGCGACCTCTGACTAAGTAGACCAACATGGTACTACTACGCAACAGAGTCTTAACTTAAATATAACAAATAATTACACAAATAAAGTACACGATGACACATTATTACCATCGTTTATATGTATTAACAACAGGTTTTAAATTACATTTGCAACATTTTAACATATTTTGGCTTCATTCCAGATTAAAGTTGAAAGCCACGGTATAGAAACATAACATAATTTCCCTTTAACACGAAAGCTGGATTAAGTTTGACGTGTATGGAAACATTTATAACTGTGTAATTTTTTATATTTTTGAAGTGAAAACTTGACGAGGACGATTTAGTTGGGAGGCGGTCTTATCTTCCGTTTGTCTTCTCGCGGTCTCCACTCTAGGACTCGTCTACTCCAACGGCCATCGGTCCTTCGACAGATGCGGCCAGCCCATTGCCACTTCAGCTTGCTTATTCTGCGAGCTGTGTCGGAGTTCTTTGTCGGGTGAAAGTAGTTATATACATGAAGAAAACTTAACCGTAAAATCTATTTACAGATAACTGGAGATATATTCTTAATGTCATTGTTTAATCTTGAGTGAAAAGCAGCACCTAATTGCCACCTAATTGCTTAAGTTCTGGCGCTATGCCCAAATGCCAGCAGAAATTGCCAGTTGAAAGAATTCATTTAATGCCATTGGTTTAATAATTGAAACTTAGTTTTAAAACCATTGTTATGTAAATATTAGTTCAAATAATCAATATGTATCTTTATGAAATAAAACAAACACAACCAAATTTTTTATAACGAACTAAAAAAAAAAAATTTAGTAGGCAAAGGTTACACTAATAAGTCGGGACTTTAGTAACAAATGTTTCATGAAACCATGAAGACTAAAATTCTACCGTGGAATTGCTTATATACATACATATAAGGTTCAGAGGTCGGATGGCAGTTGCTCTCATAAAAACCGTATGAATGAAATCGAGAGAAGTAAGCTTACCCGGGTCCTCGAGGTGAAAGGATGCTACTGAATACAATACTAAGATCCATATTCTGGAATAGTACTCTGTACTGAAACTCGATGTATCTGAGGACATACTGTATGGGCAATCTGTCAATCTGTCTATAAAATCTGTTCTCAGATAAGTCGAGATTCAGGACTGAGTTCTGTCTAATACCAGTCAGATGATGATAACACCTTTCATTGCTTTCCTTCTCGTTCAAGCATTTGTTGCTGCCCCTTTGATTTAGTTCGTGTATCAAAAACTAGATGTCTCTAATATATAATTGAGAGTAAGTTATTACTGTTATTGGATGATTCTATGTAGCCAATCCTTTTCAAATATGTCATAATATTTATAGTACTTACTACTGAGAAGTTACCCAGACCTATTGCAATTGAAAATTGTATTTTGACGATAAGTAAACTATAAATTAAAGATTTTACTTCTAAATTACGCTCATAGATGGCGTTGTTCTAAATATTTGAAAATATATATTCTTCTGTTCCACGTGTTATACATAAAAAAATCGCTCGTTTCACTAGGATCCCCCAAGCCAGTACCCCATGGGACTGTAAAACACTCGCTATTCCATTTCGATCCTCTGCGCTGGGGACTAGTCAAGTATTAAAAGATATACTTATACCCTTTTAGCCCCCTCTTAATTTTTTGTTTCTTAGCAGTAAACGCACATGCTTGTGTTTTGGAGGGGTTAAATTGGACTAACCTGTGATTTTTTTTCTTTCTCTTTTATACCACTAAGGTGTATAAACACACAGCCCGCCTTTTTTTTTACCTGCGGGAAATCCCCACGGATACACACCCCTCCGGAGCCGGAGGGGGAGGTTATGTCGGACTCGAACTGACTAAACCGCACGCCGTCTCTGGGTCGTAGTGCTAGGCCGAAGGTGAGGTTGTCATGCGACATATCCCTCGCACCCCGGCTGACCCGTGAGGGGGGGGGGACCACGCGGTCCCCGACTCAACACCGGTGTGTGGAGGGCCGCCGCCGCTGCCTGCTTCTGCTAGGGTGACGGGCGGCTCCAACCGTCACCCTCAGGCCCGCGCTCATGGGGGGCACAGCCCGCCTGACGGAAAGTTGATATCGAGGCCTATTACGTTATAGTGGCGTCACACTTGTGCTGCCTACCCTATAGGAACATACTAAGGCCTTTCTAGACAAAGGCAGCAGTAGGGGATTAAGCGGCTTACGATCGCGAGGTCCCAGATACAAACCTCGACCACTACTATTAGACATTCGATCATAGTATACACTTATTCCTAAACATAAGCTAACACTCTCCTAAATTTTCTCCTCCTAACAATTTCTATATTGGCTTTTTTGAAGCGACTGCTGTTTGACCTTCCAGCCCTAAAAAGAAGGCCTGTACCAGAGCTTTACCCATCATTTAGCAGTTATACTGTGTTGCAGGAGAGATCGTTTCGACTCCAAAAGTCCCCCAAACAACGCACACAACTTCTTATCTATTTCAAAATTAGTTTCCTGAGAAATTACTTTGGATTGGTAGGGCTTGTATTTCAGATATGATGAGCAAAAACCCTTGTTACGTCAATCCGGAGTCAAACCCGGACAGTCCCGGCAGTCACCGTAAATTACGAGGGTAAAAACATAGAGTTCTGATTGTAGGGACACTAGAATAGCGGTTTTATAAGCGGAGCGATTGTAATACACTTTAACAGCGTCTAATACTTGCATTCTCGCGTTTATCTATCATTCTGGCGTTCTACATGTAATTCGTACAATTTTTGAAGTGAAAACTTCTTTAGCGGCGTTGAATGGGTATAAATTGTTAAACGCGCGCGTCAGGATCACTTGACCTTTGAACCGTAACCGACGACTGACATCATAAAACATTAGCTATAGATTGTTTATTTTGCAACATACGATTAGAAGCTTCTTAGCTTAGCGGTGAGCGCTTCGACTGTAAGTACTTATGATTTCAGATAGTATCGGGTTCGAACTTGGGCTTCAGATACTTTTTGTGATTATTTTTCTGTTTGTAATGTATTTTTGTTAGTAATTTATTAATTTCTTCTGACAGAAAATTAGCAGAAAATTAGTGATAGGTTCTATGATTGGCACTATATTATAGGTATGGTATGGTATGTTCTTTTTATCTTTTTCTCTGTATATAACGAAGAAACAAAGAAATAAAAAGTTTTCACTTCTGCCGGCACTCCAGGAGTGCAACCCGTCTTATTTTTTCTTTTTATTTATTTATTTATTCTTTACTTAAACCATAGACTATATCAAGAGAATCCGAGTGCGTGTGGGCCTCGTTTCTCTCAAAACTTGGGGTCAAGATCATCATCATCATATCAGCCGCACACAGTCTACTGCTGAACATAGGCCTCTCCTATAAACTTTCAGAATGACCGATCTAAATCAGCCCGCATCCAGCGCTTCCCGGCGACCTTGATGAGGTCGTCCTTCCACCTGAGGCCAAGATATATGCCGGGAACTATAGCACTGTCATGATTGTAGTGATATCTGCATTCTAGTGTCCAAAAAGTTCTTCTGTCAAATTTAAAGATACTTCTGCTCTTAAATTCTGTTTTCCTAGTCATTCCAGTGGGCTACTTTCCGGATTGCATTTTTGGAATCGCTACTAATACTGCATTAATACGCTACCACATAAAGAAGTTATTTAACGCTTGTCTCGTGGCCACTCCGTATGCGGACTACGATGCGGCGTAGTGGAGCTGATATCGATCCGAGTGTGTTTAATCGAGCAAGTACACTCGCGCCAGTGGTTACAGATTGAACGTGTTTAGTTGCTCTGCATTTTTACCTACAGCTTTTAACATAACGTTAATCTTAGCATAGTTATTTTTAATTCTATATTATACACAGAAATTAATACAGTAAAAATCATAATATTTTTTTGTAAACAGGCCTGTATTAAGGTACACACACCAAACCTAAAACAAATATTGTGTAGAACATTTAGTAAGTCATCACTAGCCACTTTGGATATATCGCTAGCATAACTGTCAGAAAAATAGGGATTTGGGTATAAAAGGCCCTACATAAATATTCAGGGCTTCACCTCGAACGGAAGGACACGACGGTATTTCCATCCAATTGAGCAGTCCAACTGGAGAAATACTTACGCTCTACAGAATACCTCGTGTTGGTTTACCGGCGGTGAGTAGCCAGTAGCCAGAGCATTTGTGCTGTCAGTGAGAAGATCAAATAAATGCTTTTCCTGCTTTGTCTTCTACACTGACGGGGTCGGCAGCGCGAGTATGACTTCCCTGGAGTATGACACGTCCGAGGGCCATGGCAACCTCTTTCCACCTTTGGACCGTGTGCTCGTATGCCACCTCAGTGGTATAAAAGAACTACCAGTAAACTAGTTGACGGACGAGATTCTGGCGCAGGCTTTCCTCTCAGTGTTGATAGATGACAACAGTCCATGTTAAGATAAACCAGATTCGTATTGACGCCAGGACTACGAAGATGGAAAAAAGTGGAAAATAAAATAATAGGAATAAAGATTAGAGAGAGAGAATCCTCCGGCAATCCCAAACATCTTATTTAGGCACTGGGTACATTCAAAATAATTATTTGTAAATTGCATAATTCTTATGCACATCTGGATAGGAATCTTTGCAGTTCATTTATTATTATTTTAGAACGAGAAACCCGATGGGCAGAGCGGTAGAACATATCTTATTCATTTTTTTTGGCATGGTTGGCGTATGTGTCATCATATATGAAGAAAATCAAAGTACTGTAACATCTATAGTACCATGTTCTAGTAAATGAATATTTGATTTGATTTGACTCGTTTAATCGTTCAAGTTTCTTTTAGCAACTCGACTCTCCCGTTCAAACGCACCATGAACTGACACAGACGACGTGAAAGCACGAAGTAACTCCTTAAATAATTCGATTCTATGCAGAGATGTTATTGCATGGATGGGTTTGGAGCTTCATTTTAATTAAGTTAAACATCAGAGTGATTCTGCTTACGGTCTGTGATGGTTACTGACTTGAATTTTGAACAATAATTGGCGTTCTCAGTGTTCTGAGACATGATATGATATTCCATTTAAACATTCTGTTTTAATGACAAGCAAGTGGCTGGCTATAGTTTCTGCCTACCCACAGGGAAATTTCTAACTTATTTAACTTATTCAATTAGAGCGCACACCATAGCAGCAAGCACACAGTGAATGCACTATATTGAGAAGCAAAGCAAACAATGTTTGCTGTAAAGTACCTACTTGCTGATATTGGTTGAGAAACAATACAAAGTAACTACTTGCCAATTTAGTGAGCCTCCCTCGTGCCACGTAACACGCGAATCAAATTCGTCGCAAGACTATTAAGCTTTTGATTTATTTTTCTTTTACGAGTAGCACTCGGCGCTAGTAGTACCTTCGTTTCGGAACGAGCGTGTTACTGGCGTCAGTACACTAGCACATTCAAACTTTCCTCCATAACATGGAGTTACGAGACAAATGAATAGTTCGGACATGACAAGTGACTATCGTTCTCCAAATAAATTGTGTCACTTAGATCTGGTAGTAATAAAATGGATACGGGACATTTATTTTTTTGTATTATATATTTGATCATTTATTATTTCCGGCGTCGTAGTATTTCAATAAAATTGTAATTTAAAAATGAAACTTTTTTTTATACAACTCAGGTGGCAGACAGGCACACGGCCCACCTGATGGAAAGTGGCTACCGTGGCCCGTGGATGTGTGCAAGACCAGGGGAGTCACACTCATGCTGCCGACCCTGTAAACACAGAGAGTTTCTGTGCTGTCAGTGTAGAAGACAAAGCAGGAGTAGAATTAGGTCTTCCCACTGACAGCACAAACACTCTCCAGTGAGCTCTGGCTACCCTACTCACCGCTGGGAACACAACTGTGTCTATCACGATTTGTTTGGTGGTATTATATTGTTATAAAGCCTCCCAACATTGGGAGAGGTCTATGTCCAGCAGTGGACTGCGGGAGGCTAATTAATTGATCGATTGATATTATCATAATCATAGTTTATTTGCGAATACAGGTACAGTAAGATATTACACAGATTTACAAGTTTGTTCATACCATATTCCACCCAATTGGTATCCAAATCTTCAGGCAATTTCTGAGGCAGGCAACCCCATATTTCCCGCCGAGGTATGTACAGTGCTTTTCTCAAACAGGCAATGAAATAAACAACAAAAAAATTAAAGATTTATTTTTAAAGAAATTAAAAGTAAACAAGATAAAAATTAAAACTCACGTGCATATTACTATTTCGTCTATTTTAGCTTGATTTTAACAGAAAAAATTTACATTTATGTTCATGTTACTTAAAAAAAAAAGTATAAAGGCACGTTTCTGAACGAGCAGTGACACTTGTTAATCTTATAAATGTCAATTTGTTGCAACTAAATTAAATATTAATATTTCAATGTTTAAATGTATAGTTAAGAAAACAATCCATACTAATATTATAAATGCGAAAGTAACTCTGTCTGTCTGTCTGTCTGTCTGTCTGTCTGTCTGTCTGTCTGTCTGTATGTTACGCTTTCACGCCTAAACCGCCGAACCGATCTTGATGAAATTTGGAACAGAGGTGTATTAGAGCTTGAGAACGGACATAGGCTACCTTTTATCACGAGAAAGGGGGTTTAAGGGGGGGAAATAGGGGATGAAAGTTTTTATGAAAGTTTGTCATTTCTGAAGATATCTTAACGAAATTTGGTAAAGAGGTAGATTAGAGCTTAGGAACGGACATAGGCTACCTTTTATCGCGAAAAGGGGGGTAGAAGGGGGGGACTAGGGCATTGGTACGAAAGTTTGTCATATTTAAAGATTTCTTGATGAAATTTAGTACAGAGATAGTTTATAGCTTGGGAACGAACATAAGCTACTTTCTATCGCGAAAAGGGGGGAAGAAGGGGGGGGGACCAGGGCCTTAGGATAAAAGTTTATCGTTTTAGAAGATTTCCTGATGAAATTTGGTACAGAGATAGTTTAGAACTTGGGAACGAACATAAGCTACCTTCTATCGCTAAAAAGGGGGAAGAAGGGGGGGGAGGGACCAGGGCCTTGGGATAGAAGTTTATCGTTTTAGAAGATTTCCTGATGAAATTTGGTACAGAGATAGTTTAGAGCTTGGGAACGGACATAGACTACCTTTTATCACACAAAAAGGGTGGTAGTTGGGGGGGGGGGGGGGGGGCGCGGCCTTGGGATACAAGTTTATCGTTTTAGAAGATTTCCCGATGAAATTTGGTACAGAGATAGTTTAGAGCTTGGTAACAGATACAGGCTACCTTTTATCGCGAAAAGGGGGGTAGAAGGGGGGCGGACTAGGGCCTTGGGAGCAAAGTTTCTCATTTTTGAAGATTTCTTGATGAAATTTGGTACAGGGATAGTTTAGAGCTTGAAAACAGATATAGGCTACCTTTTATCGCGAAAAGGGGGGTAGAAGGGGGGCGGACTAGGGCCTTGGTATGAAAGTGTCATTTTTGAAGATTTCTTGATGAAATTTGGTACAGAGATAGTTTAGAGCTTGGGAACGAACATAAGCTACCTTTTATCGCGAAAAGGGGAGAAGAAGGGGGGTACCAGGGCCTTGGGATAAAAGTTTATCGTTTAAGAAGATTTCCTGATGAAATTTGGTACAGAGATAGTTTAGAGCTTGGGAACGGACAAAGACTACCTTTTATCACAAAAAGGTGGGTAGAAGGGGGGGACTATGGCCTTAGGATGAAAGTTTGTCATTTTTGAAGATTTCCTGATGAAGTTTGGTACACCGATAGTTTAGAGCTTGGGAACGAACATAGGCATTGAAGCTTGGGAACGAACATAGGCTACCTATTGACGCGATAATGGATTCATAGGGGGGGGGGGGGGGGAATAAGGGATTAAAGTTTGACAGTTTTGAAGATGATGAAATTTTGGTACAGGGATTAATTAGAGCCTGGTATCGGACATATGCTACCTTTGATCGCGAATAATGTGGTAAAAGGGGGGGGGGGGATAAGGACTAGATAGTTAATATGAAAGTTTGTCATTTTTAAAGATATCCTGATGATATATTTAGTACAGAGATGGATTGAAGCTTGGGATCGAACATAGGCTACCTATTGACGCGAAAATGGAGGCATAGGGGGGGGGGGGAGGGTAATAAGGGATTAAAGTTTGACAGTTTTGAAGATGATGAAATTTTGGTACAGGGATTAATTAGAGCTTAGTAAAGGACATATGCTACCTTTGATCGCGAATAATATGGTAAAAGGGGGGGGGGGGGGGATAAGGACTAGATAGTTAATATGAAAGTTTGTCATTTTTGATGATATGCTGTAACGGTGAATAGGGAGGCGAGTGGAAAGATGAATGTAGTGGCGAGTAGAGATCGAATAGAGAGTTGAGTTGAGGTGCGAGTACCTATCTACTCGCACCTCTACTCAAGTGTGGAGAGTCAAGTAGACAGGCGAAAAGAAAATCGAATGGATGGGCAAGTAGAGAGGCCAATGGAAAGGCGAGTATAGAGAAAAGTACAAAGTCAAGTAGAGAGGGGAACAGAGAAGTCAGTAGAGATTCAAGTATAAATTCAAATATAGAGGCGAGTAGAAAGTCGAGTAGAGAGTCGAATATAGAGGCGAGTAGAAAGTCGAGAACAGAGGTGAGTTGAGGACAAAGTTGAGTAGAGAGGCGAATTTAATGCTCAATAGCGTCAACTCAACACTGAGCGATAACCGACATCCACGCGGGCGGAGCCGCGGGCAACAGCTAGTTGATAATAATGTGTTACTAGTTATGTTAATGTGGATTTTTTATGTAAATAAAACTACTCTAAGTACATACCAAGTCGTTTATTGCTTTTTTTAATACGCTTAGTGGCAGAGTGTTGATGCCTTTGCCACAAATTTATGTGGAATCGAAATTAAAAAAGAGGACTTCTCCGGCCTAGGCCTGCAAGGTTTGTATGGAATTCCATTACCGGCCTCTGGTCCTAGCCACGCCTGAAACGTCATAGTTCGCAGCCTATTAAGAGGAACGTAATGTCAATATTTCATTGCATGTTTGAGAAAAAAATATTTAGCAATTTTTAATTATTATTACTTAAGTTTTGATTACTTTTTAGTACTCATTGTCACAAGAAGAATACATACATTATATTCACGCCTGTGAATATCCGATGAGGTAGGCATAGGTGTACTTAACACCCAGAGACCGATATTCTTAGCAATCCGTGGATTCTCCGTGCGGGCGCCGGGTTCATCGCGTTGCTGAGTTGGGAACTCGGTACAGTGCCTGGGACTTACGACCCAGGTGTAGGTTTAGAAGGGGCCCCTTTTGTTGATGTACATCAACACTCACCTTCACTACACAAGTTCCCCTCCCTGCCTAACCAAATTTGATGTGAACCTGCTAGTGCCGCTTTAGACATTCGTTCTAGTAATGAGCTTATTGTACCTCTCAAGAGGCCTGGATCTTTAAGTAGGTTATAGAGAGATTTAGCTGGTATACCTCTCGCTCCCACTTCTACTGAATACAAATTAACCACGTAACCGTTTTTGTATAATTCGTTTGTGAGATCACAGTATTTATTTTTCTTTATTGTGTGGTCCTACGTAGAGCGTCTAGAAATCAATACAGTTGCATTGCAATTGTTTTAGAAAGTTAAGATCCGTATCCGTATCCGCGGATCTTGACACCAAATATCCGTATTCAGATCCGTATCCGCGAATATCCATTGTTAGCGATCCGGCACACCACTAGTGTTAATCCACATCTGCCTATCTCTTGGGGGATTTACATGAGTAAATAGAATGTATGTAAAGAACATACGTACAAATACACTCCATCACGTTTGATAGAATCGTCTCTTAAAACATTGCACAGTCGGTCAAAGTAAACACAAGTCATTATTCAAAATTACCGGTGTAAGCTTACTACATAAGCGTCTCACGATACAAAGGGTAAATGTTACGCCCTTGCCTAAACATGTTTCTCGTAAAGGCTTCCTCACGTGTGGCTAGGGTTTTCAAAAGGCAGAGAACTTCTTGTATTGAAATTTCTAGTAAAGTTTTTTTAATTGAGTTTTTTCCTATAGTTAAATTATATTATTCAACTGAGTTTATTAAGTTACGAATGGTAAAAGAGCGATACAATTTGGGTCTGTTCTTGTAGATCGTTCACTCAACCTATAATAGTAAATGATTTGACTATTAAAAATAAGTAAGGCACAAAAATTATTTCTTGGAATTTTCTTGTAACTTACCGTTTTGATGTTTAGTATAAAGTAACTTATTTGACTAGTCAGTCAAATACCCAATTCGGAAATATTGGTAGATGACTCTAGTGTCGCGCTAAAAATGAGAATTTTGAATAGGTATACAGGTGTCCAGGTAGCTCACTTCATCAGAGTATTCTTTCTAGAAATTTGTTGCAACTAAATGCTCATTTGGACGGAAATACCTTCGTGTCCAACATCCTTGAAATATCCATACTTATGAGCATAATATATAACCTCAGTGATAACATTTAAAGTAGGTAGAACAGATAGTTGGGCACAATACCCCTCTTCCCTTCCTGAACAAGATGAGGACTTCATTGCTCCTACAGCTGAGATGGCCCTCTTAAAATCGGAGATGGCCCTAGGTCAAATGGGGTACGAGAGAAATGCCTAAAAGACTCATTGGCTGATCTGAGACCGAAGCTAGCGTAAGCTTTTACTCAGTTCGAATCCGACAGACCGGCTCTTGTAGAGAGGTTTCAGTGGGTTTTTCCGAATGAAAAAAGGTACAACAAATGAACTGATATTTGACAACCCTATGCGTAGTTGCCTTTCGAACAGTACAATGTTTTGTTTGATACAAAAAACCTTGTCCTAAGCAGGTATTCAGTCTGAATTCGCATTTACATAGGAAATGCTTTTGATGTAAACGTATATTGGATTAGTCTGAATTCGAAGCGGAATTTCAAAACCTATCAGTTTAATTCTAAGTAAAATACTTGGGTCCATCTGGACAGTCAAAATTTTCTATTACATGCATAAATTTAAGAGCAATTTCCGTGATCATGGTATAGGTACTTACATATCTAGAAGCAGGCACCAATCACTGAATTGAATTCCACCAATCGCAAGTCCTCTCCAGGGAACGTCACTTTTATTTAAGAGCTATACTTATTCGGTCTTATTAATAAACTTGGACTAACTTTACTTTACAAAAATTAAGATAGTCCATCCTTATTCATTACTTAATGAGGAATAAGGATAGACTATCTTAATCCTTGTCTAGTCTCGGACTAAAGTTATAATAAGGAGGCTAGAGCCAAAGCTTCCATCGGGAAGATGCAATGGGTTTAAATTATCTGCAACATGGGATCCAGTGATAAAAAAATGCAACCTCGCTTCTCTGCTCAGTTGGATAGACACTGGACAGTTTGCTTCCAGAATAGGGCACTGTGAGTGTGGTTTGTGACGGTACCTGGCAAAAAGAAAATATTGAAAATGTGCGAGTAGATGATGAACTTATTACCTCACGGACTCGAAGACGGCGGGCGTGCACCGCTGAGCCAGTCAGTCTGTGACCACGGTCGGTATAATCTGGTCGAAATGTCAGGCAATCAAAGGTATATAACCTATACCATGATCACGTTAATTCCCGTTATTTTTAATATATGATAATGGAACGCGAATGTTTAAAAGTAAGTTTACCAATTTCCGTTTTTTTTTATACAACTGAGGTGGCAGACAAGCTCTCGGCCCACCTGATGGTGGTAGTGACCGCGGCTTATGGCCGTGTACAACACCAAGGGAGTCACACTCGTGCTGCCGACCCAGTAAACGCAGAGAGCTTCTGTACCGTCAATGTAGAAGACAAAGCAGGAAAAGCCTTGGTCTTCCCACTGAGAGCACAAAACCTCTCCAGCGATCTCTGGCTACCCTACTCTGGCCGGCGTTTTGTAGAATAGATTGTATGTATGGGATTTGACATATTTGACATTCGTTGACCACTGTCAGAAACGTCAAATCCCATACAGTTGTCATTCTATTTCACGATATATTGGCCAAGGAATTGCCACTTGTCTAGAGGGGCTGGTCGCCCATATAGGCCTTCGTCTTGACCTAACAATTATTGACGGCTCGGACCGACTTTTGACGTGCCCTCGTATGAAAGCGGATGAAATTCCACTAAGCACCCATCCAAATTACAATCACGCTTTCGTAGCTTAACCCGCTGAACGTATTTAAAACAGTGAGCGCACCTAGCCATAAAGCACTTCCTGATTAGAATATTCTTAGAAATCGCTCCAATCACCAAAATTTCTAACTGAATCGCTAAAATTATAAGTTTTTCATTAAAAATAAATGTTTACGTCCATATAACTTCTACACGAAAACATAATTAGGCAAGTTCTAGAGGTTTCGTGGATATAAAGTTTTAGAACGAAGCTCATTTCGTTTATTTTTTATTTTTTCTACCATAATTTGTTCGGCTTGAGATAAACGTCTGACGAAATGGACCGGAATGATGTGGAATGAAAGGAAGTGGAATGTTATTTCAAATGTTTTACGTGCTTCAGGTTTTTGAGAAGTAATTTTTATTTATATTATGTCGGAGAGCGAAGTATCTGAGTGTTACGAATGCCAAGTAATGATTGTTTGACTTTATGATTTTGTATGTGGCAATATTGGTAATTACTTAAGTGTGTTTAGTTGTCAGTTGAAAATGACATTTGATGTAAATGACACTTCGTTGGCGATCCGAGCGGAGAGGAGCTCACTTCTGTACGGGACGCGGCGTGAAGTGGTCAGGTCAAGATAGCTAACCTCACTGCATTCTATCGGCTTGTGATTTATTCTACGTCAAGTTCTTTCTTTCTGTTACGCTTTCACGCCTAAACCACTGAATTGATTTTAATAGAATTTGACATAGAGATACACTAGAGCTTGGGAATAAATGTGAGCTACGTTTTTTCGTGATAAGTGATAACGAACATTCACACGTGTGGATCCACTGGTTTTTTTTTACGTGCGGAAAATCCCCCGGATAACTCGGAGCCGAAGGGGGAGGTCATGTCGGACTCGAACCGACTTAACCGCACGTCGTCGCGATGTCCGCGAGTTTTTCTCGCTCGCTGCGCCGCGCCCGCTCTGCTGTCTCCTTCACGAGCATGCCCTGCTCGCAGAAGGAGGAGCTGGCCGCCCACACATCCGCGCAGCGGACCATCGCCGCGAGCAGGTAGGAGAGCGTGAGCACTCTCACCCCCAGGGCTGTCACAAGCTCCCGCCTCGGCGTTTCAAACGCCGGACTGACACTCGGTGAGCGTGTGCAGCCCCGAGTCCACGCTCGCGTCGCAGTGATGGCACTCGGGCGTTGGCTCTATGCCCATCAGATGCAGGTACCGCCCGAAGTTACCGTGTCCGGTAATGACCTGTGTCTGACGGTACGAGAGGCCACCGTGTGGCCTCTCTAGCACTTCCCCATGATGGATCTTACCGCCGCAATCACGGCGTGCCCTGTGGATCCACTGGGAACAGATAGTCTAATATAATCTTTAAATTTACTCTCGAATACAACCTATGTACGTACCTAAACAATTTCGTACATGACCGAATCCATTTAGTTAATTTTCAAAACTCACTCACGAATGAGTGAACGACTCAGTGATCTGATGTTCCTCTTAGGGAACGATTAGACCCAAACACAATATTTGCGTAATACGTAAAATAAACCAACGATTACTATATTTAAATGTGTATTTGTTTAAAATCCGTACCCTATTATTACAAAGACTTCACTGTCCGTAACCAGGCTGTATCTCTTGAACCGTAATCGCTAGACTGTTACCGGTTTAAGAACACGGTCTCACATACAACATACGTGATTTTAAGGGCATAGTGAGAAACCTTTGTTGTACGAGTTCGATTTGCTTGCCGGTTTTCTTTTTAGATTTCGTAGTTGTATCTAAAGTATTTCAATGAATAAAATAATTCATTATATTGACCTTCTAACCACAAAGCGTGTGCCTGAAATTTGTTCGTTGTTTAGGAGGTACATCGACCTGCAGGTGACCTTGGACTTCTTCGCACTATAATCCTTAGGAGCCAAGCAATTACATAAAATATTAGGTTTAAGTGGGTAGGCAGGCGAGTAGGATCAGTGATAGCGCAGCCACTACAAAAAAGAGTTCTTCAAGAAGGGCCTTAGAAAGATTCTTCTGAGTCGGCAACATGAGTATGACGCCCCTAGAGTTGCTTACGTCCATAGGCCGCAATAACCACTTTTAATCAGGTGAGCCGAGTGCTTGTCTACCAAGTCGTATGAAAATAAATAAAAAATAAATCTTAAAAGTAATAAAATATTACATCATATCTGAACAAGCCTGATGAAGAGGAAGTTCGTACGCGACTGAATCTTTTTTCAATTAATTTCCTGAAACCACTCGTGAGTGAATGAACGATTCACTGAGTTGATAGTTCCCCGAGGGAACGATTCGAAATCCATTCAATCTTTTAGTTATTTATACCTTAGACTTGTCCACCCGGTCTGTTTTTGCCTGTGGCATCTTTGATCTCTGTAGCATCTTTTTTTTATACAACTGAGGTGGCAGACAAGCTCAAGGCCCACCTGATGGAAAGTGGTAACAACACCATGGGAGTCACATTCATGCTGGCTGAAACACAGAGAGTTTCTGTGCCGTCAGTGTAGAAAACAAAGCAGGAATGGCCCTACTCACCACCGAAAACACAACGCGAGGTTATTATGACCGCGGTATTCTATAGGGCAGAGGTACGTCCCCAGCCGGACTGCTCAATTGGACGGAAATAACGCCGTGTACTACCTCCTACAAAAGTGACTGAATAAGAAACATTCAGACATCTTCGCAATCAGATAGATTACATTCTGGAATAATATATAGGTTTATCATCCATCATAGGTAACCATGGGTTGTGGTACCCTAGTACTATTATCTATTCTGTGGTTGTAGTTACAGGATCAGATTCCACGCGGGTGGGGCCGCGAGAAACAGTTTGGTTATTATATTATTGAAGTACGATAAGTTTATTTTGCCTTTATTTTTGCCTCAAACTCATTATAATAGTGTGCAATTCTAACTCGCTTATGTTTGGCGCGGTTTATACAGAAGAGACGTGACGAGGACTTATGGCGGTGGCGTACAATTTAAGTAATACAATATAAATCTTATGAATTGTACAATAACGTCGTTTTTGTCTTAGAGCCAATTTGCACCCGCACCTGCAACGACGTTCCACCACTTAGGTGACGCGCCATCGCATCGATTGGCGCGGGTCACGTCATCGACGTTATTATCCACTGCATAAGGTTTATTTTGTTGCCACCGCCATACGTCCCCGCCACGTTTCTTCTGTACAAACCACGCTTAAGAGAATACGTGGTATGTACATAACAGCCTTGACGATGAAATATCTTGTTTATGTCTTGCTAAAATGTGTTTCCGGGTTGTTATTACGTTTTGCCGTCACTGATGGAGTAGAAAAGAGACACGTTATATCTTCCCGTGGGTATTGTAGAAGGTAATAAAAGGATAGGGCCGTTCTCCATGTAACAATAAATATAACGAGATGTTCAATTGAGAGAATTAGGCTCGCCCCCATATGTGAAATCATCGAATCGGCGTAGTGTGGCAGTTATATATACCTCTCGGGGAGTTAAAGGTGTTAAACGTTTATTGCACCGCTTATTAGCATGGCCTTGGCAATCACGCTGGTGACACTATTAGAAGCGTCTAAAATTTGACCATATACTGTGTAGACACAGCAAGGCAGCGAAATGCACCAAACAAGCAAAAATACGTGTATTTCCTTAAAGCATTGCCCTTGTTAGGCAAAGATCGCGGGTTCAAACCTCGCCTAGACCGAATTATTTTCTTCTCTCTAATTCGATTTAATGTCAATATTGTTCTTCGAACTTTTAATGTGTTTTAATTATGGGAAATATGTATATAACAACTTGTACCACAGTAGTAGTCTTTTTAAACTGCTTTTTAGTGCTACTTACACAGTTGTCTACACAGTTTTCTTTTTTTATATATATAGGACACGTCCATTTGATCTCACCACGTCTTAAGCTGAAGGCAAAGTTTAAGGAAAGAGGGTCACCATTACATACAAGAACCTTGTTAACAATGGTGGCACTTAGTTTGACGGCCTTATCAAAAGAGGATTGTTGTCGTAGCACCACGTGACATCCACCGGTCCCACTGTGTTCTAATGCCCTTCTTGAAGAACCCGATATTATTGTTGTCACTAAGAAAACCACAGCAAGGAGTTCATTTGATAACTTGAGCGTGTCACTATTTTGCTTTCTCTTCCTCAGCGTAGTTCCTTTTATATGTCACTAATCTTGGTGTCAGACAAGCACACGGCCCATGGAAAAAAAAACCATTACTTTCAGATACAATACCAGGGGCATCACACTCGTGCTGCCAGCCCTGAAAAAAACCTTCTAATGCCTTTCTAGAAGAACCTTATATTGTAAAAACTACAGCAGGGAATTCATTTCGTGGGCGGCGCTACGCACCGCGAGGCGACCCTGAGGGCCACGACCGCGGTTGCTCAAGTCGTGGAACGGATCCGGCGGCTGGGTCTCGAGGTGGCTCTGCACAAGTCCGAGGCCATGTGCTTTCATGGCCCTCGGCGCAGGCCAGGCCCGGGAGCCAGCCTTACGGTGGGAGGCACTCCCATCGACATCAAGCCCCAGTTGAAATACCTGGGGTTGGTGCTTGACGGTCGACGGGACTTCGGACAGCATTTCCGAAGTCTGCGCCCCAAGTTGGTGACCACGGCGAACGCCTTGGGTCGGTTGTTACCCAACTTGAAGGGCCCAGAGGCCTCCTGCAGGAGACTTTACGCGGGTGTCGTGCGGTCCATGGCCCTATACGGGTGCCCCGTGTGGGCGGACACCCTGGAGGCCAGATTCCTGCCTCTGCTCCGTACGGCGCAGAGGACGATGGCCTCCAGGGCCATCAGGGGATACCGCACGATATCCTTCGAAGCGGCGAGTCTCGTGGCCGGATCGCCACCGTGGATCCTGAAAGCGGCACTATATAAGTTCCGAAAGGAGGCGCGGGAGCGGGGATTCGGTCCCGAGCCCGAGGACATTCGGGCCGAGAAATGCCGGCTCCACCAGGTCATGGTGGCCGAGTGGGAGCGACGACTTGTGCAACCATGCGCAGACCCATCATGGGGGAGGGCTAGAGAGGCCACACGGTAGCCTCTCGTACCGTCAGACGCAGATTATCACCGGGCACGGTAGCTTCGGGCGGTATCTGATGGGTATAGAGCCAACGCCCGAGTGCCATCACTGCGACGCGAGCGTGGACTCGGGGCTGCACACGCTCACCGAGTGTCCGGCGTTTGAGACGCCGAGGCGGGAGCTTGTGGCGGCCCTGGGGGTGAGAGTGCTCACGCTCACGCAAAAAAGCAGGGAATTCATTCCATAACTTGTATATTTACATATTTTAGTCATATTATTTCAATGTTTTACTAAACTACAGATCATAAAACATATTATTTATATACTGTGTCGTGCATAGAGCATTGATGGGATTTATTTAACGACAAATGTAACGATTTGTTACATTATTTATGGGCTCATAAATATTTAACAGTCGTTTGAGGTTTATACGTTAAATTTTGCGATAAATTTTGATTCGATTCAATTGGTCGAACAAACCTGTACTGTGTGATCTAAATTTTACTGCGTATGGTATATTTATTTATTGATCCAATTCAGATCTTTTATGTTTTTACCACTAGCTTTTGCCCGCGGCTCCGCTCGCGTATATGTCGGTTATCGTGACCAAACATAGCCTATGTCCATTCTCAAGGTCTAATCTACCCCTGTATTAAATTTCATCATAATCGGTTCAGTGGTTTAGCCGTGAAAGACGGACAAACAGACACACACATACACTTTCTCATTTATATAATTAAGTATGTTTTATATTTAATTAGTATGTACTGTTTACCACTAGAGACTTGAAGAAATATCTCTCTGTGGCAAAGCCGAGTTGATTTTGAGCTTTGTTACATTTGAGCTGTATCAATCAATCAATCAATTAGCCCACTGCAGTTCACTACTGGACATAGGCCTCTCCCAATGTGCGCCATTTCTCTGCTGTAGTTTTCCCAAGCGAATGCAATATGAGGTTCTTCAAGAAGGACATTAGAAGGTTTCTTTAGGGCTGGCAGCACGAGTGTGACGCCCCTGGTGTTGCACACATCCATAGGCAATGGTGTCTTTCCATCAAATGAGCCGTGTGCATGTCTGCCACCAAGTGACAAGGAACTACACTTAGAAAGAGAAAGCAAAATAGTGACACGCTCAGGCTGTCCAATGAACTCCCTACTGTATATATTAAAATATTGATCCTGCAGTAAAAATCTTAAATAATTATTTATAGGAAAGAATGTAGGAGTAACTAAAGAAATATTATTAATAGTTTTCAATACACAGAGGCCATTCCTTCTCCTCCATCACCAGCTCGTGTTCTATACTCGGGGACTCTTAGTATGTTCATCTGGTTACCTTAAGGAATAACTGTTAGTAGTCATTCTTAAAACTACATGAAATATTTGGTCTAAACGTACTTTTTTTATTATTTTTTTACTTGGGACACGTCAATTTGACTTTGCCTCGCCTGATGGTAAGCTGAAGGCAAAGTCTCAGGAAAGAGGATCACGAACACATACACATAAAAATGGTGGCACTCAACTTGACGGCCTCATCAAAAGAGGATTGTCGTCTGCGCACCGCGTGACACCCACCGGCCCCACTAGTGTGGCGACCACAATCTCCCCTGCCTGGCTATGCACTTGCTGATCCCTGAAGGCAATTCAACCGAGATTGAATGACTATTAATACTAGTTTTTCTTTCTTTCTTTCTTTCTTTCCATCAAATTTTTCCACCACCTTTTAAGCTAATTTTCCTGTGCTAACTATAATATATTTATATCTTAAATGCACATAAATAATACAATCACAAATACTATGACAATGATTTGTCTGGCAATTTTTATTATAACTTCAATATAGCTCTAGAAGCGATATTAGATTTTTGTTTTATCCCTATATTTAATAACAAACAATGGCTGCTGAGGACAGGCTACGACATTGCAGAAAATGAGTTAACAAATAGAAAATGCTGATATAGACTTCGAAATAATAATGTGTGGTTTACTTATACTTACGGAATTTCTTTTGTACTAGTAAGTGTACAATAAATATTAATAAAATTAATAACATTATATTCGTATTGTTAATTTTATCTACGGTAAAAATCTGCCCAAACAAAAAAAACATGCATTAAAATCGTCATTGCGGGAAGTAATTCATTATATTTATCACTTACTAGCCGATGCCCGCGGCTCCGCCCGCATGAAACTTTGATAACCGTTCCCGCAACCCGGAACCTCTTCTCTTCATCTGTTCATCCTAGCGTTAATCCCAGTAGCATCCGAAGCTTTTACCTCCAAGTCTAGGGTTCGCTTTACCAGTCAAACTGCGGATTTGGCTAAACTTCGATATCTTTGTACAGCGACTGCCATCTGACCTTCATAATCCAAAGGTGATATTAAAGTATTGCAGTTAGACCAGCTGCTGTATGAACCGACGGCTTAACGTGCTCACCGAGGCACGACCAGACCAATGCAAATATCCACATTTATGCATACAAATATTTGCCTTGAACGAAAATCGAACCCGTACAGACAATACAACACTACTGATAGTATATCTAATATATAAAATTCTCGTGTCACAGTTTTCGTTGCCAAACTCCTCCGAAACGACTCGACCGATTCTCATGAAATTTTGTGGGCATATCGGGTAGGTCTGAGAATCGGCCAACATCTATTTTTCATACCCCGATTCACGATAACCGACATCCACGCGGGCGGAGCCGCGGGCGACAGCTAGTATATATAAAAAATTCTACCATTTAACAGTATTAGCTTCATAATAATAACAAAACTATCACCTTCCTCATGACGAGAATCTCGTGAAAGCTGAGAAAGATAAACAGATCAAATACTTGAACTTGGCCCACGAAGTTGTCGACATGTGGAATGTTGACCAGCAATCATTGTACCGATAGTCGTGTCAGTCAACGGACTGATAGCAAAGAGCCTCGACCAACACCTGAAGAGGCTCGGATTAGACGGTTGGATCAAGGGCCAGATGCAGAAGGCAGTGCTCCTTGATACGGCGCGCATCGTGAGAAAGTTCCTTTTTCTGGAGCCCTAACCTCCGGTAGCTTGGTCCTTGTATCTGATACCGGTGGGGCACTACTTTTTATATTTTTACATAGATGTTTTTTGAAGTGAAAACTTCTTTAGCGGCGTTGGATGGGTGTAAAATGTTAAGGAAGCGTCAGGATTAGTTGACCTTTGAACCGTAACCGACGACTGACGTCATACAAGATTGGTACAAACTATCTATTTTGCTATTTACAACAGATAGCGTCGTAGCTTAAACGGTAAGCACTTCGACTGTAAGTCCTTATAGTTTCAGATAGTATCGGGTTCAAACCACCTGGCCTTCAGGGATTTTTTGTGATTGTTTTTTCTTATTATAATTTATTACTTTTGGTGATTATTTTTTATTTTTGTAATTTATTACTTTTTATGATTATTTTTTCTTTCTGTAATTTATTATTTTTTGTGATTATTTTTTATTTTCATAATTTATTTATTTCTCTTGACAGAAAATTAGCAGGTGATAGGTTCTATGATTAGCGCTATATTATAGGTATGGTATGGCATGTTCTTTTTTATCTTTTTCTATGTATATAACGAAGAAAGAAAAAAAGAAAATGTTTTCACTTCTGCCGGCACTCCCAGAGTGCAACCCGTCTTTTTTTTTCTAAATGTATTTAGAAATATAATTTGTGTGCTTTTAAAAGGAATCTAAATAAATATAACTCAATGATCTATCAACGCACAGCCCAAACCACTGGACGGATCGGGGTGAAATTTGGCATGCAGGTAGATGTTATGACGTAGGAATCCGCTAAGAAAGGATTTTGATTAATTCTTCCCCCAAGGGGATAAAATAGGGGATGAAAGTTTGTATGAAACTTTGTTAATTTTAAACCGATCGGGCTGAGACTATGCATGCATAAAGCTACTATGTTGACTCAACACTAAGTGATAACCGACATCCACGCGGGCGGACCCGCGGGCATCAGCTAGTAAAGGTTAATACTGTAACCAAAATCACTGTTCCGAATCTACATAACAATGTTCCAATCTAGCGAATAGCTGCAGATAGAATTTCTTGGCACCCCATATTCTAGTCACGGAACTAAAATACGGCGTTGCCGACAAATTACAGGATTTGCATATCCGATATAGCTAAGCGGTACGATGGAATTGTTTCATCTATTATGTGCCAGCAATTTCATTAGATTTGTTACTCTAGATATTTGATTATTATTATTCTACTATTATTATAAACGCGAAAGTTTGTAACTATGGATGGATGAATGGATGGATGAATGGATGGGTGAATGGATGGATGTTTGTTACTCTTTCATGTAAAAAATACTGAATGGATTTTAATGAAACTGTACAAAGATTATTTTCTCTCTGAACAATAACATACATAATATGTATCTATTTGTATGCATGCCTATATGTATGAACGTTTATATATTTTTATGTGTATTTTATGTATGTGTATGTAGGTTTATGATGGTAATATATGCATGTATTATTAATGCCTTTTATCAAGAGTATACATTTGGTATACATCGTCATATTATTAAATTTCAATATTAGAGTATTTAAGACTTTGCCTGTCATTGAACTGTAATTCCTCTGTCCCGGGTTTGCTGGAAGAGAGCTCAACCTGAGTTAAGCTCGCCTTTGTACATAATACCTCTTTTATTTGTTTAAATGCCATGTAAGTGTACAATAAAGAATACATACATACATATAATCACGCCTTTATCCCCGGAGGGTAAGGCAGAGATGAAATAACACCCACATTTCACCAATCTGTATTCGGTACCACGTAATAGGGGGTGAGCCTATTGCCGTATTCCGGGCACTTTTGTTGACTCGAGCCATGCATCTGAGGCTGAGTCTGGGCTGTACATATCTGTCTGATGTTAAAGTTAATCAGCTCTATCCCTTAGTCGCCTTGTACGACACCACAAGGGAAGAGAAGGGGTGGCCCAAATTCTACTCAGCCGGGAACCACACGGCATAAAGAATAAAATAAATGAAACAAATAATATAGCTTATACATCAGATTAACTCATAGGCTACAATCTATAACGATACCGACATTATAGCGATAGCCGACATCCACGCGGGCGGAGCCACGGGCAAAAGTTAGCCTAAATATATATTTACTTGGTTTGACGTACTGACTGAAAGATTACTACAAACAGCGTCAAATAAGGGCTGAACGGTTGTAAGAGTAAATCATCGAAGGGGTAGGCAGAGGTGTGAATACCCATATTTCGCCAACTGTGATTTTCAGTTCGAACAAAATATGGGGCGAGCTGATTGCCGTCAAACGGTCACTTTTTAATGGACTGTGTGATTACTGTTGAAGGGATCTACACGGCCCACCTGAGTGAAAGTAGATACCGTGGCCTATGGACGTGTGCAATACCAGGAGCGTCACACTCACGCTGCCAACCCTGCTAGAACAGAGAGTTTCTGCGCCGACAGTGTAGAAGATAAAGCAGGACAAGCCTTTGGTCTTCCCACTGACAGCACAAAACCTCTCCAGTGAGCTCTGGCTACCCTACTCACCGCCGGGAACACAACGCGAGATTATTATACCTATTCTTTCCTAAAGGGGCTTACTAAACAAACAAAAAAAGTGGTTTACTAAACAAACTAAAAATCTTTTGAGCAACTAATAATTATATCCCCACATTTTGGGGGATAAGTTTTAACTGGTATACTAAATTTTAAAACTACCCACACAAGAAGAATGTTAAACAACATATATTATTGTTTATGACTAAAAATGTTCATAAACCTTAATGTAAAACCTTTGAAAATGCCGTAAGGTGTTCAATAATAAATACTGGGGAAAATGTACAAGTGTTCTCAATATGTAACACAACAAATAACTAACCTATTACAAAGCACTTAAAATAATTACAGAAGTTACGAGTTTGCTACGACGTAGCACGTAGCAGCACCGTAGCACTTACCTACGCCGTAGCCTATGTTTACCTAATTTAGGATTTGAATTTCATAAAAGTTGAATAGAATTATGACAAAACCTTCGAGACCTTTGTTTTACCTTCTCTTTGTGACGTAAACAATAGTCCTTAAATTACTAATTAAGTTATCTAAGACGACCTCAGTTTATTATCTTTCATACAATTGTCTTGGAAGAAGACCTTCGTGGAGTAGTGGTAGAGATCTCGACTAGTACGTCGGAGGTCACGGGTTCAATTGCCATCTTGGACAATATCTGTATTACCTTTTATTTCGTACGGAACCCCTCTCGGACTTCAGCTCGCCAAAGCTAATGTTGAAGTGGGTATATCGGACTCACTTAAGCCGCACAGCATTTCATTGCCTCGTGTTTAATTCATATTCTTAGTAAACAAAAAAAAACCTCGTAATTTCAATAAACAGATTTTTTTAAATCTTTAGTGTTCAGCAACTATTGAAGCTGGCTTTACTCTTTACTTTTCAAATTATATGTTTTTTTTGGTATAATAACTTTTATTACTTTAAACTACCAACATCATAATTATTAATTCTCAAGGTATCTCTCTCATTTTTAAGGATCTGTCAAAGCCCCTCCCTCTTTATTACAACAAAATTCCATATCACCTCCTGTCTTCCGAATTTCCCTAACCAAAGAGGGCGCGAAATGTCGACAAATATTTGTAAAATACCCCAAACACCACTTTTTCAGGAGGAGGGTAGTTCAGAATTACTTTGGCTTCTATCTGTCTGTTTGTTTCGCTTATCTCTGGATTTAAGTTTGCTTTGAAAGCCCTTAGACAGTGGTTCTCAAATTTTCTTTTTTTATACAACTCTAGTAGTAGATGGAAAGTGGTGATGGAAAGTGGTTACCCTGGCCTATGGACGTGTGCAACCCCAGTGGAGACACACACGTGCTGGCGACCCTGTAAACACAGAGAGTTTTAGTGCCGTCAGTTTAGAAGACAAAGCGGGAATAGCCTTTGGTCTTCCAACTGACATCACAGCACTGGTTACCCTACTCACTGCCGGAAACACAACACGAGGTTATTATGGCCGGTTGGACTGCTCAGTTGGACGGGAATACCGTCGTGTCCTACCTAGGCACGCTCAGTTATGTCAATTAGATGGTTAGAATTAAACTATCGCAGAACCCATTTTTACATTTCCAAGATAGATAAACAGATTTAAAACTTATAAATAAATAAAGTGGCAAAGTAATTTCGTGCTTATCGTGCAAGATAAAATATTGAGAATCGTATGCTACAATTCTGTTATTTATCGACTTGTTTTGATGTTTTTAAGAAAACTTGTTTGTGCTTTCTAGAAAAATGTCTTTCACACTTTAGCATGTGATCTTATGAACGTTGTTTATGTAAGAAATGAGTAATTGAAGGAATAGTATCGAACCAAACTGAATGGTGGCTCAAAATTTCGTACGAGTGCAAGTTCACTCCAATTGCGTTTGAGAAAACAGAGCGAGTCTATATGGGGCCCTATCAAGATCTTTGTAGTCCAAACCAATCGCAATGCAACCTTGGCCAAAAAAAAAAATATCGAACATGTGCGCGTGAAAAAAGGACCTGCTACCTCACACCTCACAGACTCGGCAACGCATTAACGCATTAACACCCGCCGCACATGACCACACTCGCATTGGCCGTTACGAGTCGAGTACGAGTGGCAGCAACGAAGACGTGCCAACGCAAACACGTACATGAGCATGCACGCGCGAGTCGGGTAGTTGGAAGAGACAGTAATTTCGAATGACAGTGGCACGATAATGTATTTAAAAACTCTTTATCACAGTACGATTTTGAACTTATATCAATCGCGTTCATCTTGCTTTCTTCTCGTCTACGAATGGCACTTGAGATACTGATTGATATAAAACTTGTGAAAGCAATTGCGGGTACACACGTGTCCACCAATGTCAATGTGATTTGCGCAGTGTCGTGAACGAGTGCGAGCGTATGCATATGCGGAGGACCTAAGCCAGTCAGCCTGTAACCACGGCCAGTGTATCATGGTCGAAACGTCAGGCAAATCAAAGTTATTTAATAACAATAGAACTTAAAATAAAAGAATGAATTAAAAACTAAAATAAGAATGCGCCATGGAATTTCTCTGCAACGTTCTCAGAAGGCTGACAGCATTACCACGTTGTATGGCAATGCTTATTCTCTGACCTAAAAAGAGGCCAGCTTTCTGGTCATGAGTAGCGTTGACTATACGCTTTGCGATCTCCTTGCAGAGATTGTGGGCTCGCAGACCCCATGGCCCTGTTGTTATTTTTAGTTCTATTGTTCATTTAGAGTTCATACTTTTGTACTATATTTATTTTACTTAAATTATAATTAGAAGTACCGCTCACACTTGGTATATGCGCGCCCGTAGTAATAAAAACCAAGTTATGTACTTACCTATACCAGGATGGCGTTAATTCCCTTGAACATTATTGTATACTAGCTTTTGCCCGCGGCTCCGCCCGCGTGGATGTCGGTTATCGCTTAGTGTTGAGCCGACGCTATTGAGCATTAGGTAAATGTACCTCTACTCAACTTTTCTCCGACTATTTACTCGCCTGTGTTCTCGACTTACTACTCGGCTCTATATTCGACTCTCTACTCGACTTTCTACTCGACTTTCTACCCGAATTTATACTCGACTCTCTACGGACTTCTCTACTCCTCTCTGTACTCGACTCTGTACTCTCCTCTATACACGCATTTCCAGTGGCCTCTCTACTAGCATCTTTGCTCGCCCATCCGTTCTCTTTTCGCCTCTCTACTTCACTCTCCCCACTCGCCTATCTACTCGCCTCTATACTCGAATCTCTATTCGACCTCTACTCGCCTCTACATGCGTCTCTCCATTTGCCTCACTATTCGCCTCCCTACTCGACTCTCAAATGCACTCTATTTGATTCTATACTCACCTCTCCACTGGCTTCTCTAGTTGCATATCTACTCGCCCCTGTAGTCGACTCTAGTTGACTTTCTATTTGACTCTCCACTCGCTTCTATATTTGGCTCGTTATTCGATGATGTCCGTTCCGAAGCTCTGATCCACGTTTGCTAAAAATTTCATGAGTATATCTTAAAAAAATCTTACTATTTATTCCCCATTCACCCCCTTTTTTGCGCACTTGAAAATACTAACTTTAATCCCCTAGCCCTATTTCCCCCTCCCCCTCTACTCCCTTATTAACGATAAAATGTAGACCATGTCCGTTCCCTAGCTCTAATTCATCACTGTACCAAATTTCGTAAGGATATTTTAAAATAACAATCTTTCATCCCCTATTACCCCTCCTCCCTTCAACCCCTTATTTCGCTTTAAAAGGTAGCCCTATCCGTTTCCAAGTTCTAATATATCTATGTGCCAAATTTCATCAGGATATCGTAAAAGGATCTCAAACTTTCATCCCCTAGCCCTATTACCCTTCCCCCGTCTTCTATCACTTTTTTCGCGATAAAAGGTAGCCTATGACGATTTCCAAGCTCTAATCCATCTCTATACCAATTTCATTAGGATATCTTCAAAATTGAAAAACTTACAACCTAAGCACTAGTCCCTTCCCCTCTACCCCCTTTTTCGGGATAAAAGGTAACCTATGTTCATTTCCAAGCTCTAATCTATCTCTATACCAATTTCATTAGGATATCTTCAAAATTGAAAAACTTACAACCTAAGCACTATTCCCTTCCCCTCTACCCCCTTTTTCGGGATAAAAGGTAACCTATGTTCATTTCCAAGCTCTAATCTATCTCTATACCAATTTCATTAGGATATTTTCAAAATTGACAAACTTACATCTCGTAACGCTATTCACCTCCCCCTCTAACCCTTTTTTCGCGATAAAAGGTAGCATATGACCGCTCCTAAGCTCTAATTCATCCCTGTACCAAATTTCATCAGAAACTTCAAAACTGACAAACTTTCATGTAAACTTTCATCCCATAGCCCTATTGCCCCCTTCTACCCCCATTTTCGGCGATAAAATACGTTTTACCTTACCTGTACCTTTTCCGTTCCCAAGCTCTAATCCACCCTGTACCAAATTTCATTAGGATATCTTCAAAAATGACAAACTCATACAAATTTTCATCCCTTATTTCCCCAACTTAAACCCCCTTTCTCGTTATAAAAGGTAGCCTATGTCCATTCTTAAGCTCTAATACACCTCTATACCAAACTTCATCAAGATCAGTTTAGTGGTTTAGGCGTGAAAGCGTCACATACAGACAGACAGACAGATAGACAGACAGACAGAGTTACTTTCGCATTTATAATATTAGTATGGATAATGTTACGTTGAAGTTGAAACGTTTTTCATACATACATTTTCAATGTGGGTTATTTACAATTTAAAATTTGAGAAACGCTATACAGAAATAAAAGTAGGTTCACTGTGCAATGAAAGTCTTTAATTTTTAATTCGTTGCTTGCTTTTAGACAGATTGAATTAAAAAGTAGGTTCCGAGCTGGCTCAAGTCTCACAGTTGAGGACAACTAAGAGTTTCAGACTTTTAAAGACAGCAATGGGACTAATTTAATTAGAATTTCTAAATAGCTACGTTAAAATACTATATAGTTAGGATACTGTTTTTAATATTCTAGAACAGATATTACAGGACTATGTAAATTTTGAAAGAGCATAGCTGGCGCTAAGGATTCTTAAATATTCATAGACATATTTATTTTGAATTTTTTTATTGGCACAGACAGACAGACGTACGAGGTAGGACACTACGGTATTTCCGTCCAATTGAGCAGTCCCACTGGGGAAATACCGTGGAGTCGTGGGTTTGATCTATACAGCTTCACTATCTCACTTTAAGAGAAACATCTTCGTTGCAGTAATATTGATATTTATTGGGAAAAAACATATCATTCCTATACGAGCTTTGTAAAAGGGGATTTTACGCGAGGTTATTTTTTTAATTTTATACAATACTCGTTTCAGAATACCGTGGAAGTTAGAACACTTCTCTTCAAATCTTGAGCTTCCGGAGCCTCGCTGGCATCTTCAGAAAACCTCCCGTCAGCTGTCAGGAACTGTCCCGCACGTTCCGTTTTTTCTTTCTAAATTCAATATATTTTTTATTTTTAGATCGTTGACACATGATGACCAGGCAACTACTAGTAATATCTGCCACGGAGGGCGGATATCACAGTACTTCCGCCTTACGGAATATCGCGGCCATAATAACCTCGTGTTGTGTTCCCGGCAGTGAGTTGGGTAGCCACAGCTCACTGGGGAGTTTTTGTGCTGTCAGTGGGATTCCGACTTTGTCATCTATACTGGGGGCACAGGAATTCTTTGCCTCGTCAGTTGTATATAAAAAAAGAGTATAGATATCAATAGAACGAGGTCAGAGGCAATGTCTATTCTACTAATGCTATAAATATGAAAGTTTGTGAAGCTGTTTATTATTCAATCACGCTCTAACGGCTGAACTGATCTGGCTGAAATTTGGTACAGGGATAGATTATAGTCTGGAGTAACATATAGACTGTTTAATCCTAGGAATAGGTTCCCATAAGTAAGGGAGTGGGCCTAGAATTCCACTTAAGTGGGCATCAGAGAGTTAGCGCCAAATTCTAAAAACTTTTTTCATATTTTAAGACATCTGGATAAATAATAAAAACGCACGGAAAAGCATTTGATGTCGTCAAGCTGAGGGGCCACCATTGTAACAGTGTTGGTGCCTGTAATGGTGCTTTCTGTCCTGAGACTTTTCCTTCAGCTTACAGTCAGGTGAAGTGAAGACATATTGACGTGTCCTAAATTATAAATGGGAAAGTGTGTGTGTGTGTGTGTGTGTGTGTTTGTCTGTCTTTCACGCCTAAACCACTGTACCGATTTTGATTAAATTTGGCATAGTGGTTGATTAGACCTTGACAAAGGACATAGGCTGTATTTGGTCGCGATAACCGACATCCACGTCGGCGCAGCCAGCAAAAGCTAGTATACAGGGTGTAATCGTTAAGTGTGTCCAGGCGATTATTCCGTAACTATTACAGATATCAAAAAACTTTAAACTGATATCTAAAGTACGTTACCTAATGAGTAAAATGACATCAAAAACTTTTTAAAAATCAAACGAGAGGTATCTAATATTTTGATATTAAACACTCCCATACATTTAGTATGAGATTAGTAGAAAGGTTTTAGGTACGTACACCAGAAAGGACTTCTCTATCTGGGTACTCTCTTCTGTAGGCGATAATGGCCGCTCTTTTGTAGTAAATTTTTAGCATTTATCTCTCTTTTCTCTTTTGGAATATGCCATTTTGCAATAAATGAAACAATCACGATTATTATCGCAAATTAAAAAAAACAACAATAAATTTGCGGGAACAACAACCCGAGATAAAAGTTTTGAATTTAGAACGAACACCAAAGAGTGTCTTTTTTTTGTAGTGTGTTGCTTTTCAACTGAAAAGCAATATCGCATTAAGTAATTTAAGCTAACTAGCTTAAATTACTTAATGCGATATTGAAACAAGGTTTATTACTAATTAGAGGTGGAAAATTATTTTCACATGTATCTACTTGAATATCATCATTGTTATATTATACATAATCATAAAATATGATTAACGTAAAATGGGTATTAGTTCACTTAAAATAAGGGAACTAAAACCTTTGTACTAATCTCATACTAAATGTATGGGAGAGTTTAATGTCAAAATATTAGATACCTCTCGTTAGATTTTTAAAAAGTTATTGATGTCATTTTACTCATTAGGTAACGTACTTTCGATATCAGTTTAAAGTTTTTTGATATCTGTAATAGTTACGGAATAATCGCCTGGACACACTTAACGATTACACCCTGTATATAAAAATTCTCCAAAAATCTAAAACAATGATTCAGAATGCAAACTGTGGTAGACAAAATGGCATGGAAGCGTCAGTAGCTTAGTGGTTAAGGAGTTGGCCTTACGATCGAGAGGTCCCGGGTTCGAATCCTGACCATTACACTACCGACGTGCAACCCACTCCTAAAACAAGCAATTTAGCTTTGTTGGAGGGGTTAGAGAAAATATTAGTAATGTCGATAATTTCACTTGCTAATATTCTTTAAAAAAAAAGAATTTATTCGTTCGCTTACATTTAGATAATGAGAAGAAAGATGTGCCAATTTGTAAGCCTCATGAGGGCATTGAGTTGGAATAGCGGTGCAATTTATGAGAGACAACGGCGGTAGAAGGTTCCGTTTGGTGTGAAGCGGATTCTCTGTGAGTGGATGCTTTCCCTCATAGATGAATTGAGTTCAGTGTGTGGTTAGTATCATCATGAAATGCTGTCCGTGAACTGATAGTTCAGTGTGTTCACTGCAACGCAGACACGTTGATATCTGCTGCGGTCGTCTGTATAGGTCATTAGCGTTCTCTCTCTCTCTCTCTCTCGTAATGTCAAAAGCTATCAAAGATAATAATTGCCGAGCGATTTGACCTTGGTTGTCAGAAAAACTCGCTTAGATAATGGCAGTACCTTTTAGCTGGGCGAGATTTTCTGATTATAAGCGAGCGAGTTTTCTGATTATAAAGATGCACAATCACAGTCGCCCTGAGTCCTTATCATCCAGCTCAAAAAATATTACAGCCACACATATGTCTATCTCAAGGTTAAAATTATCACGCGATATCCTATCATTTGTACCAACAATGTATAAAAGAATTAGGCGTAAAACGGTAAGCTTCTCTTCACAACGACCCGGCTTGTCCTCGTAAATCGAATAAAACTCACATAAATTCAGTTACACGCACATTTTTTGTTATATTAGACGAAATTAAACTGTCAGCAGGTGAGAACGTTTTGCTATCAGATTTTTTTTTATACCACTGAGGTTGCAGACAAGCTCATGGCCCACCTGAAGGTAAGTGGTTACCATTGCCTATGGACGTGTGCAACACCAGTCACACTCGTGCTGCCGACCCTGTAAACACGGAGAGTTTTTGTGCCGTCAACATAGTGAGCTCTGGCTACCCTGCTCACCGCCGGGTACACAACACGAGGTTATTATGGCCGTGGTATTCTGTAGGGCGGAGGTACTTCCCCAGTCGGACTGCTCAATTGGACGGATATACCGCCGTGTCCTACCTCCAATAAAATCATAGCGTAGAAAGCGATTATGCGATAGGGCCATTCTCATTTTGACAGTAGGTACAAAGAATCCCCTTGATAACAATTAGCTCGCCCCCTAATACGTACGACTGAAAACCATAGTTAGTCAAGTGTGGGCGCTAATACACCTCTGCTTACCCCTTCGAGAACTTACAGGCCTTACCCATTTGCAATTTATACTACCCAAAAACGGTTCTTTATCTACCCAATATGAGAAAGTGACCTAAGTACAAAACAGATGTTATGATTATCTTGAGATGGGACAGGGGTAGTTAACATAACCGCTGCGAACGACAAGCGGATTGTTCCCGGGAACTTTGATGTTCGACCCTAATTTAGACCCGTGTTAGTCCGGGACTGTATCGGTGCCTACTACGTTTGATTACCAAAATGTGTCAAATCAAATCAAATCAAATCATTTTATTGCTGAACATGTAAAATTAATTGTACATCTTAGGTATTGTGTGATGTTAAAGAAATACATGTTCTACCGATTTCGGCATGCAATATTGGAACATTGGCAGTAGGTACATAAATATTAAAATTAAAGATTCAAAAAAATAGTGTCACAAAATACCACAATAATTATGAAATAAAAAAATAATAAAAACAAATGAAATAGTAATTCAATGTCAAATAATAATAATGTCACTAATTACGATACATAATAAAAAACAAAAAATCAATATAATAACACAGAACAAATCACAAATGTCAATATTCATTCACCATACATTTGGTCAAATGAAGTATTCATCATATTAATTATTATTATTTACTACATCAATTATAATGTTTTATCTTCAAGATACTCTTTTACTGTATAATATACCTTATTTATTAACATTTTCTTTAGTTCCCTTTTAAATAACATAATGTTACTAATTTGAAGGATAGATTTTGGTATTTTATTATATATTTTAGGCACCATTCCAAGAAAATTTTGATTGAATACAGTTTTTTTATGTTGTATACATCTAATTTTATAACTATACCGTGAACTACTCAGAGTATCGAATAGATGAAAATTATTTTTTATGAATGTCGCCATTTCAAATATATATAAACAAGGTAATGTTAAAATTTCAAGGCTCAAAAAATGAGGTTTACAGCTATCGGTACTTTTTATGCCACATATAGCTCTAACACATCTTTTCTGCGCTTTAAATACCATTTCTGTGTTGGTGGAATTACCCCAATATATGACTCCATATCTTAGAGATGATGTTACAAAAGCATGATATGCGGTAAGCGCAGTTGTCTGGTTTACTATTCTGGAAAGGTTATACAATGCATAGGAATATTGACTCAGCCGTTTACAAACACTCTCAGTATGAGTTTGCCAAGACATATCTCGGTCTAGTGTTATGCCCAAAAACTTTGTAGAATCTATTTCTTCAATTATTTTAGTGTCATATCTTATGTTAGGTTTTATGTGATTAGTCCTTTGTTCAAAAGTCATAATTTTAGTTTTGTCTAAATTTAATTTTAAATTGTTTGCCTGTAACCAATTACCAAGTGCCCTTAGACATTCGTTCATATTGTTTTCTATTATATGAGTATTTTCTGCACTAAAAAGTATAGTGCTATCATCAGCAAACAAGACCATTGGGTGACGTGTAACTTTAGGCATATCATTTATGTACAGGAGAAATAGTAGTGGCCCCAAAATACTCCCTTGTGGTACACCATATTTTGTTACTCTTTGATCTGAGACGTATTTTACTTCTGTTTTTGATTCCATACAGACTTTACTTAGAGTAGTAACTTGTTTCCTGTCGGTCAAATAGCTTTTTATGAGGGCATGAGCATTACCTCTGATACCATACCTTTCTAGCTTTTGTAGGAGTCTAGACCGATCCACAAAATCAAATGCCTTGCTCATGTCTATGAACAGAGCCGCTACAGGATTTCTTGCGTCAATATTTGTTATGATTTTTTCATTCAGTTTATAAATAGCCATGTTAATATTTTTATTTTTTCTAAAACCGTACTGTTCTTCTACTAAGATTTTATTTTGTTCTAAAAAAGAATACAAACAGTTATATATTACCTTTTCAAAGATTTTAGAAAAAATTGACAATAGAGCAATTGGTCTATAATTGCTGAGACTTTCTTTGTCACCTTTCTTGTATATAGGTTTAATCACAGACAGCTTTAATCTCTCTGGAAATACGCCCCCTTCCATGCACATATTCATAACATGGCTGAGGATTGGTGCAACGTCAATAGCCACCGATTTAATAATATGAGTAGCAATTTCGTCATGACCGTAGCTATTTGTATTATTTAATGAATTTATTATTTTTATAATGTCATTAGGAATGTGTACAGGTAAAACATGAATGGAGCATTACGATTGGCCGCCTTCCTATTGTAAACCTATGTGTATGTGAAACTGGCAGCACACGTCCATAGGCCACAGTAACCACTTTCCATCAGGTGGGCTGTGTGTTTATCTGCCTCCTCAGTGGTATAAAAAAAAACATCCAGATTCTACTCCACCAACAAATATCGTCACAGTTCAATTTCAATCTTTTTCTTTTATCTGTAAAATCGCAAATTTATGCTATCCAATATTTATGAGAACAAATGTCACTGAATATTGAGGAACAGGAACCCCTGACACTGATAGTACAGTTTCTACTAGTTTTAGAGTCAGGGATACACTAAATGTAAATATCTAAAGCCCAAAATGACTTTTTTTATAACTATTTTAAGAAAATAAATAATAATAAATAAAAAAACACTATCTAAGCTTGTCTTCCTTTTTTTTTCACAACAACCTGTGAGGAATCGTGTTAATGATGTTTCAGCCAAAAATCACCAAGAACCTAATCCCCCCTTTTCCTCCTTTCAAATACTTGTATATTAAATAAAAAAAAGATGTGTGCTAATTTTGGTGAAAATCGGATAAGAAATGTTTCCTCTAGACAGGAACTGACAAATGCAAAATCGGCCATCTTGTCGAAACGGCAGCTTAAAAACAAACATATGTTTAAAGAAATTTTAAAGCAATTAGCATGCTAACAATTCAAATCGATTAGGATTAAAAAAAGTATATAATGTAATACGATGCTAATGGAAGAAAAAATATAAGACAGCCTTCATAATTCATACAAGTCGGAAAAGCACTGCATAATGTAATAAGATTGGAAACTTGTAATTGCTCCTATAGTTAGTTTTGTTAAGATAGCAGTGAAACTTTGGGGTTGCCCTCAAGGTATAAGGAGGTCAAACAATTATACTGAGGTATTGAAAATTAGTTAATTAAAAGCTAGTTAACTGGGGTTCTTCGATGAGAATTTTAAATGATTCTGATCAAAGTTACCTTACTACACCCCCACTGCTCCCTTGTGATATCACGTGATTTTGTCAAACCTCTCTCTTTCAAGCCTCACGTGATTAATGGATGCCCCCCTACCTCAATTAAATCCCCTCACAACATAATCTTCCAAAAAACACAACCTATCAAGTATAAAACACTTAATATTCAAGACAATGTGATACTGAATCTTCACACAATATTACCCGCGGCACCTCTGCTCCGTCGTTAAACATTATTACTCAAGAGTTTTATGGGCACATAACTCACTGTGTCAAGTGTAGCGTCAAGTGGGATGGGTTTGTAAGTTTAAGTAGGTGAGGTTATTGGAGTATGGCTGGTGCAATATGAGTTTGAACTGAGCGAAATTGAATTGACTTCGTAGCTACCATTGGCAAAGGATGGAACGTTATAATTTCTTAATTGATGTAATTTTAGTCTGGTAATATAATAAGTTTTAGATCATTTAAAACAGCAATTTTAGGCACCTACAGAATAGCGCGGCCAAGATAAACTCGTGTTGTGTTCCCACCGATGAGTAGGGTAGCCAGCGCTCACTGAAGATTTGTTGTGCTGTCAGTGGGAAGACCTAGGCAAAGCACGAATGTGACTCTCCTGGTATTGCACACGTTCGAAGGCCAGGGTTACCACTTTCCATCAGGTGCCACCTAAGTGGTATAAAAAAAAAAAAAAGACGGGTTGCACTCTGGGAGTGCCGGCAGAAGTGAAAACATTTTCTTTTTTTCTTTCTTCGTTATATACATAGAAAAAGATAAAAAAGAACATACCATACCATACCTTTAATATAGCGCTAATCATAGAACCTATCACTTATTTTCTGCTAATTTTCTGTCAGAAGAAATTAATAAATTATGAAAAGAAAAAATAATAAAAAATAATAAATTACAGAAAGAAAAAATAATCATAAAAAGTAATAAATTACAAAAAGAAAAAATAATCACCAAAAGTAATAAATTATAATAAGATAAAACAATCACAAAAATCCCTGAAGGCCAGGTGGTTTGAACCCGATACTATCTGAAACTATAAGGACTTACAGTCGACGTGCTTACCGTTTAAGCTACGACGATATCTATTGTAACTTGCAAAATACATAGTCTGTACCTAATCTTGTATGACGTCAGTCGTCGGTTACGGTTCAAAGGTCAACTAATCCTGAGGCTTCCTTAACATTTTACACCCATCCAACGCCGCTAAAGAAGGTTTCACTTCAAAAATCTACAGTCTGCAAAGGTAAGCTATTGGTAGATACATTATTCATTATTATATTTAGAGCGTTGCGTAATTTAAAAGCAGCAAAATCTTTAGTCGTATTTGATATGTTTTTTGTCTGTCTGTCAAGAACGTTTTCTCGAATTAATAATATACGCGAAGCAATGAGTCTGGCAGTAGCTAGAGCCCAAAAAGGATTGACTACTAACAGACGTCATATCACCTGGGCCACGGTGTCGATGCTCAGGCACTTCTGCTCCAGAGCATGGCACAGTGGTCCATCGACGTCGCCGCTGTCGCCGATCCATACACTCACCGGCCCCTCGGGCCCGCCTGGGTGGTCGACCTGGATGGATCGGCGGCACTGGTGCATAACGCCGCTGCGGGTGCCCCTCCCCTTGTAGTGATCGCAAGGGAGCATGGCATCGTAGCGGCGCGTGTAGGGGAGATTGCGGTCGTGGCCGTTTATCTCACGCCGGGGTCACACCGACTCATTGGGCAGTATCGGCGGTCGCTGGAGCGGCTGACCGACGTCGTCAATGCCTGCACGCCTCGTCAGGTTCTTGTGCTCGGGGACTTCAACGCCTGGTCTCAGGCTTGGGGTTCCCGGCGCACAAACGCGCGGGGCAGGGCTCTGGAGAGCTGGGCCGATTCTCTCGGCTTAGTTCTCCAGAATCGCGGGGCCGAAGCCACGTATGTGGGCACCTTTGTGGCGGGGGAGCGCAGGTCGATCATAGACCTTTCGTTCGCGAGCGCTTCCCTGTCACTCCGCGTGCGGGACTGGCGTGTCGCCGTGGAGGTGGAGACACTATCGGATCACCGATACGTTCGGTTCGATGTCTCCCCTCCTGCGGGTGATGCGCCGGTCACATCGGCCCAACGCGAGCCGCGCTGGGTGCTGGGGCGACTGAATCGGGAGGACCTCCTGGAGGCCGCCATCGTACAGGCCTGGGCCATTGCGCCGGACAGGCCTGTCGACATAGACGATGAAGCGGCCTGGTTCCGGGAGGCCATGACGCGGGTCTGCGATGCGGGTATGCCTAGGGCTCCAGCCTATAATCCGAGGCGTCGGGTCTACTGGTGGAATGCGGAGATCGCGAGGCTGCGTCAAGCCTGCGTGATCACGCACCGCCGGTGGGCTCGACTCCGTAGGAGGCGTAGCCGTACCGCAGATTCGGAGCCCCGACTGGCGGAGCTTCACGAGGGATACAGGGAGGCCCGGAATGCCCTCCGAGCGGAGATCAAGCGGTCTAAGGCCGCTTGTTACCGGGAGCTCCTGGAGACGCTGGAGCGGGACCCATGGGGGCGGCCTTACCTTATGGTAAGAGAAAAGCTGCGCCCCCGGGCCCCTCCGCTGACCCAGGTGCTCGAACCGGCTCTGCTCGGAGGAGTGGTGGAATCCCTGTTCCCGGCGCGAGCGGAACATGTTCCGCCGCAGATGGCTCCGCCGCCTCGGTCGCCTACGGCGCCCAGTGCGGTGATTGACGACGACGTGCCCGAGGTCACTTGGGTAGAACTAGAGCTGGCGGTGCGAAGGCTGAGAGCCAAGAAAAACACCGCCCCGGGACCCGACGGCATTCCAGGCCGCGCGTGGGTCCTAGCTCTAGGGGAAGACGGTCTCGAACCCCGACTGAGAGGGTTCCTCAGCGCATGTTTGGAGCGGGGCCAGTTTCCGAAGATGTGGAGGACGGGGAAACTGGTCCTCATCCGCAAGAAGGGACGCCCGGCGGACGAGCCGTCCGGGTACCGGCCCATAGTGCTGCTCGACGAGGTGGGCAAACTCTTCGAAAGAGTAATTGCCAAGCGCCTCGTCGAGCATCTCTCTAGAGTGGGGCCGGACCTGGCGAATACCCAGTTTGGGTTCCGCCGGTGGCGTTCCACTGTGGATGCCATCATGCGTGTGAGGACTCTGGCGGAGGATGCGGTTGCCCGGGGCGAGGTGATGTTGGCGGTGTCCTTGGACATCTCCAACGCGTTCAACACCTTGCCCTGGAGTTGCATCAGGGAGGCACTCGTGTACCACGGTGTGCCTCTCTACCTCCGCCGCATAGTCGGGGCTTACCTGACGGAGAGAGCCGTCGTCTACCCGAGTTCGACCGGAGTCGGTAGGCGTGAGATGTCGTGCGGTGTTCCACAGGGATCGGTCCTGGGGCCGTTACTGTGGAACATCGGTTACGACTGGGTGCTTCGCGGTGACTTCGCGTACGGTGCCACCGTCACCTGTTATGCGGACGACACGCTGGTGACGGTGAGCGGGGCTACGCACTGCGAGGCAACCCTGAGGGCCACGACCGCGGTTGGCCAAGTCGTCGAGCGGATCCGGCGGCTGGGTCTCGAGGTGGCTCTGCACAAGTCCGAGGCCATGTTCTTTCATGGTCCTCGGCGCAGGCCAGGCCCGGGAGCCAGCCTTACAGTGGGAGGCACTCCCATCGACATCAAGCCCCAGCTGAAATACCTGGGGCTCGTGCTTGACGGTCGATGGGACTTCGGACAACATCTCCGAAGCCTGCGCCCCAAGTTGGTCACCACGGCGAATGCCCTGAGTCGGCTGTTGCCCAACTTGAAGGGCCCAGGGGCCTCCTGCAGGAGACTCTACGCGGGTGTCGTGCGGTCCATGGCCCTATATGGGTGCCCCGTGTGGGCGGACACCCTGGGGGCCAGATTCCTGCCTCTGCTCCGTACGGCGCAGAGGACGATGGCCTCCAGGGCCATCAGGGGATACCGCACGATATCCTTCGAAGCGGCGAGTCTCCTGGCCGGATCGCCACCGTGGATCCTGGAAGCGAGGGCCCTTTCGGCACTATACCAGTTCCGAAAGGAGGCGCGGGAGCGGGGATTCGATCCCGAGCCCGAGGACATTCGGGCCGAGAAATCCCGGCTCCACCAGGTCATGGTGGCCGAGTGGGAGCGACGACTTGGGCAACCACGCGCAGGGCACACCGTCATTGCGGCGGTAAGGCCCATCATGGGGGAGTGGCTAGAGAGGCCACACGGGAGCCTCTCGTACCGTCAGACGCAGATGATAGCCGGGCACGGTTACTTCGGGCGGTATCTGCATCTGATGGGTATTGAGCCAACGCCCGAGTGCCATCACTGCGACGCGAGCGTGGACTCGGGGCTGCACACGCTCACCGAGTGTCCGGCGTTTGAGACGCCGAGGCGGGAGCTTGTGCAGGCCCTGGGGGTGAGAGTGCTCACGCTCTCCACCCTGCTCGCGGCGATGGTCCGCTGCGCGGATGCGTGGGCGGCCAGCGCCTCTTTCTGCGAGCAGGTCATGCTCGCGAAGGAGACAGCAGAGCGGGCGCGGCGCGGTGAGCGAGAAAGACTCGCTGACATCGCTGCTCGCGCCCGAAGGCGGCTCGGGCGTCGGAGGGCGCTTACAGACCTCCGCCCCCCATGAGCGCGGGCCTGAGGGTGACGGGTGGAGCCACCCGTCACCCTAGCAGAAGCAGGCCACGGCGGCGGCGCGCATCGTAGGACGATGCGCGCCTCCCCACACCGGGGTTGAGTCGGGGACGGCGTGGTCCCCACCTCCCGAGGAGGGCCAGACCGAAAGGGATGGCCCTGGGTCAGCCGGGGTGCGAGGGATATGTCGCAAGACAACCTCACCTTCGGCCTAGCACCACGACCCACAGACGGCGTGCGGTTTAGTCGGTTCGAGTCCGACATAACCCATCCCTCCGGCTCCGGAGGGGCGGGTATCCGTGGGGATTTCCCGCACGTAAAAAAAAAAAAAAAAAAAAAAAAAAACAGACGTCATATCAGCTTTGTGTCTGAAGGTTCATCTATAAAATCCAGGAACAAACCTTATTCAATCTTAGATACTACCTCAGATTGGACTCTTCTAATCGACACGTATGAAACGGAATATAAAATTCTGGAGGATGTTGGGACCTGACCAATTTCTTTATTCAAGAACTATTAAATATGTGGTCCCTGTGGAACTTACTGTACCGTGGGAAACAGATATACCGAAGGACCACACACTAAAGAATATCGTCTCTCTCTCTCTCTATTGTAAATTATTCTTTTTATTTATTTTTGTTGTACAATACAGAGTTACTTACTGTATTCATAGTTGTATTTTAATCTTTTAATCTGAAATTACTAATATTCCCATAAACGTCTCCAGATAATCTAAATTGCTTTTGTTAGGAGTGGGTTTACGTTGGTATTGAAATGGCCAGGACCACAAAACAGCTTTTAGGCATGTGTGTTTTATCGTTAACCACATCATCACGTACCAACTATCAGATGAAATAAGCCTACATAGAGAGGAAACCTTTTAAGTGGTTCTGAATGATTATTTCGTCAATGTTACATACAGATATTGTATAACTTTATTTTCCATAAGTCCCAACCTCAATCTCCCCTTTCCTTCACCGGATAACACGGGTGAGGCTTAGATGTCACCCGCATACGGTGCAGAATATTCCATCAAGAACCAAGCGATTCTGTGACTCTTTTCTTTACCGGCTCACGTGATTCCTTCTTCCTACAGTCCCGGGTTCATTAAGTGGGGCATGAAAAAGCATCTGACAAGTGAATCAAATATTTTCATGCCTATATAACAACACAATTAACAAGTAAACACGAAATTACTTGATTACTTTTCATCGAGTTTGAGATTTGCTATGAAGCTTGTTTCGATCTTTTCAGCGTCAGTCGGGTTTTTTATTTTTAATAATTTATTTTATTTTATAATTTTTGGTTATGACATACATATTTTTGTAACCGTCTTATTATTTTCTTTATTTTGATACCCCACTCGACAATTTGACAATTTTCTGTGTATTTTTTCTACTACATACATGTTTGCGCCAAAAAACCAATATAAATATGACTTTTGTTCATATTTTATGTACCTACTCAAGAACACTAAGGCAATAAATACCATCCATTTGAGACATTAATCATTGAAATACGAACGGTGGTTCAGAAGATATTAGGTAATAAACACAAAGATACATACAAACATACAAGATACGCGCGAAAAACATAATCCTTCTTGGCATTCGGGTAAAAACTTATCTATAAAATTGAAACATAACTTTCCTGTACTATCCCTTAAGCTAAATAAGCCTATATTTGCGAACTCATAATTTGTTCTATGTACCAAAGATACTAACAATGAACAATAACTTTCTATATCAATAGGGCGCCCTTGTAGGAAGGGTAAACAGAGAACGCCAATTATTTGTCCAAACAAAATCCGTTTAGAAATATTGTCACTATTTATTCTCTACTAACTTTGTCATTCGTTCATCAATAAAATCAAGCTCACTGGAGAGACTTTGTGTTGTCAGTGGGAAGATCAAAGGCTATTCCTGCTTTGTCTTCTACGCTGACGGCACATAAACTCTCTGTATTTACGGGGTCGGCAGCAAGAGCCCAGCACACGTCCATAAGCCACGGTAACCACTTTCCATCAGGTGGGCCATGTCCTTGTCTGCCACCTAAGTGGTATTAAAAAAACCAAGACAGCGTGCGATTTAAGTAGATTCAAGTAGGGGGGAGGGGGGGGGAAGGTTATTCGTGAGAATCGCCGCACAAAAATAATGTTGAATTTTAACTTGATCTTGATCACTATAACGCCCTAGGATGTTAAAAGAATTTCACCAGATGCCTCAGTTGATCAGAATATACTTAGAAAGAAACTGTCCCGCGTTCGACTCCCATTCTGACTGTTCACATTTCCAAATTTAAATTTAACTTCATTAATGTCAAAGTGTCAGTTTCGGCAACAATAAATTTTTAACGTAATTTCGTGGTCGAAGAGGTGACACATATGCTTGTCAACCCCTTGTCTGAAGTGGTGTAGCATTTTGAGCCGAGGGATGAGAAAACTGGCATTTTTATAGGAGACTCGTGAACATGAATTTACTCCACTAGATGGTAAGAAAGCGGAGAATTGGCAAAAATGGGAGTGGCCTATGTCCAGTAGTGGACTAGGGTAGTCTAGTTGATTGATTAAGATGGAAAGAAGCTGTTTGATAGGGAAAATTGAGGAACTTGTGGCTGAAATGTAACCAAAAATGTTCGCAAAGATAAGCCAGTTGGTTCTAGGATTGGTCATCATTTTGAACACACTGGGATTGTATCTTAGAGAGTACGATAAACTGTCGGTCCCGGTTGCCATTAAAACATGGCATCTATGGCATTCGTTAAGGGTAGGAGGCATCCTAAAAAGTTCAGCGATCTTGTCTAACTACAGTACTTTAAAATCGCCAGTGAGTTGTGCTAAGATGGCAGTTGTTTCACGAAAAATATCGGCCATTTCATAGCTGAAGCTGAAATTCGACACGAACCTCCGTGGCGTAGCGGTAGTGAACGCGGCCGCTGCGCAGGAGGCGCGGGTTCGATCCGTGCAAATATTTGTATGCATGAATATGGGTATTTGTTTTGGTCTGGTCGTGCCTCGGAGAGCACGTTAAGATGTTGGTCCTGGTTGCCAAACAAACATGGCAGTAGTTACGGGTAGTTGGAGGCCTCAAAAGTCCAACAACTGGTCTAACTGCAATGCTTCGATATCGCCTTTGGGTTGTGAAGGTCATATGGCAGTCGCTTCACGGAAAATGTTGACGTTTATCCACAGTTGGACTGGTAAAAGCGGACGCCAGATTCCAAGTTGATAGCTTCGGATGTGACTGGAATTAACGCTAGGATGAAGAAGTAGAAGACTGAAATTCGACACCAATTGAGTCTGAAAAATGCAGGCTTAGAGGATAAAGAAATTCACATACGCAAGTAGTGAGAAGTAAATCGCTCCGCTCTGCTAGTCTACGTCCGTAGTCTAAACGCTGACGGTTGACCAATGGTACATTTATCGAGGTCGGCCTGAAAGGGACATATATAAAGCACTTTGTGACATCCCAATGAATAATGTATAATGCTTTTCTACACGACAGAGAAAGCCTAACATGACGAACTTTCAAAACTTTGATCTTTTAGATTGATATACTTTACATGTATTTCTTGTATATCCCTAACAGTTTTAAAGAAAGCTCAAAATAGTTGATAAAACTGTTGCATGATAAGGGTTTTCCAAATAAACAGTGTAAGTTAAAAAAAAAAAACAAGCCATAATCGAGTTTTTCTATAGTATCACACAAGTTTTTTAAGACCAAATTATGTTCAATTTCATATACTACTTTATCTAATGTCATGTAAATTATAGCATCATTTGTTTGCATTTATTTGTAAAAAAATACTAATCGCGTATTCGTGTTGCACCACGTCCACAGATATGTAGAAAAACTACATTGAAACGTCCTTGGTCCAGCTGATGTTGTATTGTAATGAAATATAAGTTATATTAATTAAACATTTTTTTGAGAGATGAGAGATGTAACATGAATTATTATCTTTAAATTAGTTTGTGCGTGAAACCTGGAATACACGTTTTGTTTTTAACTTTTATATATTTGCATTTTAGTTTGAGAGTAGATAGCTATATTATACCATGTCATATCCGTACCCTTCGGGTTGAAACACATTATCCAAAGAGAAAGGTATGCCTTATAGCTTAAGATTTGGCCTTTCAAGTCCCGTTGAATAATATAATTCATTGTTTATAAGATTATTTACAAGACCTAAAGGACCTCTCAACCTTTTTTGACTCATTCAAGATGGCGATTAAATATTAATTCTTTATCTGCTCCTTGTATAGTCAACATAAAAACGATGTTAACTTCTAAGTCTCAAAATTATCTTATTGATGATGATAGAGCAAATTCAAACTGTTATATAGATTTAAATTTTATTATTCAAATTCGAATTAATTTATTGCAAAAACATGGTTAAGTTCATGGATATTACAAATAATGTTCGTCCAACACATTTCGCCGTTGTAAGCAGCATGCAAAATTTCTGTTAATCACTATTAGCGTAATTTAAAATATATAAGAAAGAAGATTCACATTGATGTCAGCGTGTATACAGTTGATTAGTCAGTAAAAAAAACATGATAATAACAATAACATTACAATAATATCAAAACAGATGCGAATGTCAAGCAGAAGAATGGAAAGAAATAATAATTTTCAAATAATTTATAAATGTCAATATTTATATAAAAAATAATAAAGCAAGCAATCCTGAATAATCATTTATCACTACATCACATAAATTCATCGATTGAAAAGGTTATATTGGAGGTTATGTCGGACTCGAATCGACTCAACCGCACGCCGCCTGTGGGTTGATGTGCTAGGCCGAAGGTGAGGTTGTCTAGCAACATATCCCTCGCACCCCGGCTGACCCAGGGCCTTTCCTCTCGGTCAATCATCGGGGGAGGGGGGGGGGGGGTCGGAGGTCGGTCTGGAAGGAGGGGAAACCAACGCATTAACAGCATTTTAATTACTTTGTTCGTCAAGATTGATCTTATGCTGACCGTACATGCTTCTGTGTAAAACAAAATTAAATGTTACGTAAACCTAATAATAGATATTGCAACGTGTATGTCGTAACCGTCGGCTCGTAAACGGGAAAGATAAATGAGAAGTGGAAAAGATGTTCATTGGAACGTAGCTTCTAAGGACAGATGTGTCTTAAGAATAATAGTACTACCTATTAGAGTACCTCATATTAATAATTATTCTGTACTATTAGGTACTACGTTATAAACTACAAGGTTCAGTGAATGAAATATGAGACGATGCATTATTTTTTTTATAAGATACATCAATTTGACTTCATCTTGCCTGATAGTAAGCTGAAGACAACGATGAAACACATACTGTGCGAGTGCCACGCCTTAGAAGGACATCGTATGGATCTTCTCGAGAAGGGCTATCCAAAACCAGAGGATTACAGGCATCTACAATAAAGAGGAATAACCACCTTAATAGAGAGGGCTATCCCTCCTCAAACGTAGGGGCCAGGTTGGGGTTGACACAAAGGATCCAATAGGGTCGAAGTGTCGGCGATAGCTCCAAAGCACGCACCCGAATAACATAAGATAAGATAAGATAAGCTGAAGACAAAGTCTCCGGAATAACAGTGACAGCCTCCGTTGCGTAGCGGTAGTGAACGCGGCCGCTACGCAGGAGGTGCGGGTGCAATCCCGCTCACTGCAAATATTTGTTTGCATGAATATGTATGTTTGCATTAGTCTGGGTGTTTCTATGTATATTATAATTATATGTATTTACAAAAATAAGTATCTAAGTATGTTTATCCGCATTCTAGATTCCATAACACAAGCTTGTTAATCTATGCTTACCATGGGTCTAGATAGCGTTGTAAAAAAAAAATGAAGGTCACCATTACAAACACGTAGCATGCATGGTAGCACTTGGCTTGAAGGCCTCATCAGATGTTTTTTCACGTCCCGCTTAAAGGACCCGGGACTGTAAGAAGAAGGAAACACGTAAACTTATAAAGATTTAAAAGGGTTTTCCTTTTGATTGATTCTGAAGGTATTTATGAAGCTCCATAGACTCCCTCGATGGGGAAATAGAAATCTAACCCAATAAAACATATTACTCATATTACTAAATATTCCATTATACAGCCAGTTGTTTTCCTACGACCTAAAGCTGCTCCAAGGAGGCACCCTGTATATTTTAATGCCTTACCCCTTTAAGGACAGATCGTTATGTTAATGTTAGTAGAAACTTCCACGTCCCTCTGTAGGCTTAATGCCACGAAACACAAACATAATCTTTGCGAATTGTAACGAGGTGCAATTTCGTAGGATTTATCAAAGTTAGTAGCGATTACCCGCGGCTTCACTTGCCGCCCATCGAAACCTATTTCGAGAATGAAATCTAGAATATCAACCCCAGAAGTATAAATTATGGTAACGGAAATTTTGGTGAAAATGAATTTTATATAAAACTAGCTATTGCCCACGGCTCCACCCGCGTGGATGTGAGTTATCGCTTAGTGTTGAGTCAACATAGTAACTTTATAAATGCAAAGTCTCAGCCCGATCGGTTTAAAATTGACAAAGTTTCACACAAACTTTCATCTCCTATTTTATCCCCTTGGAGGTAGAATTAATTAAAATCCTTTCTTAGTGGGTGCTTACGTCATAACATCTACATGCAAGAGAAATTTCAGCCTGATCCGTCCAGTGGTTTGGGCTGTGCTTTGATTGATCACTATGTAGTCAGTCAGTCACCTTTGAGTTATATATATTTAGATAAGATAATATAAATACTCTTTATTGCACACCAGACACATGATAAATACAGCAGTTAGGCACAAGATACAAAGTTGTACAATGGGCGGCCATATCGCGGTCTGCGATCACTTCTAGACAACCAGTTTATCGTTTCGAAATTTCGTGCTCTACCGTTTGATTTCATCGAAATATCTACGAGTATAGCGTTAAAATTAAATCGTAAATGAATAGTTAACATTTTTGAGGTACTGAGACAGATTTTTGATAAAAAAAAATAATTTCACGGACCTAATATTTTATAGTTTCCTCTTTTTTGGTGATACTTACTTTAATAAAAAAAAAAAATACAGTTAGTGTAAGGTCCAATTTCAGTAAAGTACAGTTTTCTAAGTAGTTATTATGTACTCCAACGGACAGTTCTTGTTTCTAATTTAAGGTAAGGGACGTGCTATTTTTGAAGCCAGTAAGATTACGTAAAACTTTCTCATATGACTTTGAAGAGTTTCTTTTTTTTTCAAGTTTTCGAGTAGAGAGACGACAGAGTAGGCGACAACAAGTTACAGATGAATTTATAAACAAATACGTTTTTAGGCTCTCTTGAAAAGTCGTGTTTTGTGCCTTACCTTAATTCATACTTCTGCTGTCGATATGTGTTATTCCAAAAAGTGACTGCAATATGAATGAACTTCTTAAAGAAGGGCATTAGAAGGTTTCTATAGGATCGGCAGCACGAGTGTGACGCCTCTGGTGTCGTAAATATCCGTAGGCCAGAGTTCCCACAATTCCTCAGATAGGCCGTGTGCTTTTCAACCAACTAAATAGTTTATAATATTTATCCCAATACAAAATTTTAGACTGATCTGAGCAGCCGTTTGAGGGTTATTGAGTAACTAGCTTTTGCCCGAGGCTCCGCCCACGTATGTGTCGGTTATCGCGACCAAACATAACCTATGCCCTTTCTCAAGGTCTAATCTACCCCTATACTAAATTTCATAATAATTTATTCAGTGGTTTAGCCGTGAAAAACGGACAAACAGACACACACATACATCCCATTTCCTATTTATAATAATAGCCTACTATGAATAAACATCAAAATATCTTCACAGACTTTCAGATTTGTAATATTAGTAGCTTAACTTCACTACGGTGTAGCCCAATCACTATATTTACTTTAGTATTAATTCATATTAATAGTCATCCTCATCAGAATCATTGCATTAATCCAGCTCGCATCCGAGGTATTCAGTTCGAGGTCCAGGTCTCGCTTTTCCTTACTTAATATTTTTTAACTTAAATATTTTATTTAATTCGCTTTTTATAACTTAGATATTTTCTGTGAACCGACTGCCTTCTGTGCCTCAAACACAAATAGCATTCATGTTCGTAACGTAAACGTATCCAGACAACGGAGCAATACGATTGGCCACCTGCCTGCCGTGAGCCAATTGCAATGCTCCATTCTTTCCATACGTTCGAATAGGTACGGATTCGAATGCTGTTTGTGCCCGGGACACTGTACTACACAACCCATTTTCGATATTTTCTGTGGAAATTTTTAGGGCTCCAACAACCCGTAACCTTTGCCACAGTTGTTCATTATGAAAACCGGGGCCGACGGCTTAACGTACTCTCTGAGGCACAGAAACACCCAGACTAATGCAAATAGACTTAAACCTGTATACAAATATTTGCACTGAGCGGGAATTGGCCTCGCGCTCCCTGCTAAGTAGTCGAATGCACAATCACCATTTCTTCTTCACAAATGAAAATATCAAATCTCAAATTTTTCCGTGACCATAATATTCATAAAAAGGAAACGCTCGCTTAAAAACCTAGATATTTAGTAAATTTTTAAGGTAGCTTTCAAATATGAATAACGTAGGTACATATTTTATCTCACTACAACAAAGGCAGCCGGAGCGAAAGCGGTATGAACATCTTAGTAATTTAAAAATAAGCTACAATATGATAAAATTCTTTTTTATTGTGCCTTAGAGAGAACAATAACGTAGCAAGCCTTTTTCTGGAATATAAACTGAAGGCCACGCAGAAATTGTGCCCTTAGGGACTTTGTACAAGTATTATGATACCCTGAACTTGTCGTGGCCTAAGTGAAAGTCTTGCTGTGTCCCAGAGGGCACATTTGAAAACCAGCCCTCGGTTATTGTATAAGTTTTGTTCTGACCTACTAAGTATGAGAGCGTGTTATGATTTCAACGCGTTTATTGTTTGGATTGTCTGTTTTCCTTTAAGACATGCAAAATAAATAACTATGCCAGGATACTTTTTCAGCACTATGTACGCTCAAATTAAACAAAGCATAACGTAACTATCTTTTTTATGAGTTCTAGAATACTGATAAGCATACTTAGGCGCATATTTTTGTTAATAAATACATGCTTTACCTACAAAGAAATCCCCAGACCAATACAAATATATTTAAGCATATACTAAATATTTGCAAGAAGCTCGGCAGTAGAACGCTCTACTACTTCTAAACACAGGTCGTAAATTTTGCCTGCAACCGTAATCTTGTATTTTTTTGGGGTTGGGTGTCTCTTAGAACAGTTACCTTGAGTATAAGTCTTTAGGCTTTCACTGTCGGCGTTGCATGTAGAATATACTGTTTCCGGACTGTTTAGTAGTGGTCCATATTAAACATGCGTTCCAGACGTTTCGTCGTTCTCTGCGGTCGACATCTTCAGTGGTCACTACAACTGACCCAGTCGCTGAAGAGGAGAGGTCTACACACTCATCACCACCCAGCACTGCGCTACTAAATATGTCGACCGCAGTGATCGACGAATCGTCTGGAACGCAAGTTTCATATGGAACACGACCAAACAGCCCGGAAGCAATATATCCTACATGCAAGTTACCTTAAGCCGTCAATCTTAGCGGGGTCCCATACACCCTCAGGGTGGAAGCGTAATTCTACCATCTACGGGCATGATCAATTTCAACATCATTATCATTTTAAAGACGTATTTTCCTGTCTGTATTTGGGGCTTTAGAACCTTGAAGCCTGGCGAATTTGCTTCCTTCACTTCCTACGGCTTTGGGCGTCCTGCTATAAGACTTCAAGCCAGGACTTCTTGGGTCTACCCCGCTTACTGTCACCCGGCGAGGGCGCCTTGAAAGATCAATCAATTACGTAACAATCTTAATTAAAACCATATTGACGTCGATATACAGAAACCACAATATGCGGTGGGATCTAATATTAACATGGACATTCGCTACCAGAAGTGGTAGAACAAACAAATTAACAAACTATTTTTTTTATCACTGAGGTGGCAGACAAGCACGCTGTCCACCTGATGGTTACCGTGGCCTATGGACGTGTGGTACACCAGGGGTGTCAAACTCGTGCTGCCGACCCTGTAAACACAGAAAATTTCTGTGTCGTCAGTGTAGAAGATAAAGCAGGATTAGCCTTTGGTCTTCTCTCTGACAGCATAAAAACACTCGAGTGAGCTCTGGCTAACCTATTTACCTCCGGGAACACAACAAGAGGTTATTATGGTCGCTTTGTTAGTCTAACTGCGGGTTTAGCTGAACTTTCGTGATGATAATTTTTCCTGAAGCGACTGCCATCTGATCTTCACAACACATTGGCGATATCGAAGTATTACAGTTCGGCCGGTTATTGTTATACTTTTTAAGGCTGCTAAGGGTAGGTGCTCGGCAACCGGGACCAACGACCCGTGATCGTTAATTACGGTTATTAAAGTGATCTCCGAGGCACGAGATACCTAGACCAAAGCAAATATTTTCGCTAATATCATCAACGCATATAAATATTTGCACTGAGCAGGAATTGAACCCGCGTAGGAGTCCTGCGTAGGAGTCGTGTTCACTACCTACTGTTCACTTTGTTTCATTACAATTGCAAAAACCGACATATACGACGGTGCCGCGGGTGTCAGCTACTCTATACTGAAGAAAGATTTGTAAGTTTGTTTGTAATAGGCTTAGAAACTACTGGCACAATTTTCAAAATTATAATAATATTACCATTATAAAGCTACTTTCTTCATGAGTGACATAGGCTATATTGAATTTTGAGAAAGTTTAGGGTTCCGTACCAAATCAACGGAAACATTTTTGCCACCCGTGCGAAGCTGGGGCGGGTCTCTAGTGAACTGTAATACTGTTGATGATTGTACTAAAATGTCTGAACAATAGAAATTGATCGATTAGTGCTTACTAGCTCAACTATAATTAGTCTTGTGCTCATAGTCGATGTGTTTACCGTTGAGAGTTATGATGATTTCCCAGGTGGATTGAATTCCGCGCACTTTCAAAGTAGATACGCATTATACAGGGTCTAATAATAAGTTGGGCCCTGGAGAGAAACTACCTTAAATCCTTAAGTTATCTTTAAAAAGAAACAAAACTGTATTCGTAAACTCGGCTCACCCGGGACTCGAAGCAACTAAAACAACATACTGTATTTTTATGGCATCAATCGATAGTGCCCCAATCATAAGAATCAAATCTCTCTAACAAACATGTAAAATTAAATTAAAGGGAATTCCTGAAATCTAAACATAAATATAATTTGACAAAATAAAGCACATTTACTTAAGTATTCACTAGATACCTTTCAAGAAAAAAATGATAATGGAAGCCAAATGTTTATCAAAATGAGCACCTACTAAATGACTGAACTTTGTTTCCGAACTTTAATTAGTATAAGACATATTCTTATAAATTTTCCTTTGCCAACCTCGGAGGGTAAAAACTCGCATTTGAATCGAAATCATTTTATATTTATATCGAAATACAATACAGGCCTCGAACCCACAACCAGTCCTTTTCTAGGAGCAAAGCTTTTCTGGCCAGCTGAGTTACTACGTCGTTTTTACCCGACTATTGCGAGGCTAAAGTAGGGTTATGATTTTATTTTATATCAATTAGACGGCAGACAAGCTGATGGTTTACCTTACTTCCGTGGCCTATGGATGTATAGGTACAAGGGTTAGACCACATGTCGGATATTTTCGGGGTCCAACTACTCAAACGTTTTCACACTCATCCGATATCCGATATTCGATATCGGAGGAAGTCAAATGTATGAGATATGTGTCTGTCTTTCACATTGTACGGCCCGATATCGGCTATCGGAGCCAACAGCACTGTGTTGCCCCAGTATCGGATCACAATGTGACTAAAACGGCGACTGCAAGCATTTTTTAGTTACGTGTCTTTTCGCGTTAATTGATGACGCTGATCATGAATATAACAAAAAAAAAGACGGGTTGCACTCTGGGAGTGCCGGCAGAAGTGAAAACATTTTCTTTATTTCTTTCTTCGTTATATACATAGAAAAAGATAAAAAGAGCATACCATACCATACCTATAATATAGCGCAAATCATAGAACCTATCACTAATTTCTGCTAATTTCTGTCAGAAGAAATTAATAAATTACAAAAAGAAAAGATAATCACAATAAGTAATAAATTACAAAAAGAAAAAACAATCACACAAAATCCCTGAAGCCCAGGTGGTTTGAACCCGATACTATCTGAAACTATAAGGACTTACAGTCGAAGTGCTTACCGTTTAAGCTACGACGCTATCTATCGTAACTTGCAAAATAGATAGTCTGTACCTAATCTTGTATGACGTCAGTCGTCGGTTACGGTTCAAAGGTCAACTAATCCTGACGCTTCCTTAACATTTTACACCCATCCAATGCCGCTAAAGAAGTTTTCACTTCAAAAAACTTGATTGCATGTCATGTAAATAAGGTCGAAAATTACTTACACTTTTCTTTTTTTTTCCATCACTAGTATCCTAACTAGTCTATGCTTTCGAGCAAATAACCGTATCGGGATAATTTTATCGAATAAATGTGAAAACAGCACAAGGTCGGCTATCGGATATCGGCTATCGGCGTCCGACACCGATATCGGATGAAAATGAAAACGCTCTTAATGGGCTCTAACTAATGGCTTAACGTGCTCTCCCAGACAAGGAGCAATCTAAATGACCATGTCAATCTCAAATCATCCTATGCAATTTACTAAATAATTCAGTTGCCAAAATTCAATTGCTTAACCAAATCTCTTCTAAGATCTTAATCCAATTCTAAGTTCGTTGACAATCGCCTAAGTCCTAATCAAAAGCCACTATTCAGTACCCAGGGTCTGCCCAAAAGTGACAACAATATATATATCAAGTAGGATTTACAATTCTATTACCAAGTACCTACCATGTTTAACCCGCAGCTAGTCGCGCCGCCGGGTCGAAAAGACCCAGTACACTACTTTTTGTGCTAAATATCAAAAATCAAAATAATAATCAATTCATTCGTAATTTTAAGTAGCTTTGTATGCTATCCGCATACCCCACCTCACAATATAAAAGGCCAGCTTCAGAATAATTTTGACTACAAAGTCTTGAAATGATCTTATTATTATAATATACCGAGGTATTAAAAGCAAACGAAACTGTTTTATTGATTTAAATTGTATAATTGTCTGAATTAAAGGTGTGTACCAAATATCAGAACGAGCAGTCAACTACCCCGCCCTCCACCGCAGCCCGAGGGGGAGGTTATGTCGGACTCGAACCGACTAAAACGCACGCCATCTATGGGTCGTTGTGCTAGGCCGAAGGTTAGGTAGTCTTAGACATATCCTTAGCACCCAGCTGACCCAGGGGAATCTCTCTCGAACGCCCCCGCCGCCGCCACGGCCTGCTTCTGCTAGGGTAACAGGCGGCTCCAACCATCACTCCCAGGCGGCTCATGGACAGAGGTCATTCTGCGGCCGCCGTGATTCTCCTTCTCTCCCGCTGCTGCTCCTATTCCGCTGCAAAGTAATGCTCATGAAGGATCATAAGCATTACTTACTTGCAGAAGGAAGCGCCGGCCACCCAAGCATCCGCGCAGCGAACCATTGCCCCGAGCAAGGTGACGAGCGTGAGAACCCGCAACCAGAACCGATATAGCGCCGAAAGGGTCCTCGCTTTCAAAATCCAAGAGGGGAATACTAAAGCATTAGGACCATTTTCATTTCATTTTGTACGCCCCCAGTTGAACGGGTCTTTTCGACCCAAGCTCGACTGTTCGTAACTTATAAAAAGATTCGACTACTTGCGGGTTAAGTGGCGGTCCCTTCGCCATCTTTACTAGAGTACAATAACAAATCAAGTTGAAAAGGACCTTTATCTTGCGAGCTATGATTGATGGAGCAATGCAGGAGGAGAATGGAGGATTTGTTAGTGATATATGAAGTAAGTGACTTTGTAGGGTGATAATACAGCTGTCCTGGGTATTATTACTCTCGGCTGGGGTCCGGGCTTTGCCTGACACATAATACGCAAAAAAACAAATTCTCTAATCCGATTGCAGTCCAAAATTTACCAAGTCAAAAATTGTTGTAAAATTTTGTTTTCTTTCGATTTTAAGTCTATATTCATAAAGTCACAGACAGACAATTTAACAGATTCTGCGTCCAAGTTGGTTACTTAAAATGTGTTGAGCTAAATTATAATCAAGAATATGCCTTATTCTGCCCACAAATATATAGAGTTTCATACAAAATTAACTTAATACAACACCGTAAATCGAGAAACTTTGAGAGCCATAATAATCTTTTAAGTGACATCGGTTTATTTTTAGAACCACCAATCATTTTTCTCACAATCTCCTTTAAGAGATTAAGAACGCTTAGGTTAATAAATAATCTTGTAAGATTGACAGATACGACGTCTAGACTCAAATTCAGCCAAAATAACTTTTTCAAAGTTCAATCTAGCACTAAGATATTATAATGACGAATGCCTAGTTAATAAGAATAGGTAATGACACCTCCACTGTTGCCTCAAAGAAGGAGAATTTTGGATTGGTTCGAGCTAGCTTAATGGTCAAAGTATCGCCCCGATAATACAAAGATGGCGGGTTCAAACCCCGCCTAGACTGGTTTAATATTTTTCCTTTCTTAATCGACTTTGTAGAGATTAATGACTTCTATACTACACTCCTCACACTATTTCAATTTGCTATTAGTTTAATAACAATCTAATCATCAATTTTGAGGGTGTCATTAAAAAAGCGATAGCTTGTGAATTGTTTAGCTTGTAATTACATATTTGAGCCGATCGGGGGCGAGACGCTGGGATCACGGGGTCCAACTGCCCGTCTATTATTTAAAGATATTTCCAAACGCTTAATAGACGTTACCCGTCACCAGAGGGCTGGTCTATTCCTTGCGCAAAAGGATCGTTATTGTTATTCAACGTGGCAATGCCGCCAGCCATCTGGCCACCCATCCGGTTGACGTTTTGGTGCCTGAACCGGTAGGTTTGTGTATTATATGTATTGCTTCTATATTTCTATGTAAATAACTCTAATGTACATCCTACTAATATTATAAATGCGGCAGTTTGGAAGTTTGAATGATTGCATGAATGGATAGATGGATGTTTGTAATTCTCTCACGTAAAAACTACTGAATGGAATTTAATGAAACTTTACAATAATATAGCTTATACATCCAAATAACACATAGGCTCCATACCATCATGCGACTACTCAAGGGAGCGGAACAGTGATCATTAATGTCAACAAATCCGGCCGACATATACAGATAAGTGACAGTTTAGTTATTTCTGTTGCTAATTCACGGCGGCATCGCGCAAGCGCGCGGACTTAGCGGTTGGCGGTCGAGCAGGCCGCCACAAATTATTTGAATACAAAAAATTAACGCGCTCAAAGGGTTGATACTTGGTACAGGGATGGATAAGGCTTAGGAACGGACATAGGCTCCCTTTTATCGCGACAGAAAGGATCAGGGGGGGGGGGGGGAGAATAGTGGATGAATGTTTGTAATTTTTGAAGATATCCTGATGAAATTTGGTACAGAGATGAATTAGAGCTTGGGAACACTACGCGATAAGCTACATCCACATGGGCGTAGCCGCGGGCAACAGCTAGTGTTGTAAATAAAGTCTTGTGAACATGTTTGAATGTTTGCTATTCAATCACGCTCTAACGGCTAAACGAATCTGACTGAAATTTTGTACAGAGATAGATTATAGCGTAGAATAACACATAGGCTAATATCCGCAGCACCATCCGCGTGAAAATTCGAACCTATTCCCGCAGCCTATGAGAACCTATGCCCGGAATAAAAAATGGTCTAAGTTATTTCAAACTGTATTATATTCCTGCCCCCTTGAATAAGTGGCAATTCGTTGGCCGGCAGTTCATAAACGTCAAATTCCATATTCGCATTCTATTCTACCTTACGCCGGCCAATGAAATGTTACTTGTCTATAAGAGCTGTACTTCTATCTCTGTTATTTAACGCGATTCGTTCAGCCCTTTGTGCGCGATTGAATAACAAATATTTTTTTCATAGCAGGCGGTACCCATTAAATTTATTTCAGTTTATAATTGGTAAATGTGAACCGCCGGCTATCAAAATTTTTACATCGTTTAGACAGCCAGCAGTCGGATTTATTATTTTTTAATTAACCAGAAAATCGAACCGTTCATTTTTGCGTACATCTTCAACAAAAAGATATTTTTGTGTTCAGTATCTCTTATAATAATACGTTAGCGTAACGCTCATAACTCAAAACTATCCAACCAATTGACATCGACTTTTTTAAATGAAAGCCTAGGGCCCAATGGGCTGCAGAAAAATAGGACATCTAAAACAAACGGGCGGAGCCGCGGGGAAAAGGTAGTCGTTAATAATATACAGGGTGTATTTTTGAAACGGGGCAGTAAGGGCAAGTACCTTAACCGTTGCAGTTTCAGCAAAACGTTCTTAGAAGACCTTCCCTAACTTTTTGACATATTTTGAACTGCATTCACAGATTTTGTAAAAAACTTACAGTTGGCAAAAAAATGCAAAAAGTCCAAAATTTTTTTTTTATGCCAATCGATTCTATTTCATGTGGGGATCAAAAAACTCTATGAGACCATTTTAGCTTTCAGTACTAGGAAAGACAGAAATCGCCAAAAACGTTTCCCATACATTTCGGCAACAGAAACAAATTTCTACGATGGTCTAACTTTTTGTTATGGCCAGGAAGTGGGTAGAATTGACTGTAAAGTAAATAAAAAGAATTTTTACCCTCAAATTTCGAATTTGATTCGAAAATCTGTGTGTTATTCTTAGTTTCAGCTGAGAAACTTCGTATGAGTTATTAATTAAGGATTTTCGCTAAAATGTCTTCTAATCGTGAAAAAATTGACTTATTAGAAGCGTATTTTGTCAATAATCGAAATGCGGGAGCTGCATTAGTGTGGTACCGCAATAAGTATCCATTGCGGCGTGTGCCAACAAGAAAGGTTATTACAAATCTTTTGAAAAACCTGGAATTGCAGGGTTCTTTCAAAAGAAAGCGGCAGCCTCGTGTGGACATGGACACGGAGATTGCGGTTCTAACTTATGTCGAAGCATATCCAGAGGTATCGTCCAGGCAAGTCGCCCTTGAAGTAGGTGTATCCCACTCCCTTGTGATAAAGATATGGAAGAAATACGGCTACAAGTGCTATCGATATGGGCGCATAGTTCAAGTGTTACATCCGGGTGATGATGTTCGAAGGCTTACTTTTTGCAGATGGCTAAGAGGAAAAATAAGCAGAGATCATGAATTTTTAAATTACATACTGTGGTCAGACGAAACGAATTTTTCCAATAACGGTATGTACAACAGAAAAAATCACCACTATTGGTCCAAAGAAAATCCACTAAGAGTTACGGCAAGTCATAATCAGGTTCGCTTCTCATTCAACTGTTGGTGTGGTATAATGTCCAATCGAGTCATAATGGTGGAATTTTATGAAGGGAAACTGAATTCTGCCATGTATAATGAAGTCATTTTACACCATCTTGAAAACGAGATGGACGAATGGCCCCCTGTCGGAATTGCGAAAAGTTCATTTTCAACAAGATGGTGCTCCGCCACATAACAGTCACCTTTCACGTTCCAATTTGAGCCGCCTATTCGGTACACAGTGGATAGGTACACATGGTCCAACACAGTGGCCACCTCGTAGCCCCGATCTAACACCACTTGATTTTTTTTTATGGGGCTTCGTGAAAAACGAGGTGTATAAGACGACTTACGCCAGTGTTCAAGAGCTCAAGGATGCATTAATGACCATTTTACGTAATATTCATCCCAGAACATTATTAGCCGCCATTCGTTCAGTGCAAAAAAGGATAGACTTATGTATTCGTGAAAATGGAAATCATTTTGAGCAATTTATTTCATAAACCAATTTCTTAAATGTTTAAATGATTTTTTTTTATTTAAAAAAGTTCAAAATTTTACCTGACCTATGAGTTTCGAGTTGATTTATCATATTTCCGTACGAAATGTATGGGAAAGGTCTTTGGCGATTTCTGTCTTTTCTAGTACTGAAAGCTAAAATGGTCCCATAGAGTTTTTTGATCCCCACATGAAATAGAATCGATTGGCATAAAAAAATAATTTTGAACTTTTTGCATTTTTTTTGCTAACTGTAAGTTTTTTACAAAATCTGTGAATGCAGTTCAAAATGTCCCAAAAAGTTAGGGAAGGTCTTTTAAGAACGTTTTGCTGTAACTGCAACGGTAAAGGTACTTGCCCTTACTGCCCCGTTTCAAAAATACACCCTGTATACTATAACCTAAGCTAGTTTGAGCAAGACACGACCGACCTTTGAGCGCGATTGAATAACAAACATTTTTACAAACTAAGTTGGAATAGTAGGATTCAAAATTAATTAACTCCTGACGCTCGTGACAAAATGTTTGTTCTCACTGGTAGAGAAAAATTAGGCAGTGTTTGCCAACATTTTAGTGGTCTTTCCCAAGTGGCCAAAAGTTTAGACAAAGTTAGATGGCTTAGTTTTCGTGGTAAATATTTACCGACACGTATTGACTTCTGGAAGGAAGAATGTTGTTGGTATATTACTTATTCACTATATTTTTTGCTTCGGCGTGTCAGGAGATGTCATTCTGGGAACTAATATTAAGAGGCATAGAAGTGTTATTCCTTGAATTTAGTTCCAGAATCGATGTCGTTTTGCTTTCTTCATACTACGACCTAATTGATGGAAAGTCGTTTACGTGGCCTATGGACATGTGCAACTTCAAGGACTTCACATGTGCTGCAGAACTTGTAGGAACTTTCAAATGCCCTTCTTAAAGAACTTATTTTTTAGATGCTTGGAAAAGTTACAAAAGAGAGATCTTTGCACACAGATTGACCGTACTCGATATGAAGTTACTTTCATACCTCTTTTCCAGACTGAACGTGTAGGGATAAATTCCTTCCCTGAGGCGAGCGGTATGATGATGAAATGAAGAATGAGATGTGGGCAATTCTTCTGAATACACAGAGGCTCTTCTGAAGCTGAGTGGTTCCATAGAACCAGTGGCTAAGGAATTGTCGACGATTCTCAGCACTCGCCTTTGCATCAAGTCGAAGAGCTAATGCACGTTCCAGCAACAACTACATAGATATCGCTCACAGACACAAATCTCGGAATCCATGGTAATCTACCATACCTACTAGCTACCCACCAAACAAACCAAATATGATACAGTGTGACAGCAGCCCTAACAAGCATCTAAATGCGGCTAAACACTAATAGTCTTATTCCCACGTCCCTGTCTACTCTCTTCAAATTAACCACCAATATAACAGAAAATCCACTTCAAAAGATTAACTAAACTTCTGCATTTTATCTCGACCACGACTCCCTACGGATATCCTCAAATACTGATTCTGATCACGATCTATTGACTCTGATCGCTAGCCTATATTAATGCGGGGAAAGAGATAAAAATCAAAAGAGATTACTATTTAATGCGGGAACAAAAGAGATAATGAACACTCTGTAAGTTCGTCTTAGAACAAGTATCAAGAAGTTGGTGTTACGTAATCTTGAATCTCGGAGTTACAGAGATATAATAGATATAATATATTTACGGTTATAAACGTAAGTTATCAGTTGATGTTATCAGCCGGTTTTTGATTGAAACCATTTGAATAAAAAAAATTGCTCTCGTGGATGTTAGATAACGTAAGTTTTGTTCATATCTGGAGCATGGTTCTACTAAACTAAGGGTAATCAAATAGATTTAAAATTTTAAAAAGACCTTTCTAACAAAAAAACCGCATCAAAACTGTTCAGTTTTCGCGTCCCGAACCAAAACAAATTTTTATGTTCAGTATCGTTAATAAAACAATATCCTTAGTTTTTTAAGCCAGGCAATACTTCTTTCCATTTATATAATAGTATTGATAGCCTATTGATAGCCTCCGTGGCGTAGCGGTAATGAACGCGGCCGCTACGCAGGACGCGGGTTCGATCCCCGCTCAGTGCAAATATTTGTATGCAGGAATATGTATATTTGCATTGGTCTGATTGTTTCTATGTATAATATATATGTATTTACAACAAAAAAAACGTATCTAAGTACGTTTATCCGCATTCTAGATTCCATAACACAAGCTAGTTAAGACATGCTTACCATGGGTCTAGATAGCGTTGTGTGAAATGTTGTGGAATATTTATTATTATTATTTATTCGAGTAAAACTTTAAAAAATACTTTTTTTTATACTACTGTGTAGACAGGCTGGTTACCGTGGCCTATGGACGTGTGCAACACCAGGGGAGCCACACTCGTGCTGCCAACCCTGTAAACACAGAGTTTCTGTGCCGTCAGTATAGAACACAAAGCAGGAATAGTACAAAAACTCTCCAGTGAGCTCTGGCTACCCTAATCACCGCCGGTAACACAACACGAGGTTATTATGGCCGCGGCATTCTGTAGGGCAGAGTAACTTCCCCAGTCAGGCTGCTCAATTGGACGGAAATACCGTCTAGTCCTACCTCCTACAATCCACAAAAAAAATCAGCTTAACCCTGACGATACTTACATTATACGCAATCTTTTAATCCTTTATTCATCTTTCAAAGTGAGTAACCCTTAAAAGACATTGGAATATAACACCAAAATTACCAATTACCCATCTCTTTGAAATGCAAATTTTAAATACCTTTTTTGTCATATTTTCCCTTAACATCAAAACGTGACCTATATTTTTTTTATAAAAGCCAATAATTTAGTAGGTAACTAGCATTTTGTTGTTTTAACCTTCATTTTTACAATAGTTAATTAACAAAATATTCGAAGATTAGAAAATAGAGTAAATTAAAAAAAAAGACGGGTTGCACTCCGGGAGTGCCGACAGAAGTTGTTGGCGGCCTCCGTGGCGTAGCGGTAGTGAACGCGCGGCTGCTGCGCAGGTGGCGCGGGTTCGATTCCCGCTCAGTGCAAATATTTGTATGCATGAATATTTATATTTGCATTGGTCTGGGTGTTTCTATGTATAATATGTATGTATTTACAAAAAAATAATGTATCTAAGTATGTTTATCCGCATTCTAGATTCCATAACACAAGCTAATTAAGCTATGCTTACCATGGATCTAGATAGCGTTGTGTGAAATGTTGTGGAATATTTATTATTTATTATTATTTATTAAGTGAAAACTTTTTCTTTCTTTCTTTCTGCTTTATATACAGAGAAAAAGATGAAAAGAACACAATATAGCGCCAATCATAGAACCTATCACTAATTTTCTGTCAGAAGAAATTAATGAATTACAAAAAGAAAAAATAATCACAAAAAGTAATAAATTACAAAAAGAAAAAATAATCACAAAAAGTAATAAATCACAAAAAGTATCAGGAGCCCAGGTTCGAACCCAGTACTATCTGAAACATAAGGACTTACAGTCGAAGCGCTTACGGCTAGGCTACGATGCTTCTTAACGCACCTAACAAAATTAACAATCTTAGTGGTTAAGCAGTTTAGGTCTTACAATTAAGAGGTCCCGGGTTCGTACACTACCGACGTGAACCCACTCCTATTACAAGCAATTTAGCTTAGTTAGAGAGAATATTAATGATATAGATAATTTCGGTTGCTAATATTTAAAAAAAAGAATCTTTTGGTTCACATATTACATAATCATAACCTGACCGGTTTCGCCTCCCGGCATTATCAATGGTACATAATAAGTATAACCTTTGATAATGCCGTGAGGTGAAACCGGTCAGGTTAAATATAAAAATAAAGTGCGGAAAAGTACAAGTGTTAATATTATTTAATATGTGTAGTAGATTCCACCAAGTGTCATCAATCTCCAGTATAAATAGTTCTTTGGTTCAGTTTTCCATTTAAGCGTGTTTTATAATTATTGTTTTTAGTTATTTTTTATTGATTGCTTTGTCCGTGGGTTTTGTCATCGGTCCATGATAAGTATAGAAGTTTAAAAAATTCCGTTACATACAAACATAGATTATGAATATGTTTATGTAAAAGAATTAGCTTGATATGTACCATGATAATAAATGAATAGAACTGCTACTTTTAAACAGGTGATTACCAATCCGGCTCGTATCTGGTGCAAAAGTTACCCATTTATATTCAGCAGGGTAATGTCGCCAGCGTGATTGCAAAAATTGCAAATTGTGCAAAATATCGAGTATGGTAAGGCCGGGGTGCGAAGGGATATGCTCTGTAGCTGCCTCACCTTCGGCCTTGCACTGCGACGTATAGAAGGCGTGCGGTTTAGTCGGTTCGAGTCCTACATAACCTCCCCCTTCATCTCCAACGGGGATTGCCCGGACGTTAAAAGAAAAGTACCCTAAGACCTAATTTCCGGTTTCATAGCTATCCTCATATCCAAAGCCTTTACGTAGTATGTAGTTAAGTACCAAACTGTTATTACTTCTAGTTTAATTTAGAACCTTATCTTTATAGTTATAAGGTTTATCTTGCCCGCACATACATCGACATATATCACAATAAGACATCGTTGTTTTCGTGTATATATATGTAATATTTGAATAAAAACGTGTATAAGAATAGCGTTGTAATAAATTTTATGAACGAATTATTCGTACAAACCTTATGTCAACCTGGTTTCAAATATGTACTGTTTGATTATTTACCTGTGAACAAAAAACAATAAATTTAGAACATGTTACATACATTTCTATTCAGACCTGTTAATCTGCGAAGGGGTCGGCAGAGGTGTATTAACATCCTCGTTTCACTAGGATTTTCGGCCCCTTTAATAGGAGGAGCCTTTTGCCTTCAAACGCTTGGCGATCACTATCAAATGGACAACAACCCAACACGTTTTTTTATACCATTTAGGTGGCAGACAAGCACACGGCCCACCTGATAGAAAGTGGTTACCGTGGCCTATGGACGTGTGCGAAACCAGGGACGTCGCACTCGGCTTGCCGACCCTGTTAGAACAGAGAATTTCTGTGTCGTCAGTGTAAAAGATAGAACAGGACAAGCCTTAGGTCTTTTCACTGACAACACAAAACCTCTTCAGGGAGCTCTGGCTACCTACTGGGAACACAACAGGAAGAGATGGAGTGGCTCTATCCCATTGGGAACCAACACGGAATGTTACACAGACAAATGCAAACGAAAATTAAACTCACGACCTCTGACGTAACATTAAAACTTTACACCTACACAACACAGCTTGTTTACTACATACACTAACGTATTGTGACATGTTATTTTAAAATTTCTGCTTCCAAGGTTTGGTCTTGACATAAATGCAATAATACGACCCGAGTTGCATAGACTTTCACGTGACTTGTCAGTGCAGCCGAGACGTAGACGTGAGAAGATTAATAGAGGCGGTAAAATTTATTTAATGTTGTTCTAGGGTCTAATAGACCAATTTAGATCTTAGAGTCTCAAGTCATTTTACATGCAAGTCGATTATTACCAGTTAATTTAACAGAAAAGGCTCAGAAACAAGCTTTATTGGGGTTGCAACGGCGGCTATACGGGTAAAAGCCACAAATTAATAAAGCAATAGAGTTCAAACATACATTGCATTTACTTCTCTAAATCCTTAAAGGGGTATGTAGAGGTGTATGATCACCCACAATTCGCTAAGCACAATTTTCGGTTCTAAAAAATAGAGGATGAGTCTAGAGCCGTCAACTTTGTTACGAGCGTTATATTTGCTGTCCAATGCTGAACAGCGCTATTCCTACGTCCACTAATACAACACCCCGTTCCCCCATTCTACTCCACTGGGAACCAATAACAATACCTAATTACAAAATTATAAGTTAAGAAGTCTTTTGGGTCGTTCTATGAATTTGGGTACCACATTATAGTTGGCGAGCGTATTGCCGTTAAGTGAGTTAAGTGTTGCCGGACGATCGTGAAGTATGCGGGCCGGTACGCATTACGGAGTCCGGCAACGCTCCATTGTGGTCAAGGCTTGTATAGTGCTTTTCTCAAACAATGCGCGGAAATTAAAATACAATTATTTGCCTACTTTTCAAAATCAATGACGAACAACGAACAACAGTTATTTTTCACGCGGCGAAATGTTCATTTGTATTTTATTTTATTTGCAAACCAGTTCTGTATTTAAATAATGCCTTGGATAAGTTACTTCCTTGGTTGCCATGGTTCGGAGTAAAAGATGGTTCAATTTTTAAATTACACGACAGTAATGAGTTTACATAGTAATTTATTTGGCCGCTAAAACACGACAGATATGGTTTTTTAAACAACTTTTGCCGGCCGCTGCTCGCATGTACAGCAATTTCGATTTATCTCGAAGAAGGTTGTCAAAACAATGTTCAAATTTCCAAGCATGTTTGAGAAAATAGTAATCACTACATAGTATTAAACAATGTCGCTTTCTCTATCCCTATATCCCTTTGTATGCTTAAATCTTTTCAACTACGCAACGGATTTTGATGCGGTTTTTTTAATAGAGTGATTCAAGAGAAAGATTTATATGTATTATACATGTTTAATATAGTAGAGAGTGCAGCAGGAACGGGAGCTGACGCCACGCGGTCGGTAAAATATTGGCGGTACGAAGTTCGCCGGGTCAACTAGTATAATTTAAATAGTCTACAACATTTAACACAACGCTATCTAGACCCACGGTAAGCATAGCTTAACTAGCTTGTGTCATGGGACATTTTTTTTGTGACATTATTCAATCTTTTTTTAAATAGGTACATAAATATTATACGTAGAAACACCCAGAACAATAGAAATATACACATTCATGCATACAAATATTAAAGAAAGATTTAATGACAGTAGAAGAATCTAGTGAAATCTATATTAGTAGTGAAAAAACATATTAATAAGTTCTCTTATCGTATCTTTGCCTACTCTGGAGGGAGAAAAGTGTGTGTATATAAATATTGAAGTTAGTTTTTCTCGCGGCTTTTTCGTATTCAATTAAGTGAAACCAACTTCTGTCTTAAAACTATGATGTGTTTTTAATATCAATAGAATCGTTGATCATCCCAGGTACGCGTATAATGTTTTTAGTAAACATAGTTTAATTTTAGTCACATTATATGTTAAGGCGCTCACTCACTAACAATCCGCCTGCAGTTTCTGCAGCCGATAGTGCCCACACACTAAAGCGGTTTTGGCCTGCCGGCAACTCCTTTTTGTCAGTTTTGCGACCACACACTAGCCGTTGTGAGTCGGCAGTTTCCCGCCGTAAGATCGCTTGCCGGTAATCAAACTGTGAGTGTGTGGGTTATTGTACAGACAGATTTATATCGTCCGGCCGTCGTCCGATAAACTGATAGTGAGTGGGCGCCTTAAGAGAACTCCACATTCAATACACCGCACTGGTAATATTAAAGTTAAAGATGTAGAATCTATCTTCATAAAATCTTTTCAAGTGGGAGGTATCTATTTGCCTTAAAGGATAAGTTTTAAAAGATCTTTTTCAATGGAAACATCTTACGTAGGCTGGCAGATAGATAATCCCACGCACTATATTTTTTATCTGGATTTTGTTTCCTTTATCTTATTGGATGTTCTTCTTCATCCTAGCGTTAATTCCAGTCGCATCCGAAGCCATCAACTTGGAATCTGGCGTCCACTATTACCAGTCCAAATGCGGATTTGATGTTCTATTCTATCGAATCCTCTTTTGATGATGCCATCAAGATTAGTGCCACCATTGTTAATATGGTACGTGTGTATGTAATGGTGACCCTCTTTCCTAAGAGTTTTCCTTCAGCTTACCATCTGGCGAGGGGAAATCAAATTGACATGGCCTATACATAAAAAAATGGGAATATTTAAAATCAGTTTCTTGTTTTTGCGAAGCGTCGTGGGAAAAAAAGTTTTTATTTATTTATATTTTATCACACCATCCCACTATGGCTTTATCCGTGGCATACTTAGAAAGTGTCTAAGTCATATATCCGGGAAGCTCCGGGATTCGTTGACATTAATGATTACTGCTCTGCTACCTTGAGTAGTAGCGTGATGATATATAACCTATAACCTTTCTGGATAAATGGACTATTGAACACATTTTTTTTAGATATAGTTCCAGATATTAGGGCATTCAATCAACCAAACAAATAAATTCGATTGAAATAGGAAAAGTTTGAATTGGTCTAGGCGATCCTTACCTTACAGGGGCAATGCTTTGACCACGAAGCTACCAGACCTTGCCCGAACCAATCCAAATTTCTCCTTGTACATCTGTATTTAAGGCGACAGTGCAGTGACTACCGATATTATTACGAGCTATTGGAACCAATGAATGATATTTCAATTTTTTGAAGTGAAAACTTCTTTAGCGGCGTTGGATGGGTAAAAAGTGTTAAACTCGCGTCAGGATCCCTTGACCTTTGAACCGTAACCGACGACTGACGTCATACGACATTAGCTACAGATTGTTTATTTTACTAGGTAGGCTAAGAAGGTTCGTACGTTCGACTGTTATGGTTTCAGATAGTACCGGGTTCGAACCTGGGCTTCTGATACTTTTTGTGATTGCTTTTTATTTTTGTAATTTATTACTTTTTGTGACTTTTCTTTTCTTTTTGTAATTCATTAATTTCTTCTGACAGTAAATTAGTGATAGGTTCTATGATTGGCTCTATATTATAGGTATGGTACGGTACGTTCTTTTTATCTTTTTCTCTGTATATAACGAAGAAAGAGAGAAAAGAAAAGTTTTCACTTCTGACGGCACTCCCGAAGTGCAACCCGTCTTTTTTTAAATCTTTGTTTATTGACAACTACGCCAAAACAAAAAAGAAAACTCTACGGCTTGTTAATATTAGTATAGATTATAATTTTATTAACAGAGGTATCGGTGCATTTACCATGTTGTATTGTTTCGAATTACCGATATTTCGGCGTTGTTAGCACAAGCACCATGATCACAGAGGACCTGGAGTATTGACGGTAAACAGTGAAACAGTTTTAAGGAGTAAATATACCTCATTCATACCCTACTACAGTAATAATCAAGTGAAACCAGTGGTACATCCCGATAGTTCTAATACCAATGTGAGTGACCTTGATAGCTTAAATTAAGATCAAAACGACTCGACTCGATGATGGTGGAATCCATAGAAAACGAATAAGTTCTAAGGTAATAAAATACCGCATCTATATCTCACACTTTTACACTCCCTGTACACATACGTGACCACGTGCTATAGAAATGGAATCAAAGCAGACAGGGCCCTGCTGCTACCTTGTGTGACGTAATAACGTTAGATACTATCGAGGTATATTGTAAGTTATAGACCTCATAGATATCTAACTGTTGAAGTATTTCTGTGTCTTACTAAATATTATAAACTAGCTTTTGCTCGCGGTGCCGCCCGCGGGGATGTCAGTTATCGCGAGTAAAGACAGCCTATGTCCTTTGTCAAGGTCTAATCTACCTCTGAACCATATGTCATCATAATCGGTTCAGGGTTTAGCCGTGAGAGACGGACAAACAGACACACACGCACACTTTTACTTTCATAATATTTGTATGGATGTAAAAAAATGTGGAGATTTTTACCGCTTTGCATTGCAACTCAGAAAAACTCAATTTACGACTGTAGTTGCAGAGATTATGACGTTCAAACATTGGAATAGATATTGATATTACTACAGACGTGATGTCCCAAGCCTACATATACCAACAGTGAGAAGGTTAGCCAGAGCTCACTGGAGTTTTAAAAAAAAACCCTCTGTGTTTTCAGGGTCGGCAGCACGAGTGTGACTTCCCTGGGCGTTACACACGACCATAGGCTACGGTAACCACTTGCCATCAGGTGGGCCGTGTACTTGTCTGCCACCACAGTTGCATAAAAAAAACATTCTGTCACCGCACCACTCGCCAGAGGCAGGGCTAGTCTCTGCTATGGTTTTCATAAGAGTGTACGATATGGAATTCTTCAAGAAGAGTATTAAAAGGTTCTTTCAGGGTTGACAGTACGAGTGTGACACCCCTGGCGTTGCAAACCTTCAAAGGATACGGTTCTCGCTTCCTGATGGTAAACGCTCCTGCTCCTCCAGAAAAGTGGCAATTTATTGACACGTATTTTGATTATGTTGACTCCCCTGGTGTTGCACACGTCCATAGGCCACGGTAACCACTTACCATCAGGTGGGCAGTGTGCAGGTCTACCACCTCAGTTGTATGAAAAAAATCTTCAACGTATGCCTATCCCAGACATTGATCCATCTATTCTATTTTATTCAACAAACGAATTGACACTTGTCTATAGGATTTTTTTGCGTGCCCCCTGTCGGAGCCGTAGGTGAAGGTTATGTCGCACTCGGACCGACTAAAACGCACGCCGTCTGTGGGTCGCAGTGCAAGGCCGAAGGTGAGGTAGCTAGTGTATATCCCTCTCAGCCCGGCTGACCCAGGGCCATCTGTCTCGATCCGGCTGGATGGAGGGTATAAGGGTGAAAACATTAGTAAAGAATGATATTGGGTTATAGTAATAGATAATTCGAACACATATTTCTCAAATTTTGAGATTATAAAATAAGGGCCAAAAGTAAATTTTCCGTTAGCATCGTATATATAGCACATAAAGGCATCTGCCGCCTCATGCGTGACTAAAGTACATAAACTAGCGACGTGATACAGGGTGTTTGTTCTTTGTACTGTTGATTGAATAATAAAAAAGGTTGGTTACGGATAACTTGTGTGTTCATGTTCGTATCAAAGTTATTTTACTTACAATATTATTCAGAATGTTGACAATTTCTGTGGCGTGGCATAATAATACGTAAAGAAGCCTGTACCAATGCAAATAGACTCATCATCATCATCATATCAGCCGCACTTCCAGAACAACCGATCCAAAGCAGGCCGCATCGTTCCCCCGGGCATATTTCATTCAAATATTTGCACTACGCAGATATCGTTTCCGGATGTTTTATCGTACCCAGCGCACAATCAACCACTTTACCATATTTCTTTTTAAACGCGGAGCGTGAAAATGCATTTGTCTAGGCCGTCAAGGTAAGGATCACCATTTTGGGGTTCTCAACATCTGGAATGCTGCTCCCTACTTTACCATCCAGCAGGGTGTGGTCAATTGAACTACTGAATATAAAAAAGAACGAAAATACGCCTTGTAGAATCTATCTTAATGTTTTAGTTTCCAATGTTGTCAATATTTCTGTTTAAAATACAAAATTTCTGTTCAACCAAGACCTCGTTATAATATTTTGTAATCAACCTAACAAGATTACGTTTAAGCCGAAGCCGCTGTCATACGAAATTGCGATGAACTTTGCTATTTCAGGGAATTTGCAAAGATTAAACCGAAGATATAATCTTAATTGAGCTGTAACTAATGAAACGGAAACATTTTGAGGGTAGACGGTGAAATAATGAGCCAAAAATGTTGGAGTAATTATGTTGGAGTCTGTTGTTTTTTCTTTTCTTTTTGAAATATTTGTAAAGATATTTAATAAAATACGTTTTTAAACTGTGTTTTCAAAACTTACAGATTTCAAAATCAAATTGAAAATACAATCAAACAAATATTTCTTTCTGAAGGTAAGTACTTATGTATATTTTCTTTGAAATCAAGTTTTTAATTAAAATTACATATTTCTTGTGTTTTACTTACTATTATTTAATATTATGGCGCAATAAATTTCCTATTCTTTTCTTATCTATTCTAAATGGTAACGTTAAGGTGATTTAGGCGCTGCACTGTTGTTTTTTTTTAATATAGGTCACGTCTATTTGACTTCACCTCGCCTGATGGTAAGCTGAAGGCAAACTCTCAGAAAAAAGGGTCACCATTACATACACGTACCATGTTAATAATGGTGGCACTCAGCTTGACGGCCTCATCAGATGCTTTTTCACGCCCCGCTTAAAGGACCCGGGACTGTTGGAAGAAGGAAACACGTGAGCTAGCAAGGAACTCCAGGTCTTAATGGTGCGACAAAAAAAGGAATCACCATACCGCTTGGTTCTTGAAGGAATATTCTGCACTGTATAACTTATGGCAACAATAAACATAAAAAAGACGGGTTGCACTCTGGGAGTGCCGGCAGAAGTGAAAACTCTTCTTTCTTTCTTTTTTCGTTATATACATAGAAAGATAAAAGAACGTACCATACCATACCATACCTATAATATAGCGCCAATCATAGAACCTATCACTAATTTTCTGCTAATTTTCGGTCAGAAGAAATTAATAAATTACAAATAGAAAAAGAATCACAAAAAGTATTGAATTACAAAAAGAAAAAATAATCACAAAAAGAGTCAGAAGGCCAGGTTTGAACCCGGTACTATCTGAAACCATAAGGACTTACAGTCGAAGCGTTTACCGATAAGCTACGAAGCTATTTATCTTAACTTGCAAAATAGACAGTCTGTAGCTAATTTTGTATGACGTCAGTCGTCGGTTATGGTTCAAAGGTCAAGCGCTCCTGACGCGAGTTTAACATCCAACGCCACTAAAGAAGATTTCACTTCAAAAACCTTTTTAAATCTAATCATTTTATTTCTGAACCCGTATTCGAACCCAGAACCAGAAAATCGCTTAGAAACAACTTAAACGGCTATAACAAAGAGCCAAACTAAAACAGATACGTACAATATTGCTAAAGTTTAACGTTATTGGAAGTAATACAACGGGTCGTCTTATCGCTAAACGGGGTTCCTAGATAATTATAACTAGCTGACCCGGCGAACTTCGTACCGCCAATATTTTTCCGCCCGCGTGGCGATAGATCCCATTCCCGCTGCACCATCTACTATACTAAACATGTATTATACATATAAACCTTCCTCTTAAATCACTCTACCTTCTAAAATAAACCACATGAAAATCCGTTGCGTAGTTTTAAAGATTTAAGCATACAAAGGAATATAGGGACAGAGAAAGCGAATTTGTTTTATACTATGTAGTGATTTAATTTAACAAATGTACAATCAGCAATAAAACTAGCTGAACAGTGATTAAGGAGCCGGAGTTATGATAGAGAGGTCCCGGAGACGAGACATCAACTACTAACTAATAATTTCGGTTACGTAAATGGTTTAAAAAAAAACTTTCTGGTAAATAGACTACTAATGAAGAAGAATATTTCAATGTTAAAATCGTTTGTAAATTTGTTAGCGAAATGTGGGTGTTAATACACCTCTGCCTACACCTTCGGGATTTACAGGTGTGAGTATATGTATGTAAGTAAATTAATCAGTCCTAGGTGCTGCGGCATATTTTTTATCTCGGTCTCGCTACGCATATAAACCTAGTTCGGACTTTCTCTCGACTCTGTTCCACATTTCAGCCAAATTCGTTCAGCCATGAGAGCCGGTGTGATTAAATAAATGATTAAATAATAAACATTCAAATAACATCCAAACCTTCACATTTTAATTGGGTATTTGACTAGTTAAATTAGTTACTTCTTACTAAACTTCAATACGGTAAGTTATATGGAAAATTGTGCGAAAAATTTATTTGTGACGTCATAATATTTAATAGTTTTTTTTATGACATAGGAGGCAAACGAGCAGACGGATTGCCTGATGGTAAGCGATCACCGCCGCCCATGGACACCTGAAATACCAGAAGGGTTCTAAGTACGTGGCCGGCCTTTAAGGTGGGAGTACGCCCTTTCCTTGAAGGTTTGAAGGTCGTATCGCAGGCGACAGTTCATGCCACAGTTTAGCTGTGCGAGGCAGGAAGTTTCTGGAGAACGCACAGTTGAGGACTGCCGACCATCCAAGTGGTGAGGGTAAAAATGTTCTCGCGTAGGGCGATGGCGGAAAGATGCGGTAGGGATTAAACAGGGATAGTCAAATCATTTACTAAATATGTGTTCGGTGGATGATTAAAAATGAATAAAAACGATAAAATTCAAACCGACGGAATTGTTATGTCTCTTTTATCATTTTAATTTCATAAGTACAGCTAAATATTTCAAAAGCCGCGTGGTTCCCGGCAAAGTAGAATTTGGGCCACCCCTTCTCTTCCCATGTGGTGTCGTACAAGGCGACTAAGGCATAGGGCTGATTAACTTTAACAGCAGACAGATATGTACAGCCCAGACTCAGCCTCAGATGCCTGGCTCGAGTCAACATAGTGCCCGGAATTCGGCAATAGGCTCACTCCCTATTACGTGGCACCGAATACAGATTGGTGAAATGTGGGTGTTAATTCACCTCTATCTAACCGTACGGGAATAAAGGCGTGATTATATGTATGTATGTAATTTTTTTTAATCACAGGGCAATACCCTGCCCTGCCTGGCTCGATGCCTGGCTCGAGTCAACATAGTGCCCGGAATTCGGCAATAGGCTCACTCCCTATTACGTGGCACCGAATACAGATTGGTGAAATGTGGGTGTTAATTCACCTCTATCTAACCGTACGGGAATAAAGGCGTGATTATATGTATGTATGTAATTTTTTTTAATCACAGGGCAATACCCTGCCCTGCCTGGCTCGATGCCTGGCTCGAGTCAACATAGTGCCCGGAATTCGGCAATAGGCTCACTCCCTATTACGTGGCACCGAATACAGATTGGTGAAATGTGGGTGTTAATTCACCTCTATCTAACCGTACGGGAATAAAGGCGTGATTATATGTATGTATGTAATTTTTTTTAATCACAGGGCAATACCCTGCCCTGCCTGGCTCGATGCCTGGCTCGAGTCAACATAGTGCCCGGAATTCGGCAATAGGCTCACTCCCTATTACGTGGCACCGAATACAGATTGGTGAAATGTGGGTGTTAATTCACCTCTATCTAACCGTACGGGAATAAAGGCGTGATTATATGTATGTATGTATTTTTTTTAATCACAGGGCAATACCCAATTCGCAGAATTTAGTAACTTATGACTCCGACCGTACAATATCAACAAAATAACAGGTACACATCCCAAATATAATAATATTATCTGAAGGCTGGATGGGGGCCGAGCTAAATGACATTTTGTTTCGATGTCATATTTCCTATTAACACAATAATTGAATATATCACATTATATTATTGGTTATACTGATAAGAATATCGAGAATAAAGCTGGCTATTTATGGTTTTTGTTCGATTAGAAAAAGCCGGAAGGGTGACAGCCTCCGTGGTATACCGGTAGTGAAAGCGGGCACTACGATCCCCGCTCAGTGCAAATATTTATGTGCATGAATATGGGTAATTGCATTGGTCTGGTCGTTCCTCGGAGAGCACGTTAGGTCGTATGTCCCGATTGCCATCGAACATCTACGGCAGTCGTTACGGGTAGTTGGAGCCCTCAAAAATCCAACAACTGGTCTAACTGCAATGCTTCGATATCGCCTTTGCGTTCTAGAGGTCAGATGGCAGTCACGGAAAATATCAAAGCTTAGCTAAATCCGCAATCGGATTATTAAAAGCGGACCCCAGACTCCAAGTAAATAGCTTCATACGCGACAGGGATTAGCACTAGGAAGGAAAAAATAACAAAATAGACATACCGGAACACAAATCAATATTATCTCATTCGTGTAAGTGTCTTCGAGAATCCATCTCGACGAACAATTTCTTTGTTACAGTTAGACTGGTAAATCGGATCCCATACTAAAAGTTGAAAAAGCTTCGGATGTGACTGGAATTAACGCTAAGATCAATGGCTCATTTTTAATTATTACTGAATTGTGATTATCCTAGTATGAGGAATATGTCACCATTCTCCCATACCGGGGACGAGTTAGAAACCCCGTTGTCCACTTGAAGAGGGCCAGATCGAGAGAGATGGCCCTGGGTCAGCTGGGGTATGAGGGATATGCACTAGCTACCTCATCTTTGGCCTGGCACTGTAACCAACAGATGGCGTGCGCTTTAGTCCGACATAACCTCCACCTCCAGCTCCGGGGAGGGGGGGGATGGGTGATCCGTGGGGATAAAAAAGTATATGAGGAATATGTATTAATTAAGATAGGAAAAAGTGAATGCCCAGGTGGGACTCGAACCCACGATCTTTCCCTTACAGGGGGAATGTTCTAACTACTGAGCCACCGGGCCACACCTGAAGCTATCCAAATTCTCCTATACTACCGTCTTAGGGCGACGGTGGGAACCGGGACGGTTCGAGTCCCACCTGGGCATTCACTTTTTCCTATCTTAATCGATGTATTAAGTAAGGCTGGTTGATAGGTAGAAGAACACAGATAATATGAGAATTTAGACAAGATGCCAATAAGTGATACTGTATTGTTTTTACTTAAGTGGATTATTCCTCTGAACATTATCTATTCCTTAGGCTAAATTGGCTATTACAGTTGCCTAATAGGTTTTAATGAATGTATATTGTATTTTCTTTTGTATTACACAAAAAAAGCACTTTAATAGATTGTATTATTTATCGACAGAACATTAATGAAACTTCTGGTATTTCAGGCTTTTGTTTTGCGCTAAAATGTGTTTGGTAAAAAAAAAACACTCAAATTTATCGACTGCGGTATTAAAATGACGGAAATTAGAAGACGATTGCAAAAATATATTCATGGCATAAGTAATAGTAGTTTATGATACTGTTGCATAATAAGGGTTCTTATAACACGAGTGTGTTTTAAAAAAACGAGCCGTAGGCGAGTTTTTTTATATTATCACACGAGTGTTATAAGACCAAGTTATGTACAGTGTCATACACTACTTTATCTACTCTCATACTATAATACATAAACTAATTTATTTTACAAACCAAACCAAACTTTGTTTAATTTAAATGTATAGAACAAAAAAAAAATGTTCGCGCCAAGGCGCAAAGGTCGATTGCGCATGCGTGTTTCTTTTTTTTTCCAGAATCGGCGGATTCTTTTTTTAAAGTAGAGGTTTAGTCCAGATGGAGGTTGTATAGGTGTATCGTTATGATTAAAAAGTTATTTTATGATATAGGTGTCCATACAAGACCTGTATCGTAATAAAACTTTTTTTTTGGCCTGTGCGTAATGTGTGTCATAAGAGTTTTGATTTCAATTTTATAATCTTTGTATTATAATAAGTATTATAATAAGAGTTTTGATTTCAATTTTATAATCTTTGTATTATAATACAAAGATTATAAAATTGAAATCAAAACTCTACATATAAATCGTTATGTGAAAATTTATGACACTTAATAAATTTAGAAATTTTCTTTTATACACCTGAAAAGCTGATAGAAAGTGGTTACCGTGGCCTATGGACGTGTGCAACAGGGGAGACGCACTTATACTGCCAACCCTTTAAATACAGAGAGTTTCTGTCAAGTCAGTGTACAAGACAAAGCAGGACAAGCCTTTGGTCTTCCCACTGATCGCACAAAAACTCTTCAGCGAGCTCTGGCTACCCTACTCACCACCGGAAACACATCACGAGGTTATTATGGCCGCGGTATTCTATATTTTTATATTATAAAGATTGAAATACCTAAAAATAACATTTGCTTTCGCATTTAAATAAAATATGCTAATAAAAGCGTATGTTTTATCGACGTAGCGAGTGTGGCTGTCACGTATTAAGGAGATTGTCATATTACACGGTTCTCGGCTTAACTCGCTAGGATTAAAGCAGATATACGAGAGGTAATATTTTGCTAAAGAAAATGAGATCTATTTTAATCGACATATGAATAAAATTTATATTACAACATATTAATATTATTAATACGAAAGTAACTCTGTCTATCTGTTACGCTTTCATGTCAAAAACACAGAACCGATTTTTATGAACTTTGGTATAGCAAGGACATAGGTTATGTTTGGTCGCGATAACTGACTTTTTAGCTAGTGAAGTCGTAGGCAACAGCTAATGAATAATGATTTCGATAGAAGTATTTAAGAATACATTGAGATAAAATTATTGAGCAGCATGGTACGCATCACATGTTGCCCAGTGGATATGAGTTTATATTTTACATACATACATGCATTCACGCATATAAATCCCCGAAAGGTTGGCAAAGGTGTTTTGACGCTTAAATTTTGCCAACTATAATTTCGAACCCAAGGTATAGGGGGCAAGCCTCTTGCCGTCATACGGGCACTTGGTCATAAACTGTATATCTATAGGAGGTGGGACACGACGTCCGTCTAATTGAGCTGTCCGACTGGGGAAGTACCTCTGCTCGTCAGAATACCGCGGCCATAATAACCTGGTGTTGTGTTCCCGGCCGTTAATAGGGTAGCCAGAGGTCAATGGAGAGTTTTTGTGTTGTCAGTGGGAAGACCAAAGGCTATTCCTGCTTTGTCTTCTACACTGACGGCACAGAAACTCTCTGTGTTTACAGGGTCGGCAGCACGAGTATGACTCCCCTGATGTTGCCCACGTCCATAGGCCACGGTAACCACTTTCCTTCAGGTGGTCCATCTGCTTGCCTTCCTTTTTGTATATTTCCATTTAATAAATCTCAATATATTTATATTTAGCGTGACGTTCCAGTTATTTTTCAACAGCCATGGTCACAGGGTGACTGAAGATAGTAATTGTCACATAATTTGAAGTATGTTCAATTATTCTTCTCCTACTTCTTCATACACTCTTCATTCACACACCTTATACCCATTCAAAAAGTTCATACAGTACCAATATTCAATTACTCAAGCTCACTTATAAAAGCATGTCTTTATCCGTATGTCAATATAAGTTTGACAGTCATTATGGGCAATAACTGTGATGAGCCACAAACACCATGCTTGCGTAACTAATTTCGTTTGGTTTACAATTAGGGGAAGTACCTTAAACGTGAACCAAACAAAGTTAAGTGAAATGGCCTTGTTATTTATTGAATTAGTTGATAATTATGTTGTGGACTGTAGATAGCCTCCGTGGCGTAGCGGTAATGAACGCGGTCGCTGCGCAGGCGGGTTCGATTCCCACTTAATGCAAATATTTGTATGCATGAATATTGGTATTTGCATTGGTCCGTTCGTGCCCCGGAGAGCACGTTAATCCGTCAGTCCCGGTTACCATACAAACATCTATGGCAGTCGTTACGAGTAATTGGAGCCCTGAAAAGTTCAACAACTGGTCTAACTGCAATGCTTAGATATCGCCTTTGAGTTGTGGAACTTGTGCAGATGGCAGTCGCTTTACGGAAAATGTTGAAGTTCAGCCAAATCCGCAGTTGGACTGGTAAAGCGGACTACATACTCCCAATTGATAGCTTCGGATGCGACTGGGATAAACGCTAGAATGATGAAGAACGTTGTGGACTGTAGATAATAATGACAGCCTCAGCTAAGGTGTGGTGGTAGTAAACGCGACTGCTTTGCAGAGGGTGTAGGTTTGATTCCCGCTCAGTGCAAATATTTATATGCATAAATATAGCTATTTGCATTGGTCTGGGTATTTTATTGCCTCGCAGAGCACGTTGCGATTGTCATACGTACATCTATAGTAGTCGTTACGGGTTGTTGGGTTCCTAAAAAGTCCGACGAGTCTAAGTTAGTATTTTTTATACTACTTATGTGGCAGACAAGTACGCGGCCCACTTGATGGCAAGTGGTTACCATGGCCTATAGAAGTGTACAATACCAGCGGCTTCACACCCATGCTACAGATACTGAAACAATCTGTAGTGATTAACGAATCGACCCAATAATAAAGGGGTCTCAGTTTCAAATCTAATGACGGGAACCCACTTCTAACACAAGTAATGCTCAATACCTATTCGATGGTTGTCAAAATTAATTATAGTAGTTTATGATACTGTTGCATAATAAGGGTTCTTATAACACGAGTGTGTTTTAAAAAAACGAGCCATAGGCGAGTTTTTTTATATTATCACACGAGTGTTATAAGACCAAGTTATGTACAGTGTCATACACTACTTTATCTACTCTCATACTATAATACATAAACTAATTTATTTTACAAACCAAACGAAACTTTGTTTAATATAAATGTTAAAAAAAAAGTTGACGCCAAGACAAGGCCGCAAACATCGATTGCGCATGCGCGTTTCTTTCTTTTTTCTTGCGAATTGGCCGTTTTTTTTTAAAGTAGAGTTTCAGTCCAGATGGGGATTGTATAGGTGTATCGTTATGATTAAAAAGTTATTTTATGATATAGGTGTCCATACAAGACCTGTATCGTAATAAAACTTTTTTTTTGGCCTGAAATCAAAACAAAACTCTTATGACAAACATTACGCACAGGACAAAAAAAAAGTTTCATTACGATACAGGTCTTGTATGGACACCTACGAGTATATCATTAAATAACTTTTTAATCATAACGATACACCTATATAACCGCCATCTGGACAAAGAAGGTTGAACCTCTACTTTAAAAAAAGAAACCGGAAGAAAAAAAAAGAAACACGCATGCGCAATCGATGTTTGACGCCAACATTTTACATTTAAATTAAAAAACGTTTGGTTTTGTTTATAAAATAAATTAGTTTATGTATTATAGTATGAGAGTAGATAAAGTAGTGTATGACACTGTAAATAACTTGGTCTTATAACACTCGTGTGATACTGTAAAAAAACTCGCGTACCGGCTCGTATTTTTAAAACAAACTCGTGTTATAAGAACCCTTTTTTTATGAAACAGTATCATAAACTACTATTATCTAGTTTCTGCGTTCCATTTTCATCTCGCTTGTCGTATAATATACGTACAAGTAATTGTAATCAAAGCATTCCATACTTCCATACTAATATTAGAAATACGAAAGTAACTCTGTCTGTCTATCTATGTATTACGCTTTCACGCCTAAAGCACTGGAGCGATTTTGATGAAATTTGATACAGACATAGATTCTAATCTCGAGAAAAGACATAGGCTATATTCGGTCACGATAACCGATACCCACGCGGGCGGAGTCGCAGGCAAAAGCTAGTAATATTATAAATGTGAAAGTAACTCTGTATGTCTGTTATGATTTCACGCCTAAATCACTAAACCAATTTTGATAAAATTTGGTATAAGGGTAGATTAGACCTCGAGAAAGGACATAGGCTATGTTTGGTCGCGACATCCATGAATGCAAATATTCTCTCTTCACAACTCAGTAGGTAGTTATTGTTAGTTGGTCTACCAAACCAATTGTGCCATGACGTCACCAATGACGTCAGTTAAAAATACGAAGTATGCTATTACCACTTTACTAAATGGGAGTTAGTAATACTTAATTTAAAAAGTAACGATTTAATGACATATTTCGTTGTTATTACGGCTAATATCGTGTTATTATAACGGAACGAAACTTAAATAGCTCAATCAAAATAAATACCAGCTTAATTTTTGTAGTGTGTTTTTAGGTTAAGAATATTATGGTTATGTTCAGATTAAAGTATGCTTTGCTTACAAAAGTAAAATACAATAAGTCTGCAAAACACTATGATCTCACAAGTCTTCTGCAATAATTCCTCAATCAATTTAACATATCCTACAAGTACTTTACGCGTATAACACACGAGAATTCTACACTTATTCTTTATAAAGGTACCGATGCTTCTATAAATCATCTGTACCGTTTTTATTTGGGACACGTCAATTTGAGTTCACCTCGGATAAGCTGAAGGAAAAATCTCAGGAAAGAAGATCACCATTACATACACGTACCATGTTAACAATGGTGGCACTCAGCTTGACGGCCTCATCAGATGCTTTTTCACGCCCCGCTTAAAGGACCCGGGTATGTAGGAAGAAGGAAACACGTGAGCTGGCAAGGAGTTCCAGGTCTTAATGGTGCGTCAAGGAAAGAGTTATCCTGTGTGGGAAAGGAGAGGGTGGTACTAATTGGAAGGGCTCATCAGAACGTTCACCATGGTAGAGAGGGTAAAATACTGCCAAGGAAGCAACATCTTTACGCATCTGCAGAGGCTCGAGGGTGGTCGTGACCTCAGGATTCCCAATAATGCGGACCGCACGTCGCTGCAATTTTAGTGATTAAGGAGATTTAATTTATCTAGACCCAGATGCCAGGATTATAATTCGTAGAAGATAAATTAGGTAACAGGATTATAAGAAGGTACACGAGTACACTAAAGTAGGAAGGTTCAAAGTATGAATGTAGAGGGCATTAAGAACAGAAGTAAGCCCAAGAAAAGATGAATGGATTGCTTGAAAGATGATATGGCAAAGAAGGGACATCTGACAGGAATTTGTGGAGGAGAATGAATTGGGACCAGGGCAGGTAGATGATGATAATAACATGAGTACAGTGGAACACGTTCATGTAAAATTCATGTAGAATATTTTCAAAATGCAAATTGCAAAAATCTTTAACAAGAATTCTATAAGTACGCGAAGAAGTCAATACCTGGTAAAAAATTAAATAAACAATTATGAAATAATAATAAATAAATAATAATAAATATTCCACAACATTTCACACAACGCTATGGTAAGCATAGCTTAACTAGCTTGTGTTATGGAATCTAGAATGCGGATAAACATACTTAGATACATTTTTTTTGGAAATACATACAACACCCAGAACAATGCAAATATACATATTCATATGCATAAAAATATTTGCACTGAGCGGGGATCGAACCCGCGCCTCCTGCGTAGCGGCCGCGTTCACTACCGCCACGCCACGAGCAGCGAAATGGTCGTTAAACTCCTCAAAAACATCTGTTAGAAGTTACTACTCAAATCTCAATACATTTTTTATTGACTGTTTATACTGGAGATTGATGGCACTTGGTGGAATCTGCTACACATATTGAATAATTATAACACTTGTACTTTTCCACACTTTATTTTATTTTTATTTTTGACCTGACCGGTTTCACCTTACGACATTATCAAAGGTTTACTGAATACCACCAATACATTTTTCATTTCATTTCATTTTTCGTTGAATTTCACGTTTTCCATAACATGTGCAATAGGAATTCTTATGTTCTTTTCCGTTTTTGCCATACGTCGAGTTTAGATTTTTGCAAATAATAAAAAATCGTTGAACTATTTCAAATAATGAAAACCTTTGAAAAATATTTGAGTTATTTCATTATATGCTACAGTTTTAGTCGAATATTGCATATTACTTAGATTTTTATATAAAACAATCGTGACAGTTTTGAAGGCACTTCAACTTAAAAAAATAAAGGGTTCCTACAGGACAGGCTTAGCCTAGTGTACGAAGCTTTTGTAATGGCAAATAAATATTTTTTCTTAAGAAAAAGAAAAAAATGTTGGCATTCTCATCCGAGTGGCAATCTCGGTTACATATAAAGCCTATACATTAAAGGGCTTCTCCATTACCGATTTACTGCTTTTAGCTTATACGGGGTTAATTACCGTTGCAACCGTTTATCTTTCTGTTTGGTAGAAAAAGGATACCCTTTAAATTAAACGCAGTGAATAAATACTTTAAAAAAAACACACTAAAAAAAGTTCCAACCGTTTCCAAATATGTTTAAGTTGACTAAAATTTTAAGTACCCGCTTGACGTGGAACCGAAAATCATAGTCGAAATGTGGGTGTTAGTACACTCCTGCCTATCTCTACAGGCGTAAGTATGTATATAAATAATTAAAAATAATAATTTCAGAAGACGTACTACGCCGTAGGGGTATACATCTACGCCGTAGATCGAGCTACGCCGTAGCAATGTAATGTTAGCCAAACAATGTAATGTAATGGGCTATCGATCTTCAAAGAAAAAACATTGTTCAGAGTGTCTGTTAGTTTGTCCACGATCTAAATTACACGGTTAATGCTTGTCCAAACAATTTATATAGAGAATGGATGGAATTTGATAGCTGATGTTAGCAGATATACAGGGTGCGATATACAGGCGTGCGGTTTAGTCGGTCCGAGTCCGACATAACCTAACGGATACCCCTCCCCCTTTGAAGCTGAAGGGGAGAGGGGTAACGGGTCATTATGGGCAGGTACCTCAACCGTTATAGTTACATCAAAACGTTAAAAGTAGACTATCCTTAACTTTGTTAAACTTTCTGAACTGCATTCACAGATTTTGGCAAAAAAAAAAAATGTCCAGAAAAAATATTTGCCAACATCTATTAATGCTGTATGTACTCTATATTAAAAACGTTTTGCGGTAACTATAAGAGCGTTTTCACATTCATCCGATATCCGATATCGGTGTCGGACGCCGATAGCCGACATCCGATAGCCGACACCTTGTACTTTTCACATTTAGCTGATAAAATCGGATCGATACGGCCATTTGTTCAAAAACACAGACTAGTTAAGGATGCTAGGGATGAAAAAAAGTGCAAGGAATTTTCGACCTTATTGACATGTCATGGTATCGAGTGTTTTTTTTTATTATGCCTGTGATAAGCGTCATCAATTAACGCGAAAAGACACGTAACTAAGAAAATGTCATTAAGGTCGAGAATTGCTTGCACTGTTTTAATCTCTTTGTGATCCGATATCGGGCCAAAACAGTGGTGTTGGCTCCGATAACCGATATTGGGCCGGACAATGTGAAACATTCAGACATATTATGTCATGTCTCCGATATCGGATGTCGGATATCACCTATCGAATATCGGACAATGTGGAAACGCTCTAACGGTTAAGATACCTACCCTTACTGCTCCGTTTCAAGAAGAACACCCTGTATAATGTAACAAGGGATGAACGAAAAAACCAATTTATGTGAATTGTTGGCAAAATGTAGGTTAGTCCTACGGCTCCGTGGTGTAGCGGTAGTTGATTGCAACGCAAGGAAAGCGGGTTCGAATATTTTTATATGTGAATATGCATATTTGCATTAGTATGGACGATTCTATGTGTGATATGAATATATTTACAAAAAAGCCTCGTAAGCTTAATCTAGAGAAGAAGAAAGAGTAACCGGATTTCAGGCTCTGAGGTGAAAGCCTTGAATGCAACCAAGGACAACGCTAAAATTATAATATTGTCTCAATACATAGTATAAAACAAAGTCGCTTTCTCTGCCCCTATATCCCTTTGTATGCATAAATCTTTAAAACTATGCAACGGAATTTGATGCCGTTTTTTGAAGTGAAAACTTCTTTAGCGGCGTTGGATAGTTAAAAAGTGTGGAACTCGCGTCAGGATCACGTGTTAAACTCGCGTCAGTATCACGTGACCTTTGACCCGTAACCGACGACTTTGTAGGACGACATGACGTCATACAACATTCCTAGATACAGAGTGTTTATTCTGCTAGGTACGCTAAGAAGCTTCGTAGCTTAGCGGTAGGCGCTAAGTCCTTATGGTTTCAGATAGTACCGGGTTCAAACCTGGGCTTCTGACACTTTTTGTGATGATTTTTTCTTTTTGTAATTTATTAAATTCTTCTGACAGAAAATTAGCCAAAAATAAGTGATAGTTTCTATGATTGGCGCTATATTAGGTATGGTATGGCATGGTGTTTTCTTTTTATCTTTTTCTCTTTAAATAACGAAGAAAGAAAGAAAAAGTTTTCACTTCTGCCGGCACTCCTGGAGTGCAACCCGTCTTTTTTTTTAATAGACAGAGTGATTCAAGAGGAAGCTTTATATGTAAAATACATGTTTAATATAGTAGAGGGTTCAGCGGGAACGGGATCTGACGCCACGCGGGCGGAAAAATATTGGCGGTACGAAGTTCGAAGGGTCAGCTAATAGTTAAGCAAACAAATCAAATCTCACTGGAAAATCCCATTCAATACCCCATAACGTCTATTAGTCTCACTGACGTTAATAAATGTTGATACACCATTTATTAAAGCGCTAAAATGTTAACGATCTGTTCCATTAAGACATTAAGATTTAGCCCTTTGCCTTGAAGGCGTTCGCTTCATTCCAAGTCATTAAACTCAGAGTTATGAGTAATTAACAATACGCTGTGAATTGAAGGCGGTCATTAAATTAAAATGGCGCATTAACTAAGTATACAGGTTTATTTAGGTATTAAAATAAAAAGCAACTGTATTTTCTAGACCTGTTTTTTATATTTTTTAAATTTTACGCAAAACTCGCTCATTGATGAAAAACCACTTTCCATCAGATTCTTTTGCGATTTATTTGTAACTAGCTTTTGCTCGAGGCTCCGCCTGCGTGGATGCCGGTTATCGCGGCCATAGCCAATGTCCTTTCTCAAGGTTTAATCTACCCCTATACCAAATTTCATCAAAATTGGTTCAGTAGTTTAGGCGTGAAAGATAGGCAAATAAACAGACACACATACACTTTCCCATTTTGTAATATTAGTATGGATTATTTACTTTTAGTACCGTGACAACTATCGTCTTTAGTCAAACCACGAACATGGCTGCTGAAAAGTAGCTGAAACGTCGGTCTAAAAGTAAATAGTAACAAAATTCGTTAAAAAGTGATTTTATTTCAATAATTGTATTTTCTATAGAAGAACTTGAACCCAGCGAGCTTTAAGAACCGGTAGAGGAAGACCATAAGGATAAAGTCAAATGACAGGCGGTCGTCTCTGCTTACCCCGAAGGGAAATATGCGTGAGCTAATGCATGTATTTTCAGGTAATAGAGTAACAGAACGACACGGAAAGACCTTTTCTTTTTATACAACTGAGGTGGCAGACAAGCACTCGGCTCACTTGATGGAGAGTGGTTACCATGTCCTATGGACGTGGGCAACACCAGGGGAGTCACACTCGTGCTGCCGACCCTGTAAACACAGAGAGTTACTGTGCCGTCCGTGTAGAAGACAAAGCAGGAATAGCCTTTGGTCTTCCCACTGACAGCACAAAAACTCTCCAGTGAGCCCTGGCTACCCTGCTCACCGCCGGGAATACAACACGAGGTTATTATGGCCGCGGTATTCTGAAGGATGGAGGCAATTCTTCGATTGGACGGAAAAACCTTTGTGTCCTACCTCCTTACCTTCTAAAAACAACCATATTTCACGTAATATCACGACCTTTAACACATAATTAGTTTAAATTTTGGCTTTCAGGCACTATGTACGCAGTTAGCGACATTAAACGTGGTTCTATATTCAGAAAGTCTATTATTACATTAACTGAGCAGGTTTTTTTTTACAAAGTAATGTAAGACATGTTTATTTTCTAAATTAACGATTTCTTCAAACCAACCTTCAACCCAGGTTGTTAACTTGGTGGACTATCTCATACACCAAAGGGCACGTTTGATTTGAAACAGACAGTGATATTGAAATTAAGTGTTACCATTTTTAAAATCGAAGGTATACCGAAAGTATTTTGCCTTTAAGTTGATTACCTGTAAGAGATTGCCACAGAGTGATAAGGCCGCCATCTGTACTTAACACATTAGTTGTATCTCACATTTTGTATGTTCTCATTCTTGGTATACAATAAAGACGTTATATTAGTATATAATAATTCCTGAATTATTACATTTACAAAAAATAATAATATAAAACATAGTGTCCCATCGGCATCGCGCACAACCAAGCTACGGGCGGTTAGGGCTCCAGGGAGAGGAACTTCCTCACTATGCGTGCCATGCCTAGCAGAACATCAAGCACTTCAGCCAGCTTTCTAACGAGAGCCTCGTAAGATGTCGATCGAGGCTCTTGGCGATAAGTCCGTGAACTGAGATGACTATCGGTACAATAATAGCTGAGTCCACATCTCACATGTCGATGATTTCATGGGCCAAGTCCAAAAACTTCATTTGTTTTACTTTTTCTGCCTTCTCGAGAGTCTCATCATGAGGAATAGTCATATATTATTATAATTACTTCCTTGAATACTGGGTTAGAAACTTATTCGTAGGTTAGAAAGTTAGAATAGCAAAATTAAAGGAATCAGCCAGATATCATGAAGCTAACATCAATTAACTGACAGTAAATGAGATACCTGGTGACAGGCAGTCAGACGAACCAGGGTTTCGTTTTCACCCTTCGGGTACCAAACCTTTTTTGTTTTTTAATGAATATGCCAGGCTTTTTTTTACGTGCGGGAAATCCACGCGGATACGCCGGAGGGGGAGGTCATGTCGGACCCGAACCGACTAAACCGCACGCCGTCTCTGGGTCGTAGTGCTAGGCCGAAGGTGAGGTTGTCGTGCGACATATCCCTCGCACCCCGGCTGACCCAGGGCCATCCCTCTCAGTCTGGCCCTCCTCACTGGTCCCCGACTCATGCCAGGCTAACACATTGCTCCGATTAACCGCTACTACTCGTGCCTTAATCGCCAATGTCACCTCTTACGTGTATCATAAAGATTGTATTTCGTTATCAAATAAATGACTTTATACAGTCGTAAAACATACTGTCCATTATTTATTAGATTGATGATTGTTGTTCGAAATGAGAGATAAATGTTTTGATTGGATAGACATACAGATATGACATCCAAACATTAAGTTTAATGATATAATTGAAACAATTAATACAATGGTAATAATGATAATATGATACAAATGATGAAATAAAAAAATGAGTGTCATTAGAGATATTTAAAAAAATATTGAGTTATGCTATATGAACGAATCTGAACCCAATTGAAAGGTTTGAGGGATGATTTCGACGTCAAAAAATAAGAAAAAATGTTTCACCGCCTATTGGGCACTAAAAGTTTCAGTCCTTGAAAAAAAAAGTCCTTGAAAATTCAACTCTAAGTGACTTAGCATTACCATTCTTCGTGAAAGATTAAAAATAAATGAATCATTCAATAAACAGAAATGTACTCTTTAGACCAGGTTAAAGTGAGTCGTCCAAACTCTTCGCACTGTTAATATAAAATCCGAGAGAAAGGTGATATTTGGCTATCACTATGCCAAATATCACCCTTCTACATTCGCATAATTAAAGTAAAAAGGGTTCAAAAGCATTCGGTTCACGTATTAATTAATAACGTGTGTGTTTTGTTCTCAAAACTCAAGATAAGAACGTAATTCATTTTAACTTTTTTTTATTTGACTTATAGTCTAGTTAGAGGGCTGTCTAATTGATTTTCTTCTGAAACTTTCTCAATGTGATTAATGCTTAAAGATTTGGCTTCGAAATAAAAGCAAATCTGAATTGTATTTCGTTTTGTGTATTGTTTCAGGCGAGGAGATACTTTATCAGTTCTTTTGTTTGTATTGTAACTTGAAATTGATATTATCTTTATGTAGTACTTAGAAGAATTTATTAGTACTGCTTTGATTTTTACGATTTCTCAATACAATCCAAAGAGATAATAAAATCTTCAATGAAAATACTTGTACTATTCCTCATTATTTATTAAAATCCTGACCGGTTTCACCTTACGGCATTATCAAAAAACATGTATTAACTTATGATAATGCCGTAAGGCGAAACCGGTCAGGATTTTAATAAATAATGTGGAATAGTACAAGTATATTCAAGATATTAAAATATCTAGGTCCAAATGAAACATTAGTTAGCTTGTAATTATTACCTTTTGAGCCTTTACTCAACTAAGTTGGGGTCTAACTTGAACTTTGACATAGCTGAACTTATCGTGCACTCTGAGGTACGGAAGGATCTCAATGTGTTAAGAATTGACATCCATCTTAAGACTGACCTTATGAATATAGCTTAACTTTGCACCATTAAGACCTGGAATTCCTTACCTCATGTTTCCCTCTTCTTACAATCCTGAGTCCTTAAAAAAGGGCGTGAAAAAGCATCTGATGAGGCCATCAAGCTGAGTGTCACCATTTTAACATAGTACGTGTTTGGAGTTTGCCTTCACCTTACCATTAGTGAGGTGAGGTCAAATTGACGTGTTCTATAAAAGAATGTGTTCACCAATTTGATTGCTACTTACCTACGAGCCCGTCAAGGTCTCTTAGAAGGCTCACTCCTAAAAGTAAGTCGCAACGTCACCTTTCAAATAATCCACACATTTCTCAGACACGACACCTCATTACAATGATGCTTGAAGCTAACTCGACAGGCGAGCTCCTACGCAAGAAGTCTCATTTGTAAGAGACGCACATTAAAGTAAATTGCTTTGAATTTACTACTGTCATGTCATTGTGTCAGTTACTCCTTTTGGCAGTCCAAGGAGTTTCGCCCTTTGAAAGGCTAGATTAGATCATGGGAACAAATTCAAATGAAAATGAAATATACATGATGGTGGACTGCGGTGGGCTGATCTAAATATATATAACTCAAAGGTGACTGACTGACTGACATAGTGATCTATCAACGCAAAGCCCAAACCACTGGACGGATCGGGCTGAAATTTCGCATGCAGGTAGATGTTATGACGTAGGCATCCGCTAAGATAGGCCGCTTTTGATTAATTCTACCCCCAAATCAATTTTAAAACGATCGGGCTTTGACTTTGCATACAAAAAGCTACTATGTAAACTCAACACTAAGTGATAACCGACATCGACGCGGGCGGAGCCGCGGGCAACAGCTAGTTGATGTTATAAAGTTAAATGTCGGTTCATCAACTACTGGTGCGAATTGAAAAAAATATGGAAGCTGTAATGATATATTACGCTACTACAGCTACAATAAATCATCTTGTACACAAGCAAATTGACGACGATTATTGCTGAATTTGTTGGTCAACTAGTCATAGCGTGATAGAACGCGCGAGCGAGCAGACGTCTTTTTCTATGCAATATGTCAGCGCTGGTCCACACACGGAGCGTGTTCGAATTTTATCACGAGACTAATCCGCTAGGTTCGCATGCATGTTAAGGAATAAATCGGCGTTTTCACACGGAATAAAATGAATGGTTAGAGCGTAATTTAAATTTAGACGAGCAACCTATTTATACACAGTGAAAGAATTTACGCCGCACAGTAACAAAATACAAAAGTACGAAATTGAAATAAATCGTCTCGTACCTTGGATCATTTATTTTATTTTGTACTTTCTCCAAAATTTGTTGAAGTGACGATCCTGTGGGACTCGTGGACTCTAACAGTGAAAAAGTGGACCAATAAAAAGTTAAGAGTCAACATGGCTCAATGGTATACTTGAAATTATAAAGCTAGATGTATTTTGAAAGTAGACTTATATGAAGCGATTTACGACAGAAATCCTTTCGTACTAATTGTACTAATATTAGTAGGAGTAATATAATCTAATATATAAAATTCTTGTGTCACAGTTTTCGTTGCCAAACTCGTCCGAAACGGCTCGACCGATTCTCATGAAATTTTGTGGGCATATCGGGTAGGTCTGAGAATCGGCCAACATCTATTTTTCATACCCCGATTCGCGATAACCGACATCCACGCGGGCGGAGCCGCGGGCGACAGCTATAATATATAATAGTTTGTAAGTATGAGTGGATGGATGGATGGATGCTTATTACTCTTTCACGTAAAAACTACTGAATGGATTTTAATGAACCTTCACAATAATTTAGCTCATACATCAGAATAACACATAGGCTACAATTTATAACGATAACCGATATTATAGCGATAACCGATATCCACGCTTACAACCATTATTATGTATTCAGTAAACCTTTGATAATGCCGTAAGGTGAAACCGGTCAGGAATTCAATAAATAATGTGGAATAGTACAAGTGTTTTCATTGAAGATGTGTAGCAAGTTCCACCAAGTGCCATCAATCAACAGTATAAGCAGTTTGGAAAGAATATCTATGTTTTACTTAGTCCTTCGCTCTATAAGCTAATCCCCTTGTAGCGGTTGTTCTAAAGTAAGCCATACCATAAAATTTTGCAGTTATAACAAAAAGCTTTTTATATTTGTATTTGCATGCAGGACACGTTTTGCATACAAATTCTGTTTGTATCCACATCCGCATGTAATCCTCTGATGAAAAAAGTTGTTTTAAGTAATGTACATGGTGTTGAATTTGAAATGACGTACGTCGTAGTTTAAATGGTTTTAATAATTTGCACTGTATAACTATTTTTTAATTCAAGTTTGTGTATATATCGCAGTCAAAATGTATATTTCGCCGTATTCCATTACGGCTAGCTATTGTCAAAAATAGAACCGTTTTGAAATACGGCGGTTCAACAAGTAGCCGGATTAAATCCGACTTGGATAGGTTAGGTTATTTTTTCAATTCACTTGCTCATAATATGGCTCTAATCCGATCCGCAATTAGGCACATAATGATACCTAGTATCAAACTATGTTTTTTATTGTTATTATCTCACTAGTGGGATAATAGATTTTTTTTTAATTTTATTGGTTGGGTTGCATTTTACAACCTGACATTTTAAATTGTGACCGATACGTTCAGAACCTTAATTATTTGATGATTATTATTTGTTGACATTGTAATTATCTCACTCGAAACCAGACTTTTTTTTTAAAATTGCGACTGATACTTCCTTCAAACTAGACTAATGAAATAATTCGTTGTATGAAAATGTGACATACTATATTTGACACACACCTACTACATTCTAAATAAATTACCCAATATGGTACAGAATGTTGGAAATTTATGTTTAAACATTCATAAATCTTAATCGACAAATGTGCTGATATATGTATGTGACGTGTAATAATATTATGAAAAAATGAGTTATGAGTTATTATATCATTGGGGTGTTCCGATTCTATCCGAGACCGGAGTTCGTTTTTCGGCTTTTCCCCTTCCAATTTACAAGGCTTTGGACATGCCTGGCAGTAAGACATAAAAACAAGTTTTTATAATCGATTTAAAAAGATAAAATTGAATCAGTCTAGGCGGGGTTTGAACCCGCAATCTTTGCCTTTCAGGGGCAATGCTTTGAATACTTTTTAGTCAAAAAGAAAAGTGAAAAATCATTCATTGGTTTCAATAGCTCGTAAGAATATCGGTTGAGACACTCTACTCTCGCCTTAAAGACAGATACAGAAGGAGAAATTTGAATTGGTTAGGGCGAGAGCTTGGTGGTCAAAGCATTGCCCCTGTAAGGCAAAGATCACGGGTTCTAACCCCGCCTAGTCCGATAAAAAATTTCTATTTAAATCGATTGGATATTAAGCATGAAAAGTGATTAAAAATGTAATTCAAACAAGTCATTACATTTTTAATATCGCGTAGATTTCACAGACACTCCTACTAAAAATAATTCAATCTTTACTACACTTTTTCGTGGTTATTTTCTCAACGCACATAGCTATACATAAAAGCACAAACAGTAAAATTGTACCTCAACTTCAAATCCCCACATTTAAACATTCGCCAATAAACTCTTTATTTTGCAGTCTCTAAAGAATACTACTGCATTCTAAACTTTTAAAATTCCTTTGAAGTAGATTCAGCCAGCTATTCTAGAGATATATCTTTGAAACTGTGAAGTAATTGGTTGAACTGGAGACGTGCCAGACAGTTAAGAACAGCACAAACGACTTGAAAACTAGAATCATCTATTATTTTCATCATCAACATTAGTGATCAGTTCGCACCATTTTGATCGCAACAATTCTTTCGCGTCGAGTGAGTTAGACTGTCATACATACTATCATCCCCTGTTTTAATCTCATAAGAGGGTTTATTTCTAAAGATATATTATTAGCACATCTCCCCACAATCTAACATACATTTTAAATTTTATGTCTCTTACTTCAAAGCCATAGGACTTTCACACAAATTTCCAACCCCCATTTTATCCCCTTATAGGTGGAGTTTCGCAAAATCCGTTCTTAGCGGATATGTGCGACCTATATAGTATATATAATAGTATATATAAGTATAGTATTATATATATATATATAAGTATATATATAAGTATAAATATAATATAGTAGTAATCAGTATTTTATTTTTGTATCAACTAAATAATTATTTTTATGCCGATCGACATCTCTACAAAAATGTGGTGACAATTCGGATATTTTATGTTTTAACGAGAGAAAAAAGCACACGTGTGGACATACGCGTATTCAAATATACTGATAATTGATGGTACTTGGTAGAAATATTGTTACACATATCGATAACGCATTTGTACTTTTCCAAGCTATTTATTATGAATCGTATCGGTTTCGCCTTACGGTATTCTTAATTTTTTTTTACTATAATGCTCATACAGTGATTCATAAACGCTGACCGAGAGAGCAAGTAATGCTCGAGAAGAAGAGTGCCGAGGTGACTCAGATATCTCCCTGCAGAGCTCACGATGAGCGTAAGCTGGAGGTGACAACCACTATACAACAAGCTGGAATCGTCTAAGGTTTACATTGATAGTAAAATTAAATATTTTTTGTATATTAAGCAGTTTACTGGCAGTAAATAAAGCTCTTGAAGTATGTTAAGATAGAAGAAAACGATTCCCTGAATTAAAAAAATTAAAATTTGGTTGCCTGTAAAGTCGGTATACAGGCGAAAGTTTTACGTGACAACGACTTTGAGTGGTAAAATAATTTTAATGTGAATATTCATTCGTATAGTAGGAAGAAGGATGAAATAATAGTAACAATTTAAAACATTTATTTATACAAAGAATTATATTTAAAACATTAATTTATACAAAGAATCTCGCACTGAATTTCATATTAACTAAATTTTATTTTTACCTTTACACATCAACCAAATTTATGCCTATCTCTCTCACTCTCTCTCTCGCTCTGTCTCTCTCGCTCTTAGGCGGGCTAACTGTGCTCGAGTGGAAGGGACGCGTGCCTTATGTCTGTCTCTCTCGCTCTTAGGCGGGACGCGTGCCTCTCACTCGCTCTCATTGTAAGCGCATAACGCGGAGCGTAACGCAGTTTCTTGAAGTGTCGCCCGGCAAACCAATTTATAAGACGTTGTCACGTCAAAAAAAAAAGACGGGTTGCACTCTGGGAGTGCCGGCAGAAGTGAAAACATTTTCTTTTTTTCTTTCTTCGTTATATACATAGAAAAAGATAAAAAAGAACATACCATACCATACCTATAATATAGCGCTAATCATAGAACCTATCACTTATTTTCTGCTAATTTTCTGTCAGAAGAAATAATTAAATTATGAAAAGAAAAAATAAACACAAAAAGTAATAAATTACAGAAAGAAAAAATAATCATAAAAAGTAATAAATTACAAAAAGAAAAAATAATCACAAATAGTTTCAGAAGGCCAGGTGGTTTGAACCCGATACTATCTGAAACTATAAGGACTTACAGTCGAAGTGCTTACCGTTTAAGCTACGACGATATCTATGGTAAATTGCAAAATAGATAGTCTTTACCTAATCTTGTATGACGTCAGTCGTCGGTTACGGTTCAAAGGTCAACTAATCCTGACGCTTCCTTAACATTTTACACCCATCCAACGCCGCTAAAGAAGTTTTCACTTCAAAAATCTTTGCAGTAGAACTATATGTCTTCGAAACTTAGAGAGCAATTGGCTGAACTGGCGACATGCCAACAGTACGGGGACAGACTTGGAAAGCAGTGATAAAACATTTACTTATAATATCCTTATTGAGGTTTTAAGGGTAGATGATTATACAAATGTAGATTTATTACGGTCGGCTTTATGTCAAAACGGTAAGTATGTTTTGTATGATACTTTAATAAGTAGGAGATAGGACACGACGGTATTTCCGTCCAATTGAGCAGTCCGACTGGGGTAGTACCTCCCGCCCTTCAGAATACCGCGGTAATAATAACCTCGTGTTGTGTTTTGTGAGTAGGTAGGGTAGCAAGAGCTCACTAGAGATGTTTTGTGCTGTCAGTGGGAAATCCAAAGGCTATTCCTGCTTTGTCTTCTACGCTGATAGTACAGAAACTCTCTATGTTTACAGGCAGCACGAGTGTTGCACACGTCCATAGGCCAAGATTCTAGAGTCTAGATTTTTTGAAATTATACTTGGTTGGATACCATCGACCGGCGTGATTGTGTATATGAATATGAATACTCTACCAACTTAGATTCTACTGGAAGACCGATTGTTAAGATTGTTGGACCACTCTGGATACTTACAACTATTTGAGTACTCTAATAACCAATATAAAATTGGAATTTTGGTATTTGGATTATTTTGAGTATTTTAGCTAGCGACATTTTAATGATGCTGACTGTAGTAGTGGTTAGTTCGGGGCCCAAAAATCTTAATGAGCCTCCGTAAAGTCCACAAATCTAAAAGTTGCTACTAAAATAATATACTATGTTAAGAACATCAATATTCATTCTGGCGTTAATGCCAGTCACATCCGAAACATTCAGCTTGGAGTCAGGGGTCCGCTTTACCAGTCCAATTACGAATTTGGCTGAACTTCGATATCCACAACCCAAAGGCGATATCGAAGCATTGCAGTTAGACCAGTTGTTGGATTTTTGAGGGCTCCAACTACCCGTAATGACTGCTATAGATGTTCGCATGGCGCCAGGACAGACGGCATAACTTGCTCTCTGAGGCACGCCCAGACCAATGCAAAACCCGTATTCATACATAAAAATATTTTTCTTTGAGCAGGGATCGAACCCGTGCCTCCTGCGTAGCGGCCGCGCTCACTACCGCTGCGCCATGACGGCTGGCTATGTCAAGAACACCAATATAGATTCAGAAAGTATCAAGAATTGCAACGAACCTATTGTTCACCCAAAATTCTTATGTCACACCTACTCGGCACCTCGAATATTTGAGGCTGACTCGTTCTCTAGTCATTCATTTATTTTAAATTATTATCTGGACGCATATAACTGCCCCCGACGAAACGATATAGCGAGTGGACGGGCCTGTTTCTGTAGCGTAGTGTGTAAACTGTATAACGAAATAGCAAAAATGCAAACAGTTGGATTTTTATGTTTAAAATATGCATGTCTTGGACATAACATGCGCAACAAATGAGTTTGCATTTAGCGAGCAGTCGCTTCAACTGTGTGCCTAGTTGGCATACTCAATGACTTTCATATCTGAGTATACTAATATTACAAGGATTGTTTGTGAAGAAGTTTATAATGTAATATGAGTTCGTGAAGTAAAGAGGGTAACTGAATCTTTAATCCGGCATTACAGGTATTTGAACTAAAATGGTCTTATCTTATCTTATGTTACTGGGGTGCGTGCTTTGGACCTATCGCGGACACTTCGACCCTATTGGATCCTTTGTGTCAACCCCAACCTGGCCCCTACGTTTGAGGAGGGATAGCCCTCTCTATTAAGGTGGTTATTCCCTTTATTTGTAGAAGCCTGTAATCCTCTGGTTTTGGATAGCCCTTCCCGAGAAGATCCATACGATGTCTTCCTAAGGCGTGGCACTCGCACAGTATGTGTTTCATCGTTTCATCGCCCTCCCCGCAGTGTCTGCATTTTGCGTCGTTCATGATACCAATCTTGCTCAAGGTGTACTTTGTGCAGTAGTGGCCAGTGAACGCTCCTATTATTTTCCGCATTTTGTCCCTGCTGAGATTAATAACTATCATGGTCACTTTCATTACTATTAGAGGTATCATCGGGCCCTGGGTCAGCTGGGGTACGAGGGATATGTCACGAGACAACCTCACCTTCGGCTCCGAAGGGGGGGGGGGGGGGGGGGGAACCATGGGGATTTCCCGCACGTAAAAAAAAGGTATCATCGGGATATTTACCATGTATTGTTTAGAGCTTCCGATATTTCAAGTTCCTATGAATCTGAATGATGAATCCAGCATTCGAGACCCGAGACGATTTACGGTTTTAGTCGGAGCGAGTCCGAAACAACCACCATACTTGTGAGCGTAAGGGGTAGGGGGATATTCGTGGTGATTACCGCACGTAAAAAGTAAAACTTTTTTTATACTACTTAGGTAGCAAACAAGCACACGGCCCACCTGATGGAAATTGGTTACCGTGGCCTATGGATGTGTGCAACACCAGAGTAGTCACACTTGTGCTCAACCCTGTAAACACAGAGTTTCTGTTCCGTGAGTGTAGAAGACAAAGCAGGAATAGCCTTAGAACTTCCCACTGACAGCACAAATACTCTCCAGTGAATTCTGGCTACCCTACTCACCGCCGGGAATACAACACAAGGTTATTATGGCAGCGGTATTCTATAGGGCGGATGTATTGCCCCAGTCAGACTGCTCAATTGGACGGAAATACCGTCGTGTCCTACCTCTTAGAGCGTTTTCACACTCATCCGATATCCGATATCCGACATCCGATATCCGACATCCGATATCCGACATCCGATATCCGATATCCGATATCCGATATCCGATATCCGATATCGGAGGAAGTCAAGACATCGGATGAGTGTGAAATCGCTCTTACACTATTTTCAAAACAATTTTAATAGTGATATATTTTGTATAATTTTACCCAATATTTCAGCTTTTAATTTCAAGAGTTTAACAACATTAATTTATAATATATGTTCTAGAAAATAAATCGTACTTAAATATTTCATTGTTATATCCCTCCAATGATCTAGAAAGCCCTTTAATTAACTTGATGGTCACCTTAACATCACAAAAAATACAGCCTTTGAAATCTTACAAGCCTACCTTAACATTCATCATAATACTAGGCTAGTTTCCTGTCTGCGGTCGGTCTTGGTAACTAAAAGTAAGGTGACACACATATTGACCCGAGGAGGGCCAGACCGATAGGGATGGCCCTGGGTCAGCCGGGGTGCAAGGGATATGTCGCATGACAACATTACCTTGAGCCTAACACTACGACCCACAGACGGCGTGCGGTTTAGTCGGTTCGAGTCCGACATAACCTCCCCCTCCGGCTCCGGAGTGGGAGGATTTCTCGCACGTAAAAAAATAGACACAAATTGAATTTATTGAATAGGCTAGCGTTGGCCGGCTCAGAAGTTAATATATCTGTTTGATACCGAATATTTAAACTGTCTTCTTATTCCTGTAGTATAATTTTCAACTTCTGACTATGTTTTGTAAGTTAAGGGTTCAATTAATGTTGTTATTGAGTGTGTTTTTAGGTTATTCTGTCAAGAAATTGATTCGTAACGACAATGAATTTTGACCTACTCGTGGCTCCGCTGTGGATATCTGTTCTCGCTCCTGCAACTCTTGGGAACATATTGTGGCACAAGATGTAACACAATATCTGTTATTCTAGACTATAATCTATCCCTATTTCAAATTTAAACTATTGGATAACATACAACTAAAACATCTATACACCTTCTCAAACTCTCACAATAATGTAGAATATACTGCTTCCGGACTGTTTGGCCGTGGTCCATTTGAAACTTGCGTTCCAGACGTTTCGTCGATCACTGCGGTCGAAATCTTCAGTGGCACACGTCCGGGCGACGACGAATTCGGAGACTTTGCCATCAGTCGCAACGAAGCCGCCGACGAGAAAGCCTGAAGACTTATATTCTCACAATAATATTAGTGGCAAGTATGGGATAGCATCGTATAGGATAGATTATAGAATAATTGGAGGAGTTGCCCAGTATACCCATTTTTAATACCACTCAGGTCACATGGCCCACCTAATTGAAAGTGATTACTATGACCTATGGAGTTGTGCAACACCAGGGGAGTCACACTCGTGCTGCCAACCCTGAAAGAACAGAGAGTTTCTGTGCCGTCAGTGCAGAAGACAAACCTTTGGTCTTCCTACTGACAATACAAACACTCTCCAGTAAGCTCGGGCTACCCTACTTACCATATTGAGCAATTCCGGATAAAATATAACAATTTAGCGATTTTCTTTGAACCTTCAAACCAATTTCCCGATCAAACACAGTAAAAATAAATTACATATTTAAGGGACAGTTTCGCCACACCTTTCCTTCGGGTTGAATTAACTTTTCAACGAAATGAATAGCTTACCGAAATTTGGGATGAGAAAAATTTGTTATTTCTTTTATGAAAATTTATATGTATGGGATAGCAATAAAAATGGTTGGAATTATGAACGGCTACGATGCGGAGCCCATAACAGATAATTCGGCGATGAGGAGGATAGCCAGAGCTCACTGGAGAGGTTTTGTGCTGTCAGTGGGAAGACCAACGGTTACTCCTGCTTTTTTTTTTTTTTATAAATAGGTCACGTCAATTTGACTTTACCTCGCCTGATGGTAAGCTGAAGGTAAAGTCTCAAGAAAGAGGGCCATCATTATATGGACGTGCCATGTTAACAATGGTGGCACTCAGCTTGACGGCCTCATCAGATGCTTTTTCACGCCCCGCTTAAAGGACCCGGGACTGTAGGAAGAGGGAAACACGTGAGGCTGGCAAGGAATTCCAGGTCTTAATGGTGCGACAAAGGAAAGAGTCACCGAACCGCTTGGTTCTTGAAGGAATGTTCTGCACCGTATAGGGGTGACATCTAAGTCCTGCACGTGTCGTCCTGTATAGGAAGGGGGAGGGTGGGACTAATTGGAATAGCTCTTCAGAACTGCATAGAAACTCTCTCCCCTAGTGTTGCATACGTCAATACCCCATGGTGGTTACTTTCCATCAGGTGGGCCGTGTGCTTATCTGCTACTTAAGTGGTATTAAAAAGTGATATCACGCCCTTGTTTTAATGGGTATGGTACTATTCTAATGATTAAATCTTATTAGAAATTAATTTCTGATTATGTAACTATGTTATATAAAACTATTCAAATATTTTTATAAAGATTATGTTATAAAACTAGAACTAAGCAATTTCTAAAATGATAAGAGCTATTTAATTGGTTTTTTTTTAAATCCATGAGATTGTAAAATTCTCTCTCTCTCTCTCTCTCTCTCTCTGTAAACTTAAGAGCCGCGCTTGATAGTTATAAATTAAAATCTATGTATAATAATAATTTCTATGTTCAGGAAATGACGGTACTACGATATGGTTCGATTGTAATAAACAAAGCGAGATGTATGTGGTATATACGTTTCGTGGTATTTATGTGTATGTATATGTATATACGATAAAGAATAATCATGTTATTGTAGTTGGTATTTATGAAACTATTTAGTACCTACCAACAATAGTTTAAGTGGGTAGGTGAAAATCATTCGATGCATTGCGACAAAGCGAGTCCTATAAAAAGGGCAGACCATATTGAGTAGGGACTCAGTTTATCCCGAGACGTCGAAGCTTAAGGTACGATATAACTCTGATAATGTTTATTGTGTAATATTATTGTACTGTGAATTATTGACAAGACAATATCGGGTAAATAATACTTGTTATGTGAGCTGTATTTGATATATAATTGTCAGGTCATAATTGTTGTTATAACGTAGTAATATCTGTGGATAGAGGTATTACGATTGTTGTATTGCAGTAACTGTCTAGCAGATAGAAATATTGATTACCCTTCTGGGGTATGATATGCAAAGTGAAAACTACCTCACGATATTAATGTAATTCAACAGTGTATGTTTATAATATTACTTGATGTGGTTTATTGTGTAGTGGCTACAAGCCTCGAAAGAAAATGCTATATCGTACAAGCTGGTTCGATACCAGTGTGATTGTAAGACGTAAGTGTTGTAATGTGTGGCTATGCCTAGCCTAGATTGTAATAATAATGAATTAGTATAAAACGACTATATTATCATGGTTAGAAGACGGACAGGTTTTCTTGTTAGTTCTTTCCTGTCTATAATAGCCTTTGGAACTAACGTAGAAATAAAGGAGAACGATATAGTCATAATGGTTGTTTTATTATGTCCCGCTAGTACAATCATTAGTTACATTTGGGTCCTAGGGTATATTACAGGATTATAGTGATCCTGTGGCACTGCAAATTGGTGGTTGCTATGCAAAATCTTGATGGCTTAATTATTGGTTGTGTGTTACACAAACCTACTTACATATTCGATTTGCATATAAACACTTGGCCATTGTAGACAAACATATGGTTTACATTACATATCTATGTATTAGATAATATACATATACCTATATTGTGGATATATATATATACACACATCGTTTATTTATGCAAATCTAACACGCTCTTATCGATGGAGTAATCGCTATTCTTCTGTCTCCTACTTGTGACTTTTATCTTTTACTTATTTTGTGCCATAAACGTTCCTCTTGGTTTACCTCTTATTTTCACAAGATAGAAATTAATATTTTTCTTGCCACGCACAATTTTCGAACAATCACGTTTTCGAAATGTAGGATATACTTCAATCAATCAATTAGCCCGCTGCAGTCCACTGCTGTACACAGGCCTCTCCCAATGTGCGCCATTTCGTACGATCCTCCGCCTTCCGCATCCAGTCCGTCCCAGCCACCTTCTTCAGGTCATCGGTCCATCTGGCCAGGGGGTGTCCTACCCTTCGTTTGCCTTCTCGCGGTCTCCACTCTAGAACTCATCTGCTCCAACGGCCATCGGGCCATCTTCGACAGACGTGGAAGGACCGATGGCCGTTGGAGAATAAATTATTTAAAATAATATGTAATTCTTAGGAACGCATAGTGATATTCTGTTGATCATTGCACTTTTGACCCAGTCACGACCCCCAGTAACATTTTTAGCGGTAAATCAATCGAAAATCGAATTTTAGAAATTTTTTCATCATTTTCTGTGTCTTTTAATGCAAGTATTCCAGTCTTACTGTGATGCAGCTGAATTTAAATATTCTCTGTGAAGCGGGCGTGACCTCCACAACAAATTGACGTTAGTTTTGTGTTAGAGTATTCGGGCTTTTAACAGCAACGGATAGTCCTATGGCAACAAGGAGCCACCGCTTAACGTGCTCTCCGACCTCTCATATTCACACCAATGCAAATAGATATATTTATGCATACAAATGTTTGCACTGAGCGGGAATCGAATCTGCGGCCCCAATGTAGCTGTCGCATTTACTGCCGCTACTTCATAGAAACGGTTTTTTCAGTAGGCGGGAGTGTGAGAGTTATTTCAGAAGTTGTATAGCACTGCAAAACTTCTAAAGATTGATCTGTTTTTTATATATATTTCCTTATTGAATAGTAAGCAAAAAAAAAAAACAATATATGGTAAGTATAGTATCGCAGTATATATATAACATACAACAACAACCAAAATACAATCGGTATGGCATGGCCTTCACTAACCCAGATAGCCTCAACCCTACCTACGTGAGCGGAATCCCAAACAGCTGACACCATATTTATGGGTCCCTTTCGTACGAAGTTGCTATTTTTAAAAAGTAAAAAATAGATGGAAATATCTATAGTCTTTTTAGTACAGTCAGCATTAGATCCCGATATCGGAGGAAGTCGTATGAGATATGTATCTGTTTTTAAAACTAGAAACTAAAACAAGCTAAACTAAATAACCAGAATATTTACATACATAATGCGTCGTGAAATTCCTCCGCAAAAAAAGGTTTTGTGTGTTTTTTTTTATGTGTTTTTCACATTGTCCGGCCCGATATCGGTTATCGGAGCCAACACCACTGTGTTGCCCCGATATCGGATCACCAAGAGAGTAAAACAGCGACTGCAAGCAATTTTCGACCTTAATGACCTTTCCTTTTCACGTTAATTGATGACGCTAATCATGAATAGAAGAAAAAAACTCGATACTATGTTATGTCAATAAGCTTGAGAATTGTTTGCACATTTATTTCTTTTTTTCATCCCTAGCATCCCTAATTGGACTGTGCTTTCGAGCAAATGGCCGTATCGGGTCGATTTTATAGAATAAATGTGAAAACAGCATTAGGTGTCTGCTATCGGCATCCGACATCGATATCCGATATCGGATGAATGTGAAAACGTTCTTACAGTTGACTAATTCTTTTTATATTTGGTACACACTTTCACTTCGGACAATAATACAATTTATATCATGAGACTTCATTAGTCAAACTCCAACAGTTGCTGACTGTACAAGTAGTATATGTAAAAACACAACACGTTATTCCAATGCATGCAATTGGTCCCGCCCACTCCTTTCCTGCACAGGACAACACGAGCAGAGCTTATATGTCACCCGTATACGGTGACACGTATACGGTACTTCAAGAACCAAGCGGTTTGGTGACTCCTTTCTTTGTCGCACCATTAAGACATGGAACTCCTTGCCAGCTCACGTGTTTCCTTCTTCCTACGGTCCCGGGTCCTTTAAGCAGGGCGTGAAAAACCATCTGATGAGGCCGTCAAGCTGAGTGCCACCATTGTTAACATGTTACGTGTATGTAATGGTGACCTTCTTTCCTGAGACCTGGCCTTCAGCTTACTATCAGGCGAGGTGAAGTCAAATTGACTTGTCCTACATAAAAAAGCATAACATATAGGGCCCATAGAAATAAAACAGTATTTATCAGTCGCACAACCTGCTCATTTGTCTATTTTTTAAGTGATTTAAAAAAGCCTACACGGTTATTTTAGCCAGATGGACCGATGACCTGAAAAAGGTGGCTGGGACAGACTGGATGCGGGAGGCGGAGGATCGTACGAAATGGCGCACATTGGGAGAGGCCTATGTCCAGCTGTGGACTGCAGTGGGCTAATTGATTGACAGATCCATTTTGAGATACATTACTTGTTAAACTTCGATACGAATAAACGAGAAGCTGCAATTAATTAAAACAATAAACCATATTATTATCACATTGATTGAGATATGAAAAAAAAATTGAATTGGTTCAGGCAGGATTCGAACCCGCGATCTTTCTATTACAGGAAGAATGCTCTGACCACTGAGCTATCGATCTTAATTGATTTGAATTGTTGACAAGCTTAATATGCTGAAAACCGATTTGAATGTGGTAAATGTCATTCAACTATTATCACATTCTGGAATGGCGAACGTGTACGGGCAAACGTGGTGTAGGGCGCCCAATGGCCAGGTGAAAGGACGACCTTATCAAGGTCGCCGGAAAGCGCTGGATGCGGGCTGCTTTAGATCAGTCATTCTGGAAGTCCATAGAAGAGGTGCGCCTGATATAATGATGATGATGATTATCACATTCAAATCTATTTCATGATACGGCTGTCTGCTGTTATCGTATACTGCTGCTGCTTGCGAAATCGTATCTTAAGTATCTCTTTAGAATATAGCAGTCAATTGTCACAAAAGTCACGAAATATACTTTCTAAACAAAGGATTATTGATTCTATAACAATTATGTGAGTTGCCTTGAAGGCACAATGAACTGTGTAACTGATACTTTATTGCTCTTCAAATAAAGACGTCAATCATCTTCTATTACATTATGTTTGTTCATTTATGAGGCCACTTTGTGTTTATTGATGAAGTGTTTGGTATAAGTACACTTTATTGGGCCCTAGTAGGATCTTCAAGGCCCCACATAGCTTCATTTGAAGGCCAGTATCCTGCTGTTTGATGGACGATCCTATTATTAAATCAGTAATCCGTGTGATGACGGAGAAAGAATAAAAGTATCACCACCCCATGTCATCCGAAGAGTGTCGTAATACACGACTAACTGAAAATATGCAGACGATATCATTGCGAGAGAAGAAAAACTCGAAATAAAAACCTATAACAACCCATTTGGCTAGCGTGGAAACAGCAAACCATAGTTTTCCAATATTGGGAGAGCCTTTTGTTCAGTAGTAGACTGCGAATGATAAATAATGCAAATATTAAATCACACTAACTTTTGCCCATGTGGCTGTCGGTTATCGCGACCAAATATAGCCTATGTCCTTTCTCAAGGTCTAATCTACCACTATACCAAATTTTATAAAAATCGTTTTAATGGTTTAGACGTAAAAGACGGACAAACAAACACACACACACACATTATCCCATTTATAATATTAGTATGAATTGAATCAAAAACCAAAATACATAGACCAATACAATATTAGGGTATATGGGATCCAAACCAAGATATTCGAGGCTCAACTCAAATTCACTTGCAAACTGGTATAGTTATTGATTAATAGACGAGGTTGAAATAAAACCACTTTTTAAAGGATTTCATCGCGATTAATTTGTTATTATTAACGAGATTCTAGTGCAGTCTCTCCTCAAAAGCTGTTCATGTAAAAGACAAATTTAGCTAGAGAAAGATTAGGAATGTCAAGCTTAGAATGTAACTGATATGAATCATTATGTGACAACTCCTAGAGGCTGATTTAAATCAGACGAGCGAATGCTTGTTCTACCCCTCTCTGATAAATTTTATTAGTGTAAACAGATGTTCTTTCATAGCTCGCATAAATTCTATGGAATATATTCTAAGAATGCTTCCTCACTTCACGCTTTGCTTATTTAGATGTATACACTGAAAACGAGTTTTCGTTTACATTAAAAGACTAAAACAAAGAATGATCTTATTTAAGCTTTAGCACCACGTTCGTTTGGTCTAAAATGCACTTTAAAATTTGAACATATATTCATACTCACAAATGTTTGCAATGAGCGGGCATTGAACCCGCTGTCGAACGCTCACACACAAGTCGTTCTCAACCGGTCACCTCCAAGTAAAGTCACCTCTGCATCATATAACAAAGCTATCAATTCATATAACAACATCTCAAGGTGGTGTTTTGTTCATCAAACAAACCGCAAAATCCCGCAAATCGATCTTTAAAATATAATGGGTACGCTGTATCTGCTGCATGCGTCTGCAATAATTTCGTATGCTTCGGAATCATACCTTAATCCTTATAATACTTTAACCCCGCGACACCCCAGTAGGAATGTCCAGTTTAGGTAGTAGGTAGGTAGAAATTAGATGGCTCAAATTTGTCACTAATTTCGGCCGGGTGGGTACCACCGTGCACGATTGCTAAAAACCCTCCATAGTAAACCAATGTCGGTTGGAATGCGTTCAGAGGTCAGCAGGGTATAGCCGGGCAGGGGGGATTGTGGTCGCAGCACCAGTGGGACCGGTGGGTGTCACGTGGTGCTGCGACGATAGTCCTCTTTTGATGAGGCCGTCAAGCGAGTGCCACCATTGTTAATATGGTACGTGTATGTAATGGTGACCCTCTTTCAGGCGAGGTGAAGTCAAATTGACGTGTCGAATATATAAAAAAAAAACGCTGAAAAAAAGATAGTACACATCATGATCTTAACTTCTGTATACAAATTATTATTGTTCTGTGTTTTTACTGTTATCATTAAAGATTTTTTTTAATATAGACCTTTAAAAGTTTTTCAAATAAACAATACGCCGCCTCGTCTGAAGTGACCACTTCACTTTACTTACACAAATTTACACACTTAAATAAATTGAAGTTTTTGCGCCTCATTTAACAAATTCAAAGCGAAATAAACAATAGCTCCTCGCTTTCCTACAAATTTCAACCGTATTGCGTTCCGCATAGAGTAGCAATTTTGTATCGTAATGTTAAATTCTATGTGCACGTTACTTGAATACTTAAGAGACAAACTTCTGTGCGTCTTTTAAATACTGTGATTAACATTTTTATTCGAAAAGCTTGTTAAAACAAAAAAAGTAATCTTCTATTTCAGTTGCTAACGAAAAGTGATGATTTTAATGACGATGGAGAAATCCATACTAATATTATAAATGCGAAAGTAACTCTGTCTGTCTGTCTGTTACGCTTTCACGCCTAAACCACTGAACCGATCTTGATGAAATTTGGTACAGAGGTATATTAGAGCTTGAGAACGGAGATAGGCTACCTTTTATCACGAGAAAGGGGGTTTAAGGGGGGAAATAGGGTATAAAAGTTTTTATGAAAGTTTGTCATTTCTGAAGATATCTTAATGAAATGTGGTACAGAGGTAGATAAGAGCTTGGGAACGGACATAGGCTACCTTTTATCGGGAAAAGGGGGGTAAAAGTGGGGGGGACTAGGGCCTAGGGATGAAAGTTTGTCATTTTTGCAGATATTCTGATGATATTTGGTACAGAGATGGATTAGAGCTTGGAAATGGTCATAGGCTACCCCTTATCGCGAAAAAAGGGGTAGAAGGGGAGGGGGAAGGGTAATAGGGCTATGGGATTAAAGTTTCTCATTTTTCAATGGCACAAAAAAGGTGGTGAATATGGCATAAATAGTAAGAATTTCTTTTAAGATGTCCTCATGAAATTTGGTACAAAGGTGAATTGGAGCTTCGGAACGGACAAAGTCGAGTAGCGAACCAAATATAGAAGCGAGTGGAGAGCCGAGTAGAGATTGTTATAGGGACGAGTGGATAGGCGTGTAAAGATCGAAAATCGAGTAGAGTCGAATACAGGGGCGAGTAGATATGCGACTAGAGAGCCAGTGGAGAGGCGAGTACAGAATCAAATTGAATGCAGTAAAATGTTGAGTAGAGAGGCGAATAGGGAGGCGAGTGGAAAGATGAATGTAGTGGCGAGTACAGATCGAATAGAGAGTTGAGTAGAAGTGCGAGTAGATAGGCGAGTGGGAAGAGTCAAGTAGAGAGGCGAAAAGACAATCGAATGGATGGGCAAGTAGAGAGGCCAATGGAAAGGTGAATATAGAGAAGAGTACAAAGTCGAGTAAAGAAGGGAACAGAGAAGTTAGTAGAGAGTCGAGTATAAATTCAAGTATAGAGGCGAGTAGAAAGTCGAGTAGAGAGTCGAATATAGAGGCGATTAGAAAGTCAAGAACAGAGGTGAGTACATAGTCGAGGACAAAGTTAAGTAGAGAGGCGAATTTAATGCTCAATAGCGTCGGATCAACACTAAGCGATAACCGACATTCACGCGGGCGGAGCCGCGGGCAACAGCTAGTATGAGAATAAAGTACAACGACCTCTGTAGCGTGACGGTAATGAACTTGACTGCTACGCAGGATTCGAGTTCGATTTCCGCTCAGTGCAAATATTTGTATGCATGATGGATTAGGTATATTCGTGCCTTGGAGAGCACGTTGATCCATCATCGGTCCCGGTTACTATTCAAACATCTATGGTAGTAAGGGTTACTGATAGTTGAAGCCCTAAGAACTAAGAAGTCCGACAGTTGATCTATTTAAAAAAACTTCGATATCGGGTTTTGGAGGTCATGTAGCAGTCGCTTCACGGAAAATATCGAAATCTGCCCCAACTGAGTTGGGAAAAGGTTCAGAGGTTGATATTGTCAAGATAAGGTTTTTATGAAAGAAAGTTTCTGAAAGCTCATAGGGAAGGTACAGTCAGCGTCATAGCTATCTTGACTACAAACATCTCAAAATCGATCTTAATCATGGGGGAGTGGCTAGAGAGACCACACGGTAGACTCTCGTACCGTCAGACACAGATCATCACCGGACACGGGAACTTTGGGCGGTATCTGCATCTGCAGCGTCTCCTTCTGCGAGTAAGTTATGCTCGAGAAGGAGAAGGAAGGATGCTACAGCAGAGCGGGCGCGGCTCGACGAGTAAGACAGACTCGCGGCCACCGCGACCCGCTTGCGTAGGCGCCTCGGGCGTCGGAGGGCGCAGTATGACCTCCGCCCCCCATAAGCGCGGGCCTGAGGGTGACGGGTGGAGCCGCCTGTCACTCTAGCAGAAGCAGGCCACGGCGGCAGCGCGCCTCCCCATATATATAGGGGGCGAGTCGGGGACCACGCGGTCCCCAGTCAGCCGGTGTGTGAGGGATATGTCGAAGACAACCTCACCTTCGGCCTATCGGTTTAGGGGGGGGGGGGGTATTTCCCGCACTTACAAATAAAAGGTATTAAGAGTAAATGAAACTGTTCTATTGATTTAAATTGTATTATTATCCGAACTAAAGGTGTTCACCAAATATCAGATCAATCAGTCAACAGGAGGGGAGATGGGGACCAAGGTATTAAGATTTTAATTGAATACTTTGTTCGTCAAGATCAACCGGACGCTGACTGTACAAAACATAATATTTCGTTATTAAATTAGTCAACAGAGCAAAAAATTTGTAAACAAAACCAAACAAAATGGGTCCATTAAGCCCAATCACGTGAAAATATAGCCATCAGTGAGTTCAATTGTGCAGAAAAAAATAATTGAACGGAACAGAAATGGTGATTCAATTTGCACATAAATTGACTTGTTCACTTTAGTAAAAGAAGAGTGTGAAGTTTTTATGTGAAAGAAATGTTATCCATGGGGTATTGCCTGAGTCTGTGTTACAGGATATAAATAAAATACAGGATTAAAGATATTATTTATACAACACTGAGTTGGCAGATAAGCACACAGCCCACCTGATTGAAAGTGGTTACCGTAGCCTATGGACGTGTGCAACACCAGGGGAGTCAAACTCATGTTCTGTGCCATTAGTGTAGAAAAAAAGCAGGAATGGCCTTTGGTCTTCCCACTGACAGCACGAAAACTCTCCAGTGAGCTCTGACTACCCTACTCACCGCTGAGAACACAACACGACGTTATTATAGTCGCGGTATTCTGTAGGGCAGAGGTACTTATCCAGTCGGAATCTGCTCAATTTGACGGAAATACCATCGTGTCCTACCTACTTAGGTTTTGTTTGTTTTTACTAAGAAAAACACTATTTTTTATTAGGAGAATTATGTAGCTTGACATTTTCTAAAGTATATGCGAATATCACTATTATACATTATAGACTATATTAAAATACCAGCTGACCCGGCGAATTTGTACCGCCAATAATTTTCCGCCCGCGTGGCGTCAGATCCCGTCCCCTAGGCTGAACTTCGGTTTATCTGGGAAAAGATTGTGTGGCGATACCACATGTACCGAGCGCCATCTAGCGACATCAAGCCGAACTACTACGATACGACAAATCCTGCATCGCGAAAGTGAAGTTCCCGCGCTGGTACAATACATATACAACATCCCAACGACAATCGTTGGGCCGCGGCCAGCCAGGTGTGATCACCTTGCCTGGTCGGAGGATCCTCCCTTTGTGTTGGAGGAACATCACACCTCGTTCCTCCACAATTGCATACACATTGACAAATTTGACAGGTTGGCTGTTAGATTCACCTGTGTGACATTCAAGAATATGGGCCTTAGAACCCCACAAAGATCTTTTGAGCCCAAGTTAACCTGCAAGCCGATTCACCTACTGGTTACAGGATGACATTCGGGCGCTAACGTGGTTGTTGTCCCGACAAAAATAAAAATAAAGCTTACTATGAAAAGTAGAGGTAAGAGAACTAATTCAGGCTTTAAAATGCAATCTTTTGATAGACCTGCCCCTGTAGACAAGTGGCAATTCGTTCGTCGGCATTTGATGGAATAGAATGAAGAATATATGGGATTTGACGTTTCTGTCAGTCGTAAACACATGTCAAATATGTCAAATCCCATACATTCGTCATTCTATTCCATCAAACACCAGCCAATGAATTGCCACTTGTCTAGAGGACAATACAGAAAATAGAATAACATTGCATTGCTTAATATTTCCTTTCAGGCAAATCAGGAATCCAATCTAAACAGGGTGTTTAATTACAGAAAAATCTATGAACAAACTAATACCAAATTATGAACATATTCCTATTCGAAATGATTACCCCATCACGACGGATTTCACTAATTCAATATTCAGATCTCACAATTTCTACACAACGCAGTAGGTTTACGAGGAGATGAAATACTCGCTTATCCCTCTAGTGAGTAAATCCTGTGTGCCAAATTAACGTAGACAAATTACAAATCTCGGCTTTCTGAGAGCTGTGTGTGATTCAATCTGACATGAGATGATTTGATGTGACAGAGGCTATACTGTCCACTCGGTTGTGCCAGATTTTCATGCAAATGAATGGGTTGTATGTGTCTGGACTGTGAATAGAGCCGCGCTTGGGACAGCTTCTATCATAAATGGAAATTTTTGTGGCATTAGTAGGAAAGTAAGTACGGTATAAACAAATAAATATTACAGAAAATATACACAAGGCTTTTTCTACATCCTAGCATTAATCCCAGTCGGATCTAAAGTTTTCAACTCGGAGTCTGGGGTCTGCTTTTACCAGTCCAATTGCAGATTTGACTGATCTTCGATATTTTCCGTGAAGCAACTGACATCTGATCTCTACAACTCATCGGCGATATCGAAGCATTGCAGTTAGACCAGTTGTTAAACTTTTTAGGGCTCGAACTACTCGTAACGAACGCCATACATGTTCGTATGACAATCGAGATCAACCGCTCTCCGAGGTACGACCAGGCTAATACAAATACCCATTCCATGTATACAAATATTTACAATGAGCGATCGAACCCGCGCCTCCAGCGTAGCGGCCGCGTTCACTACCGCCAAGCTATAAGCTTTTATTATTCTTGTTCGTACTATTTAGTAATAAGTAGATTTGGATGCATATGTTTCTATATATGGCGACAAGAAGTCTCGCCAGAGCCCCGTATGCCCTTGGAGAATCCTTCAATTCATTGTTTTGTAAAAGTTCATTGTATGCCTTTTTGGGAAGTACCCAAATTAATAGTAGTTTCTTTGGTTAAACAATGTTTCTTAATTTTGCATTGTAGATATACCCCACTATCCTGCTAATATTAGGTCCTTACGTATGAAATTAGCGTTTTGTCGTACTGATCAATTTGATCTCTAATATCTCCTCTTTGGTTAAGAATTCCAAATTCAAATTAATAAATTCATTTAGCTGGTTTTTTTTCTTCTTTGGAATACAGTCATTCATTTGTTATTTTCCTCATTATTTTTTCTTTGGCGTCGCTTATTACCGCGCAATGGAAAACATGAAATATCGATATATTTACGAGTACGAGTTCTACCGTGGCACCAGTGCTGCAGAAACCGCTCGAAGAATTAATGATGTGTACGGCGCTGGTGTCGCTAAAGACAGCACGGTACGTTTTTGGTTTCAACGTTTTCGTTCTGGAAATTTCGACCTTAAGAACCAACCCCGTGGACGGCCGGAGATCAAAGTGAAAAACGAAGAATTAAAGGCTATTGTGGAAGCGGATCCATCACAAAGCACTTCAGAGATAGCAGCAGGCTTCGGGGTAAGTGACTAAACTGTATTAATCCACTTGAAGCAAATCGGGAAAGTAAAAAAACTCGAACGATGGGTACCTCATGAATTGAGTGAATCGAACTTGCAGACACGGGTCGCCTGCTGTGTTACTTTGGTCAACCGACACAATAATGAAGGGATTTTAAATCGAATCATTACTTGTGATGAAAAGTGGATATTGTACGATAATCGAAAGCGCTCATCGCAATGGCTGAACCCTGAAGACCCAGCCAAATCCTGCCCTAAACGAAAATTGACTTAGAAAAAGTTACTTGTAAGTGTTTGGTGGACTAGCGCCAGTGTCGTTCACTACAGCTTTCTTAAATCTGGCCAAACGATTACGGCAGATAACTATTGTCAGCAACTGCAAACCATGAAGGAAGAGCTAGCTGTTAAACAACCGAGATTGGTCAATCGCTCTAGGCCACTGCTGCTTCACGACAACGCAAGACCACACACTGCACAACAAACAACCACTAAGTTAGCTGAGCTGCAATTGGAATGTCTGCGACATCCACCGTACTCCCCGGACCTTGCTCCAACAGATTACCATTTCTTCCGGAATTTGGACAACTTCTTACAAGGAAAAAAAATCCTCTCCGATGCAGCAGTCCAAACCGCCTTCAAAGAGTTTATTGGTTCTCGCCCCCATGGTTTTTATAGTAAAGGGGTTAATGAACTACCCATAAAATGGCAAAAGTGCATAGATAACAACGGTGCATACTTTGATTATTTTAAGATATATTACAAAAAAAAACGACATTTTATTCGTCCCGTACAAAACGCCAATTTCATACGTACCTAATATTATAAAAGTGTACATTTGTGAAGATGTTTGATATTCCATCACGTTTTAATAGCTGAAGGGGTCTGGCTAAAATTTAACACAGGTATAGATTATAAAACCAAGGCTGCACTTTTATACTAAAAACAGGCTCCTGTGGATAGCCGGAATATGATCAAGAGTTTAACCGGTGGAGCCGCTGGCATCAGCTAGTTTAGACATATTTATGTGTACACATGCCTTTCTTTTGACATCACATGACATGTCAATTTAAATAGAAAAAATAGAATCGGTCTAGGCGAGGTCTGATAGCTTAGTGGTCAAAGCATTGCTCCTGTAAGGTAAAGATCACGGGTTCAAACCCCGCCTAGACCGATTTGATTTTTTCTATCATGCAAAAATGCTTTAAAATTAAAATTGTATGTGTGTAGTCAAAAATCAATGTTTAAAAATGATGGAAAAATCATTCATTTGTTCCAATATTTCGTAAGAATATCGGCAAACACAATTCACTGTCGCCTCAAAGACAGATATAGAAGAAGAATTTGAATTGGTTAGGGCGAGGTCTGGTAGCTTAGTAGTCATTGGATTTCCCCTGTAAGGCAAAGATTACGGGTTCAAACGCCGCCTAGACCTATTCAATTTTTTGTATGTTAATCGATTTTAATGTTTAGCATGAAAAATGCTTCTAAATTAAATCCAAAATGATAGGACATGACTTGCGTCATTAAACTCCAAGGTAAAGGGCCGGGATACCACCGGAACTAGCGCAAGAATAACAATGACTGCAAGAAAGTAAACCCAAATAAAAACTTTATAAATCCAATTGTAAACAAAAAAAATAATAATATAATAAGTCGACCAAAAAACACATATTATAATTCTCTCTTTATCTGAGTTTAAACAGCTTTACGTTCAAATTATGCGAACACCGGGGCTCCGACGAAATTATTTTCCTCCAAAATTGGATGAAGTGAAAACAGAGCAATTTATTTGGTACACTAAGCACATTGCACATTAATTACTAAGGAAGGTTCTTTGGAAACATCAACCGTGTTCTTCTGTTACGAACTATGGTTTTTGAAGAGGAAACTTATTTATACTACCGACATTCGCTTATGTACTTAACTAATCGTAAACAATCTTGATGAACATCTTTAAATTGTTTTATTTAAAAAATAATTTTTTAAAAATAAAGAACCCGACTGATGCTGAATACATACATATATAAATACATACATACATACATACATACATACATGTGTGTTTTTATAAGAAGTTAGTAATAGGGGTTAAAGTATGAAATTGCCGTTTCATTGTAATAGGTTCTTCGAATTGACATAGAACCTTCATGGTTTGAGATTTTTGAGTGAAAATTTTTCCACATGGTACCTATGTAGTTCTTCATTTAAAAATGTGCAACATTCGATTATCGTTTTCAGTTGTTTTTTTTATTCAGCTGAGACAAGAAAGATGGATACTTTGAAAATTCGAGTGATTTTTGAATACGAGTTCCGACGCGGAACTAACGCGGCAGAAACAGCTCGCAATATCAATGTTGCGTTTGGAGAGGGGACTGCTAACGAACGCACCGTGCGATTTTGGTTTAAACGCTTTCGTGATGGAAACTTTGATTTGAAGAACGAACCACGAGGAAGGCCGTCCACACAGGTGAATAACAATGAATTGAAAGACATGGTGGAAGCCGATCCGAGCCAAACTACCCAGGAATTAGCTGCATGGTTTAACGTTACCTTACCAATAATATTGACTCATTTGCATCAAATCAATAAAATAAAAAAATGTGAAAAATGGGTACCTCATGATTTGACTGATCTGCAGAAAGAAATGCGCGTTGAAACTTGTGTTGCCTTGTTGAATCGATACAGAAATGAAGGAATATTGGATTGAATTGTGACATGTGATGAAAAGTGGATTCTTTACGATAACCGTAAGCGAAAAATGCAATGGCTGACCCCAGGTGAAACGCCACAACAGTGTCCTAAAGCAAAGCTTACCAATAAAAAGGTAATGGTAACTGTTTGGTGGTCTCAGCATGGTGTTATTCACTATAGCTTTCTACGATCTGGTCAAGCAATAACGGCAGATGTCTACTGTGCCGAACTCCGAACAATGATAGCAAAACTAGCAGTGAAACAGCCCCGACTCATGAATCGATCTTCACCATTATTGCTCCATGATAACGCGAGACCTCATACAGCACGAGAAACCGTTTTAACTCTACAGGAACTGCAATTAGAAACTATCCGTCACCCTCCGTATTTGCCAGACCTTGCTCCAACAGACTACCATTTTTTTCGTGATTTGGACAATTTTCTATGTGATAAAAAGTTTTCTTCTCAGGAGGCAGTACAAAATGCTTTCACACAGTTTGTCGAATCTAGATCACCAGAGTTCTATCGCAAAGGCATAAATGACCTTCCTACTAGATGGCAGCAATGTATAGATAATAATGGTAATTATTTTGATTAAATAAATACGTTAAATTAAAAAAAAAAACGAATTTCAATTTGTCAGTACAAATCGGCAATTTCATACTTTAACCCCTAATACAAGATTCTTTGCCTATAGTTAAGTATTTAATCGAGTGCAGTTTACATTTTAATTTTTTTATAGTACAAAATTTTTGGTTAGTAAAAATCATGGAAGTCGCATTGTCACCCCCATCGGTCATGTCCGGTCATGTCCGATCCAATCACACTGACGTCAGACTTGGCTCCACCCATTATAATCCACGAGTTACTTTTTTTTTTTTAAATTCTATACGACCAGTAATACCTATTTGACAAATGGGACTGTCACTTTTTTGGGAAATATTTCTTTTTTACTTTATAAACAGACTGTTTTCACTTCTTTCGGCATTTATGGACTGCCACAATTTTCGGACGCGATATGATGACTACAGCACGCCTGATGGTAAGTTGAAAACAAAGTTACAGGAAAGACGGTCACTATTATAGACACAAACAATGTTAATAGTGGCCTACAACTTGACGGCCTCATCAGATGCTTTTTCACGCCCCGTTAAAAGACGACGGGACTTTAGGAAGAAGAAAACACGTGTGTTAGTAACTTAAATTGACAAAGTTAAAAAAAAACTCATCATCAATTATTTTTGCATGAAAGAGTAACAATTCATTCATCCATTCATGTTTGGTTATGTATCTCGACTCGTTTGCATATTAGAAAATCAAAACTTTATCGAGCAAATTTCAAAAGAATAATAAACTAATTACGTAACAAAATTTAAATGTGCAAATGTTTTATTTTTCTGCATGGTCTTAAAAAAATAACCACGAAGGCCTAATACATTAGCCTTCTAACCTAACCTATCCAAGTGGGATTGTACAGCTTTTTATAAAAACAGATATTAGAAATCCATTTGGTAATTAATAATTTATCCAGTAATCCATTTTGACCTTTAAACGATTTGGTCTATAGTGTAATAAATAATTTAAATATTGATATTTCAGACTTTGGTCAGCTGAACTTTTGATTAAATGATCATCGTTATTTTAAACTGTGTTGATTTGTACGTTGTTCTTTTGAAAATTTGCTCGAGAAAGTTATGATTTTCTAAAATGCAACCCTCCACTCTCTATTAAAATAAATAAAATTAGGGTGTCTGTTTGTAATATTATTGATGGTTTTTTTATACCAACATTAATTTTATCTCTCTGTCTTCCTTTTTATATGTTCCAGATAACCTTCACAGTAGGTGGCCGATTTTGACGGACTTTAACATATAGATAGATTACAGCTTGGAATAACACATATACTACTTTTCATCTTAGGCATAGGTTCCTGTGGGATGCGGTAATGGAATCTGAAGGGCTTTAGTTTCCATCAGGTGGAGGATTTATCTGCGACCTAAGTAGTAAAAAAAAAAATTCTGTGAGCCTGGTACTTTTTGCATAGAGTAACCAGGCTTATAGAACCGTCAAGAAACTTTCTTGAAGCATCTATATATGAGCTGCACTTAGTATAACCTACTTTTCACCCTGGCCAGAAGTTTATGTGGGTCGCGGGAACGGAATTAATATTTCATGCGGGCAAAGCCGCAGACAACCACTAGTTTTCTTAAAAAAATGTTATTTTACTAGTCATTAGGCCAGTCACACACTGAACCATAAAATTAGCATACCATAGCGTGAGTCAGCGAGAATGTTGTCACAATTAGCATGCCAAATTATTGCTGGAAAAGAAAAATAATTTACAAGCACTACTTACCCCGTTGAGTAATTTCTGCAGCGTAATATATAACATTATTCCTGGCTGTTCAATAAGCAGCTTTTTGTATTAAAGAAATAATGTTTCAGTACACTTTCTGATTATACCTCGAGACACATATACACACACCGGCAGTATTAACGGAATACAAAAAAAGAAGAGTATAAAATAGTTAGCTTTATTTAAAACAAATAATAATTAAACATGAAACAACAGTTAAATTAGTATGTTTTGATATTAATTTGCAACACCATACATAAAGTTTAATAAAAAAAAAACTTTACTAAACAAAATGCATCTACAGGTTCGGGTAGTGGTCTATTCCACTAACAGCACAAAAGCTCTCCAGCCCCTCTAGACAAGTGGCAATTCGCTAGCCGGCGTTTGGTGGAATAGAATGACGAATGTATGGGATTTGACGTAAATGACAGTCCTTAACGCATGTCAAATACGTCAAATCCTATACAATCGTCATTCTATTCCATCAAACGACTGCTAGCGAATTGCCACTTGTCTAGAGGGGCAGTGAGCTCTGGCTACCCTACTGACCGCCGGGAACACAACACGAGGTTATTATGGCCACGGTATTCTGTAGGGCGGAGGTTCTTCCCCATTCGGACTGCTCAATTGGACAGAAACACCGTCGTCTTACCTTTTGGTATCCAAAATATTTATCCAAGGTACATATACCTACAGGTATTCGTTATCATCGTCACTGTGTTAGTTCCGGTCGCATCTGACGCCTTCACATTGGATTCCAAGGTCCGCTTAAAGCAAAATCAATGTTTAAAAATGATTGGAAAATCATTCATTGGTTTCTATAGTTTGTAAGAATATCGGAAGACGCTCCACTGTCGCCTCAAAGACAGATATAAAGGAGACATTTGGATTGGTTCGGGCGAGGTTTAATAGCTTAGTAGTCAAAGCATTGCCCTTGTAAGGTAAAGGTCACGGGGATCAAACCCCACCTAGACCAATTCATTTTTTTCCTATTTTAATCGATATAATAATTCAATATATATTACATAGGGTAGTCAGAGGTCACTGGAGAGATTTTGTGCTGTCAGTGGAAAGACCAACGGCTATTCCTGCTTTGTCTTCTACACTGACGGCACAAAAACTCTGTGTTTACTGGGTCGGCAGCACGAGTGTGACTCCCCTGGTGTGGCACACGTCTAGAGGCCACGGTAACCACTTTCCATCAGATGGGCAGTGTGCTCTTAGTTGTATAAAAAAAAATAACAAAATATATTGTTCTAGTATCAAGACCGTTTACAATGTACTATTCCTAAGAGGATTAAACGCATGTTCAACTGTTGTAATTCCATATGAAGTGGATGGCGTGTCACTTGTAATTGTTTTAATTATTTAATGGCTCAGAGGGGTCTACCATTTGTTTGCGAAATCATAGTGAGAAATATGTGAGATTTAAATAGTTTTTTGGTCTCTATGCCCTTGGTGATTGTTAAATTGCGATCAGTGCAACTCATTTCTATTCCTGACATTTGTTTCTTCACATAGAGAAAGAAGGAGGAAAATAGAAGAATACAAAATTAGAAATACTAATAAGAAAGACGTTATAAAATGTAGTACTTATAGCTGAGGTTGGTTTCAATATTAAATTAAAGTAAAGTAAGTCAACCAAGTAAGTACTTTATGTACGGATTCTTATTACTCGTACGTATAAATTCCTTTCACGTGCAAGCTGATGAGGCCGTCTAGCTGAGTGCCACCATTGTTAACCTGGTGCGTGTTTTTTATGGTGACCCTTTTTTTACATGCTATGCCGGACTCCTACCGACTAAAAACCCTCACGTACCGCCTAATAGCCTGCGGTTGGTAGCCCCGGGTAAGCCCGCGGAAGGATGTCCCAGGACTACCAACAGACCTGCGGCTGCGGCCTCGCCTAAGGGGTGGTTCGGGTATTATCCCGCGTCTATTGTTCGGGTCATCCCGCTTCTTAGAGGGGGCGTGCGTGGATCTCTCACGTCATGCTGCCGTCATGGGTCTGCTTCTGTACGGACGGTGAGCAGCCCGCTCACCGTCCTCAGGGACCCCGGTCATAGAGGCCGATGGTCTTCGGCGAAGACACGTCGGTGGCGCCCAAGCCGCCGACTGCGGAACTCGGGTGGGAGAGTTCTCTCCCGCTCCCACCCCGCTGCCTCCAACCGCGCAGTCCAACTACTCCCGCTGGAGACCATGGCTCGCACCATGATCTCGAGCGAGAGAGTGTCCACGTCCAGACCCACCACGAGAACCTGGCGATGTTCCACCCACGCCGTGCACTCCATCAGCGTGTGGAGCGCTGTGTCGTCGCTGCGTGTCTCGCAGTGCTGACACTCGGCTTTGGTTTCCCGGTGTCTTCGCCACAGATACTTACCGAAGCTACCGTACCGTCAAGCTGAGTGCCACCATTAAATTGTTAACATGGTACGTGTATGTAATGGTGGCCCTCTTTCCTAAGATTTTGCCTTTAGCTTACTATCAAGCGAGGTGAATTAAAATGGACGTGTCCTATATTAAAAAAAAATCTCAGTGGATAATTTATGATTTACTATCGAGAACACGAGGTACCTAACGTAGTATTATGCATATTACATTGCTCTATTTTATTAAATGTACACCTTTATACTCGAATGAACTGGACATATGAGGCCCTATCAAGGTCTTGGGAGCCAAAGGTACACCTATTCATTAATAGACACGTCTCTGGTACCGGCTTTCGTCTCTAAGACCAAAAGACTCACCAGTATTTGCAAAAAACATGACATATAAATCAGATTTTGTCATGTGAAATCACATCAACGACAGAAAAATTGGTTGACTCCATGATGAATATTTTATTCTGGAAACTTTTATTATTCAATAACTTTCTATATAAAACAAAATTATACTATTCAAACTACATTATTTTCAGTCTAGTAAACATGTTTCAGGGTGACATTTTGATTTTATTTTCAGGTTTCGGTAAGCCAATCATAATAAAGTCTACCGTTGTCATATAAATCCGTTAAGTGCGAGTTGGACTTGGACACAAAGGGTTCTGTACTAGATATAACACTATGTACATGTTAAATACTTTAGGTAGTATGTGCTGCATTTTATTTAAAGATATAAGCCAACCACACACGCCTGCTGTTTGACGTACCTACGAGACTATGATTCAGGCCATCTCTTTTGGGGTTGGAGGGACAAACACTTTTTTTACGTGCGGGAAATCCCCCCGGACACCCTCTCTCTCCGGAGCCGGAGAGGGAGGTTATGTCGGACTCGAACCGACTAAACCGCACGCCGTCTGTGGGTCGTAGTGCTAGGCCAAAGGTGAGGTTGTCATGCGACATATCCCTCGCACCACGGCTGACCACGGGCCATCCCTCTCGGTCTGGCTCTCCTCGGGACGGACAGACGCCAGTGGTTTCGGTAGTATTCTAAAATAAACCAAATTACTGGTCCACTTTGCGTTGAGTTCCCGCGGAGTGAGATTTAAGAGATGCGTGCACAATTTTGTAGATTACTCACCGTGGACAGAGGCAAGTCCGTGATACAGTATAAACGTTTGTCATAGTAAATGTGTCAGTGTCTACGTCCGCGTCCATGAAACTTCACACCGTGGAAACCCAGCATTAGATACAATCACAAAAGATAGAATTATGATTAGGTAAGATACCATGAAGAGCAAATTCTATTCATTTTCTAGAAAACCATTTTGGTTGAACGATGAAAGCCAGGCTTAGTAACATTGGTCACCCTTCGAATACGGAACACTAGAAACGAGCATAAATAATAAATAGGCCGTCTGCGATAGAGCGCTGTCTAAGATTGGTCAGAATTTATGAACCACTGCGTGCGACAGTTCGGGAAAACGGTATTTATATCGAACCAATTTGGGAAACCTTTTTTTATTGACTGTGAAAGAGTTGAAGATGACATGCCGCTTGTATTGATGATGAACCTTTTCCCAAATCAGATGGGGTCGTCTTTCTTGTCAAACTATGATTGCCAAATATAGAAGAACAGCCACTTCGATAGTATCCGTGAAGCGACTGCTATCTGATATCGAAATTAGTTAGACTAGCCGGACTTTTGGGGGTACAAACTACCCGTGAAGACTGCCATAGATGTTCGTAGGGCATACGGGACTGATCACTCCCCATCAGTTTAGCAGACGACGGACGGATGATATAAATACGATCCGATAGTGTGTGGCCGGTGAATGACGGATAATCTTAGGCCGTCAGGGCAAACGAGCACAAACCGGCAGGCGATGGTACGGCGGGAAACTATCGACTCACAATTGCTAGTGTATGGTCGCAAAACTGGCAACAGGGAATTGCCGGTAGACCAAAATAGTGTGTGGGCGCTATCGGCTTAGTTCTACAGGCCGTCGGACAGATCAGAAACTGCAGGCGGACTCTTAGTGAGAGTTTTGCGCTCAGCTGTGTCTCTTTGAGGCACGACCAGACCAATGCAAAACACGAGTATTTGCAATGCGTAGAAACCCGAACCCACGCCACCTACGTATCAATCGTTTTCACTACCGCCGCGCCACAGAGGGTGTGAATGAGAGAGATTTTAGAAGTCCTCTAATACACTGAGAACTCAGGTTAACTGCTGCTGGACGACCGGCAGCGGGCCGGAATAAGGGCGCCTCCAAATTAAAAGCGTGCAGTGGTGCGTAGGGGCGCACAGTTGCAATGCAACTATCGTACTTAGTAGGGAAGCCGACAATACTAAATTGACAATAACCTATTGGGTTGATACGTAGGTTGAATAAACGTACTTAACCAGGTAATTACCAAAATCCGTTGTACGGGCCTCCTATCATACGCTAGTGGCGCCCAGTGGCACCACAACGCGCCACTGTAGCGCTTCTTATCGTCTCTAATTTGAAAGTGCTCTAATTGGCAGTGTGCTGCGAGCTCATCCTTATAACTCATCCTTAAATAGTTCCACCAGCTAAATATATTATTATTAGCTACAGTTACATTATTAGTAATATTAAATGTTTTTGCTTACTCGCTTTTCATTTGATGTAACTCCAAAATATTGATATTACCTGAAATAGAAATAAAATATGAATAACTATGATCTTCATGTCATCATCTATCTACCCTTGTCCCAATAATTAGGGGTTAGCGCACATTTACATCCACCTAACAAAGTATTCTCGTGGTCATTTGTCATAGTTTAGCCATACACTCAACATTTTACGCTATTAGGCCTGAAATGGATGATAAATGTGCCATGGTACTGGGATTAGGCAGGCGATACGGAGATTTATGACGACCGTTTAGGACCTTAATGGATCTCCAACTATATAATATAATTTTATAAATATTAGAAAGGTGCAGAGTGATTTAAAACAGAGGTAGGCGCCAAGAAAAAGTGAATGTTTTTTTTTTTCTAATATCCCTTAGGTAGCAAACAAGCACACGGCCCATGTTGGCAATACCAGGGGAGTCACAGTCTTAATGCCGCTCTTTAAGAACCCCATATTGTAGTCGCTTAGAAAAACCACAGCAGGAAGTTCATTTCACAGCATCAGCGTGCGTGGGATGAAGTTCCTTACAAACCGTGCATTGCGCACCATTTCTCGCCGTCCGTCGTAATGTTTGAGGTTTGACTGACTTGCCTACGGCGAGTGTTACATCTCCGCAGTATCATCGCTGTTATGTCAAACAACTCCTCCAAACATAGGCCATTATATAGGCGGTAAAAAAGACATATGGACATCTCGCTACCCCGGGGGTCTTCATAAAACCGTAGATGGTCTAACGCCAGATTTCAAAACCGACACATTTCGATCGCAAGTCGACTTAGCCACAAAACTAACGCCACCTAAATCTACACTACTACTATTATAAAGAGGAAAGATTTGTATGTTTGAAAGATTTTTATGTGTGAATAAACTCAAAAACTAGTGTGTCGATTTCAAAAATTCTTTCACCATTGTAAGGCTACATTCATTCTGAGCAACATAGGGTATATTAAATTTCCACGGGAACGTTTTTACCACCCGTGCGAAGCTGGGGCGGATCGTTAGTTTTAAATATAGTATACAAAGGGGGTCAAAATGGTCAAAGGTCTACAAAGTTATAATTAATTGAACAGCTGCTAATCACTTAATGCTGAATTTAATTTTACTCGAATTTATGCAATACTTTGAAATCATCTTGTTAAAACTTTGTGTAGCACAGTCTTTAGACGGTTTGATAAATTCCAGTAAAATTTCTTTCTTTACCTTACCTTTCTTTTAAGTAACAAATACTAAGACTTCTATAATTAAAATTAAAAAAAATACTTGGAAAGACTTTAAAGGGTTTTAAATCCCTCAAAAGTAAAGGCATTAGTAGATATATAACTTATTTATTATAAAGCAGTAGCTATAGTAAATTTGTTATTTTTGGTTCTACGAAAGTCATAGAACCAACGTTTTTGAGAATTGAACTTGTAAATAAATTCTTAAAAAATCCGACCGCTTTTGAAAAGATCGAAAAAAGTTTGGTTGCAGGTGATGCCCCTTTGCCAATCATAAGCTTAAAGAAAATATATGAAACGATGAAAACTACAAACATAATATGTATACATAAGCGCGTAAAAAATTACTCTCGCTGGCGCAGCCGGGTAAAAAACAGGTTTTACATGATTTCAGGGTAACAAAATAGATTGTCCAATAAAACTATACGCACTCCGCAACTACAAGACGACGGCTACAGGACAAGGGTTCCGAGGGGGCATCCGAGGCCAAGATGCCCTCGGAGCTCGAGGTCCGCCTTCCGACTCTTCCTCCTCCACTTCGCACGATCTTGGGCGTCCATAGTAGTGAGACCATTCGCACGCATGTCACCCTGCACGACGTCAATCCAGGACTTTTTGGGTCTACCCCTTCTACCTGGACCCGGCGGGGACGCCATTGCCAGGCATTTGTAGCCACGTAGCCTGGTTGTTGCCGCAAGACGTGGCCACACCAGCGAAGGCGACTCTCTTGCATTTTATCTACGATGTCACGGACATAAAGGCTATCGCGTATGCGAGAATTCCTCACGCGATCCAACCAAAGGTAACAGGGCAAAGGTTGTGACCCCACAAACTTGGATCTATTATTTTCCTATTTCCCTCGCCATCATCATCACAGTGTTAGACCTGGTTGCATTCAAAGCTTGTACTTTGCCACACCACGTGTTACCTTCTTCCTACAGTCTCGGGTCTTTTAAACGGGGCGTGAAAAGCATCTGATGAGGCTATCAAGCTGAGTGCCACCATTGTAACATGCTACGTGTCTGCAATAGTGACCCTCTTTCCTGAAAACTTTGCCTTCAGCTTACCATCAGGCGAGGTGAAGCCAAATTGATGTGTCCCATTTAAAAAAACCTTTTATCATCTTTTGACTTTTGTGTAATCCCAAGACGGCCTGCGAAAGAACTTCATTCTTTTTTTCTTCAATGAAAACACTTGTACTATTCCACATCATTTATTGAACTTTGATAATGCCGTAAGGCGAAACCGGTCCGGAATTCAATAAATAATGTGGAATAGTACAAGTGTTTTTATTGAAGATGTGTAGCAAGTTCCACCAAGTGCCATTAATCAACAGTATAAGCACTTCATTCTTTAATTATATTGCCCCCATACCCCCATAATATCTCTTAGAGAGTTTTTGTGCTGTCAGTGGGAAGACCAAAGGCTTGGCCTGCTTATGTTCTACACTGACGGCACAGAAACTCTCTGTGTTTACAGGGTCGGCAGCACGATTGTGACTCTCCTGGTGTTGCACACTTCAATAGGCTGGCTACGATAACCACTTTCCATCAGGTGGAACCGCATGCTTGTATGCCCACGTCATTGGTATAAAAAAAAAAAAATTACGTTCTCTGACAAAACTCCAGTGGCCCCTTTTAATTGATATTGAACGAGAACGCAGGGCGCTGTCTGTCCGGGGTAACATGTTGGCACGTAGGTTTGCTCGCTGTTCGACTGAGGTCAAAATTACATTATTTAAAGCATACTGCCAATCTTTTTACACGAGCAGCCTATGGGTTAATTATACGCAAAGGGCATACAGTGCCCTGCGCGTTCAATATAATAATGTTTTCAGAGTGCTGTTGCGGTTGCCGCGCTTCTGTAGCGCGTCGGCGATGTTTGCCAAAGCACGTACTGATGATTACTATGCCATTAGACGCAAACGTATATCGTCATCACTATTCAGACTGCGTGGCAGCAGCAACGTCATTCTGAGTACATTAATAGATAAAAACGACTGCCCCTTAACATATTGGGTAAAATTTGTTATTGGTGCGATTAAGTGAAGGTTGGAAATTTAAATTGAATAAACAATTAAATTATTTATTATTTTATTATTAATTCATCTAAAATTTTATAGTACAATTAAATAATTTTTAAATTCAATTCCATATAATAATTAATTTGGACATACTTAATACAATTTGATTGATTTTATTACCTACTGACTACAGTTTGGATTTTAAATTTTCATTATAATCTTAAATAATGTTTGATAATATGATTAATTATACTTAAAACTAACATAGATTAAGTAAGAAGATTGTAATTAACCCTATGAGCCTATGTTGCTTTTAAATAAAAGAATTTATTTATTACTAACCCGATTTCTGCCGGCTTCCAAATAGGTCGCATGGTGTCTGATAAACTAAATCGGGGTCATTTATTTTTTTAACCGGCTTACCTTTTCAAAATGTTCATCCTTCGTCATTGCCACTCACTAAAGACTAATAGCCAAAAAAATATAAGAAAAAAAATCATTCTTACGTCGAACTCTACCCTTTAATTTCAAGTTGAAAATTCAACGTTGGCCTTTGAACCATTGAGAAGGATCGATTTTCAAAGAGAAACTGGCTCTAAATACAATATTGTATTATTCAGACTTAAAAGCAACTTTATCTTCGTTAAATACAGTTCAATTTGCGTTGTATTGTAGGATTCAATGAAGGCACTCATCTTAGGGCAAATAGGGTAGGAACTTTGGTTACCTATTATTTTGTGCCTTTGGTTTCTAAAGATCATATTAGATTTTGATGTTGATTTTTGAGATACCGTTCGATGATCGTTCAATGCAAATATTTGTCAAAGGTAGGGAAGGAAGTAGGAACCGTTACTTTAAAGACAGCATCGGTAATGGCGGCCACTATTCTTTGGATTGAACTCCAACTAACAAAGCGGAATACTTATTGAATAATGATCGCACTTGTACTTTTCCACACTTTATAACTTGTCTTATTTACTTTTCCACACTTTTGAAAAGTGTTACTAACAAGTGCTATCATTATTTAATATGTGTAGTAGATTCCACCAAGTGCCATCAATCTCCAGTATAAACAGTCTAAGCGGAATACAGTAAATTTGTCAACCTAAATATACTGGGTTATTATATAGTCGTTTCGGATAAAAGATTTTGGATACAGCTTCGATAGCAAAATCGTTTCGGAAGGAATAATTGGGTGAAAAAGAAGATAAATAATTGTACAACCTTCATACATTCTTTTTGAAGCGAACAACGGGAAAATATGTTGGCTTAGAAAGTTTTCGCTAAAATCATCGTATGATAAATATCAGTAGGTATATTGAGTATTAGGTAAGCTTCTCTTGGGCGGCCACCCACTTCTATTAAGCAGTCCACTCAATTGGACGGAAATACTATCGTGTCCTTCCTCCTATGATACAACTCTGCACGTTCAGGGATTGATATGCTTAAATATTATTACTAGCTACCCGGCGAACTTCGTACCTCCAATATTTTTCCGAACGTGGCGTCAGATCCCGTTCCCGCTGCACCCTCTACTATATTTAACATGTATTATACATATAAACCGTCCTCTTGAATCTATTAAAAAAAACCGCTTTTAAATCCGTTGCGTACTTTTAAAGATTTAAGCATACAAAGGGAAATAAGGACAGAGAAAGCGACTTTGTTTTATACTATTTAATGATAGTGAAGTAACGCTACACTCAGACACAGCGCGAAATTTTCTCGTCGCAGTGTTATAAAACCGCAAACAAATGTCCTCCCCGCCTTATTTCATGACCCTCCCCTTAAAATACCTTGAAAAGAAGCCCTAAAGTATTAGGTATATATGTTACTGTTTCAATTATCCGTTTTACCCGAGATATATAAACATCCTCGGATATGTGACGGGTATACGCGAGTTGAGAAATTTTAGTTCGGTTTGAGAATATTAGCAAGAGAAATTATTGAGGAGTTTGGGAACAAATACTTATGTATATTCACGCCTGTAAATTTCCGATGGGGTAGGTATTGTCATACCCATTTCCCCAACTATGATTTTCAGTCCCACTTGATGGCAAACCTACTAAAATCAAGCGGCTCTTTTTTATTTGTGGCGAGTAAACATTGATATATTTTAAGTTATGAAGCAACTTTGAGTTTACAACTAAAATGACAAACATGCGATCAGCTTCACCTGATGGTAAGTGGTGAACTCACTTGGTTCTATTTTACATCGTCTACACTGAAGTAATTTTAACGTAACTTATCCAATTGAAATCGCGCATTTTTTAATAACGTGGCGTTACTGAATGTCTAGTTTTTTTATACTACTGAGATGGCAGATAAGTACACGGTTCTCCTCATGGAAATTGGTTTGCACACCGTGCGTTTTGAAAGGAACTTCATCCCACGCACGCTCAGGTTGTGGAATGAACTTACTGCTGTGCTTTTCCCAAGCGACTACAATATGGGGTTCTTCAAGAAGGACATTCGATTTCTACAGGGTCGGCAGCAAGATTGTGACTCCCCTGGTGTTCACACGTCCATAGGCCACGGTAACGGTGCCACCTAAGTGGTATAAAAAATGTAGGATACTTCAATTTGTCTTCTTCTCATCTGATGGTAAGCTGAAGGCAAAGCCTCAGGATTTTGGAGGAGAAATAACCTATTGCAGCCCATGGGGATGGGCTTCTCCAAATATGCACCATTGTGCCTCATCCACTGATTTAACTATTTGACCATCGCGTAAACAACCGGTATATATTTCATTTTTACTCTCAACCCTAAAACGGTCAGGTACAAGTAGTGACCCTTCGCGTAAATCTCTCACGGAGGGACGATTCTACCCAAAACTTTACGGTGAACCCGCACTTTTGTTACAGACGAGCTTTTTTACAAGATCATAAAATTTTACTTCTTTTGTTATAATTGTATAAAATTATGTTGTTTGCCTGGTGGATTGACGACCTGAAAAAGGCTGGGACAGGCTGGATACAGGAGGCAGTGGATCGGGCGCAATGGTGCACATTTGGAGAAGCCCATCCCCATGGGCTGCAATAGGTTATTTCTCCTCCAAAATCCTGAGGCTTTGCATTCAGCTTACCTTCAGATGAGAAGAAGACAAATTGAAGTATCCTACATTTTTTATACCAATTAGGTGGCAGACAAGCACACGGCCCACCTGATGGGAAGTGGTTACCGTGGCCTATGAACGTGTGCAACACCAGGGTATCACAATCTTGCTGTCGACCATGTAGAAATCGAATGTTCTTCTTGAAGAACCCCATATTGTAGTCGCTTGGGAAAACCACAGCAGGAAGTTCATTCCACAACCTGAGCGTGCGTGGGATGAAGGTCCTTTCAAACCGCACGGTGTGCACCATTTCTGGTTGCAATGTAAAGAAAAGTGTAAAGTAAGAAAATTAATGATGTTGTTTACTGTACAGAGTATGGAGTCCTGTAAACATTTTTAGGGTCCAATTTAGCCTCGCTATATAACATGACATCTGTTGATCAATGGATAAAGCTCCTGTGGAGGCTCTCTTCAGGGTTGGGAGCTGGAAGGCAGACCCTGAGCTCTGAGGGCATCTTAGCCTCGGATGCAATCAGGATATGGTCGATAAACGCCGATGATGTCGATGATGATTGGTAGTCACACAGTTATTTGGTTATTATACTTTAACAGATCTACCGAAAGTTCCATGAGAGGGCATATATCTCTATCTGCCTAAAAATGGCGACAACAAAAATTTAAAGTTTTTTCAAGATGCATCTAAATGTAGCCCTTGATATGACGGCTCATACAAAGTGGACAGTATACTGGACAGTCACTTTAAGGTCAATAATTCAAAGACTTTTATAACAATACTAGCTTTTGTCGCTTATTGCGATGTCGCTTATTGCGATCAAACATAGCCTATGTCCTTTCTCAAGGTCTAATCAACCTTTATACCAAATTTTATCAAAATCGGTTCAGTGGTTTAGGCGTGAAAGACGGACAAACAGACACACACATACACTTTTCTATTTATAATATCATAGACGATAGCCAATAGAGCACACTAGCTTATTAGCGTTCGACACCGTCACACAGAAATAAACTACCTACTCGCACTAATATTTAAAGTCATCTCAATCAGAGGTCACATATATAAGTGTGGTGCAGTGAAAAGGCATGCTTTCTTACAAAAAATGAGTTAATGGATTCTATTAGAGTATGTAAATAAATATTTTTTTGTTAATGTAATATTTTCTGTAACGTTATCCCCATAAATAGTAAGAATTATTTTATTAAGATATCCTCATGAAATTTGAAACAAAGGTGGATTAGAGCTTCGAAACGGACATAGTCGAGTAACGAGCCAAAAAATATAGAAACGAGTGGAGAGGCGAGTAGAAATTGTTACAGGGGCGAGTGGATAGCCGTGTAGAGGTCAAATAGAAAGTCGAGTAGAGTCGACTACAGAAGTCAAATTCAAGTATAGAGGTGAGAAGAAAGTCGAGTAGAGAGTAGGATTTAGAGGCGAGTTGAAAGTCGAGAACAGAGGCAAGTAAATAGTCGAGGACAAAGTTGAGTAGAGAGGCGAATTTAATGCTCAATAGTGTTGGTTCAACACTAAGCGATAACCGACATCCACGTGGGCGGAGCCGCTGGCAAAACGATACGCATTAACACATCAATCATGTACCCTTTGCCCTTCCTGCTAACGATGTATAATGACAAATCGTAGTCGTACTTATAGTAAATAGTCCCTACTTAGTATTGCATGTTAAAAATGTTAGTGCAGCCACCACTTATTTGTCTTTCTAAGATAAATAGTGCACTTAAGTGCTACAAGAAACAATTTAACTCATTTGCTGAGGCTTAAAGGCTGTGTCAGACATTTGAATACGTTTAATTTTAAAGTTGTTTGAATAATATCAAAAAGAGTGCCTTCATAGAATGGGCAACCTATACCTATTTTAGTAAGGATCTAAGGTCCTGCCACCTAAATGGATTTTTAAAATTGACCCCGTGGAATTGTTTGACGATATTCAAATTACCTACAATGAAGCAACTATGGAACTCCTCAATAAGCCCCACGCGTAAGTGGAGTTCTGATTTTTCCTCCATCCCATGGGAATCTTTTTCAACGATAAAAAGTTGCCCAAGTTTTATTCCAGACTGTAATCTATCTCAGCAACAATTTCAACCAGATCCATTCTACCGTTTTTGCGTGATTGATTAATAAACATCTAAAGCCTTTATAAATATTCACATCCATAGTACTATGATAATCCATGTGAAAGTAATTCTGCGTGCCTGTCTGTCTGTGACAGATTACTTTAACATTTTTGATTCACTGCTTTAGACTTTCACGCCAAAACCAGTGAACCGATTTTAATTAAATTTGCTAGAGGGATGGACTAGCTAAAGCTTGGGAAAGGACACAGACTATGTTTGGTCACGATAGCCGATACGCGGGTGGAACCACAGATAACAGCTAGTTTATAAAATTAGTAGAATTGAAAAGCTTTGTATTCACAATGATACTTATGGCATAGATATATATTCACGGAACGTGATTTATATCAGGAAATTAAATTGTATAAATAAAATTATAATTAATAAAGAATCACGTTTGCTGCCATAACATAGAACTCGTCAGTCAGCAAAAAGCAAAGACTGACGATTCCCCACTCTTTAATTACTTGTAAATATTAGTATATAAGCTGTAGGATTAACAATAATAAATCAATCAATAAACAAGTGAATCCCATTGTGGTATCTCTCTACCTAGCCCGTAATATTTTATGTTATCTCATGCCAGCGATTAATGGTATCTCATGTAAATGGTATTCACGTTTTATTCGTGGTTGTGAAGGTTGTGTACAAGAAAAAACTATTGGCAAAAAAACTTCACATGTAACGCAAAAATATACGTTAAATTTAAGAGTTATTAGAATTTCAAATGGGTTTTAATTTCGTTTTATTACATACGCATATGATTGCTTTTAAGTATAAACCACTACCTGTTGTCTGTGGCTTCACTTGCGTGGAGTTTTAATCTATTTCATGTAACCAATGGTAACCTATTCCCGGGTTAAAAAGTAGCCGAGTCATTCCAGACTGTAATCTATCCCTATACCAATAATAACCAGATACTTTCAGTACTTAGAGCATGATTGAATAAAAAATACCTTAACTAACTTTTACATTTATAAAATTAGTTATAAGTATGACAGTCATAGACAGCAATGCTAGCAATGCTATAATGTTGAGCATGGCCATATGATAATAATAGCCTGTTTAAATTATCTTATTAAAAGTTTGCAAGCACGCTCACGCTCATGATATTAAATTGGTATCTGAAATACCATGTCTTGACTCTATTTGCAATGGTAGCAAAAATGATACTACAGTATGTCTAGCACCGGTCTTATGGCAGTAGGCAAATGACTCAAAATGTTCTTCGAAACAGTGATGTACTGTGTACTTGAGCTGTTAAAGATAAATGAACTGACACTAGAACTAGGTACTTAGTTAGAATTCAATATAATTTTAAATAACCAATAGTATTTTATACTACTTGTAGCGAAATCTCAAATCTACCGATAGTGTAAGTCATAGAAGAGCGAATGTTAGGCTTCAAATAGAGTAAATACTGTCCATAATCCGATTACAAAGTTCAATGAAATGAACATTCTGAATGACGACTCAACTAAGGTTGTCCATGTATGGATGAGTGGCTAAAAAGAAAATAACCACGAAGGCTAATCCGCTCCGCTCCGCTCCGCTCCGCTCCCGCCTTAGCCTTCTAACCTACATCTATCCATGTCGAGGTGCGCAGTGTCCACCTCTCTTATTTATCATAATGCCCGATTTATCACTTAACCCATAACACATATATTGACAGTTTATAAAACAGGCATCAAAGATAACAATGACACTTTGTGTTTATAGTGCATTAAATTATCAAATACAATTTATAAGTTTAGATTACAAGCATTTTTGTTAAAGAGATTTGATCCTTATGATTGACACTATCAATTAATGTCATAAAAATATAGGATCTTATTTTTCGGATTATAGTCGGTTCGATTACCGGGTGAGGCAGGCGAGTTTCCAAAAATATTTGAATGCAGTTTTGTTTTTTTATATAAATAAAGGAATGTTTCCTTTGAGTGAAATTCGCTATCTTCAATATTTAGAGTACTTCTGTACTCTAAATAATAGATAGAACTAACATAGCGGGATAGCAGGAGAACCCCCAGGTAAGGTCAAAATCTTCCACCCTGTATTTGGTCTAAGAAGTAATCCTATCTACTAAATTCTAAATTACGTCCCAAACTTAGATTGACAAACCTACGCCTATCAATACACATCATCATCTCTCTTTTCAGACATTATTTCACGAATAAGATAATCTAAAAGGGCTATTTATGTTTATCTTATTCAAAATTGAGATCTTATAAAAAAAATATACCTACCGTCTACTTTGTAAAGCAAAATTATATCCATTAATTCATATTACGTTCCCTATAATCAGCCTTAATGGAATATTGCCTTTTTATACGCCTAATTGATTCAATTGTGAGGCCCCATGTTGTGAGCTGGTTAGGCTATGTTTACACTAAAGGGAGGAAGCGATTTTATATATTACTAGCTTTTACCCGCGGCTCCGCTCGCGCGGATGTCGGTTATCGCGACCAAACATAGCCTGAGTCTTTTCTCAAGGTCTAATCTACCCCTATACCAAATTTCGTCAAAATCGGTTCAATGGTTTAGGCATGAAAGCGTAACATACAGACAGACTGACAGAGTTACTTTCGCATTAATAATATTAGTATGGATTGGTCCGCTATTTTCTAGTCGGTTGTTCAGTAGCTTGACGGTTAACAAATCGGTTAAACGAGATGACCCGGTTTCGAATCTTGGCTATTACACTAATGACGTGAACCCACTCATTTAGCTTAGCAGAAGGAATCGATGGGGATAATAGTAATTTTGAATTTTGTAGGATGTAGGACACGATGGTATTTCCGTCCAATTGAGCAGTCCGACTGGGGAAGTACCTCCGCCCTACAGAATACCGCGGCCATAATAACCTCGTGTTGTATTCCCTGCGGTGAGTAGTGTAGCCAGAGCTCACTGGAGAGTTTTTGTGCTATCAGTGGGAAGACCAAAGGCTATTCCTACTTTGTCTTCTACACTGACGGCTCAGAAACTCTCTGTGTTTAAAGGGTCGGCAGCACCAGTGTGACTCCCCTGGTGTTGCACACGTCCATAGGCCACGGTTACCACTTAATATCAGGTGGACCGTGTGTTTGTCTGCCACCTCAGAGGTATAAAAAAAATTACTGCTCTTTTAAAATCGGTGACAACAAGCAATCACACTAGCATTGATCGCTTAAAGCGATTATTTTTGTCAAGTTTTATAAAATGATGGCTGATCAAATCATCGCACTATAGCTTATCATTTATCGTGTAACTATATTTTGGCCGTTAGCATAAAGGTCAATTCAAATCAGGCGGAAAAATATTCGAGCACTTTTAAGTGGTAATTCATTTAAACAATTATGTACAAATGTTTACAGAAGCATTGTATTACTGATTTTAGGTTGATATATAATTACCAATTGAAAACTACTCCATATAAGGATCATTTACCAAATATGGAGTCTATATGAAAATAATGAGATCCAAATATGGAATAAATGAGATTAATAATAAAGAGAACTATAGCCCGTAGGTCACACCTTATCTGATCACCAATCAGAATTGTTCCGCATAATATATTACGTAAATATGCTAAATAACTCGGGAAATAATTGAATAACGAAAATCGATAATGTAATTAATCAGATTGTCCTCCATAATCCCCCTACACCCACTAGTTGGTGAACTCGGTCGAATAAATAGGTCATCTGTCAATATTTGCGGCAGATTTCACAAATATTAGGTCCTTACGTATGAAATTAGCGTTTTGTCGTACTGATCAATTTGATCTGAAATATGTCCTCTTTGGTTAAGAATTCCAAATTCAAATTAATAAATTCATTTAGCTGTTTTTTTTTCTTTGGAATACAGTCATTGGTATATTTACGAGTACGAGTTCTACCGTGGCACCAGTGCTGCAGAAACAGCACGAAGAATTAATGATGTGTACGGCGCTGGTGTCGCTAAAGACAGCACGGTACGTTTTTGGTTTCAACGTTTTCGTTCTGGGAATTTCGACCTTAAGTATCAACCCCGTGGACAGCCGGAGATCAAAGTGAAAAACGAAGAATTAAAGGCTATTGTGGAAGCGGATCCATCACAAAGCACTTCAGAGATAGCAGCAGGCTTCGGGGTAAGTGACAAAACTGTATTAATCCACTTGAAGCAAATCGGGAAAGTAAAAAAACTCGAACGATGGGTACCTCATGAATTGAGTGAATCGAACTTGCAAACTCAGGTCGCCTGCTGTGTTACTTTGCTCAACCGACACAATAATGAAGGGATTTTAAATCGAATCATTACTTGTGATGAAAAGTGGATATTGTACGATAATCGAAAGCGCTCATCGCAATGGCTGAACCCTGGAGACCCAGCCAAATCCTGCCCTAAACGAAAATTGACTCAGAAAAAGTTATTTGTAAGTGTTTGGTGGACTAGCGCCGGTGTCGTTCACTACAGCTTTTTTAAATCTGGCCAAATGATTACGGCAGATATCTATTGTCAGCAACTGCAAACCATGAAGGAAGAACTAGCTGTTAAACTACCGAGATTGATCAATCGCTCTAGGCCACTGCTGCTTCGCGACAACGCAAGACCACACACTGCACAACAAACAACCACTAAGTTAGCTGTGCTAGAATTGGAATGTCTGCGACATCCACCGTACTCAACGGACCTTGCTCCAACAGATTACCATTTCTTCCGGAATTTGGACAACTTCTTACAAGGAAAAAAATTCCACTCCGAAGCAGCAGTCCAAACCGCCTTCAAAGAGTTTATTGATTCTCGCACCCATACAGTGTATTATTTTGCCTCAGTAGCGGTCATCCTCATCTTTTTATGTCTGACGATAGATAACTACCTAACTAAATTTGTAGTAAAACTCCAAATAATTTATCTCTCATAGTTTTAGAGAAATTGAAGAAATCGAGAAAAGTCCATAGAAACCATAAAAACCATTTATCTCTTTTGTTGTTCGTTCTTATTCACGGATTTTTTTTTGTATGATTCTGTTATAATTTAGGCACCGATTTATGAAAAAAAAGAAACCTTATCTCGTCTATTTTAGCGAGCATATATTTTTTTATTATTATTTCATTTAATTTTTAAAAGACGCATCCCTTGCCGGTCGCATTTTTTTTTAGTGCCTAATTGTTAATGGTGGTTATTACTACTACCACAAAAATAATCAGACGCTACCAGTACAGGACAGCTGTGATATTCAATCTTTAAGTTTTGAGCTAGGGTTGTCTCTCGTCGTCTATGGTAGATATAGTTCAGTTTGGTCATTATATTTTTTTATTTTTCAGTCTGCACTACTTATCTACTTACTATTATGACAAGTACACTACATTTCAGTAAAATAATAATAACAATAATAATAATAATTCTTAAACATATTTTAAAAAAATATTTAAAATGTAATTGATATATATTTAAAACTGAATAAAGAGAATAATAATTCTAAATTTATATAAAAAGTGTAAAACGTTTATTAAAAACCAAGAAGTAGTTCTGTCGTTACTTCAAAAATAGTTGAACCTGAAATTCATAAAATTCAATAGACCACCTCTGAGGTATGAATCAAAGAATCAATTTCGTTTATTCAGTTTAGGCCCATAGAGAGCACATAGGAACGTCATTTTTTACAATTATCTCTAGAAATATTATAAAAATATAAAATATTATATAAAGTAAATAAACCATTTGAAAATGTTTTTTTTTGCTGGTTGGGTAAGTTGTTTCTACTGAGAAGTGTAACGGTAACAAACTGAATAAAAGTACCATACCTTAAATATATCGTAACCATGATTATCTGGTCTAAGATTTTAAGGTGCAGTGTATGGTCGTTACCGTTATCGAAAATTATTAATGGATCATTTGTGGTCAACTCCACCTATTCAAATTGAATATCTGATTCAAAAGGGTAATACTGAACATTATCAGGTGACAACTGATAATGTTCAGTATTACCCCTACTTCTAATAGAGAAAAAACTTTCGAGAGTAAAGGCATCTTCGGTTTGCGACGTTTATTGTGGGACAATGTTGATGAATATGGATCGAATGATTCGAGTCCACGGTGAAATAATCGTATTTTTTTTCTTTACAATTGTTCCTCGCTAAACTTAATCGTTTAACGGCAAGAGCGCGCTCTTAGCTGTGTATACTATATAACCTACCTAACATATTTATTATATAATTAAAAATTAAAAATAAAACAAAACAGGTACAGAAATAAAAAGTAAAACAAAATCTAGTAAAGTGATAGTAGTTTTCCGATCTAACTAACGATCATAACGCCAAAATTGGTTTCTGGATTCCCCGGTTTATGTTATTTTTACCACGTTGCCATTCGCAAGAGACATACATACACATGTCTGAAACGTCTTACAAATATTTGCGAAAATTTAAGAGTTCAGCAATATCTCAGCAGTGGAGGGGTATCACTAAATCATGCCACAATTTTAAGTCAATCTAACTCTATCTTAACCGTCAATCTAAATATTATAAATTTCGAATAATTGTATTTTTTTATGACAACCCTATTTCCATAGAAATTATAAAAAAACTTAGAAACGTCATACCTCAGCTGTCCTGCATTGAAAATAATCAAAAATTTGTAAATAGGAAGCTACAATGCTAGAGTGTATTTGCCAAGTGAAAAAAAATGCGACCGTCAACTAGAAAATTTTCCATTTAATTTTTTCTGAAATTTCTAAAATATTTTTTTTTTCGTGTTCCAGGTCATTTGCAGACCTGTAATTTTAACACTCAATTATGTATATATTTCGCCATTTATTAGTAATTTTAACTATGATCAATTTTAATAATTTCGCGCTAAATCTGTAAAAATCTTTTAGACAAAGTTCAATGACCTTTCAAGAAAAGCTACATATTTTAAAAACCAAGCAATATTGTTAGTCTGGTGTGTCATAGTATGCTGCATTATGATTATATGCATCGAAATTGGCTATAAAAGGAGGATGTCCGCTACTGAGGCAAAATAATACACTGTGATGGTTTTTATAGTAAAGGGATCAATAAACTACTCATAAGATTGCAAAAGTGCATAGATAACAACGGTTTTTATTCCTCCCGTACAAAACGCCAATTTGTATGAAATTGGCCTTTTGTACGGGAGGAATAAAGAGTCGTTTTTTTTTGTAAAATATATTTAATTAATCGAAGTATGCACCGTTGTTATCTATGCACTTTTGCCATCTTACGGGTAGTTCATTGATCCATTTACTATAAGGACCTAATATAACAAACAAGATGTCACCCGCGACCCGGCCCATTAGGTATTCTAAGACTAGTTCAGGAATAAATGCAAACTATGTGTTATTTCAGACTGTAATCTATCCTTGTGCCATATTTCAGTTAGATTCGTTCAGCGATTTGAACATGATTGACTAAGAAACTTTCAAATATCTTCACAAATTTTCACATTTATATAAGCTGGTACACCTAGTGTTTGATGATCGAGGCTCTGTAGATTGCCCGGGAGGGGGAGGGGGGGGGGGCATATTACTTTCCCTGCTGGTGCCAATAAGCTAGCTTATTGCTACTGAAAACATCATGACAACACCTAAAATTATAGTTCTAACAAAATATTATAGTTAAATTTCATAACTTTTCTCAAAAAACCCTCTTAAGCCCAATTAACAGAGAGGAAAAAGTGCCTCATAAATCTTAATGAAATCTGAGGGCCGTCTATTAATTAAAGAGAACCTAAAAACAAAAAGTGTAAAATATGACACACAGCAGACTTGTTCTAAACTAATTACATGTTTTACTTAGAGTTTATGAAACAGAAAAATGGCGCCCAACGTGGGACCTGATATTATGGTTATATTTTATGAAAACGTAATGAAATGTTCTGGTTGTGTTGTATTTTTATTTAAAAGTTTTCAATTCTATATTTATGTGTGTTTGTTATGTTATTATTTTCATGCTTACGGTAACTCGTGGCTCCATATGCACATTGATTGTTTGGCACTAACTCAAAATTACTTAGGTATACTTACATTAGTGTAACAACTTAGTTATTTAGGTTAACTATAAACTCAACTATTTACAGATAAATAATAAAAATATACATACATAAAAAACAATATAGGCGTTGACTGGAGAACCTGTTCCGTTTTTTTGGTCGGTTGAAAAATAAGTGTTCATTCGGCCTTAATATACTTCGGTTTTTGCCTCTTTGTCCCTAAATTTACTCATGCGCTTCGTTCATCCCAGTTTTGGCCACATATGACACTTTTGGAAAAAAATTACAAAATACTCTCAGCAAAATTTTAAATGTGGCCTTGAACGACCGAGCCTAGCTCAAAGCGTCCTTGCCAGTTCGCTTGGGTAGTCTCGCCGTTCGCAAAATTTCAGACGTTAGTCTTCCAGCATTTCCGTCGTCGATCCACGGCATGGAGGAGTTAATCAAAAAAAAACCTCATAAACACACAGGTTAACTCTGAGGTGCCGTGCAAGTCTGAAGCCATTAATGCTTGGAAGGTTGCTTGTCCTAACACTGAGTTGCCTGGTATCCTTTTTTCCCAGAGACAATGGGATCCGCCGCTCTGCAAGCTGGTAAGCGACAGTTAATAACCTTCCCATGTTTCAGATCTGCGCGGCTGTTGGCTGTTGGGGAATGGGAATGAGGTCTTTGGATTCGGGCACTCCTATCGCCCAATATAGGCACTATATTGGATTATACTACTTTCCGCCTTGCCACTTGCCTTCGCTTAGGAGTGCTGTGTGATTTTCGCCATCGTTGCCAATGCAATGAAGTTTCGATAGTTTTGGCAACCATGGCCTTTCATATTGCAGAAGCGATGGGCGTACATCGCGACACGCCTGCATCAATGACATTATCCGCCATGCTATTGCCACTTCTGGTGTGCCATTTGTGAACCTAATGGGCTGATGCGTTACGATGGTAAGATGCCGAATGGTATGTCGTTGCTGCCTTGGAAGATGGGTAGGCCTTTGATGTAGGACGCATCGTGTGTCTATAATCTTGCGCCTTCATATCTTCCAAGCACGGCAGGCTGTGCCGGCGTTGCTGCTGCATCTGTCGGTTTTTATTAACATTTAACTACTGTAAGAGTGATTGTCACGCGGGCACTATAAAAGGATTTATCGAAGGTGCGTTGTTGTCTTATAAATCGAAAAATACCTAAGATATAGACCCCAATGTAAATTAGGTATATGCTTTGGAGATTAGCGTATGCGTAATGGCCCACAATTGGTTTATGATAAATTTATCGGAAAACCTCAAACGGCGCAAATACTATAACTTAACAGGTGATTATGTACTCGTATTTGAGGTTGAAACGTGAGTTACATGGGGTCCAAGGGACCGCTTTCTATACAAAGATTTGACATAGTGACTGATCGACACTACGCGTGACCAGAAGGCTGGTTATTATCTTGCACAGAGGATAAGCGTTGCCGTTCAACGTGGCAATGCTGCCAGCCTTCTAGGCACGTTACCGGTCGTTGATGGTGAGGAGGAATTTCACGACGCATTAAGTATGTAAATATCTCATTTATTAATTTTAGCTTGTTTTAGTTTCTAGTTTCAAATTTAATTTAGTATCATTTATGTTTTATTGCATATATTTTGAAAAATAAACGACCAACAAGTTTCAGTTACAAATTATCCACCCATCCATTCAAACATTCTTTATAAAAGTAGTAAAAGACACCATGGTAAAAGATAACAAGCTACTCCGTAACAAAATTATTGCCTCAGAAACAATTATGCAGCGATGGCAGCTTACATGATGACCCAGATTTGATTACTGGCTCGAGCAAAATGCTATTGGCTATTTCGTAGTATCGAGATTTAATTTTTTACCTGTTGATAAGGGACGATGTGGTTGACAGTGTGACATGCTTACCTAGAAGTAACCTGTTAACTGTAGTCTATCAATCCCAAGTGTATCTTTTGACAGTTAAAGAAGTCCCCGAAGTGGTAGGTATAATTAATTTTCTTATAATTACCTACAATTCACCTACTGTGATTTTTTATCCCACCTAATAGGGCCTATTGCCCCTAATCCCACCCATTGCCGTCCAGCAGGCAGTTTATCAGGGTCTGTATGTTCTATCACTCATAACATTTCTATACCTCGCTACATTCAAAATCAAATCTATTAGCCCACTGCAGTCCACTGCTGGACATAGGCCTTCCCCAATGTGCGCCATTTCGTACGATCCTCCGCCTTCCGCATGCAGTCCGCCCCAGCCACCATTTTCAGGTCATCGGTCCATCTGGCTAGGGGGCGTCCTACCCTTCGCTTGCCTTCTCGCGATCTCCACCTAGGACTCGTCTGCTCCAACGGCCATCGGTCCTTCGACAGACGTGGCCAGCCCATTGCCACTTCAGCTTGCTTATTCTGCGAGCTATGTCAGTAACTTTGGTTCTTTGTCGGAACTCCAAGCATAGCTCGCTCCATAGCCCGCTGCGCGACTTTTAGTTTATGGACTAGCCCTACCGTTAGTGTCCTCGCTACATTAGTTTTAAGTAATGCTGTTTGTAGAATAGTAAGTAGGTCTTTTTTTTTAACGTGTGGAAACCCCCACGGTCTTCACCCTATCGGTGCCGAGGATGGGGTGGGCGTGTCGGAATCGGACCTACTAAAACCACACGTTGTCCTTCTCAAGTATCCATTGCTGGGCACCCCGGGTAAGCCCTCGAAGGAAAACCCCAGGATTACCGGCGGACTTTGACCGCTACCGCGGCCTCGCCTGGTGGGGTCGGGTTTTATCCCGCGTCGGTGAGTTGGCAGGCGTGTGTAGTACAGGACACACACGACACGCCTCCGCCACGGCCTGCTTCTGTAAGGACGGCGAGTCGGTAGCCCCGGGCGTAGACGAAGTACGGAACTCGGGGGGCAGGGTTCTCTCCCGCTCCCTCTCCGCCGCCTCTTTCGCGCGCATTACCTGCTCGCAGAAAGAGGCGGCGGCGTGCCACTTGCTCCCGTCGGAAACCACGGCCCTCACCATAGTCTGTACTTACTATTCAACAAACAGTATTGAAAATCCTCTAAAGCTTTTATACGAACAAAATATAGTTGAAAGGAATGACAGGCTTTCCATAAGTCCTCTGTTTACGATCATTTTATGAAACAGAATAATACCCGCATGTTGATGTTAATCACAGCACTGAACCCCTTTTAATATTTTACGCAGCTGCTGTTGCGACTGGCGGCGTATCAGTTATTCAGATTTATGTGCAAAGGGGGAGATATTTGCAGCTTGTGACAGGAATAAAAGTCAGAGGGAGTAAAGGATATGAAAGAATAAACGCACATCTAAGGCCTTAATGCCTGAACAATACGCAAGCAGAAATTTTTATTTCGAAAATGAGTTTAGATCGAACGTACCATCTATAAGCTTCACGGTATCGATTGTTCAAAAATTCGATGCGTAACTTCATGGCATAGGCATACTGGTTGTTGGTACATGTTAATTATTAATATTTTTTATTAATTCTCAATCATCCCCAAATTGTTTCGAAATTTATAAAATAAAAAAAACGGGTTTTTTTACGTGCGTGAAATCCCCACGGAGCCGGAGGAGGGGGGGCTCCGGCTCCGGTATCCGTGTATCTTGACTAGCCCGCGAAACTGAAACTGAAAAAAAATTGAATACCAAAATCCGTTTAAATAAAAGCGAAATACCACTCACTGATTAATCATAGAAACTCAGAAACTATAACATCTACAAACTTGAAATTTGACAAGTTGGTAACGTACAGGATGTAAATTTCCAATTTTACTAAACTCTACCCCTAAGGGTGTAAAACGGAGATTAGAAATTTGAATGAAAATGATATGTTTTTTTGAAGTAAGAGACTTAAAATAAAACTGTATGCTCTATAAGATATATGGCGTGGAGGTGTACTAATTATGTATCCTTAGAAATCAACCCCTTTAAAGGTTAAAACAGAGGATGGTAGTTTGTATGAAGGTCTAACTCGCTCCACGCGTACGAAGCCGCAGGCCGCCGCTAGTTATTTATACACGTATGACGAAATAATATCGTGTGAAATATTAAATCTGGTACTGTTTATGATTAACGTCAAATGTAAATTAGGATATGGCTGTTTTATGGCTTGGCTAAGTAACGAATCATGTTACTAAATGTTTTATGAAAGTATAACTTTATATGGAACCAAAATATGAATAACAATCGGCCAACTTCCGTACCATTTTGGTTTTAATATTTAGTTATTATAGCCGCAACAGGAATTCATCATTTGTGAAAATTCCAACGACCTAACTATCACCCCGAGGAGGGCCTGACCGAGAGGGATGGCCGGGTCAGCCGGTGTGCGAGGGATATGTCGCATGATAACCTCGCCTTCGGCCTAGCACTACGACCCAGAGACGGCTAGCGGTTTAGTCGGTTCGAGTCCGACATAACCTCCCCCTCCGGCTCCGGAGGGATGGGTATCCGTGGGGATTTCCCGCACGTAAAAAAAGAAGACCTAACTATCACAATCTATGAGACATAGCCTGATAACAGACAGACAATGAAGGTTTAGTCATAGAGTTCTTACCCGTTTGGTACGGAATTCTAAAAATAAGTTGCATGCCTGAATTTCAGTTGGATTCGAACGTGGGGTAAAAGTAGGAGGATTGGGAGCAATGGAGCCCAGCAATGGACTGCAAGAGGCTAATTAATTTATTGACTGGATAGATTTTTAATATTCCCGGCGATGAGTAGGGTAGCCAGAGCTCCTTGGGGAGCTTTTGAGCTGTCAGTGGGAAGACAAAGGTCCTGCTTCGTCTTCTACAATGACGGCACGGAAACTTTCTGTTCTTACAGGGTCAGCAGTACGAGTGTCACTCCTTTAGTATTGCACACACGGTAAACACTTTCCATCAGGTGGGCCGTGTGCTTATCTGCCACATAAGTGGTATAAAAACAGAATATACCTATCTTCAATGAAAAACACTTGTACTATTCCACATTATTAATTAAATTTCTGACCGGTTTCGCCTTACGGCATTATCAAAGGTTGATACATGTTTTTTGGGTTACATCTGATACCCAAAAAACATGTATCGACCTTTCATTAGCCATCAACCATCGATTACTTTGTGAAATTCGCAAAAAAATAAACATATTTAATAATATTCGCCGAGATTGCACAAAACAACATCTCCGTACCTCCTACTTTTGTCACATACAAGGAAATAAAGAGAAAAGTACAATAAACCAGAATGTAATGTAGGTATTGGGGTCACGTACGACGCCATCTTGTGAATGATTAATGACAAACGTGACGTTTTTGGGGATTGTACGACAATTTGGGACAATCCAGAGCAATTTCGTTCATTACGCAGGTATAACTTACCTGTTTTAGATGTAAACCTTATTTTCTTTTTTATTTGCTATTGCTAACACACAGAAGCGATTATGTTCAGGTGTGCTTATTCTTCGTTAAACGATCAATAGGTTAGGCATGGTTGCTATTGGGATGGGTGACCATTTAGAGTGATTCATTCTTAGCAGATCGATACATCCGTTTGAGTGTAACTAAGTAACAAATATCTTTATTATAACCATTTACAGATTAAAATATTATAAGGTGACAGTTTAGGTGGCCCCATCAATATACTTCGGGCCAAGCCAATGTACCCGACTGCGCCGGAAGGAGGGTTATGTTTTTTGAGCGTATGTATGTATGTATGTATAATTATTTGGCAGGCTCTGCAGCCTGAAGGGCTCGATGGATTTCAGCTTGAGAGGTTTCGTTAGATTCGTATTTACTGAGAGTGACACTAGGTATATCAAAATCATAAAAAGGCGGAGTTTAGTAAAAAAAAATAATTCTCTCTAATTTCTCTAACAAAAATACCCATTTGTACCCATTTGTAAATCTCAAACCCGATGAAAATTAATGGGTACCGCCTGCTATAAAGCTTGTTTCGATCTTTTCAGCATCAGTCGGGTTTTTTTATTTTTTATAATTTATTTCCTTCTAGTTCCTTAGTTGCTGCAGTTAAGAAAGCCAGCAACTTCCATTTGGATGTAGTAACATCCTGGTCGAGCCAGAGCCACATGTGACTTCGATTTGGCCCCACAGTTGTAATAACCACGGTATGTCCATCCTGCCCCGGGATATGGAGTGCAAAGCCTTGCTAGCGCCGCTGGCCTCAAGCCAGTACATCTGCTGATTGATGAACGAGATGCCCAGACCCTGCTTTCCGGCTTTTATGATGGATGAGATTTTATAACGGATGTTAGTGTGACCATTGGCATCTAAATCATTTACAACGACACCCAGAACTGTTTGGGCTTTCAAAAGCGCTTGTCTCACGCATAAACAGAGTATTTTTTATGTTGTAAAACGATGTAAAAATAAACACCGGCGAGTGACATTATAAAATATTCAGTGACGGTGCACAGGCTAATACCTGACCTACTTTCAATAAAATACCCTTTGTATTCTGACATGCCTACAGTTTTTCACATAATTTATGATAACATGCTGTAATAATGGTCTCTTTTGGTAGTGAATTTTGGCTTTCTGCTGAATCCACGGCGCTTCTACTGTCCAGTTTTGTTTTCCTAATATACTGTTACCTTAATTACTTTCTCGAAGGTCCTCCGGTGTACAAAGTACACGGTAGCAGGTGGGCTATTGCCTGTGAAGCAACTCCTCACGTACACAGCAGGTCTGAGTCATTCGAGAAACACTACCTAGACCAATTCTCCCTGCTTCGGCTGACATGTGTTCGAAGCCTATTTAAGGATTTCCACCTGATCCAGGAAAGATATCTGGGGGGAAACTCTGACGGTGGGATGAGAGGGGTCAGTAACAAGCTCCGTACTCTCCAGTGATTGACTCTGGCCGGGGAGGGAGCGCTAACAGCGTAAGCTCTGCATGACCAGAAACTCGCGGCTGGCAGTTACGCAAGGATGACGATTATAATAGATCGCAGAAACCTGTTGTTTTCCTCATTTACGAACAAACAAACATCTCTACAAACATTTACATCTATAGGTAACATTATAAGGCTGAAGAGATTTTTTTTATATAACTGAGGTGGTAGAGAAGCACGCGGCCCACCTGATGGAAAGTGGTAACCGTGGCCTATAAACGTATGTAACACCACAAGAGTAACAGTTTATCTGTTTAAACACTTTTGGTAAAATGCGCGACTCTCAGGAACTACTGGTACTAATTGAAACTCGGGCGTCGGAGGGCTCGGGCGTCGGAGGGCGCAAACTGACCTCCGCCCCCCATGAGCGCGGGCCTGAGGGTGACGGGTGGAGCCGCCCGTCACCCTAGCAGAAGCAGGCCACGGCGGCGGCGCGCATCGTAGGATGATACGGGCTTCCCCACACCGGGGTTGAGTCGGGGACCGCGTGGCCCCCACCTCCCGAGGAGGGCCAGACCGAGAGGGATGGCCCTGGGTCAGCCGGGGTGCGAGGGATATGTCGCATGACAACCTCACCTCCGGCCTAGCACTACGACCCAGAGACGGCGTGCGGTTTAGTCGGTTAGAGTCCGACATAACCTACCCCTCCGACTCCGGAGGGGTGGGTATCCGTGGGGATTTCCCGCACGTAAAAAAAAAAGGTACTAATTGAAAAATTCTCTTTGTGTTTAATAGCCCGTTGATCGAGAAAGGTTATAGGCTATAAATCATCACACTACTACTTAAGGGGGGCGGAGCAGTAATCATAAATATCAACAAACCTGACAAATATCCATACATTATTTGAAAATTAATAAATTACATGTAATAATGGCTTAAAAGGGTGCCACGAGGTTGAACTATGTCTCAGGCGAAGCCGGGGCCGATCGGTTAGCTTAGAATATTAGTATGGTTGCTCCCGTAGTAAATATTCGCAAATTTTTGAAATGAGTTGATAACTTCGACCTCGATTATATTAAAAAGTAAATATCCTTTATTATAATGAAAGGCCTGCCTTGTTCGCCGCCTACATAACTCTATATTTAATATTTTCTGCGGAAAATTTATCATAATAAAAGAAGTATGACGTTTTTATTTATAAAACCTTTACTTGTAAATTTAAATGGTTACAGGTCAACATTCAGTGCGGGATTTGAACCCGCAATAATTAATATCTAGATGGCATATTTGGTCAGTTAAAATTATAAGTATACTAAAAAAACATATCGGCCCATTTAGACCAATATGGATCTAAATGGGCTGAAATACTTACATTTATGTACTACTCTACTTTTTTAACTTTACATATTAGTTTTTCAGGATATCATTCTCATCATCCTAGTTTCAATCTAGGTTGCTTCCAAATCGCGCTCTCTGGAGTCGTAAGGATAGCTTGGATATTACGGGAACTATTATCTTCGGACCCCCAACTTCCATCTCAGAGCCCGGAGTCCGCTTATCAGCTTTTACTTTTACACTTATCACAGTCTTTGATATTTAATTAAATATATCTACAAGAGATTGGGTTATATGGTTAATATGGATTACAATTAGCTTATCAATAAGTCCACTGCAGTCCACTGCTGGACATAGGCATCTCCCAATGTGCGCCATTTTGTACGATCCTCCGCCTTCCGCATCCAGTCAGTCCCAGCCACCTTTTTCAGGTCATCGAACCATCTGGCCAGGGGGTGCCCTACCATTCGTTTGCCTTCTCGCGGTCTCCAACTCTAGGACTTGTCTGCTCCAATGGCCATCGGTCCTTCGACAGACGTGGCCAGCTCATTGCCACTTCAGCTTGCTTATTCTGCGAGCTATGTCGGTAACTTGGGTTCTTTGTCGGATAACCTCGTTTCTAATTCTATCCTTTAGAGAAACTCCAAGCAGTAGCTATTAGATTAAGTTTTTACACCACGTCTGTTCAAAAATATATTTAAGTCTGTATCTCCGACATTCACCTCTATATTAATAATACGACACAACAACCCAGTCTAATTTTATCTTCGAAGTGACGCAAGACTAAAAGGGTTGAACAGAACCATTCGCCTACATAATTAATAATAAACAGCGTAAATCTGCATATTCATAAAAGGAACTAAGAAAATTTTGTTGCCTGTATTTTTCTGACATATAGACTTCTATTTTACGTAAACGATTGTCTGAAGTACTTTAGATTAAATTTCAGTCAGCGGTCGCCTGGATGAGCCTTTCCAATCCAAAATCCCCCCCCCCTCCGCTGGCTCCAGAGGGGGAGGTTATATCGGACTCGAACCGACTAAAACGGAGGCCGTCCGTAGATCGCAGAGCAAGGCCGAAGGTGAGGTTGCTAGTGTATAACCCACGCGCCCGGGCTGACCCAGGGCTATCTCGATCAATCTGTCCGGGTGTCCCCAACTTGTCCCCGGTATAAGGGGGTTTAAAAATACCTTCTTTTCAATTGCACTTTCGATACAAAAGGGTAGACAGTAGCAGTACCTATAAAAGGGTACCTTTTAGTTGACATTACTCACACACACATATTAGTTGTTGACACTAATTCCTGTTTTGTTTAGCCTTTTGAATTTATTTCTTATTTTTTAGTCTGGGAGTCTTCAAGTCTCCAGTGGATAGGTCCCTTCTTGGCCAGCGTGCTTCATCTTAGACCATATAATTACTCACCATCAGGTTAGATCAAGCGAAACGAAAAAATTCATTGCTATAGACGAGTATTTCATAAGTTTTATCTCAAATATTTAATTCTCAACCCCTCCCGTGTTATTTCATTCATCGTCACCGGCGTTATTCGCTCGCTAAGCCAATTGGCTCAGCGTCCTTCCTTCAGCTAATGAATTATAGATTTAATGTTTCTTAATTAAGTCGCAGGCTTTATTCATTTACAGGCGGAATTAACGCAGCATTAAATATTAAATGTAATTTGGATGGATTTCTTGAAAAATGATTTATGTGAAATAAGAAACAACAACAAAAAGCCTATCTTTTTGAATAAAAAATTTAAGCATTTTTCATGCAATACTTTTGTTTTTCTTTTTCTATTTAAATCGATTTGTATCTTAGAATGAGAAATGCTTAAAAGTTCAATTCAAATTGTATGAGCGGAGTAGTCAAAAATCAATATTTAAAAATGATTGACAAATCATTCATTGGTTCCGATAGTTCGTAAGAATGTCGGTAGATGCTCCACTGTCGCCTCAAAGACGGATGTAAGAGGAGAAATTTGGATTGGTTAGGACGAGGTCTGGTGGTTTAGTGGTTAAAGCATTGCCCCTGTGATGCCAAAGATAGCGAGCATTGCTCTGGCTCAAACCCCGCACCGATTCAATTTTTTCTATTTAAATAGGTAAGCTGTTTTAAAAAGGATGTTACTTGGAATTGAATATTCAAGGATCGGGGTGCAGAACCTAGATAAAAGAATTAATGAACTGACTTGTATCGCGCGGCGTGAAAAAGCATCTGATGAGACCTCCATTATAACATGCTAGAATATGGAAATGGTGATCCTCTTTCCAGAAATTTTGCCTTCAGCTTACTATCAGACGAGGTGAAGTCAAATTGAGGTGTCATCACTACATAGTATAAAACAAAGTCGCTTTCTCTGTCCCTATATCCCTTTGTATGCTTCAACCTTTAAAACTACGCAACTAATTTTAATGCGGTTTTTTTTAATAGATAGAGTGATTCAAGAGGAAGGTTTATATGTATAAAACATGTTTAATATAGTAGAGGGTGCAGCGGGAACGGGATCTGACACCACGCGGGCGGAAAAATATTGGTGGTACGAAGTTCGCCGGGTCAGCTAGTATATTATAAATATAAAAAAACGACGGTGATAGAAGGCGAATATAGACTGGACTATTAGGTATACCTCGCGCCTTATAACTTGGAACCAAGTAGTTTGATTATCGATGATTGGTGGTCTTGAGTTCGTCCACCTCCATTACACCACGAATTATCTTCAAAAGACACCCAAAAACGCGTACTACGTTTATAGAGCACATTTTGAGCTCATTTTGTGTCCAAGATATAAGCCGGGACGTAACGTTACGGGTAAACAAAAGTGCTCCGATGACAATTAATGGCTCATCTAACAGGGACCAAAATATGAATTCACACACCTAGTATCGTACATATATTGACTTTCAGAGATATATTGTATCCATCCAAACGCCAATAACTCTATTCGCAAAGCTAAAGATACGAAATCGAAAAGTATACGAGCAAACTGGGAGTTTATTGCGTCTCGCGGCAAATAGTATCCTTCTGACAATTTCGTGATAGACACATCTCAATGTACGGGGACATTGGTATAGACTAGACGTGTATATCTGCGGTTTATACGTTACTGCCTATTTCAAATGGAAATCACAGACATATATGACCATTGCCCATTTACGATCATTGACTTCTGTATATAATACACCACGCCAGGAGGTACGACATGACGGTATTTCCGTCCAATTGAGCAGTCCGACTTTGTAAGTACCTCCGGACTACAGAACACCGTGGTCATAATAACCTAGTGTTATGTTCCAGGCGGTGAGTAGGGTAGCCAGAGCTCACTGGAGAGTTTTTTATGCTGTCAGTGGGAAGACCTAAGGCTTTTCCTGATTTATCTTCTACACTGACAGCACAGAAACTCTCTGTGTTTACAGGGTCGGCAACACGAGTGTGACGTCGCTGGTGTTGCACACGTCCATAGGCCACGGTAATCAGTTTCCATCAAGTGGGCTGTGTCCTAGTCTGCCACCAAAATGGTATGAAAAAACACTAGATAAGCTGTTCAGAACGTAGTGGAGTTTGTTGGACCGTTTCTTCTCCACTGGCATCTATAAAGCGGTGGTAAACTTAATTTTAAGCAGAATTTGACGTCAAAAAGATATATAGTAATCACATTACACAATTTTGAATAAAAATTTGAATTTGAATTTAAAGTAGAGTAGGAAGAAGAAAAGACTAGTAGGGGGTAGGATTTTGATCCATGATGAGCACCTACCAGTTAGCAGACTAGTGCTGAGACATATCTTAACGTTTAACTATGGATGTGCGGTCTCACAGACCGCTTGCAGTTTGTGATTCACGTGCTTCTCTGAACCGTACCCCACACGTCTGTCGGTCTCAGTAGCTTCAATTTTAATGATAAAACGACTGTTATAAAAGGAATTTACAACGCCAGTTGTATGTTTCGTAAGTAATTTCACTTCACATATTGAGAGCGATCTGTGAGACCGCACGTCCAAATGAACGTAACAAAAATTTCACGTCCATAGTTAAAGATTAATATATTTCACGTTCTTTAGAGCTTATCCAAGCTCAAATGACACGCTCCACCACCTCCCTTATGCATGCAAGCAAATTCTTTACGAATATTGTTATTGGATTTGTTGATCAAGTAATCATAAACTGCTAGCGTGTGTGGGAGCGAGTGAATGTTTTGTTCTATAAAATATGTCAGCACTTATCCCCACACAGAGCTCATTCGCATTTATTGCGCGACTAGTCGATCGCAAGGTTCGCATACATATCGTAATTCACGAAACAATCATTATTTTTACACAGATGAAGTGAATGTGTGGGCCACGTCATCTCAGTTTAGTTAAGTTTTTGTAACTGTACTCGGGTGAGCGATAGCGCATGATACAATTTGTTTTCTTTCTTTGCGAATTGTATACATATAAATAAAACTAGTCTTAAGGTGCTTACATAGAGAAGCGATAGCACCAATCAAGCGTGAATTTTTTTTTAAATCGACAATCGCGTTGGCTCGCGCGGGCAGACTGCTTCTTTTTGTAAGCACCCATAAAGCTATACTTGTATCTGTAAAATTCAAACAACAAAAAAGAAAATAAATTATACCATGCAACAGTCGCTCACTAAGTACAGTTAAAAAAATAAGTAATAGAAAATGTTATAATAAAATTCCACGACTCACTAAAGAAACTCTGTCATCATGTCTCAATATTAGCATAGTACATAATCCCCAGCATCTATGGACCCTCACAAGTCCTAAACAAACATACCATTAAATTTGCGACAAAAAATTAATGACCTTTGCTATGAACTAAGCAAATACGGGTAATGAGAAGCTGTTCTAAAATTTAAAGACGACACGTTTTGTAGGTTTGTTTTATGTAGGAAATGTCAAAGGTTCGAATGATACCCTCGGGGTTAAGGTACCTGTTGATTGACGGTATATAAATCACTACATAGTATAAAACAAAGTCGCTTTCTCTGTCCCTATATCCCTTTATATGCATACAAATATTAGCTCTAAGCGGGGATCGAACCCGCGCCTCCTGTGTAGTGGCCGAGTTCAACACAGCTACGCCACGGAGGCTGTCTAATTCGCTGAAGCTACGTAACATGGTTTCTTAGAATATTTTATTTATTCATTGAAACTCTCAATCCCAAGTCAGAATCTTTACAAACACAACGCATATACATAATTTAAACCCCTAAATTAATTCCCGTACTGCAAAGGGACTACAAAATTACACACTGAAGTTTCAAGAAGGAAATCTTACACCGAAAACATTTCACATTTGACTCTCTTAAGGCTGTTTTAAAGCATTGTGCTTTAGTCAGCATTGTTCTTTGTTTTGTGGAAGCCGAGAGAACAAAGCTGCTAGAACAATGGACGAACAAACGAAAAGTTAAATGCTGACGAATTAATACTTTAGTTGGGGTAGTTGCTTGACCTGCATTTGAGGATAGTCGAGAATAAAAATGGTTATTAAAACCTGTCAAGTGCAAGTCGGACTCGCGCATCAAGGGTTACTTACTATTATCTAGCAACTCTTGAAATCATGTTTGTTATATGAGAGCCACCGTTTCCATTTTATTCTGTTTCAGTATGTGTTGTTATACAGACTCCCGGGGAGGGCCAGATTCCTGAGGAGGGCCAGACTCCCGAGGAGGGCCAGACCGAGAGGGATGGGTGCGAGGGATATGTCGCCTGACAAGTTCACCTTCGGCCTAGCAGAACGACCCACAGACGGCGTGCGGCTTAGTCTGTTTGAGTCCGACATAACCTCCCCCTCCGGCTCCGGAACGGGGGTATTCCTGGGGAGTTCCCGCACGTAAAAAAAGGTATCACGATTCATAAAATGCAGACAGGCGGGCAGTGAAGTATTAGTAATAGGATTCTGTTTCTATTCTTTTGGTGCAGAAACCTAAAAACAAAAGACAGTGGTTCCAGGCCCGGCACGAATATTGAGGCAGTTCCTTTCTTTTTTGGAATCTTCATTTGATAGGAACTGTCAGTGATTTAGGAGGGTCCTTATACAGTGGTCTTGAACCTACCATTTTTTCGGTATTTCTACCGAAACGAGCCGTGGTCTACCGAAATGCGATGATTTTTCTACGATTTCCGACAATACATGGAAATTCTCCCGATTTTCTACCGATTTGGTGATTTAAAACCTAAATTGACAACCCTTTTCATTTATGTTTTTGGTTCTATTTTAGGGTTGGACAGGCAACACTAATTTCCATAAGTTTCGTTCAAAATAAAGTCAAAAATAATAAGTCGGAAATTCACCAAGCCCACTGGTGACGAGCAATAGTTACTTCCAGGGAATTCCTTGGCTAGTGACCGTTATAAAGAAACTCGAAAATTCCCCCAAAATGAATTTCTATTTAAAACTTCATTTTGGTTATTTAAGAAAATCTATTGTATTTAGAAGATGTTTAATACATTAAGTAGGTACACTCCATTTTATTGTATACCTTCGTCCAAACTTAAAAAAAATAACAGAGAGCAACGAACAATTTTTATAATAATAATAATAATAAAACATTACCATTGACATTACCATTCCGCATGACGAGAACCTCGTGAAGGCCGAGAAGGACAAAATCAGCAAGTACCTTGACTTGGCTCACGAGGTAACCGCCATGTGGGATGTTGATTCAACGATCATTGTCCCGATAGTCATTTCGGCGAACGGGCTGATAGCGAAAAGCCTCGACCAACACCTCAAGAGGCTCTCGCTAGATGGTTGGGTCAAGGGTCAGATGCAAAAGGCGGTCATCCTCGACACGGCACGTATTGTCCGGAGGTTTCTCTCTCTGTGACTCCGACCACCGGTAGCTTGGGCCCTGCCCCGCTATCGGTGGCCTTCTATTTTTTATATTTTTAAATAGATGTTTTCTTTTTGATATGTATTTAAAAATGTAATTTATAAGTAGTTTTGAATGAATAAAGAGATAATAATAATATTGTCTTTATTATACACCAAGTACATAATATCATAAAAAAATTTGGTTGCCTGTAAAGTCGGTATACGGGCGAAAGTTTTACGTGACAACGACTTTGAGTGGTAAAATAATTTTAATGTTTTTTTTCATTTTTTTTCATTCGTATAGTAGGAAGAAGGATGAAATAATAGTAACAATTTAAAAATGTCTGTCTCTCTCGCTCTTAGGCGGGCTAACCATGCCCGAGTGGAAGGGACGCGTGCCTCTCACTCGCTCTCATTGTGAGCGCATAACGTGAGCGGAGCGTAACGCAGTTTCTTGAAGTGTCACCCGGCAAACCAATTTATAAGACGTTGTCACGTCAACAAAACAATTTGGTAGGTACGTACAATTGGCGGCCTTATCGCTCTGCGGCAATCTCTTCCAGGCAACCATAGGATGGAGAGAAAAATAAGAGAATATATTTTAGGGTAGTTTGGTGTACATAGATATTATATCATTATATAGTCAAAAGATAAGAAAAAAGAACAGATAAACACAATAATTACCCAAGCATAGGTATATATAAATAAATCAAACATACATACTACATAAATAAATAAAACATATATACTATAAACACAAAAAAGGTACTAAGCTTTTACCAGGAAATTCTGTTAATCCACTGAGAGAATGGCTAGGTAATGTTCCTTGACTCGTTTTTTGAATATAGGCAAGGACTGAGCACGCCTAATAGCCACTGGCAGAGCATTCCACAACCGAGCCGCTTGAACCGAAAAGGATTTGTCGGCAAAGTTGGTGGAATGATTTGGCATACCTCATAAATTACTCACCAATAGCGTTGACGACGCCTTAACATTCGTCAATTGTCAGTCACTGGCCCACTTTTGAGCTCGATTGTACAAAATAATATAATGTAATTCTTTGTGCCATTTACAAGTTGGATTTAGCTTCCGGAAACAGCTACAGTGTTCATTCGAGGAATTAGGAGTGGGTTGTACGCCTTCAGTGTAGAACGCACGCGATGAGTTTCTAAGTTTTTTTTTAACATTACACACAACTCTATCTAGATCCATGGTAAGCATAGCCTAACTAGCTTGTGTTATGAAATATAGAATGCGGACAAACATACTTAGATACATTTTTGAAGTGAAAACTTCTTTAGCGGCGTTGGATGGGTACAAATTGATAAACTCGCGCGTCAGGATCGCTTGACCTTTGGACCGTAACCGACGACTGAATACTCATTATCATGCATACAAATATTTGCACTGAGCAGGGATCGAACCCGCGTTTCCTGCGTAGCGGGCCGCGTTCACTACCGCCACGCAACGGAGGCTGTTTAAGTTAAATGATTTGATTTACTATAGGAATGAAAGACAGCCTCTGACAGCTCTAAAAGCCTCAGTGGCGTAGTGGTAGTGAACGCGATCGCTACACAGAAGGCACAGGTTAGTGCGAATACTAGTAATACTTGTATGCATGAATATGGGTATTTGCATTGGTCTGGCCCCGGATGCTGCTAATTTTATAACATAACAAAACCACTGTCATACCGTTGACACTGTATAAAATGTCAATAAATTTTGGACTTTATGCCTGAGAATTATAGTACAAAATGAAATGAGACAGAGTTTATAATATTTTTCATTCACTATTCAAGATTGTCATTTAATTTAAGACTTTAATAGTACAGTAGTAAAGTATAAAGTTTAATGGCATTGGTTACAGTGTTTGTGGTAGTACAGTGGTTTTGCCACGAAGAAAATAATAGTAGAATCAGGGCCCTGGGGCCCGTTCCATAAAACTACAATTTACAAATTACAAGTACAATTCGATGTACACTGCGTAGTTAATTTGCCATATATTATAAAACCTTTTTAAATGACCAATTACCTACGCAATGTACATCGAATCGTACTTGTAATTTGTAAATTGTAGTTTTATGGAACGGGCCCCTGGTCGTGCCTCGGAAAGCACGTTAAGCCACCGATCTCGGTTGCCATATAAACATCTATGGCAGTCGTTATGATAGTTTTTCGTACTAGGAGCATGGACCGGGGTCCGAAATTCAATTGTTTAATTTAATGTTAAGCCTTCTAATAAATAAAATTCTTGTGACACAATGTTCGTTCCCATGCTCCTCCAAAACGGCTCGACCGATTCTTATGAAATTTTGTGTGCAAATCGGATAGGTCTGAGAATCGGTTACTATCTATTTTTCATATCCCGATCCGCGATAACCGACATCCACGCGCGCGGAGCCGCGGGTAGCAGCTAGTATTATATATGTTTAAAATTCAAATTTTTAAATTAAATTGAGATAGTTAATAATTTTAAATTCAAATGCTTAATCTTAAATAGAACATTACTGAAATTGAAATTCATGTTTGAAGTGACTAATGGACTCTTCCCGTAACCATAGGGCTGCTCTTTGTCTTGCTCAAAGAATAAGTATCGCTGTTCAGTGTGGTGATGCCACCAAACTTTTGGGCACGGTACCTTTTTTTTTTTTTATTTTTTACGTGCGGGAAATCCCCACGGACACCCCACCCCTCCGGAGTCGGAGGACTCGAACCGACTAAACCGCACGCCGTCTCCAGAGACGTCGTAGTACTAGGCCGAAGGTGAGGTTGTCATGCGACATATCCCTCGCACCCCGGCTGACCCAGGACCATCCCTCTGGCTCCGGCCCTCTTCGTGGGCACGGTGCCAGTAGAGGTCGATAGGGAGGAATTTTTCGAATGCCCAAAGTTGCAGTCTCTCACCTTTTTTATTTCATTTTTGTATGTTTTGTATAGTCAGCATAGTTTTATAATATTTTCTGAAAATAAATAAATAATATTTGATTAAAATTCCAATTAGAATTAAAGAGCATAAATTGATTGAACTCGCAATCTTTGCCTTACAAGGGCAAGAATGTCAGTAGATGCTCCACTGTCGCCCCAAAGACAGCTATAGAAGGAGAAATTAGAACTGGTTAATGCGGGGTCTGGTGGCTTAGTGGTCAAAGCATTGCCCTTGTAAGGCAAAGATCGCAGGTTCAAACCCGCCTTGACCGATTTAATTTTTCTCCTTTATTCGATTTAAACAACAGAAAATAAAGAATTCAATGTTTTATTAAAAACTCCGAATACATTTAATCAATGAAAAAAAAGCTGTCGTATAAAATATGTAATTTTCCTAGCAGCAATAACTATCGCATTATGAACGTTCCTCGAACGAGAATTCAGGTCAGGCTCATATTACAATTGTTAAACCCTTGAGGAAATGCAGCTCGAATACCTACCCATTAATCATTAATATTGACGGTAACATTGTACGTCGAGTAATTATATAGTTACTATGTTTGCTTACATTTTTTTTAAAACGATTGTAAATGGAATAGAGATTGAAATCAGCAACCAGCGACCAGTCCAGACCACTCCCCTGATTCTGCTAATTTTATGACATAACAACACCACTGTCATACTGCTGACATTGCATAAAATGTCATTAAATTTTGGACTTTATATCTTATTTTTAAAGTCTAAAATGAAAAAATAAAGGGTTGAATGAAATTTTGAAGCATTTACTATGCTAACTTTTCAAATCGATTAAGATAGGAAAAAGTGAATGCTCAGGTAGGACTCGGAATGCTGATGAATTAGGGGCCTGCTGAATGAGAGGGAATGCTCTGACCAGTGATCAGAGCATTTCCCCTGTAAAGGAAAGATCGTGGGTTCGAGTCCCACCTGAGCATTCACTTTTTCCTATCTTAATCGAAAAGAAAGGGTTTTTAACATTTTTCATTCACTCTACAAAATTGTCATTTAATTTTAGACTTTAACAACATCACATTAAAGTCTAAAGTTAAATGGGATTTGTTACAGTATCTGTGGTACAGTAGTGGTTATGCTTTTTTTTTTAAACGAATATTAGCAACCAAAGTTATCGAAATTACTAATATTCTTCTAACCCCTCCAACTAAGCTAAGTTGCTTGTGCTAGGAGTGGGTTCACGTCGGTAGTGTAATGGCCAGGATTCGAACCCGGGACCTCTCGATCGTAAGACTGACTTCTTAACCACTAAGCTACCGACGCGAAAAAAAATTAGCAGAATCAGGGCCCAGGCCAGAATTCTCGGCGTTTGAAATTCTCCTATAAACTATCTTGGAGCGATGGTGAACTTGAAAATGAGAAGCTTCCTATTTGTGAAGTCAGTCAAGTAACTTTTACACAGCCGTTCACCCATACTATTATAAATGGAAAATTGTGTGTGTGTGTGTGTGTGTGTGTGTGTGTGTGTGTGTATGTTTGTCCGTTTTTCACGGCTAAACCACAGAACAGATTTTGATAAAATTTGGTATAGTTGTAGATTAGACCTTGAGAAAGGATATAGGCTTTGTTTGCTCGCGATAACCGACATCCACGCGGGCGGAGCCGCTGGCAAAAGCTAGTACTGCATATTTTGACAATCGCAAGAGAATACAACTTTACTTTCAGTTGAACTACAATCATGTAAATTAACAAAATAAAGAGAAATATCCGAAAGTAGTAAATTGAAAGTCTGTACGCTTGAAGAAAATAAAGAGTACGTAAAATGATTGTCGTCTCACAAGTATATTTTCCACACGCTCACGTCATTTTCAATACCTTTTAGCTCACAGAACGGCCATTACCGTATTACTTCATACACTTTCAAGGGTAAACTCAATTTTGGGGCAAACACACTAAATTGTGTGGGAAGAAGTGATAAAATATATTCTCGATGGATTAAAAAACGAAGGCTCAAACAGCTAAACGAACAACTTTGGTACAAAGATATTCAGATTCTTTTTATACCACTTAGGTGGTAGACAAGCACACGGCCCACCTGATGGAAAGTGGTTACCTATGCCTACGTGTGCAAAAAAAAACGAATAGAGAGACGTAGAGATTGTAAACTTCAGTACCCCTAGCACGAACACCTATCTTAATCGTGTCATAGACGTATTGAGAGAACTTAGCATTGCAATTGGCCGCCTACACACACACACACACACACACACACACACACACACACACACACACACACACACACACACACACACACACACACACACACACACACACACACACACACACACACACACACACACACACACACACACACACACATAGCTTCACAGTAGGCAGGCGGCCAATCACAACGCTGCATACTCCCAATACGTTTACGATACGATTACTATAGTTGTTCGTGGTAGGGGTACCCAGCATTGCGATTGGTCGGCTACACACACATACAGGTTCACAGTAGGCTGGCGGCCAATCACATTGCTTCGTTCTCTCCATACGATTACGATACGATCACGATAGTTGTTCGTGCTAGGGGTACTGAAACTATTAACTCCACGGTAATACAGACATTCCTAAAGAGGCATAGATTAATGCCTTCATATCGACAAATATGTTTTTCGGTTCCACATAATGCCTATTGCCGTCAAGCGAGCCCTTTAGCCGCCTTCCACAACACTACAAGAGATATTTTTTTTTTTTTGTGTTAGGTCGTGTGCCTAGTGGGCCTACCAGTCCACCCGCAGTGGGGTGGCCCGCGAAGCTGGGACCTATTCTCTTTCCTCCCTCACAAAGTGAAGGCTTTTATATCCTAGTCTAGTGTGATGTCAATAACTTTGGAACAGTTCCCCTTTTTTGGGGGTTTTCGTTTATTTATTAAAAAAAAATAGATACATTGTTGAGTACATTGAATTTGATACAATTTTGGAATAATTAATTAAATACTGGTAAAAAAAAATTTATATAAACAGTTAAAAACAATTAACATACAATTTATAATGCAATTTGAGTACAATTAAAATGCCATTAAAACCAATAAAGAACAATTAAGATATACAATTAAAATACAATTATTATACAGCTAAAATATACAATTAAAATTCCGCATTCACAGCATTATTACAGTTTACAAGTATTAAAATTCAATAGTTAAAACAATAATTATAATTAAAATATAAAAATAATTGAAATAAATAAAAGATTAAATCACAATAGTAAAACTTTGCAATAACTAAGATAAAAACCATTTTTGAAACTTGTACTCTATTTGGAGTACTGCACCCTTCTCCGAACGACGTATTTTTCGGTGACGTGCTGGAACCGCCGTATGCTGGCAGCGCAACAGCGCTTATCATACGGCGTCCAACACGTCACCCGTCTCTGTTCCTCTCCATGCACTTCTTAACAATCTGGGTGCAGTACTCCAGAAACTGTTCCCTATACCCATTATCTTTAAAAATCTCCAATAGCACCTCTTTTCTTAGCCCTTTTCCTATTTCCATTTCCATATTGTACCTTGCTACCCCGTTCGCAGGGCAGTCACACAGGAGATGGGAGACCGTTTCGTCCTCAGTCGGACTACAGATGCACGATGGGTTCGCCCTGCACTTAAAAACAATAATGTTTGGTATTGCTTATTTAGAATTTTTTTAAAAATCATTTTACCATTTTTGAGGACTGCGGAGGGATGTAAAAACCGCCTGTATAAAAAGTAAAATATACTTCACAAAAAGCGTTTAACGTAACTAAAATATTTCACTTCAAACATATATCACATGTGAATTTTCATAATTTGGAAAATTGCTACTACTGTAAATAAATTATTTATTTATACAAGCGAACCTAAAAAAGGTTTCATTCCTTTCATTCAATACGGCAAATTAACAGCCAACACGTAATATTACCCACCACATCCAATCACTGCAAAACAATAAATAAAGCAATCTGATTCTCTGGGAATAAGAGTTAGATAATAAAAACAACATTACCAGCACTCAATCTGTTATGTCACTCACGGTATAGGAACAATAAAGTATAGGATAGCAATCAGCTGTTTGTGACGTTCAACAAACACACATAATTCTTGTCGTTAACTGACGATGGGGTTTTTTTTTATACAACTTAGGTGGCAGACAACCTCACGGCCCACCTGATGGAAAACGGTTACCGTGGCACATGGACGTGTGCAATACCAGGGGAGCCACACTCGTGCTGCCGACCCTGTAAACAGAGAGAGTTTCTGTGCCGTCAGTGTAGAAGATAAAGCAGGAATAGCTTTTGGGTTTTCCACTTACAGCACAAAAACTCTCCAGTAAGCTCTAGCTACCCTACTCACCGCCGGGAAAACAACACGAAGTTGTTATAGCCGCGGTATTCTGTAGGGCGGAGGTACTTCCCCAGTCGGACTGCTCATTTGGACGGAAATACCGTCGTGTCCTACCTCCTTTACATATATGTTGTACACATATTAAATGTTGGTCAAAATACAATCAATTCATTGAAATTTTGAAGCAAACAGCGTGACAGCTATTCCTATTAAATCGATTTAAATATTTAGGAAAACTTTAAATCGTTCTAGGCGATATTTGAACTCGCGATCTTAGCAGTACAGAGGCAATGCTTTGACATTTAAGGTACCAGACCTCGCCCGAACTAATTCAAATTTTTACTTTTATATCTGTCTTTGAGTCTACCGATATTCTTACGTACTCTATGAGAACGTAGCATACAAAATACTTTTAAAAAAATCATTTAAAATATTCTTATTAATTTAGATTGTTGTAGATAGGTTCGGCGGCATGAGTGTAACGTCCCCGGTGTTGCATACGTCTATAAGCCACGGTAACCACTTTCCATCAGGGAGGCTCAGACTTGTCTGACCCATAAGTAGTATAAAAATTTGAAAAGACAATCGGCAAGGTATCGCCCTATGACGGTGGTATGAATTCGAACCCGGGGCCTAAGAGCATTCTCAAACTCATCCGATATCCGATATCGGTATCGGACGCCGATAGCCGACCTACGGTCATTTGCTCGAAAGCACATACTAGTTAGAGATGCTAGGGATAAAAAAATAATGCAAGCAATTTTCGACTTATTGAAATGATATCATATCGAGTTTTTTTTTACATTCGTGATCATAGACATCTATTAACGCGAAAAGACACGTAATTATTAAGGTCGAAAATTGCTTGCAGTCGCTGTTTTAATCCCTTTGTGATCCGATATCGGGCAAACAAAGTGGTGTCGTCTCCGGTAACCGACATCGGGCCGGACTATGTGAAAGACAGATACATATGTCATACATTTGACTTTCTTCGACATCGTATATCAGATATCGGACATCGAGTATCGGATAGTGTGAAAACCCTCTAAGGCTGACTTCGTTATGTCGGACTCTCACTCACTCCGGGGCGTAAGACTATCTAAGACATAACCCTCGTCCCTGGGCTGACCCAGGGCCATCTCTGGTTCGAAATAACCCCCTCTGTTATAAAATACCCGGTGTACACATCTTGCTCCCTGAAAGCGCCACCACTTACTACTTCTTCTTCAGTAGTTTTTTCTAAATTCCAAAATCCAAAGAGGTAGAACATGCCGGTATTTCCGTCCAAATGAGCAGTCCGACTGGGGAAGTAACTCCGTCTTACAGAATACCGCGGCATTAATAACCTCGTGTTGAGTTCCCGGTGGTGAGTAGGGTAGCCAAAGCTCACTGGAGACTTTTTGTGCTATCAGTGGAAAGACTAAAGGCTATTACTGCTTTGTCTTCTACACTGACGGCACAGAAACCCTCTGAGTTTACAGGGTCGGCAGCACGAGTGTTATTACCCTGGTTTTGCACACTTCCATAGGCCACGATAACCACTTGCCATCAGGTGGGACGTTTGCTTGTCTGCCACTTCAGTTGTATAAAAAAGAATCTAAGTCATTCCTGCTTCAATCAGGAATCGTGTAATAAATTTTATTCTAAGCAGCAAGTCTTGTATTACATTGAAGGCATCATAATGAAATGTATTTTTTCTCTAAACATGACATTTAAAACTCTTGATCGAAAACCATCTAAAATATTCTTAGGGAAAGTTGTGTTTGTTCAAAATGTTTCTAAGTGTAACAATAATAAAAGTTTATTCAAAAGTTAGTCGAAACTTTATTCGAATAAACAGAAATGATTATATTTTGCTCTTAGTTCCAACACAATGGAAAATTTTATAGAGGTTAATATAATTATGAACCACAATTTCCTTTTAAATTATCCTTACGGTTCAATAATTCTTGACTTAGGCGATTTTTTTTTGTTGAAATAATAACAATTTTTATCGGATTTCATCGCAATTTATTTTTTTATTATTTACTTTTAGAATAATAATAAAGATAGAATCATTTAAAAAGTGGTTTTATTTCAATGGGTGATATTCGTGTAAATTTTAGAATATATCATTTTTTTGTTATAAAGTATTCATCAATATTACTTCTGCAAACTCTCAGGAAACAAGGAAACCATTACAGACAACAACAATGTTACAATGGTGGTCCTGAGCTTGAAGGCCTCGTTAGATGCTTTTATGAAAACAATACACACATATAGTTACGCCTGTAAATCCCCAAAAGGGTAGGCAGAGGTGAATTAACACCCACATTTCGCCAACTATGATTTTCGGTTTCACGTAATAAGGGACGAACCTATTACCGTCAAGCAGGCACTCAGTTATGGGCTGTGTATTTACTGTCGGATGGACCACAGCCCTATCCCTTAGTTGCCTTCTAAGACACCCACGGGAAGAGATAGAGCGGCCTTATTTTACCTCTCCGAGAGACAATACGACATAAATACTTTTTTTTAAATAGACATTTCAATTGCATTTATTTGTATAGATTTTCCTCCTTTCACAAATAAAATTCATCGAGGTATAAACTCACAATACGGCTCAGTTAATATAATCTTGATCAACATTCAGTCGACATCTTTACAAAGACTGGTGGGATATTAAAATTCTCCACGGGCCTCTTGTAACAAACCTCCAACTCAATTTGGACCTTAATTGAACACAAGTTTGCTATGTAAAAGATGTCTACGACGTAGCACTTCGTAGCATCGTAGCGTCGTAGTGCTATATAACCGTAGCGCGTATTATTATCGTTATGATTATGATAAAATTTAATCGTTGTATTATTAATTCAAGATTAGGTTCGTTATGAAATAAGTTTTATTATGTGAGTTTGTATAGTATAGTATTGAAATATGTGTATTTAATTTACCGACTTCAAAATGGTCTGTTGTGAATTACTGAACAAATTCCCATTCCCACCTGTATGAACGTATTCCGGGATAAAAAGTAACCCACTATTAGATATACTGGCTGATTTTCTAATCGTTTTTGAGCGAATAATTTTGGACACAGTTTTGATAGTAAAATAAATATTTGAAAAATAAAATGAAATATATGGGAATGATGTTTTTTTTAGTTATATTTTTAATTGTACTTTATGTACAATTACATGGCATTTATACAAACAAGTGAAATATTATGTACAAAGGCGAGCTTGACTCAGGTTGAGTTCTCTTCCAGCAAACCTGGAAGTGCACAGAGGAATTACTATCCAATGGGAAAGGAAAAGTCTGGTAAAGCGGACCCCAAACTCCAAGCTGATAGCTTCGGGTGCGACTGAAATTAACACTATGATAAAGAAGAATAGAGAAGAAGTATTGTGTACTAATTAAGAAATTAATAATGTACTGAATAAATTAGTTATAATAATAGGTTAATGATCGCGTTGTAATGATGAGAAGCTAAAAGTAAAGACGCTGAAATGACGTTATTAAAAAATTTGTAATGGGAATGTACTCGTACGTCTATTTAAAAAAAAAACAGTTTTTCCAGTCTCTGTTTATTTTGGGCAATACCCGAAGTAAATGTGTCCATTTCAACGAGATTTTGACTACAGATAATTGATATTATAAGGTCTCGCATAATTTGCTAAAATATAATACTTGAAACTTTCATATTTTAGGTTAAAAAAATAATTGGAGTAAAAAATCAAAACACCAATCCATACGGACGAACAAACCCGCAATCTCTCGATTGTTAGATACCTTAAGTAACCAATAAGCTACCAGCGTCATTTCTGAACACTTACCTATTTCATTCTAAAAGCAAATTAAAGATTCCAAATTCAAAGTAAATAAAAAGAATTTCAAATAAATTATTTCTTACGCAGCAGCGTCCTTTTAAAAGACATTCTTGTTTCATGAAAAGTACCTAATTGATGTCCTCATCAATGATTAACGTAATTATTTCAGAAATACGGTGAATATATAAAAGAAAATGTTCATAATTGGTATTCATTAGAAAGAATAATTATTGTTCCTTTGAGTACTAATGATAATTTAATGGGACCAGATATAATGATAATTATATGATATTACATTACTGCCTTCAATTTCTCTATACATTTTGTTTATAGTATTTTTATCCCTAAATATAACATAAACTCACGCCTTTATCCCCGAAGGGGTAGGCAGAGGTGCTAGCACCCACATTTCGCCGGTTTATGTTGTAACGTGATATTTTTCTCTTTTGGTCTTGTAATTGATTTCTTTGTTCCAGAGCCACCTAGAGTGTCTCATGGGAACTAGGTATAATTGTTTGGCGGAGAAACTTGCAATCTTCGATTAGGTGTGTCCTAGTTCTCACGCTCGACCGGTGGATGGCGCTGGTGTCCTACAGCATATATTCTATTTTTTATTGCACTCATTTGTTATTTTATTTTTACAATTTAACAATAATAAATTGAATGGGATTTATTTTCTCAGGAATTATGATTTACCAGTAAACAAGTCATAATTATAATAATTGTTGGTAATGGGTCGTCAAGTTGTCTTTGGCGACTGACAGCTAATGAGTTTGTTTATGGTGATGAAATATATCATGATTAGCAGAATTTTGAAGATTGTTCACGAAGATTCCATGAACGGGCTATAAATATACCTGCCCAGATTTTCACCAGCACTTCTGTTGATTCTTCGTGGCAACTAGTGACCTTTGTTAGTCTTACCAAATCTCTGTGGCATTAATCTTGTAATTTGTCAATTGCTTGTAACAATTTAGTTTGGTGAAAATCTCGTAATTTCTCTTCTAAACTCTGTAATTTTTACTTCTAAATATATGTGTGTATAACCTGTTGACCAGTTGTTTTTATTGGAGCCCTAGCTTCTCTGTGCACACACTCAATAGCTCTGTAGAAAAGGCGCCCTGGGAAAGAGTCCTCTGCATCAGCCCCTGAGTGAGCTGGTGAGTACCCACCTGAGTAAATCAGAGGTTACAATGTTTTAGGTCCCAATGTAATAGGTGGCGAACCTATTGCCATTAACTGGGCACTTATAAACCTGCGATAAATACACACATAACTTCGAAAAGCATCGAAAAGTCATTGGTGTGTGCCATGGAAAACCTGGGATCGAACCCGAGACCTCGTCTCAGCAGTCCATTACCCATACCACTAGGCTATCGCGGTTTTATTAGTTTAATTTAGGACCTCATTGAAGGGAAATATAGACTGCTATTATAGTTTAAAGGCATTAATTATATGAGAACTATAAATTAAAAATATTAATCTATTCTTCTTCATCGAGTCTTCGTTGAGTTTTAATAGAAATAGAATTGTTTTGCTTATGGACATGGTTACAGAGATCTTAGTAAGTATTATAACAGCACATTCATGTTTAGCTGTAGTATTTGGCATGCAAATTTTGATTATTACAATAAATTATTAATTAATCCATACTAATATTATAAATACGAAAGTAGCTCTGTCTGTATGTTACGCTTTCACGACTAAACCATTGAACCGATTTTGATGATATTTGGCATAGGGGTAGATTAGACCTCGAGAAAGGACATAGGCTTAGCTTGGTCGCGATAACCGACATCCACGCCGGCGAAGCCGCGGGCAAAAGCTAGTTATCTATAAATGGTTATGAATAGCCAAAATATTTGTCTGAAATTCATTGAAATGATTATTAATATTGCCACTGTGCGATAAGGCCGCTTATTGTCTATTTCTGCAATGTTCTGTTTAAATTCATAACAAATGTCGTTGTCCTTGATGTACACAATGAAGAGATACCTACTTACTTAAAATTAATAAACAAGTAATATGTCAATGGACTATTATAATGTCAGTCGTTAAAAACAATAACAGTCCTTACAGTTGAAAAACTCTTCAATATCATAGAAACATTTCTCGATAAGGTATTTCTTCAGATTGTTAATGAACAGGCGTTGCAGAAGTTCTCTCGCAGCGTCTGTGGTATTTTATTGTATATATCTTTACACACGTGTTGAATACCTTTTTGTGACACAACATTGTCAGACATCTTTTTATGACCAGTTTAGTGGGATCCCTTTGACTGAAACAACTCTTGGCATCAACCTTCTCGAACAGGTGAGAATGTTTCCTGATAAACAGCTCATTTTCGAGGATGTATAAACCAGTCAGTGTAAGTACCTTTGATTGTATAAAGAGTGGCCTGCAGGAGTCTAAAGGGGCAGCATCTTAAGAATTTTTTTTTTCAAATTCATATTCAAATTTATTTCTTAACAAACATAATTTGTGTCGAACTCAAATGATAATAATCCGTACATGCAAATAATGAAAATGTCAATAGTAAATTATGGAAATTATACAGACTAAGTGAATGTCATTAGTTATAAACAGAGAATGTCATTGGTTAAGTCACGTTAAATTACAGGAGTCAGTCATTCATTCAATATATTAATTAAAACAACATTCATTAAATATAAACCATGACTTTTACATACTTACTTATTTCTACTGTTCAAGAATTCATCAATGTCATAATAACATTTATCCAACAAATATCCTTTTAGTTTTATCTTAAAAATATTAACACCATGAATAACTTTTAATTCAGTAGGTAGCTTATTAAAGACTCTGACAGCTTGTACAGCTGAGCAATGCTGCACAACATTAAGCGTAGGTATGATGACACTATTTAAATCTTTTCTGCGACTTTTGACTCTTATTTCCCTTTCAGCATTTGATTCATATTTATCTAAATTCTTTATTAGGTTGGTCATTAGGTTGGTTTTAGACCGTTTCTTCATCACTAGCGCCTTAGAGGCGGTAGTAATCTTTTATAAGTAAAATTGATATATTATTATAAATCATCATCATCTACCTGCCCTGGTCCCAATTATTTGGGGTCGGCGCAACATGTCATTCTCCTCCATAAATTCCTGTGAGATGTCATACCCTCAGTTACTCCCTTCTTTGCCATATCATCTTTCAAGCAATCCACGCATCTTTTCTTGAGCTTACCCCTGCTCCTGAAGCCCTATACATTAATACCTTGAACCTATTTTGCAACCCATACATTTTTTTTCCATCACTTTTACAAGAATCTCAAAACAATAATTGACTAAATGTAATAAACCTTGTTTCCCCACGGTGATGAAAACAATTTTTCGGGGAAGATTATCAGCATTTTCATCACTACGTCAAACCTCTTCAAAACATTCAACGTGTACCTGAAAAGAAAAAAAACATTGATTAGTCAAAGTCATTTATTTCTTATAACATCAGTAACAATTTTCTCAACATTACAAGGAGCCACAGGTTAACTCGTAACTAATTTATTCATAAGATTATTACATATACACATATCAGCACATTTGTCATTTAAGATTTATGAACGCTTAATTATAAATTTTCAACATTCAGTACAATATTACGTAATATATTTAGAATGTAGTAGGTGTGAGTCAAATATAGTATGTCTCATTTCCATACAATTAATTAATTAGTCAAGTTGGAAGGACGTATCAGACGCAATAAAAAAGAAATGTCAGGTTTCGAGTAATTTAATATCGTATTTTGGGTTGAAGACAATGTCCTACTTTGTTTTCAACCCAAAATACGAGCCTTTGGTCTGCCCACGGAAAGCACAAAAGCTCTCCAATGAGCTCAGGGTACTCTCTAGTGAGGTAGGCATCATTGTAATTGCACGGGGACAAAGTCAGGGCGCGCAGCTAGGTATAAAATAAATATATTAAAGGGCATATACCTATTATTTATATAACGTTATCTACGTCCAAACGAGACAATAATCATAGTTTAAATTATGGCCGGGTGGCACTACTTATCGCACTGCTGAGACCTTGAATGCAATGATTTAGAGGATTTTTATGTTTTTTAAAGTTTAATTATACTCGTATTAAAAGAAATATTTTTGGATGAATATTTTTAGAAATATTTTTATGGCTGTCTCCAACTGAAGAGAAGTTCAACATGAATTTTTAAAAATCGTTTTTATGCTTAGTTTTTCATCAAACTTTAATTAAAGTACAATCTCGAGGATAACCCACACTATATTATCGACGATTGTGGGGTACCAGGTTCAATTTCCGAGTCATTCAAAGTTTAGATTATAAAAATCCTTCCTACTTATTTATTAAAATTTCGTTTTTAACATTTAGACATTTGTATATTTGATACTCAATTACGCCTTAAGCGGACGAATAGATTTGGCTGAAATTTGGTATATGAAATAGAATATATTATAATCTGGTATATTGGCTACTTTTTATGTCTAAAATAAACGCTTATAGGTTGCAGGAACAAATTGAATTTTGGTCCTTTAATAAATTCTTAGTAGTAATTTAAGTTAGTTTTTACAGATCGATTTAAATAGAAAATATTGAATCGGTCTAGGCGGGGTTTGAACCCGCGATCTTTGTCTTACAGGGGCAATGCTTTGACCACTAAGCTACCAGACCCTCACCCTAACCAATTCAAATTTCTTCTTCTATATCTGTATTTAAGGCGACAGTGGAGTGTGTCTACCGATATTCTCACGAACTATAGAACTATGAATATTTAGCGTGAAGAAAGCTTAAAAATTTAATTCAAATGGTCTCTACTGGTTCAGCAGGTGGGCCATGTGCTTGTGGCAGACAAGATCAGTTGTATAAAAAGGGTAAGATATTTAAAGGCGACAGTTCTTTCAAGGCTTGATATAAATAACAAATTCATCGTACAGAACCCTCACTATACTAGTACAACTCGCGCTTGTCGAGTAATTGATACACGCCATCCAATTTCAATGACAATAGGCTCAAGATTATTAACGAGGTCGGCGATCAAAGGGCCGTGTACCAAATCCTGATCAAACACAAGGTAGGGGTCAAATTGACGTCAATAGGGATAAAATTAACTGATATATTAATAGACCTATTTTGAACTTCATATTCATCCCTATACTAGATGCCTACTTATGCTTTATAGAGGGTATGATTTAATGTCAGACAGAGTTATATTGTACTAGCTCTTGTCTGCGGCTCCGCTCGCGTGATGTCAGTTATCGCGATCAAACATAACCAAATCTTTCTCAAGGTCTAATCTACCCCTCTACCTAATTTTATTAAAATTGGTTCAGTGGTTTAGCCATGAAAGACGGACAAACAGAAATACACACACATTCCCATTTATAATATTAATATGGATTTATGTATACATCACTAAAAAAGTAAACTAAAAGTTAAAATGCGTCGTGGAATTCATCCGCATCGCATGCCTCTTGTGGAAGTATCTCGGAAGTCTCTCTATGTAAGATTATATAGACAATTAATAAAACCGTATCAAAATATTTTCATTACTTTTAGAGTTCATCGCGGACAAACAGACAAGTATTAACAAAAAAAAGTATTTTTGAGTTCCGTACCTAAACACGACTAATTTACAATAGTATATAGTATCTACTCACGAAGATATACAGGGTGAAAATGTAAGTCGGGCCCTAGAGATACTACCAAAAGTCTTTAAGTTGGCTCAGTTTAAGTCAAGCTGACAAACATGGATTTTTTAAATAAATAAAACTTCATTCAAGAATTTCCTAAAACTTGCATGGCTCACTGGACTTGAACCAACTAGCACCCGAAAACATAACTTTCTGTATTTCTATGTCATCAATCGACAGTGTCAATCAAGTGTTCGAAAATCTTTGAAATCAGTTTTGTTTCTATTAGAAAAATGAGCCAATTTAAGGACCCACCAGAGCCCGACTTATTTTTCCACCCTCAATACCTAATAATTAATATCTACTGTTTAAACTCATATCGAATAGTGAAACCAAACATCAAGAAACAACTCAGCCTCCTTCCTGTCAAGATACAGACAATACAGAATTAAACAGGGTAATAGAACAAACAGAACAGCCGTTAGGTTCTGTTGACTCTAACATTATTGGGGTAGAAGTTATAACCCTATCAAAACACGATGTTGGTTTTAGATTTGTGTTGTTACTAAATTAAGTGTATCTGTTTTGGAATATATTTTACGGTTAGATTTACTTAAATTTCATATTATTATAGATATACCCGCTCGTGGTCAGATGAGCTCACTGTTTGGTAAACAATTAGTGGTCTAAACCACCCACGCTTACCAAGGTAAACGCTTGGTGGTATTTCATCTGAATGCATCCTTTGCAAGGCAAGTTGAAAGTCAGTCTGGCTGTCAATAGTCCTTAGGTCCAGACGGAGGTCTATATAGGTGATCTTAGCATCTCTGTTAATAGTTGGGCATCATTCACAACTCAGGCTGTGTAGTTAGACGGTATTCGCTTCCAATGTAGCTGAATACCTAGTAACGACGACGGCAGGAAGTTCCCGAGGAGGGCCAGAACAAGAGGGATAGCCCTGAGTCAACCGGAGTGCGAGGGATACGTCGAAGACAACCTCACCTGCGGCCTAGCACAACGTTCCACAGAGGGCGTGCGGTTTAGTCGGTTTGAGTCCGACATAACTTCCCCCTCCAGCTCCCGTATCCGAGAAGATTTCCCGCAAGTTAAAAAAAAACGGAAGAAAGTTGGAAAAAGGCTTGAAGAATAATGAATCTGTGCCTAGGCTAAATGTCATCCACATCTACTCAGCCATATTGGCGTAATTTTGTAACAAACTTCCTGTTTCGATCTTTAGACAACAAATTACTAAAGTAACTAAACTGACATTTCTTTTTCTACATATTTGTCAAACAAAACATTGAAAAAAACTTACTAACAAAACGCAAGCAAAGTAATGAATCAAACACTCGCGCACGTTACCCCAAGTTCCTTACAGAATAGCCTGCGGATTCAATTTTAAGATAATTCTTATCGGTACACGATATCGGTAGAGAATATCGTCCCATAGGATTGATGTCCTATTTGTGTGCAATTTCCTCTGGGAGGGCTCGCGGTGGGAGTGTAATGATATATCCTGTGACGCAAGGCCTTGGTTCTGAACAAAATTATAAGTGAGGTTATGAAAGCAATCAACTATAGTAAGTAAGATATTTTGAAGTATTTGATTTTGGATTTGACTTTTTACCTGAAAGAATAATTGAATGAAATGTTAAGGCAATTAGTATGCTACTATTCAAATTGATTAAGAATGGAAAAAGTGAATCGCTCAGGCGGGATATGAACCTGCGACTAGTCCCTTAGAGCGTTTTCACATTCATCCGATATATCGATGTCGGACGCCGATAGCTGACATCATGATCTGTTTACGGATAAACTCGGATAAAATCTTGAGCGTGCGTGGAATAAATTTCCTTTCATACTTCATTGTACGTACCCATTTCGGTCGTAGCGAGCGGAGCGATGATATAAAGTAGCCGAGGGCATCATGTCAAATCATTCACATCATTGTAAAAGCTGTGAAACACTCATAAGATACCCTTAATCCTCCTACACGTGGGAATAGTAAGATTTTTTCTTAAAATATTGCATAGGAATGCCTACAATATTCCGATCTTACAAAGCATGGGTTTAAATTTACTGCATGGTTCCAAAGGCATGCAAATTGAAATATGTTCGTACACGGTACGGCGAACGGGAGATTCTTTGAAAGATTCATAATGGAATCTGAATACGGAATAGTTCAACAAGTCTGGAAAGTAGATTATAACTATGTATATGTAGAGTGGGAAACAGAATTCTGTAGACAATTTAAAACTAAAATTGTATGAAGTGACGTCACATGCTAGCTAATCCTACTAATATTAAAAACGCGAAAGTTTGGCAGTATGGTTCGATGAATGGTTTTTGTTACTCTTTCACATAAAAACTACTGAATGGATTTTTATGAAACTTTACAATAATATAGCTTATACATCAGAATAACACATAGACTACAATTTATAACGATAACCGACATCCATGCGTGCGGAGCCGCGGGCAAAAACTAGTAAGTAATACACTGGTAACCAATGTATTAACTGTAGGTAAATGAATGTACACATAAGTAGATATTTTTTGGTCGCTTATTATACTGTACTGTATTTGTTTGAACAATTTCTCAGTTTTTGCTGGTATAGATGTTGGTTCCCAGCGTCATCTCTTCCCATGATTGAAGGCGACTAAGGGATAGACCTGCCCCTCTAGACAAGTGGCAATTCGTTAGCCGGCATTTGATCGAATAGAATTTGACGTTTCTGACATGCGTTAACGACTGTCAAATACGTCAAATCTAATACTTTCGTCATTCTATTCCATAAAACGCCGACCAAAGAATTGCCACTTGTCTAGAGGGGCTGTTCTCTATCCGGTAGTAAACAGACAGTCGGTAGCAAAGGGCCCACATGACGGTAACAGGCTCCCCCCTATTACGTAGGATCGAAATTCATAGTTGGCAAAAACTGGGTGTATTAACCTCTGCTGATTGACAGACGTGAATAAATATACATTTATGTATGGAAAGCTGAATATAATGTAAAGACTACCTTTATATACATTAAAAAACTCACTTTACAAGTCCCACGCAATTATATTTACTTTTATCACTGTATAATATAAATACTAATATTTAATTTATAATATTACGACATGTTTCGGATGCGTGGAACTTGTTAAGTGCGTTTTTTAATATATATAAAGGTAGTAAAATGAAGTTCCATCAAAAAGTTTCAACAAATTCAATCAACTATTTAATGTAAAGATGTTGTTGCTTCAAAAAAAAACAACTTCAAATGTTAGTACATTTGAGTTTACCTGACCTCATTCCCCTGGATAAAGAGGTAAGTGAAGCGCGAAACTCATGAGTGTCGCCTCTCATTACCCTGGTCGGATGAACACACGTACAACATCACAATATTATAATTATTTTGTGAATAACATCAATGTTTGGTACGAAATTTAGATGGGTATATTTTCAACTGATTGTTTTGTTTTACCAACATTTTATTACAATACTTGACCCATGTTTTGAAATTTATTGGTCTATTTATTTATGTTTAGAGGAATTACTATGTTTATCATCCAAATCGATTATGTTTGGAAAAAGTAACTGCTCGCGCGGAATAAAACCCGCAACCAATCCAGTCCCCTTTTTACCCCACAGCTACCTTACTCTACTTACGAAGTCATATTGCAATTGACTGTCCCCCTTTAGATGGTAAAAAACTGAGGTGCAGTCCAGAAGATACAGACCAGCATTTCCGGTGCTGTTGAACTTACAATAGTCGTCCCTACCTTGACGGCCTCTATAGATGCTTTTTCATGCCCCACTTTAAAGACCCGGGGCTGTCAGAAGAGGGAAACACGTGCAGAGCATTCCAGCTCTTCATCGTGTGGCAGAGGAGAGAGGCCTCAAACCATTTGGTGCGAGACGGTATGGATTCCACTTCTTCCGTCACTCCGGTTCACACTTTGTTTTTTTTTATACCATTTAGGTGGCAGTAGCACACGGCCCACCTGATGGAATGTGGTTGGACGTGTGCAAAACCAGGGGAGTCATATTAGTGCTGCCGACCCTGTAAACACAGAGAGTTTCTGTGCTGTCAGTGTAGAAGATAAAGCAGGACAAGCCTTTGGTCTTCCCACTGACAGCACAAAAACTCTTCAGTGAGCTCTGACTGCGCTACTCACCGCTAGGAACACAACACGAGGTTATTATAGCCGCGGTATTCTGTAGGGTGGAGGTAATACCGTCGTGTCCTACGCCTACCTCCTACAATAGTACATGCATGTATTGTCTTACCTTGCAATGTGTTGACCTACTCGTTTACTTACCCACGAGCACTTAAATCACTATTCCTACCATCATCCTCGCGTTAGGCCCTGTCGTATCCAGGCCTACAACTCAGGGTATGGGGTCCAATTAAATATCTTGTTGCTTGGTGTTTTTTCGGCTAAATTGGGAGCGAACTGCCGTCTGAACTCCCGGTCTGAGATGTAGAAGGTAAGTTGGCCAACCGCTGACAGAACAGTTCAGGTTGCCCATATAGGCCTCCATCTTGAAATTTTTTTTTAAAGAATATTAGTAACCCAAATTATCGAAATTACTAATATTCCCTCTAACCCCTCCGCTAAATAAAAAGCTAAACTGCTTGTGCTAGGAGTGGGTTCACGTCGGTAGTGTAATGGCCAGGATTCGAACCCGGGACCTTTCGATCGTAAGGCCGACTCCTTAACCACTAAGCTACCGACTTTTAACGTGCTCTCTATTTTCATATTACGTAAAAGTATCAAAATAAAATGCACCAACACTCCTTGACATACAAATTTCGTTGCTAAACTTGAAAATAATAGTATAACTGCATCTAGGTCAGTAGTCTTCGCAGGGTTATAAGTGCCCGGTTAATGACAATAGGCTCGCTATTTATTACATTGGGACCTAAACATAAACTGGTGAAATGTGGGTGCTAGCACCTCTGCCTACCCCTTCGGGGATATAGGCGTGAGTGTATGTATGTATGTAGGTCAGAAGTTCAGGAGAATTGGATTACGTAAACAAGCAGATAGTATTCTCTAGAAGCCCATGTACTAACGTAGTTTAGGCAGTTATGTTCAGAGATGGGACTGAATTTTAGTGAGTGGTCTCATTGGGAGCGATTGATATTAATAATTATATCCCAAGATAATACTGCGTCATACTCTTTTTGTATTTTGTACGTAATTATGTTAGATTTGAACAGACTAAAGTCAAACGGTGTTCGTCAATGAGCCTATGCAAGAAGATCCCTAAAAAAGGAGAAGATTCTCCCAAGAGAGATGCTGTTTTATGCGACAAATATTAACCACAGCGGGATTTGCCTTATAAAGGGTTGCTCAGAGACTTGTCTGCTGGGATACAAGAGAAAATTCAAACCATAACGGACACCTCATTTCAGCAGAGACGAGACCGATTTTCTTAGCAATCCATGGATTCTCCGTGCGGGTGCCGGGTCCATCGCTTGGCTGAGTTGAGAACTCGGGACAGTGCTTGAGACTTGCCACCCAGGTGTAAGTTTAGAAGGGCCCCCTTTTGTTGATGAACATCAACACTCACCTTCACTACCCAAGTTCCCCTCCCTGCCTAACCAAATTTGATGCAAACCTACTAGTGCCGCTTTAGACAATGGCCTAGATCTTTAGTTAGGTTAATAATCATTAAAGAAATATCGTAACGTAACTTCAGTAGCCTCTCTTACAAATCCCGCTCATACTGAACCCCAACTCTCATTACCCTGGTCGGATGAACACACGTACAACATCACAATATTATAATTATTTTGTGAATAACATCAATGTTTGGTACGAAATTTAGATGGGTATATTTTCAACTGGTTGTTTTGTTTTACCAATATTTTGTTCACACAATCCTCCGGCGGCGGGCGCGGCGGGGGCCCTAGGCGCTTGACCCATATTTTGAAACTATTGGTCTATTTTTTTATGTTTAGAGGAATTACTATGTTTATCATCCAAATCGATTTTGTTTGGAGGAAGAAACTGCTCGCGCGGGAATAAAACCCGCGACCAATCCAGTCCCCTTTTTACCCCACAGCTACCTTACTCTACTTAAGAAGTCATATTGCAATTGACTGTCCCCCTTTAGATGGTAAAAAACTGAGGTGCAGTCCAGAAGATACAGACCAGCATTTCCGGTGCTGTTGAACTTACAATAGTCGTCCCTACCTTGACGGCCTCTATAGATGCTTTTTCACGCCCCACTTTAAAGACCCGGGCCTGTCAGAAGAGGGAAACACGAGCAGAGCATTCCAGCTCTTTATCGTGTGGCAGAGGAAAGGGGCCTCAAACCGTTTGGTGCGAGACGGTATGGATTCCACTTCTTCCGTTACTCCGATTCACACTTTGTTTTTTTTATACCATTTAGGTGGCAGTAGCACACGGCCCACCTGATGGAAAGTGGTTACTGTAGCCAATTGACGTGTGCAAAACCAGGGGAGTCATACTAGTGCTGCCGACCCTGTTAGGGAGTTTCTGTGCCGTCAAGATAAAGCAGGACAAGCCTTTGGTCTTCCCACTGACAGCACAAAAACTCTTCAGTGAGCTCTGACTACCCTATGTAATATATATCGAATTATTATATCGATTAAAACAGGAAACTCACCGCCGGGAACACAACACAAGGTTATTATAACCGCGGTATTCTGTAGGGTGACGGTACTTCCCCAGTCGGACGGCTCAATTTGACGGAAATACCGTCGTGTCCTACCTCCTACAATGAAATGAAATGAAATGAAATGAAATGAAATGAAATATTTATTTGCAGAAATATGGTAGGTAAGTTGGTAAATTCAGTGTTAGTTCACATATTTCGTCAGTCCATGCTCTGACATGCAAATTTCTAATGTAAGCTGGAAGGGACTTATTTTTATAGATATTCACTTTTACATAATTTGTCCTGTCAATTAAATCAAGATAGATACGAGTAGTAATCAATTAAGTAATGTCCACTTCATACAATTATAATTTCTAAATTATCATTAAAATGTCATGTAAATATTATTAATTAAATAGAAATTATCAAATAAAATTAAATTCAAAATATATAGTTATCAATGAAGCAATGTCTACACAATTACAATGTCCACACAATTATAATCATAATCAATTATCTCACATTTATGAATTCATTCAATGAGTAAAACATTTTATCCAACAACCACAGTTTCAAGTTCTTTTTAAATTTTGTTGTTGGCAATTCTCTGATGGACGATGGCACCTTATTAAATATTTTAATACACATGGCGTAGCAATTTTTATAGAATAATGCGGTTCTAGGCACAAAATCCAGAACCAATCTTTCGCTATCACGAGTGTTACGTGGATACATATCCTTGGCCGTCTTAAATAGTTTAGGGTTATTTCTAACAAATACGCAAACTTCAAAAAGGTACATACAAGGCAGAGGTAATATTTTAAATTTTTTAAAGTAAGGTATGCATGATTCATACGGAGGAATACCTGCCATAGCTCGAACGCATCTCTTCTGGGCTAAAAATGCTCGAAAGGTATTTGTCGAATTTCCCCACAGCAATAAACCGTATCTCAGTATTGAGCTGACGTGACCATGGTACGCGAGAAGTACTGTCTGTTGGGTTGAAATTTTTCTCAGCCGGTTAAGTACGTAAACAAAACTATTAACTTTTTTACAGACTGACTCGACCTGAACCTTCCAATTGCAGTGCTTATCCAGTGTAATACCTAAAAATTTTACACAATCTGTTTCTTTAATGGTGGTGTCATTACATTTTATATCTTTAGGTTCTAGTTTTGTACCTTTGGTTTGGAATTGTATATAGTTCGTTTTTGTAAGATTAACTTTTAGACTATTTTTACCTAACCATTCAGTTACAGATATGATTGTGTTATTAATGTCAATGTTAAAGTCACAGTTTAATGTATTATTGGATGTCAGTATAAGAGAAATGTCGTCAGCGAATAATATACATTTATGATTCGTTATGTCAGGCAGATCATTAATATAGATTAGAAACAATAGAGGTCCCAAAACACTCCCCTGAGGTACACCACGCTCATTCAGTAGATGTATATGTATATATTGTCTTACCTTGCAATGTGTTGACCTACTCGTTTACTCACCCACGAGCACTTAAACCACTATTCCTACCATCATCCTCGCGTTAGACCCTGTCGTATCCAGGCCTACAACTCAGGGTCTGGGGTCCACTTAAATATCATGTTGCTTGGTGTTTTTTCGGCTAAATTGGGAGCGAACTGCCGTCTGAACTCCCGGTCTGAGATGTAGTAGGTAAGTTGGCCAACCGCTGACAGAACAGTTCAGGTTACCCATATAGGCCTCCGTCTTGAAATTTTTTTTTTTTAAGAATATTAGCAACCGAAATTATCGAAATTACTAATATTCCCTCTAACCCCTCCGCTAAATAAAAAGCTAAACTGCTTGTGCTAGGAGTGGGTTCACGTCGTTAGTGTAATGGCCAGGATTCGAACCCGGGACTTCTCGATCGTAAGGCCGACTCCTTAACCACTAAGCTACCGACTTTTAACGTGCTCTCTATTTTCATATTACGTAAAAGTATCAAAACAAAATGCACCAACACTCCTTGACATACAAATTTCGTTGCTAAACTTGAAAATAATAGTATTACTGCATCTAGGTCAGTAGTGTTCGCAGGGTTATAAGTGCCCGGTTAATGGCAATAGGCTCGCTATTTATTACATTGGGACCTAAACATAAACTGGTGAAATGTGGGTGCTAGCACCTCTGCCCACTCCTTCGGGGATATAGGCGTGAGTGTATGTATGTATGTAGGTCAGAAGTTCAGGAGAATTGGATTACGTAAACAAGCAGATAGTATTCTCTAGAAGCCCATGTACTAACGTAGTTTAGGCAGTTATGTTCAGAGATGGGACTGAATTTTAGTGAGTGGTCTCATTGGGAGCGATTGATATTAATAATTATATCCCAAGATAATACTGCGTCATACTCTTTTTGTATTTTGTACGTAATTATGTTAGATTTGAACAGACTAAAGTCAAACGGTGTTCGTCAATGAGCCTATGCAAGAAGATCCCTAAAAAAGGAGAAGATTCTCCCAAGAGAGATGCTGTTTTCTGCGAAAAATATTAACCACAGCGGGATTTGCCTTATAGAGGGTTGCTCAGAGACTTGTCTGCTGGGATACAAGAGAAAATTCAAACCATAACGGACACCTCATTTCAGCAGAGACGAGACCGATTTTCTTAGCAATCCATGGATTCTCCGTGCGGGTGCCGGGTCCATCGCTTGGCTGAGTTGAGAACTCGGGACAGTGCTTGAGACTTGCCACCCAGGTGTAAGTTTAGAAGGGCCCCCTTTTGTTGATGAACATCAACACTCACCTTCACTACCCAAGTTCCCCTCCCTGCCTAACCAAATTTGATGCAAACCTACTAGTGCCGCTTTAGACAATGGCCTAGATATTTAGTTAGGTTAATAATCATTAAAGAAATATCGTAACGTAACTTCAGTAGCCTCTCTTACAAATCCCGCTCATACTGAACCCCAACCCAATGCAAATAAGTTTATTAACTCAAACTTGTCGAAAACCATCCCGGCTCCCCGTTCCGACGACCCTTTCAGGTCTGGAATTAGTTAACAATTAAAATCCATTCGCAAAAACGACCCTGGCGGGAACTGGTAAGGAAAATTGGTCAGTATTTTGACATAGATATTTGTAATTAATTTTATATGGGTCGTAGTTTTAGTAGGTTTTTGTGTGTATCATCACTAGAAAGTTTAGATTAAGGCATATATTTTGACCTCAAGTCGCGAGAAAATTAGGTATTTTACTGTAATAAATTATTTAGCTGGGTTTATTAATTTTTTTAGATTTGTTATAATCTATGATTGGTAAATTTGAGCATGTCCGCTGAAGTAGCACCTCGTGTTATTATATACATACACTATTCTATGTCGATATTGGTTTAGAGCGGACGTATATCAGTGCTTTTTTCTGAATTTTATAAATTTATTATCTAAATTCGTGATTGGCCAACTAACTTCGGTGCCTCTCGTTTCTTCCTGTGAAGTCTTTATGGCTGTCTCCTCCCAGTGGGCGGTGGAAGCGAGATATCAAATACTGGCTGGATACTCCCCTGAAGATACGTCACGGTGATAGACAGCTGAGTCGGTGAGACGTGAAAATTTTGCATACTTAATTCAATACAAACTTGAAAAAGTGCATTGGAGAAACTTGGATTTGAACCTGCGCCTCCGAAACGCGACCGGGCACGTAAACCGTTACGCCACCATATTTGGGAAGTCTTTGCATGAGGGTGTATTTCCTAGCTTGTGGAAGATAGCCAGAGTCTCACCGGTGTATAAGTCTGGGGACAAGGGTGATGTTTTGAACTACAGACCTATCTGTATTCTAAACCTATTTGCCAAGATATTTGAGAGCTTTGTCTACGCCCATATGTATTACCACCTCAGACATGTATTGAGCCCACGACAACATGGATTTGTAACTGGAAGGTCAACTCACTCTAATCTATTATCTTATACAACATATTTATGTATGGCATTCAATGATAAAAGGCAGGTTGACTCTGTATATACTGATTTTTCCAAGGCGTTCGATCGAGTGGATCATTTTGTACTACTTGTTAAGGCTCAACATGTGGGAATACACGGGAACTTGCACAGATGGTTAACCTCTTACTTATTGAACCGCACCCAGCTTGTCGCACTTAGTGGGTATGAATCTGTACCGTTTTTAGCAACATCGGGGGTGCCCCAGGGGTCAAATCTGGGTCCTTTATTGTTCTTGCTATTTGTGAATGATTTACTGTGCAAAATTAAAAGTGAATGTTTGGCATATGCAGACGATATTAAGGTATTCAGACGTATATATGATGACCGAGATTGTGAGGCCCTTCAAACTGATATCAATACTATTTCTGATTGGTGTGTTGAAAATTCTATGGCTCTGAACATTAAGAAGTGTCAGATTATTACGTTTACCAAAAGTAGGACTCCTATCAAGTATAGTTATAGTATCCAAGGGGATCTCCTAGATAGAGTTAATGCGATTCGTGACTTGGGAGTAATATTCGATTCTGAGATGTCATTTAGACCTCACTACGACCATATCTGTAGCAGAGCTAACCGTATGTTGTCTTTCATCCTCAGAATCTCCCAATCATTCAGAAAAACGTATTCTTTGATTGTACTATATAACTCCCTCGTAAGAACCATAGTCGAGTACTGCTCAGCTGTATGGGCCCCGATATACAAAACACATACAGATCGACTAGAGTCTATACAAAGACGGTTTGTTAGAGTCCTATGTTCAAAACATGGCCTTAGGCGTAGAATAAACCTGTACGAGCAGCGACTTGATCACTTTCAGATGGTGAGTCTTGAGAGGAGGAGGTGGTTGAGTGACCTGTGCATTCTGCACAGAATAGCAAATGGTTCATTTGACAGTTATCTATTAAACAAATTAGACATCAAGGTACCGACGCGTTCTGTGCGTGTCCCACAACTTTTCACAATACCGACAAGTAACAACAACGTATCCCAGAATGGTCCGCTCGCTAGAATGTGCAGGTATTATAATTCTGTGTGCTCTCGTGTTGACATTTTTCACAATGGTTTGTTGGAATTTAAAAGGACTTTGCGTGGCGAGGACTTTCAACCGGAATAGCGTTTCTTGTTCTTTTATTTTTATTCTTTTTTCTCTCATTGGATAAGTTAAATTCTTCGTTCGTTGTAACTGATTGTAATTTTTTTTTCTGTCTAAGTGATGGTTACTGTGTTGACTGGCACTAAAGTCTGCTAAGTGTTGTGTATAGATGTAAGTGGACGTCAGATTTAAAGTGTGGTGTGGATTGTTGAATCTTAATCTTAAGAGTCTGATGTCTGTTTCTGTACCTTTTTAAATAAATAAATAAAAGAAACTAGCTGACCCGGCGAACTTCATACCTCCAATATTTTTCTGCCCGCGTGGCGTCAGATCCCGTTCCCGCTGCACCCTCTATTATATTAAACATGTATTATACATATAAATCTTCCTCTTGAATCACTTTATCTATTAAAAAAAACCGCATCAAAATCCGTTGCGTAGTTTTTAAGATTAAAGCATACAAAGGGATATAGGGACAGAGAAAGCGACTTTGTTTTATACTATGTAGTGATGATACATATAATCACGCCTTTATCCCCGGAGGGTTAGGCAGAGGTGAATTAACACCCACATTTCACCAATCTGTATTCGGTCCCACGTAATAGGGGGTGAGCCTATTGTCGTATTCCGGGCACTATTGTTGACTCGAGCCATGCATCTGAGGCTGAGTCTGGGCTCTACATATCTGTCTGATGTTGAAGTTAATCAGCCCTATCCCTTAGTCGCCTTGTACGACACCACATGGGAAGAGAAGGGGTGGCCCAAATTCTACTGTGCCGGGAACCACGCGGCTGTTATTATATAGACAAGATATTTGCTGTCAACTATGAATGTATGTATCCTACGTATATTATTATCTCTGAAAGTATTATTTTAATTTTACTCTGTAACTTTCATAGTGTGATTGGGACCGTCAGCGTCCTTCAGGTTACAACAGTCACTGTAATATATCTTACTGTATTGAATGTATTTATATTATTGTCATTAAATTTCGTGAAATCGATAAATTTTTTAAATATTTTCCTTCAAAGGTTGCCTGGAAGAGATCGCTTGTTGCGATAAGGCCGCCATTTGTACATTTTGACCATACATGTACTGTATTTCCTCCGTGTAAAATAAAGATTTATCTTATCTTATGAAAGTAAAGAAAGATTGAAATAACATTACTTTTATGAGATGGTGACAAGACCCCAGGATGTTGTGCTTTTGTGTGTAATAAATAACAACAGTCTAAGTATGTTCGCTCCATTCTAGAACTAACATTACACTCTGTACTTTGTGTCTAGATATCGCTATGTATGACACAGAATATTAATTTCGAAATCGATTACACAGAGCAGCCTTATCGCTTTCCATAATCTATTTTAGACAACCTTGGGATGGACGAGAAAAGGTACATATTACTATAGGGGATATAATCGTTGTTGTAATGAGAAACAGATTTTCATCCTCGTATGTAGAATACAACAATTTATCTTCACCTCACTTAATGGTAATTTGATGGCCAAGTCTAAGGAAAGAATGTCACCATTACAGACACGGACCACGTTACAATGGCCGCACTCAGCTTGACGGCCTCATCAGATGCTTTTCTACGCCCCACTTAAAGGATCCGAGACTGACTGGCTGGTCCTACCTGGCTTCGCCCATGACATACTCGGTACCGGTGTACAGCCATAATTAGATATAAGTATGCCCGACGTAATGTTTCAAATAATGAAATAATCTATTGTAATCACATAATTATGTTTACTGCTTCGCTCCTAATAGCTGGAAGGACTTACGTCTAATTGAGCAGTCCGACTGGGGCAGTACCGCCGCCCTACAGAATACCGCGGCCATAATAACCTCGTGTTGTGTTCCCGGCGGTGAGTAGGGTAGCCAGAGCTCACTGTAGAGTTTTAGTGCTGTCAGTGGGAAAACCAAAGGCTTGTCCTGCTTTATCTTTTACACTGACGGCACAGAGACTCTTTATTCTAACATGGGTGGCAGCGCAAGTGTGACGCCACTGGTGTTGCACACGTCCACAGGCCACGGTAGCCACTTTCAATCACGTGGGCCATGTGCTTGTCTGTCACCTAAGTGGTATAAAAAAATAAAATAGGAAGGCTATGTCTTCACGCTACTCGCCAAGGAACCGAAGCTAAGTAATTATATATGCCAAAAAATTTAGCGGATTCTCATAATATAGGTATTATGAAATCTAATAAATTTCGTGTGTAATGGGGGCCGAAGCCGGGGAAGGCTAGTTTCTATATTTTATTCATGAATACAAACGAACTGAGCGTGAATCGAGCCCGCAACCTCTAACTTAGCAGCTATACCAATAACAACACCACAGAAAACATCAACAAACTCTCCAAAACAAATTCAACTTAAAAAATCGAAAATTCATGACAAACTTATCGCATCAATTAAACTTTTTTGATTTGCGATTATAATTCGATCACTCGAGATGTTAATCGAATCTTTCGATTAATCGAGTAAGTGGTCGACTCGATTAGTACATGCGCGGCTTCCGATACGTCAGTTTGACAAATTACATCTCTGAAGCAGGTGTGTACATCAATCAAGCTGTCGAACTAATATTGCCTTAAATCTGTGAGCCTCTTACAAATTTATTAGAGGGAGAAATATATTATTAACAATAATTTTATAAAATTATAGCATTGAATAAGTCAATTACAGTGTCATAATGACTAATCTATTCAAATAAATAAAATTGAAGTATTTGTTTATTAATAAATAGCTTTTATCCGCGGCTCCAGCCGCATGAATGTCGGTTATCGCGACATAGCCTATGTCCTTTCCCGAAAACTAATCTATCTTAGTACCAACTTTCATCAAAATCGGATCAGTAATTTAAACGTGAAGGCGAACAGACAGACAGACAGGGTAACTTTCGCGTTAATAATGCTGCCGTCCGCTTGCATTTATTGTATTTGTACCTTCTGCTTATATCCTAGTACATTTGCGTCTTTCATGAACTATTTCTTTTCTTTAGGCTTTCACGGTCAGCGTTGCATGTAGAATATACTTCTACCGGGCTGTTTGGTCGTGGTCCATATAAAACTTGTGTTCCAGACGGTCCATCGATCACTGCGGTCGACATCTTCAATGGCGCCATCTAAATATTCAAGCATCCTAACAATTTCAACAGAAAAAACCGATGGATTTCAACTCAAAAGATGACGAAACGTTTGGAACGCAAGTTTCATATGCACCACGGTTAAACAGCCCGGAAGCAGTATATTCTACATATTTCTTTTCTGTTTCGTTTTATATACATACGAGTTAAGTTACAAGTTAGTGGCGAATCGATAAGACTTACTCTTTAAGTCACAGCACTACTGCTAGTGACACATCACTAGGACGGTCTGTCAGAGACAAGAACATCGTATTATAATTTAAATTAATTATTATTAATATCTAATTATAAAACCTGGTCGGTAAAAAGGCCTCATTAAGTGATTCCGCTGAAAATGAGAAACTTTATGAATGCCCAGTAAATGTTAATAGATGCCTATAAAATTCGTATAATGGCCACTCAAATGATCAGAATCACAACAATTCATTTACTAAGCAGATTCTAATATCGTGTAAATATCGCCGCTTGACAAGCTATACTTTAATTGAAGTGGCCCTGTATAAACCCCACAGTTTCTGTGAACCTGGTACTCCATGTAAAAGGTACTAGGCTCTTCACAATACAGGTGCTCCTCAATTGCCTTCCTCTTTGAACTCTAAAATTACCTTTTCAGTTCATTGCCTTTATTTTTGAAATGAAAACTACTTTAGAGGTTTTGAAAACTTAAAGTAAACAAAATCATGAAACTCGTGTCATTGCCCTTTGCCGTTTAGGAATGAGGTCATACGGGTCTGATAAATAGGTTCAATTTGCATATATTTGTGCGAGTCCTGTTATATTTTTGTTCCCAAGTACCCCAAGGGATTATTTTCAAACAAAACATGCCAGTTCAATTCTCAATTAATTGCGAAGTTTGAGTAGGTAATTGAATTTAAATATACACAAATGATGTCATTTCAGCCGTCCGTTTATGTAATTAAAACCATTGATATATACATCCATTTTCCTATTTAGTTCACTCCGGGATAGGCAGAGACACAAGCTCGCTATTTGACTCTATCCTAACATACTACAGGATTTCCTTTACTGCCATTTATCCAGTTTCGAGTACAAATAAAAATAATAGCAGAATCAGTGCCCAGGCCCTGATTTCGCTATTTTTTTTTTTCCATGACAAAACCATTGCGGTACCATAGACAATTTAACCAATGCCATTCAACTTTAGACTTTACAGTAATACATTTGAAGTCTGAAATTAAAAGACAATCTTGTAGAGTGAATATGATAAATGTTATAAGGTCTTTCTCTTTTCATTTTGAACTTTAAGCCTCAGCCATAAAGTCTAAAATTTAATGATATTTTATGCAAGGGAAACTGTATGATTATTGTTTTGTTATGTCATTAAATTAGTAGAATCGGGGACCTGCCCTCTCTGCGAAATTGTACGGCCAATGAGTATACTGCCCCTCTAGACAAGTGGCAATTCGCTAACGGGCGTTTGATGGAAAAGAATGACAAATGTATAGGATTTGACGTATTTGACAAGCGTTAACGACTGTCATATACGTCAAATCCCATACATTCGTCATTCTATTCCACCAAACGCTGGCTAGCGAATTGCCATTTGTCTAGAGGGGCTGCGCGGTCAACTCCAGGAGGTCCGTTCATTGACCTGATAACTATTGTTACTAATATAAACTAGCCGGTCAGTCTATCATCAAAAAAAAACATTTAAAGGTTCAAAATGAAATTTCTTGACGATAGCACAAGCTAGTTAAGCTAGGCTTACATTGGTCTAGAGCCTCTCCCCGTACTCGGGAGGGGCGTGAAGGGCCCGCCGCGATCAGGCGGGCAATCGCCGGACCGGGACTGGACGCAAAGGCTCTGCCAGTTTCCCAGACTCCCTCCAAGAAAGGCGATGCGGGAGTGCCGCTGGGTCGTTTAGTGGGTATACCAGGAATCTGTTCCCGGCGAGTCCCACATATCCCTCTCGTTCCCCGACGGGAGGGAATGCGTAACGCATGTTTCCCAGCGAAAAAAAAAGGCTTAATTTGGTCTTGGATAGCGTTGTGTAGAATGTTCTAGAAGGTTAAGGTTAAGATATCCAAGAGCTAGTCAAGGTATGACCTCGTATGCCTTCATAAATTTTTTTATACCACTAAGATGGCAGACAACCACACGGCTCACCTGATGGAAAGTGGTTACCGTGGCCTATGGACATATACAACACCAGGAGCGTGCCGACCCTCTAAACACAAAGAGTTTCTGTGCCGTCAGTGTAGAAGATAAAGCAGGACAAGCCTTAGGTCTTCCTACTGACAGCATAAATACTCTCAAGTAAGCTCTGGCAGGGTAGCCAACTCACCGCTGGGATCACAACACGAGGTTATTATGGCAGCGGTATTCTGTAGGGCGGAGGTACTTCCCCGTCGGAATACTCAGTTGGGCGGAAATACCGTCGCGTCCTACACTCCGCCTTCGATGCACCAGGTTTGCTGTCTGCGGTTTGTATTAACACCCGACACAGGTTGCGCTGTCCCAATATATTTCTGATTCAAATTTACAAAAACAACATTATATTCAATGGTCTATTCAAGAGTAAGAGCGTTTTCACACTCATCCGATATCCGATATCCGACATCCGATATCGGTTATCGGAGCCAAAACAGTGGTGTTGGCTCCGATAACCGATATCGGGCCGGACAATGTGAAAGAAAGATACATATCTTATAAATTTGACTTCCTCCGATATCGGATGTCGGATTTCGGATTTCGGATTTCGGATATCGGATATCGGATGTCGGATATCGGATATCGGAGGTCGGATATCGGATGTCGGATATCGGATGAGTGTGAAAACGCTCTAAGTACACAATGTGGCTTGTAGTTAATGTTTCAGTGGCGTTTTTGGTTTATTATAATGTATTTTTTATATCATTCAGTATGTATCTCTGAATACTTTTTTAGTTATAAATTTCTAGTAAGCATGGCGAGTATCTATACTTTTTCATGTAGGTATGTTGTACGTTTTTTGAAGTGAAAACATCTTTGGCGGCGTTGGATGGGTAAAAAATGTTAAACTCGCTTCAGGATCACTTGACCTTTAAACCGTAACCGACGACTGACGTCATAAAACATAACAACAGCTACAGATTGTTTATTTTGTTAAGTACCTTAAGAGGCTTCGTAGCTTAGCGGTAAGCGCTTCGACTGTAAGTCCTTATGGTTTCAGATCGTACTGGGTTCGAACCTTTTTGTAATTTATTACTTTTTGTGATTATTTTTTCTTTTGTAATTCATTCATTTCTTCTGTCAGAAAATTAGTGATAGGTTCTATGATTGGCGCTATATTATAGGTATGGTATGGCATGTTCTTTTTATCTTTTTCTCTGTACATAACGAAGAAAGAAAGAAAGAAAAGACTTTCACTTCTACCGGCACTCCCAGAGTGCAACCCGCCCTTTTTTTTTCATTTCACGTTAAGCATGCCATATTTGGACTGTCTGAGATTTAATTTGTAACCGTATCTGTCTCCAAATGCTTACCCATGTAACGGCAGTAATCTGTAACCGTACCTTTAATAAACAAATAAATAAAGATTGTGGGTTTGAATTCCGCCCTAACAGATAGTTAGCTAATTTGAATGCTTTGAAATTTCAATCAATCTCATTCCTCATTCAGCTCTCCATGTTCTTAGTACAATACACTAAGGTACTAACAATTCATTACATTACGAGTTCATTCTGATAACCCCCATAAAACAGAACAGCCGTCTCGTATAACTTTTACAACTAAGATAAACCTTATGAAAATGAAGATAAGGTTCTAAATTGAACTAGAGGTAATAACAGTTTGTTACTTAACCACATACTACGTAAAGGCGTTGGATATGGGGTTAGCTATGAAACCGGGAATTAGGTCTTTCTTTTAACGTTCGGGCAATCCCCGTCGGAGCCGGAGGGGGAGGTTACTTCGGACTCAAACCGACTAAACCGCACGCCGTCTGTGGGTCACCGTGCAAGGCCGAAGGTGAGGTAGCTATAGAGCATATCCCTCGCAATCCGACTGACCCAGGGCTATCTATCTCGATCTGGGCCTCTTCGTGTGGGGGGACCACGGGGTCCCAATTCAAACCTGGTATGGGGGGATGGCATTCTAATCCACCATCAGGCCCTCGCTTATGGGGGACGGAGATCATTCATCGAGTCTTCTTCGCACCCGGTCCCGCCCCTGGCCCGCCGCCTCCTTTCCGAGCATAACTTGCTCACAAAACATCGCCGCGAGCAAGGTGGCGAGCTTGAGAGCTCCCACTCCTAATCCCCGACCACCACTAGCTCCAGCCTCGGCGCCTCTCACGCCGTGCTTACATAGACAAGCAGGTTTGCATCGATCGCTGCCGCGATCGTCGAACGTTTAAACTTAATAGGATGTGTGTTAATGAGTTTGCGTGGTATCGTGGTGAACAATCGACGATCGCGCAGGTTCGCACGGGCAAACCTGCTTCTCTATGTAAGCACCCTTAGGAATATAAATTTAAAACAGGCTTAGAACTTTCGTTAGCGTTCTTTTTTCATATAGGATAGTTCAATATGACTTATATGTAGTAAGCTGAAAAAAAAATCTCAGGAAAGAGGGTCACAATTACAGACACATTACAATGGTCCTCAGCTTGACGGCCTCACCAGATGCTTTTAAATTATTTCTTCGAATTATACGATTCATAATTATGGTAGTTACTATAAAGTTTTAAACTATTGATAGTGCCAGTATTAACCAACTCAAAATTAAATTAAAAATTCAAGCAAAATAAAATCAAAATTCGTTCATTGTACTTATCATTATAATAAGGTGTCCGGGACGAACTGGATGCAGAAGACAGAGGATCGTACGAAATAGCGCACATTGGGAGAGGCCTATGTCCAGCAGTGGACTACAGTGGGGTAATTGCTATACCTATCATTATTTTGTATCCTCAATGGAAACCCTTAATCCTGACACTGACCTTTTAGCTTACCATCAGGCGAAACTGTATTAAAATGGCCAACAAAAACAGCTCATAAAATTAAATAAAAAATTGTTCTAACAACACCTGCTGCGTGTCTCTGAATTCCGAACAAATTAATAATACAAGTAATACATACTTAGCTTGAGCGACGCCACGGACGTTGCGTGCCACATAACGTTATGCTATATATAAGGTGGCCATACGTGCCGATTAGAACGGAACTGTCCTTTTTTGCATTTTAAGCGGTTCTCTGTCCCGATTCCCCGAAAAGGGTTTCGAAATTTGAAATTGAACCGTTTTTTTTAAACGATAACCTTATTATTGTTTGATGCGTAGTTTTTTGTATTGTGTGACTATTTTGCACTACATAAATGTTTTTTTCCTTCTTTATTAAAGGTACGAGTTCATAGTTGACCACATACTGCAGTAGCAGACAACATGTCGCTGCGCCAGTACTATAATTTTTATGTACACATTTCTATAAAATATCTTCCATAGCCGTCGTCTTCGGCCCATATTTCATAGAAAAATATATAAATCAGTGTCGCAGCAGCGCGTTATCATCTGCTGCTGCTGTATGCAGTCGGTACTCGTACGTTGACCCAAAAATATATTGTATACCTTAATAAAATATAATTTATATTTATTTAACCATTAACAATAGTTGCATACAAATTTCTTGAACATAATTGAAAATAAAAAAATACAACTAACTCACTGAACCCAACATTTTTGTTACTTTTCAAGCTACCATGGTTACCAAATGGTCAAAAATGAACACTAAAATTCGTTAAAGAATCGTAAAATTAATATCCAACAAGAACATGGTCACAGTAGTAACGCGTAACATCCGCGGCGAGACCAGTTATTTATTCATTTGATAATGAAGAACATTTTGGTAAAATTTTATGATTTATATATGCATGGCATGGTCATAATTAATTGGGGGTTTGCGTGTGTTTGTAACAATGGATATTTATAAATAATCTAGTGGTTACCTTCGGCTCCGCTCAGATGTCGGGTATCGCCGTAGCCTATAATATATTATTTAAAAGTTGTTTTATTATATATTCACTTATTAAAAATCAATCTATGTATATAAAAGAAAGTCGTGTTAGTTACACTATTTATAACTCAAGAAAGGCTGTCCCGGTTTGGCTGAACATTTTTGAGGATGTTGCCTAGAACCCAGGAGATGGACATTAGGATATTTTTCATCCCATTCAACCCCCTTTTGGTGTTCAAATGAGGATGGCAGTTTTTATGTAACTTTGCGCGTACAAAGTCGTGGGCGGCCGCTAGTTTTACATAAGACATATGTACATTTGTTCATGTTTAGTTTTAAGGAATTGTTTAGGTATTGTAAACTAACGTCTCGATAATGCCACAGGGGAGTTTGTTTTTGAAATTGACGTCATATGTTATAATTATGTTATATTATGTTATAAATAAATTTACTTTAACTATGTTCTTTCTCATGCATGCGGAAGGCGCAGGACCGGTCACTGTGGAAATCCTTGGGGGAGGCCTTTGTCCAGCAGTGGACGTCTTTTGGCTGAAATGATGATGATGAATGATGATGTTCTTTCTCAAGCTTGATAGCAGGTGGTACCCTTTTGCAAATCAGAATGCAAAGGTAAATTAATGGGTTCCGCCTGCTCCAAACTTTTAAAGGCAGCGCCTAAGCCTCCTCTTTCAGTAGGTTTAGTTGTAGTTGTTTGGTGATACATCAATGATAAATTAAATAACACTATAGATGTTGTCTACACTCTAATATAGAGACAATATATTCAAACTCAATATATATATTCAGATTCAACATATTCTATTCTGACATTATTATTATTTCTGAGAGTCGCGATCTTGTCTATAATTTTGTCCTTCCTGGTCTATAAAATTTTTATTTAATATGAATAGTCATTGTGATATACCTTTATAACCTTAACCCCGCATAAGGTGTCATTCAGACGAGAAGAGTTTCTCTTCTGCAAGATACGATTCTCGTAAAGACAGAAAAAAGATGCTTCATCTAAACATTCGCATAAACAATTGCCGCTCGTTCGTTCACGCTTGGCAAGAATTGCCTCGCAATTAATTATTAATAGTGTGTCTAAACAGAATTTTAAAGCAATAATCGTATTTATAAGGTGATATGTCACCTGTGTGTAAACATTTTGTATGATAATGGTAAGTCGAATATTGCTGATACGATTTTTCGACCCGAAGAAGCTTAAACCGGTGACTAAATACCATATAAATCGAAAATTAGCTAGGTAGTAAGTGATTTATACCGCAAGCCCTAATGGGTAACATCCGACGTTGTCGCGCGGCGACTGGCCGCATACGGCTGGTGATTAAAATCAACTGATCGACTTGCAAGTAACACGAACACCTATCTTGCTCAATATTTTTGAAGGAAAAGACTGAGCCGCATGCGATTTTAGTCCCCTGTTAAATAGGCTAGCGATGCAGCTTCGAGAGGCGATTTGTGAAGCGGTGAAATTCGACTCTTATAATCTCCTCAACATAATAGAAATAGAACAGTAACTACTAAACGAGTTGTTTTCCTTCAATTCTGAGCAGGTTATTTCTCACCCAAAATACGGGCAATCGCATTACGATAGAGAATAATCCAATTTCCTATAACTTTATGTGAAGCCATAAAACTATTAACCAAACCGTTCTCGCTTCTGCCATGAGAAACCGATTTATTGTTTTCATGATAGTTGTTTCAATGATAACGACCTTCGTAACGTGGTGGTAAACGGTTACCTAGGGTTAATTAGCCGCCAGTCACCTCAGTCGCACCGTTCACTCGCCGTCTGCAGCGGCGGAAGAAGCCAGCTCAAAAAAGACCATCAAAAATGCCGAGTTAAAGCCATTGTACCACTTTGTGCCGATAGCGGTGGAGACCTTGGGGTACTGGAGCAGAGAGGCCGAAATCTTTGTAAAGGAAATCAGAAAGAGGCTCCATAGAGACAACTGGTGACTCCCGCTCCGGAGCGTTCCTGGTGCAAAGGCTAACCATCGCAATCCAGCGTGGAAAAGCGGCGAGTGTGATAAGGACTTTTGCGCCGGGAACGGTCTGGGGCGGGTTATTTGATTAATTATTAATTTATTGACTAAGTTAATAAGTTGGCCTATCACAGTACACTGCTGAACAAAGCCTCTCCTGATATTAGCAGGCTTCAGCCTACTGTTTCCACGCTGGCCAGACGAGTTGGTACAGGGTTCCTTCTCTCGCAGTGATATCGACTGCATATTTTTCCTTTAGTCGCCACGACTCTTACGACACCCTTCAGATGCGATGGCGTTCTTTTTTTTACGTGCGGGAAATCCCCACGGATACCACCCCGCCCCCGGCCCGGACTCGGACCGACTAAACCGCACGCCGTCTGTGGGTTGATGTGCTAGGCCAGAGGTGAGGTTGTCTTGCGACATATCCCTCGCAACCCGGCTGACCCAGGGCCATTCATCTCGGTCTGGCCCTCCTCGGAGGCGCGGGTTCGATCCCCGCTCAGTGCAAATATTTGTATGCATGAATATGTATATTTGCATTGGTCTGGGTGTTTCTTTGTATAATATGTATGTGTTTACAAAAAAAAACGTATCTAAGTATGTTTATCCGCATTCTAGATTCCATAACACAAGCTAGTTAAGCTATGCTTACCATGGGTCTAGATAGCGTTGTGTGAAATGTTGTGGAAATATTTTTTTATTTACACACTTTTCAAAATCGACGTCCTGATTGTTTTAGTATTTTCGTCATCTTCTGTGGGACAAGTGTCTTTTTTAATGTTGGTATTTGAACTATTATGGTCACTCACATAATTATAGATATCCGGTTATTTAGCATGTAGTAGTGCTGTTACGCTTAGTTAAAGATCTCGATAGACGTATATACAATACGGGAGATATTTTTCCTCCTAAAAAAATATTCACTTTTCACCGCTAGTTCCGCCATGATCAACGGTGATTGCAACAACAGTCAGAAACTCGAAACAATACAACATGGTCAATATCTCAATAGCTCTAATAATTATATCATAATGTTGTTTTCAGGTTTTTAATTTTTATTTTACACTAATACCGCCATGTAAACGACAAAACTGGCATGTAAAGCAAGACTAATTCCTATTACAACCGTGGCCGCCGGAATTGGTTCAATAATTCACAGTTTCCGGTGGTCGGTCGCATTAGACTGGGCGTACCCAACCTACGGTATAAGCTGTTTATTATTCTCTGAAATGAAATATTAAGTGACAAAAGAGAATTTAGGAGCCGTTTCATTTTTTTTAAGCATTCGTGGCTTGTTTTATTTATATGTAGGGATTATTAACTTTTTTTTTTGTCACAATATATAAAAACGTCAAAGATTACACGTCTCCGTGCTCGTCCTTAAAATAAAGGTGCGCCCAGACCCGTACCCGGTGCGAAAGTGCCCATCACGCTAGCTGCGTTGCCTCTTTGAATGGCGATGGCCAGCCTCTGCACCAGGTACGATCCGACGCGGGGGTCACCCGACTTCTCCCTGATCCTGCACCCGATGTCCTCCACAAATCTTTTTGCCTCCACACCCCAACACCCCAAAGTCTCCACTGCGAAAGGAACGAACATGTACCGGGCCTGCAATGTCTCGTACTTGAGCCGCTTCCCGTCGGCTGCAGCCTCGGCTGCCGCGGCCGGAGACCGGACCGTACGGCCAAGGTGGCTGGGAGCGACAGTGCTGACGCACGTGGCGTCCCATAACAGGCACTTACCATTCCTCCAAGGCACCAATGTCAACCCATCGGGTCTCTTGCCATCGGATCTGCTAAGACCGGGCGGCTCAAGCACGCAAGGAACGTCCGCGGAAACCAGGGCCCTCCGAATAATATCATTGAGGGCATGATGACGCGAGAACCTACCCGCGCACCTACGACAGCTCAGTGCGTGATGGCCATCGGCTTCCACCGTGGAACCGCATGTGCATATGTGGGATTCAAACACCCTGCAGCCCAGGTGGAGTGCCACCGCCACACGCAGAGAGCTGTCGTCCAGCCAGGTGCCGAAGTGGGGTGAGGGTAGCGCGTGTAGCCATGCCCCTGACTCCGGCTGAGCCACCGCTCGGAGTCTGGCCATATCGGCCCCCGAGGCACCCTCCAACAATTGCGCCCTAACCTGCCCCGCAACAACGTCGTCCCACGCGCGCTGCACGCCACGAGAAGCAGGGCGGTCCGCCCCCAAACTGCGGGCCGCCCAAACTGACTCAGCATCCGCTGCATAAGGCACCCGCGCCCTGCCACCATCAGAGCCCAGGATTAAAGTGACAAGACCAGACACCCCATGCGCCGACGCCAAGAAAGCCGGCACGCCTACGTCCCCAGCGCATCGCACCCCCAAACCCCCGCACCTAATAGGGAGTGTCGCCTGTCTCCACTGAGTCCCATCGAGGGCGACATTTAAGATACACTCAGTGATCGACTTTAGTGTATCGTCGAACTCCGCTACCTCGGTAGTACACAGCCAAGTGGGCGCTGTCCGCAACAGGTACGTGAGCTTCGGGAGGGCGAAGCACGTACGCAGCAGCACGAGCGCCACGGGAGCAGACAGGTCCATGAGATGCTCTTGAGCCGCCAATAGGAGGTCCCTACGAGAGGAAATAGCCTCTGGGAGCCCTTCGGGGAAGATAGACGAACCTAAAAGGAAGAAAGAAGAAGAGGACAGCACTTTGATGTACTTTACTAAAAATTTTTTACTAAATGAATTCGGTTTCATTTACATAAAGCCATGCCCTAGTTTTTGGGGCCTCAACAAGGCCTTTGGTTCCAACGTCACCTGCAAGCCGTATGCTGGCTTCCATCGTGTCCATCACTATCTCAGCATGGTTCCAGGTTGCATCCAAAGCTTTCACTTCACGAACCAGGGTTCAACCTACTTTTTATCCTCATATTGATGAGCCTTATACGACTTTAAAAATACGACTTCCTAATCCAGAAAGGAAAGTCTATATCAGAGTCTCGTTTGTCAAATAGAAGACGTATTCGCTTGGAATCTTAATAGCGACTTTTAAAAATCTTGTCAAAAGGTTAACGCCATCTAGTATCATAAAACAGAACTAATTTTTCATAACAAAGTGAACCCCATACATTATTCAAAGTTCTACAAAGGAGGTATTAAATATTCTCAACGTAATATGTACTGTCATAACTAAATTAGTTTGCGGTAGTATAAAGCGGTTTACGGCGATAATTTTGAGGGAAACCAGTAGATCCTTGGCGAATTAGAAGGTCTCACTGGGACCTAACGCCGTGAATTTTCACATGATCTCATATATAGGGCAGAAAAGGTAACAAGGAAAGGGAATAATAATAATAAAATATATATTTTAAAATAGAACATAAAACAGAAGATCCTTACAGGGTCGGCAGCGCGAGTGTGATGTTGCACACGTCCATAGGCCAAGACAACCGCTTTTCATCATAAAATAAAATAAATATTCCACAACATTCGACACAACGCTATCTAGATCCATGGTAAGCATCGCTTAACTAGCTCTTTTGGAATCTAGAATGCGGATAAACATACTTAGATACGTTTTTTTTTGTAAATACGCACATATTATACATAGAAACACCCAGACCAATGCAAATACAGGGTTTATTTTTGAAACGGGGCAGTAAGGGCAAGTACCTTAACCGTGGCAGTTACAGCAAAACGTTCTTAGAAGACCTTCCCTAACTTTTTGACATATTTTGAACTGCATTCACAGATTTTGTAAAAAACTTACAGTTGGCAAAAAAAATGCAAAAAGTCCAAAATTTTTTTTTTATGCCAATCGATTCTATTTCATGTGGGGATCAAAAAACTCTATGAGACCATTTTAGCTTTCAGTACTAGGAAAGACAGAAATCGCCAAAAACGTTTCCCATACATTTCGGCAACAGAAACAAATTTCTACGATGGTCTAACTTTTTGTTATGGCCAGGAAGTGGGTAGAATTGACTGTAAAGTAAATAAAAAGAATTTTTACCCTCAAATTTCGAATTTGATTCGAAAATCTGTGTGTTATTCTTAGTTTCAGCTGAGAAACTTCGTATGAGTTATTAATTAAAAATTTTCGCTAAAATGTCTTCTAATCGTGAAAAAATTGACTTATTAGAAGCGTATTTTGTCAATAATCGAAATGCGGGAGCTGCATTAGTGTGGTACCGTCAAACGCCCTGATTTTGCCTTGCGTCCTGTGTTTGCCTAAAACGAAGAAGTGAGTTTATCTCATTTATTTTATAAGTTTGGGAATCGAAACGTTTATTAGATTTTAGAAACATTATCTGGCAACACTAAATTGGTGACGTTATGTTGGTAATACGCATAGTTTTTGACGGTTTGCTTCAAACTAAAAAGTGTCGGAGCGTTCTCTGCTAGATAAATTAAAACTTTTCGGGTAAGTCATTAAATTATGTATGATTTTTACTTCTACTTGTCCTATTCTTTAAATCGTTGAAATCTTGATCGTTTATCATTGTTACTGATGAAAAAAAGCAGTATAGTAATGAAATATATTGCAATAGGCAAAGTCAGGCTACTGTTTTGAAAAAGTGTTGCGAACTTTGCCTGTGCTAGGGTTGACACTTTGTTATTTACCAACTTTAAAAAAGGGAGTTATAGTCTTGTGTATGTGTTAGGTATACGATAACTTTTGTTTTTATATATTTGAACTAAAGTCAAAGTTGTATAGTTTTTCACACAAAATCAAGGGAAAAGATTTGCTTCCTTTTTAGATAAAACTTAGGTATCAACTCGATGAATTTTTTGTTTAATGTTTTTAATGGTAAAAGATTAGATACTATGTAGATACATTAATAATTTTATTTGTTTTTGTTTGAAGGACGGACTGAACAAATCAAAAAGAAGATACAAAGACTATGATGAGAGCATTCTAAATATCGCCGTAGGTCTCGTGCAAGACAAAAACATAGTTGTTGCACGTTGTAGTTGCTGCACGGTTTTCTTTGTATAGTTTTTATAGAAGTATATCTATGGCTAAAACGGAAGTTAGATATATATATTACAATGTTTAATGAGAAGCTATTGTGTATCTAATATTATGTCATTTTGAAGATTCCGTTTTTTAAGGCAAAACCAATTAGCAACTACAAAACATAAAACTACCAATTGCTTTTTCCCTTTATAGTATTACTACCTACTTTATAAAAAAAATATGTTAATGTTTTGTTTATTTATCCTGTCACCAATGAGACAACCCTAAAATTTTTTTGTCTGTCTATGAAGATTCTACGAAATGGTATCCAAACATTGCCTAACCAATTTTACCTACCTAAAATACTTCAAAAATATGTGATTCAAATTGAACTTTATTCTCTTGATTCTAAACTACAAATTACGTTGTGCCAACATAAAAACTTAATTATTTCTTTTGGAGTTCATGCATTAGGCAAAGTCGGAGACATGATACCATGACTTTGCCTAGTTTCTAAATTGTCCCAAAAACTTTACTTCTATACGAATATTGAGTTAAATAAATAAACGTTACCCTAAATTCTTGGGTATTTTCTACAATAACTCGTTTAAACAATATGGACATCATACGAATATTCAATTTTATCTTACGTCAAAGTCCAAAAATCGAAAAATGTAGGCAATATCAGGGCATTTGACGGTACCGCAATAGGTATCCCTTGCGGCATGTGCCAACAAGAAAGGTTATTACAAATCTTTTGAAAAACCTGGAATTGCAGGGTTCTTTCAAAAGAAAGCGGCAGCCTCGTGTGGACATGGACACGTAGATTTCGGTTCTAACTTATGTCGAAGCATATCCAGAGGTATAGTCCAGATAAGTCACCCTTGAAGTAGGTGTATCCCACTCCCTTGTGATAAAGATATGGAAGAAATACGGCTACAAGTGCTATCGATATGGGCGCATAGTTCAAGTGTTACATCCGGGTGATGATGTTCGAAGGCTTACTTTTTGCAGATGGCTAAGAGGAAAAATAAGCAGAGATCATGAATTTTTAAATTACATACTGTGGTCAGACGAAACGAATTTTTCCAATAACGGTATGTACAACAGAAAAAATCACCACTATTGGTCCAAAGAAAATCCACTAAGAGTTACGGCAAGTCATAATCAGGTTCGCTTCTCATTCAACTGTTGGTGTGGTATAATGTCCAATCGAGTCATAATGGTGGAATTTTATGAAGGGAAACTGAATTCTGCCATGTATAATGAAGTCATTTTACACCATCTTGAAAACGAGATGGACGAATGGCCCCTGTCGGAATTGCGAAAAGTTCATTTTCAACAAGATGGTGCTACGCCACATAACAGTCACCTTTCACGTTCCAATTTGAGCCGCCTATTCGGTACACAGTGGATAGGTACACATGGTCCAACACAGTGGCCACCTCGTAGCCCCGATCTAACACCACTTGATTTTTTTTTATGGGGCTTCGTGAAAAACGAGGTGTATAAGACGACGTACGCCAGTGTTCAAGAGCTCAAGGATGCATTAATGACCATTTTACGTAATATTCATCCCAGAACATTATTAACCGCCATTCGTTCAGTGCAAAAAAGGATAGACTTATGTATTCGTGAAAATGGAAATCATTTTGAGCAATTTATTTCATAAACCAATTTCTTAAATGTTTAAATGATTTTTTTTTTTTAAAGTTCAAAATTTTACCTGACCTATGAGTTTCGAGTTGATTTATCATATTTCCGTACGAAATGTATGGGAAAGGTCTTTGGCGATTTCTGTCTTTTCTAGTACTGAAAGCTAAAATGGTCCCATAGAGTTTTTTGATCCCCACATGAAATAGAATCGATTGGCATAAAAAAAAAAAAATTGAACTTTTTGCATTTTTTTTGCTAACTGTAAGTTTTTTACAAAATCTGTGAATGCAGTTCAAAATGTCCCAAAAACTTAGGGAAGGTCTTTTAAGAACGTTTTGCTGTAACTGCAACGGTTAAGGTACTTGCCCTTACTGCCCCGTTTCAAAAATACACCCTGTATATATATTCATGCATACAAATATTTGCACAGAGCGGGGATCGATCCCGCGCCTCCTACGTAGCGGCCGTGTTCACTACCGCCACGCCACGGAGGCTGCCATCATGTGGGCAGCGAGCTTATGTGCCACCTAAGTGGCAGAAAAGTGAGCAGTTTTTGTGTTTCTTAAGTCTTGGAATTCTTCAACTGCTCACGTGTATCCTTCTTCCTATGGTCTCGGGTCCTTTAAGCGGAATGTGAAAAAGCATCTGATGAGACGCTCAAGGCAGCGACCACCATTCTAGCGACAGTATCTATAATGGCGTCCACTATCCTTTGGGCATTTTGACAACCTAAATATATTTAAAAAAACATTGCAAGATAAAAACAAAACTAGCCAGAACAGTATTAGGATGTGAATGAAATTTTGAAGCATTGACTATGCAACCTTTTCAAATCGATTAAGATAGGAAAAAGTGAAGCGCTCAGGCGGGACTCGAACCCGCGATCTTTCCCCTACAGGATCAGAGCATTCCCCCTGTAAAGTAAGGATCGCGGGTTTAGAAGTGGGCGGAGTCATCGCAAAACAATGTTTAAAAATGATTGTAACATCATTCATTGTTTCCGATAGTTCGTAGGATTGTCGGTAGATGGCTCCCACCGTCGCCCTAAAGACGGTAGAATAGGAGAATTTGGAAAGCTTCAGGCGTAGCTCGGTGGCAGAGTGGTCAGAGCATTCCCCCTTTAAGGAAAAGATCGCGGGTTCGAGTCCCGCCTGAGCGATTCACTTTTCCTATCTTAATAGTATTAGGATGTATCACCATTTTTAAAAGACAAAACAACATTGAGACCCGAAGTTCTATAGCATATGTTACGGGTAATTAGTGACTTAATAAGTTCGAATTTTTCCAACTATACTCTGATATCGTTAATGAATTATAAAGCTTTATGAATGTTACAATCACAAGTCTTTTTTATTGAAAGTAAATTAGTAAAGTAAATTATTTATTTTACCTCTAAACCCTCCAGCTAAGCTGTATTGCTAGTCTTTAGCATAATGATCAGGATTCGAACCCGGGACCTATTGATAGTAAGACCAACTCCGTAAATCTCTCGATCTTCATAATTTCTAAGCGCTAAAAAATTAATTCAATATCTAAAACAGTGATGTAAAGTTACCAACCATTGACTGTAACCAATTCCATTAGTATTATTGATCGGTACGAATATAGAAAAGATACCACGGTGGTATCACCACTGACTGGCGTGTCAAATTGGGTCGGAGCCTTGAACTACGTTCTTTTCGCTTTACGGTGGAACGCAAAGCTGGAGAATTTGTGAAACGAGAGACTGTAAAGAACAATGTTAAGGTTTTAGGTGAGGTAATTCTTGAAAATTACGCGTGCTTTCAAAACTTATAAAATTAAAAAGAGAAGTGAGACTAATCGAGCAGGAATATAGTTAGTACCTTTCCAGAGATGCAATGTCTCTACGCATATGCAGCGACTCTAAGATAATTGAACTTCCAATGATACTGGCAGGAATGAAGATCCTGATATAAATGAAATGCAAAAATATTTTTTTTTCAAATCTTGCATTTCATTTCAGAAATTAGCGTACAAGCATCTCATCGTAATAATTCAGTCTTATTATACTAAACCAAATTAGTCCAAGTGTTACAGTAATTAGCTAGAAGTGATAACAGGACACTGCCAATTGCACAGGCACCTGACACTTATAGGAGTGAAGACTGATTCCAGATGCCCGGAGTGCATGAATGCCGAGGAAACCAGCATCCAACTGCTGGCCTAATGCCTCATGTACCCGCTGAAAAGATGAGAAATCATGGGAACGGATGAACTAGATCTAGAAGACATTTCCAATCTGGGGGTGGAACAGATTGTAAGTTTTTGCAAGGAAATAGATGGGTTTGACGAAGCACCGTGATTGTCGGACACCCCTATCCCTTATAGGAAAATAGAGTAGATGGGTGAAATGGCCCACACCGAAGGGCGGATCCACCCGTCTAGTCGCGGCGTCCTCTGCTGGCAGTAAGTAAGTATACAGTAATTAGCCGGTAGTTCTGTATAATTATATGGCTTGATCACTCGATTCGATTACTACTTTAGATTAACGTGAAATTGATGACCTGACCAAATAATTCTTGTAGTTTTGACATATTGAATAATAACGATACTGGTAATTTTCAACACTTTATTTTTATTTTTGACCTGACCGGTTTCACTCACGGCATTGTCAAAAGGTAGAATTATCATTCAATTTGTGTAGTAGATTTCATCAAGTGCCATCAATCTCCAGTACAATCAGTCGTGTAGTTTTGAAAGTTGCTGCAGTTAATCTTTAGGGTACCCAGATGAACATACAAAAAGTCCTCGAAGGTGGGACATAAGCCGGAGGTGATGGGGGGAAAGGTCCCCTTTTACAGTTTTTTGCTTGTATATTAAAAACAATTAATAACAGCTCTTTAGTTACTTCTACATTATTTATCTACATTAAATTTCCTATAAATTACTTCTAGACAATATTACTATAGGATCAATACTTTAATAAATACAAGAGGTCAAGTGTAATCAAGTTTATTAATTTGCGATAAAATCAACTCGGCTTGACCACATAGTGATCGATGTTGTTTCATTGTTGTGCAACACTAGGGGAGTCACACTCGTGTTGCCGACCCTGTAAGGACAGACGACTTTCAGTGCCGTCAGTGCAGAAGACTAAGCAGAACCAGCCTTTGGTCTTCCCACTGACAGTACAAAAATTCTCCAGTGAGTTCTGGCTACCCTACTCACCGCTGGAAATACAACACGAGGTTATTAGGTTGCGGTATTCTGTGGGCCTATGTTCAACAGGGGGAGTAGGGCGGACCGGAGGTACTTCCCCAGTCCGACTGATCAATTAGGACGGGAATACCGTCGTGTTCTACCTCTCTCAACGATTTCACGGTTAGCCTTTATATTCGAACCATAAATCGGTTTATTAGTAGGGCCTCTAAGGGCTAGATTATGTCCAATACACCTGTGTACATATAAGTAGTCTAACTTGAACAAATTTTTGTAAACAACTCTAAGTTCCATCCATAAAGTGTCCCACATCAATGGATTTTGTGAACTATTATTAGTTTGTTTGTACAAACTATTTTACAACTTAGTTTTTTGTTGTTTTCTTGAGTTATATCTCTTGCGTGTTTACTTGAAGGGGAGATAGAGGAAGTAGCTATTGAAAAGTCAACATGTTTCAAAAGTTTTCATACTTAAACAAATCTTGGCATTCAATTTTTACTAACTTCAAATATTTATATCGATTTGAAACTTAGAACACCTTATCTCACCTGAAATCATCCGAAAGGACGATGAGTTTCGCGATTTCCTTCTCTTGCAATGATTTCGTCTGCTGTGGGAAAACTGGCAATAAGACCCTGTACCAACCCGTCTAGCCAGCGTGGAAACTGTAGGCCAAAGTCTACAAACATTGGGAAAGGCCTATGTCCAGTAGTGGACTGCCACAGGTTAATTAACGAAAATAAAAAAAACCCGACTGATGCTGAAAAGATCGCTTTGCAAATGGTGCACAAAAAAAATAGAAGGGGTGCAGAGAAGGTGTCTGCGGATATTGTGCTACCGTCAACACCTGGGGCGCAACATCATCGATTAGGATGCGCATCTGATTAGATTTAACGTGCAAAAGTTGGAAGTACGCAGGCGGTACTTTGATTTTACTTGTATTTATAAAGTAATTCATTCTATACTTGATGTACCTAAGCCTAAGCTAAGTTGCTTGCTCAATTAACCTTTAATATCAGATATAGCGCTCGTAGATCCAACCAAACGAAACTCTCTGCCTTACAAATCTATAATAGTACATTACTACAGAGGCCGGGAAGAAAGGGGTTGCCGGCCGAAGACATAATATAAGATCTAGGCCTATCGAGAGCTCATTGCTAGGACGAATGTCTAAAGCGGCACTAGTAAAATGTGGTTAGGCAGGGAAAGGAACTTGGGTAGTGAAGATGAGTGTTGATGTACATCAACAAAAGGGGCCCCTTCTAAACCTACACTTGGGTCGCAAGTTCCAGGCACTGTCCCGAGTTCCCAACTCAGCAACGCGATGGACCCGGCACCCGCACGGAGAATCCATGGATTGCCAAGAATATCGTCTCTCTTACGAATGAACGATATTACTAAATAATCAGAGGTATATTTTAGCATTCACGAACATCGCGTGTTCGGGGGTTGTTATATGTTGATGGCAAATTGCGTTCACTAAGATTTAGGTACGTTATGGTATGGATATGGTACTTTTTATGGCAAATTATCTTTATTACCATTTCTTGTTATATAATTAAGCCCCTCGTCTTCATCTAAGTGCCAATCTCGGTTGTATGCCAAGCTGTGCAGTACACAAAATAAGCTAGGTAGTGGATGGGATGCCTTTTTAAATAGGCTAGAATAGTTTATTTTAGTTATTTTCATAGAATTTTGAGCTACGGAATTCTCCTTTGGGATAATTCCGCGGATTTAAACACAATTTTTATTTTACAAAAGCGGGCTGTGAGAGCTATTTATATTGGGGCCCTAGAGTTTCCCTTCGAGATAAGTATTCAAATAGACATTCTAACCGTAGTGTCACAATACATTTTCGAGAACCTAATGTATATAAGGAAAAATATCTCAAAATTTTCAAGAGTTTGTGACAGGCATAATATTGCTACGCCCGGCGCTTGGCCACTTCAATATATGGCCAAATTTCCATAGGAGTGAGCGAGACGGCACTATAGAAAGAGACGGCATGCCTTGACGTCACTGTTCTAGAAGGAATGGAATGAATAGAACGAGACGTCAGGCTAGAAAGAGACAGCATGCCTTGACGTCACTGTTCTAGAAGGAATGGAACGAATAGAAAGAGACACAAGACCTAATAGAACCTCCCAGAAAGTTCCTGTCTTTTTCAGAACGTACCTGTCTTTTCTCGATCTTTCGCTACTCGGCCGCGCCTTATATAAAAGGCGAGCTAACAGCCGCTGCTCAAGTTAGTCCATGACTAGTATTCGAAGCGATCAAAGCGATAAAGTGTACGAAGCGATACAGTGCGATTATACAAGTGACTGTGTACTGTGTAAGGAAGAGTTTTCGAAGTTCTACGCGCTTTGCTGTAGTTTAAGTGCAGCTGAATAAAATCTGTCTTCAACGGTTGTCCTCGCATTTTCTATTTAAACCGACCCCCACGCTCGTAACAACTGGTGTCAGAAGTGGGATAGAAAATGCCGATAACGCCGAGAGACGACAAGGAGGGAGTTAAAACCAGAAGCCAGGCCGCGGAAGAGGCTGCGGGTACTCCGAGTACGTCGACGGGTGCTTCAAGATCATCATCGGAAATTAACCTTAGCGCGATTATGACCTTATTGAAGGAGCAAGCCCGTCACCAGGAAGAGCAGACTCTGCAATTGAAGGCACAGCTCCAGCAACAACAGGAGGAGCTGATCCGTCACCAGGAAGAGCAGGCCCGTCACCAGGCAGAGCAGGCCCGTCAACAGGAGGAGCAGGCCTTGCAACTAAAGGTTCAGCTCCGGGAACAACAAGAAGATCTATTTGCCTTCTTGAAAGAGTCTAAAGCAGAATGGCAAAGAGAAATTCATTCAGTGCAAGACAAAATAGAAAGCCACGAGGAGAAATTAGGAAGTATCGACGAGAAATTTGAGAGTTATGAGGAACGGCTGCAGTCTGTGGCTCAAAACGTAAAAAAATTGGAGACGAAAATAGCTTGCGGAACAGCTGGCTCTGTAACCATTCCATCTGCACAGACTGTCGGAAAGTTCAAAGTACCGCCATTTGACGGGACCTCCTCGTGGACTGCATACAAACTGCAGTTCGAGTCTGTGGCAAAGGCGAACGGTTGGGATAAGGAGCAAGCCAAAACAGCATTAATATTGGGGTTACGAGACCAAGCACTCAGTGTTTTAGAGGCGCTTGGAGGTGAAGTGACTTACGACCGCCTTCTTGAAGCGTTGGAATCACGTTATGGTGATAGTCACTTGGAACATGTCTACCGTGCCCAATTGAAGGACAGAAACCAGCGTCTTAATGAGTCTCTGCAGCAGTGGGCTTTGGAAATAGAAAAGCTCGTGAGAAAAGCTTACCAAGGAGCTTCCTCGTCATTTCTTGACAGCATTTTGGTGCAAGCTTTTATTGACGGGATCAGAGACTTGGAGGTGAGAGCTGCCGTCCGTCTGGGTCACCATGCATCCCTTAAAGATGCTGTTGCTCACGCCCTTGAAGTGGAAGCTGTACGACATGACCCTCGAGCACATAGATTGCGTGAGATCTCAACAAATGAGCAACGTTTGTACCGTCGGGAATTCACACCCAGGTGTTATTTCTGCAAAGAGCAAGGACATATTCGGTCTAGCTGCCCGAAACGGACTCAACAAGGTAATGGCCAAGAACAAACGGCGCGACATCTAGATGCGCCGGAGCAACAGGGAAACGAGTAAACGCCAGGACTGCGGGACGGGTGCTGGCTGATAGTGTAAAAGTCCCAATTCTGATCTCTCAAGCTAATGATGGAAATAGTCTGGTCATCGAAGGAGGTATTGATGGATCACCGTGCCACCTCACCATTGATACTGGAGCAAGTCGGACCGTGATTAGCCGTCGGCTGGTGAAAAATGTACCTAGAGATCATCGACATCAACTTAAGCATCTCCATCTGCAGACAGCTACCGGCCAGCGCATTTCCGTCCGAGGAGAGCAAGAAGTGGCGTTGGAAGTCGGTGATAAGACCTATTGGCATAAAGTCATCGTCGCTGATATCTTAGATGACTGCATCATTGGATTGGATTTTATGAGAAAATATCGCTGTAAAATCGACGTGGATTGTGGCGTTCTGAAACTTGGGTTCGACGAAATTCCCATGGAAGGTGGCGCATGTGGAAAAGTGTACTGTGCAAAACGAACTGTACTCCAGCGTAAATCACAGACCCTAGTGCCAATAAGACTACCTCAATATCGCATCAATTCTCATCGCTGTGCATTGGTGGAAAAAGTAGACAGCAGTAGTCCCTGGATACCAGCTCGTACTGTGGTAACAACACCAACCACAGCCGTTATAAGAATTTTAAATATGAGCGACAACGAGTGCGTCTTAAACAAAGGGACACTGCTTGGCACTTGTGAGGAGATCTCGTGGATACGTAGTTGCCAGGGTTCGACCAAAAGCGATGCCACAAGTGACAGAGAATCAACAGTGCTGAAACTACTAGAAGATTGTCGCAAAGACCTCAGTAAGGTAGAGATGCTGAAGGCGCGGAACATGCTGCTACGTTATAAAAACGTCTTTTCTATGCATAGTGGTGACATTGGCAGAACTGGAGTAGTACAGCATAAAATCGATACTGGTGAGGCAATGCCAATCCGTCAACGACCACGACGTGTACCGATTGCTCGAGAAAAAGAGGTGGAAGAAATGATTGAAGAGATGAAGAAGGACCGTATCATTGAACCCTCGGTCAGTCCATGGTGTTCTCCGGTAGTCCTTGTAAAGAAAAAAGATGGAACCACCAGATTCTGCGTCGATTATCGCCGACTGAATGATGTTACGAAAAAGGATAGTTATCCGTTGCCAAGGATAGATGACACTTTGGACACCTTAAGTGGCATGCAGTGGTTCTCAACATTGGACCTCAAGAGTGGGTATTGGCAAGTTGAAATTAGTCAACGAGATAAGGAGAAAACTGCGTTTTCTACTGGAAAAGGTCTCTGGCAGTTCGACGTCATGCCATTTGGATTATGTAATGCTCCGGCCACTTTTGAGAGATTGATGGAACAAATACTTGCTGGACTGCTGGGAGAAGCCTGTCTGGTATATTTGGATGACATAATCATCATTGGAAAAGACTTCGACGATCACCTCAGCAAACTGGAGCAAGTTATGACTAAACTACAGGGTGCCAACTTAAAACTCAGTCCAAAGAAGTGTTCACTTTTTAAACGACAAGTGAATTATTTGGGGCATGTTATTTCGAAGGATGGGATACAAACAGACCCTGAGAAGATAAGTGCCGTGAAAGATTGGCTGACACCAAAAGATAAGACGGACGTTCGTGCCTTTTTAGGTCTGTGTTCATACTACCGGCGGTTCGTGAAAAGCTTCTCCGATATTGCGAAGCCTTTGCATCGGTTAACGGAAGAAAAACGGAAATTTAGCTGGGATGAACAATGTGAAGCCGCTTTCAAAGACCTTAAGCAAAGACTCTGTGAAACACCAATCTTGGGTTTTCCAGATGCAGAAAATGAGTTCGTCGTCGACACAGATGCCAGCAATACTGGGATAGGAGGAGTCTTGTCCCAGAGGAAAGGAGACAAGGAGGCCGTGATTGCTTACTTTAGTAAGTCTTTGTCTAAACCAGAGAGAAATTACTGTGTTACACGAAGGGAATTACTGGCCGTGGTTAAGACATTGCAGCATTTCAGTAAGTTTCTGCTGGGCCGCAAGTTTCATCTGAGGACTGATCATGCTGCTTTAAAATGGTTGCTACAATTTAAAAATCCAGAAGGACAAGTGGCAAGATGGATTGAACAGCTCCAGGAATACGACTTCGTCATCGAACATCGGAGTGGGAAAGCGCATGGAAATGCAGATGCGCTCTCTCGAAGACCTTGTCCGGTGGAATGTAACCATTGTGTCAGGCAAGAAGCTAAAGACAGTGTAGCGATTAGAATAATAAGGACTGATACTGTCAGCGATGAGTGGAGTAGCGAAGCCATGCAGCAAGCACAGCAAGAGGATCGAGACATCAAGCCTATTCTCGAATGGATAAAGGCAGGAACACCTAAGCCGAAATGGAGTGATGTCTCCCAAATGAGTGCAGCTACGAAGAGCTACTGGGCACAATGGGAAAGCCTCGTGATACACAATGGAGTCCTGTGTAGAAAATGGGAGTCTGCAAACGGGAAAGACTCACATCTGCAGTTGGTTGTCCCAAAGATTAAAATTAATGAGGTTTTGAGATCATTTCATGACGGAACTTCAGGCGGCCATCTTGGTGTGAAGAAGACGTTGATGAAGATTCGTCAACGATTCTATTGGATCCATTGCCGTGAGGATGTTGAAGATTGGTGTAGGAAATGTACATGCTGCGCATCGGTAAAAGGGCCGCATACAAGGAGCAGGGGAGCATTGAAGCTATACAATATTGGAGCGCCTTGGGAAAGGATTGCATTAGATGTTGCAGGGCCATTTCCTGCATCGGAGTCTGGAAACAAATACATCCTAGTAGTAATGGACTACTTTACTAAATGGCCGGAGGCTTTTGCCATACCTAACCAGGAAGCAACTACAGTCGCGGAAAGACTAGTCACGGAAGTGTTTTGCCGATATGGAGTTCCTCTGGAAATACACAGTGACCAGGGAAGGAATTTTGAATCACAGGTATTTCAAGAAACCTGTAGGATAATGGGTATTCATAAAACCAGGACCACCCCGTATCATCCGCAGTCTGACGGAATGGTTGAAAGATTTAACCAAACCTTGGAAAGGCATTTGGCTAAGGTTGTTGAGAGCCACCAGAAGGACTGGGATAGTCATATTCCTTTGTTCTTGTTGTCTTATAGAACAGCGATACATGAAAACACAACGGTGACGCCTGCATGTGCAAACTTTGGCAGAGAACTGAGACTACCGGCTGATCTACTGACTGGACGTCCTCCAGATTCACCGCAAGAAATCACGGAATATGCTAGTGCATTGCGCGATAGACTAAATGACGTTCACACCCACGTCCGTGAGTCTGGGCTCCAGGCAAGCGACAGAATGAAAACCCGATACGACCGCAACTCTCATCAAGCCGGGTTCGACGAAGGCTCGTTGGTATGGCTACACAATCCGATGCGTCGCAAAGGCAAATCTCCGAAGTTGTCTCCAACCTGGGAAGGGCCGTATAAAGTTGTCACCAGGATCAATGACGTTACATACCGGATACAACGCAACCAGCGAAGCCCCTTGAAGGTTGTACATGTTGACCGACTGGCGAGATACTACGGATCTAATAATGCTCGGGACGAGCATGTCTAAGAAGGGGGTAGTGCTACGCCCGGCGCTTGGCCACTTCAATATATGGCCAAATTTCCATAGGAGTGAGCGAGACGGCACTATAGAAAGAGACGGCATGCCTTGACGTCACTGTTCTAGAAGGAATGGAATGAATAGAACGAGACGTCAGGCTAGAAAGAGACAGCATGCCTTGACGTCACTGTTCTAGAAGGAATGGAACGAATAGAAAGAGACACAAGACCTAATAGAACCTCCCAGAAAGTTCCTGTCTTTTTCAGAACGTACCTGTCTTTTCTCGATCTTTCGCTACTCGGCCGCGCCTTATATAAAAGGCGAGCTAACAGCCGCTGCTCAAGTTAGTCCATGACTAGTATTCGAAGCGATCAAAGCGATAAAGTGTACGAAGCGATACAGTGCGATTATACAAGTGACTGTGTACTGTGTAAGGAAGAGTTTTCGAAGTTCTACGCGCTTTGCTGTAGTTTAAGTGCAGCTGAATAAAATCTGTCTTCAACGGTTGTCCTCGCATTTTCTATTTAAACCGACCCCCACGCTCGTAACAATATAAACACAAGACATAAAAAGAATCTTGTAGCTTGTGATAGTAGACTCCATAAAATTAGTAATTCTTTCCGGGGTAACTGTATACGCTTTTTCAACAAGGTCCCTAATTAAATTAGAGATTTACCTGTGAATAAATTTAAAAATGTAATTAAGACTAAAGTGTGCCAAAAAGGCTATTTTAAATTCCAAGAATATTTAGATGATAAACAAGCTTGGAAATGAGCTGTTCGCTCAACTATGCTACTCAAGCAAACTATTGTATTTAGACTAAATTTAGTAGACTAAGCAAATGTTTGTAAATAGACCAAAAAAAAATGCCCGCTGAGTTTCTTGCCGCAGTCTTCTCAGCAGGTCGGGGCCGCGATTCGAACCGGTGGTCCATTTGCTAAACTAGTCTAGATTATTTTTTAAACTTGACGTTTTGTAAGTACCGTTTTAATGTTCTATGCAGAATAAATGATTTTTGACTTTGACTTTGGACACGTGAATATGACTACACCTCGCCTGATGGTAATCTGAAGGCAAAAACTCAGGAAAGCGGATGACCATTACAGACACGCACCATGTTAAACATGGTGACACTCAGTTTGAAGGCCTCATCAGATGCTTTCAACTATACCTTCCATATTCAATCAATGAGTTAGCCTAACTGCAGTCCACTGCTGGCTAAAGGCCTCGCCTAATGTGTGCCTTTGCCTACGATTCATGATCCTCCGTAGTACTCATACTGTCATTATTTTTATGTCATTTTATACATTGTACGGGACAGGTTTCAGACCAATTTACTATTTTTATATCTTGAAAAGCGACAAAATAATCTTATGAATATATCGTTTCCACACTGTTATATCTACATAATACATTTGAGTGGGTTCCGCTGTCGTAATAACACAAATTATGTATGTCAGCCCACGCTTACCTGATGGTACGCGTGGATGAAAAAAACATTCAAATGCCGCATCCATCCTTACACACAAGCCATAAAACAACATTTCATTTTCAATTTATTCAACGTAATATTTTACAGGTGACTTTGTTTAGATAAGACCTTCTACTTGTTTTTTATATTAATGAGAACTACCAAGAAAATTTTACGGTAAATACGTAATTATTATTATTATTATATCATTTATTTTCAGATTAAAAATCCATACAATGATTGTTAGTATCACAACTTAATAAACTATGTTAGTACATCTTACCCACTAATTAACCAAAAAAAATTAAAAACTAATTAAAATAAATAAATCAGTTCATGTATCTTCCTGAAGCATCAGGGCCGCCATTATGTATACGGCACCAATGCTCCAGAAAGACACCATCAGCACTACACGCTATTATTTTCAGGATGCCGTTGGTACTCCCACGTATTCTGCTCAGTAGCGATGCCGTTCTCTTACGCATTATTGCCTCAAAGCCATCCGTAGCCGCTGTAGCGAACATTGCCGAGGCACTACAGAACCGCGGCAGCCCCAACAACATCCTGAACGCGTTGTTGTACTGGATCCGAAGAGCATTGTAGGCCTTCTGCGTATGTCTGACCCACAGACTACACGTATAGAAGGTCTGGCAGTAAGCCTTAAAAAGAGTTATCTTTACCGGCTTCGTGCATCTTGCGAATCTGCGAGCCAGCATATTGCATCGTACCGACAACGCTCTTCGTTCCCTTTCCAGATCCTGGTCATCATTTAGATCCTCAGTCACAACATGACCAAGGTACTTGAAACACGACACTCTCTTTAATGCCCTACCATACAAGTATACAGGCGGTATAGCCCTGTCCCTTTTCAACCTCCCCCCAAACACCATGAGCTCACTTTTCCTTATGTTATACAGGAGACCGTGTGATAACGCATATCTCTCGCAAACCTCAAGGAGTTGCCTTAGTGCGTCAATCGAAGGGCTCAGCAGCACCATGTCGTCCGCATAACTGATGCTATTAATTGTCATTCCATCTATAGAGCATCCGACACCTGTGCTGCTGAGCTCCTCGACCAATCGATTGATGTATAGGCTGAAAAGCGAGGGCGAGGACAACCCACCCTGCCTAACACCGCACCGCAACCCATACTCCTCCGAGAAAACCCCAGACCATTTGACCTGGTTAATTTGATGGTTATACCAGTACTCTAAAAGTGCAATCATCTCATCAGGTATATTCTGCTCTCTTAATTTGGACCATAAGATATTGTAATTAACCAGGTCAAATGCCCTCGACAGGTCCAAGAACACGGCATACACTGGGGTGTTTCTGCTAGTGTAGTAGTTGACCGTGTACTTAAGCGCCAAAATAGCCGATTCAGTAGAAAGCCCGGACCTAAAACCGAATTGCGCATCATGTAGACTGAGCTTACCCGAGATTCTTCGCTCCAGTACACCGTCAAGCACCTTAGCGGTTACCGTCGCCAACGAAATTGGCCTATAGTTATCTTTGTCCGAGACATCTCCTGTCTTGTTTTTTATTATAGGTACAACTACAGTCCTCATTAATCCGACAGGTAAGTACGAGTGCCTCAAACAAAGATTATATAGCATGGACAGAATCCTTGGCAGATGTGGGCCCGCATTTTGAAAATGTTCTATGCTTAAGCCATCATACCCAGGAGACTTACCCCTTGTCATGGTTTTAATAACCTCCCCTATTTCTTTAGGTGTAACATTGATAGGATTGGTCAGGCTCTTATCGATACCATAAATCGCAGCCTCCTGTACAGGCAATCTAGATGCCACCGTGAACTGCCTTTTAAACATCTCCGCTATCTCCCCAGGCTCAGATATGCCATTGACGCTCACCGGCGCCGCAGGCTTGGCATTCAGTCGCTGGGTTGACTTCCAGAATTTGTGGAATTGTTTGGTCTCGTGTTCCGATGCTATTAAGTCTAACTTGACCTGCTCCTCATTATTCTGGCAAGTCCTCAATTTTTGCTTGAAAACACGTCTAGTTTCGCGCATCTCCTCAAACAAAGGGCCACACTGTGGTTTCCCCTGCCATACCCAGTTCATAAACGCCGTCCGGGCGCGCCGGTGTGCGCCCCTGACATACCTATTCCATCCCATCACTGCACGCCGCCCCTTAATAGTTCTCACCTCAGCACTAGTTTCAGCCGCCTCGCACAGCGATGCTACGAACTTATTATACAATGTGTCAATTATTATTCTGTGATTCTTATTACTACATATATCATCACAACAACTCCGCAGTTCAGATGGAAAATCAATCACCTTAAGCTTATCCATACATAACCTATGATAACAATTAATTTGTGCTGTGTTTCTTTGCCCCCATCTCACCCTGTCAATCAGCCCACAACTGGGTTTTACCACCGTATCCGTTCGCCTGACCATTCCCAAGTCAACCTGTACGCAGAGCGGAAAGTGATCAGACCAATAGACATTGTGGTGAATTTCCACCTTCTCTACTGACCTCCACGCCGCTTCCGATACAAGGCAATGGTCAAGCCAACGTCTACTATTGCAGGTATCACTAATAAAAGTAAAAGTCCCAGAATCAGTTCCTAATTTCTTATAGTCAGCACAAAACAACCTCTGCTCATCACAAAAAGACATAAGCTCTTGACTGAATAATTCACCTGGATGAGCATTAAAATCACCCAGTATATAAACATATTCTATATTCTCACTTTCCACTATAGCCACAATTTCACTCAAGCATTCACAGAACTCACTTAAATTATCTCGGCTATCAGTAGGCATGTAGGCGCTAAAAAATAACATAACACGCCCGTCCTGTGCACTAACAATTTGTTCCATATAATAATTATGGAGAGCGAATTTCGTCGGTTATTTTATGGGCAGTCGTTTACGTTTTAACGACGGCCAGAAAATGTCACACGGCTATCAAGGTTGAAGAATTGGTATTTTTAACCGACTTCAGAATAGGTTAAGGAAGGTTATGTGTTTGTGTACTGGCTGATTTTATAAGATAAGATAAGATACATCTTTATTGTACACAAAAGAAATACAGTACATGTTTGGACGGATTCACGACAATTGGCCGACAAATGTAATTGACATTATAATTAGTCGACACATTTATGATCGACATGAGCTTAGGTCGACAATGACAATTAACCGAAAAGTCAATTCTTCGACATATTAAATAGTTAGAAAATAACTTATTACTGAGTGTTATAAAAAACCACTTCTAACCTAACGTAACCAAGTCGAATTGCGCAGCTATCACAGTCAACCTATCACTAATTTTCTGTGAATACACCTCTGTCTACCCCCTCGGGGATTTACAGGTTCAACTGACTTTTCGACCAATTAAATTTCGACTAATTATCGCTGTCGCTTAATGGGGTTGTCAACCAATTGTATGTTGATGAATTGTCATGTCGACCAATTGTCGTTCGATGAATAGTCTGGATTCGGTACGGACAACATATATTATGAAAAATGTACAAATGGCGGCCGTATCGCTACAAGCGATCTCTTTATTACATATTATAATAATTTTGGAAGGTAAATATGGGCGCAATTTCGAAAGCATCCGAATGGGTTTGCTATCGAAACTATATTCGAAAACTTTCGTTCCGAAACAACTATAAAATCAACTGGCGTTAGCTAAGTGGTTAAGGAGTCGGCCTTACGATCGAGAGGTCCCGGGTTCAAATCCTGGCCATTACACTACTGACGTGAGCCCACTCCTAGCACAAGCAATTTAGCTTAGTTGGAGGGGTTAGAGGGAATATTAGTAATTTAGATAACTTCGGTTGCTAATATTCTTTAAAAAAATATATATGAGAGAGACCTATGTCCAGCAGTGGGCTGCAGATTGATTGACATATTATATGAGCGTTTTTCCAACTCAATCGGGGTCTACTTTTTTAGTAACTACGTGCCAATCAAACTTTGATATTTGCAGTGAAGCGACTGCCATCTAACCTCCACAATCCATTGGTGATATTAAAGCTAGATCAGTTTTCGGAGATTTTCGGACTCCAACCCCACATACAGAATAACCACAGATGTTTGAGTACAGAGTATGGCAAGGTTTTTATAATTACACAGAAAACAGTTTCAGCTAACACCTAAACTAAGATAACCGAATATCTTGCATGATAGGTGTTAGCGCCATTTAAAACTGACAATTCAAACCTTATTAATTGACGCGATCATGGTATAGGTACTTACATACCTTTGATTGCCTGACGTTTCGACCAGGTTACACCGGCCGTGGTCACAGGCTGAGTGTAACCTGGTCGAAACGTCAGGCAATCAAAGGTATGTAAGTATCTATACCATGATCGCGTTAATTCCCGTTTTCTAAATTATATATCATGGAACGCGAGAGTTTAAAAGTTAACTTATTAATTGATACAGTAACAGCATAAAAAAACAATAGCCAGATTGTTCTGTTTGTATGGCTACTAGGACCAATGGCTTTAAATGCTCTTTGAGGCATGAAGGGATCAACGATCGAATTAAAAAGATCTTCTTCTTCCCCTAGCGTTAATGCCAGCCGCATCCGAAGCTATCAACTTGGTGTCTGGGTTCTGCTATACCGTCCAACTGCGGATTTAGCTGAACTTCAATATTTTCCATGAAGCGACTGCCACCTGACCTCCACAACCTAAAAGCGATATCGAAGCAATGCATTTAGACCGGTAGTTAGATTTTTGAGGGCTTCAACTACCTGTAAGGACTGCCATAGATGCCCAACTAATAAGATGATTAGCATTAAAAATACAACAAAAAACAATATGAGACCGAAAATCATGGTTGACGGGGATTACTTCGAGGATTTACAGGCATGAGTATATGTATATATATAAGAACAATATGACTTCCAACCCCAGCCCGGCTACATAACCTTGAAACAACGCTACGATAAAAAGTTAAATTCTAATTAAAACTGTTAATTTTTGCATCGCTTGCAAACAAATTTAAATTGTGAATTATGCATGTTGTAACGGTATGCAAATAACTTCATAATTGCTTGACTTTACGTAAAAGATTGTTTAAAATCACGTCAGTACGCTTCTACAAAGTTATCGCAACATGAAAAATATGAATTTTAATCTTAAATTACGTCACTATTAACAGAAATTTTGCATGCTGCTTATAACGGTGAAGTGCACGCTGACAAACATTAATTGTTATATCTATGTACTTAACCATGTTTCTGCAATAAATGAATTTGAATTTCTTTTAAAACACCTCAAAAGCCAACTGGTTGAATTCGATTTTAAGCATTTTTCGTACTAAATATTGAAATCGATTTTAATAGAAAAAAATTAATCGGTCTAGGCGGGGTTTGAACCCGCGATCTTTGCCTTACAGGGGCAATGCTTCGACCACTAAGCCACCAGACCTCGCCCTAACCAATTCAAATTTCTCCTTCTATATCCTCTTTCCGGAGACTTTGCCTTCAGCTTACCATAAGGCGAGGTGAAGCAAAAATTGACGTGTTCTACACTAAGAAAAAAGCTGTTTTCAATAATGTTAACTATGTCTGTTCCAATCGATATAACCCTTTCTGAATTCGAATTATAATGAAATGCCGCAAGCAGTAAGTATGAATGAAAGGAAATTCGCTTTTTTCTCTTTCTTTGTTTACAATGAAAAGGCTGCTTTCAGGTATGTAGGTCAAATATCTTTAATAATTTATAATCGTGGATTTTTCATTGTTAGAAATGTACCTTGCGTGTCTATTACATTCTTATTAAATGATTACCTGAACTTCTTTAATCATCTTTTAACATGAAAATAAAATGTTAATCTTGATTAGGTACAATAATTATAATTAGGATAAAAGGTTATAAAGTTTATAAAGCCTCTAAGACAGATATAGAAGGGAAATTTGAATTGGTTAGGGCGAGGTCTGGTAGCTTAGTGGTCAAAGCATTGCCCCTGTGAGGCATAGATCGTGGGTTCAAACCCTGCCTAGACCGATTCAATTTTTTCTATTTGTCGTATCAGGAAGTCAAGAATAGGGCAATGGATAGGAATGAATGGAAGTTACTCCACAGACAAAAGCGAGGCACTTAAATTTAAATGATGAAATAGATTTAAATGATGAATAGAGATCCTAACTGAGCAGTCCGACTGGGGAAGTACCTTCGCTCTACAGAATACCGCGGTTATAATAACCTTGTATTGTGTTTCCGACGGTGAGTAGGGTAGCCAGAGCTCACTGGAGATATTCTGTGTTGTCAGTGGGAAGACCAAAGGCTTGGGATGCCACCGCTGACTGGTGAGGATGTGAAATATTGGCGCGGCGGTCAGGGAGACCCGGTGAAACGGTTATCCGCTGGCCGCCCGCAGGCTGTACGGTTCCCGAACCTGGGGATCACATAATCTCCGCCCCAGGAGGCTGAACTAGCAGCCTGTGTAAAGTTCCCGGTGCTGTAGTCGTGCCGGAGGAGGAAACCGGAGTGGACTCGGCTACAGTATCTGGGATGGGACCGGGGGCCCTTCCGCCCGCCGCGCCAGCGAGTCACCCAACCCTAGCTCGTCTGCGGTGGTAGAGAGCCTTGCTTTGTCTTCTGCGCTGACGGCACAGACTCTCTAAACCTTCCTCCCCCCCTCCCCCCCTTCTTTAAAATGGCAAAAACAAAAAGAAATAGAGGTTATACAGCGGCACCTTCGTCCACATTGAAAGTGGACTTCTGTAACATCAGGGGCCTCCACTCCAATCTTAACGAGGTCCACCACCATCTTGAGACAGCAAAGCCGACCCTATTCTTTCTGACGGAGACCCAAATATCATGCCCGGCCGATACAGCCTACCTTATGTACCCCGGGTACAGACTCGAGCATAACTTCCTGAGTAAAGCCGGGGTATGCATGTACGTCCGGGATGACGTTTGTTGTCGCCGTCTAAACGGCCTTGAAGACAGGGACCTGTCCACACTATGGGTACGTATGGATTACGGTGGCCACACCCGTATCTATGTGTGCGTCTACAGGTCTCATAGCGGTGACCTGGGCACGGCTCAACTGTTTGAGCACCTGCAGCGGTCGGCGGACAGAGTAATTGAGCAGTACCCTGCCGCGGACTTAGTACGAGGGTCAAACTGAAAGTTCTTAGAACTGGCCACTTATAAACAATATAATAAAAAAATAATTCTAAAATTTGAAAATAGAACTCTTTGCCAATATTACTGAGTATATATTTCATTCATTTGTCATTTGTTTTACGATTTGGCGGCAAATTGAAAATTGTCTGTGTCACGTCAACATGAATTTAACACGAGAAAATTTTCGTGCAATGATTTTTTATGACTTTCGATGTCATTTAAGTCAACAAGAAAGTTATGATAGACTACGATTGGCCTTTCACGATGAAGCCCCATCTCGTGCGACTGTTTACAACTGGTTTAATGAGTTTAAACGTGGTCGCACTAATCTCACTGATGATTTACGTGAGGGACGGCCTTCTACGGCGACGACTGAAGATAACATCTGTGTTGTGCGGCGTATGATAGAGACTGACAAAAGAGTGACCTATCAGCAGATTCGGACAAGCTTAGGCATCGGTATGAGACAAGTGCACAAAATCCTCCGAGAACATTTAGCGGTCAGGAAGCTTTGCGCCCGGTGGATATACCTCATAATTTGACTGAGGCTCAAAAACTCCAGCGTGTGGATTGGTGCCGTAAAATGATTGAAAGATTTAACGGAGGTGACTCAAATGCTGTGTTCGACATACTAACAGGTGACGAAAGCTGGATTTACTGTTATGATCCTAAAACCAAAAGACAATCTGCTCAGTGGGTTGTTCCTTTCGAGAAGTTGCCAACTAAAGTGAAGAGAGATCGAAGTGCGGGAAAAAAAATGGTGCCCTCGTTCTTTGGAAGGATAGGTCATTTTGCAACAATTGTGTTAGAGGATCAAAAAACAGTTTCTGCAGAATGGTACACTACCAATTGTTTGCCACTTGTCTTGGAAAAAGTTCGAGAGAAACGACCTCGCAGTAGGATCCTCCTTCACCACGACAACGCCTCATCGCACACCGCCAAGCGAACGATCGACTATTTGGCGACATCAAACGTTGAATTACTGGGTCACCCGCCGTATAGCCCCGACCTCGCGCCTTGTGATTTTTATTTATTTCCAAAAATTAAAGAAAAACTTAAAGGAAAGCGGTTTATGAATGCTGAAGAAGCGGTGGCTGCGTATCGCGATGCCATTGAATAGACCCCTAAGGACGAGTGGGCAAAGTGCTTTTCCCAGTGGTTCCATCGCATGCAGCGGTGTATTGACGTGAATGGATAATATTTTGAAAAGATATAATAAAACTAATAACTGGCTAATGTAATCAGTTTTTGATTTTCTAAGAACTTTCAGTTTGACCCTCGTATTCTTGGGTGACTTCAATGCTCACCACGTAGAGTGGCTGGGGTCTACAGGACTGATTTTGCGGGAAGGGCTGCACACAACTTTGTCCTGACCTATGGGTTCTCGCAACTGGTGCATTCCATCACCAGAAAACCAGATGTCGGGACCCACAGAGAGTCTTTATTGGACCTTCTGCTGACTACGCGCCCGGATGAGTACTCCGCAACTGTGGAAGCACCTCTCGGTACTTCGGACCACAGCGTTATCCGGGCGCAAGTGACTCTCGCGCGGCCAGATCCACCACGGCCACCTCAGTCGCTGAAACGATCCTATCGGGCATGGAATGCTATATTCCCAACCGTTGGATCGCAACAGGAGCGAGCAAACGTCCGTGGTTTAATAGGCCTTGCAGAGAAGCTAGGGGCCGCAAGCAATCTGCATATAAGGCTTGGACCACGGCACTTGCCAATAAGGATCCTAACATAGCTGAAGTGAAGCGGAAATTGAATGCCGCCTCGAGGTCCAGTAAAAAAGCTACAGCCAGGGCGAAGTTTGAGTTCATCGGTGGAATTGGCGAGCGTGGAATGGGTAACGACCCATCCGGTAGTCGAGCATTTTGGTCACTCGCCAAAGCTGCCGAGGGAAACTTCTGGCATTCCTGCCTTCCGCCGCTGCAAAAACCCGACGGTAGCCTAGCTCATGGCGCTAAGGAGAAAGCCGATCTTTTAGGTAATCTCTTTGCGTCAAACTCGACGATGAACGACGGGAATGCCGGGCCACCTATTGTCCCCAACTGTGGTACTTTCATGTCTGAAATTAAAATCACACAAAGGGTGGTTCGGCGGGAACTCAAGTCCCTGGGTGTTCGGAAGTCGAGTGGGCCGGATGGTATACCGGGGATGGTGCTCAGGCACTGTGCCCCCGAATTGTGCCCAGTTCTTACACGGCTTTTCGCGCTCTCTTACTCCGCGAGACAAGCCTCGTGGAAGACTGCATTCGTGCATCCTGTGCCTAAGAAAGGCGACAGGACAGACCCGTCCAATTACAGGCCTATTGCTATAACCTCTCTTCCCTCGAAGGTAATGGAGCGTGTGATTAACGCACAGCTCCTGGGATACCTTGAGGGAAACGACCTACTGAGCGACCGACAGTATGGCTTTCGCCACCGTCGCTCCACTGGTGACCTTCTTGTGTATCTCACAAACCGATGGGTGCAAGCTATCGAGAGTCGAGGCGAGGCACTAGCGGGCAGCCTCGATATAGCAAAGGCCTTTGACCGGGTCTGGCACAGAGGTCTTCTTTCGAAGTTGCCACGCTACGGACTCCCCGAGGGACTTTGCGAATCAATTGCCAGCTTTTTGTCCAACAGAAGTATCCAAGCCATCGTCGATGGCAGCTGCTCGGACCGCATGGACATAAACGCTGGTGTCCCACAAGGCTTCGTGTTGTCCCCGACGCTGTTTCTGCTGCATATCAATGATATGCTGTCTGATGGATCTATTCATTGCTATGCGGACGACAGTACCGGGGATACGTGTTACACGGGTCGTGCAAATATCCCTCAATTCAAGGTGGAGAAGAGACGCGAACAACTTGTGTCTGAAATCGAGACTACTCTTTTGGGAGTATCCGATTGGGGTCGACTTAACCTAGTCCAATTTAACCCCACTAAGACACAAGTATGTGTATTCACCGCTAAGAAAAACCCCATTTATTGTAGCGCCGCAATTCCTGGGCACACCACTTTCCATCTCTTCGAGTATTGGGATCCTAGGATCTCAAGCGACGTTCAGTTCCGCAACCATTTGGAGGACAAGGTCAAGCTGGCCTCAAAGAAACTTGGAGTGCTCAGTACTTCACTGCGGGGCAATGACTTCTGCTTTATAAGGCACAAATTCGGCCCCACATGGAGTACTGCTGTCACCTTTTTGCCGGAGCGCCTGCATACCAGCTTGGCCCCTTCGACTCATTGCAAAGACGGGCGTTGAGGCTCGTCGACAATCCCATACTCACAGGCGATGTGGAACCTCTCAACCTCAGAAGGGACTTTGCCTCGCTGTGTGTGTTCTATCGCCTTTAAATGGTTTGTGCTCAGATGAATTGTTTGATATGATGTCCACCGCTGCATTCTATCATCGCAACACTCGCCATAGGCAGGGAATTCATTCTCACACACTGCGACCGGAAATGGTGCGCACCGTGCGTTTTGAAAGGAACTTCATCCCACGCACGCTCAGGTTGTGGAATGAACTTCCTGCCGTGGTTTTCCCAAGCGACTACAATATGGGGTTCTTCAAGAAGGGTATTAGAACGACTCCCCTGGTGTTGCAAACGTCCATAGGCCACGGTAACTACTTCCCATCGGGTGGGCCGTGTGCTTGTCTGCCACCTAAGTGGCATAAAAAAAAAAGATGTTTTCATATTTGGATGCCTATTAATCAATCACACTCAAACTACTAAACGGATCTGGCGAAAATTTGGCATGGAGATAGATTATTATAGTCTGGAATAACACTTGGAATAGATTCCCGTGGGGTACGAAGCGGGATCTTAGTTCCTCGTGGTATAGCATAGAGCTCAAACTATTGACTGACTATTCATTGGGGGTAGAAATTTGATGGCGCAAATTTGTCACAAATTTCGGCCGGGTGGATACCACCGTGCACAATTGCGAACAACCCTCCATTGTAATGGAGGGTTGGATTGCGTTCAGGGGTCAGCAAGTGCATAGCCGGGCAGAGGGGATTGTGGTCACAGCCCTAGTGGGACCGGTGGGTGTCACATGGTGGTGCGACGACAATCGTCTTTTGATGAGGCCGTCAAGCTGAGTGCCATCGCTGTTAATATGGCACGTGTATGTAATAATAAATATTCCACAACATTTCACACAACGCTATCTAGACCCATGGTAAGCATAGCTTATCTAGCTTGTGTTATGGAATCTAGAATGCGGATAAACATACTTAGATACGTTTTTTTTTCTTGTAAATACATACATATTATAAATAGAAACACCCAGATCAATGCAAATATACATATTTATGCATACAAATATAATATTTGCACTGAGCGGGGATCGAACCCGCGCCTCCTGTGTAGCGGCCGCGTTCACTACCGCTACACCACGGAGGCTGTCGACGTAATGGTGACCCTCTTTCCTAAGGCTTTGCCATCAGCTTACCATCAAGCGTGGTGAAGTGAAATAGACGTGTCCTTTATAAAATAAAATTGACAAGATGCTTTCGTCAATTGTGTAACAATAAGAGCACATATAGCAGTATTAGACGAGATGCATCGCTGTTGTAATAGAATTTAAACCCGACCCCAAGCCCGACAGCACTTTATTCCAATTAGTTCTGAGTGTTCGTTGAAACAAAATATCTGACGTATTTCTATAGAGAATACTAAAGCCCTCGTCGCGACGTGCCTTTGCTATGGAAGGTAAAAAACGTATATTCATCTAGCTGTTGCCCGCGGCTCCGCCCGCGTGGATGTCGGTTATCGCTTAGTGTTGAGCCGATGCTATTAAGCATTTAACACACCTCTCTACTAAACTTTGTCCTCCACTATTTTCACGTAAATGATCACTTCTCCGCTCTCTTGGGTAGTAACGTGATAACATATAGCGTATGTGCTATTCTGATGTATTAACTATATTATTGTAAAGTTTCATTAAAATCCATTCAGTAGTTTTTACGTAAAAGACTAACAAACATCAATCTATCCATCTATACTCACAAACTTTTGCGTTTATAATAATAACATAAACTCACGCATTTATCCCCGAAGGGGTAGGCAGAGGTGCTAGCACCCACATTTCGCCGGTTTATGTTTTGGTCCCAATGTAATAGGTGGCGAGCCTATTGCCATTAACTGGGCACTTATATACCTGCGATAAATACACACATAACTTCGAAAAGCATCGAAAAGTCATTGGTGTGTGCCATGGAAAACCTGGGATCGAACCCGAGACCTCGTCTCAGCAGTCCATTACCCATACCACTAGGCTAGTGGTATGCAAACCACCTTGGGATGCAAACCACCTTGTTACGTTTCGATGTACCTCGAACCTTAATTCGTGATGATGTATCACAACTTTTTTGTCAGCGCTTGGAAACTGAGAGGTGCAGTATCGACACATTGAGCAACAAGAATAATTTTATGACTGAGTTAATTTAATTTAAGAGGTCATTTTCACTAGAGTTTGTAATTTCTTATTTAAATATCAATTTCAAAAAAATCATTGCTTTTTTCATCCTCCAGCTCCTACTCCTGTAATTCCAAAAATCGTAATAAAAGGACATAAAACAGTTTAACTTCTTCCTTCAGCGGCATAATTTGTCATAAACGTCATCTACAGTTTATGTATTTGACAGATTAATAAGCATTTACGTCACTCTTCCTTACCCAACTGTTTCGATAGGAGGAAAAAGGCACAAAACAACGTTTTAATAACAGTATTGAGGTATATGAACTAAGAGCCCGTGAACGCCAGACGTTCGTCATTTTATAAAAGTTGAAAGTTTGCCAGCGCATTCTCCCAACACAGGCAAGAACAATGATTCATTATGAAGTTTGGGACATAGTGACTTTGCCAGATGGTGTAAAAAATAATAGTAACTAGAGAAATTTTCTTTTTTTTTAAGTGAAAACTCCTTTAGCGGCGTTAGATGGGTAAAAAGTGTTAAACTCGCATCAGAATCACGTTAGGTACCTTTGACCCGTAACCGACGACTTTGTAGGACGACATATCGTCATACAATATTCCTAGTTACAGAGTGTTTATTTTGCTAGATACGCTAAGAAGCTTCGTAGCTTAGCGGTAAGCGCGGGTAGGCATGTGATGCGGAGTTTTATACATTATATAAAAAAAATCTTGTACAATATTATTTATTGTTATTATTGTTCCGCCAACTATCCGACACTTTTTGACAGTTATTGAGACACGGATCGTGAAATTGGTCGCGGAAACCATCGACTCCGGTTGCACAGCATATGAGTCGCTATTCAAATGTATGTGAGACACTTGGGTGATATCGTGGCGACACTAATTCGCGATTTCCGTCGTCTAAAACTTTCCTAATAAAGTAAGGGGTTATACCAAAGCCCACACCGTACCTCTAATATTCTCAAAAACAAATCTGAACTTTTCGTTTCACGTATTGTATAGGATTTCCGTTTTCCTTGTCCAATATTATTGGACGTCATATAGATACGGACCCGTATCGTTAAGGTAGAAGAGGCTCCAATAGCCTTTCACAAAAGGTCAATTGCCTTGGTTATATGAGATGTTTGGCCCTAAGAGAGTACTCTCATTACGTGTGCGTGATCAGATAAATTATTATTGTGATGTAAATTCTACTGGAGGAAAATCAACATCTAGGAAGGGAGTTAAACTCGTATTAGTAATTATGGTAACAGACAAAGTGTGGGGTACTCTATGATGATTGTTGCAAGCACACCGTTTCAACAGAAAAAAAGAAGACCGGTTGCACTCTGGGAGTGCCGGCCATAAGTGACAACTTTTCTTTCTTCGTTATATACAGAGAAAAAGATAAAAGGAACATACCATACCATAGCATAATATAGCGCTAATCATAGAACCTATCACAAATTTTCTGTCAGAAGAAATTAATGAATTACAAAAAGAAAAAATAATCACAAAAAGTAATAAATTACAAAACGATAAAATAATCACAAAAAGTGTCAGGAGTCCAGGTTCGAACCCGGTACTATGTGAAACCATAAGCACTTACAGTCGAAGCGCTTACCACTAAGCTACGAAGCTCTTAGCGTACCAAACAAAATAAACATTCTGTAGCTAATGTTGTATGACGTCAGTCGTCGGTTATGGTTCAAAGGTCAAGCGATCCTGACGCGAGTTTAAAGGCGCCCACTCACTAACAGTCCGCCTGCAGTCCACCTACAGTTCCTGATCTGTCCGGCGGCCTGCAGTCCTAAGCCGATAGCGCCCATACACTAAAGCGATTTTGGCCTGCCGGCAATTCCCTGTTGTTAGTTTTGCGACCACACACTAGCAGTTGCGAGTCGTCAGTTTTAGGTCGTACGATCGCCTGCCGGTAATGGTCTGATATCAGTTACATAGACTACGAAAAAGTGCAAGCGATTTTCGACCTTATTGACATTTTCTTAATTACATGTTTTTTCGCATAAATAAATGCTGCTGATCACGAATATAAGAAAAAAAACTATATTTGTTGTGATGTCAATAAGGTTGAAACTAGCTTGCACTACGTTATTCTTATATAAGTACGTGCTAATCATTGTGAGAAATAGGTGTTAGCCATTTTGAATCTAATGGACTATGTGCATAAGAAATATAGACGATTATGTACAAAAAATGAATAAAATCTTAGTAAAAAATAGTGATGTAGGTACATGTCATCATAATGTTATTACTTCAGACAAAAGAATAAAATTAATTCACTGTTTTATTCTAAGTTTATTACGTAAAAAAGCTGACACGAAACGTCGATCGACAGGCCGTCGTTCGACATATGCTCGTTCGCCCTGACGGCCTAGGACTGTCCGGCTTAGAACTGTCCGGAATCGTTCGGCGGCCACACACTATCGGATCGTAGTAGTCGTCAGTCCAAAATCGTTAAGGAAACTGTTAGTGTGTGGGTTATTGCGATTAACTGACAGATTTATATCGTCCGGTAAACTGTTAGTGAGTGGGCGCCTTAACACTTTTTACCCATCCAACGCCGCTAAAGAAGTTTTAAGTTCATAAATCACAATTTACAAATTTCAAACTCTAAACAATATTGCTTTTTACTTTTGAATTTGGTCTTCTATTATGGAGTATCTTTTATGTTTTAAGTATCTATTGTTTTACATAAATGTTTTTATTAGATAGATTCAAATATTACGATAATGGTTGATAACCCAAGCTGACAAAATTGTGTTAAATGTCGTTATATAAATAAACTAGCTGACCCCTCAACATTATATGTCGCTATTAAAAGTAGGAGTTGATAGTAGAAGGGTTAAATGGGTCTAATATGCATTTTAAATACCAAATCATAAGTAAAATGTTCAAAAATTAATCATAAACAAATGCCAATATACCAACTAGGTTAACCGCATAAAAATACTTAAATCGAATAAAAGAGAAAAATTTCATCGGTCTTGGCGGGGTTTGAACCCGCGATCTTTGCCTTATAAGGGCAATGCTTTGACCACTAAGCTACCAGACCTCACCCGGTTCCAACCCCGCCTAAACCGATTTTATTTTTTCTTCTTTATTCGATTTAAATATTGAGCATGAAAAATGCTTAAAAATTTAATTCAAACGCATAAAAATACGTTGCTCTACCTCCGGTTCTCACATAGCACACGTACCCTCCATAAATTCTTTAGTTTAACCCTACACGAACATGCATTTAAATTCTCTGCTCCGTTGCTTTAAATTGTGCAAATACTGCATAGCAACGTTAGTTTTGAATATAACACTCCCCAGAAATTCATTCAACACGTTACAACCAGAAACGGTGCGCACTGTGCGGTATGAAAGGAACTTCATCCTGCCCACGTTCAAGCTGTGGAATGAACTCTCTGCTGAAATTCTCCCCAGCATCAACATTATAGGGTTATTCAAAAAGCTCTTTAGAAGGTTCCTATATTATCAGTAGTACGAGTGTGACTCCCATGGTGTTGCACATGTCCATAGGGCGAGGTAACTGCTTTTAATACTAGCTGGTGCTCACGACTAATGGCAAGAATTTTGTGCTTGTCTATCACTTAAGTCATTTAAAAAAGAACATATTTATTATATTTATACAGATATCTCAGGCTTTAGTCCAGACAAACGAGGCCTTTTCGCTTGTGGATTGATTGTTTTGTAATAATTTATGCTCGGTGAAGTTTAGTCCACCATTGTATTGCCAAGTGCTTAAAATGTCTCAAACGACACCCAAGAATCGTATACGGCACTTATAGAGGATATTTTAAGGACATTTTTGAAGTGAAAACTTCTTTAGCGGCGTTGGATGGGTAAAAATTGTTAAACTCGCGCGTCAGGATCGCTTGACCTTTGAACCGTAACCGACGACTGACGTCATAAAATATTAGCTATAGACTGCCTATTGTGCAAGTTTCGATAAATAGAGTTGCAGTTTAGCGGTAAACGCGTCGACTGTAAGCTACTATGGTTTTAAATAGTACCGGGTTCAAACCTGGCCTTCTGGTACTTTTTGTGATTATATTTTATTTTTGTAATTTATTACTTTTTTGTGACTATTTTTTGTTTTTGTAATTTATTACTTTTGTATTTTTTTTTTTGTAATTTATCCATTTCTTCTGACAGAAAATTAACAGAAAAATAGTGATAGGTTATATGATTGGCGCTATATTATAGGTATGGTTTGGTATGATATGTTCTTTTTACCTTTTTCTATGTATATAACGAAGAAAGAAAATGTTTTCACTTCTGCCGGCACTCCCAGAGTGCAACATGTCTTTTTTTTTATTTATCATTATCATATATTAATATACAAATTATATATATTTTATTTTTATTTTATATTTTGTCGAATGACCGATGGCCGTTGGAGAAGACGAGTCCTAGAGTGGGGACGATGACCTGAAAAAGGTGGCTGGGACGGACTGGATGCGGAAGGCGCACTTTGGGAGAGGCCTATGTTCAGCAGTGGACTGCAGTGGGCTAATTAATTGATTCATTGATATATTTTCTCACCAAACTGTGACATTTGTTGGCGAGAGGCGTTCGTTTTCAACAGTTTACCCTCACAATTAAGCCTAACCCCACGTCACGACAATGCTCCTTGCATTGCTGATCGTGTTGACAGAAATATTCGCGCGAATAATGCCCAAGGATCCACACACTCGCGTCATAGCGTTGTTTCGCATTACAGTATTCGCCTTACAATATATATATCCTGAGGTATACTAGCCCACTATTGTAAATGTCAAAACAAAATAGTAAATACGTAAGGACCTTCACAAAGCCTCTAAACTACGCAGACACGGACAGATCGGTCCTATTTAGACGTCGGCTGAAGAGGTAATTGAGTGTGAACGTTCCGACCCAGCGGGTGAAAGGTGCCGCTTATTTATAAACGATCCAAGAAGGTTTAGAGAGAGGTAAGTTGTGTCTATTATGACGTGATAAGTACTATGTAACAGAACTGTGTACCCATTACTCAGTTTTTAGAGTTCTGTTTACTATTATATCGTCTGTGGTCTCCGTCTCGTCTGTGGTCTGTGGTTCCGTGTCTGAAAGTTAAAGAATAGGTCCTAAATGGGACCTATTATTTACCTAAGAGTAGGTTTTAGGTTTAAAGATTTTATATTCAACTAGCTGATGCCAATGGCTTCACCCGCGTGAAATTCTGTTCCCGTTCCCGTGACTCATGGGAACTTTTTTTTAAACCTTCCATGGACCTTAGCAGACATACGGAAAGATATGACCGAATTGTTCCGACCCGTTTTTGAGTTCTGCACTTAGCCAAATCCATATTTCATTGAGTAAATTACCTCCTATTTTTTTGAAATCCGTTAAAAAAGCAATTAATTTTGGCACTTCTATGAAAACATACATAGTATAAAACAAAGTCGCTTTCTCTGTCCCTATGTCCCTTTGTATGCTTAAATCTTTAAAACTAAGCAACGGAATTTGATGCGGTTTTTTTCTAATTAGATAGAGTGATTCAAGAGGAAGGTTTATATGTATAATACATGTTTAATATAGTAGAGGGTGCAGCGGGAACAGGATCTGACGCCACGCGGGCGGAAAATTATTGGCGGTACGAAGTTCGCCGGGTCAGCTAGTTTCATTATAAAAACTAGGCAATTTATCGTCGAACATTTTCCGTAGTTATAAGATTAACAACCTAAGAATACTTTTCAGTTAAGTATGGATTGCCACGATATTAACCTAGTGGCTAGTGGCTGGGACGGACTGGATGCGGAAGTCGGAGCATCGTACGAAATGGCGCATATTGGGCGAGGGATATGTCCAGCAGTGGGCTCCAGTGGGCTAATCGATTGATTGATTGATTTAATAATAACTAGTCTTGTTACTTTATAAAAATAGCTGTGGGATTCTATTCCCGTTCCCGTTCGCCCGCGTTTAAATATGTTCCATTCCCTGTTACCTATAGAAAATCACAAGCTTTTTTTTAAACCGTCCGTGTACTATAAACAACAAACGGAAAAGAAATAGTTAAAATGGTCGAGCCGTTTTCGAGTATTGCGCATAACAACAATACATTCTTTTTTATTTTTAAGATTTGATCAGTACTAAGGGACATTATTTATGTCTTGAACGAAGGATGGAAAATGGAACCGTTAGCATGTGAGACTGATTAACATTTTAAGGGCTTTTTCTTATTCTTAATTGCACACACAGTGCAGAGATCATATAAAACCAAAGAACATTACAAAGGCGAGCTTAACTCAATATAAGTTCTCTCCAAGCCAGCCAGATTTTTAAATTTATTATGGTGATCTTGCCAATATGAGGGAAAGTTTTAGTACGTCGTGCAGATGTTACGTACCACAGGCCACCTTACCCCTTCCTATAGGTCATCGTCACTACCATAATGTGCCAACTACAAGAAGAAAGCCGGCACCAATTCAATTAGCAGATATACCGGCTTGCAGATAAAGTTGGCTTTGACCTCATACCTATATTAGATACAAATTATGAAAAATAAAAAACCCGACTGATGCTGAAAATATCGAAACAAGTTTTATAGCAGGGCGTAATCATTAATTTTCATCTGGTTTGACATTCGCAAATGGGTACCGCCTGCTATAAAGCTGGTTTCGATATTTTCAGCGTCAGTCGGGTTTTTAATTTTTAATAATTTATTTTATTTTATACTTTTTAGTTATGAAATATATTTTTGTAATCGTCTTTTAATTACCCCACTCGATAAATTTGAGTGAATTTTTTTCTACCAAAATCCGCCATTTTATTTTATTATTATTTTGGAATAGGTGCTCAGTGTCACGCTCACAGTAAATACAAATCTAACGAAACCTCTCAACCAAAAATCCATGGGGCTGTTAAGGCTGCAGAACGCGCCAAACAATTATACATACATACATACTCTCGAAAAACATAACCCTCCTTCTGGCGCAGTCGTGTAAATAGGACATGTCCTTCAGAACTCACACTATAACTAACATGTGCCAACAAGTCTGTACAAACATTGTACGTTAATATTAAACACTTAGCGAACGAACCTGTGTGACAATCGATACCTTATCTGTTTCATTCACAATCTATATGTTTGGCTATCTGTGACGTCTGAGTCTGGCTGTAGTAGGGACACCATGACTTCCATGAAACTACTGGACTGGCTTTACAGAACAAAGAATTTGGGATGATTACAACCAGACCTCTTACTTTTGGTAGCTTTGTAGTAGATTTTTCGTATAGCGCGGCATGCGTAAACTGATATAGGTATAAATTTACGCGTCACCCAGGAGATAAATTATGTTCTAAATAGCTACATATAGTGTACAGATAATATAGGTACACTACAAGCTACGTAAGTACATAACTGTACATAGTGTAAGCAAACGTATATGTATATTTATGGCATTAATACAGTTTTCAATAGTAGATTGTTCAACAAGGGACTAAAACAAGCCATAATGACACGAGACGTTTTAGCAACCCAAGCGAAGCGAGGGTGGCTTATAGTTCGAGTGTCATTATGGTTGATTTGTCCCACGTTAAACACTCTACTTTTCACTTCGAATGCGGGGAAAACAAACGACGTTCTATACAAAATTATAATATTTATAATAACAAAGTTTCTTAAAATTACGTATTATTTAGCCAACAGATTCAAACTTGAAAAATAATTTAAAACTAATTGGAAATGCATAATAATCCTTAATACTTACATAATAATTAATTATATTAACATCATTAATCGTGTTTCACGAAATTAAATGGGGTTTTTAGATTTTTTCAAATGTCATTTTGTTGTCATTTTGAGGTTCTATACACAATCACCAAAAAGGTAGGTATTAATCGTCCGATTCACAAACACCGTGATTGGCTGTTTAGAAGTTTACAAAGTAAATTTAAAAAAATACTTTGGTCCCTAGAGATTAATAAGGAACTTTAATCCCGATGTGCAGAGACTAAAGTAACATTTTAAGAGCATGAGAAGTGAAAAAATCTTTATTTTATTGTCATCATGTCAGCGTTGTCTGTTGCATTCGAGGTTTTCACCTCCGAAGTTCGCCTAATCCTTCTCCTTTTGGGCGGCTGCCGCTAACCTACCAACTCTGACAGGAAACCTCGTCCACCAATCGACTTTCAAAGAAGTTGGTTTGTCTTCAAAGGTCTTATACTGTAATCTAATATTAGTGTAAGCCTCTGCGTAATACAAGATTTTCGGGCCTTTTCAACCGCACAATTTTTATTTCGTTCACGTCAATGTGTCTTAGCCTCGCCTGATAGTGGGACTAAATTGGTGGGATCACGAGTCAGAAACCTAAATTGAAGTCAAAGTCATAGGAAAGAGGGTCTCTATTACACAGACACCAATAATGTTACATTGGTGGCACTCAGCTTGACGGCTACATCAGATGCTTTTTCACGCCTCGCTTAAAGGATCCGGGACTTTAGGAACAAGGAAGCACTCGCTAGTATACCAGCGCATACAATCAAGGAGACTTTGATGAACTACTAATATAGGTTTTAGACTCGTAGTCACCCTAACATCATCCAAATACACAGTCACAAACAAAAATATGCTTATCAGGACTGACGGTTGAAATCGTGCTGAAATGTATTGATTCCATCCTTTGTGTCGTCATAACAGAGTTCAATATGATACACAATGCTGTACCAAAAGCTACTTATTTAAAGCATTATTCTGTTTTTCGATAATTTCAATCTTCATCCTAGCTTTAATCCCAGTAGCTTCCGAAGCTATCGACCTTGAGTCTGGGTTCCGCTTTTACTAATCCAACTGCGGATTTCGATCTCCACAACCCGAAGGCGATATCGAAGCATTGCAGCTAGACCAGTTGTTGGACTTTTTAGGGCTCCAACTACCCGTAACGACTGCCACAGATGTTTGTATGGCAACCGGGACCGACGGCTTAACGTGCTCTCCGAGGCACGACCAGACCAATGCAAATACCCATACTCATATATACAAATATTCGCACTGAGCGGGGATCGAACCCGCGCCTCCTGCGCAGCGGCCGCGTTCACTACCGCGACGCTACGTAGGCGGTCCACTGTAAGGGTCGGTGCCGCTTAAAGGAACCGGGACTGTAGGAAAAAGGTAGCACTCGCTAGTACATTCGCAATTAATTAAAAACATACTTTTATTATTGTACCCATCATGCATTGTGTGTGGTCATAAATAAAATATTTTTCTTTCTTTCTTTCTTTCTTTCTTTCTTTCTTTCTTTCTTTCTTTCTTTCTTTCTTTCTTTCTTTCTTTCTTTCTTTCTTTCTTTCTTTCTTTCTTTCTTTCTTTCTTTCTTTCTTTCTTTCTTTCTTTCTTTCTTTCTTTCTTACACCAGCGCATTGATCAAGGACTCTTTGATGATCTACTAATATAGATTTTGGACTCATAGCCACCCTAACATCATCCAAATACACAGTTGCAAACAAAAAGATGCTTATCGGGACGGACGGTTGAAACAGACTGATTCCATCCTTTGTGTCGTCATAACAGAGTTGAATAGGATACACAATACTGTAGCAAAAGCTAATTATTTAAAGCATTGTTCTGTTTTTCGACAATATCAATATTAAGTTATATTAATAAATACTCTATGACATTTTATCTTTATCTAGTCTGTATTTTTTTATCATTTAGCACCACTTAAGCATGCAGCGGGAAAATGGTTACCGTGGATTATAAATGTATGCATCACCAGGGTTACACTCATGCTGCCGACCCTGAAAAAACCTTCTAAATGAACATCTACCTAAATATACTAAGTGCATTGAAATATTTGTCTGGGTGCTTCTAGGTATAATATGTTTGAATTGGATCTAGATAGCGTTGTGTAGAATGTCGTAGAATATTTATTTATTTTTAACTGTTGTCCTTGGCTCCGCTCGCGTAGATTACGGTTATCGCAACCAAACACAGCCTATGTACTTTCCCTAGGGTCAGTCTACCTCTGTACCTATGTTTCTATTACCCGATTCCTGCCGACATCATGGTGGATCGCATGGTACGTAAGAAACTAGCTATAACTTTTGACAAATGTCACCCATCTCCATGGACTTATTTAAATAGTCTGAAATCGCGTGTAACAGCTATAAAACATTTCTTTCACCAAAAAATACAAATCCCAAAAGTCAAATCTAATATTTTACAAACATTGATTTTGCATGTCCAAGGCCCGCCTCGACAAGTAATTTCCCAAGGGACAACGTTGTCTCGCGAGGTGGCAAGTTATTGTAAGTCAAGGTTGGAAGGCAACCTTTCACCATGTGACACCATGGATCGATAGTTTAGCAAAAGTTTATGAGCTTTGTTGTTGACTAGATTGTACCCGTAATTTCACCCGATGTTGGTTATCATTAGTTTTGGGCATATGTCCGGTTTTAGTCAACCAATCGCGATCGAATTAATGCAAGATTTTAAGTCGGACCAAGACTTTATAAAGGAAAAAACCCGCATCAAAATCCGTTAAGTAGTTTTTACGTTCATCGCGAACAGAATAGACAGATAAGAATTTCAAAAAAATATTTTAATTTAAATTTCAAAAATAGTCAAAGCAATGTAAAGTGTCAAAAAAAGGGGCCAATGTCGTTAAGATTATATATGCCAAGTATTTTTTAATGCTTCCAATATACAGACACAGCTACTTTACACTTTATAAAGGGTGTCTCATTAAGAACTTAAATTTTAAAAATAAAAAAATATTTATTTATTTAATATTTTATTAACATTTTTTTCTACATATGTATGGAGGTAGTGATGACATTTACACATGAAACAAAATATCGGTTAAATGGCCACCGTTGGTCTGTTGGCAGGAATGCACTCTTTTGACGAAATTTTGCAGTACATTTTGCAGTAAGGGCTGCTGGATTTGACGAATTTGACGTGCAATTTCTTCTTTGAGTTCCTCAGTTGTCTCAGGGTGCTTCGTATAGACCTTACTTTTCAATGAACCCCAGAGAAAATAATCCAAAACAAGTTAAATCGCAACTTCTTGACGGCCAGCTTTGGTCTCCAAAACGAGAAATTACACGACCTGAAAACTTGGTTTGTAACAAAGTCATTGTTGCCCTTGCGGTGTGACAGGTAGCGCCATCCTGTTGAAACCACATCTCATTTAAGTCAATTCCGTCTAATTCTTGCCAAAAAAAAGTCTGTCAACATGGCCCGGTAACGATTGCCAAATCCAGCAGCCCGTACTGCAAAATGTACTGCAAAATTTCGTCAAAAGAGTGCATACCTGCCAACAGACCAACGGTGGCCATTTAACCGATATTTTGTTTTATGTGTAAATGTCATCACCACCTCCATACATATGTAGAAAAAAATGTTAATAAAATATTAAATAAATAAATATTTTTTAATTTTTAAAATTCAAGTTCTTAATGAGACACCCATTATAATGGTAAAGATGGGAAGTTTGGGAACATTTAGTTTGTACGGTGAACGCATGGGAATTCTTTGGCCTTGAAACTTTGATTGAACTTTTAGTGATAATAATGAAATCACGTGAGGTATGTGTTTAGTATCCGAAGATGAATTGTCGTAATTTTAAACTATAACGGAATGAACTTCAACATCAACGACATATCGCCACAATCGCCCGTAAAATGTATTATAAAATTATGAATGGCGAGACACCAATGTCAAGTGTACCAGAGCCACCTTAGACACGCCAGTAAACTTGTTACCGTGTGTCCGCCCTCCACGAGATTCTGGTGGACGATCAGGTCGGGTAGTTGGATTTTAGGGGGCATGACATAATGAAAAGTGATTGAATTGAGATTGATGAATAGAGTAGAGATGTTGTAGAATACATCGACGTTTTCCGCATTCGCCCCTTCTATTTACAAACTAAAATCATTCTTCAACCCACATTTTATTCCCATTTCGCCTCGAAAGGAAGATTTAATGATCGTGTATGAAGCTTGTTACGATACCTTACAGATGCAAATATACGATTACTGTCTCCACAGTCACCACGTAGGAATAAGTCGGCGTATATGAATGATAGATTCTGCCTTTTCGAGGCAAGGTGGGAATATTATTATGGACATACCTCGGACCGCACATACCATTCCCAAAGGTAAATGAATAAAATATTTGGCTACGAAACTGACCTAGAATATAATTTAGTATTGAATATTAGATGTTAGACGCGCCCGCCTGGTCTTCATTTTTTTAATGGTGATTTTTTAAAATATGGACCTACCTCCAAGACATGTCCATATAGCTCAGTTGATGAAAGTGTTCTCCTGTAAGTGATTGGTCGCGGGTTCAATTCCTGTCTAGGATGTTACCTTTGTTTGTTCTAAATCTTTAGTAGCTAGCTAGTAAGTTGTTAGCTGTGTAGGTCTGAGGTAAAATAGAATAAGGCCACCCCATATCTTCCTGTGGGTATCGTAAAAAGTGACTAATGGATAGGGCTGTTTTCTATCCGACAGAAAACATTGCCAAGGAAAACACAGGAAACAAGTGCCTGCTAGATAGCAATAGGCTCGTCCCTATTACTTGGAACCGTAAATCATAGTTGGCGAAATTTGGGTGTTAATACATCTCTGCTTACCCCTCCAGGGATTTACAGGCGTGAGTATATGTAACGCTATATGTCATGTACCCACCAGTCCAGTTCCTTACAGGAGGAATGATCTGATGAACTTCTCCTATAGAGCTTAGGTTCCGCCATTTTTGCGTAGATTGTTCTTCAAAATTTTTTAACAACGGAATCAGATATTGAGGTCGTGAAATTGACGGTACCCTGCCTGATGGTAAGCTGGCGTGCAGTCCAAAGAATAGTGGCTGCATAACACATGCTGTCCTTGGAATGGCGGTCTCGGATTTTTTTCACACTACGCTTAATGTTAAAAATGCATTCTCAGAGAAAGAAAACTGCCTTCGCTTCACAAAATACCGCAGTTATAATAACCTCGTGTTGTGTTCCCGGCGGTGAGTAGGGTAACCAGAGCTCATTGGAAAGATTTTGTGCTGTCAGTGGGAAGACCAACGGCTTGTCTTGCTTTGTCTTCTACACTTACGGTACAGAAACTCTCTGTGTTTACAGGGTCGGCAGCACGAGTGTGACTCCCCTGGTGTTGCATAAGTCCATATTCCACGGTAACCATCAGCTGTGTGCTTGCCTGGTACTTAAGTGGTATAAAGAGCAATTGCTAGTAAATATTTCCACGCGGGTGGAGCCGTGTACGTCAACTAGTATCTTAATCAAAGCTTATGTTTAAACATGTTTGTGCGTAGGTTCTAAACAGAAGTTTTAAGTATCTCATTGAGAACATTAAACAAAGTTAAATCGTTCGCGTTGCGAGTTTATAATTTACAAACGGATATCTTCTGAACAACACATTGTTGGAGCGAGTTCGTATGATTTAGTATCTGCTGGTGGGCGATTATATGGTTGACCTATTTTCTTTTCAAATAATTGTTTCAAGACTGTAAATTTATGTTCAAAAGATTTACACGATAATTGATTGAGCTGAGTTACGATGGTTACGAGTCAACGATTATGAGATGATACCTTCAATTCGGTCGATTCGATTGATTAAATTAAATTTATACGTATTATATTAAATGCCTACTCATATTTGCACGCATTGAGGCGGAATGTGGCTGTTTAAAATTATATACTACAAGCTTTTGCCCCGCCTGGATGTCGTTTATCGCTACCAAACATAGGCTATGTCCTTTCTCAAGGTTTAATCTACCCCTATACCAAACTTCATAAAAATCGGTTCAGTGCTTTAGGCGTGAACGACGGACAAACAGAAACACAGATACACTTTCCCATTAATAATGTTAGTCTGGATGCTAACACCTATTGTAGGTACCTACCCATTTTCACAAAATTAATAATTTGAATTTGAATAAGTACATATCGCACCTTCGGTGCAACAAAGTCATAAATACCCAAAATAGCAAAATCGACTTAAGTACGCCAGATCGTTTAAAAATAATGCCTTCGTTTGGGAAAACAAAGACAGCCTTAAAAGTTCATCAAAATAATACTCAGTAGTTAAAATATTTTTTTTTAGATTAGATTTTAGATTTTGTGAGACGTAATAGTGAGAAGTTTGTAGAATTTCTTTTATTTTTACAGGTTATGTAACTTTGAAACTTTATAAATTTTAAATTTATAAGACTTCATATAAGACTGATTATCGAAAGAAACAAACAATATAATTTTATTAAAATATATAACCTACTGTAGATAGTAATTCAGTAGGTAATAAGACGACAAACCCGATAAAAAACTTAAAAGTGCTTTCCTGTAAAATCACAAAATGAGCTGTTACGACTTTGTTGCACCGAAGGTGCGATATTTTCGATTTACGCTACGATGTTTATATTAGTTATTGGATACTTATAAGACTTTTTCGTGGTATATATTTTTACACTATTGCCATCGATTTTAATCAGCTGCGTCACGGGAGAATAAAAATTCACAAGGTTCCTGGGTGAGTAGGGAATAAATTTTCGAATTTCAGACACAACATGTCAAATGTCTTCACATCTTCCGATGGTAAGCTGAAAACAAACTGTAAACTGTATCAAAATCGGACTAGTAGTTTTGGAGAAAAATGGCGACATTGATTTACACATAAAATGTTTGCTGCAGCACTCCCTGATAAGTTGTCACCGTAACACCTATCTAAGAACATGCATAAATTAAAACCAAACCTATAACTAAAAACTGCATCAATATCGAACTAGTAATATTGGAAAAATGGGTTTGCACAAACATCGTCTCACCGCAAACGCATATACCGTCTCCGTTACATCGCGGGTAAAAAGTTGTAAACCCGTTTTGATAGTGAAGGCAACCTAAAATAAATTATTAAAATAAAAAACCCGGCTGATACCAAATGGGTCCCGCCGTAAAGCTTGTATTTTGTGTACCAAAGAACACTTGGAAAATAAATACCTTTCATTTGAGACATGAGTCATTGAAATCCGTACGGTGGTTCAGAAAATATGAGGTAATAAAGAATATTACAAACATACGTACAAGATACGCTCGTAAAAAGGAAAGACAGAAAGGAAGAAAGAAACATTTATTTAGTGCAATGTGGTCACACAATACAGATATTACACATCAACTACATTGGAAGTATTGGAAGCATGTCCACTCATCAGTAATAAACATGCCTCCAAACTCCAAACACAGCATGCGCACAACCAATAACAGTGCAACCTACAAGTGCACCAAATGGTTGTCCAGTTCAGCATGTGCCGGGAAGAAACCTGACGCTGGTTTTCAGCTGGAACCCGATGGGGCAGTGACACACGGACGCCGAACCGTCGAAGCCGAACCCTCATGAAAGGAAGCTACGCCGAACACACACACATACACATACATATATTTATACATGAACTGTGTATCGGAACACAACATACCAATAGTGGTTGATAATTAAAATAAACTAAACACAGTAGAACAAACAAGTAAACAAGTAAAGGCAAAAATGCAACAAAATAAGTCCTAACAAACCTGTAGTATTCACAGACATGAAAATAAAAAAGCTGTTATCATTTTATCAGCGATAAGGCCTTTCATAACAGTCCACTTAGTTAATGAAAGTAGGTACTGATACCGTATCTACACGCTCGCTACAGCTGCGTGTAGGCAGACAGGTACTTGTCACGTAATATAATAAATTCAATAGATTATTGTACCGCCAATTGGTTTTATATAAAACTAGCTAATGCCCGCGGCTTCGCCCGCGTGGAATGACGGCGTAACCCTTACTTTTTTCTCTACGTAAAAATCATCCTTGTCCTGCAAGGAATATTCTATAAAAATAATTATCGAAATCGGTCCAGACGTTCACGCGTAATGGCGTGACTAAGGAAAATAGGGATTCATGTTTATATACATAGATGGAGTGGAGTTGCTTTATATGTTGATCTATAGGTACAGTCAGCGTCACAATGATCTTGACTACAATGTCTCAAAATGATCTTAACACCTAGATATTAAGGGCAAGTCAAACTGTTTTATTGATTTAAATTGTAGTATAGTTTGAACCAAAGGTGTGAATCAAATATTTAGAAAGGGGAAAACCAAGACATTAAGATTATTTTGAGTACTTTGTTCGTCAAGATCGAACTGGTACATTTTTTTACGTACGTTAAATCCCCACGTTATCTCGGACTTGAACCGACTAAACCGCGAAGGTGAAGTAGCTAGTGCATATCCCTTGTACCCCGGCTGACCCAGGACCATCTCTCTCGATCGAGCCCGCGCCTCCTTTCGGAACCGATATAGCGCTGAAAGAGCTCTCGCATCTAGAATCCACAGTGGCGTTCCGGCAAGGATACAACCGCTTCAAAAGATATCGTGCGATACCCCCTGATGGCCCTGTAGGTCATTTTCTGCTGCGGGAGACGCAGCATGTGCGTATGCATATTCTTAAGGGTGTTCGCCCATACAGGGACCCGTATAGGGCCATGGACCGCACGATACCCGCGTAGTCTCCTGCAGGAGTCCTCCGGGCCTCTCAGGTTTGGCAGCAGCCGCGCTAAAGCATCAGCCGTGCCCACCAATCTGGGGCGCAGACTTCGAAAATATGTTTCGAAGTCCCATGGATCGATCTGATACTGACTGTACTTGTTAATCATGGCTATGTGCGCTCTCTGTTAAGTAAACGACTTAGTGGTATTTCATTTGAGTGCTTCCAGGCTTAAGACGGAACGTTAAAAGTCCACACTGGCTGTCAATAATCGTTAGGACAAGACGGAGGCATACATGGGCGAACTGAACAACTCTATCAGTGTTTGTTTCAACCACAAACCACAACTCAAGCTGGGAGATCAGACGACAGTCACTCAATATAGCACAATCCTAATAAGCTACGAGAACTTGGAGCCCTAAAAGTCCAACAACTGGTGCAACTGCCATTCTTCTAAATTATTGAAGCCCAGACGCGTCGCAGTTAGACTGGAAAAGGGATTCCGAACTCTGAGGTTAAGGATAGAGAAGGATAAAGATTGTGGAAAACTAATATGTAGGTACTCCACTTGTGTATTAAAATTTTATTCGAACTTATCCAACCATATTTTTTTTCAGATATTATAAATTTTCTGAACTTAGTCTATAGCATACATATATACATACATAAAATCACGCCTTTATCCCCGGAGGGTTAGGCAGAGGTGAATTAACACCCACATTTCACCAATCTGTATTCGGTCCCACGTAATAGGAGTGAGCCTATTGCCGTATTCCGGACACTATTGTTGACTCGAGCCATGCATCTGAGGCTGAGTCTGGGCTGTACATATCTGTCTGATGTTGAAGTTGATCAGCCCTATCTCTTAGTCGCCTTGTGCGACACCACATGGGAAGGGAAGTGGTGGCCCAAATTCTACTCAGCCGGGAACCACTTTGATGAAAACGCGATATTCAATTAGTTTTTGTGAAAGTGCGAAAAAGATCAGTTTGGATCAATCGGATCGCGTTAGAAGATAGCTTTTAAACGATAAACCGATTTTTGTAAATACCCTCGTATTTCTGTAAAGAAATGTATCCTATTTTCGAATCAACTATTTGAATTGATATTTACCATTTTTATTTGAGTTAATCCGATATTTCGACGGTATTCCAAGCGCAATGATCACCGAGTACTCACGAATCGCGTATATAACCATAATAAATATCCCGGTGACTTTAATATTAAAATCATAGAAAAAAAATCAAGCCATGATTTTTAGGAGTTAAACGACAGTATTTTTTTTTTTTTTTTAATAATAATAATATCATTTATTTTATTAAAAAAATAGTATTCCCGTCCTAATTGAGCAGTTCGACTTTAGAAGTACCTCCACCGAATACCGCGGTCATAATAACCTCTTGTTGTGGTCCCGGCGGTGAGTAGGGTAGACAGAGCTCACTGAAGAGTTTTTGTGCTGTCAGTGGGAAGGCCACAGACTTATCCTTCTTCATCTTCTGCACTGATGGCACAGAAACTCTCTGTGCTTACAGGGTCGGCAGTATGAGTGCGACTCCGTGACTGGTTTTGCATACGTCCATAGGCTATGGTAACCACTTTCCATCAGGTGGACCGTGGGTTTGTCTGCCACCTAAGTGGTTTAAATAAAACCATATCAATTTAAATCATACAAATTGGAATTGAATTTAAAGATACGTTGAATTTAAAATTATCAGTCATTTCTATCGGTTTGCTAGAAACCCTATGTTATATGAGGAATGCAAGCGTCGGTAGAACACCAAGCTCGAGAGGTCTCAGGTTCAAATCCTGGCCATTACACTCTGACGCACGACTAAGGGATAGGGCTTTCCATCCGATAGTAAATATAAGCCCATGACAAAGATTCAGACGGCAAAAGGCTCGCCCCTTATTAGGTACATGAGACCTAAAATCAAAGAGTTATGAAGTGAAAACTTCTTTAGCGGCGTTGGATGGGTAAAAAGTTTTAAACTCGCGTTAGGATCACTTGACCTTTGAACCGTAACCGACAACTGACGTCATAAAACATTACAACAGCTACAGATTGTTTATTTTGTTAGGTGTGTTAAGAAGCTTCGTGGCTTAGCGGTAAGCGCTTCGACTGTAAGTCCTTATGGTTTCAGATAGTACCGGGTTCGAACCTGGCCTTCTGAGACTTTTTGTGATTATTTTTTCTTTTTCAAATTTATTTCTTTATGTGATTATTTTTCCTTTTTGTAATTTATTACTTTTTGTGATTATTTTTTCTTTTTCTAATTCATTAATTTCTTCTGACAGAAAATTGGTAATAGGTTCTATGATTGGCGCTATATTATAGGTATGGTATGGTATGGTGTGTTCTTTTTATCTTTTTCACTGTATATAACGAAGAAAGAAAGAAAGAAAAAGTTTTCACTTCTGCCGGCACTCCCAGAGCATCCGTCTCTATTTTGTATCTTTTTTAAAACCACTTAAATGGCAGAAAAGCATACGGCCCACCTGATGGAAAGTGGTTACCGCAGCCTATGGACGCGTTCAACACCAGGGGAGTCACACTCGTGCTGCCGACTCTGTAAGCACAGAGAGTTTCTGTGCCGTCAGTGTAGAAGACAAAGCAGAACAAGCCTTTGGTCTTCCTACTAACAGCACAAAAACTTTTCAGTGAACTCTGGCTACCCTAATCACAACGCGTTGGTGAAATGTGGCTGTTAATACACCTCTGGGGGTGGCCCTTCGCGGGTTAACATGCGTGAATATATGCCTATATATGAATAAATCGCGTTAGTCGAAACATGCTCACTTTAAAGGTGCTGTTCATGGACAAGGCTAGGTGTTATTCGCTCAGGTGCTATTCGGCTGGGTGCTCTAAGTGGGCTACACCAAATCATTATCTAACTATCAAATACCTACGTGACCTGCAGTCCCTAAAGGGAGTGTATTTAGATGCGGATCTCTGACGACACTTGTACGAGTTAGGTACAGTCGACAAAATCAATAGTATCCCAGCTTTACATATAAAGTTGTATTTAAAGGTGGGATACTATCGATTTTGTCGACTGTACATGTCGTGACTCGTAAGTAATTTTTAATTAACACTCTCATTGTAATTTGCGAAGTAGGTACATTATATAACATACCATGACGTCACACCTCATGAAGGTGTATTCCCACCCAGTACCTAACACCGATGAAACGTTGGGAATATTTTCCAAACAGTATCGGTGTTACTCTTTTGGTTGTTACTGATATTATGTATAGGAGTTTTACACTTAAAAAAAATAATATGTAATTCTAAAGTAGTCATGCCTAGAGATTTAAAAAAATAAAAAGCTAATGAAATAACTGGGTTAGTGGTTGTTGGTGTACGCAAAAACTAGAAAACGGATTCGGTTGATCGTCAGACTTAAAACTCTTACGTTTGTTTGATAGCAATTGATTAAAACCGGAATCAACGCGTGCGGAGCCGTGGGTATAGGCTAAATTTTTTTTTTTATATATAAGACACGTCGATTTGACTTCACTTCGCCTGATGATAAGCTGAAGGCAGAGTCTTAGGAAAGAGAGTCACCATTACACACACGCACCATGTTAACAATGGTGGCACTCAGCTTGACGGCCTCATCTAAAGAGAATTGTCGTCTGCACACCGCGTGACACCCAACGGTCCCACTAGTGCTGCGACCACAATCCCTCCTATAGCCGGGCCTATGCACTTGCTGACCCCTGAACACAATCCAACCGAGATTGGATTACTAAGGAGGGTTTTTCGCAATAGTGCACGGTACCCAGCCGGCCAAAATTTGAGACAAATTTGTGCCATCAAATTTCTACCACCAGTACATTTGTCCTTTTCATTGTTATAAGGCCAACAAAAGAATGTTAGAACAATTTCTTTAGCAGCCGCTATTAAGCTCTAAGTTTTCACCGAGGTAGCAACGTCGGAAGGCTTTCATTCAAACGGAAGCCTTAAACGCTGAAACTTTTATATAAGCTACGTTCTAATGGTTCGTAAACAAGTTATATAACCTGGATGTTATGTTTACACTACCTGTGAATTATGCTTGAAGATATTTTATTCAGCATTCATACATACAAATAATCACGCCTTTATCTCCGGAGGGTTAAGCAGAGGTGAATATTTCACACATTTCATTAATCTGTATTCGGTGCCACGTAATAGTGGGTGAGCCTATTGCCGTATTCCGGGCACTATTGTTGACTCGAGCCATGCATCTGAGGCTGAGTCTGGGCTGTACATATCTGTCTGATGTTGAAGTTAATCAGCCATATTCAGCACCGTATACCGGTCACATCTAAGCCCTGCTCGTGTTGTCCTGTGTAGGAACGGAGAGGGTGGGACTAATTGATAGAGCTCATCAGAACATTCACCATGATAAAGACGGTAAAATACTGCCAAGGAAGCCATGTGTGAATATAGGTCCCGTATGTGCTTTTTAGAGTGTGGAAATCTTTTTTAGATTTTAGAGTATGTCGGACGCAAACCGACTGAAAACGCACTTCGTCTAGAGTCATCTATTGCCGAGGATGAGGTTGTCTCTATCCCTCACTACGTTTGAGCTACCGTACCGTAAATCAAATGAACTTATCGTATCGATTATATCGTCCCCCCCAAAAACCCCAAAGCAAAATATCAAAAATATAATGTTCATTACTATTGCTCCTATTCCTTTGAAATAATGAAGTCACCGCGTTGACGGATGTGCAGAGATTGGGATGAAATTCTTTTTTCTAGGTTCGTCCATAGATTGATCGAAAGATCGTCTAAATGTGTTAAAATTGCACCTGCTCCCGTACTGCTGCCAGTAAATTATATTAGGGGTTAAAGTATGGAAATTGCCGATTTGTACTGACAAATTGAAATTCGTTTTTTTTTTAATTTAACGTATTTATTTAATCAAAATAATTACCATTATTATCTATACATTGCTGCCATCTAGTAGGAAGGTGAACTCTGGTGATCTAGATTCGACAAACTGTGTGAAAGCTTTTTGTACTGCCTCCTGAGAAGAAAACTTTTTATCACATAGAAAATTGTCCAAATCACGAAAAAAATGGTAGTCTGTTGGAGCAAGGTCTGGCGAATACGGAGGGTGACGGATAGTTTCTAATTGCAGTTCCTGTAGAGTTAAAACGGTTTCTCGTACTGTATGAGGTCTCGCGTTATCATGGAGCAATAATGGTGAAGATCGATTCATGAGTCGGGGCTGTTTCACTGCTAGTTTTGCTATCATTGTTCGGAGTTCGGCACAGTAGACATCTGCCGTTATTGCTTGACCAGATCGTAGAAAGCTATAGTGAATAACACCATGCTGAGACCACCAAACAGTTACCATTACCTTTTTATTGGTAAGCTTTGCTTTAGGACACTGTTGTGGCGTTTCACCTGGGGTCAGCCATTGCATTTTTCGCTTACGGTTATCGTAAAGAATCCACTTTTCATCACATGTCACAATTCGATCCAATATTCCTTCATTTCTGTATCGATTCAACAAGGCAACACAAGTTTCAACACGCATTTCTTTCTGCAGATCAGTCAAATCATGAGGTATCCATTTTTCACATTTTTTTATTTTATTGATTTGACGCAAATGAGTCAATATTGTTGGTACGGTAACGTTAAACCATGCAGCTAATTCCTGGGTAGTTTGGCTCGGATCGGCTTCCACCATGTCTTTCAATTCATTGTTATTCACCTGTGTGGACGGCCTTCCTCGTGGTTCGTTCTTCAAATCAAAGTTTCCATCACGAAAGCGTTTAAACCAAAATCGCACGGTGCGTTCATTAGCAGTCCCCTCTCCAAACGCAACATTGATATTGCGAGCTGTTTCTGCCGCGTTAGTTCCGCGTCGGAACTCGTATTCAAAAATCACTCGAATTTTCGAAGTATTCATCTTTCTTGTCTAAGCTGAATAAAAAAAACAACTGAAAGTCGATAATCGAATGTTGCACATTTTTAAATGAAGAACTACATAGGTACCATGTGGAAAAAGTTTCACTCAAAAATCTCAAACCATGGAGGTTCTATGTCAATTCGAAGTACCTATTACAATGAAACGGCAATTTCATACTTTAACCCCTATTATATAAGCAATTACTCACCTTTGTCACACATGACCGATTTTTTTCAACCCAAACCTTGACTCACTTCCACTGTAGGTTTCTATAGCTCCTATAGCCCTCTGACCTTAATTCAGACCTATTAGACGCATAAAAGATGTGATATTCTAAATAGCCTAACGTATTCATAAGATTGAAAAGGGTTTTTCTATAGATATAGTTTGTGGATAAGTATTCATGTCGTCTGAGTCACAGAATAAATAATAGTACGAAATATATATTTATCTTAGTGTAAGATATATATTTCGTACCAGTATACAGGTATTACGTACATTAGATTTATTATACACTAGACTTCCACCGCCGCCGCCTTGGTTGCCCGCCGCCTCGGTCGCCTATAGCGTATATGGTGATTGACGACGACGTGCCAGACGTCACTCGAGAAGAGCTGGCGGTGCGAAGGCTGAGAGCCAAGAAGAATAACGCCCCGGGACCCGACGGCATTCCAGGCCGCGCGTGGGTCCTAGCTCTAGGGGAAGACGGTCTCGAACCCCGACTGAGAGGCTCCTCAGCGCATGCTTGGAGTGGGGCCAGTTTCCAAAGATGTGGAGAACGGGGAAAAAGGTCCTCATCCTCAAGAAGGGACGCCCGGCGGACGAGCCAGTAGTGTAATGTGCCACCGTCACGTGTCACGCCGATGACACGTTGGTGACTCGAGGTGGCTGGGTCTCGGGGTGGCTCTGCATAAATCCAAAGCCATGTTCTTTCATGGCCCTCGGCTCAGGCCAGGCCCGGGAGCCAGCCTTACAGTGCGAGGCACTCCCATCGACATCAAGCCCCAGTTGAAATACCTGGAGTTCGTGCTTGACGGTCGATAGGAAGGGCCAGACCGAGAGGGATGGCTCTGGGTCAGCCGGGGTTCGAAGGATATGTCACCTGACAACCTCACCTTCGGCCTAGCATAAAGACCTACAGATGGCGTGCGGTTTAGTTAGTTTGTGTCCGACATAACCTCACCTCTGGCTGCGGAGGGGGGGGGGGGTACGTGACCATTTCTCGCACGTAAAAAAAACACTAGACTTCCACCTGCAGTTTGGCCTACGTGGATGTCGGTTACCACAACTTTTGATCATATCTCTGGTTTTATTCAATCAATCAAAAAACAAACGGAAGATTCTATGTCTGACGGTATTTCTAAGGTGATAGACAAGCACACGGCCCACCTGATGGTAAATGGTTACCGTGGCCTATGGAGGTTTACAACACCAGCGGGCTCACACTCGTGCTGCCGACTCTGTAAACACAGATAGTTTCTATGCCGGCAGTGTAGAAAACAGCAGGAATAGTCTTTGGTCTTCCCACTGAGAACATAAAAACTCTCCAGTTAGCTCTGGATACCCTATTCACCACCGGGAACACAACACGAGGTTATTATGACCGCGGTATTCTGTAGGTTGGAGGTACTTTCCCAGTCGGACTGCTCAATTGGACGGAAATACCATCGTGTCCTACCTCTCTAAACATAAAGCCTATGGACATGTGTAAATCCAGAGGCATCACACGCGCGCTACCGTCCCTGTAAGAACCTTTTACTGCCCTTCTTGAAGAACCCCATATTGTAGTCGCTTGGAAAAAACATCGCATGTAGTTCATTCCACAGCTGAAGCATGCGTGGAATGAAGTTCCTTTCATCCCGCTCAGTGTGCACTGTTTCTGGTCGCAATGTATGGGGATGGACTCCCTGCCTATCGCGGGGGTTGCGGTGATAAAATGCAGCTGTGGGCATCACGTCGAACAATTTCCTCTGAACACAAGCCATTTTATAGGCGGTTTTATGTAGTGTGTGTATAGCACATAAAGCCTGAGCTAGAATCTGCTAACACTGGGGCATACACTTATAAATCGCCATATGTTTTACTAAAGTTAAGATTCACATGTTATAATAATCGCGCAAACTTACCCAAGTACCTATTCATCCATTTGATTAGACAAATGCGGTTCATTTTCAGAGCCAAAACTTGTTGGAAGTTTCTTCTACGACTTGTAAGTACGATTCTCTGATTATGTTTTGCTACAGAACATAAACATAAAAAAGTTATAAGGCCCAACTTTATTTAAACGAATTTCTTTTACGGTATGTTTTGATGACCACATTTCCGCGTAAGATCTAGTCAATATTCTTCTATTTTAAAAAGACGATTTAGTCTTTGTGTATATGCACATAAAGATGAGAGATATTTATGTGCTTTGACTACCCTACTCACCGCCAGGAAAACAACACGAGGTTATTATGGCTGCGGTATTCTGTTGGACGGAGTTACTTCCCCAGTCGGACTGCTCAATTAAACGGAAATACCGTCATGTCCTACCTGAACAAAAGTTGCTACAGTAGTAGTAATCAATCGATACAGTTCTGTATAGTGACTGATTTCCAATCTAATTTGTACTCATTAATATGCATGATGGTGCCAATTAATGCCCGGCAGATGACAATTAGGCCTGTTTTGATTAACTGACAGTAATTAAGTATACTATTAAACGACTAATGAAGGCTGTCAAATAATAATTAATGATATTCAGTTGCTTTTATTTTTATTACCTACTGTTGCCCTCGGCTCCGCCTGCGTGGTTATCGGTTATCGTGACCAAACATAGCCCATGTTCTTTCCGAAAGTCTAAGCTATCTCTGTAGCAACTGACGTCAACATCGGTTGAATGGTTTTGAAGTTGCAACACAACAGACAGAAAGACAGAATGACAGCGTGTGCGTTCGCGCAGCGGAATGTTGTTGAATTTAAAGATTTTATTTATGCAGATATTTAGTGTATGACGTCGTGTAATTGTGTATGGTAAAAAAAAATTTGTGCATGCAGCCATTGTGGAGAAATTCGCTAAAAATTGATTCCGCTGGGCGAACGTTGTCCTGGCGGAACTTTTTTCTAATCCATGGACTTAGAAGAAAAGAAATGTGTCCAAAAATTAGTGTGTATTTGTGTGTAATTGTGTATGTATGAATAAAATTAGTGCATGCATAAACTTCGGAGAAATTCAAGTTTCCGCTACGCGAACGTTTGGCCATTAGCTAGTTTTCATATAAAGCTCTTATATAGAGAGCTGTAGATTTTTACATAGGTTGTTTTGAATTTGTTTAAATTTGTTTAAAAAACAGATTTAGAAGAAATCGTAGGGTTTAAAAGATAAAAATATAAACGTGAAATACGCTCATTAGGTCTTAGTTCGTGAAGTAGCCACTTTGGGGTCTAGATTTTCACGTTTATACAAACCTTGTAAGTGTCTGCAACATGTTGCCAAGTATCAATGATGGTTCGTTAGTAATTAATGAGTTATAGGACAATTTACCATGAATAGACCACTGTTTGCAAAGCAGTCAAATATCAAGACGTTCTAAAGTAATTGCAAAGTAAAATGTATTCCAATAATTAGTGTATTAATTCAACTACTCACATGCAAAATTTCATCTCATTAAATTCAGTAATTAAAGAGAAACAAATAAAATACTGACAAAGCATCGAAAACCTACATAACCCGACCAAGTTCGGATGGCTACAAAAAAGCAACCGTGCCATATTTCTAAGTAACGTTCTTAACCTTCCAGTATAGTATTTATTATTATGGTACAGTTGCGTACACAAGCGTTAGGAAAAAATAAAACAATTGCATTTCTAGAATGAAAAATATTTTTTAATAATACCGCCCCTATCTGCGATAAGAATAAATCTTCAATTAACAAGTTCTAATTAAACATCAGCTTCTCACTATCACTCACTCAATATACCTACCACATAATTATTTTAAGCTTCACTGTTACACTATAACATTAATAACACACTGTCAATATTATTATTACGGAGAATTGGCGATACATAGCAAAACAACAGCGCATACGCACATTGTCCTTGAGTGCAAATTTGCGAATGGGGATAAAACAAAACCAGGTTTAAGTTCAACAGCAAACGAATACGCGCAGGCCGTGGCTTATGTGAGTTATGAAAACATATTGCGCTCTCTTTTCTTCAAGGATGGAAGTACCGTTTCAAGAGATAAGCCGCCTCTATCGCTCGTTGCGCGCAGCGCGTTGTCTGTTTTTTCACACTAGCATAATATTTTTGATCAATTCCTAACTACAATACTTATGCCCGTTTGCACTGAACTTAAGAGTATCTTAACCTGATACCTAAAGTATAAAAGACACTCTTAACAAGAAAATGCATTGCACCAACCCTAAGATACTCCTAAACACGCAAGTCAATCTTAATTCTTATGACACCGATTAAGTAAGTCATAACGTTTTAAGAATCTCCTAACCCTATTTTGACGTGACAACGTCTTATAAATTGGTTTGCCGGGCGACACTTCAAGAAACTGCGTTACGCTCTGCGTTACGCTCCGCGTTATGCGCTTACAATGAGAGCGAGTGAGAGGCACGCGTCCCGCCTAAGAGCGAGAGAGACAGACATAAAAAGTGAAAGGCACGCGTCCCTTCCACTCGAGCACAGTTAGCCCGCCTAAGAGCGAGAGAGACAGAGCGAGAGAGAGAGTGAGAGAGATAGGCATACACACCGGTTCATGTCTTGTAATTAATAATTTAAAATTTAATTTTGTTTATAATTCTTTGTATAAATAAATGTTTTAAATTGTTACTATTATTTCATCCTTCTTCCTACTATACGAATGAATATTCACATTAAAATTATTTTACCACTCAAAGTCGTTGTCACGTAAAACTTTCGCCTGTATACCGACTTTACAGGCAACCAAATTTTTTTTGACAGTTGTCAATCAATGTCCGGTACTGTTATGTACTGTTTGGCACATGACATTAAACTAAATAAATAAATAATCTAAAATAATTTATTATTATTTTTAAATAAATTTAAATACAACGTGACTTACGCGACTTGACTGACGAGACGAGATCGTTTTTTTTTATTATTATTTATTGGGGCTTGGCACAAAGCCATCAGCCTAAACCTTAAATATCTTCAATACAATATTTTTTCATGACGATGGCGCTGAGTGATGATTGCCATGACGATGACGATGAGTGATGATTTCTGCTTCAGTAAAGTTGTGGGGACTTTACTGAAAGCTCCCCCAGGAGATTTGGAACGAACACGATACCAAAATTCCGACGAGATCGTTAAAGAAATCATAGACAATCGCTCAATTATCATAGACATTTGGCTAATTCATTCGTTCATTTACACCTTCATTCGCTTTACTAGGCTTATCTTAAGTTAGGAATGCCCTTTCGTAAATATGTTGGTGCAATTGAAAATAAAGTTAAGATTATCTTAGACTTAGGAGTCACTTTACAAGGATTAACCTAAGTAGAGTTTAGTGCAAACGGGCATTAGACTATTTAATCAAAGGACTAGCCTTAAGTGTACCGCTTCGAACAAAATAATTCTGAATATTTTGGTGGGGTGCGCGGGAACACGCCCACATACAGAAGTCCAGTACAACGGTAATATCATATAAAAAAAGCTATAAAGTAGCTACGTAAATAGTAGGTACTTACTGTCATAGTCAGATACATTTAAAAAATCATGTGTAGAAAAATAAATGACCTATAATTATATCAAAACAATTGTGTTATCACCTGTACCAATTAAATACCGGTATTATACTGTAAATTTTAGAATGTTACCTAGATATATTGAACGGCCGCTTTTTTATATCTATCCGAATTTGGTCGGGTTATGTAAGTTTTCGATGCTTTGTAAGTATTTTAATTGTTCCTCTTTAATTACTGAATTTAATGAGATGAAATTTTGCATGCAAGTAGTTGAATTAATACACTAATTATTGGAACACATTTTACTATGCAATTACTTTAGAACGTCTTGATATTTGACTGCTTTGCAAACAGTGGTATACCCATGGTAAATTGTCCTATAACTCATTAATTACTAACGAACCATCATTGATACTTGGCAACATGTTGCAGACACTTACAAGGTTTGTATAAACGTGAAAATCTAAACCCCAAAGTGGCTACTTCGCGAACTAAGACCTAATGAGCGTATTTCACGTTTATATTTTTATCTTTTAAACCCTACGATTTCTTCTAAATCTGTTTTTTAAACAAAATTAAACAAATTCAAAACAACCTATGTAAAAATCTACAGCTCTCTATATAAGAGCTTTATATGAAAACTAGCTAATGGCCAAACGTTCGCGTAGCGGAAACTTGAATTTCTCCGAAGTTTATGCATGCACTAATTTTATTCATACATACACAATTACACACAAATACACACTAATTTTTGGACACATTTCTTTTCTTCTAAGTCCATGGATTAGAAAAAAGTTCCGCCAGGACAACGTTCGCCCAGCGGAATCAGTTTTTAGCGAATTTCTCCACAATGGCTGCATGCACAAATTTTTTTTTACCATACACAATTACACGACGTCATACACTAAATATCTGCATAATTAAAATCTTTAAATTCAACAACATTCCGCTGCGCGAACGCACACAATGACAGCCTCCTTGAAGTAGCAGTAGTAAACGCGGCCGCTACGCTGCGGTTCGATCCCCGCTCAGTGTAAATATTTTTATGCATGAATATGACTATTGGGTTTAATCTGGTCGTCATTCGACCATATGACCATCTGTGGCAGTCTTTACGAGTAGTTGGACTCCCAAAAAGTTCAACAACTGGTCAACTATTTATGCATATAAATTCGCGGGCACAGCTAGTCTGTAATACAACTCAAAGCTCAGGTACAGGCCTATTGTGTCACGCACATTCAATACGGAAACACGTAAACTGATCTCACATTGGCGTAAACAAACCAGGGTGTACAGAATTAGGTCACGTCGGGTCGGCAAACCGGAGACTGAGTTCATGCACCGTCATTACACCTTTGCAAACACGTTTCATGTCATTGTGAGGGACAACAATGAAAAAATCTTTCCAATTTAGATAAATCGTAAACGTAGGTGACTGCAAGTCATTATTATGGCCTCTGTAGCGTAGCAGAAGTGAACGTGACTGGTACACAGGAGGCGCGGGTTGGATACCCGCTCAGTGCAAATTTTACGTATGACTTTGGCGTGTTATACAAATTAGATTGGAAATCAGTCACTACACAGATGTGTATCGATTGTTGCTAAGTTGCTACAGCAGTAGCAACTTTTGTGGAGGAAGGACCCAACGGTATTTCCGTCCAATTGAGTAGTCCGACTGGGGAAGTACCTCCGCCGTACAGAATATCCACTTTCCATCAGTTGGACCGTGTGCTCGTCTGCCACCTCACTGGTATAAAAAAAAGACGAGTTGCACTCTGGGAGTGCTGGCAGAAGTGAAAACATTTTCTTTCTTTCTTTCTTCGTTATATACATAGAAAAAGATAAAAAGAACATATCATACCATACCATACCTATAATATAGCGCCAATCATAGAATCTATCACTAATTTTCTGCTAATTTTCTGTCAGAAGAAATTAATAAATTACAAAAAGAAAAAATAATCACAAAAAGTAATAAATTACAAAAAGAAAAATTTATCACAAAAAGTACCAGAAGGCCGGGTTTGAACCCGGTACTATCTGAAACCATAAGGACTTAAGGTCGACTACGATGCTATTAATCGTATCTTGCAAAATAGACAGTCTAAAGCTAATGTTGTATGACGTCAGTCGTCGGCTACGGTTCAAAGGTCAAGCGATCCTGACGCGAGTTTAACACTTTTCACCCATCTATCGCCGCTAAAGAAGTTTTCACTTCAAAAATCACAACTACACTAGAAAGGCGACCCCAATTGAACAGGAAAAAGGATCATGGAATGATGATTATCATTTTCCGATTACATCCGAGGCATTCTCGAAATCGGGACCCGCTGGCTCATTCTCGTTTAAATTTCTAGTAAAAGATGGGACGTAACAATCCCACACGCAAGGGGTCTGCGATGGTTCTGCGTCAGCCAGGGTACGAGAGGGATATGCCAGAGGCTACATGACATAACTCACATTTTGTTGACCTCGATAATTTTGCGCCAGCAGTAGCAGTACCTAGTGAACGCGGCCACTAAGCAGGAGGCGCGGGTTCGATCCCCGCTCAGTGCAGATATTTGTATGCATGAATATGGGTATTTGCATTGGTCTGGTCGTGTCTCGGAGGACATACAAACATCTGTGGCAGTCGTTACGGGTAGTTGGAGCCCTCAAAAATCCAACAATTGGTCTAGCTGCAATGCTTGGGTTGTGGAGGTCATATGGCAGTCGCTTCACGGAAAAGATCAACGTTTAGCCAAGTCCTTAGTTAGACTGATAAGAAGCGGACCCCAGACTCCAAGTTCAAAGCTTCGGATGCGATGGGAAATAACGCTAGGATGAAGAAGAAGATAATGATTTAACGCTATCGGAGAAAATTTTAAAAAGTGATGTCGGAAACTATCGCAAATGTTTCCTAATTTTTGTAACGCAGAACTGTTTCTTGTCACTAATAAATAAAATAAAAAAATGAAATAAAAAAATCACCTCCAGCAACGGATGGCCCGAATCAGCCATGTGTTTTGGTAGGTTTGAGTCCTACATAATCACCCCCCTGGCTCCGGTGGGGAGGGAAGGGGGGGGGGGGGAATCCGGACCTTCGTCCATTAGTCAGGAGACGGTCTATCAGCTGAAGCTGGCTGGTATAGCCACATACACCCAAATTATTTCAAATAAGTAAATCTTGAAAAACAAACACATTCGAAATATACATTTACTTTTTTTAATATTGCCACCTCTGTTTCGTTGCCAGCCTTTCACGTAATTTAATATTCGACCACAGATTATATATGTAAGCTCCATGGATTATTTTTGTAATGTGGACGTAACCTTTTTCATTTAAAAATAGGATTGAACATGATATATTCATGTTTGTTTGATGATCTCTGTAACGTAGCAGTAGAGAGTTTAAATAAGAGATCACAGGTTCGATTCCCGCTTATGCATGCAAGATATTCGTGTGCAAGAAACACCAAGACCATCGCAAATAAGTACATCCATATGATTTGCGATGCTCTGGGTGTTTCAGTGTAGTTTGATATGTATTTAGAAAAAGAAATGTATCTAAGTAGATTTTCCCAGGGCCTATATTTGCATTCTAAAAGGCATTATAAATGTTAGTTATTTTTTATCCAATCCCACCAATCTGATGGAAAGTGATTACTGTGTGGCCTATGGACGTGTGTAACACCTCAGGCGTCACACTCGTGCTGCAGACCCTGTAGGAACCTTCTTAAATTTATTTATTTTATTTATTTAAAAGGTACAGAAACAGACATCAGACTCTTAAGATTAAGATTCAACAATTCACACCACACTTTAAATCTGACGTCAACTTACATCTATACACAACACTTAGCAGACTTTAGTGCCAGTCAACACAGTAACCATCACTTAGATAGAAAAAATTACAATCAGTTACAACGAACGAAGAATTTAACTTATCCAATGATAGAAAAAAATAAAAATAAAAGAACAAGAAACGCTATTCCGGATGAAAGTCCTCGCCACGCAAAGTCCTTTTAAATTCCAACAAACCATTGTGAAAAATGTCAACCCGAGAGCACACAGAATTATAATACCTGCACATTCTAGCGAGCGGACCATTCTGGGATACGTTGTTGTTACTTGTCGGTATTGTGAAAAGTTGTGGGACACGCACAGAACGCATTGGTACCTTGATGTCTAATTTGTTTAATAGATAACTGTCAAATGAACCATTTGCTATTCTGTGCAGAATGCACAGGTCACTCATCCACCTCCTCCTATCAAGACTCACCATCTGAAAGTGATCAAGTCGCTGCTCGTACAGGTTTATTCTACGCCTAAGGCCATGTTTTGAACATAGGACTCTAACAAACCGTCTTTGTATAGACTCTAGTCGATCTGTATGTGTTTTGTATATCGGGGCATATGTATATGTGTTTTGTATAAATAACTCCATATTATAGTTCCTTGGAAGAACCACAGCAGGAAGTTCTTTCCACAGCTTAAGCGTAAGTTATGCTTACTCTAGACCTCAAGAAAACGATCGAATAGTATAGAATAATTTATATTGGGACGGATGAAGTTAATTAACAGCTTGTTATTGCTCGTTCCATATTTATCTTGGACATAAAACACGATATACAAAAGAACATGGCGCGCGCGAATTGTTTTGTAACAATCTCTTGGTGAATTTAAGCTCATCCATCACGGTAGCACTCCGTGCCATCCTCTAAATGCAACCAAGAAATGTGTACTGCGCGTATAGAGAATATTTAAGGTTAAAGATACGAAAGAGTAACAGAATGAGTTTGGTACACTAAAGTAATACCTATGCATTGTGAGTATCATAATATACTCACTGCTATATCATGCAGTTCCCAAGTCGCACGTTAAGTTAATTACTAAGAAGTGGTGCAGAGCTACAGACTGCAGACATTTGTGTCGCATTTTAGTGTATAGAGTGAGATGACGCTATGCAGAAATGTACAAAAATTAAATGGTAATAAATTTTGAATAGTAACAGAAATTACTTATGGTAGAGCAACTGCATAGCCGGGCAGGGGGGATTGTGGTCGCAGCACTAGTGGGACCGGTGGGTGTCACCCCGTGCTGTGACGACAGTCCTCTTTTGATGAGGCCGTCAATCTGAGTGCCACCATTTTTAACATGGTACGTGTATGTAACGGTGATCCTCTTTCCTGAGACTTCGTCTTCAGCTTACCATCAGTAGAAGTGAGATCAAATTGACGATTCCTATATATAAAATAAAATAAAAATATAAATTGAAACTACTGATCAAAGTTTTATAACATTAAAAATGGAATCTACAAATCATGAAACCTGAAAAATAATAAATAATAAAGACTTGTTCAGCAAATGAACAACCGATTGAATCGCAGCCCTGACCTGAGAAGACTCCAGTAAGAAACACAGTGGGCTTAATTTTTGAACTTTTTTGAAAGACTATCGCCTATGGACGAGTGCAACACCAGGGGAGTCACACTTGTGCTGCTGACCCTGTAAACACAGCAAGGTTCTGTGCCGTCAGTGTAGAAGACAAAGCAGGAAAAGCCTTTGGTCTTCCCACTGACAGCACAAAAACTCTGCAGTGAGCTCTGACTACCCTATTATTTATCTATTTACAAACCTTAATCTTACCTTAATCAATCAAATCAATTAGTCCACTGCAGTCCACTGCTGGACATAGGCCTCTTCCAATGTACGCCATACCCTCCGCCTTCCGCATCCAGTCCGTCCCAGCCACCTTTTCCAGGTCATCGATCCATCTGGCCAGGGTGCGTCCTACACTTCGTTTGCCTTCTCGCGGTCTCCACTCTAGGACTATACGTATATACGTATTCTAAATACAATATATTAAGAAACACTGTAATTACTGGGAAAATTCGTTCACCATTTAAAAGGTACAGTATTTCCGATGGGTATAGGCATATATATATCATCACGCTACTACTCAAGGGAGTGAAGCAATAATCATAAATATCAACAAAGCCGGCAAATTCCCATACATTTGTAAAATAATAAATTACGACCATAAATGGGTTAAAAGGGGCGCAACAGGGGTTCGAAGTATGTCACGAGCGAAGCCAGGGAGGACCAGCTAGTTAAAAATACATACGTACATTATGTTCACGCATGTACCTAATTCTTGACAGCCTCCGTGGCGTAGTGGTAGTGAACGCGGCTGCTACGCAAGAGGCGCGGGTTCGATCCCCGCTCAGTGCAAATATTTGTATGCATGAATATGTATATTTGCATTGGTCTGGGTGTTTCTATGTATAATATGTATGTGTTTACAAAAAAAAAACGTATCTAAGTATGTTTATCCGCATTCTAGATTCCATAACACAAGCTAGTTAAGCTATGCTTACCATGGGTCTAGATAGCGTTGTGTGAAATGTTGTGGAAATGTGGAATTAAAGTTTTCATTTTCGGTCACATGTTATAGGGGATGAGGATATTGCTCTCAAGGGGCACTTTGGCATGTATCTTCACTGTTGGATAGAGATTAGCCCTATCCCTTGATTGAAATAAAACCACTTTCTAAAGGATTCTATCGCCATTAATTGTTACTAGCTTTTGCCCGCGGCTCCGCCCGCGTGGATGTCGGTTATCGCTATAATATCGATTATCGTTATAAAGTGTAGCCTATGTGTTATTCTGATGTATAAGCTATATGATTGTTATATTTTCATTAAAATCCATTTTGTAGTTTTTATGTAAAAGAATAACAAACATTCATCCTTCCATACTTACAAACTTTCGAGTTTATATTGTTAGTAGGATTATTTACATTTATCCCGACGTTTCGGCTACTTCTCAGCAGCCATAGTTACAGGTTGCTTAAAGATAGTAGTTGTCACATAGTTTGAAAGGCAAGTTATCTCAAAGTACCCGAATTATGATGAATTGTTGGCGTAACTATTTACACAGAAAGGGCTCACTGTGTCGTTAAGTCTTGCTGTATTTTGCCTTCGGCTGGGTTTCATTAAGTTAATGACTAGGTCCTAGGTTAGTGGTACGCTCCACACATTCCAACATCAAGTGTTTTAATTTAATGAGTGATTTTTACGTTAACTTTAAACCTACCTCTTGCATTGAATTTAACATACATACAAACATATAATCGCGCCTTAATCCCAAAGGATTATGTAGAGGTAACTTAACACCTACATTTCACCAATCATTGTAGCCCACGTGTGTCCTCACGTAATAGGGGATGAACCTATGCCGGTATTCCGGGCACTATTATTGACTCGAGCACAGATAAGACCCATCATGGAGGAGTGGCTAGGCACCGTGTGGCCTCTCGTACCGTCAGACGCAGTTCATTACCGGACACGGTAACTTCGGGCGGTACCTGCATCTGGAGCCGCTCGTCACCCTAGTAGAAGCAGGCCACGGCGGCGGCGCCCCCCCCCCCATACCGGGGGCGAGTCTGGGGCCGCGTGGTACCCCCTTCCGAGGAGGGCCAGACCGAGAGGAATGGCCCTGGGTCAGCCGGGGTGAGAGGGATATGTCGCGAGACCTCACCTTCGGCCTAGCACATCGACCCACAGACGGCGTTCTGTTTAGTCGGTTCGAGTCCGACATAACCTTCCGCTCCGGCTCCGGAGGGGGGTATAAGTGGGGATTTCCCGCACGTTAAAAAAAAACCCATGGCTCGAGCGATGCGACTGAGTCTGAGCCTTGGCTGTATATATCTGACTGATGTTAAACAGTCCTATCCCTTACTCGCCTTGTACAACATCGCATGGGAAAAATGGGGTGGCACAAATTCTACTCTGCCGGGAAACACGTGGCTTTTTTTTTTTATTTGACTTAACTATAAAAAATTCAAGTGTATCAAAATGTACAATTACCTATTTAAGAATGATAAAGTTTCGTATCACGTCCTCGGTAGACGTGAGGCGATCTGCCAGGCGAGAGGTATTCAACCTTCAAGCTGATGTAATTAAATTTGTTGGCTGGAGTTCTTGTTATGCTGGCTGAACAGTTAGCGTCCAAACGAACCTGACCACAGAGTCACAAAATAATCTTAATACCAGAGCAAATCAAATTATGTTATTGATTTAAATTGTATTATTGTCCGAACTAAAAGTGTGTATTAAATATAAGGAGATTCTAACAACAGAAAGCGAGGAAAACCAAGGCATTTGGATCTTTTTTTTTATCATGTATATAAGACACGTCAATTTGACTTCACGTCGGCTGATGATAAACTAAAAGTAAAGTCTTAGGGAAGAGGGTTTCCATTACATACACGTACCATGTTAACAATCGTGGCACTCGTCTTGACATCCTCATACAAAAAAGATTGTCGTCACAACACCGTGTAATATACCCACCGGTTCCACCAGTGCTGCGACCACAATCCCCCCTGCCCGGCTATGCACTTACTGACCCTTGAACGCAATCCAACCGAGATTGGGTTACTATGAAGGGTTTTGTGGTACCCACCCTGTCGAAATTTGTGATCAATTTGTGCCATCAAATTTTTACCACCCTTTTGAATACTTTGTTCGTTAAGATCGATCTGAAGCTGACTGTACACGTTGGGCCAAAGTAAGACAGTAAGATCAACTGATGTTTTCGTCATCCTAGCGTTAATTCCGGTAGCATCCGAAGCTTTCCGGTCTGGGGTCCATATTTTCCAGTCTGACTGCAATGCAAGATCAACTACAATATTGTCCGTCACGCAAAAGCCACCTCCACAACCAAGTGGCGTTATCGAATTACTGCAATTAGAACGTTGGGAGCGCAGTAAAGCACCTGACGTCGCCGCGCCTGGGTGCTCTGCTCATGATTAAGGACTCCGGTCGGGTCCGAAACTAGTCGGGCGCATCCTGACAAGTAACGTGAGTACAGCCGTAATAAATTTATCGAATGAAAAATGGCTCACGATAGTTTCTATACAAAAATTAGAAAGAAGAAGAAAAAGAAGAAAAAATAAACCTAATAATGTACCCCGAGCACGAAAAACATTTGAATTCGTAACGTATATTCGATACGTTATCGAAAGAACGAAGCTTTTCGATTGGTCGCCTGCCAACTATGATCCAATCGCAATGCTCCGTTCTTTCGACACATTCAATTTACGAATTCAAATTTTTTTCGTGCTCGGGGTACTATTGTTGGACTTTTTAGGACTCCAACTACCCGTAAAGACTGAAATTCGGTACCAAACATAAATAACAAGATATTTTTATTTTCTTTAAGAAACGATTGAATGGCCATGTTTGCAGGTCAATTTACCTCTTTAAAAAGGTCCTTTTTTTTTTTTTTTTTTTTTTTTATGCCACTTAGGTGGTAGACAAGCACACGGCCCACCTGATGGGAAGTGGTTACCGTGGCCTATGGACGTTTGCAACACCAGGGGCATCACAATCGTGCTACCGACCCTGAAGATACCTTCTAATACCCTTCTTGAAGAACCCCATATTGTAGTCGCTTGGGAAAACCACGGCAGGAAGTTCATTCCACAACCTGAGCGTGCGTGGGATGAAGTTCCTTTCAAAACGCACGGTGCGCACCATTTCCGGTCGCAGTGTGTGAGGATGAATTCCCTGCCTATGGCGAGTGGTGCGATGATAGAATGCAGCGGTGGGCATCATGTCAAACAATTCATCTGAGCACAAACCATTGTATAGGCGGTAGAACACACACAGCGAGGCAAAGTCCCTTCTGAGGCTGAGAGGTTCCACATCACCTGTGAGTATGGGATTGTCGACGAGCCTCAACGCCCGTCTTTGCAATGAGTCGAAGGGGCCAAGCTGGTATGCAGGCGCTCCGGCAAAAAGGTGACAGCAGTACTCCATGTGGGGCCGAATTTGTGCCTTATAAAGCAGAAGTCGTTGCCCCGCAGTGAAGTACTGCTTCGCCCTGTTGAGCACTCCAAGTTTCTTTGAAGCCAGCTTGACCTTGTCCTCCAAATGGTTGCGGAACTGAACGTCGCTTGAGATGTCGACACCTAGGATCCCAATACTCGAAGAGATGGAAAGTGGTGTGCCCAGGAATTGCGGCGCTACAATAAATGGGGTTTTCTTAGCGGTGAATACACATACTTGTGTCTTAGTGGGGTTAAATTGGACTAGGTTAAGTCGACCCCAATCGGATACTCCCGAGAGAGTAGTCTCGATTTCAGACACAAGTTGTTCGCGTCTCTTCTCCACCTCGAATTGAGGGATATTTGCACGACCCGTGTAACACGTATCCCCGGTACTGTCGTCCGCATAACAATGAATAGATCCATCAGATAGCATGTCATTGATATGCAGCAGAAACAGCGTCGGGGACAACACGGAGCCTTGTGGGACACCAGCGTTTATGTCCATGCGGTCCGAGCAGCTGCCATCAACGACGGCTTGGATACTTCTGTTGGACAAAAAGCTGGCAATCCATTCGCAAAGTCCCTCGGGAAGTCCGTAGCGTGGCAACTTCGAAAGAAGACCTCTGTGCCAGACCCGGTCAAAGGCCTTTGCTATATCGAGGCTGACCGCTAGTGCCTCGCCCCGACTCTCGATAGCTTGCGCCCATCGGTTTGTGAGATACACAAGAAGGTCACCAGTGGAGCGACGGTGGCGAAAGCCATACTGTCGGTCGCTCAGTAGGTCGTTTCCCTCAAGGTATCCCAGGAGCTGTGCATTAATCACACGCTCCATTACCTTCGAGAGAAGGGAGGTTATAGCAATAGGCCTGTAATTGGACGGGTCTGTCCTGTCGCCTTTCTTAGGCACAGGATGCACAAATGCAGTCTTCCACGAGGCTGGGACTTGTCTCGCGGAGTAAGAGAGCGCGAAAAGCCGTGTAAGTACTGGGCACAATTCGGGGGCACAGTGCCTGAGCACCATCGCCGGTATACCATCCGGCCCACTCGACTTCCGAACATCCAGGGACTTGAGTTCCCGCCGGACCACCCGTTGTGTGATTTTAATTTCAGACATGAAAGTACCACAGTTGGGGATAATAGGTGGCTCGGCATTCCCGTCGTTCATCGTCGAGTTTGACGCAAAGAGATTACCCAAAAGATCGGCTTTCTCCTTAGCGCCATGAGCTAGGCTACCGTCGGGTTTTTGCAGCGGCGGTAGGCAGGACTGGCAGAAGTTTCCCTCGGCAGCTTTGGCGAGCGACCAAAATGCTCGACTACCGGATGGGTAACGAGTAAGCCGCTCGCCAATTCCACCGATGAACTCAAACTTCGCCCTGGCAGTAGCTTTTTTACTGGACCTCGAGGCGGCATTCAATTTCCGCTTCACTTCAGCAATGTTATGATCCTTGTTGGCAAGTGCCGTGGTCCAAGCCTTATATGCAGATTGCTTGCGGTCTCTAGCTTCTCTGCAAGGCCTATTAAACCACGGCCGTTTGCTCGCTCCTGTTGCGATCCAACGGTTGGGAATATAGCATTCCATGCCCGATAGGATCGTTTCAGCGACTGCTGTTGCACAGGAGCTTGGATCCTTTGAAGTGAAGCAAAGCCGCCTCCACGGGTACGACGAGAAGAATTCTCGCAGTCCGTCCCAGTCTGCTGACTTGTAGTGCCAGACATGCCGCCACTGAGGTGGCCGCGGTGGTTCTGGCCGCGCGAGAGTCACTTGCGCCCGGATGACGCTGTGGTCCGAAGTACCGAGAGGTGCTTCCACAGTTACGGAGTACTCATCCGGGCGCGTAGTCAGCAGAAGGTCCAATAAAGACTCTCTGTGGGTCCCGACATCTGGTTTTCTGGTGACAGAATGCACCAGTTGCGAGAACCCATAGGTCAGGGCAAAGTTGTGAGTAGCCCTTCCCGCAAAATCAGTCCTGTGAGACCCCAGCCACTCCACGTGGTGAGCATTGAAGTCCCCCAAGAATACTAAGTCCGCGGCAGGGTACTGCTCAATTACTCTGTCCGCCGACCGCTGCAGGTGCTCAAACAGTTGAGCCGTGCCCAGGTCACCGCTATGAGACCTGTAGATGCACGCATAGATACGGGTGTGGCCACCGTAATCCATGCGTACCCATAGTGTGGACAGGTCCCTGTCTTCAAGGCCATTTAGACGGCGACAACAAACGTCATCCCGGACGTACATGCATACCCCGGCTTTACTCAGGAAGTTATGCTCGAGTCTGTACCCGGGGTACATAAGGTAGGCTGTATCGGCCGGGCATGATATTTGGGTCTCCGTCAGAAAGAATAGGGTCGGCTTTGCTGTCTCAAGATGGTGGTGGACCTCGTTAAGATTGGAATGGAGGCCCCTGATGTTACAGAAGTCCACTTTCAGTGTGGACGAAGGTGCCGCTGTATATACTCTATTCCTTTTTTTTAATGCCATGATAAAGAAGGGAGGGGGGGGGGAAGGTATAGAGAGTCTCTGTGCCGTCAGCGCAGAAGACAAAGCAAGGCTGCCCACCACCGCAGACGAGCCAGGGTTGTGTGACTCGCTGGCGCGGCGGGCGGAAGGGCCCCCGGTCCCCTCCCAGATACTGTAGCCGAGTCCACTCCGGTTTCCTCCTCCGGCACGACTACAGCACCGGGAACTTTACACAGGCTGCTGGTTCAGCCTCCTGGGGCGGAGATTATGTGATCCCCAGGTTCGGGAACCGTACAGCCTGCGGGCGGCCAGCGGATAACCGTTTCACCGGGTCTCCCTGACCGCCGCGCCAACATTTCACATCCCCACTAGTCAGCGGTAGCATCTAAAGCCTTTGGTCTTCCCACTGACAACACAGAACCTCTCCAGTGAGCTCTGGCTACCCTACTCACCGTCGGGAACACAACACAAGGTTATTATAACCGCGGTATTCTGTAGGGCGAAGGTACTTCCCCAGTCGGACTGCTCAGTTAGGACGGGAGATACCGCCGTGTCCTACCTACCTTCTTATATAAAAGAGGTATTAGAAAAAGGCTGTATTATAATAGGAGTAAATTGAATAAAAATAAATGAATGTAATTGAATTCCTAAGTCAAATATGGAGCTTGAATTTTAAGTAGCAAACAATTTGTACTACAGAATTGTATTAAAAATATTTTGGAATGAAATATTTTAGTGAAAGAAGAAGCATTGGTTCAAGCATCGGCTTGATGGACCAGTTTCTGTGGTGTAAGCAGGAGGCGCGGGCAAATATTTGTATGCACGAATATGGCTATCTGCGTTGGTCTAGTCGTGCCTCAGACAGCACGTTGAGCCATACGAACATCTTTGGTGGTTGTTACGGAGACCTAAAAAAATAGTCCAGCAACTGATCTAACTGCAATGCTTCGATATCGCCTTTGGGTTGTGGAGGTCAGATAGCAATCGCTTCATGGAAAATATCGAAAATCAGTCAAACCCGAAAAAGCGGACCCCAGAAGTGTAAGCTTCGGGTGCGACTGGGATTAACGCTAGGATGATGAAGAAGGACTTGAAGATGATACAGAAATGAAATTTAAACATGATACAAGATTTGACAGCCTCCATGGCGTAGCGGTAGTGAACGCGGCCGCTACGCAGGAGGCGCGGTTTCGATCCCCGCTCAGTGCAAATATTTGTATGCACGAATATGTATATTTGCATTGGTCTAGGTGTTTCTATGTATACTATGTTTTTTTTTTATAAATAGGACACGTCAATTTGACTTTACCTCGCCTGATGGTAAGCTGAAGGTAAAGTCTCAAGAAAGACATATATACAACAAAAAAACGTATCTAAGTATGTTTATCCGCATTCTAGATTCCATAACACAAGCTAGTTAAGCTATGCTTACCATGGGTCTAGATAGCGTTGTGTGAAATGTTGAGGAATATTTATTATTTATTTATTTATTTAAAGTATCTTAATTTTCACATATTTTCTGCTGCCGCTGTAACAATTAAATACTAAAAGCTATTACTAAAATATTATAAGGTGGCACCACACACATGGCGCGGAATCCTTCGTGCGCGAGTCCGATTTGCAATTGGCCAGTTTTTTACACTTTTTCAAAGCCTAGAGTTTAGTCTCATGAAGTAATAATAAAGTAATACTACCTTACCCTAATGTTGACTGGTAGAAAATGCCCATAGCATTAAGTCCGCCTTTGTACAATGAATTTGTATTTGTGCTAAATAAATAAAAGAACCGGCCAAGTGCGAGTCGGACTCGCGCACGAAGGGTTCTGTACCAGAAAAAAAGCTAAACGGCTAAAAGGCATGAAAAAGGGCTAAATATCACTTTTTTTTGTATGGGAGCCCCTCTTAATTATTATTATTATTTTGTTATTAGTATTTGTTGTTATAGCGGCAACAGAAATACACAATCAGTGAAAATTTCAACTGTCTAGCTATTACGGTTCTTGAGATACAGCCTGGTGACAGACGGACGGACGGACGGACAGCGAAGTCTTAGTATTAGGGTCCCGTTTTTACCCTTTGGATACGGAACCCTAAAAAGTAAAAAAGTAGTCCCTTTCGCTCACACTCATTGCGTGCACACACGAGTGCGAGTGAAACGGCACTACTTTAGTATTACTATTTGCGGCTCTTGGGTTCTATACGTTCCGTCTATATTATTCTTTTAGTCCGAGTTCAAAGGACACACGCATCGCATTCAGTTTACTCGTAGCACGTGTGCTACGGTACTCACTGTTCGCTACGAATGAGCTCGTAGCTTGTGTAGTTTAGTCTTAATATATCACCGGGACGTGTTTAATTCCTTAGACCATATACTGTATAGACTCAGCCACGCTGACAAAATTGCAGTGCCCAAAAAATGCGTTTCGTGAGAATAGGCTAACGTCAATATTGTTCTTTAATGTGTCAATGAATGCATGTCATGTGATGTATGTATAATATGTCAACCGAAGTAGTAGCCATTTTTACGCCGCGTTAAATGGAACTTTCTACGTCAAGGTATAGAGTTTGTATATAGTCTAAGCTTAAATCGAATGATATTTGAAAACATTTTGCTTACTAAATAAAATATTAAAGCTATCAATTAAATCTCTGTCTGACAGGAGCAATGCTTTGATCACTGAGCTCTTTTTTTCTTTATATGTGTCTTTGAGGCGACAGTGGAGGCGTCTACCGATATTCTCACGAACTATCGGAACCAATTATTGATTTTTCAATCATTTTCAAACAATTTGAATGAAATTTTAAAGCATTTTGCATGAAAATATCAATGTTTCAAAATTATTAAAACGTCATTCATTGTTCGATAGTTCGTGAGAATATCGGTAGATGCCTCCACTGTGGCCTCAAAGACAGATGTAAAGAAGAAATTTGGATTGGTTATGGTCCACGAGCCACATTTAAATTTGGTCAATGATTTCCTACCGGGAGATACTTCGTACAGTGGTTAAGGAAGTTAAATCATGAATTTTTGTGGTTGTCAGCTGGCACTTTGTCGGTGGGGTAAGCAGCGGTGACGGCTCAAACATGTAAAAAAATGAAAAAAATTCAGTCATTTCGTCCCGGCTGAAAATTAGCTAAATTACAGTTAAGCCAATGTCTTGAAGGAAAAAAATTGTCAACTGCTCATATCACGGTTGAAAACCTGTCAGCTGGTGACCTAAACTTGTAAAAAAAATTAAAATCGTCAGTCATTTCCCGGCGATTTTAATTTTTTTACGATGTATCTCCCGGGAGGCGATTGGTCATGATAACCTGTCGCTGACTTGCGGTCTATTAGGTCGAAGTCTAGTAGTTTAGCGATCAAAGCATTGGCCCTGTAAGGTAAAGTTCGCGGATCTAAAACCCCATCTAGACTGATTCAATATTTTTCCTAACTTAATCGATAAGCTTAATTCACTAATATTACAAAAATACGAGGTAACAATAATTACGAATCTCCAATCGCATTATTCCTCAGAAGAGAGAATGTTTTCATTACTTTTCTGAGAATATTATTCCTCTGCACGTGACATATGGTCTCATTTATTATTAATTTGTAATTCCGCAAAAAGCTTGTAAACGTGCCGAGATATTCATGCGTGTGATGCCGTGTGATTTCGTGATTAGAGATTTGTACTGATGGCAAAATAAAATGTTGATATTTGAGGTTTTTTTTCGTTGAGAATGTAAATATTAATTCATGTTAATTTGCCTAACAAATTTCTTCAATTTGTACTTATACATTTTTTATATATATGACACGTCAATTTAACCTTACCTCGCCTGATGGTAAGCTGAACTCAAAGTCTCAGGAAAGAAGGCCACCATTATATACATGTGCCATGTTAACAATGTTCCTTATTATGGTACTTATTAAGAACAAACAGCGATCTTCATATCTCGAGTGAAAAGGTTACTTGCTAGCATGCTTGCTCCACTATCGGCCTTGTAATCTCTTACCATCAAGTGAGTTAGTGGTTAAACGCGTGTCTATTCATAGCAATACAAAATATCTTACTTTTATTACAATTAAAATACACATATTAAATAATGAGAGCACCTGCACTTTTCCACACTTTATTTTGTTTTTACTGGAAAAGATTCCACCAAGTGCCATCAATCTCCAGTATAAAAAATTAAAATACAGTTCTATCTTTTTGTAGGATAATTATGTCGACTTCACCTCACCTAGTGGTAACCTGAAGGCAATGCAAGTAAGAGCCGAGAGAGGTAATTACAAACCCCAGCAATGTCACAATGGTGGTCTTCAGTTTGACGGTAGGCATATGCTTCTTATTTAATTTAGGTATTCATAAACAAAAATATTATATTAGAGGAAGTTTGAAAGTGGCACCAGTGAATGAAAATTTGAAAAGTGAGTGTGTGCCGTGGTATGGACATATTATGAGAAGAGATGAAAGTAATGTTGTAAGGAAGGTTCAAAGTATGAATGTATAGGGCTTCAGGAGCAGGTAAGGCCAAGAAAAGATGGATGGATTGCTTGAAACACGATATGGCAAAGAATGAAGTAACTGTAGAAATAATTGAGACCAGGGCAGGTAGATGATGGTTCATAAACAAAAATAAGCCCCAATTCAAGGGTACACCAGCCGGTAAAGAGTTTTTTTTTCACATCCCCACAACAACAACATCAGATAAGCAATATAGATTATTCATTAAACTATTAACAACTGCTTATACTGTTGATTGATGGCACTTGGTGGAACTTGCTACACATCTTCAATGAAAACACTTGTACCATTCCACATTATTTATTAATATCCTGACCGGTTTCGCCTTACGGCATTATCAAAGGTTGATACATGTTTTTATTTTTATTTTATTGGAGATTACTATTAACAATATGTACATTAGAATTAATTAAATAAAAATATAAAAACAATAAATAATATATACAAACCTGCAGGTTTAGGCGTCGAAGATGTCCTCCCCATCGACGTCAACTGGGAGGGTGGCCAGAAAGCTAAATGGCAATACCGATCCTTTGCGCAAGGAATAAACCGGCCCTCTGATCACGGGAAGCGTCTATAAAACGTTTGGAAATATCCTTAAATAATAGACGGGCACTTGAACCCCATGATCCCAGCGTCTCGACCCCAAACGGCTCAAATATGTAATTATCACTTAAACTACTATATTTGCGCCGTTTAAGGGGCACATTCCCCAGTCCCTGGAAGATGTGAAGGCGCAAGGGTGTCAGCACATGTTGCATACCACAGCAAATGCCTTCCCATCTTCCAAGGCACCAACGACATTCCATCTGGCCTATAGCAATATAGTATCTTAACTGAAACAACAGCAACAACAAACAACAGCATATATGTGTTGTATAAATATTCTGTCGATGTGTTGTGCACCATCCTAACAATATTATAACGCGAAAGCTTGTAATGGATGGATGGATGTTTAATTACTCGTTCACGTAAAAACTACCGATATGAATTTAAATGAAACTTACAATATTATAGCTTATACATCAGAATAACAGATAGGCTACAATTTATAACGACAACCGATATTATACCGGTAACCGACATCCACACGGGTAGAGCTGCATTCAAAATTAAATTAAAAAATGATCGCAAAGCTTACTCAATTATAGTAAATCAGTGGATTATTACATTGATGTACACAAGCCTTTGCCTCTCATTGGATTGCAATTCCTCTGTGTAGTCCTGGGTTTACTGGACAAGAACTCAAATTAAGCTCGCCTTTGTACATATTATATTACTAATTTAAGTAACTACGTCGGGTTTTCTCTTCTCCCCTACCGCAATACTTCAAAACAGAGGTCTTTGACCAGTGCTTCCTACCTGCGTATGCTTACGGCCTTGAAACGTGGACGTGGCTTAGTCCATAAACTAAAAGTCGCGCAACGGGCTATGGCACGAGCTATGCTTGGAGTTTGTCTGAAGAATAGAATTTGAATCGAGGTGATCCGACAAAGAACCAAAGTTACCGACATAGCTCTTAGAATAAGCAAGCTGTAGTGGCAATGGGCTGTCGAAGGTAGGGCACGCCCTAGCCAGGTGGATTGACGACCAGAAAAATGTGGTTGGACTGGATGCGGAGGGCAGAGGATCGGACAAAATAGCGCACATTGGGAGAGAGCTATGTCCAGCATTCAACTGCGGTACCTAGGCTAATTAATTGTATAAATACCATTTAAATGTGTTCAGTATCGAAATATGTTTATCCGTATTCCAGATTCCATAACAAGCCAGTTAAGCTTTGCTTAGCTTAGGTCTAGATAGCGCTTTTTATAAAAGAAGAAAAAGTGTATCTTCAATAAAGAATTAAAGAAACTTTGTATCCTCAGCGTTTCAAGACGAAAAATATCTTGTGGTATTAAAAAAACTAGCAAATTTCACAAAAATATACTGTGTGGTCATGAAACGGCCTTGTGTTCATGTTGAAGTTGTAAAAAAAAAAGATGGCTGCCGTCAGCGTCATCGGAGAATTGATATAGATAAGTTTGTCAGGCAATACGCCAGTAAACGACTTGATAACGTTTATGAGGAAAATGGACGAAATATAATAACGATTTTGATAAATACCCGCTTAGTTAGTGATCGAATCCTGATGTAATAGGCAGAATTCGAACGTAGGACCTTTCTATATACCTACCACTAAGGTGGCAAACAAGCACACGGGCTACGGGAAGTGATTACCTTGGCCGATGGATGTGTGCAACACTAGGAGAGTCACACTCGTACTGCTGACCCTGTAAGCACAGAGAGTTTCTGTGCCGTTAGTGTAGAAAACAAAGAAGTGCAAGCCTTTGGTCTACCCACTAACAGTAAAAGAGTCTCCAATGAACTGTCTGGCTACTCTACTCAACATCAGTAACACAACACGAGGTTATTATACCCGCGGTATTCTGTAGGGTGGAGGTACTTTCCCAGTTGGACTACTCAATTGGACGGAAATACAGTCATGTCCTATCTGTCTGTGTATGTATGTGGTCTTACAATTCGGAGGCAACGAGTTCGAATCTTAATGTAATGTTTGGAACACAGGGCCTGTCTATGGCTGACTCTATTGCCTGTGTTGGGAATGCCTATAAATTCCCAAAGAATTAGTCTTGTATTAATACCTATATCACGCCAACTATTGGCGTCATTGTCTTAGTCATGGGGTGTATCCCATAGTCGCCCTTTACGACACCCACGGGAAGGGAGAGGGTACCTCTATTCTACTCCACCGGAATCGAACACGGCCTGTCTGAAAATTACATAAGTGATTATACATTAACTAACTGACCCGGCGAACTTCGTACCGCCAATATTTTTCCGCCCGCGTGGCGTCAGATCCCGTTCCCGCTGCACCCTCTACTATATTAAACATGCATTATACATATAAACCTTCCTCTTGAATCACTCTTTCTATTAAAAAAAACGCATCAAAATCCGTTGCGTAGTTTTAAAGATTTAAGCATACGAAGGGTTATATGGACAGAGAAAGCGACTTTGTTTTATACTATGTAGTGATTTATGGCCTATTCCCAGTATCGATCACAATCTAATTGTCGCTGGTACGTTAATACGTCGAGGTATTATTACGTGGAAAATGCAATAGGTCGAAAATGATTGGTCGAAAGATCAAATTGTCGCTGGTATATTAGGTCGAAATATGAATATTATGTCGACGTAATAATACGTAGAAATGCAAATGGTCCATTAGACAGGCTTTTTGAAAATTTAAAATTTATGAGGAGGGGAGAATATACTGTTTGTGTGTAAAGATGTTTTTTATTAGTGTACAACCACTTCTGTCGCTAACTGTACCTATGATTGGAAACGCCGAAATGTATCAACAATTCTTTTAATCACACGTGACGTACTGATTGACGGGAATCGCTTCACGAAAATATCAAAGTTCGGGCGATTCGTATTTACACGGAATACCAACCCCAATAGATTTGGTAAAAAGTTCGGAGAATGACTTATGACTCCCCTTTAAGTACTAAAGTTCATCATCATCGCCATCCTTAGACCGTTTTCACATTTATCAAATATCCGATTTCGGTGTCAGACACCGATAGCCGACACCATGTGCTATTTTCACATATATCCGATAAAATCGGCTCGATACGGCCGTTTGCTCAAAAGCACAGACTAGTTAGGGATGCTGGGGATGAAAAAAAAAGTAAAAAAATGCAAGCAATTTTCGACCTTATTGACATGACATAGTATCAATTACGTTTCGCGATTACGTTAATCAATTAACGCGAAAAGACAACAAAGGTCGATTATAGCAGTTATAAAGGGTGTCTCATTAAGAACCTGAATTTTAAAAATTAAAAAATATTTATATATTTAATATTTTATTAACATTTTTTTCTACATATGTATGGAGGGATGACATTTACACATGAAACAAAATATCGATTAAATGACCACCGTTGGTCTGTTAGCAGGTATGCACTCTTTTGACGAAATTTTGCAGTACATTTTGCAGTAAGGGCTGCTGGATTTGACGAATTTGACGTGCAATTTCTTCTTTGAGTTCCTCAGTTGTCTCAGGGTGCTTCTTATAGACCTTACTTTTCAAAAAACCCCAGAGAAAATAGTCTAAACAAGTTAAATCGCAACTTCTTGGCGGCTAGTTTTGGTCTCCAAAACGAGAAATTACACGACCTGAAAACTTAGTTTGTAACAAAGTCATTGTTGCCCTTGCGGTGTAACAGGTAGCGCCATCCTGTTGAAACCACATCTCATTTAAGTCAATTCCGTCTAATTCTTGCCAAAAAAAGTCTGTCAACATGGCCCGGTAACGATTGCCAAATCCAGCAGCCCTTACTGCAAAATGTACTGCAAAATTTCGTCAAAAGAGTGCATAACTGCCAACAGACCAACGGTGGCCATTTAACCGATATTTTGTTTCATGTGTAAAAGTCATCACTACCTCCATACATATGTAGAAAAAAATGTTAATAAAATATTAAATAAATAAATATTTTTTAATTTTTAAAATTCAAGTTCTTAATGAGACACCCTTTATATAGCAGTCGCTGTTTTTGTCACTTTGTGATCCGCTACTGGACCAACACGGTGTGTGTTGGCTCCTATAACTGATAGCGGGCCGGACAATGTGAAAGACACATACATAGGTATATGTCATACATTTGACTTTCTCCAATATCAGATGTCTGATGTCGGACCATGTTAAAACAATGACGATGTTAGAAGCTTGCAATTTGGAGCCCTAGGTTCCCTTTCTCACTCTTTCTCTTGATTTGGTTTATCTTGAACGGCTTCCAACTCGTAAAAGAAAGTCTAAATTAGAGGCTCTTTGGTCTATCTGCACGTGCACTGGCTTAGAAGCGTGAATTTCTTGGGCCCCTTGGTGGGGCCCCATAATAAAATTATACACCTTTGTGTAAGTAGATATATTCTCTTCCGTAATATCCTCTTGAAAGTTAACTTTATTCATTTTTTTTTAATATTAGCAACCCAAATTATCGAAATTACTAATATTACTAACCCCTCCAACTAAGCTAAATTGCTTGTGCTAGGAGTGGGTTCAAGTCGGTAGTGTAATGGCCAGGATTTGAACCCGGGACCTCTTGATCGTAAGGCCGACTCCTTAAGCACTAAGCTACCAACGCTTAAAATCTTTAAATACCGACATAAATATTTTTTATTTAATTTTAAATGTATTTTAGAAGCAATTAGTTTGCTAACTTCTATAGATTTCGATCGGCAAAAGTGTACGTCCAAGACTTGCACCCGCATCCAGTCACTTACTAGACTAAGAGGGGAATACTCTAAATGAATATTATTCAAATGTCAACAAAAACAATAAATACCTACAACAAAAAATACAGTACCTTAATTTTCCTCCAAATTAAAATTCATCCATGACCAGCAAAAGTACAACACAATACACAAAAACAATAACCCTTCTTTAACAGTCAGATAAAAAGAACCAAAAGACACTCTCACGAACACTCACTCACTTCACTGCACTGAACTTTTCGAAATTCGAATTTCGCGCCAAAACAAGATGGCCGCGATCAGCCGTCCGCACGATGCTACGACTTTCGCGTTACTGAAGGATTTTACTACACAAAGGCTTCGAATAAAGTTTTGCGACTATGTGTAGACGGAAATTTACATATTATTATTACAGGTAGTATAGAATTTTTAATATCATACATATATGTAGTAAGGTCTGTTTTACAGAGGGGTAGGCAGACACAGCATGTTTGTACTTGCTACGATCCTGGTATATGCTTTTTCTATTAGATGTAGCTCGGGGCATATAATATTACAAGCTTTTGCCCGCGGCTCCGCCCGCGTGGATGTCGGTTTTCGCTATAATATCGGTTATCGTTATAAATTGTAGCCTATGTGTTATTCTGATATATGAGCTATATTATTGCATACATACATATAATCACACCTTTAGCCCCGGAGGGTTAGGCAGAGGTGAATTAACACCCACATTTCAAATCTAATAAAAATGCGGGTGATAATGTAAAATTAGCTTAATTTAAAATTCATTACTATGTTAATTTTCTTATATAGTGCCATGTACTTAGGCTTAAGAACGCCGTGCATATCTATAATTGAGTTACGAACTAGATTTAAGTCCACAAAACCCACGGAGGACAGATTATGATTAATTTCCTTCTCCATGACAAAACCTGTTATTTAAGTTTGAAATGTAATATTAGTTGAAGTGCCTAATAAAATAAATAAAATAAAAAAAACTGCATTCGGTCCCACGTAATAGGGAGGGAGCCTATTGCCGTATTCCAGACAATATTGTTGACTCGAGCCAGGCATCTGAGGCTGAGTCTGGGCTGTACATATGTGTCTGATGTTAAAGTTAATCGGCCCTATCCCTTAGTCGCCTTGTACCACATGGGAAGAGAAGGGGTGGCCAAAATTCTACTCTGCCGGGAACCACGCGGCTATATTATTTATATTTATATTATTGAAGTGAAAACTTCTTAAGCGGCGTTGGATGGGTAAAAAATATTGAACTTGCGTCAGGATCGCTTGACCTTTGAACCGTAACCGACGACTGACGTCATACAACATTAGCAAAAGGTTGTTTATTTTGTCAAGAACGATATGAAGCTTCGTAGCTAAGCCGTAAACGCTTTGACTGTGAGTCCTTATGGTTTTAGATGTCACCGGGTTCGAACCTGGGCTTTTGACACTTTTCGTGATAATTTTATCTTTTTGTAATTTATTACTTTTTGTGATTATTTTTTCTTTTTGTAATTCATTAATTTCTTCTGACAGAAAATTAGTGATAGGATCTATGATTGGCGCTATTTTATAGGTATGGTATAGTTGGTATGTTCTTTTTATCTTTTTCTCTGTATATAACGAAGAAAGAAAGAAATAATAAGTTTTCACTTCTGCCGGCACTCCCGGAGTGCAACCCGTCTTTTTTATTGTAAAGTTTCATTAAAATCCATTCTGTAGTTTTTACGTGAAAGAGTAACAAACATTCATCTATCGATACTTATAAACTATTGCGTTTTATCATTAGTAGGATTATCTTGGATCTAAAATGTTCTCTATACGCGCAATAGGTTTTTTCTCGAACGAAATGCTATATTGGTGGACAAGGTCAAATAATAGAATAAGTATATCAAATCAAATCCTTTCTCTCAAGACTTAGGTCGAAGATATGAGGCCCAATGTATACTTTCATAGGTTGCTATACTTAATCATATTCTGTCCTCCGTGGTTGCTATAAAGAACTTCATATATTTTTAATGGATTATGTTGCGGCTCATTTAGTATTATAGTTTTAACTAGCTATAGCCCGCGGCTCCGCCCGCGTGGATGTCGGTTATCGCTTAGTGTTAAGTCAAGTCAGTCGATCGATCTGAGACTTAGTATGCATAAAACTACTTGCAAGTCTCAGCCCGATCGGTTTAAAATTGACAAAGTTTCATACAAATTTCATCCCCTATTTTATCCCCACGGGGCATGAAATCCTTTCTTAGCGGATGCCTACGTCATAACATCTACCTGTATGCCAAATTTCAGCCCGATCCGTCCAATTCATTGCGGCTTATTACACGTATCTAATTTTACCGAGTCACGCGTTTCCTTCTTCCTACAGTCCCAGGTCCTTTAAACGGGGCGTGAAAAAGCATCTGATGAGGTCATCAAGCTGAGTGTCACCATAGTAACGTGGTACGTGTCTGTAACGACGATCCTCTTACCTGAGACTTTGCCTTCAACTTACTTATCAGGCGAGGCAAAATGTGTTCCATTTTTTTAATGTAGGCACATCAATTCGACTTCCTCTCAGGTCTCCTGAAACCTTGTCCTGACAACGTCTCAGGAAAGAGGGTCACCATTGCAGACACGTTTGTTATTATCTGTGCTAATATATTGTTACTAATGACATCTTACTAGACAACCCTAGATAGCTCGCACTCCGAATGCGGGTTCTATCGACCATTGACACTAAAATTACAAGAATCTCTTTCTCACAAACATGCCGCGTATACATTTAAACTTCTAAAAATAATATATAATCGGCCATGTTTTCCTTTATCGTACATATTATTCATGAATTCATTTCTTTTTTTCTTGTAAAATATAAAGAATAGACGTACAGATGTTATAGATGGAGAGCCCGTGAACACTAGAACTTCGTCATTTTATAAAAGCTGAAAGTTTGTCAGTTGGCAGGTAAACAGTACTAAATCTAAATAATTTTTGTGTTGTGAGTTATAAACTTTCAGCTTTTATAAACAGCAGCCAGCCTCTTTAGCGTGACAGCCTCTGTGAGGTGGCGGTAGTGAACGCGGCCGATACGCAGGAGGCGCGGGTTCGATCCCCGCTCAGTGCAAATATTTGTATGCATGAATATGTATATTTGCATTGGTCTGGGTGTTATATTATGTATGTATGTACAAAAAAGTATCTATGTTTATCCGCATTCTAGATTCCATAACACGAGCTAGTTAAACTATGCTTGCCATGGGTCTAGATAGCGTTGTGTGAAATGTTGTGGAACATTTTATTATTTATTTATAAAATGGCGAAGGTCTGGCGTTCACGGGCTCTTAGTAAATAAATATTCTACGACATTCTACACAACGCTCTCTAGACCCAAAGTAAGCATAGTTTAACCAGCTTGTGTTATGGGTTCATACTTATATACTTTTTATTGGTAAATACATACATATTATACATAGAAACACCCAGACCAATGCAAACAGACATATTCATGTATACAAATATTTGCACTGAGCGGTAATCGAACCCGCGCCCCCTGTAGTAGCAGTCGAATGCACCACCGCTACGCCACAGAGGCCGTCAAACATATGGATCATTTCAAAATCTCATTCTGCACAACTTGTGACCTATTGTATCTATCTAAGACATAATTATCTAAGGGCCATCATCACTATCCTTGCGTTAGTCCCAGTCGCATCCGCCCCCTTACCCTCGGAGGCCGGGATCCGCTTTTTTCAGTCTAACTGGAACATGGTGGAACTTCGACATTTTCCGTGAAGTTTTTTTTTATGAACCACTCAGTTGGCCGACACGCACACGGCCCACCTGATAGAAAGTGGTAACCGTGGCCTATGGACGTGTGCAACCCCAGGGGCGTCATACTCGCGCTGCCAACCCTGTTAGAACAGAGAGTTTCTGTGCCGTCAGTGTAGAAGATAAACCAGGACAAGTCTTGGTCTTTCCACTGACAGCACAAAAACTCTCCAGTGAGCTCTGGCTACCCTACTCACCGCCGGGAACATAACACGAGGTTATTATGGCCACGGTATTCTATAGGGCGGAGGTACTTCCCCAGTCGGATTGCTCAATTGGAAGCAAATACCGTTGTGTCTTACCTCCTACAATACCGTCGTATCCTACATCCATTTGACCTCTACAACCCAACTGTCTTTTAGCAATATCATCATATATTTATCGGGATTCTAGCACCCATAACGCAAAACAGTTAAGCTATATACCTTGAGTCTAGATAGCACTGTGTACCTACCTAGTATATCGTACAATATTTTTATTAACTATATTCTCCGCGGCGTAGCGGTACCAAACGCAGCCGCTACGCAGGGGGCGCGAGTTGGATCCCCGCTCAATGCAAATATTTGTATGCATGAATATGGGTATTTGCATTGGTCTAGTCGTGCCTCGGAGAGCACGTTAAGCCGTCAGTCTCAGTTGTCATACGAACATCTATAGCAGTCGTTACGGATAATTGAAGCCCTCAAAACTCCAACAACTGGTCTAACTGCAATGCTTCGATATCGCCTTTGGGTTGCGGAGGTCAGGTGGTCGCTTCACGGAAAGTATCGAGGTTCAGCCAAATCCGCAGTTAGGCTGGTAAAGTGGACCCCAGACTCCAGGGCCCTGATTCTACTATTATTTTTTTCATGGCAAAACCACTGCGGTACCTATGTCATTGTAACAAGTGCCATTTAAATTTAGACTATAACCTAACACAGTTAAAGTCTAAAATTAAATGACAATCATGGTATAAACTCTTTCTCGTTACATTTTGAACTTTAAATCTCAAGCATAAAGTCTAAAATTTAATAACATTTTATGAAATGTCAGCGGTATTACAGTGGTTTTGTTATGTCATAATATTAGCAGAATCGGGGGCCAGGTTGAAAGCTTCGGGTGCGACTGGGATTAACGCTGGGATGAAGACGAAGATTTATTTATTATATTCCTTCGCAATACGAAGAGATATATAAATCTTCATACAATACGAAGTTCGTATTATAAAAAGGTGACCTTACCAGTTTTGTACAAGAACTTGGACGAACAAAAAATTTGTGTATACTGAAACACGCCCTAAAACCAAACATAGTACTCGGTCAACTACGAAAAACTAAAGTCAAGAAAAAACAATTACGTATGTACCTCGGGGCATATATCATGGATCTAAAACGTGCTCAAAATATGCTCTATACGCGCAGTAGGTACATGAGGATATCACGAGGTGTTACGTCAGTGTACGAGCTAGCATAGATTATTACAAAACAATACACGCGCCAGGGCATCGTTCAGGATATACTCACAATACTGGCCGCGACAATTGTACGGTCAGTTTCTTATGTGCGGGATATTCCCAAGGATACCCCCCCCCCTCTCCCTACGGAGCTGGAGGGGGAGGTTATGTCGGACTCGAACCGACTAAACCGCACGCCGTCTGTGGGTCATTGTGTTAGGCCGAATAAGTGAGGTTGTCTTCGACATATCTCTCGAACCCCGTCTGACCCAGGGCCATCCCTCTCGGTTTGGCCCTCTTCGGGAGGGAGATGGTAGACAACCTAACGGCCCACCCGATGGGAAGTGATTACCGTGGCCTATGGACGTGTGCAACACCAGGGGAGCGACACTCCTGCTGCTGACTTTGCAGGAACCTTCTAAAGCCTTTTGTTGCTCAGAAAAACATTTGGCTAGACAAATAGCTTGGATCTATAACACTTAACCACTTGCCTAGCCAGTTAATTAAACAGTTAGAAAAATGACTTATTTCAGCATGGTTATAAAAAAAGTAATCTATCACTAATTTTCTGTGAATACACTTCTGTTTACCCCCTCGGTGATTTACAGGTGTAAGTATATATATGTAATTTTCTGTCTTGTTTCGAGGTAGTGACCCATCTTACGACTGGCTTAGTCAGCCTGGTTATTAAAATTGTAAGAAACATTACGGCTGAATATCATTCCGGCTGTCCATTGAATGGCTCCATTTAGTAAACAGCCTATCAGGGCCTCGATTCTACTAAAGTAAAACCATTGTCATACCACAGACACTGCAAAAATTACCCATTTAATTTTAAACTTTAAAGTCATGGAATTAAAGTCTAATATTAAATGGCTTTTTGTAGAGTGAATGAAAAAGTGAAATGTGACACTCTTCATTTAATTTTGGACCTTAAGGTTATAGGATTAAAGTCTAAAATTAAATGCCATTTATTGCAGTATCTGTGGTATGACAATTGATTTGGCTTTAGCAGAATCGAGGGCCTGCAGTATCATCATCTAATTCATACCTCGGAGTCTTTCACCTTAGAACCCGTGGTCCATTCAATCCGTCTTCTCCATTGATTTGACTTATACATTCACGGTTGTAAATCCCCGAAGGAGTAAGCAGAGATGTATTAACACCCAGTTTATGATCTTCGGTGCCAAGTAATAGGGGCGAGGCTATCTGACAAGCAGGCCCTCGATTCTGCTAAAGCAAAATCAACTGTCACACCACAGGCACAGCGATAAATGGCATTAAATTTTAGACTTTATTTCTATAACCTTAAAGTCCAAAATTAAATGAAGACTGTCACATTTCACTTTTTCATTCACTCTACAAAAAGCCATTTGATATTAGACTTTATAAACGTGAGTTTAAAGTTTAAAATCAAATGGGTAATTATTACAGTCTCTGTGGTATGACAATGGTTTTACTTTAGTAGAATCGAGGCCCAGACCGTTTTGTCATGGGTTTTACATTAACTTTCGGATTGAAAACAGCCCTATCCGTTAGAAGCCTTCTGAGACACCCACGGAAACAGATGGGGTGGAAATATTGTACTCCACCGGGAATTAACACGTCATATCTATCTATGGTAAAAGCACCAATGGTAGACACTTTAAGGACAATTCAAACTTCACACTCTACAAAATTACACATCATTATATCTTAAAGAATGGTTGTTACGTCTTTTTTTAACAGTTAAAGCATAATTTAGACATTAGCTGATAAGATCTTTAAAAACTTACATATTTTTACTTTAAATACAATTATTATACACATGGTCGTAAACACCACTAGTCAACAAACACCTAAAACTGATAGAAAATCTAGCCATAAAAATATGACAATGGTCTACGTAGGTCAACAAGTTACATATATATAACATCCGTACTAAAATTAGTGATAATCATTATTAATAAATAAAATATCACACCTATTTAAAAGTGGCTACTCTTAACAAAAATCTAAACAACCGGCGCCAATCCAATATTTACTCACGACAGTGCTGCGAATTTTTGACCACATTTTATATATGCCATTAGATGTCTTTTAAGTAAATAGTCAAGTAAACAAGATAGTTACTTTTCTTACAATAAAGTTAGAAAGTGTCGACTATAGGGTCAGTGTCGACCATTTTGTATTTTACCTTATTTATCCAATAACCACTTAAGTTGTTATGAGATCTAAACATAATATTATACAGTATGGGTACCGTATAAAAACTGGGTAATTCCCCAACATAACAGCTGGGTCTACCATAATATTTTATGTACTTACCTCATAAAAACTGGACCAATTTTATATGTCACAGCGGTCATCGCTATTTGAACCTGTGAAAATAAAATTTTGTAAATATAATTTAAAGCAGGTAGGATACAACGATATTTTCGTACAAATGAGCAGTCCGACTGAGGAAGTGCTTCGGCCCTACTGCATAAAAATCAAATCAATGATTTGATTTGATTTGATTTGAATAACCTCGTGTTGTGTTAGGGTAGCCAGAGCTCACTGGAGAGTTTTTGTGCTGTCAGTAGAAAGACAAAGGCTATTCCTGCTTTGTCTTCTACAATGACGGCAACACGGCAACTCTCACAACACGAGGTTATTCAAATCAAATCAAATCATTGATTTGATTTTTATGCAGTAGGGCAGAAGCACTTCCTCAGTCGGACTGCTCATTTGTACTAAAATATCGTTGTATCCTACCTGCTTTAAATTATATTAACAAAATATGCGAGTGCGATTTTCACTCCCCTGGTGTCACACTTGACCATAGGCCACGGTAGCCACTTACCATCAAGTGGGCTGCGTGCTTATCTGCCACTTAAGTGGTATAAAAAAAATGCAAAATTGTTGATACAGCGGTTTAGGCTCTGCGTTGACGAATCACTCTGCCATTTAGTCGGACACAATGAATTTTATAAGTGCATGTGTGTATCATACTTGGATGTGTAGACACAGTCTAACAAACTGCCATAAGACTCATTATATTGTGGTGTAGCCTACCATTATTCGTAGGGTGTAGCTATACCTATCTCCTATGCCGTGTGTATCAAATAATTCATTATAAAGCATTTTCTTTAACGTTACAATTGCAAAGAGACACTTTAACTTATTGTATACTTAGATATAACAAACACAAGTATATCAAGAGCGAAAATATCAACATTAAGTGAAAATAGTACCTTTACAATCAAAACTGAACCCAAACTATTCAACTATTCGTCTAGTAATCAACACAGGGCCGACCGCGTTCAATCTAAACTTCCCCCACAGATAGCTCGCGTCAAACCGAAGTTCCTAACTTTTGGTGAAGTGATTTAACGAAATTTATTTTAACTATTACATCGGTTTCGCTTTTCACGATGATAAAATCGAAATTTTTGTCCCGGTTGCCATACGAACATCTATAGCAGTTATGTTGTAACATGTTTTTTTTTTTCAAAATAGAATTTTTTGTTTCAGTGCCATCTACGATATCTCATAGGAACTATGCATAATTGTTTGGTAATGTAGCTCTTAAACTTGAGTGTCCCACAGTATATTTATATAATTTGTGGTCGTGTTTATTAATTGTTTCATTTACAATTTAAAAATAGTAAAATAAATGGGATTTATTTCCTCAGGAATTGTGATATATCGGTAAGCATGTCATAATTATAATAAATGAATGGTCATAACTCGTCTAGTATTGTCTACGGGACATGAGCAAGTAATGAGTTTGTTTATGATCCTACTTAACTTCACTATGAATTAGCATAATTTTGAAGATTGTTCGTGAATGTTCGATGTATCGGCTATAAATAGACCTACGCCGATTCTCCCGCTAACTTCTATTTCAATTCTCGATCAGCTGGAAGCTTCACTATAAGTGTGATAAGCTATCTCTGTTTAAATAAAATCTCTGTGTCAATTTCTCAAGTCAATATTGTTTGGTGAAAATCTTGCTCCCAGATACTCTGGTCTGTTTTACACAGGGTTCTATGGTTGGAGCTTGTGAGCCCCTAAAGAGATCAACACTCCCTCAGTGTACCTGCGGCATACTTTGTGGTGCATTGGCTGCCGAGAGCTACTACACGGAGAGGTCTACTTTGAGCAGCGTCCCGTGACCTTACAGTAATTCCCAAGGCCAGTACACTGTCCCTGTGGACCAGCAAATGTGTAACTCAACTGGAAAATCTTAGTAGCTTGTGCTATAAATCGTGTGCCAACTGTGTGTGTTCATCTGCCTGTATCTGTGCCTACTGTGTGTGTTCTCTCTGCCTTATACTTCTGTCTATCTATATACCATATGCTTCTGTCTCCTGTGTCTGCCTGTCTGTCTGTACTCTAGTCTGTCTACTTACCCTCTTACTTATCACTTTCTAAATACTGTCCTGTATTGTAAACTTTTAAATATATGTGTGTACAACCTGATGACCAGCTGTTTTTATTGGAGCCCTAGCTTCCCTGTGCACACACCCATATAGCTCTGTAGAAAAGGCGCCCTGGGAAAGAGTACTCTGCATCAGCCCCTGAGCGAGCCGGTGAGTACCCACCTGAGTAAATCAGAGGTTACAATGTTACGGGTAGTTGGAGTCCTAAAAGACCAACAACTGGTCTAACTGCAACGCTTCGATATCGCCAATGGGTTTTGGAGGTCAGATGGTAGTCGCTTCACGGAAAACATCAAATTCGACTAAACACGCAGTTAGACTGGAAAAAGTGGACCCCAGACTTCGAGGTGAAAACTTTGAATGCGATTAGGATTACCGCTAGGATGTAAATGAGAAGCGGACTTTTAGTTCTCCATGTGATCATAACCTTCCCGAGAGCGCCAGGTCCTCGTGGTGGGTCTGGACGTGGACACTCTCTCGCTCGAGAGAGCTTACCCGGGGCTTACCCGGGGCTACCGACCGCAGGCTATAAGGCGGTACGTGAAGGTTTTTTAGTCGGTAGGAGTCCGGCATAGCATCCATGAAGGATTTTCCCTCACGGTAAAAAAAAACCTTCCCGAGAAGAAGGCAGCAGATTTCAGAGGAGAATCTCGGCCCGCACAGCTCGTGAAGAGCGTAGGCCACTCGGGCGTCGAAGGTCGCAGAACGACCTCTGTCCTGGGGGGTCCACCTGGGGGTAACGAGTGAAGCCGCCTGTCATCCCAGCCGAAGCAGGCGCTCCTTCCCATGCCCAGGGGCTTGATGGGGACTCGGTGGTGATTAATCCATTTATCGAAGAAGGTTATAGGCTAAGTCTCATCACGCTACTACTCAAGGGAGCGGAGCAGTAATGTAATGGTAAGTAATGGCAAATTTTGTTTTTTGTGTGAAGCCGAAAAGCGCTTTTGTCACCCGAGCAAACGATGTTTCACGGAAATTGTAAACGTATTTGGCACCCACAGGACAGGCTTTGCCTAGTGTGGGGTCTCAGTATAATACCCAACATTGTAACATTTTATTTCGCACTAAATGAATTTTTATTTTTATTTATTTATTTATAAATGTCAACAAATTCGACAAATTCCCATACATTATTTTGAATTAATAAATTGCGGACATATAGTAATATATGTTTTAAAGGGGTGGTGTGTGGTTTCGAAGTATGCTACAGGTGAAGCCGGGGCGTGTCGGCTAGTGCATTAATATATTATGAAGTTTGTATGGAGACTATTCAGTCAAACGCTTTCAACCAATACTGTGCACGCTCCCGGCCCAACACTCAACGCCAGACTTTTATCAGAAACAGAAACGGCGGGTGCGCTGAGTAAGGCCGGGAACTGCTGGGATTGCAGAGTCGTCACGGGCTGAAGCCTGAAGACACCTTCGGCGGGGTACCTCGTTCGGTGTGGGCGAGCTGAGTGTGGGGTTCTTGTTGGTGGAATAAACACTTTTTGACAAAAATGTTGCAGAGTTTTATTCCGACTTGTTATTGGTGCAAATTCTGTCCGACTACTGAGATGTTGTGCCAACATGGCACCTGTTTTTATATGGTTCGATTGACCTTGAAATATAGGCACGCGTCTGTTTCTGACTACTTTAATCTGATTTGTCAGTTGCGTTTAACTAACTCGTTTAGTGCCTATGCGGCCTAATGAAAAATCCTGACGTGCCTTTATTTCCTTATATACTACTGCTATGTACATAGTTTTTATATTTCTACATTCTTATGCTAATGGGATTCAATATTAATAAGATTCATATAAGAAATCAATGATAAAATTCTTACGACTAAATGTAAACAATGGCAGTTGCTTAAGACTATTTACATTAGTGCCCTATTTGTCTGTTAAAAATGTCTTTATTTATTACAAATACCTTATATACTAACTTATATACTATTTACCTATTCTATTACACTGTTATTTATCATATAAACACAAACACAAATTGTCTTTTGGTTTAATCACTGCACTTTCGTGTCTTTGTTCTGCACATTCTCCCCCCGTGGGACGAAGTCGCACTTTTTCGGTGCAGAACTCGCAGCTAGCAGCACTATCAGCTTCCTCACCGGTCGTCGCAGCACTCCTCCCTTGGTCTGAAGGTCGACGGTCCGCGTCACGCCGTCAGGTCCGGGGTAGGTGGCGATGACTCGCCCACGCAGCCACATGTTGCGGGGCGCGTTGGGATCCACCAGCAAGACCAGGTCATTCTGGCCTATTGTGGGTCCACGTCCATCTGGCACACGACGATTCTGAAGCTCCGGCAGGTACTCACGGAGCCACCTGGCCCAGAAGAGGTCGGCCAGGCGTTGAGCTGCTCGTCAGCTGGACTTCGAGGCGCCATCCTTTTCGTTGAAGGCGCCCGGCTGCTGCACACCTCCAGGTCCTCCCAGCAAGACGTGGGAGACCACCGGCAGGGCTTCTGAAAGTTTATCTGTTATCTTACCGTTGATTTGATGTACCTTCTCTTCCGAGTCTTCTATATTTTCTATCTTTGAAGTGTCTTGCGGCCATGACTCTTCTGGTAGGTATAGGAACTCAGGACCTCTATACCAACGGTGCTGCGTGCTGAAGTCGGTAGGTACATCTCGGGTGGCGTCGTCGGCGACGTTGAGCTTCGTCGGGACCCAGCGCCACTCGCTTACTGTTGAGCTGTCTTCTATAGCCGCTAAACGATGCGCTACATACGGCTTGTATGAGCGGGAACCAGTCTTGATCCAAGTGAGTACTGTACGGCTATCTGTCCAGAAGGTCTTGGAGTCGGGCTTACGTTCGTGTTCTTCTATTACTGTTTCGGCGAGTCTTGTACCCATTACTGCGGCTTGTAATTCGAGACGAGGTATTGAAGTGAGCTTCAGTGGCGCCACCTTTGCTTTGGCGACGACGAGTGACAGGTTCACTTCCCCGTTCGAGTCTTCTGTTCGCCAGTACAACACAGCTGAGTAGGCCGATTCACTGGCGTCTGTAAATACGTGCAACTGGAGGGACTTACAATCACTGTAGCTCAGATATCTTCTCGGGATAGAGATGGTGGCTAGGTTCTTCAGATGCTCTATCCAGTCCTTCCATTTCACGGCTATGTCCTCGTCGACCTCTTCATCCCACCCGGTGCCACGCCTCCATATGTCTTGCAACAGCTGTTTGGCTCGAATGGTGACCGGCGATGCGAACCCCAGCGGATCGAACAGCGACATGACGATCCGAAGTGCTTCTCGCTTGGTAGGCGTCTTCTTGTCACACAGCGGCGTTGGAATGCGTGCGAGGTTGAGATTGAAGGTGAGTTCATCGGTGCCCGGCTTCCAGATTAGACCCAGTACTCGCTCGGTCTGTTCTTCTGTCTTGTATAGTTCTGTAGCTGTATCTTCTTGATTCACGCAGAGAGCATCTAATAACTGCGGTGAGTTCGATTTCCATTGCTTCAACTCGAACTTGGCTTCTCGGTGGATCATTCGGACGTCAGAGGCGATCTTAACGGCATCTTCTAACGTCTGAAAACTGTCTAAGTAGTCGTCGACGTAATGTTTCTTTACTATAGCTGAGACGGCTTCGGGGTGAGTGGATCTGTACTGTTCGGCGTTCAAATTCTTGACGTAGATTGCAGTCGACGGCGAACTCGCTGCCCCGAAGATAAGCGACGTCATTCGGTACTCTGTTGGTGGTTCGTTGTCTCGGCGATTACCACGCCATAGATATCGAAGCGCGTCTCTGTCATCTTCTCTGATTTTTACCTGTAGAAACATTTCCCCGATGTCCGCTGTAACTGCAACTGCATGCTGTCTGAAGCGCATCACCACCCCCGGTAATGATTGGAGTAGGTCTGGGCCCCGCAGCAATGTATCATTGAGCGATATACCTCTTGTCTTGGCAGCGGCATCGTGGACGACTCTGATTTTACCCGGCTTCATAGGGTTAAAAACAGCAAAATGCGGCAGGTACCAAGTCTTGTTCTTGGTTTTCGTAGATGGCGCCAGCTCTGCATACCCCTTGGATAATAATGCGTCCATCTGCTCTGTATACTTCTGATTGAAGTCGGGATCTCTGTCTAATTCCTTCTCAATGTTGTGTAGTCGTCTCAGAGTGGCTTCGTAGTTGTCTGGTAATGACACTTGTTGTTGTTTCCATAGCAACGCTGTCTCGTATCTTCCGTCGGCTGTGTGGACTGTATTTTGCTGTAGAATACAAGAAGCTTGCTCGTCTGGATCGGATTTCGGCTTTCTCGGGTTGAGGAGTAGGTTGTCCACCTCGAAGTGCTGCTTGACCATTTTCTCAAGATCGTTGTCTGCGTTCTGTTCTTCAAACATATGAGAGATGTACTCGTGGCGACGTCTCGAAGCTTTCGCGTCACTCCCATGCAGCACCCAACCGAGCGGCGTTTGTGAAGCCACCGGTTGGTCTTGTTGACCTATTCTGGTGTTATAGACGCGCAGCAGATGCCAGTTGTCTTGACCGATGAGAATCTTCGGGTTCGACTCCTCTTCATACGTAAGTTGACTTACCAAGTCTTTGAGATGGCTACATCCTCTCAGCTGTCTGTAGGTGACACGTTGAGACGAAACTACCAAATTTTTCACTGTTCTAGCTTGAATTTCTGAATTCTGTTCTGTATTGATCCCTTTGATCTTCAGTGTGACACGACGAGACTGTTGATATCCTGTTTTCGAATTGTTAATTGTCTGCACACGAAGAGGGTCTGTAGGTCCCGACGCGCCGATTTCGTCGGCCACGGCGTCGTCGAGCAAAGTCACTGTTGAACCGTCGTCTAATAATGCGAACGTATTCACTGTACCTGTTGGCCCTGATAGTTGAACCGGCAGAATCTTCAGAAAGGTTTGTTTCCTGGCTGCTGTCCACGCCGAGTTGATAGCCTCAGTCGTGTTATTACTGTTATCTTCAGTGGGTTTTCTTCTGTAGTGTAGCAATGTATTGTGAGTCTTGCTACAGTTGTCTATTCCGCACCGCCGCTCTGTACACGTATGATTTTTATCACGATATTTCAAACACCTGAAGCACAGCCTTTTTTCTTTAGCGATGTCCCATCTCGTATCGAGGTCCGCTTTTTTGAATTTCTCACACTTAAAAGCCGGATGCTGCTGTTCACTGCATATGAGACATTTCTTACTTGTTTGTGGCTCAGTTGCGTTGTTGACACGCTGAGGGCGCCTCTGTTGCACGCTGTGATGTTGCACTACGAAGTTTTCAGGTTGGGCGTATGGCCCACACAGATCGGCTTCTCTTCTGATGAATTTTTCGTACTTCACGAGGTCTGGCATCTCTCTTGGCTGTGTAGCGGCGAAATCGTAGTAACGGTACCTCAAAACTGGTGTTAATTTTTCTACTAATGATTTTGAAATTTCCGGGTTGTATAGATAATGCACACAGTTGAGAGTCTTCAATATTGCTACGGCGTTGGTGATCTTCGTAGAGTAGATGCAGATGTCTCTTGGTGTTTCTGTTAACTTCGGTAGGTTTCGTAGTGCTTCTAACTCAGACGACGCGATGGCTTCCGGTCGCCCGAATCTTGACTCTAATGTTTTCATAACATCAGATGGCTGTGAACTGGTCATGAGAAGGCTTTCGACTGCTTCCTTGGCCTTCCCACGGAGATTTCTTCGTAGTCTGTTCAAGTTTTCTATGGCGGTGTAACTGTCTTCGGTTTCTGCATAAGCGGCTTTGAATGGTAGCCACTCCTGATGAGCCCCACTGAAGTTTGGAAGCTCTATGAGCTTCGGTCGCTGCGCTGCTTTCACCGCCTGTGTAATAGCTACGGCCAGATCGGTGATATTCTGCTGTGTCTGCTGTTGCTGCTGCTGCTGCTGAACCGGTGGCGCTGTCGGCTGCGTCGCACTCGGCTCTTCTGTATGCGGCGTGTTTTCAATAGCAAGGACGGCGGGCTGGGGTGGCTCTTGACGGCTGAACCATTCCCCAACCTTTTCCTCTGCTGCTGCTGATACTTGATCTGGATCATCCTGATCTTCCAGGTCTTCTTCTTCGCTGTCTTCTAAAGCGGCTAGCTTGGCGGCGGCTAGTTCGATGCGCAGACGGAGTAGCTCTTCTTTCGCCTTCGCGATCTTGACGGACTTCGCTTTAGAGTATGCTGAAGCACCCCCTCCCCCCCTCTTGCTGGTGGCTGGACGAGGTGCTGGTATCTTCAACTGCCGTAGGACTTCGGGACACGGCGGTGGCTCCGAAGCTGACGGTGCCTCTCTTGTGGTCACCGTTTCTGTACTGATGTCTGTCGGGGTTCTGTCTGAGGCGGACGTTTCTGTTGCGGTCTCCGCTGCCCCCCCAGGTCCAGCTGCCCCCACGACGGACGCTGCTTTCTTCTGCTCTGACCTCGTAGTCGGCATCTTCAGATTCTCGATTGCACACGAAACGGACTATACTCGCGCACTGCACTCGATTTTACTACGCGCACTGTTCGGACTTACCGTCCACACCCAATTCACCCCCACAAACGGAGGGACCCTTTGGTGTCCGTGACGCTCCTTAATCCGGCTCGACAGGACCAGAAAATGTGCACGCTCCCGGCCCAACACTCAACGCCAGACTTTTATCAGAACAGAAACGGCGGGTGCGCTGAGTAAGGCCGGGAACTGCTGGGATTGCAGAGTCGTCACGGGCTGAAGCCTGAAGACACCTTCGGCGGGGTACCTCGTTCGGTGTGGGCGAGCTGAGTGTGGGGTTCTTGTTGGTGGAATAAACACTTTTTGACAAAAATGTTGCAGAGTTTTATTCCGACTTGTTATTGTTACAAATTCTGTCCGACTACTGAGATGTTGTGCCAACATGGCACCTGTTTTTATATGGTTCGATTGACCTTGAAATATAGGCACGCGTCTGTTTCTGACTACTTTAATCTGATTTGTCAGTTGCGTTTAACTAACTCGTTTAGTGCCTATGCGGCCTAATGAAAAATCCTGACGTGCCTTTATTTCCTTATATACTACTGCTATGTACATAGTTTTTATATTTCTACATTCTTATGCTAATGGGATTCAATATTAATAAGATTCATATAAGAAATCAATGATAAAATTCTTACGACTAAATGTAAACAATGGCAGTTGCTTAAGACTATTTACATTAGTGCCCTATTTGTCTGTTAAAAATGTCTTTATTTATTACAAATACCTTATATACTAACTTATATACTATTTACCTATTCTATTACACTGTTATTTATCATATAAACACAAACACAAATTGTCTTTTGGTTTAATCACTGCACTTTCGTGTCTTTGTTCTGCACAAATACGATAATTTACTCGTATTATATCAAAACTAACCGCGGTAGCCTAGTGGTATGGGTAATGGACTGCTGAGACGAGGTCTCGGGTTCGATCCCAGGTTTTCCATGGCACACACCAATGACTTTTCGATGCTTTTCGAAGTTATGTGTGTATTTATCGCAGGTTTATAAGAGTCCAGTTAATGGCAATAGGCTCGCCACCTATTACATTGGGACGTAAACATAAACCGGCGAAATGTGGGTGCTAGCACCTCTGCCTACCCCTTCGGGGATAAAGGCGTGAGTTTATGTTATGTTTTATTATATCAAACTGTTTTAAATAAATGACAAAGTGCCCACTTAATGGGAATTGACTCGCCCCTATTAAGTAACTCCGAAAATCATAGTTGACAAAATTGTATGTGTTCTGCCTACCCCTTCAGAGATTTACTACCTTGAATATATGTACGAATATATCTACTTAGGTACTAAAACAGTCGCTTCAATCAACCTTTTCAATAATACTATGAAGGTCCAACCATCCGAGTCAAATATATCTCCAAATCGATCTTAAAATAAAGCCCTTTACCCAAAATGTTGCTGAATCTACCTCATTTCATTGGCCACTATCAATTCATCAAGTCTCTACGGAGTTAGGGGGTACAAAGAGGGCTTAAAGGGTCGCAAGTCGGCGATTGGTCCTCTAGAATATGTTAGTTAGTACTTTATATGGCGGCCCTCCGTAATGAAGACGGAAAATAGGATTTTCAGTGAAATGGAGTATTTAATATGCATTCTGTGATGTTTTTTTGCGTATTGCAATCCCAAAGGATTCAGTGGAATAGGGTTGCGACAGTAAAAGGAATAAACTAAATATCAAATAGCCGTTTTTTTTGTTGCATGAAATTTTAATGCACATTGTAGGTACTTTAATCTTCTTTTTGTGTTTTTGTTGTTGTTGCTGTGTTTTTTTAACAACAGAAATACTTGCAGGCACAAGGGGTTTACTTCGGGTCTGGGGTCTCTAAGTAGCCCATTGTAAGCTTGCACTTACAATCTGCGTGGATTTTACGGGCGAGGAGATAGGACAACCTAATACGCGAATCACCATATTTCAATTAAGTACATCAATCATTGACTACACATTTTACAGACACACTCGCGATCTATAACCAAGTATATAATCAATACAATACCAACCGAACTAGGAGCGTTCTGCTAGACACGTAGTGCTCGGTCGAGGTTCACAGCGATACTGATCACGATTCTCCGCGCGCCCCACCAAAGTCAATGATCTGTCAAACTCAAATTGACCGAATGAACGAATGACGTCACACTCGACCATAGAGCACTAGAGTCTTATACTTATCTACAGCTCAGAGGCCGAGGCCTCAGATGCGACTGGAATTAACGCTAAAATGAAGAAGAGAGAGAGTGAGATTTCAAAGCTGTAGAGTTTGTTTGTTTGAAAGTGTTTATTTAAGGAAGTACCGGTTCTAATTGTGTTGCATAGTCCAAGGTTACAAGCTATATATCATCAAGCTACTAGTCAAGGGAGTGGAGCAGTAATAATAAAAACTTACATAATAGTTTGTTGATATGAATATGAACACACTAACTTACATATTAGGTATCGGAAAACTGATTGCCACGATGGTTTGACTAATCCGCATACATACAACTATTTGAGCAATGAAATAACTTATGTATTTTTTTTACAGAATATTAGCAACCGAAATCATCGAAATTACTAATATTCCCACTAACCCCTCCAACTAAGCTAAATTGCAAGTGCTAGGAGTGGGTTCACGTCGGTAGGGTAAAGGCCAGGATTCGAAACCGGGACCTCTCGATCGTAAGGCCGACCTCTTAACCACTAAGCTACTGGCGCTTGGATTAGAACTTTGGTATTCAGATTATTTTGAGTACTTTTGTGGTCAACGTTTTTCTGGTGCTAACTGTACCTACCTAACCCCTACTCTAAAAACTATTACATGGGATTTATTTAATAGTAAATGTCGACTTGCACCAAAGTAGGTAGGTACTAAGTCTTTTTACGCCGCGTTACAGTACCACTTACTTTGTCTCTAGAGTTTATATATATAGTCTAAGTACCTACCAAGTATTGATTGGTCCCACGATGCTCGTATTAACAACTTTGTAGACAAAACTACTTAAAATTAAATAGGCAATTCTGCATCACGCTAATGAAGTTTACACAATAGTTTGTTGATAATGTAGTTAACATAACTTTGTTTAGTTCGGCATGATCGCCTCGTTTGGTGCAAACACTCTTGGGAGAATGGCTAGATAGGTAAATGAGCTGTTGAATGAAATTTTATAGCATTTAGTTTGCCTAACCATTCAAATTGATTAAGATAGGAAACATTTAATTTTTTTCAGGCGGGATTCGAGCCCGCTATTTTTTCCTAACAGGCTTTGACCCCTGAGCCACCGAAGCATGTGTGAAGCCATCCGAATTTTCCTTTAAATCCGAACACTCATACGAAGTATCGAAACATAAAAAAATTGAAAAGAAGGTAAAGTTCCGGCCTGAACCAATTCAATTTTTCCTATCTAGATTTAAATGAGCTGTTGCTTACGGTATCCCTTTCGTTAACATAATATATGTAATCCTAAAATGTGTTATCACAATAAGTTTGGTATATTATAATTATACTTGGTCATAATTGATTTTTAGCAGCATATGTACTGTGGCATATTCATATTTAGGTATTTATGCATTGTTATAATTTTCATAATGTTTTTATTATATTAAGAATACAATACAACATCATCAACTAACGCAGCGGTGGGAGCGAGCGAAGCGAGCTCGTGGACACCGCGAGCCCCGACACGGATAGATAGAGGTTATATATGGTGAGGTCTCGCAGAGACCGCCACCATATACACCACATGATTATGCTAATTTTATTTATGAATAAGACAAATATGCTAAATTTGTATAAAATCATTAGTCTAAATTACCATATGCCAAAATATTTTATGGCTATTTCTTTTTATGCAATTGGATAATGAACCATTGCCTACACCTGGGAACCTGTTCCAGAGTTACAAGCAGCCTATGTCGACACCAGAAGTACGAATTAAGGTTAGGGACAAAATAAGATTTTTCAGGAGACTTTCTGTCGGCTAATCTGATCTCAATGGCCTCTATGACAAAGTTTATAATAACTTCCTCCTCTTTAAAGCCATATGAGAGAGATTTACGTAATCTTACTGGTTTCAAAATAGCACGTGCCTTATTTTAAATTAGAAACAATAATTGTTCGTTATAGTAAAGAATTGCTGTAAACTGTACTTTATTAGAATTGCACCTTACAGTACTTGATTTTAAGTGACGAAAAAAGAAAAAACTATAACGTATTAGGTCCGTTAAATCATTTTTTAATCAAAATCTGTCACAATACCCCAAAAATGTATACTGTAAGGGACACATTTTTAATGATAGATAAATTTCAAATATACCAAACGATAGAGTGTGAAATTTCAAATCCAACGACATATACCTATATAACTCATTTTTCGCCAAAATATCCCTTACCTTAATTCAGACTCCTGGTATCGATTTGTTATTCAAGACTATAATATCCATGTTACAATTTTCGACCAGATTCGTTCAAACGTTTGAGAGTGATTGGGCAACAGACATTCAAATATATTACCTATGCCGCGGCACCGCTTGCATGAAATTCCATAGCCCACGGGAGCTTATTCCAGGAAGAAAAAGCAGTATAGTCTAACCCAGTACGAAATTTAGCCAGATTCCTTCAGTCGTTTGAGCGTGATTAAATAACAAACATCTTCACATCTGCACAAGCTTTCACATTTTACGAATAAATTCATTAGTAAGCTAGCTACCATTTATAAATAATAAAATATAAAATAATATCCCCATGACCCCGCGGACCCAGCGGGGGTGGTTATGTCGAACTCGAACCGACTGAAACCACACGCTTGGACCATTTACGAGGGTAGGCTGGCAAAATGGCACAATCATAGAAATTTTATTGCTTTATAATATAACATGAATTTAAAACACAACTTGAGTCGGTATAAGTACACACAACAACCATGATTTTCCTTTTCATATGCTTAAGTAGGTACTGAGAAAGGTAGTTACGTAAGGCAATGTACAGATTTGGAGACTTTTTGCAGTACAGGACGCAACAATTATCCATTAATAACACTTTCTATTTTATGTATACTTAGGTACTACTAGTCTGCCTCTTTTATATAGGATACGTCAATTTCACTTCACGTCGCTTGATGGTAAGCTGAAGGCAAAGTCTCAGGAAAGATGGTCACTATTACAGACACGTACCATGTTAATAATGGTGGCACTCGGCATGACGGCCTCATCAGATGCATTTTAACGGTTCGCTTAAAGGACTGTAGGAAGAAGGTAAGAAGGTACAAAAAAAATTGTCTCGATTTAAGACCACAACTTAGCCATTATTTATTGTAGCTCTCTGTCATATAGATGACTGCACAAAAAGGCGTTATGCCTCTACATAATCAATAGGTGTCAAAACTCATTCACGTTTTCATATTGCTTCTGAGTACAATTCAAAATTCATTCCCGCCTCACCCAAAAATCGTAACAGATTTTTTCTAAACAGCTTATCTAGTATAGATTTTATTGGTTCGGTTCCAGACATTTCCAACATGCATAATAGGTAGTAACACTTTTAATACACATCGCCCTATATATTATATTATCAGAGTACGAAAGCATATTTGAAAATGTGAGAACTAGATTAATAAACCACTATAATTAAAGAAGTAACATTTAGTTAAAAATTAGGTAGCTTTAATTTTGTAAAATAAAAAAAACTAAGCCGCCCTAAACAAGTGACAATTCATTGACCGTACCTATTGTAGAAAAAAATGATGATTGTACGAAATTGACACGTATTTTGACATTGACCAATTTATTCTATTCTACAAACGTATTGCCCACAGAGTACAATAACCAATTACCAGGCCCCTCTGCTGCGTCTCGGTGCGTTGCTCCCCGCGCCGTAACGAGGGTGTCGTCGGCGTAACACGTTACGCGGACCCCTCTGAGCAACGGAGCGCGCAGCACCCAATCGTAACCGATGTTCCACAGGAGCGGTCCTAATACCGATCCCTGTGGAACACCGCACGACACATCTCGCCGACCTGGCCCTAGCCAGCTCGGGTAAGTAATGGCCCTCTCGGAGAGATAGGCCCCGACAATTCGACGGAGGTAGGGAGGCACTCCATGGTAGATAAGCGCCTCCCTAACGCAGCTCCAGGGCAAGGTGTTGAAGGCGTTAGCGATGTCAAGAGACACCGCCACCACCACCTCACCCTGTGAGATTGCTTCCTCCGTCAGGTCTCTAATACGCATGATCGCGTCCACGGTGGAGCGCCCTTGCCGGAAGCCAAACTGGCTATCCGCCAGATCAGGCCCCACGCGTGTGAGGTGCTTGCCGAGGCGTTGTGCAATAATACGCTCGAAGAGCTTTCACACCTCGTCAAGCAACACGATCGGCCGGTATCCTGATGGAGAATTTGCCGGCCGCCCCGCCTTTCGGATCAAGACCAGTTTCCCTGTCTTCCAGACCTTGGGAAACTGGCCTTTTTCGAGGCATGCGCTAAAGAACCCTGTAAGTCGAGGTCCAAGCTCCTCGAGAGCCAGGACCCACGCTCGGCCTGGAATGCCGTCGGGTCCAGGGGCGGTGTTTCTGCGGGATTTAAGACGCAGTACAGCCGCCCCTAACTCACCCTCCGTGACTACGGGCACGTCGTTCTCGCTGCCTTCCGCGTTGGGCACCTGAGACGGAGCCATGTGCGGCGGAATGTGTTCCTCCGCTCGTGATGGGAACAAGGAGTCCAGGACCCCCTCTAGCTCTCTCTAGATCTTTGGCGCCGCCGACGTGTCTTCCCCGAAGACCATCGGCCTCCATGACCGGGGTCCTGAGGACGGTGAGTGGGCTGCTCACCGTCCTTACAGAAGCAGGCCCATGACGGCAGCGTGACGTGAGAGATCACGCACGCCCCCGCCCACCCAGAAACGGGGTTACACCCGATCCCCCCCCCCCCCCATAGACGCGGGATAACACCCGAACCACCCAGGTGAGGCCGCAGCCTTAGGTCTGTTGGTAGTCCTGGGACATCCTTCCGAGGGCTTACCCGGGGCTACCAACCGCAGGCCATAAGGCGGTACGTGAGGATTTTTAGTCGGTAGGAGTCCGGCATAGCATCCATGAAGGATTTTCCCTCACGTTAAAAAAAAAAAAAAAAGGCCCCTCTGCTAATTTTATAACATAACAACACCACATACTACTGACATTGCATAAAATGTTATAAAATTTTAGACTTTATTTCTATAACATTAAAGTCCTAAATGAAAAGAGAAAGAGTTTATAAAAAAAAAATTTCATGCACTCTACAAGATTGACATTTAATTTAATACTTTAACAGTATGACAGTAAAGTCTAAAGTTAAATGGCAGTGGTTACAGTGTCTGTGGTACCGAAGTGACTTTACCATGAGAAAAATAATAGCAGAACCAGGGCCCTGGTTATTGTACCTACTCCGTGGTATTGTCACTTATCTAGAGGAGATGCATATTCTCCAAAAGACACAAGTTTACTTAAAAGGTTGGTTAAGTTAAATAAAAGTTGTCGAGTCAGCAACAAAAAGTGTCTACATGGGTACAAGCCCTTACACCAATCCATTTTATCCTCTTTCTACCGATATCGCCATAAGCCTTTTCTATGAAATTTTTTTATTGTAAAAAGGGATATTGATGCTTTTTCGATTGAATATCTAACATAAATATGTCAACAGTATTTTACAAATTCTTGCGAAATGCGAATGTAAAAAGATGCGCATGAATTGAGAACCTTCCTATTTTTTGAAGTTGGTAAAAAAAGGTATTTCAATGTATACGAAATATCTATTCAATTTAATCGAACCAAAAACATTTTCATGTAAAAATGTTGCCCAGAGATTTTACGTAACTTACCCTGTGAAAAAGTTATCAGATCTCGTATTAAGCCAAGCTCTAAACACTGCACGCTCTAAACCTTCAAGCTTTACACTACACCTTAGGTTTAGAGCGTGCAGTCTTTAGAGCTTGGCTTAATACGAGATCTGATAACTTTTGTGAAATGTTAAGATCAGTCAGATAAACTGTCATTTCATCATCATCAGATGGACCGTGACCCTATTTGCCACTATAGTCGTATAAACAATATATCCGAGATCGCAGATAAAATCGTCACTGTACCTTCTAAAGTCGCAAGTGATCCTCGGATCTACTTAACAACTTACAACTATCTAGCTAGGATTGGGACACGGAGATCTGCGGTTTAAAATGATATCCGAATATTTTATTTTTGTATAGGTACTTACTCTTTTTAACGACCAAAGTGGATTAAAAAAAGAGATTATTAGATAGTCCAAATTATGGTGTAACTAAACCTAACAAAATCGACAGATGTTTTATTTCTCAAAACAAATCAAACTCATGAAAAAAAGTCATTCTAATATTCTATAAACGATAGAACTGTCCGGTGGTATAGGTACGCCAGAGTTTCATCCATTAATCATTAGGTGGTCCGGCTACTGTCGGTATTAAACCGATTAAATGGCACGCCGTTTCTGGGTCTTTGATTGCCGGTGGTGAGATTACCTGAGAAATATCTCTCGCACGGCAAGATTCTAACCTCGCTAGAATTAAAAACACGAATAAAAACAGAAGTTATTCGGATATTCGGATACCATTCATTAACCGTCCCATCACTAGTGCAATAACCTCTTCGGTAATCGAATAGCCGCGTTAATGCGACCTTCTCAAACTCGATTTAATATGGAACGTTTCCAACGCTCCTCCATTACCTAAGCAGGACATTAGATAAATAGCACATAGCAGGTTTAGGACGTGATACCTGTTCTCGCCATAGATTTGTAGTAAGTTAGATGGGAACGGTCGTCATTTTTTCAAAGAAGAATCAAAGAATCAATTTCGTTTATTCAGTTTAGGCACATGAAGAGCACATATGAACGTCAAAATTTTACAATCATGTCAAGAAATTACCAATATAATATTAAATTAAGTAAATAAATCATTTGAAAATGATTCTTTCGCTGGTTCGGTAAGTTGGTTCTACTGAGAAGAGACCAGCAAGAAACTCAGTGAACAATATTATAGTTTCTTTTTTAAAACATTTTTTTTAATAGGTTTATATTGTGCGAGCATGCAAAAAGATTAGGATGACCATGCACTTTTATCATTAAGGTATTCGTTTACTTTGTAATATCCTTTTTTCATTAAAGACTTTTTTACTTCGATTTTAAACTTATTTAGTGGCATGTCAACCAACTCTTGAGGAATTTTATTAAACATTTTAATACTGTTACCTACAAATGAATTACCAACCTTTTGAAGTCTGAGTTTTGGCACTACAAGTTTATTTTTATTCCTCGTATTATAATTGTGTACGTCAGAGTTTTTTGAAGAGATCTAGGTTCTTGCGTACATATAAAACATTATCGTAAATGTATTGGCAAGCAACTGTTAAAATATTAATTTCTTTAAATAGTTCTCTCAGCGAGTCATGGGGTCTGAGGCTATAGATTGCTCGTATCGCTCGTTTCTGTAATATGAAAATAGTCTCAATATCAGCAGCTGAGCCCCACAGCATCAGACCATACGACATAAGGCTATGAAAGTAGCTAAAATAAACTAATCGTGCCGTTACCTCATCAGTCAGTGACCTTATTTTTCTAACCGCATATGCAGCTGAGCTAAGTCTTCCTGCCAAGGCTGCGATATGAGAACCCCATTGCAGTTTACTATCTAGAGCCATACCAAGAAAAACTGTGGTATCAACTACTTGAACAGATTCATCGTTCATTGTAATATGCGTATCTATCTGTCTTACATGAGGCATAGTAAACTTTACACATTTTGTTTTCTTCGCATTGAGCAGCAAGTTGTTACTTGTGAACCAATGCAATATTTTAGAAAGGTTGATATTCACATCGTCAGGTAATTCTTTATGTCTATCAGTTTTAAAAATTAATGATGTGTCATTAGCAAATAATACTATTTCACAAAGATTTTTAGTGAAGTGAGGAAGATCATTTATATATATCAAGAATAAAAGGGGTCCTAATATCGAGCCCTGGGGAACTCCCATGACTAATGGGGCGCCAGATGAGTTAGTGCCATTAATATTGACTTTTTGTACTCTGCCAGTGATGTAAGATTTAAGCAAGCTAAGTGAGCTGTTAGAAACACCGTAATAACCTAATTTTAGTAACAAAGTCTCATGATCAACACAATCAAAAGCTTTTGATAGATCACAAAAGATACCGATGGCATCCTGCTTCTTGTCCCATGCATCAAATATATGCTTAACGAGTTCAACTCCTGCATCCGTCGTGTTTCTGCCTTTAGTGAAACCGAACTGTTTCTCATGAAGTAATTTGTTAGAAGCGAAATGTGAAAGCAGTTGACTAAATATAATTTTTTCAAAATTTTTGCTGATGCTGGGAGTAAGTAAGTAAGAGATGGGCCGAAAATTAGATGGATCACTTTTGTCGCCTGCTTTTAATAATGGAATGATTTTACTACACTTCATGAGTGTGGGAAACTGTTTAATTATTGTATGAATAAAGTATGATTCTGAAGTCTGCAACTCGCAGCAGTACTGCATAAAAATTCATGAAGATTATACGGGGACCAGTAGTGTTGTGCAGCACTGCAGCGTGCTGCAAAATTCGGTATTATACACTTGTAGGGACAACAATGTAATATGTAGCTTATTAACGCACTTAGTACCAGCACTGCATGTTAGAGCGGGCAGTCACTGTGAGCGAGACGTGCAGTTCAGGCGCTTGTTACATAAGCACGGTTATCTATGTAATAAGCAGTGTCATTCTCGGACAATATAACCAATACTTTATAACACATGTGGTTTCAATTAACTTCCCAAATAGTGAACAAGTAATAACAGTTACGTCATAGAACGTACACCTTCAAATTGTCGTTTCTGTCTTCTTCTCTTTCATCCTAGCGTTAATCTCAGTCGCATCCGAAGCTTTTCCACTTCGAGTCTGGGTTTTGTCTGTGAGTCAATAAAATTGTTGAGTATCGCGAAGGTCCACTGCTTGACCAGCTGACCAGCAACATTGCTTAGTAACGGCGCCCTATGCGTATACAAATAGATGTCAAAATTCATTAACTCATTTATTTAGTTCCACTCCATATCATAAAATTCATTCCAGGCTCACCCAGGACTTTGTCCTATAAGTTCCTCTTTTATGTATACGTACATAGAAGCCAATAGCTCTGCACCGAAAGCTTGGTGATGGCTTCCAACATCTATGGTACTCTATATCTGTGGTTGTCCATTCTATAGGTGAGTTTAAGCCTATATAGATATGATTAAAGAAATAAAAATAGATAGGACAGGTTCATTATTAGGGCTTAGGGTACCCGCACAACATTAGATTTTTGAAGTGAAAACTTCTTAAGCGGCGTTGGATGAGTAAAAAGTGTTAAACTAGCGTCAGGATCGCTTGACCTTTGAACCGTAACCGACGACTGACGTCATACAACATTAGCTCGACTGTCTATTTTGCAAGATACGATAAATAGCATCGTAGTCGACTTTAAGTCCTTATGGTTCCAGATAGTACCGGGTTCAAACCTGGCCTTCTGACACTTTTTGTGGATATTTTTTCTTTTTGTAATTGTTTACTTTTTGTGATTATTTTTTCTTTTTGTAATTTATCACTTTTGGTGATTATTTTTTCTTTTTGTAATTTATTAATTTCTTCTGACTGAAAATTAGCAGAAAATTAGTGATAAGTTCTATCATTGGCGCTATATTATAGGTATGGTATGGTATGTTCTTTTTATCTTTTTCTATGTATATAACGAAGAAAGACAATGGCCACCTGGCCTTTAGGGATTTTATATGATTGTTTTTACTTTTTGTAATTTATTACTTATTGTGATTATATTTTATTTTTGTAATTTATTAATTTGTTCTGACAGAAAATTAGCAGAAAATTAGTGATAGGTTCTATGATTGGCGCTATATTATAGGTATGGTACCTATAGTATGGTATGGATGGTATGGTATGGTGTGGTATGTTCTTTTTATCTTTTTCTATGTATATAACGAAGGAAGAAAGAAAATGTTTTCACTTCTGCCGGCACTAGATAGATAGATAATGGTTAACAGCGGATGGATCCTGATGAACAAAGTACTCAAAATGATATTAATGCCTTGGTTCCCCCCTCCCCCCCCTTCCCTCCTGTTGATGGATTGTTCTGATAATTGGTACCCACCTTTAGTTCGCACAATAATACAATTTAAATAAATAAAACAGTCTGATTTTCCTTAATACCTTGGGTTTAAAGTCTTGTAGTCAAGATAATAGGTCGTTACATGTGACATTGACGAAATTTTCTTACAGATTCATGAGTTCGTTATTCCTGTAATTTAATAGCTTATATCCCTTATTTATATTTTGTTTGAAAGTTGATTTCAAGATTTTACAACTCTGTAGGTATAAATTTTGTTTTTATTGGCCGCTTGATAAATGAAATTCGATCTTCAAAAATAGTACTTCCTAAATGCTATCCATTTTGATGATAAATTTTGTGTTACTTTTTTACAGCTGTCACTTTTCAAAAATGTAACAAATGTTGCTGTTAGCTTAATGTTGTCTCATTCATACACCAAAAATATCATAAAATTAGGACTTTTCATTTCTAAAAAAATGATAAAATGTTAGTACTGCAAATTGGGTTTCCTCCAATTTCTTCAATAAAACGGCAATTCCATATGTAACGGACTATTATTTGTTCAAACCTGCAGAAGCTAGCGTGTAAAAAGCCGCATCCTCAAGTTGAGGACTAATTATTACAATTACCTAATAACGTAGAGGGCGGTATCAGTCCAAATCGTCTATGCTAAACAATCCTGAAGGAACAAGCAGGGTTATGCAAGAACAGGTACAAACTGGGTCACTTACCGCGCACTACCTTCTTGATAGGTGCTGGTGGCTGCTAAATACTTGAGGTGTCAGGATACCTTGAGAAATCGTACCCTCAGGGAAATAAAAGCGTCTTTCCAAGAAAGCAAAAGACCTGTTACACCAGCCCCTCTAGACAGTGACAATTCGTTGGCCGGCGTTTGATGGAATAGAATGACGAATGTATGGGATTTGACATATTTGACAGGCCTTAACTCATGTCATAAACGTCAAAACCCATACATTCGTCGTTTTCATCAAACGCCAGCCAAAGAATTGCTAGTTGTCTAGAGGGGCTGGTGTACTTCTACTTTGACGAAACGAATGTTCATCTTGATATAAATTATAAATCCTTAATTTTATTCAAATATTTACCGTATCTAGCTTTACTATTCGAAACAGCAAAAGAAATTTGACGTAGGTATTGGTACTTACGCCTTTATTTTGCTGAGAGTGCGAATATGAACGAATTACTGCAAAGCAGAAATTGCTTGTGCGCGACGAGCTGCTGAGTTCTAAGCTTTACGAAGATCTGAGCGAAACTGATGATCGAAATATCGCGTATGTGGTCTTCCCGTGATCACAATCTATCCACATACTATCACAAGTAAGTGCCTACCGTCAAGTTCACCAAATTTTAATAGTATAATAGTTCACAAAATATAATAAACCACTCATACAACATCCTAGGTACGGAAGAAAAAGACCACAGTCATTTGAAGTCGAAGGAGGCGTCGCGCATCATCGCGAGCCTGTTCGCAATCAGTTCCAATACCAACTAAACTTTGGCCACCGCTGGCCGAAGCTGTTTCAGTGAGGGTCAATCCTCACTGAAACAGCTTCGGCCAGCAACCAAACTATTGGATTTTATACCCGCCACAAAAATACTTACGGCATATTTACTTACTCTGTGGCAAGCGGTTTTAGACAAACGTGATGGGTTCATGTTGAGTTTGTTTCAGTGAACCTACCTACTAACACCAACAAGATTCACAACGAATCCAACAGAATCAAGTTGCCAATAATTCTTCAACTTCAACTTCTTCCAAATGGCCTCTGCAGCAAATCGCTACAATTTTGCCAATGTCAAGTAAAATGTGTTATAAAGTTATTAATGGCGAAACGCCAATATGAAGTGTACCAGAGCCACGTTAGCCACGCCGGTAAGTTTGTTTCTGTGTGTCCGCCCCCACGAGATTCAGTTAGACAATAAGGTCCTATGGTTGGATTTTAGGGGGCCCAATAATTCTTATTATAACTCACGAATCTCCAGCGCACCATTGACATTGGCAGAATTGTCGACATCGACATAGCCCATCATATTATAAAATAGAATAGAGAATAGAAACAGGCAAACAGGGTTATGCAAGAACGGGTACAAACTGGGTCTCTTTCCGCGCGCTACCTTCTTGATAGATGCTGGTGGCTGCTAAATGCTTGAGGTGTCAGCATATCTTGAGAAATCGTACCCCCAGGGAAATAAAGGTGTCTTTCCAAGAGAGCAAAAGACCTGTTAAACCAGCCCCTTTAGACAAGTGGCAATTCACTAGCAGGCGTTTGATGGATTTAAATGACGAAAGTGTAGGATTTGACGTCTTTGACATGCGTTATTTGACGCATGTCAAATACGTCAAATCCTACACATTCGTCATTCTTCACTTTGTTGCCACTTGTCTAGAGGGGCAGGTGTACTCACTGTTCGGTAAAGGATAGTTTGGTTAAGCTACCTGCGTGCGGTTGCCATTTGGATGGGTGAACGCGGAGTGGTATTTCATCTAAACGCTCCAGGCTTCAGAGGGCGCGCTATAATTTGCTCCCGGCTGTCAGGTCGTTAGGTCAAGATGGAGGTTCATATGGGCGTCCTTGGCCCTGATTCGGCTAATCGGTTTTTCATGTCAAAACCACTATTGTACCATAGACACTGCAAATGCCATTTAACTTTAGACTTTACAATTATAGCGTTAAAGTCTAAAATTCCATGGCAATCATGTAAAGTGGACGAAAATTACTCTCTTTCATTTAATTTTGGACTTAAAACCTGGGTCATAAAGTCTAAAATATAATGAAATTTCATGCAGTGTATTACAGTGGTTTTGTTGTCATAAAATGAGCAGAATCAAAGGCGTGAACAACTATTTCACTGGTTGGTTACAACAACAACATGCGGCAGTCACTCGATTATTCTGGTTGAAAACATTGATTCTATAACTTTTCAATTATGTTTTAGTCAGGCTCTGGTGGTTGGAAATACGCACTACAGGGATACTAATTTTTTTAAAGAATATTGAAAACCAAAATTATTAGCTTAGCCAATTAAAAGTTTTCACAAATAGCTTCCAGTACATACATTTTCCTAAATAAATATTCCCACATATGTACTTATTTGAGAAAAAAAAGAATAAGAAATTTTGGCTAGACTAAATTGCTTGTGTTAGGAAATTCAGTAGTGTAATGGCCAGGATTGGACCCCGAGACCTTTTGATTGTAAGGCTGACTCCTGAACCTCTAAGCTACCGTCACTTTTAGGTAAAAATAAGACCATATAACAATAAATATAACTTGTATATTACACTATAAACAGTCAAACATTTTTACATATTTTACATTATCATATACTTTGTTTTGTCTCTTTGTCTAATAGTATTGTTATCTCTTTTCTTAGTAAGGCGGCTTCTGTTTCCATTTCTTCCTTCGTTCGAGGCGGTTTTGATGGGTGTCCGGATTTGAACCTGTAACAAGTATCCATAATCACTACATAGTATAAAACAAAGTCGCTTTCACTGTCCCTATATCCCTTTGTATGCTTAAATCTTTAAAACTACGCAACGGATTTTGATGCGGTTTTTTTAATAGATAGAGTGATTTAAGAGCAAGGTTCATATGTATAATATATGTTTAATATAGTATAGGGTGTAGCGGGAACGGGATCTGACGCCACGCGGGCGAAAAAATATTAGCGGTACGAATCGTACGAACGGTCAGCTAGTATTATTATAAATGCGAAAGTCACTCTGTCTGTCTGTCTGTGTTTTATGCTTTCACGTCTAAACTACTGAACCAATTTTGATAAAATTTGGTATAGGGGTAGATTAGACCTTAAGAAAGGCTATGTTTGGTCGGGATGACTGACATCCACGCGGGCGGAACCTAATCAATAAATAGCTATTGCGCCGAAAAAATAGGATGTTCCCATAATTTCTTTCTCAGCTGAACACATCAATATGACTTCACATCGCCTGATGGTATACTGAAGGCGAAGTCTCAAGAGAAAGGGTCACCATTACAAACACCAACAATGTTAGCATTGGTGGCACTCAGTTTGACAGCCTCCTCAGATGCTTTTTCACGCCCCGCTTGAAGGACCCGGGACTGCAGGAAGAAGGAAGTACATGTGTACCGGTGAAAATTTTGAAGAGTACTGTATACTCATCGCCATATCACCAATCGGTTGTAGAAGTCAGGAGGTATTCGCTTCACGAAAAATATCGAAGTTCAGCCGCTTCGCAATTAGACTGGTAAAAGTGGGCCCCAGACTCCGAGGTGAAAGCTTCGGATGCGACTGGGATTAACGCTGGAATGATGATGATGATAATGGTGATGATGATGATGGTGATGGTGATGGTGGTGATGAAGATTATTGTGATGATGGTAGTGATGAAGATTATTGTTATGATTATGATGATGGTGGTGATGATTTTTGTGATGATGGTGATGGTGATGATGATGATGACAGTATCTGTATACTCACTGATCGTGTTTGGCTAGCTCCAAATATATTAAGTCGTTCTCAATGAAATCACCCTTTTTTCTCGGCATTATGTGACAATGGAGGTGCTGAAACAATATAATAATGTGATTAAAATAGGAAAAATTTGAATTGGTCTAGGCGGGGTTTGAACCCGCGATCTTTGTCTTACAGGGGCAATGTTTTGGCCACTAAGCTACCAGAACTCGCCTGAACCAATTCAAATTTCTGCTTCTATATCTCTCTTTGAGGCAATAGTAGAGTGACTACCGATATTCTCACGAACTATCGGAATCAATTAATGACTTTTCAATCATTTTTAAAAATTGATTTTTGACTACTCCGCCCAAACAATTTGAATGACAGTTTTAAGCATTTTGCATGCTTAAAAATTTCATTCAAATTTCGTTTTGAAGGACGGAGGTACTTCCCCAGACGGACTGCTCAATTGGACGGAAATACCGTCGTGGCCTACCTCCTACTATAAATGTAGGAAAAAGGAAACATATGTGATATTAAAGAGCTCCAAGTTTATGGAACCGTAGCTCAAAGGATATAGAGGTCTTATGACAAGATGATAATGATTATAAATAGTACATACCTTGACTGTTTGTCCCGCGTCGGGTCCATCTTGAATCGTCACTGTACACGATTGTGCACTGTGTACTCTTTCCATTAGCTATAAATAAAGAAAAAAAATTATCAATAGCGAATCGCACACGTACACATACATTTCTTAGTGACTCTTTTCTTTGTCGGGAATAAAAATGATAATATAGTCCATTTTTTAAATTCAGATAGTATGTGATATAGATAGATAGGTATATAACTGCAAATTTCAAATTGTGAAATAATGATACCAGCTTTTGTGGCCTAGATACAAGTGGTTTGGCTTTATTATATTTCAAGAAAAAACTTAAATTTTTTTTTTTTTTTAGTTTCGTACACTAAGCTTTTATGGAATAAGCTAACTATTAAAAACCGACAAAAATCTGTACTACATTTAATTTATCGACAACTTTCGATACTGGTGGCACATGACTATTTTTTAATTGCAATAAACCAGCAACATAGGTAATGTCGTTTTACTATCTGAAATTGAACAAGAGACCATATAAGTCTTTAGGCTTTCACGGCCGGCGTTGCATGTAGAATATATTGCTTTCGGGCCGTTTGGCCGTGGTCCATATGAAACTTGCATTCCAGACGTTTCGTCGATCACCACGGTCGACATTTCCAGTGGCGCATGATACTAATATTATAAATGCGTAAGTAGCTCTATCTGTTACGGTTTCACGCCTAAACCAGTGTATCGATATTGATGAAATTTGGTACAGAGATAGATTAGACCTTTTCTCAAGCGACTACAAGTAGAAGGTCCTTACATGGTAGGCAGCGTAAGTGTGAAACCCCTGGTTTTACAAACGTCCACAGGCAACGATAATCACCTTCCATCAGGTGGGCCATGTGCTTATCTGCCTCCTAATTGGTATAAAAACGAAAGGCCATAGGCTATGTTTGGTCGCGATGACCGACATCCACTCGGGTGGACCGCAGGCAGTAGATAGCAATAATATTTTACAACATACCCTTTGCACCAGTCTGATAGTCTTGAAGAAATCCTGAGCCTCCTCCTCATTGAGATCACTGTTCCTCTCCGCGCCTCGGATGGGAGCTACCAAGACGTGTCCGGGGATCACACACCTGTGGGTAGTCGGGTAAAAAGTCGCTACAAAATTGTTTACCTTTACTTAAGTACCTAATCAGATGGAGTATACTGATAAATAATCGTAAAATCCTTACCTCAAATTAACAAAAGCATAGCTCAAAGGCGACTTATAGAACACACAAGATTCCCGTATCCGGACATGTCCAAACTCCAAGCTCGGTTCCTCAATACAACCCTGGACAGCCTCCGGAGCTGAAGGAATGTCTTCCTGGCCAGATTTTGGAGGAGGTGCCTCTGAATGCTCTGGTAAAAGGTCTTTACGAGGAGATAGAGTGTATAAGGAGTAGACTGTTGGTCTGAAAAAGAGGTAATGATATATTCTAGGAAATGTTACATAGTGCCATCTAGATTAAGTTAACGTAATATGAGTTCTAGAACATGAAATACCTCAGGGCCATGTAGAAGCTTTAGCCTGGAGATAGCCCAGGGTCAGCCCGGGTGTGAGGTAAATGCATTATTGAGCAGTTCGACTGGGGAAGAACCTCCACCCTATAGAATACCAAAGCCATAATAACCTCGTGTTGCGTTCCCGGCGGTGAGTAGGGTAGCCAGAGCTCACTGGAGAGTTTTTGTGCTGTCAGTGGGAAGACCAAGACTTGTCCTGCTTTGTTTTCTGCACAGACAGCACAGAAACTCTCTGTGTTAAGGTTAGGCAGCACGAGTGTGACTCCCCTGGTGTTGCACACGTTCATAGGCCCAGGTAACCATTAGGTGGCTTGTCTACCAGTGGTATAAAAAAATACCTTATTATACTGCGGCATTTAACACGCGAGATGGCGTGCGGTTTTAGTCGGCTCGAGTCCAATATAAACCTCCCAGATAAAAATATTTTTTTATTCTACACGAGTAAACCGAAGGGCGAGGTGCTTGTGGGTGCTGTTAGCTAGGGCCTAAAAACCTTTTTGATTTCGATAATGATAATAAAAGATGATGGTGGTGATGATAATTGACTTTGATGACGCAAAAAAAAATGATAATTGATTAGGATGATGATAAAAGATGATAACTGATGGTGATAAAAGATGATAATTACATTAGTTTGACTTTAACTCGCCTGATTGTAAGCTAAAGGCAAAGTCTCAGGAAAGACGATAACTGATGATGATGATAAAAGATGATAATTGATGATGAAGATGATGATACATGATGATGGTTTTATCATCATGTACCATCATTTTAAACTCACCTTCTATGCTGGAACACAGGCATATTCTTCCTGACGTCTACCAGTCTGTCCCTACTGATCTCGGCGACCAGGTAGCTAGGGGACTGTTCCCTACAGTCCACTAAGATGTCCCCCCAAGGGTCCACGCATAGGGCATGCCCATAAGATTTCCTTTTAGCGTTATGAGCGCCGTACTGGGCCGCTGCTACTACGTAACATTGGTTTTCTATAGCTCGGGTCCTGAGGGAAAACAATATAACACACTTTAATTAACTTGGTATAGATGCTTGTCAGTTTTTATGTAATAACATTTTCCGACTCGATTTTGTTATACTTCCTTACGTCAGAATTGTTTTTTTTTTTTAATATATATATAGGACAATTCAATTTGACTTCACCATTGATGAAAGAGGGTCACCATTACATACACGTACCATGTTAACAATGGTGGCACTCAGCTTGATGGCCTCATCAAAAGAGGATTGTCGTCTGCGCACCGCGTGACACCCACCGGTCCCACTAGTGCTGCGACTACAATCCCCACTGCCCGGCTGCACTTGCTGACCCCTGAACGCAGTCCAACCGAGATTGGATTACTATGGAGGGTTTTTCGCAATCGTGCATGGTGCTACCCACCCGGCCGAAATTTGTGATACATTTGTGCCATCAAATTTGTACTATCAGTCCATATTTATGACAGTACGATTCTTTTCTTTGAATAATCAGTGCGTTAAAAACATCTAATAAGCCATCAAGCTGAGAACCACCATTGTAACATTTTTGGTATCTGTGATGGTGACACCCTTTTTCCTGAGACTTTGCCTTCAGCTTACCATTAGACAAGGTGAAGTCACGTGATCTATATAAAAAAAAATCCTAAACAATCAAAAAGAAATACTAATTATTAAAAAAGTACTAAAAAAACAAAATAAAGATGAACAAGTTTGAGATTAGAAAACATACTGAATATTTAACGAAATATTTATTTTTTTGTTAAGAAGCGTGAGACTCTTACAAGAATCATCATCGACAAAACTGCTTCACTTTTCAGCATGAAAACTGACATCAACTGAAGAAAAGTCTCTGAGAATGAGTATAGTACCTTAGTATGACGTGCCAGTGGGCGGCGCCTGTCACCTGCGTGAAAGCAGACGGGTAGGTCAGTATTTCCGCCTTCATTATACTGAGCGAGGTGCTCAGCTCTGGGAAACGCATGTCATAGCAGATCGCCAAACCTGCAAGAGAAGCGTTTTGGAAAATATTACTTTCAAATTTGCCAATCAATCAATAGAAGCGTCGGTAACTTAGTGGGTAATGAGTCGGCCTTACAATCGAGAGGTCCCGGATTCGAATCTTGGCCATTACACTACCGATGTTAACCCACTCCTAGCGCAAGCAGTTTAGGTTAGTTGGAGGAGTTAGAGGGAATATTTGTAATTTTGGTTGCTAATATTCTCTAAAAAAAATTGCCTATGAGAGTCCATTGCTGGACATAGGCCTTTACCAATGTTCGGAGGGTTTGGCCGGGTTGGTACAAGGTTTTATTTCGAGGTTTCTTTCTCTCGCAGTGATATCGTCTGCGTATGTTTCCGTCAGTCGCCTCTTACGACACCCTTCGGATGAGATGGGGTGGTGATACTTGTATTCTTTCTCCGTCACCACCCGGATCACGTTTGTAACTTTACAATATTACTTTCTGACGCCCGCGGCTTTGCTCGCGTGAATGTCGTGTATCGCTACTTTTGATTATATCTCTGGTTCTACTCAACCGATTGTGATCAAACAATAGTAAGACTTTACCTAAATCTGACCTAGATCCGCAAAAACTCGCGTAAAAAGACAAGAGTTCTAAAAGCTGTGAGAAATTGAGCTGGCCAGTAGGTGATTTTATCTTAGGCATCCAAAGACCTTGGAACACCTGCTTACACCTACTCCATTCGGTCAGGTACTTGAAACTAAACTTAGACAATCTTAGGCCCGTATTCTACTCAGCTGAACCTCGATTTATCTAGGAAAAGATTGTATGCACATTAACAATGTCGACAGGTTGTCAGGCAAATTCAGCCGGGGTGCGAGGGATATGTCACGAGACAACCTCACCTTCGGCCTAGCACATCAACCCACAGACGGCGTGCGGTTTAGTCGATTCGAGTCCGACATAACCTCCCCCTTCGGCTTCGAAGGGGGTGGTACCCGTGGGGATTTCCGGCACGTAAAAAAAAAAAGGTTGTCAGGCAGATTGTCTATACAATTTTTCCTCAGATAAATCGCGGTTCAGGTGAGTCTAGAATATAGGCCTTAATGTGATTTATTCAAAAACTCAGTTTCTAAATATTTTCTATTAAGAAACTCAACCACAAACCGAAATCCAACCACTAGTTAGTCAGTTATGTGGCCTACTTTATTTGTTTAATGAGTTTTCATAAAAAGTCGCTGCAAGATTTTTTACCTTCAGTCACAGATAATATAATTCTTATACAGATGCACAATCAGGAACAAAAAATGGTTACACACGTAAATTCCAAAAGAAGGCAGGCAACTTCTGTTTGCAAGAGTTGTTACTAGATGGCGACATTAATTTGGCAAGCTTTTCTTATTTTTACTATTAAAATTAACGTATCAAAAATAAAACATACACTAAACACATGATTGAATATGACTAAATAAAACTACGAATATTCTAATCTATATTGATTCTGCAGTAATTGATAAGTTACAGACTTAATCCACTATGCCACCAGATGGTGGCTTCCTAAATTAGCACTATTGTCATGTAATCTTTATTTATTACATTACCAAAGATTTTTATTTGCTTACATTATCGTGTGCTTTAGTCCTGAAATAATTTGAGTGATTCTAAATAGGGAAATAAGCGTTATAACTTTTTTTATTTCTTTAAGTGAGTCTACTAGTGCCATCTATTGATTTTTGAGTATTACTAAAGATATTTTCTTAGTTGAATGAAATTTTGAAGCATTTACTATGCTAACTTTTCAAATCGATTAAGATAGGAAAAATTAACGCTCAGGTGGTACTCGAACCCACGATCTTTTCCTTACAGGGGGAATGCTCTGACTACTGAGCCATCGAGCCACACCTGAAGCTATCCAAATTCTCCTATACTACCGTCTTAGGGCGACGGTGGGAGCCAACCCTGTAACCAATCTGTAAGGGAAAGATCGTGGGTTCGAGTCCCACCTGAGCATTCATTTTTTCCTATCTTAATCGATATTTTCTTAGAACAAATACTCCGTTTGATACCGATACCGATGTATCGGTATCAAACGGAGTATAGTTTGTTCACCTACTAAAATAAACACATACCAACTAGCCCCACAGGAGTATCAACCGGCGTCACAATATGGCTGCCTCCCATAGAAAAATCGCTCTCCTTCAAGCGTACATTCTTTTCAGGGATTTCCACGTCAAAGAGATGCAGCTTCCTGTATGTCTGCACTATGCTACCCTTGTTATCTATGATTACATGGGTGTTGTATGTCTTTGAAGGGTTTTTAGCATCCTGTAACATAAGTTTATTGCAAGATTTTAGTTAAAGTGCAATGTTTGTATGCTGGCGTTCTTCAATGAGTTGGGATGGATCGAATAAAATGCCCACTCTCACGCAAAAACCGCGCCTTGTCGTGAAGTTGCGGAGACCAGCTCGTGTTACCATACCATACCAATGTTTCTATGCACTACTGCCAACGGGGACGCCATTGGCCGAAGAGGTGATCAGTACTTCTGTGTGAGCTGTTTCACCCGTATAACGACTGTCATACGTGTTCGTATGACAATCGAGACGGATGGCTCAATGTGCTCTCCGAGCATGATCAGACCAATGCTAATACATTCATGTATATAAATATTTGCACTGAGCGGGGCTCGAACCCGTTCCTCCTGCTGCAGGTTTGTATATAAGTTGGCAAAGGAGTAAAGCCTTGTATCCAATAGGCAACATTTGGTACGTACCAAGAAACAAATTGGGCGATGTTGCCAGCTGTCGCAAGAGCTTTCTAATCAAAATTCAAACAGAAGTTTCTGCGTCTATTGTGATCAAACAGACAAACACACAAGAATACCAAAAAAACATTTTTGTGTTCAGCATCATTAATATAACATAAGTTTTTTTTTTAATTTCATAGATGTTTTTTATACCATGGTCCATCTGATGGAAGTGGTAACCATGGCCCATGAATGTGTGCAACACCAGGGGCATTACTTAAAAAGAAAGTAATCTCACATACCTTTTCATGAATACCTCCCATTGACAGCCAAACATTATGTGTGGCGGCTAGCTCTCTATACTTGCTCATAGTGGCGCCACCTACTATCGGTTCAGCGAAACTCAGCGTATCCTTTTTATTGTCACATATATAGTCACAGGCCTCCGGGAAGAACAACATCTAAAAATAATATTTAGTAAAATATTATTAGAATGGTTTGCTTATTTGGCTATTTGAATGAAATTTTGAAGCATCTACTATGCTAACTTTTCAAATCGATTATGATAGGAAAAAGTGAATCGCTCAGGCGGGACTCGAACCCGCGATCTTTCCCTTACAGGGGGAATGCTCTGACCACTGAGTCACCGAGCTACGCCTGAAGCTATCCAAATTCTCCTATACTACCGTCTTAGGGGCGACGGTGGGAGCCATCTACCGAAAATCATATGAACATACGAATGGCTATTTGTTATTCAATCATACTTGAAACAGCTCAACAGATCTGGCTGCAATTGGGTACAGAGATAGATTGCAATATGGAATAATACATAGGCGTATCCCTGGAATAAGTACTCAAGAATAAACCGGAAGGAGAAGACAGATCCTTAGGCCGAATTCTAGGATTCGAATTCTGGCCTATTCGGGCTAAATAAAGTGGTTTTATGTTACTAAAATCACGCCTAATACTAGCAATTTAGCTTAGACCTAGGATCTTAGGAAACTACTACATTATTACTTACATTAATAAGCTTTCATGCTTCGGACCACAGTTCCGAAGCATAAAGCGCTCAGGCAACAACACTAAATGGTTACACATTCCAATAGTATCTCCCGTCCAAATTGAGCAGTCCGACTGGACTGGGGTAGTACCTCCGCCCTACAGAATACCGCGGCCATAATAACCTTGTGTTGTGTTCCCGGCGGTGAGTAGAGTAGCCAGAGCTCACTGAAGAAGTCTCGTGCTGTCAGTTAGAAGACCGAAGGCTTAAGTGAACGCCACTGACTGGTGAAGGCGTGAAATTTTGGCGTGGCGGTCAGGGAGACCCGGTGAAACGGTTATCCGCTAGCCGCCCGCAGGCTGTACGGTTCCCGAACCTGGGGATTACTTAATCTCCGCCCCAGGAGGCTGAACCAGCAGCCTGTGTAAAGTTCCTGGTGCTGTAGTCGTGCCGGAGGAGGAGACCGGAGTGGACTCGGCTACAGTATCCGGGAGGCCCTTCCGCCCGCCGCGCTAGCCAGTCACACTACCCCGACCTGTCTTTGGTGGTACAGAGCCTTGCTTTGTCTTCTGTACGGACGGTACAGAAACTCTCTCTGCCTGCACTCCCCTCCCCCCCCCCCCCCCCCCCCTCATTATGAAAAGACCACAAACTCATCCGGGTGCAAGTGACACTCGCGCGGCCTGAATCACCACGGCCACCTCAGTGGCGGCATTCATTATATTTAATTTTTCAAGTCGTACCCTTGGAGGCGACTTTGCTTCACTTCGGATGATCCAAGCTCCTGTGCAACAGCAGTCGCTGATGCGATCCTAGCGGGCATGGAGTGCTATATTCCTAACCGCTGGATCGCAACAGGAGCGAGCAAACGCCCGTGATATAATAGGCCGTGCAGAGAAGCTAGAGACTGCAAGCAATCTGCGTATAAGGCTTGACCCAGGGCAGTTGATAATCAGGATCCGAACACCGCTGACGTGAAGCGAAAATTGAATGCCGCCTCGAGATCCTGTAAAAAGGCAAGGGCCAGGGCTAAGTTCGAGTTCATCGGTAGAATTGGTGAGCGGATTGCACGGTACCCATCTGGCAGCCGTGCATTTTGGTCGTTCGGCAAAGCTGCCGAGAGTAACTTCTGTCAATCTTGCCTCCCGCCGCTGCAAAAACCCGACGGTAGTCTGGCCCATGGTGCTAAGGAGAAAGCCGATCTCTTGGGTAATCTCTTTGCGTCAAACTCGACTATGAACGATGGGAATGCCGAGCCACCTATTCTCCCCAGCTGTGGTGCTTCTATGCCTGAAGTAAAAATCACGCAACGGATGATCCGGCGAGAACTGAAATCCCTAAGAATAAGAAAAGATAAGTTGGACTCTCTGAGGGGCTATGCGAATAGATTGCCAGCTTTTGTCCAACAGAAGTATCCAAGCCGTCGTCGATGGCAGTTTCTCGGACCGCATAGACATAAACGCTGGTGTCCCACAAGGCTCCGTGCCGTCTCCGACCCTGTTTTTGCTGCATATCAATGATATGCTGTCTGACGACTCCATCCATTGTTATGCCGACGACAGTACCGGTGACACATGTTACACGGGCCGTGCAAATATTTCTCAGTCCATGGTGAAGGAGAGTCGCGAACAACTTGTGTCCGAAATCGAGACTACTCTCTCGGGAGTATTCGATTGGGATCGAAAAAACCTAGTCCAATTCAATCCCACTAAGACATAAGTATGTGTTTTCACTGTTAGGAAAACCTCATTCATTGTAACCCCGCAATTCCTGGGAACATCGCTTACCATTTCCTCGAGTATCGGGATCCTAGGCGTCGACATCGCAAGCGACGACGTCCAGTACCGCAGCTATTTGGAGGACAAGGCCAAGCTGGCATCTTAGAAACTTGGAGTGCTTAACAGGGCGAAGCAGTACTTCACTGCGGGGCAACGACTCCTTCTTTATAAGGCACAAGTTCGGCCCCCCATGGAGTACTGCTGTCACCTTTTTGCCGGAGCACCTGCATACCAGCTTGACCCCTTCGAATCGATACAAAGAAGGGAGTTGAGGCTCGTCGACAATCCCATACTCGCAGGCGATGTGGAACCTCTCAGCCTCAGGAGGGACTTTGCCTCACTGTGTGTGTTCTACCGCCCTTATAATGGTTTGTGCTCAGATGAATTGTTAGACATGATGCCGACAGCTGCTTTCTATCATCGCACCACTCGCCATAGACAGGGAGTTCCTCCTCATACATTGCGACCAGAAATGGTGAGAACTGTGCGGTACGAAAGGATTTTCATCCCACGCCCGCTCAAGTGTGGTATGAGCTCCCTGCTGTGGTTTTCCCAAGCAACTACAATATGGGGTTCTTTAAGTAGGGCATTAGAAGGTTTCTTCAGGGTTGGCAGCGCGAGTGTGACGCCCCTGGTGTTGCACACGCCAAAAGGCCATGGTAACCTCTCCATCGGGTGGGCCGTGTGCTTGTCTGCCACCTAAGTGGTAAAAAAAAGTAACCTTCGCCTAGGTAACTTACTTGAACATTCTCCTTCGCTGCATCTTTAATGATCTTACTTACTACATCCAAATTGGCTTGCTTGTCGGCCACAGATGTCATCTGACATACAGCAATTCTCTTGTTACCATTCATTGTGCTTTGATGTGTCTGACGGATTATGTCTAGTCTTGCAATTTTAGATAGTAGGTTGGAACACCAATTCTGTAAATTCATCAAAACAGTGATCTTGTGGTTTGCAATACAATTAAATAGGTGGAAAAGAAATGCTATGAAAAATAAAACTTGTTTGCAAAAGCACAAAAACATGCTTGCAAGAGCTCTTATTAGTGATAGAAAAGCAAACCAATGTTGAAGGTTGAACATTCTGAATATTGAATAACGAGTAGAATAGAATATATAATAGAATAACTGGATAGATAAGTCAGTGTAACTACTTGGCTACTTTTTATCTGAGACAATATAGTCTGGAATAACAATAGTTAATTTATTCTTGATTGTTCTTTCTCTGTTTTGTTTTAACAGGATCAGTTTTAGAGTTGGAGTCATTGGCTAGAATTGTATGTAAAGTGGGAATTGTCACATATTCCTGGGGTTAATCAATAATGCAATATTGACAGGGGAATAGATAATGGTACTGATTGTTAGGTATAAAATTATTTGAAAATGATGTTCTTGTTCAATTTATATTAGGTTCTTTGGCCATGAGGCTCTTCTAAATAAACACAAAGGCAAATTTATGTTGCTTATTATTGGAAATCCTGCTAAACATGCAAGAGTCTAATTAAACATATATAGCAATATGTAAATAACTCATATATCACATATATTATAACACAAATATGTGAAATACAATTCACATTCGTAATGCTGAAACGTTAAGAAAACGGCATTTATAAGCAAGCAGAATCCTTATTGACCTTATAAAACTTCAAAACATTGATAAGATTGTTTCAAGATTTGTCGTTAGCGATAAAAAAAGGTAAATATAGAACTATGTAATCATAACAAACTTATTTAGTTAACATATTTGCTGTCGTACTTTAAATGAAGAAAAAACTTACCCGCATCATACGATTTATGAAACAGTGGAGGTATATTGATCTAAAAATGAACTTAATATGTGAATTTTTATATCAGTTTTGGTTATTTCTTCATAAATTTTACTCCTAAAGTTCGTACATTTTGACAGTTTTGCTTTGACTTGACAGTGTATCAACTGACAATTTTGACATAATAATCAATTGCGTTACGATTTACGAATATCTCGCTCAACAGGTAAATCTCCAAGTGTTACTGTACTAAGTTACTACTGTTGAAGAACATTGAACCTGTTCTTTGGCCCTGTAAAGAAAAAGTCAAAAATATTAAGAATATGTTAAATAATAAATTCTGACTAAGTCGGAGCCTAATATTGATACCTGTATAAATATTTAGTTCAGGAAAAATGAAAAACACAAGCATGTATTGGAGCGTTGACACAATTTCGTTCGAAACCTACATCTAATAAATATAATATTGTGTTCAAAAATATGCATTATGCATTATGTTACTAATAAGAGAAGAATTTTTTCCCATTTTTAAAACAAATAAAGAATCACTGTTATGTTTTCGAAAGTTATACTAAAATTCATAATAAATAATTGATCATGGTGAATCGTCTTGGATTGGAAAGTATTCGAACGCGCGATCAGTCTAGAAAAATCTGCTGAGTTGAGGTGATTGCCGACTGTTACAAAAATAAATATTTTGTGAAACCGGTGGTTTTATTTTTGCTTGAATAAAAAACAAGACAATGTCTGATACAAAGGACGGGGCGGCGGGCGAGGTGAGTAGTGTATATTTTCCTTGTTTATTTAACATGAAAGAGTCTTATTGGAAGACACATACCGAAATAAAAAGTTAAAAAAAGGTTACATGCTCTATTTCTTTTATAGAAAATCTGACTGTCATTATACCAAGATTTCTATATTTTTAATTGATAAGGAAAATTTATCTGCAATAAATACTATTTATTTTAAATGTAAACTTATATACTTACACACAAACTATTGACTTAGCAACTTGCCATGGAAACGTTACACCAAATGCTTCAAGTAGAGTAACTTACTTACTTTACCTGCTACCATTATAAGAAATGCACTACTAGATATGGAAGCAATCCTAAATTCATCTGTAAATAGTATCAACTCATCAAGCATCATACAAGATTGGTTTTGCAGCGTTACTTTGTTATTCATAGATGCCCAAGCCTGTGTCAGATAGCAGACTCCAGACTCTATGGTGAAGGCCTTGGTTGGTCTGGAACACAAGGATGATGATGACTTGTTATGATGATGACTTGTTATTTTCTGCAATGCCTATAAGGTTGATTGGTAGAAAATACCTGAGGCATTAAATACGCCTGTGTACAATCGAAATAGAAAATACAGTTGCACCCTCACATACAACTTTATATAAGATATTTTGTCAACCCACCCTTAATTAACTTTACTTACTTACTTACTTCCAGCGGGGGACGCCGTAGACCGGACGGGTGATCTGCCCTTTTGTGGGGGCCATTTCACCCAATTCCCCTATTCCTCCTATTTGGAGGTCAAGAAGTGTCCGGCAATCACGGCGTTCCGTCGAACCTACCTGTCTCTTTACAGAATCTTACGATCTGTTCCACCTTCAGATCCTCGAGGTCTTGTTCTTCTAGGGTGTCCGTCCCCATGGTTTCCCATCTTATCATTGAGTACATGGGGCATTTGGCCAGCAGGTGGAGACTGGTTTCCTCGTCCTCCATGCACTCTGGGCATTTGGGGTCAGTTTTCACTCCTATAAGTGTCAGGTGCCTATTTAGTCGGCAGTGTCCCGTTATCACTTCTACGACCAGCCTCATGTTTCCTCGGGAGAGTTTCAACAGTCGGCTTGATTTCTTTGTGTCAATACTTTTGATGAAGATCTTCGACTGTCTCATGACTGGCGAGGTCTTCCATCTTCGATTGGCTTCCGCTACTATGCTTCGGCTGATGACTCCCTTTGTTATTGTATGGGCAATAGGTAGTCTGGGCTCAGGGCCCACCTGATCTTCATCAGCTCCCTTTCTTGCCAGTTCGTCCGCCGTTTCATTGCCTATGTTGCCCTCATGTCCGGGCACCCAGGCAAGTGTTACGTCGAGTTTCCAGGACAGTCTTTCAATGATTTTCTTGCATTCCTTGACGAGTGCAGATGTCGTCTCAGTTTTTCCTAGTGCCCTCAGTGCCGCCTGGCTGTCGCTATAAATGGTTACCTTGCCTGTATCTTTTAGGCAGTCCACCATTTCCGCGCATTCCATTATGGCATAAATTTCCGATTGAAAGACACTTGCAAATTTGCCTAAAGATATCGTTTTATTTATTTCTGTTCCGTTTTCGCATCTGATGTGTACGCCGGAGCCAGAAAGCTTGGTAGATTCTTTTCTAGAGCCGTCCGTGTAGCAGATGATGCCTTCTGCATTCATCATCCAGTCCTCTCTTGATCCTATATGTATTCTATATTTCTTATCAAAAGTCCTCTCCTTCCTAATTAGGTCATTGTTTGACAGGACCATTGATAGTCTTTCTTCGTAGCCTTGACTGATTCTGGCATGGCCCTCATCGAATGTATTGGCAGTCCACTGACCAGTGCTTCTCAGTTTGAACCATTGTTCTGTTGCTTTCCTTTTTATTTCAAGGTCTATAGGATTCAGGCCCAGTATGATTTCCAGTGCGGCTGTAGGAGTGGTCCTCATCGCGCCGGTGGTCATAAGAGCTGCCAGTCTTTGGACTTTGTTCAGTTCTTGTTTGTTTTTTCCTGCTTGGGCTTTGTGCCACCACACTAGAGCTCCGTGTAATATCCTTGGCAATATAATTGCTTTGTATATCCACATCACTATGGATGGTTTCATCCCCCAGCTTCTGCCTACCGCTCTTTTGCATTGCATCATGGCCATTTTCGCCCTTGAGCATGCATGGCTTATGTGTGTCTTATAGGTCAGTTTACTGTCCATTATTACTCCTAGATATTTGACCTCCTTCACCACTTCAAGGTCCTGATTATCTATTCTAATTGGTTCAGTCTGTCCTATTTTTCTCTTGTTGGTGAATAGGACTAGTTTGGTTTTGTCAGGGTTTAGGTTGAGACCTTTACCCCTGCACCATTCTAGTGCTTCTTTAAGCCCCCTGTTCATGATGTTGCACATGACACTGAGGACTTTTCCTGTGACTAGGAGCACACCGTCGTCCGAGTACACCTGTGTGTAAATGTGCCTCCTATTAATCTTGTCAACTAATTCATCTATTAGCAGGCACCATAGTAGTGGCGATAGACATCCTCCTTGCGGGAAGCCTCTTTTTGCTATCACCGTGCGTTTTATTCCTGCTATCTCTGCTTGTATCAGTCGATGTCTCAGCATGTTTTTCACCCATCCTGATACGTCTTTGTTTATACCTTCCCGATTCAGGGTTTCCTCTATTGAGTCTGGAGTTGCTCTGTCGAATGCCCCCTCGACGTCAAAGAAGCATCCCAGTGCGTATTCTTTATTGCTCAGCGATCTTTGCACTCTATTGGCCAGGTTATGAAGGGCTGTCTCAATTGATTTTCCCTCCATGTACGCATGCTGGTTTCTGTGCAGTGGAGATCCGCTCGTGGCCACTTGTTCTCTTATCAGTCTATCTAGTATCTTTTCAAGGGTCTTCAGTAAGAACGAGGAGAGGCTTATACATCTGAAGGATTTGGCTTCTTGGTACGTGGCCTTTCCCGGTTTTGGTATGAACACCGCTCTTACTTCCCTCCATCTCTTTGGTATGTAATTCATTCTGATGCTGTAGTTGTATAGCGCCAGAAGATCGTCGCCTATATATTTTAAGGCTGCTTGGATCATTTTTGGGAAGATGTCATCCAGTCCAGCGGCTTTGTATGGCTGGAATGATTGGACACTCCACATTAAATGCTCTTTGGTGATAACTGTCCCCTCCTCCGTCTCCGTCTCCATTGTTGGGTACGTGTCGGTGGACCTCTCATGATCCTTGTATTCTTCGCATTCTGGGAAGTGTGTATTGAGCATCAGTTCCAGAATCTTTTCCGGGTCAGATATCAGTTCGTCCCCGTTCTTAATGCTGCCTAGTTTGCAGGTGTTGTTTTTGGGGAACATCTTCGCTAGCCTTGCTGCGTCGGGGTATTTCTCTACCCCTTCACAGAAGGTCTTCCAGCTATTCCTGTTCTCCCTTTTGCAGTCCTTTTTGAATGCGTTTCTTTCCATCTTGTATTTCAGCCAGCTGTCCTCGTCGCCCTTCCTTTGGGCTATCCTGAGGGCTCGCCGTGTCTTTTTCCTCTTTTTTTCCAGTGCTTTTGTCCACCATGGTTGTCCCTTTCCTGGTATTATTTCCTTCAGTGGGTATGCCTTATGGTATGCCTCTCTCAGGGCTTCAGCCAGGCGATTGGTTTCTCTCTCTATGTCCTCTCTGTCCCTCAGTAGGTTAGGGTCGATTGGACTCCATCTTTCGATTTGTTGTGCATATGTTGCCCAATCGGTCTTCCTCGCATTTCTTGTTAGGGTCTTCTCGATCTTGGCCCCCAGTTTGAAGGTTATTCTTCTGTGGTCCGATTTCGAGTCCCTTTTGTCTACTGTCCAGTCTGTTATGTGCTGGCTTATCCTGTCGGATGCGATGGTTATGTCCAGCACCTCTTCCCTGGCCTTGGTAACAAACGTTGGTGTGTTGCCTTCGTTTAGTATATCAAAGCCTGCTGAGCTAATAAAATCTAATAGTAAGTCACCTTTATCATTGCAGTCCGTGCTACCCCACACCACATGATGGGAGTTAGCATCGCAACCTAGAATAATAGGAATGTTCTTACCGTTATATTTTCTTGTTATTTCTTCCATTTCTGGTGTTGGGGGTTTGTAGTCCACTTCGCTTGGTATGTATGCGGAGACTAGAAGCACCCTCTCTTTGCTGCCTGTGTTTAACTGGATTGTTGCTGTGGCGCTAGCTAGGTCACTGTAACAATCTGCCTTTATTATGCCTAACGATCTTGCACTACTGCTGATGTATATACATGCCCTGGGAGTTAACTCACCGCTTTCGTGGTAGATGATTTCTCCTCCCAGGGATCCGAGCCCAGAGATACGTCCTTTGACAGCGTATGGCTCTTGCAGGAGTGCGATGTCTATTTTCTCATCCACCACATGTCTGCAGAATTCGATCATGGCATCGCGGCAGTGGTGGAGATTTACTTGAACTATTTTTATTTTGTGTGTGTGTTTTTGTGGTGTGTTGTTGTTCGTGTTCATATGTTAGTGTTTTTGTGATTGTGTGTTTAGTGTGTGTCTATTGTCCCCCCCCCCCCCCCACATCTTGCTACGAGGGCGGGGTGCCCCCCAGCCAGTGCGGTTGCAATAATGCAACGCTCTGCGGGGGGGTCCCGTCTCTACGTAGCACAGGGAGGGGGTGAATTGTGACGGTCTGTCCCGGGAGTATCTGTCGGCGGGGTGTGAGACTGTCTGTCGGGTCCTCCTTTGAGGATTCCGGCGCGACACCCCGTTTCCCGCCTTCAGGTTTTGCCCTCTCTGTGTTTGGCGCTTGTTGTGTGGTGCTTGGGTTCGGACACTGCTGGTACGGTCTGCCTTCGTCAGTGGTCCTCCTCTGCGGAGTGTTCAACTGGACGTTACTGCCGCTTTCAACAGGCTCCCCCTCCGGTGTTACATTGTGTGTAGGTAGACCTGGGGGCTCTTCAGGGGCTTGGTTAGTGGGTCCTTTTCCCATAACTCGGGCATACACCTGTGTGGCTTGATAGTTGAGCCACACATGTTCTTTTGCGCCTTCTTCGGGGACCCCTACCACTAGTCGCATCCCCAGGGGCATCGCCTCCTTCCGGATGAGGGTCCACTCGTCTATCTTCAGGTCTGCCCGGTGCCCATTTTGTAGTTTGATTAGGCCCAGTGGGTCTAGGCGTTTCCCCACCACGTTTCCGGGCAGCCAGATGGACATCTTGTGTGCATCTAGCCTTCTTGGTGTAAGCTGGACCCCATTGAATTCTCCGAGGTCGCAGCTCAGCAGCCATCTCATCGCCCCCTCGTTAATCGGGCTCACTAGGAAGTAGCCTTCGGCTACCAATCCCGACGCCGAGAATGAGAGGTCGAGACTACTCACTCCACTTATGGCTGCTTCCTCGATCTTGTCCACAAGCCTTATTCTTATCTCCGCAGCCGTGGCTTCATCCATCTCCGAGCCATCTCCCCGCAGGATAACTACGGAGAGGTCACTTTGGCCTGTTGTAGGCCTCCGTGGTCCCTCACTCCGCGGGTCGGGCCTTGCCCGTTTTGGTGGCCGCTGCTGCGTCCTTTCTTCAGGGTCTGTCCCCTGCCTCTTCATCTTGGTGGCTTTCGACCTAACCTCTGCGCCCCCTGATGTGGATGTTGCCACACCAGTTGACGTTCTAGGTTCAGTTAGGCCTGCCCTTTCTTCTATCTTCTTTCTACGTACTCGGTCTCTCCTCCTTTTGGCTCTTGAGACCCATACGCGTTCATTTTGTTGCGAGCTTGTTTCCCCCATGGCTGTAAGGTCGTGCCCGACAGTCTCTAATGAGGGTCTGTCAAGACGGCGCTGTACGCTTGGGGTCTTAGTTTTGGGGTTTGTGTGCGCTAATGTGCCCCCCCCAGAATACGAGGGGCAGCCTGGACCACTTAGTGATCCAGGGAGGGATTCTCCGGCGTTGCCGGTACCCTCCTGGGGTAGTTTTTCCTTTTCATTTGCGCTCATTTTTATGGTTTGGCGGTCCGGGATTGCCGGAAAGGGATATATTATATGATGTATACTTAAGATTACATGTATAAATAGGACAAATACATATATAGTTTATTTAAAATAGATACATAAAACCCATACATAAATAAACAAGTGCCACTCTTTTAGGAGGTATTTAGTGCCCCTTGGCCTGTGGTGACCTGGTCGGGTTAGTTAACCGCCGCCCGTTGTTCGGCGTTGTTGCTCAATTAGCACCACCCGGGGGACACGTGTAGGGTGGGCCTAGGAATAGGTGGTAAATCCTACGGACGTTGAGCAACCCTGTCACCCCCCTTAATTAACTTTAGTTTATTCACGAATAATTGAAAAACAAAGCTGTGAACAAAAATATAATTTTGTCCACAGCCCGCAAAGCCTAAGATCAAGCATGACTGGTACCAAACAGATGCTCAAGTTGTCATCACCATACTGCTCAAGAACGCACCCAAAGATAAAGTTAAAATTAACTATGGAGAAAGAAGCGTAAGTATATATTATTTCTTTTAATGTAACCTAATTACTTGGAGTATTACAATATGCTTAATTTTACGACATTAGTGATGCTAGATCACAGATTTTGGGCCGAATTTTTGTTTGGTGCTATAAATCCTATGTATCTTATATATAAAATTCTCGTGTCACAGTTTTCGTTGCCATACTCCTCCGAAACGGCTTGACCGATTTTGATGAAATTTTGTGGGCATATCGGGTAGGTCTGAGAATCGGCCAACATCTATTTTTCATACCCCGATTCGCGTTAACCGACATCCACGCGGGCGGAGCCGCGGGCGACAGCTAGTAATGTATAAGGATTAATAATATAATACCTATATATCCAAATAATTCTCGATGACTCTTACTTCACCTTACAATGAGGTCAAAAAGTGCATTGCAAGGGGCAGATGGAGCCCCAAAGAGTCTAATAAATGGTATGGTAACTGCAATGCTTTGATATCGCCTTTGGGTTGTGGAAGTCAGATGGCAGTTGCTTCATAGGAAATATTGAAGTTTAGCCAAGCCTGCGAGCTATCCAAGCTGAAAGTTTCGGATGCAACTGGGATTAACGCGATGAGGAGGGCCAGACCGAGAGTGATGGACCTGGGTCAGCCGGGGTGCGAGGGATAAGTCGCATGACAACCTTACCTAGCACTACGACCCAGAGATGGAGTGCGGTTTAGTATGTTCGGGGAGGTTATGTCGGATATCCGTGTCGGGAATCCGTGGGGATTTACCGCACGTAAAAAAAAAAGGATTAATGCTATGAAGAAGAAGAAGAAAACAGAAAATGCATCAATGAATTATTTATAACTTAGCTAGCTTATGCCCATGGCTTCACCCAAATAGAATTTTGGTCCCGTTTCTGCATAGGGACCACCCTTGGTATTACTTATTTGCGGGAATTATTATTTATTATTATTAAGCCCATGTGTTATTCCAGGTAATAATCTAAACCTGTAACAAATTTCAGCCAGAGCCATTGAATTGTTAGCGTTACCTGTTGGTATCTCTCTTCCACAGTCCTATACAACTGAATCTGCTGAATATAATGTAAAAATTTCTCTTTTCCAGCTGTCTATTACTAGTGCTATCCCTGACTCTGAGTCGGAATACAGCATGGAACTGGACTTAGCCCATGAAATAGAACCTAGCATGTGCACGCATGTAGTGAGTCCCTCCAAAATTGAGGTAAAACTTAGGAAGAAGGAGGGTTTGAGATGGGCGCAGTTGGAGGGCGAAAAGGGCGAGGAAAAAATAAAGGCTATACCACAAGGTAAGAAAATAGAGATAATGACTGGCAAATAGGTTGACAGATGAAACATGTAATTGCACTGGGAAAATCGGAACCCTAACTTCGAGGTGTAAGCTTCAGATGTAACCAGGATTATTGGTAGGATGAAAAAGAAGTGTTGTTATTGTTAAAATAAATCTGCTGGAAAAAGCCAACTCCGGACTTGAGGCCTTTTTTTTATACCATTTAGGTGGCAGACAAGCACACGGAAGGGTCAAAAATAGGCCTATGGACGTTTGCAACACCAGGGGTATCACAATCATGCTGCCGACCGATGATGATCATGATAGGCATTGTCATTATATTTTATTAGTAAAACATACTGTTACGAGCGTGGGGATCGGTTTAAATAGAAAATGCGAGGACAACCGTTGAAAACAGATTTTATTCAGCTGCACTTAAATTACAGCAAAGCGCCTAGAAATTCAAAACTTCTTCCTTACACAATACACAGTCAGTATAATCGCACTGTATCGCTTCGCACACTTTATCGCTATGATCGCTTCGAATACTAGTCGTAGACTAACTAACTTGAGCGGAGGCTGTTAGCTCGCCTTTTATATCGGGCGCGGCCGAGTAGCGAAAGATCGAGAAAAGACAGGTACGTTCTGAAAAAGACAGGAACTTTCTGGAAGGTTCTATTGGGTCTTGTGTCTCTTTCTAGCCTGACGTCTCGTTCTATTCATTCGATTCCTTCTAGAACAGTGACGCCAAGGCATGCTGTCTCTTTTTATAGTGCCGTCCCGCTCACTCCTATGGAGATTTGGCCATATATTGAAGTGGCCAAGCGCCGGGCGTAGCAATACATTGATATGACAGGATTTTTTAACAATGTAAAACAACATGGTTATTTCATATTGACGTCAAAAATAATTCTACTTAAGCTAAGTTTACAACCGCTTCTGCTGGTGAAGAAAACGGCGCAACAAACCACTGTCAATTGTAGTATGACCACGCATTAAGTAGTCATGATCAATCAGGGTTTGTTTTAGTTCTGCTTTACTGAGTGAAGCACAGAAGTATTAACTATGTATAATTTTCTTATTAACAGCGGTTATAGATGCGTCCGGACCGGCAAAGCCACCAAAACTATTTAGAAAAGACTGGGACAAAATTGAGAAGGATATTAAGAAAATGGTAAGTTACTATATCTCCACTAATCTCCAGTAAACTTATAGTAACTAATGACAAAGTTAGAGCGAGGTCCCCTTAGTTTGTTCCGCTGCGTTGCATCGGACTGAGCTTTTTTATCTTGTTGGTGGCAAAATAAAAGTAACAAAAGAACACGTTTGTTTATATCTGTGGCCGCGAACTAGCTTAATCAGCCATTCAATTAACTGCCTAGGCAAGTAACTAAACGGCGCCATTCAATTAACGGCCTGAATGGTGTTCAGCCATTTAATTAAACAGCTGGGCAAATATAGCTTGGATCGATGGATACTAGCGTAGTCATTTAATTAAACAGTTAATAAAATGACTTATAGTAGGGGAGCCCACGAGGCTAAATGGGGATTTACTCGAGCGTCGTAGAGACCTATTGAGATGCAAAGCTTAGATGATAAGAAGAAAAAAATGTTATATGATTTATACCTTTACATCGGTGGGGGAAGCGGCTATCGATTTTTAAATATGTAAAAAAAAACTGTTACATGGACATCCTCGAGCGCGTCAGATATTGATAGCATCAATGCCCTACGTATTTTTAATAATGTACGTATGTTAATCTGATCGTTTGCATGATGCGGGTGGTTGGATTTAAGGGTTGAAAATGAAAAAAAAAAACTATCAAGCGCGTCAGATTTTCTAAGGGAGTGTTAACTGCACCAAAAAAAAGCTCTCATTCACTAATCTGACGATTTCGATGGGACGCAAACTCGCGGCCATTTTCATAATATGCAAAAAAAATTCGCCATTTTGAAATAATCAAGCGCGTCAGATTAAGATATATATGGTTCATCTTTATGTTCTAAACGTACTGTCTCATAATCTGACGATTATCTAGAGGGATCCGCCTGATCTGACAAAAAAAATTTAGAAAAACGGTTCACCTTAAAGGCCATCCCTGCAACTTCCCGCTAATTCCATTCCTGAGCGCTTAAAATTGTACTTATGACATTTTTGAGCTCAAAATATAATTTATGTGATATTTTGAGCTCGCTGAGTGCAAAGAAATAATATTTCTATGCATTTGAGCTCTCCCAGCTCGAAAGTTTGATAGAAGTTTCATAGAACACTATTTTTGGAATTTTCAAACCGCAATAACTTTTGAATGGATCAAGCAATTTTCACGCGGTTGGCGGCATTCGACGCAATTTTATCTTCCTCATACGTAATTTTGCAATTTTAATTGATCGAACCACAAATTTCGGAGTAATCACGAAAAAATACTTTTTTGGGTTTCTTTCGTTCACGATATCTCTCGGACGAATCAACCGCTTTTGACCAGCTTGGTGGCGATCGACGTGGTTTTTCAAGCTCAAAGGCGGATAAGTTTTTGAAATTGATCAATAAAGCCGGTTAAAACTTATTCCAAAAAAACCACTTTCAAAAAAAAAATATTACTTTTTTTGAGATTTTTCAAAATTTCTCAAAATCTAATTTTAAGGGAAATATTTAGAACGCCGTTTATCATATGTTCCTCGAGACTTTCGGATAACCGGCTTGCTCCGACGATATTTCAAAATATTTACACATTTTTTAAATGTTTCTACAGTAAATTTAATTGTTTTTTGTAAGGTACTTTCACCACAAAATACACATTTCAAATTAATAGCACTCATATTAGAGCTGTTTTACATAAAATAAAACAGTTATTATATGCCGAAAGAAAGACAGTATTTAATTGAAGAAGCTGTCTGTGATTTTTAGCATTTTTAGCGTAAATATGGTTCAAATCTTACCTGAATATCTTACTTTCGACTTTTAGTTACGTATTTCAAACTCACCACTGGCAACAGCACATCTCTATGACATATCATAGATTCATAGGGTCTTCTCGCCAGCAAGGACCTTGCTCGAATACTGTCTTTCTTTCGGCATATAATAACTGTTTTATTTTATGTAAAACAGCTCTATTATTTGCCTTCCAGAAAGACAGTATTTAATTGAAGACCTGTTTGGTTTCTGCTGGTGATGGTAACTGTAACGCTATGTGATAATACTTAAAACGGTAGGTATTATTAAGGGTATGAATGAAAAAGGATGCCTTATTATAATTATAACCATAATGGAATGTTTAGACAAAAAAGCCACGAAGATGTAGCATGCTATATCATATATATAACATTAAACTTAATTACCTAAACGAGACTTGATTTTCTCAACTTAAAATCTATGCTATAGGCATGTTTACAAACCAACCTCTGAAGGTCACTGCGGATCGAAACCTACCTGAAGCCGCATCCATGTGTACTGCATCTAGGAATAGACACTAAATTGTGTCCCGGTAGTTGCTCTTACAGCAGCTCTGATTGAGATAAAACAACTAGTTACATTAGTATTTGAAACTGCAGAGTTGAGTATATTGTAGCACAAACAGGCGTTCTGGTGTTCTGATATTAGCACCTGAACTGCCTATGCTATCTACCATCAGTTTTAGAATGTATTATATAATAAATTCTGTTCTTTACATATTTTTCTCTTCTTCTGTGAAGATACTGCAAGATGTATCTAGTAAATGAACTTACGCGCTAACCTGATTGTAGCTAGAAGCATAATAATTGCAACTCTTCTAGAATTCTTAAAAAAGAGCTGTTATATTGTACTGAAACTGGAAATTAAAGTGTGATTTGGGTATCCTATCATTTCCCATGGTATGGGTTACTAAGGGATACGGCTGTTTACCAACCAATAGTAGAAATCAGCCAATGATTCTCCATTTGAGCGCAACAGACTCGCTCCATGTTATATGGAAATGAAAAATGTACATAGTATGGGTGTCAAATAATACATCTCTGCCTCCCCTTTGGAGATCCACATGCATGAATGTATTAACATATGCCATCTAGGGGAGTTAATGGCCTAAGGTTTGACTAAAGCAGTAGCTTCTAGGACTTGTTGAATGAATAAGTCCTTAGAACAATTGTCTACATTTGTAGCACAATATGCTGAGACTGCAGATTCCACTATAAAGAACTGCAGATCTTAATTGTTAAATTAATCGAATTGTAAGCAAAAGGTAAATAAATTTATTTATGTTTAAACCAAGATATCTGGGATACCAAGCACCACCCTGGCCCTATAACATGAAAGAATGTCAGTGAAAATGCAATATATAACCCATAGTTTCAGGGTTACCCTGTATGCGCAGACTATAGATCAAAGTCTATAGAGAAAGAAATGGCCCTTACAACTTGGCATAAAAGTAGGTATTACTTGGTTGATATTTCTATAGACTAACCGCGGTAGTCTAGTGGTATGGGTAATGGACTGCTGAGACGAGGTCTCGGGTTCGATCCCAGGTTTTCCTTGGCACACCCCGATGAATTTTCGATGCTTTTCGAAGTTATGTGTGTATTTATCGCAGGTTTATAAGTGCCCAGTTAATGGCAATAGGCTCGCCACCTATTACATTGGGACCTAAACATAAACCGGCGAAATGTGGGTGCCAGCACCTCTGCCTACCCCTTCGGGGATAAAGGCGTGAGTTTACGTTATGTTATGTTATTTCTATGGATTTCATAACATCCATTGACAGTTTAGACTCATATATAAAGCATATTTCGAGTCTCTACAGAATATCAACCACATAAAAGCCAAAGTGTTAAAACATGTATGTATTGAGAGTGGTCGTCCACCAACTACAACTCAATAACTCCCTTTCTTGTTTATTCCAGTACTTTATTTGTTCCCCCCCCCCCCCCCCCCCCTCTTTAAGCAGGATAACCTCCCAGTCCCTGATGAGGGCCTGTTAGAATCTTCCGCAGATTCTTTATTGGTAAGGGTCCATTCAGGCTGTCAATCTGAGATTGACCAGCCCAGTACTCATCCCACAGTAGGGCTATTTAGAAAGTGTTGTCTCTTGTCATTGTTTAAGGATCTTCCGCAAATCCTTTATTGACAAGACTTAGTGGTAAGCTCTCAATCTAAGATCGACCAGCCTAGAGTACTGTTTAGATGGCCCAGCCACTGAGGTATTAACTGGGTGGAGGAAACGTCAATCTCAACTGATAGTTCCAGTCTGACTTAAAGCTTTGCAAGTCCTCGAGTTCCACATTCTATAGGACAATGGGTGAGTCCCTTGATCTGAAAGGGTTGGGGGTGACATGCCGTCAGTAATGAACTGCTCGATAAATTGGAAAGTTTTCTGGACACCTCTACGGGTTAAGGAGCAAGTGCTCCTTTTTGGTCCAGTTGGATGCTGTCTGACTTGACCAGTAGCACTTTTTGTACATAAGTAAAGCTGCTTAAAATTGCATCATATTGGAGTGCCACTTTTTGTTGGTCTAACTCCATTTGCTTGACAACATAAAGTTGTTCAATAGCATTTCCTAGTCCACGACCATCACGTTTGTAGTGAGTGGTCACCTTTTTGACTGAGTGTCCCTTGTGCGCTGTGGTCCCCACTCCTGAGCTACCACTGTAAATCGCACCGCACTAGGGGATAAAGAGCCCTTTTTACCCTGTTTGAAGCAATTGCATCCTGAGACAATAAAGTTGTACATAGACCTCAGGTTAACTTTAGAGTACCTTGCAACTATAGTAGAGTCAACAGCAAAAGTGGTTAATTAGAAGTTTCATTTATTATTCATTTTTTCTCTTCCTAAAGTAATCACCATTATGAAATACATTAACTTTGTTCTCTAAACATTATACAATTACTTATACATCAACTACATTGATACATTACTAGGTAATTCAATGTAGATTTTGTACATATATTTATTCTTCTTTTGCTGTTGACCTTTGCTTGGAGTCAAGTCATATTTGGTAAAATTTTGATAAATAAAACACTTATCTAAAGTAGACTGGAAATTAATGTTCCAAGTGATTCAAGGTGGATTGATCTTTGGAATTTACCTAATTCACCTATCAGTTTGACTTTCCTATTCCTTTCATTTGACATTCCCTTTATATTCAAGAACCAAAATATTATTATGGGACCATTAAGATGGCATTAAGGAGATCAAAATAAAAGAATATTGATGATTTATTTAGCAAAAAAGGACCATGGCTGTGACTTGTTTCCAAAGGATTTCCGCAATCCAATTAGTTGTCGTTGCAATGGTGATGATGAGGGGCCCAAAGGGAGGGCTCTTAGATAGGAAATTTCTTTCCTTATAGGTATTTTGCACAGGAGCCTTCTGTGAGATCATTTTTTTGCATAGATGAAGAACTGCCTGGTACAATTCTTGTCATTCAATCTTCCTGTTGTAGGAATTGAACCCCATCTATTTGGGTGATCAACTGTTATGTTAAGTTCAAATTTTATTAAAATTGTGAGCGAGAAGGAGCTGTTTCTCAAAATCTAATTTGATTCCTGTTTGAATTATTTATTCAGGTGCCTATTACTTAAAATACTTGGAGTCGCTAGATTCCTTACGAGTGACACCTGTAAATCTCTTAACTTTCCTGTCTTAGGCATGGTGATCATGCTTGGCAGGTTGCAGTCCAATGTAATTTAAATGTTAAAATCTTGGTCTATTAAGATAACATGCATTTATGGTTACTACCTACTCTTCCTTTCAGATTTAGAGTGTGAACTAGAACTCTCTTTTTTAGTTTTACGGTATAACTTATAATATAATATTTATAGTTAGTCTTGGTTACAACTTATAACTTGTGACATCCTGAAAAATTCTACTGATGGCATAAGGATGTAAGAATCCAGTCACTAGACACTCTAGTCTTCTTCTCTATTAACCTACCAGGCCTTGGAATGTTATAGATTGCTATAACATTTTGTAAGATAGTTTCATGTTAATGCTATGTTAGACAAGCCTGCTATCAACTGATCAGTGCCTGCCATAATCATTACTTTTATTACGGTAACATTTGTTGATCAATCACACATTAAATAGGTGACGAAAGTGGCCAGTAAACTTATATATATGATAGTCTATATATCAAGTGTCTGCCGAGCTAGTATTGTCTGAATGACTTAAATTGCTGGGGAGTTACAATCTTTTTGAATGTTGAGGAGTCAGCCAAGCAACGATTTAAGTTTTATGTATATCAGTAACTAATGAGTGTCTTGGATTTTATTACCAATTCCAACAGGTTAATTCTTTGGTGTAAACCTTATCTTATTGTGAAATTTAAGTCTAAGTTACGTACTTATGTGGGTTCATCTCTCGAACACGTTTCGACGTGATTCGACCGGTTGAACCGCTTATTCGGGGATGGCGAGGTAAAGCTATCCTGATCTTCCGAAGATGAGGAACTGCCTTCGGATTTATAAGTACTTCGTTCTCCCTCCGGAGCAACGATCTGGAGCACTCTCGCTTGCCTCTGCGGTATTCATTTAGTATGGTACAATATCTACTTACCGAAGTTCTCAGCAAAGAAACTTCACTAAAATAATATACCTTGCAATTATTTATGTAGCACTGTACACATACAAACGGTAAAAACAACATAATTACTATGTAATTCACTTTTTAAGAACTTTTTTCTTGACTTGAAAATTTTTACACCTTACGCGGTAAAAATCACAAAACGCTATGAATCTATGATATGTCATAGAGATGTGCTGTTGCCAGTGGTGAGTTTGAAATACGTAACTAAAAGTCGAAAGTAAGATATTCAGGTAAGATTTGAACCATATTTACGCTAAAAATGCTAAAAATCACAGACAGCTTCTTCAATTAAATACTGTCTTTCTGGAAGGCAAATAATAATTATTTATAAACTTTAATTCACACAACTAATATTAAAATGTCATGACAATCATGGCGTCATGGCAACAGAAACCAGAGTGGGGACGGAGTGAGAGAGTAATAGATAGAGAAAGAGTGAGAGAGGAATAGAAACGCGGAGAAGGAAATGTAGGCATCACGCAGCTGCACGCATTTACCTTTATCGACGAATTTTTGTTATTTCGGCTCGCGGAAATCGTCAGATTATAAATTTTTCATTATTCTTGAATTATTTCCTTCAAAATAAAAAAAAGTTTAGCTACGCTCGAGAATGTCGAGATGACGTTTTTTTTTTACAACTTTGTTGCCCTCCCCTTTTTTTACGTCACTCTCAAATTGTCAGATTAGTGGAATATACACTTTTTAGGATGTAATTAACTCACCCTACCTTAATCTGACGCGCTCGAGAATTTCTGATGGTCATTTTTTTTTTACTAACCTGATCCTGTATCCTTCACGGGCGGCCTTATATATGGGCCTCATGTTTTGTGGAGGTACTTAACCGGGTACAAGGTATCCCCCTGTATATTAATCTGCCGCGCTTTAGTAAATCCCGAAATCCCCGCTTGGGCTCCCCTACCATTATTTCGGCATGGTTATAAAATAACCCCGAAGGCTTCATGCGGGAGCTTCTCTATTTTATTTCGAGGTAGTGCCCCATCTTACGATTGGTCTAAGCATTAGCCAATCAGGTTATTAAAATGATCTAACAAACGACACGACTGAATATCATTCATGCCGTTAATTGAATGGCGCCGTTTAGTTAACTGCAAAGGCTGAATTGTGACTCAGCTGCGACGACATGCGCGTCAATGCAATGCAGGTGTAACATACAGTGTGTTGTTCCGATGCGACGAAACGAAGCGCAACGCGCAAGTGGGGCTTCGCTCTTAGAGTTTCTATATACGCAGTCTCTATGTCGCGACAGTGGTGAATACGGTCGCTATGCAGGAGGTGCGGGTTTGATTCCCGCTCAGTGCAAATATTATGCATGAATATGGGAATTTGCATTGTCCTGGTCGTGCCTCGGAGAGCACTTTAAGTCGTCGAACCTGGTTAAGAGCATGAGAATCGTGATATAGGGAAAATGGGTGACCTAACTTACACAGAAGAGCTCATCGTCCTTCCGTCCAACCGCTCCCCTCTGGCAGTAGTAGTAGAAGTATAGCTTCTATAGGGCTTCTCTGTTGTCTGTACTGTGACTTTCAAGAGACATTTTTCTCACAATGATCTTTTATGCAGTTGAGTTGAGGGATGGAGCTATACAAGGTGTAAAACTTCGGGCCTTGGAGTGACGGGTGGAGCCGCCTGTCACCCTAGCAGAATCAGGCCTCGGCGGAGTCTCCCTATACCGGGGGTGAGTTGGGGACAACCTCACCTTCGGCCTAGCTCAACAATCCATAGATGGCGTGCGGTTTAGTCGGTTCAAGTTCGACGTAACCTCCCCCTCCGGCTTCGGAGGGGGGAGGGGGGCATATCCGTGGGGATTTCCCGCACCTAAAAAAAGGGTGTTCTTTATCTATATGACCTTTATTTCCTTCAAACATTATATTTTGTTATTGTGTTTTTTTTCCTTCTCATTCTGTATCTTGTTTATGGTTAAATAAATATTTTATTCGTCTTTCTTCTACTCCCTGCAGTTCGAGGCCGCGAGTACGTAGTGGTTGGCCCACTGAATCTCAAATTTAGACCGGCGATTCTCTCTCTATCATGCTTGCTGACTCCACTATATCATTTCTTCTTTGTTGTACAGGAAGAAGAAGAGAAGCCAGAAGGTGACGCGGCGCTCAACGCTCTCTTCCAGCAGATTTACGGAGAAGGATCTGATGAAGTCAGGAAGGCGATGAATAAGAGCTTCGTAAGTAGCTTTTTTTTTGTTAATGTTTGCTCATGTTTACCAGTGGCAAGAAGGTGAATGAATAAATGAACAACTTATTTATTTATGACCCTTCCTTGCATAATTATACAATGGTAACCATAAAGGTGATATGGGCTTTAGCTATTTACATTTAGTGTATTCCTGACTCTGAAACTAAGAAAACCTGTACTATCAGAGTCCCTATTACCCAATTCATGCCGGCTTCCCTTTTGGAAATGTTTACCCTTAGCACTGATGCTTAGCCATGCCATCTCTACTGGATGACGTCACAGTTAGGGGGAAATCTGTTCAGTATGAAGGACCAGTAACCATACTATCGCAACCATACTATCGCAACCAAACATTCCCATTTATGATATTAACTAGCTGACCTGACCCGGCTTCAACCACACAACACACACACACCCCACACACGCACACGCACACGCACGCACGCAATAAATGGTCTATCCAACACAAATATTTTTTCAATTCGAACCAGTAGTTCGTGAGATTAGCGCATTCAACCAACAAACCAAACAAACATAAACTCTTCAGCTTCATAATATTAGTATCTATAGATTCCATTTTTATTAAGAATACCACTAATATCCTAACATCACTTACAGGTGGAGTCCGGTGGCACTGTCCTTAGTACCAACTGGGACCAGGTCGGCAAAGATAAAGTGGAGATGAAACCGCCAGATGGAGTCGAATTCAAGAAGTGGGACTAAGTTACGGAAGATATTGGAATGTGGATATAGCTGAGGGTAGTTGGATAATAGGCCTACCATAAATCTTCTTTTACATCCTAGCTTTAGAGCGTTTTCACATTTATCCCATATCGGTGTCGGGACGCCGATAGCCGACACCATGTGCTATTTTCATATATATCCGACAAAATCGGCCCGACACGGCCATTTGCTTGAAAGCACAGACTAGTTGGGGATGCTAGGGATGAAATGGATAGGAAAAACGTGCAAGCGACTTATCGACCTTATTGACATGGCACAGTATTGAGTTTTTTCTTTCTTATATTCAACACCGTCATCAATTAACACGAAAAAACACGTAACTAAGAAAATGTCATTTAGGTCGAAAATTGCTCGCAGTCGCTATTTTAGTCTCTTTGTGATCCGATATCGGGCTAACACAGTGGTGTTGGCTCCTATAACCGATATCGGGCCGGACAATGTGAAAGATAGATACATATGTCATACATTTGACTTCCTCGTATATCTGATGTCGGATATCAGACAATGTGGAAAGGCTCTTAATCCCAGCCGCATTTGAAGCTTACACCTCGGAGTCCGGGGTAACTGCGGGTTTGGCTGAACATCGGTTTTTTCCGTGAAGCGAGTGCCATGTCTCCACAACCCATTGGATCCTACCATGATCATACATCGGTAATCCGAAATTTCGGACTGTAGTTTCGTGTAATTGGTACTAGAAAATGCACACGTGATGATGACTACATTCTAACATCACACCGCTCGTCATAGGCAGGGAATTCATGCTCACAAGAAACAGTATGGTGTGAAAGGAACTTCATCCCACGCAAGCTGTGGAATGAACTACCTGTTGTGGTTTTCCCAAGCGTGTAGTCGCTGGGGTTCTTCAAGGATATTAGAAGAATTTTTCAGGGTCGGCAGCGTGAGTGTAACGTCCATCAGGTTAGCCGTATCTCATCAAAATCAAATTGAAATGCAAGAGTGCGTGAGTAAGGCTAACCGCTTAACTTTAGGTCGCCCGTATCGTAGTTTACCTACTTATTAGTAAAAAAAACTAATATAATATGTTAGTAAGCTCTCTAAACAATTCTTAGACATATATGTATGAAAGAATGGGGTATTTGACAACATTAAAAAAATACTAGAAATAATGGTCATCCTATCAGATAATAGCGTAAAAAGACATTTAAAACTATAAATTAAACTAAAATAAGCATATTTTTTGAGAATTTCGCTTAAAACAATCTAATATTTTTTCGAATTTTTATCTGTGACGAAAACGCTTTGTGATCGATCACAGCACTGCTGACGTCACACGCAAGTAAACACGGCTTTGTGACAGAACAGAACAGAACAGAAACAAACAGTTTTTGTGGATTATTTATAGACGTATTTGTACATTGTGCAACTACACACCATTTATACACCATTTTATTCACAATGTTTGAAGAAAAACTTTATTATTTACTTTGACTTCACTGCTTTAAGGTTATACAAACGTCACGTACATACAAGGCGACAGCGTTATTCGCGCGTTTTTGAAAATTTAAACGTTAACATCGATTTTTTGATAAAATCCGTTGTTTTTTTTTTTTTGAAATATCGATGTAGTGTGCATATTATATGCTAAGGAATAATTTAAAATGGTTTTCCAAAATTTGTCAAATACCCTATTGCTTGTAAGGAACAAAACACCGACATAATACAACCCTCGGCTATATCCATGTATTATTAATTATGATTAATATATTTCATAATAAAATTATATCATAAGTAGGTTTTATATGTTAATCTTTGCGAGTTACTATTATTAATTGGACAGGGAATTATATGTTGGAATGGTTTTACCCGTTTAAATGTAAAACTGGATGGACTGAGATTATTAATAAACGTCGTGAAATAATTGTGTATTAATTTATTTGTTTTATTAATAAAATATCTTTTCACCTGGTAACCAGCAAGGGAGGATCCTCCAAGCCTTTTCCAACAAGGTTGAGGTTGGCTTTTCAACGATTCGGTCGAGCTTCGATATTTGCAGTAAAACGACTGCCACTGACCTCCACAACCCACTGGCGATATAGAAGTATTGCCGTTAAACCAGTTGTTAGACTTTTTCTCCAACTACCCGTAACGACTGTCATAGATGTTCGTATGGCAACCGGGACCGACAGCTTAACGTGCTCTCCGAGACACGGTAATATCCAGACTGATGCAAATATACTTATTTATGCATAAGTACAAATATTGGCACTGAATGGGAATTGAACCCGCGCCTCCTGCTTAGTTCCTCCTCCCGCAAAGAATTCTCGAAGCTGTTATTTTTAAATAAAATGAGATATTTGTAAGTATATAGCATTTAATTACTAAATAGGTACATCGATATAAGAAATGATTTCATAGCAGTAATTTGGTGACTTAAAAATACTAATACTGTAAATATATTTGTTCGTAAATGTGTTGCATATTGGATGATTACACTATCATATACATATAACAAATATACAGTTGGGTATGTAGGCCTAGTGGAGCACACACACACAAAGGGGATTCCAGTGCACAAAAAATTCATACGAATTCCCGGGGGATCCCAGTGGACGAAAAAATCCTATATAAATCCACCAGGGGACCCACTCGACAAGGGGATCATCTCACAATAATGACTGAAATTCCACTTCATCACTCCAAGGTTTGCTGGAAGAAAACTCAACATTGAGTAGCTCACCTTTGTTCAAAAATATCCTTTTACAATTAGTTATGAAAATGTTTATGTGTTTAATAAAAGATATTTATGAATGAATAGTGTGCGTTCGCGCAGCGGAATGTTGTTGAATTTAAAGATTTTAATTATGCAGATATTTAATTTAGTGTATGACGTCGTGTAATTGTGTATGGTAAAAAAAAATTTGTGCATGCAGCCATTGTGGAGAAATTCGCTAAAAAATGATTCCGCTGGGCGAACGTTGTCCTGGCGGAACTTTTTTCTAATCCATGGACTTAGAAGAAAAGAAATGTGTCCAAAAATTAGTGTGTATTTGTGTGTAATTGTGTATGTATGAATAAAATTAGTGCATGCATAAACTTCGGAGAAATTCAAGTTTCCGCTACGCGAACGTTTGGCCATTAGCTAGTTTTCATATAAAGCTCTTATATAGAGAGCTGTAGATTTTTGCATAGGTTGTTTTGAATTTGTTTAAATTTGTTTAAAAAACAGGTTTAGAAGAAATCGTAGGGTTTAAAAGATACAAATATAAACGTGAAATACGCTCATTAGGTTTTAGTTCGTGAAGTAGCCACTTTGGGGTCTAGATTTTCACGTTTATACAAACCTTGTAAGTGTCTGCAACATGTTGCCAAGTATCAATGATGGTTCGTTAGTAATTAATGAGTTATAGGACAATTTACCATGAATAGACCACTGTTTGCAAAGCAGTCAAATATCAAGACGTTCTAAAGTAATTGCATAGTAAAATGTATTCCAATAAATTAGTGTATTAATTGAACTACTCACATGCAAAATTTCATCTTCTTAAATTCAGTAATTAAAGAGAAACAATTAAAATGCTGACAAAGCATCGAAAACCTACGTAACCCGACCAAGTTCGGATGGCTACAAAAAAGCGACCGTGCCATATTTCTAAGTAACGTTCTTAACCTTCCAGTATAGTATTTATTAATATGGTACAGTTGCGTACACAAGCGTTAGGAAAAAATAAAACAATTGCATTTCTAGAATGAAAAATATTTTTTTAATAATACCGCCCCTATCTGCGATAAGAATAAATCTTAAATTAACAAGTTCTAATTAAACATCAGCTTCTCACTATCGCTCACTCAATATACCTACCACATAATTATTTTAAGCTTCACTGTTACACTATAACATTAATAACACACTGTCAATATTATTATTACGGAGAATTGGCGATACATAGCAAAACAATAGCGCATACGCACATTGTCCTTGAGTGCAAATTTGTGAATGGGGATAAAACAAAACCAGGTTCAAGTTCAACAGCAAACGAATACGCGCAGGCCGTGGCTTATGTGAGTTATGAAAACATATTGCGCTCTCTTTTCTTCAAGGATGGAAGTACCGTTTCAAGAGGGAAGCCGCCTCTATCACTCGTTGCGCGCAGCGCGTTGTCTGTTTTTTCACACTAGCATAATATTTTTGATCAATTCCTAACTACAATACTTAGACTGTTTAATCAAAGGTACCGCTTCGAACAAAATAATTCTGAATATTTTGGTGGGGTGCGCGGGAACACGCCCACATACATAAGTCCAGTACAACGGTAATATCATATAAAAAAAGCTATAAAGTAGCTACGTAAATAGTACTTACTGTCATAGTCAAATACATTTAAAAAATCATGTGTAGAAAAATAAATGACCTATAAATTATATCAAAACAATTGTGTTATCACCTGTACCAATTAAATACCGGTATTATACTGTGAATTTTAGAATGTTACCTAGATATATTGAACGGCCGCTTTTTTATATCTATCCGAATTTGGTCGGGTTATGTAAGTTTTCGATGCTTTGTAAGTATTTTAATTGTTCCTCTTTAATTAATGAATTTAATGAGATGAAATTTTGCATGCAAGTAGTTGAATTAATACACTAATTATTGGAACACATTTTACTATGCAATTACTTTAGAACGTCTTGATATTTGACTGCTTTGCAAACAGTGGTCTATTAATGGTAAATTGTCCTATAACTCATTAATTACTAACGAACCATCATTGATACTTGGCAACATGTTGCAGACACTTACAAGGTTTGTATAAACGTGAAAATCTAGACCCCAAAGTGGCTACTTCACGAACTAAGACCTAATGAGCGTATTTCCCGTTTATATTTTTATCTTTTAAACCCTACGATTTCTTCTAAATCTGTTTTTTAAACAAATTTAAACAAATTCAAAACAACCTATGTAAAAATCTACAGCTCTCTATATAAGAGCTTTATATGAAAACTAGCTAATGGCCAAACGTTCGCGTAGCGGAAACTTGAATTTCTCCGAAGTTTATGCATGCACTAATTTTATTCATACATACACAATTACACACAAATACACACTAATTTTTGGACACATTTCTTTTCTTCTAAGTCCATGTATTAGAAAAAAGTTCCGCCAGGACAACGTTCGCCCAGCGAAATCAGTTTTTAGCGAATTTCTCCACAATGGCTGCATGCACAAATTTTTTTTTACCATACACAATTACACGACGTCATACACTAAATATCTGCATAATTAAAATCTTTAAATTCAACAACATTCCGCTGCGCGAACGCACACGAATGAATATGAGGTCATTGAATGACGAATGAACTGCTTTGCTTGCACAAGGCTAGATTTCAGCAGTAAAAACCCATTTAGCTAAACTAAGTTTTCACGTTTTACTTAATAACATGGAGTAATATGTGTGAACGCAGTTTAAATTTCTATTAATAGCCTACATGCCTGTACTACCTCAAATTTAGGACACCTTTATAGATGAGGTCGAACAGATACCTAACCAATGAAATGCATGTAAATTCATTGGTGGCCAATACCTTAATGCTTACTATGACATACCAACTGTTTATTATTTAATAAATAAAAATTTAACAGACATCCATTATGCATCACATTTAATTTTTTCTCTCATTTTTAACACATTATTACATAAATAATTATAAACTAATCAGATCCACAAACAGAGCTTACCGTCCGCGTTCCGTGCGAGGAAGAGGGATAGCACTATAGACCCTATATAGCTCCATCCCTTTTTCTCGCAAGGAACACGGACGCTTTAACACTTATGTTCACATTAATACATAAAACAACAAGCAAAAGAATCGTCGAACAATCAACAACTTCAATGTATGTTACTAGACTGGTTGCTCGGAAAAAAATTGCAACGCGTAACATCACTAATCGACCACAAACAATGCGCATTTTTTTGTTTGTGTCATACCTCTTCACCATGCCTTTACAATATGATTTTGAGATTTATTTGCAAACAAGTCTCAAAATTCTTTGAATCATTTATCGCAATGGGTTCGCAATAGACTTATCAAGAGCGTTATTACACCTCTGACTACCCCTTCAGAGATAGTTTCGGCGCCCCGTTAAAAATGCAATATTCGCGTCATACAAGAACCGTGACACGATTTTTTGTTCTAAACAGCTTGTCTAATAGCCGGACCCTGAGCTCCGTGATCAGCTTGGCCTCGGATGCAATGAGGATAACGTGTAAATGTAGATGATGATGAGCTTTTATAATAAATATTATATAGAAGTCAATACGATATTTTTATTTTATGTAATAACTGCAATGAAAAATATTGGCTAAGTACCCGTACGACCCCAAGTTCGTTCGTACTTGTTTTATCGCACGTTAAAAAACAAAAGCGTCGAAACTATGAGGTCGTATGGGTACTAAACTAAAATATCTATCAACGTATTTGCTGCTCTTAAAAATAGATAAAATTACCTTCTAGGTTAGGCCAGAATCTGTTCTACTGGATGTCAATATTACAATATTATCATGTAAATTTAAATGTATTTAATATAAAATAGTGTTAGTGTTCGGTTAGTGACGAGAAGGCGAGAGATGACCTGTAACTTCATAAAAGAAAAAAACAAGAATGTACACTAGGCATCATGGTTACTCATATTACTACACCTATTGATTTAGATTGGAAAAAGAGAATACTCGAGACAGGCCTAGAACCCGCGACATATCCCTTAGTCGGTAGATGTTTCAACTATCGCCACATGATGGTTGTATAGGTAAATGAATTTCGAATGCACAAGACGTCTTCATGTAGCTCAGTTAGTCAAGAACATGGGGTACCAATACTAAGAAAATATCTTTAATAATACTCAAAAACAGATACCGCATGCTATAAAGTTTGTTTCGATCTTCGGATGAGTGTGAAAACGCTCTTACGCGGAAAAAGCAATAAAAATATGATCTCTCGCCAAACTCGCCACTAAATACGTAGTAAGTTAATATATTGCTTTTAGGTACTCACTTTTTTGTCGCGAAATTATTAATTGTATACATATTAAAGCATGTACTAACCTATTTTAACTTCGTCTACTTGACTGTGTAGCCACCGTTTGGTAGAATACAAATAATCTATAGTAGAATAGAATGAGGAATGTATGGGATTTGACGTTTATGACATTAGGTAATAGACTGTCATATCCATCAAATCCCATACATTCGTCATTCTATTCTACCAAACGCCGGCCAATGAATTGCCACTTGTCGAAACGGCCAGGATAACTGGCTAATACTCTTCTGCTTCATCCTAGCGTCTATTCCAGTCGCATCCGAAGTTTTTGTTTCAACTTGGGAGTCTGGGCTCCGCTTTACCAATTTGATTGCGGATTTGGCTAAACTTCGATATTTTCCTTGAAGCAACTCATCTGATCTCCACAGCCCGAAGGCGATATCGAAGCATTGCAATAGTCCAGTGGTAGAACTTTTGTGGGCTCCAACTACCCGTAACGACTGCCATTGGTGTTCATATGACAACCAGGATCGGCGGCTTAACATGCTCTCCGAGGCACGACCGGACCAATGCAAATACCCATATTCATGCATATAAATATTTGTCCTGAGCGGGGATCGAACTCGCGCCTCCTGCGAAGCGGCCGCGTTCACTACCGCTACGTCACGGAGGATGTAATATATGCTGTTTATGTATGAAAAATATACTATGATATTGTCGTAAAGACTGCCATAGATGGTCGTATGGTCGAATGACGACCGGATCAATCCCAATACCCATATTCATGCATACAAATATCTGCACTGAGCGGGGATCGAACCCGCGCCCTCTGCGTAGCGGCCGCGTACACGACTACTACGCCACAGAAGCTGTCGTATGCTCTAACAATATAAAGGCCAATAGTTTAACGCAGGTTTTTTTTCTCTTCTTCCTCCCCCATAAAACTAATAATGGAGGAATAGAGACAGTGGGACTGCCCAAGTTCTGATTGCATCGAAGATTGATCCTTGGTTGCAATCGAGGCAAATGCTAAGGTGATGATGAGAGCGGACTCCAGGATCCAAAGTACAGTTGACAAAAGAGATATAGTTGCACCTTTACATAAAACTTTATATGTGCTACCGTATCTCCTGTGTCGACTGTTCAAGCTTTGGATGCCACCAGGATTGACGCGCGGACGGATTATGATTTATCAAATTGCCGACACAGCCCGCAATCATTGTAACCGAATAAATTTATTCTAACAATAACTAACCAAATCTTAAAATATTTAATTCATTTATAACAATTATAACTTAACTATTTACGTTTACACATATAATGTAAAATAGAACAAAGTGCGTTCCATATGCTTCATCTATTTCACGAACACGTAACACTTTTGCAAAAGCAGATTGTGCTAAAACGAGACCAACATATACATGTGCCTTTGACACTGACTAATTTACCTTATTTAATTTTCTTTTGTCTTCCATTCAAATATTCTAAGGGAGTTAAATGTTAGATCATGACACACACATATCATGACACACACACACACACACACATACACACACACACACACGCACACACACACACACACACACACACACACACACACACACGCACACGCACACACGCACACACACACATACGTTGTACGTGTTCAAAACATCACGTAGTTAAAAGGTATGTACATAGTTATATCATTTATCACCTTAATTTTTGCGCACAATGCACACTCTATGCAGGTGCAAACAGAACAGCAAGTGTGTATGTGTATGTTTGTGTGTCATGAATTGCATGTATGTGTAAAGGTGTTTGAGTGCGAGTGTGCGTGTGTGACAGTAACATAGGCGTGCTCTAATATTAAGGAATATTCGTTGATGATTTTTATCGAGCTTACCTACTCCTCGGTAAGACTTAATACCAAAAATTTTATAATTTCACAACATATAGACCATACAACATACATACAAAATTACATTATTCACTAAATTAATTTGTACTAATGCCTTTGTGTTTGTAACACAGAAGATAGCTTCAATGCCCTCAGCGCGTAAAAATATGCGGTTTTCGGCGGGGGACGAGATACGACAATTAATAAATTGTAAAAAGTTATTATACACACTAAACATAAATTTTATATACCGTCACGCGCAAATTGTCATGACACGACAAAAGAGAAAAGTATACACTTTACCAAGTAAAGAGTGTATACTACAGGAGGAGCGGGTTCGATCCCCGCTCACTGCAAATATTTGTATGCATGAATATGTATATTTGCATTGGTCTGGGTGTTTCTATGTATATTATGTATGTATTTACAAAAAAAAATGTATTTATTTCTTATCTCCTTTGCCATGTATACTCGGCGAGAGACGTATACGTGCAGGTCCCATGTAAATACTGAAAAACTAACGTGTAACACTAAAAGCAATGTATGTATGTATGTGTATGTAGGTACAAAGGCATCAATGTTTTTTTATTTATAATCCATTCGGGTAGGTATTTAACTAAACATAAACAATCTTGATGTGTACTTAGTTTATTTGTTCAATATGACGGCGCGTTAATAATTGTGTGATTAGAGTGAACGAAATTGAATCTGGCGTAATGCAAGACACTGGTGCTCTTTGGTCGACATTCGTTCATTCGGACTGTCAGTTTGAGTTTGACAGATTATTGACATTGTGCGCCGCGCCGAGCGTGTAGTCAGTATAGCTGTGCACCTCGACCGAGCACCACGTGTTTAGTAGAACGCTCCTAGTTCGGTTGAATATACTTGGTTATAGATCGCGACTGTGTCTGCAATGTAATCAATCAGTGACTGATGTAATTGCAATTTGATGATTTGTATATTTGGTTGTCTGATCTCCTCGCCCGTATATCCACGCGGATTGTTAATACAAGCTAACAATGGGCTACTAAGTAGCCCTAGACCTGAAGTAACACCCGTGTGCCTGTAAATATAAAAGAAAATCGCTTCAAGATTGTTTACTTTTACTTAAGTACCTAACAAAACGGAGCAGAGTTCCAACTATTTTCAATTTGTGAAACATCTAAGTATTCGGTACACAAAAACCCTATTTTTATCACTATCCAAAAACATGTAAATCTGATACTATAAAAAGCACTAAATCAAATCATCATAATAAAATTATTTATAAATATTTATTTTCACTACTAAAATTTTATACTTCGCTTTCAAACAATGAAAAATGTATGCGCAGGAACTTCAATTCAACAATAAGATTTTATCAGAATGCTCTAAGCCAAAACTGGTATTGATTTAAGATCCATATTCTAGACTACTCAGTACCGAATCTAGAGTTATCTGAGGACGTTAGGTTAAGTTAGATTGTAGAGACAATCTGTCAAATCTGTCATTCTGTTAAATTTATCAATCTGTCACACCTATCAAATCTGTCTATCTATAGTGTCTATACAATCTGTCCTCGGATAAATCGAGATTCCTAACTGAGTGACGATCGACCTGATGCTGACTGTACCTTTACAGATATTACCTTCAATAATAATATAATTCTATTTTTGCCAACCCTACATGCGATTGATATAATAATTATTATGATTTTTTAAACGCTTTGCAGTCGGTCCGCACTTTAACTGACATACAGGTAATATATATATCATCATCAGGCTATATTAGCCCACTGCTGGACATAGCCCTCCCCCAATGAGCGCCATAGCGCCCTGTCTTCAGCTTGCCGCATCCAGCATCTGCCTGCAGTCTTTCTTAGATCGTCAACTCACCTGGTCGGAGGGCGCCCTACACTGTCAGTTCTTCATGGGATATGGCCAGCCCACTGCCACTTCAGCTTGCTGATTCTTTGAGCTATGTCGATAACTTTGGTTCTCTATTGGTTATATAAAATCACAACATTTATAATTCCATCTCAAAATTACTATAGTGCATTATATTCTTTAAAACGATTAACTTTAATCTACAATATATTAAAATAATTAAAAATATATCTGTCGAAAACTGGAAGCCGTGATGTCTGTTACCTTTGCTATATTCGTTAATTATCGAGAAATGATTTTTGTTAGTAAGAATATTATTCATTATAGAACTTATTGTTATCAAATATACTAAAACAGAGCGCGTAAATTAATAAAAATTTGTAGTCTGTCATTTTGACAAGCTGCCGATAGTGACAAATTATCTATTTACATTGGGATTGCCGAGGTTTTCATTCTCGATGTCAATTTTGACAGATATCAAAAATGATGGTCATAACAGATCATGTATCAACTAGTGACTGTTTGAATTTGATATTCTAAAAATATGGTGTCTTTTTTTCTCTATAAAAATGTAAACTATTGGTGTCATTACTTACTATTATAATGATAAAATTATTTTGAAGTATTAAAATTTGTTCGCTTATATATCTATGGCACTGATTTCTAACAATATTTGGGGAGTAATAATTAAAAGGAACCGCCTCGCTATCCTATTAGCTTAGACCATATACTGTGTAGACACAGCTTGCTATCAAAATGCATGACAAAACGACGTGATAACACGTTCTAAGTAAGTAAGCTAATGTCAATATTGATTTTAAACTGTCAATGTGTACATGTCATATTATTCGTGTATAAATGTTAACGTATACCGAAATAGTAACTATTTTTTACTTGGCGTTTTACAGTTGCTGCATTTGTAGAGTCAATACAGTCCAGGCCTATCACAATTCCATATAAGTGTTCAGCATAACTCGTAACAAGCTGACTACTACTGGTATTTACCAATAAGCTATTTCTCTGTTTACTTTACTTCACTGTGGGCACCTATAGAATACACAGACAATATAATAACATAGCGATACGATCCGAACGGGATCATCACAAAATCTCATTTAAAAAATCTGTTCAAAATTCAATTTTGATCTAATTTCAATCTCGGAAATGTCAAAAGCGATCTGCTTAAGGAAAACCACTGTCATAGCAAAAACTGGCATTAAATTTTAGACGTTATTGTTAAAGCTGTAAAGTCCAAAATTAAATGAAAAGAGTTACATTATACGTTTTCATTAATGTTAGACTTTAACAACTTCACTTTAAAGTCTAAAATTACTTATCTTTGCAGTGTCCGTGATATGACAATGATTTTGCCTTAGCAGTATCGACGCCCTGGAAACTGGATCACAATATTGGATCGCAATATACGTGTAATTAGTTTACACGCGCCCATTGCGTGACACATGAAGAACTTGGTAAGCAGCGTATTAAATCATAATAGTAATATAAACGATCATGGCAATAAGTGTGCTAATTCTGCCATCTACCGGACACTGCAAAAATGCCATTAAATTTTAGACTCCATTAGTATAACCTTGAATGCCAAAATTAAATGGGGCCACACTACCTTACCGTATATCGAGTTGTTACCGCAATAATTGTGGCATTGTGAAGTTCAATGTCATATCAATCAATATGTTAATAAATTGGGCGGTAAATTGTTAACCACCATTGGCATTGTAAAATTATCGCCACAAATCGCGGTTACAACTTTGTGTTGTTGAAGTTATAGCATTTTTTTTTTTTTTTTTTTTTTATAAAGAATATTAGCAACCGAAATTATCGAAATTACTAATATTCCCTCTAACCCCTCCAACTAAGCTAAATTGCTTGTGTAATTTATGGCATTTGACGGTACAGTGGCCCTAAAGTGTGAAGTCTAAAATTAAATGAATTTGTGCAGTGTCTGTTGTATGACAGTGGTTTTATGATGACATAAAATTAGCAGTATCGTGGCTATCCTGCTCTAATCCTATACACTAGACGCGTCTAGCACGACTTGTATTAGCTACGAGGTTTCACGTTTGTATTGCATCTCGTACATATTCGTTTCACACGGTTTTTAAACCTGCCAAGAAAAATGAATATAAGTTGATATACACATTTAGATTTACAAGACTACTGTTAGATGATAAAAGGGCTCTGGGTTAAGATTTAAGAGGGATAGGAGGGAGAGCACCCTATCCGTCTCAGTCCCTCTCAATCGTCTCTTCCAAAGAGGAAAAAAAAGAAGGAAGGACTTTTCAAGGAGGTAGAACACAACGGTATTCCTGTCCAATTAAGTAGTCCGACTTGAGAAAATGCGCGCTACAGAATACCGCGGCCATAATAACCTCGTGTTGTGTTCCCGGCGGTGAGTAGGGTAGCCAAAGCTCACTGGAGAGTTTTTGTGCTGTCAGTGAGACCAAAGGTTATTCCTGCTTTGTCTTCTACACTGACGGCGCAGAAACTCTCTGTGTTTACAGAGTCGGCATCACAAGTCTGACTCCCCTGGTGTTGCACACGTCCACAGGCCACGGTAACTACTTACCATCAGGTGGGCCGTGTCCTTGTCTACCACCTCAGTTATACACAAAAACATCTTTAATGAATCCATCCCCAAAACCCACCCAAATAGACGTGTACATACATCCAATCATAATACTATTATTTAGACTGACTGAGAATCGAATCCGCAAACTCTGATGTTCCCCGAATGCTCTTCTGCTGCACCACATAATAATGCAATAGTCAAAAAAGTAATGTTTCATACCATTAAATTAGACTAGGTCTTCCTTCGAATTGTCTAGCTAGGTGTCTTGTCCGGTGCAAAATAACGTCGCCTGCCGGTGTACACCTAGAAAAAAAAACAATGTTGTTGCACTGAGTGGAGACGAGAGAAGGCAAACGGAAGGTGATACGCCCACTGACCAGATGGACTGACGTCCTGAAAAGGTGGCTGCAGAAGGCGGAGGATCGGGCATAATGGCGAAAATTGGGAGAGGTCTATGTCCAGAAGTGGACTGCAGTAAATATTGCACCTGTTTCAAGCTGTCGAAGGCCCTATGGCAGTTCGATCTAACGAGTCCTTGAGTAGAGACCGCGAGAAGGCAAATGGAAGGTGGGACGCTAAAATAACTATAGTTACCTGGATATCGGTGTGCATCACAAGAAGTGTCTGGATGGTCGGGGTCCGGGGGCGGAGCCCTGGTAAGCGCCTCGTCCCCGCCCGGCAGGCAGGTCTCCACCATCGCCTCTAGGCAGTTCACAAACAGCTCGCTGCTTTCTGCTGTGCACTGGTTCTGGATAATAAATATATGGATGATGAAGATGCCCTCAAACAAGAATGACATTAATATAGATATTTTAGTAGTAGTGTGATAGTAGATTCATAGTACATCGATAGTAGTTCAATAGTAGTTCGATAGTGGTTCGATAGTAGTTCGATAGCGAATCTATAGTTCAATAGTATGACTACCATTTGTGTGACTGTCGATAGTTCAATTCTATGCCCATGGACAGTACGATAGTATAATTTCGTTAACATTTTTATTAGTATGACTATCCTACTGATAATCATATCTGATAGTCATATCCTACTGATAGTTATATTCGATACTATGACTATCGATAGTTCGATAATACGTCTATAGATATTTTCATACTTCTGACGGACTCTCAATAAATAAATCAATTGTATGACTATCAATAGTCTGATGAGCTATTGAAAGTCATACAATCGATTAATGACTACAGATATTTTGATAGTATGATGTTAATCTGACTATCATTAACTCGATTACATGACTAGTGATATTATGACTATCAAGAATTCGACCGTCCGACTATCAATAGCTCGACAGACTATTGATAGTCATAAAATTGATTTATAATAATCATATTCCTTGTAGAATATACTGCTTCCGGGCTGTTTGGCCGTGATCCAAATGAAATTTGCGTTCCAGACGTTCCGTCGATCACTGCGGTCGACATCTTCAGTGGCGCAGGTCCGGGCGGCGACGATTGCGTAGACCTCTCGGGCGGCGTTGCAAATAATATTCTTTGTATCGTGCCTCATAAATTCTTTGCCTACCTACATGCAGGATAAAATAAATGTGAGGAATATTAAATATAAGCTCAAGTCCAGCAGTTTTTGGCAGAATTGAAGGGACACCTGCAGTTCTGCTAGAAAGTACGACTCTGATTGCAATACATTGTGTAGGTGTCTTGTTTATGATTGGTTGTATTTTTTTCTATACCAATTTAAATGGTGCAATATCTATGTACCTACCGAATTTGAAATCAAATGTATCACAGACAAGCTCGACCGCAGATGTCGACCGCAGTGATCGACGAAACGTCTGGAACGCAAGCTTCAAATGGACCACGGCCAAACAGCCCGGAAGCAGTATATTCTACAAGTATATATTCTGATAAATAAATTAAAAAAAATGATAATACTACCTTTATCTTCCATCTCACACTAGATTAATAGTAAACATTACTTATCAAATATGTTGAACACAAAACACTCACTTTAGTAAAAGGCCCCGCGAACCGCCACAGTCCTCCGAAGCCACAGCTCTGCATATAATGCAACTGTTGTTGGCTCGCATCTTCACTAGCTATCATATTCTGAAATAAACATACGAACAGTCAGCACTTAAAAGTAGTATAAAGAATTTGCAAAATTAAAAATGTGCATGATAATTATAAAAAACTGGTCTAGTCTGCGGCTCCACCCGGGTCGATGTCGGGTTTCGCGTTTTTGGTCACATCTCTGGTTCCACAAAACCGATTGCGATCTAACTAACGTAAGATTTAAGTCTGACCAAGACCTTTCTAATAAAAAAGACGGGATGTACTCCGGGAGTGCCGGCAGAAGTGAAAACTTTTCCTTTCTTTCTTTCTTCGTTATATACAGAGAAAAAGATAAAAAGAACATACCATACCACACCGTACCATATCTATAATATAGCGCCCATCATAGAACCTATCACTAATTTTCTATCAGAAGAAATTAATGAATTTCAAAAATAAAAAATAATCACAAAAAGTAATAAATTACAAAAAACAAAATAATCACAAAAAGTGTCAGAAGCCCAGGTACGAACCCGGTACTATCAGAAACCATAAGGACATACAGTCGAAGCGCTTTTTATTATCGTAAACGCTTAATACATTTTACAATAATATTATGAACTGATAAAGTAAAATATTCTTATGACAAATAGTTTTAAAGTTATTTGATTTAGAAATTTAATTTTTTGATCCGGCCGAAAACGCTCCATGCAAAATCGAAGCACAGTGTGACGTTACAGCGTACCGGCGCGTGGTGCAATTGTATGAACTGCAAGAGAATATGGCTTTTATCTCAGTCCACGTTGCGTTTACACATGCACAATGCATAATAAGATTGATTTGAAATTTCGTAAGGAATTTCGATTGTTTAAATTTCGATCTATTTTGGGCATTAAAAATAAAGAAAAGTCATCGTTTCAGTTTATTTAGGCAATATCTTAGTTTGCTGTGCATATTCGGTGAGAAAAAACTATGACATAAAGCAGTATTTATGATGATCCGTTGACTCAGGACTCTACCATATTAAAAGTAAACAATGTTAATGTGACCTTTTACATGAACACATATTCAGCAAATTATCTACTGCTTAAAATGTTTCAATTTGGGTTTTTAGTAGTTTTTTTTTATTAATAAACTGAGCTTTAAAATAACAAATATTAAAAGTCACATCTAGATTATGTCGCCCGAAGAGGAGGTTATGTCGGACTCGAACCGGCTAAACCGCACGCCGTCTGTCGGTCGCAGTTCAAGGCCGAAGGTGAGGTAGCTCCAGAGGATATCCCTCCCACCCCGGCTGACCCAGGGCCATCTCTCTCGATCTGACCCTCTTCGGATGGGGGACCATGGCGAGCGCGACGTCCACCGCCGCCGAGGCCTGCTTCTGCTTTAGTTAAGCACCTAACCAAACGGGGTACATCTATTCTCCATATTCATCTCCAATACCTTATTGTAATACAGGGTGTGCTTACCTGTATAATGCTCTGCACCGCGCTCAGTATGACCTGGTCGTGACAGTGCATCAGTACGTGGTTTATCTTCATATCCAGTAGGCTGTGACTGTAATAAAAATATAAGCCAGTCGAGTAAAAAAAAAATGCTTACTCTAAAGCAGATAATCGATTTATTTGGAAGTATTAAATAAGTGTATGCCCAATTAAAACCTTCGGGGTTCAACCCAATCTCATCTGCAAGCCAGTAAACCTGTAAGCCGGTACACCTACAAGCCTGTACGGCAAGCCAGTACACCTGTAAGCCGATACACCTACAAGCCTGTACTGCAAGTCAGTACACCTGTAAGCCGGTACACCTACAAGCCGGTACTGCAAGCCAGTACACCTGTAAGCCGGTACACCTACAAGCCGATACACCTGTAAGCCGGTACACCTACAAGCCGGTACTGCAAGTCAGTGTATCTGCTAATTAATGGACGAGACTCCGGCGCAAGTTTCCTCTCGTAGTTTCCCAGGTTAAAAATAACCTTGAGGTTCGATAGAAGCTTATTTTTACAGGTTTAAACGCTAAAAGCAATAACAAAACAAACAGAGTTCCTTAGGCTATTTCAGTTACACGTTTCCTCATTTGGAAATATGTGCCGCAGCGGCAAGGAGTCCCTATAAGCCAATTCCTGCCTTCCTCTAAAAAGGGAAGCCGTGATAGAAATGTTTAAATTTATACTATGATCGTTCTATTAGAGGTAACATTTCTTTTCACCGGCTTCCCTTGTGAAAATGTTAACCTTTCGCCACTGATATACGATCACAACCTCCGTGGCGTAGCGGTAGTGAACGCGGCCGCTGCGCAGGAGGCGCGGGTTCGATCCCCGCTCAGTACAAATATTTGTATGCATGAATATGAGTATTTGCATTGGTCTAGTCGTGCCTCGGAGAGCACGTTAGGCCGTCGGTTCCGGTTGCCATACAAACATCTATGGCAGTAGTTACGGGTAGTTGGAGCCCTCAAAAGTACAACAACTTGTGTAGCTGCAATGCTTTGATATCGCATTTGGGTTGTGGAGGTCATATGGCAGTTGCTTCACGGAAAATGTCGAAATTTAGCGAAATACGCAATGGGACTGTTAAAAGCGGACTCCAAACTCGCAAGTTGATAGCTTCAGATGCGACTGGGATTAACGCTAAGATAAAGAAAATATGGTCACTGCTAACCCCAATGGGCAACGGGCGTAACTGTATATTACGATGTATAAATAATAAATAAATAACTATTCCACAACATTTCACACAACGCTATCTAGACCCATGGTAAGCATAGCTTAACTAGCTTGTGTTATGGAATCTACAATACATAATATACATAGAAACATCCAGACCAATGCAAATATACATATTCATGCATACAAATATTTGCACTGAGCAGGGATCGAACCGTGTTCACTACCGCCACGCCACAGTAGCTGTCAAAATATAAAATCAATCATCCAATAAGTACATACATGACCGGGAATACTTTAGGGAACACAACCGATCCCTCTGCTAGATACTGGTACAATATTCGAATTTCGTCCTCATCTGAAATAAATAAGTATATTATTTGATTTTGCTTATCGATATACATATATATACATACGTATATTGACGCCTGTAAATCACTGCCGTAACGCTATCATATACAAAGCGTCAGTAACATAGTGGTTAAGGTGTCGGCCTTAAGAACGAGAGGTCCCGAATTCGAATCCTGGCCTTTATATCACCTACTTACTACTTAGCTGAAGGGGCTAAAAGGAAACTTAGTAATTTGTTTTAATACCACATAGGTGGCAGACAATCATACGGCCCAACTTATGGAAAGTGGTTACCGTGGCCTACGGACGTGTGCAACACCAGAGGCGTCACACTCGCGCTGCCGACCCTGATAAATCGTCTAATGCCCTTCTTTAAGAACTCCATATTGTAGTCGCTTGGGAAAATCACAGCAGTGCACAACCACAACAATCAATTTCGGTTGTTGATTTTCTTTTTAGAAAAAAAAAAGCAAAAATCTAGCTCGTCAGCAAGTTAGTACATCTGCTGACTGATAGACTGGCAAAGGAGACGCTTGGAAGGCCATAGAAAAGATAAATAGGGTATTTGACAAATTTTGGAAAACCATTTTAAATTATTCCTTAGCATATAATATGCACACTACATCGATATTTCAAAAAAATATCAACGGATTTTCACAAAAAATCGATGCTAAAGTTTAAAATTTTCAAAAACGCGAAAAAACGCTGTCACCTTGTATGGAGCCGATTACGTGACGTCACACATTTTGTATAACCTTAAAGCAGTGAAGTCAAAGTAAATAATAAAGTTTTTCTTCAAACTTTGTGAATAAAATGGTGTATAAATGGTGTGTAGTTGCACAATGTACAAATACGTCTATAAATAATCCACAAAAACTGTTTGTTTCTGTTCTGTTCTGTTCTGTCACAAAGCCGTGTTACTTGCGTGTGACGTCAGCAGTGCTGTGATCGATTACAGAGCGTTTTCGTCACAGATAAAAATTCGAAAAAATATTAGATATTTTTAAGGGAAATTCTCAAAATGTATGCTTATTTTAGTTTAATTTATAGTTTTAAATGTCTTTTTACGCTATTATCTGATAGGATGACCATTATTTGTAGTATTTTTTTAATGTTGTCAAATACCCCATTAAAGTCTAAGATCCCAAGCGGTGCGATCGCACCGCGAGTCTATTGTTTACCTATTGTGTCTATTATTTACTCACTTGACAGGTTAAATCAAGAGACAGAGTAGGAGTGCTAACAACGGGCTCCAAAATACGAGCTTTGGATGCGACCGGGACTGACACTCTGATGATGATGATGATGACAGTTTCAAATCGATAGGACACAATATTATCAAAAACTAGACCTATCGAATTAAAGATAAAGAATAGAATTATATATCTGTCGCCTCAAATACAGATATAGAAGAAATTTGAATTGATTAGGGCGAGGTCTGGCAGCTTAGTGGTGGAAGCATTGCCCCTGTAAGGCAAAGATCGCGGGTTCAAACCCCGCCTAGACCGATACAATTTTTTCTCTTTAATTCGATTTGAATATTAAGCATGAAAAATGCTTAAACATTAATTCAAAAAATTGACCTATGTATGTTAATGCGGGCTGCTTTAGATCAGTCGTTCTGGAACTCCATAGGAGAGGCCTATGTTCAACAGTGGACTATGTGCGGCTGATATGATGTTGATGTTAATATCAACTTGCAAGAACTTGAAACAAAGCTTATTTTCAAAAGAGAGGTGTTGATACGCCTCCTGTCTACATCTTTGAGAATTTACAGGCGTGAATATTATGTATGTACGTTAACAATGATTCTATCGTATCGTATTTTTAGGTTTAAAAAAATCATTTCCGACAATATCTTGCAAGAACTTGGTAATAATTAATGAACGAAATATTACTTACCTGTGGTATATTTGACTAGTGTGGCAAGTACTGTCAACACTAAAGCCTGCGTCGTGAAGTCTGACAATACAGAAGGATCTAGAAGGCTGTTGCTCTCTGGGCTCGAAGTATCTTTGTCGGTTGACACTTGCTGTGTATACGAAGTAAGAAATTTATTAGATTCTGGCAGGTAATAAAATTATAATAATGAATACATAATTGACAGGTATAGTAATGTATAAAAGCAGTTAGTGTACAATACACTTCTGTCGTCTTATTTTCCTAATTTATGTGAGCGCCGTTTTAGTCTTTTTGTGATCCGATATGGGGCCAACACAGTGGTGTCGGCTCCGATAACCGATATCGGGCCAGACAATGTGAATTTATTATTATTAATATATTTAGACATTTGACTTCCTCCGATATCGGATAGTGTGAAAACGCTCTTACTGTTCAATGTATTTTTTTGTCCCCTTAAATACATCCATAAAACACAGGATTAATTTAACTGAAATGTAGCATGTGTTCTAGAATACTTTTTTATATTTCTTACCTTAGTTGATGTCTCGGGGTAGTCGCTATCCCCCGACTTGGTAGACGATGGTCTTCCGTCAGGGTCTTCAATACTGCCTGGTGAACCGCGCCCTTCGTCATCCACCGGCTATCACACGACCACAAGATTCAAGTTTTAAATCGATAAGGATAGGAAAAAGAGACGACTCAGGCGTGACTTGGTAGCTCAGTGGTCACAGCATTCCCCCTGTAAGGAACTGGTCGCAGGTTCAATTCTCGCCTAAGTCATTTCTCTTTTTTTATCCTCAACAATTTGAATAATTATCATACTAATTGTTCAAAAATTTCGTTCAAGTTTTAAAGCTTTGCATTTGCACACGTCCATTGGCCACGGTAACCACCTTCCATCAGGTGGGCCGCGTGCTTGTCTGCCACCTCAGTGGTATAAAAGAACCGACCTTAAAAAAGGAGATGGTTCTCAATTCGATAGTTTTTATTTGCGCCTATCTTCTTCCTCCACCTAGCGTCGAATCGAAGTCGTCGAAGAATCTGAAACTTTCACCTCGATTCGCTTTTCCAGAGTAACTTCGGAGTTGGCTGAACTTCGTTATCTTCCGTGAAGCGACTGCCATCTAACCTCCAAAACCCAATGGCGATATCGAAGCACTGTAGTTAGACCAGTTGTTGGAATTTTTAGAGCTCCAATTACCCTGCCTGTAACGACTTTCCTGCCATACATGACCGACAGCTTAACGTGGTCTCCGAGTAACGAACAGACCAATGTGGATTCCATATCTCCAATATATCCAATATATCCATATATCCAATATTTACACTGAGCGAAAATCGAACCTGCGCCTTCTTCGCAGCAGTCTCGTTCACTACCTTTAGATAAGTACCAAACCAAAATGGAGTATACTTACCCCAGTTACATCGAACCCGCTGTCTCCATCTGCCCCCAGGTCGTTCCTGGCTGCCTCTCCTGTTGCACCATGCTGCATACTATGAGCCCGGCCTTCGCTATCCTGTTTTAATATATAGTCTTAGCGTGGGAGAGAGAGAGATGTAACACATTTAGCCAGGTTAGGATGGTCTCGAAATTAGGCAAGTTAACGAGATATTTGAATAGTATTAAATTTTTCAAAAGCATTTTAAACATTCAAAGTTTTTCCATATTTTGTAATGCTGTCGATTAAAGTTATGAGCGTGAGTAATACGGGGTGTTCCGTAAATTGAAAGGTATGTTTTATGTAAAAATATACCTTTTTAGCGGCATATTTAAAAAAAAGGGATATTATATATGCCTACTTATTGTATAATATTAATTTTTGGATTCATAGTAGGTACTTGAGACAATTTTAAAAGAATTAAACAAATATTTAAAACTGCACAGCGCAACACACCGTTTTGCACAGTTCAATTTTTATGTAATAATACAGTCAAATAAACGAAATAAAATAGTAAGCTTGCATAAGTTTCATAGAGCTAGAAATTGGTGGGTGTCTTAAGTACACCATAATGAAAGAAATAGCAAAATTCCCCATCAATAGGACTTCTGCATTTTTTTTATTCAGTGTCAAAGGTAACAAATATTGGATTCTTGCATTTTCCTGATAAACGGCAAGTGTTATCGCAGAAGTAGGTTGGACAAAGTTGTAGATCATGTAATTACCTACAAAATTGGTCTACTACTTTTTTTGTTCAGGCTGCCATTTCGGAGATATCGCGATTTTAAAATTGGAAGAAGTCATATTCCATTAGTATAAAATTTCATTCCCGATAGTATGATTCATTAAAGCAGAACCAGAACTGCTGGTCTATGAACTTGAAATTTTGACAGTTGATGCTTTTCATGTTAGTTGCATATACCAAGAAAGGATTTTTTGGAAATTTGTTGCTTAGGAGGTAAAATATGGGATGAAAGTTTGTATAGAACTTCATGTCCACTCATCCCATATCCCATATAAAAAAAAGAATGAGATCAATTCTGTTGATAATTCCATGATCTACAACTTTGTTAACCATTTATTGCGATAAGAGTTGCTGTTTACAAGGCAATGCAAGAATCCAAGATTTTTGACCTTTGAACTTGAATTTTTTTTTATTATTATTATTTTTTTTTTAAAGAATATTAGCAACCGAAATTATCGAAATAACTATTATTCCCTCTAACCCCTCCAACTAAGCTAAATTGCTTGTGCTAGGAGTGGGTTCACGTCGGTAGTGTAATGGCCAGGATTCGAAACCGGGACCTCTCGATCGTAAGGCCGCCTCCTTAACCACTAAGCTACCGACGCTATTTTTATTTAAAGTCTCATTGGGACTTTTGATATTTTTTTTATTACGGTGTATTTAAAACCTCTACCAATTTTTAGCTCTATGCAAATTCATACAAGCTCAAGTGTTTAATTGGTCTGGATTATAAGATAACAATTCCATTTATCACCTAAACTCAGTTGGCCCACTACTTACGAAACACCCTGTCATTACTGTCTTTTCAAGTATTAAAAAAAATGTGTTTCACTAATTAAGAGACCACACAAAACGACATATATTTTGGAACGGGGGAGGTTCACATAATAAAAACATATTGTAGCCGGGGGAAACTTGTAAGCATCTAACTTTTCGAAAAAATGTTTTGCTAATTTTCATTCGAATTTCAAAATCATCTATTGCTAAAAAGCCCTTGTGTTGTGAAATTAAATTTTGTAGTGAAGTGTTTGTGACATAAAATTTAATAAGTGATTTATAAATATTTCTTAGTGCTTATATAGTGCACTGTGCACTGTAGGGCACATTTTTGTGCTCTTCATAGTGCAATTTATTGTGTTAATAAATCTAATACACGGTTATATGTTCAAAAAATTATTTACAGAGAAATTATTTACCAACAAACATAAAACAGAATATTTATAGGGTATATGTATATTTTTGAAAGACTCATATTGATATCTGAAATATAAAGAGGTTATTCTATGTAATCATCTGGTCAATAATTGGTAGTAGGTATTTGTCATATCAGCGATGAGTCCCGGCTGCATCCGAGGCTTTCAACTTAGAGCCTGGGGACCGCCTACAATACCGACTGCTTCTGGATATATTGTATCGATATATAGATATAATATCCGTTACGTAGCAACGAAACACAAATTTAATCTTTTTGTAGCGAAAACGTATTATCAAAGAGCAAAAAGTTCGTAATATTTTGGCAGCTGCTTTATATTTTACTAGCCAATTTTCTTAGAGATCGTGCTAAATACAGTAGGAATAAAATTTTATAAATTTTGAACTGCCTATGTGATGAAAGTGTCGTTTTGTTTGCTTACAGAATTAAATAAGCGTTTTTTTAGTTATTAAAGTAACTATTTATTTTGTATCCGAAGGATTGAACATGCAGGTTTCACTATTACGCCAGAATTAACAAAACGAGTAACTAGGTTACTCGTATTAAGACATTAGTCAAAAATGAATAGGTTTTAATAAATGTTTTTTTAAATTTGTTATTTCTAGATATTAACACTACTTACGTTGTTGTATGTAACAACATTTCAGTAGCATGCTTTTCGAATACCTCATAACGATATCCGTTTTCTGAATACCGTTGCACCGTTTACTAATTACTACACTAGTTTTATGTATTTACTCTAGGCACGCCAATGGTGTCCTTTGAAGTTGGCACAGAGAACGACCTCTGCGTTTTAAAAAGCATTCTAGCTGACGTCTATTTTGTGAAAGCAGTGCACAAGCATGGTGTAACGAATAATTCACACAAAAATAACCGTTATTTGAAAACAGTTATTGAAATAACGATACGGTAACAGTAATTTTGTGCAAATTATCGTTTGTAAAATGGATGTTTTCGCGTTGTATTAGTTATAACGAGGTATTTAAAAGTTTTTACATATTTTTTTAACATAAACAACACGAAACGAGCAAACAACGCACAGTAGTCAGTCCATACGATACATGAACGGATCCAAACAGTAGCGTGTAAAAGACAACAGTGATTCAGATGTAAGTGGATGAGTACTGGAAGTAAAGATTGTATTAGTTGGGTGACGGATTGAGGAAATCTATATATTGAACATAATATAATACAGTGGGCTACAAAACTCAGTGGACAGTCTGAAATTAAAATTGTATTAAGTGACGCTACACACTATCTAGTTAAAAAGTAAGTAATGCACAATATTAACTGTAAATAATTGCATTTCTTTATTTCCTGCTCTTCTTCTAACTGAGTGTAATAGGCGCTTCTTAGTTTTGTTAACAGAAGGAATGTCATTCATATATCATTCTGTTAAATTAGATATAAGAGCTCAAATAAATCTTAAGCTGTCCATGGAGATTTGCAGCCCACTGTACACATCTTTCAAGATCTGAGAACAATCAAGTTTTTATTGTCTAGTTATTCCTCAATAGGCCATTAGAAAAAGAAGTCGAACAGAATGTAAGAGTAATATCTAACTAATAACGTCACTATATATCATAGACAATGACTGCATGATTCAATAACAACTGATTTGTGTGTGCTAGTTGAAAACATATTTGTAAAGCTGGTAACTTTTTGTAAAAAAAATCAAATTGAAACTATTTATTAGACAAGTTATTGTGCTAACAGCAACAACGTTATTATAACGTTATTTTCATAACGTACACTGTAACTTCTTTTAACAACACTAAAATTGAAAATAATTTTGATTGTAACTGTAAGCCTCGTATATCGTATATGAGGTCTTCACCTCGGGAGTCTGCTTTAATACGATATGGCTTGGTATTTTCAACTACATTGGACGCGACTGCAATCTCAGCTCCCAGCCTGAGCTTTGGTTAGTGGCCATTTACATAGTTGTTCAGATCATCCATATAGGTATCCGTCTTGACCTAACAGCTATTGGCAGCCGTGGCCGACTTTTAACGCCCTTTGCTTCTTCTACGTACATAATTCTTAACTTGACCCTTCTTTAAAAAATTCTTCATCAGATTGATCGATGTTTTTTTATCAAGAATCAAAATAACCTATAACAGGCTTGCCTACTTTTGGGGCTCCAGTATTTTGTATTATACTGCTACTTGCATGTTTACGACGTGGTTCCAACGGTTGCTGGTTATAAGCGACGGGGACGGTTTCTCCACTACCCGTAAAACAGGTTCACGCCTAGCACTGGAGTGGGGATATTGTCTCTGTTGTGCAGTAAGCAGTAATATTTCATAACTATAGTATAATGTCAGTTGTAGTAATTTTTGTCACTTTTGATTGAAATTAAGTTCTCTTATCTATGTTAAAAGCTTTGCGAACATGTTTCCAACGCACGCATGACAGTATTCCACCTCAATCATAACCGTGACATAAGTAAACACAAAAGCGCTTCATTCTATCAAATGAAATGCTAACAAGCCAACCCGTCGTCTGTTTAGGAAAGAATTTTGCCTTCAGCTTTAAAAACTCAACATTCATACCACATTGCCTAATTATAATTTAAGTTCAAAGTATTGAAATTACTATCACCATCTAAATGTCTATTATTCTTAGGCTTTAGTTGCATTATGTCCAATTCGCAAAATGTCCAGCGGGCTCAAATTGTCCAATTCTCACAACGTCCAATTCGCAAATTGTCCAATTCTCACAACGTCCAATTCGCAAATTGTCCAATTCTCACAACGTCCAATTCGCAAATTGTCCAATTCTCACTATGTCCAATATGGTTAACACCCCGACTCAGAGTACCCCGACTCGGATAGGTTAGGTTAGAAGGCTATTGGTGTGTGGTTATTTTTTTTTAAACCACCCAAAAAATATGATAGTTTTATTAAAACTGAAATTACTTCGAACTGGACCAATTGCGACCTGGATTAATTGCGAAGTGAACCACCTGCGAACTGGACCAATTGCGAACTGGACCTATTGAGAGTTGGACAGTTGGACATTTTGCGAATTGGACATTATGCGACTAAAGGATTCTTAGGTTCTAAAGTATAAAAACAGCCTATTCTTTAAATCTAATCTATCCACTGTATTTCAATATTAATTATTCACTAGCTGTCGCCCGCAGCCCCGCCCGCATGGATGTCAGTTATCGCTTAGTGTCGAGGCGACGGTACTGAGCATTAAACTCGCCTCTCTACTCAACTTTGTCCTCGACTATTTACTCTCCTCTGTTTTCGACTTTCTACTCGCCTCTATATTCGACTTTCTACTCGCCTCTATACTTGAATCTATACTCGCCCGTCCACTCTCCTCGACTTGACTCTTTGCACTGGCTTCTCTACTCGCTTCTCCACTCGCCTATCTACTTGCCTCTACGTGAATCTCTACTCAACACTCTATTCGATCTACTCGCCCCTGTACTCGACTTTCTATTTGACTAGCTCTAATCCACCTCTGTACTAAATTTCATAAGGATATCTTAAAAAAAACCCATACTATTTATCCATTTTTTGCGCGATTGAAGAATGGCAAACTTTCATACAAACTTTAATTCCCTAGCCCTATCCCCCTCCCCCTTCCACCCCCCTTTTCATGATTAAAGTTAGCCTATGTCCGTTCCCTAGCTTTATTCCATCTCTGTACCAAATTTCATTAGGATATTTTTAAAAGAAACCAATTTCATACCAAACTTCACCTATTAATTAATAAGTGATTAGTATGACGTATTAACGTCACCTATTATCCCTTCCCCCTTTAACTCCTTTTTTCGCTATCAAAGGAAGCTGATCCATTGTCAAGCTGTAATCCATCTCTGTGCCAAATTTTATCAGGATATCTTTAAAAATGTCAAGCTTTCCACCCCTAACATTATTCCCCCTCCTCCCTCTTCTATCCGATATAGCGATATAGCGATAAAAAGTAGCCTATGTCCGTTCCCAAGCTCTAATCCATTTCTGTACCAAATTTCATCAGGATATCTTCAAAATTGTCAAACTTATTACCCTTAGTCCTATTCCCCCCTAAAAGTCATTGTGATGAAAGATTCACAGCTGATTGTTTTTTTTTGTAATATAAGCCTTAGGCTATGATTAACTTACTCAAATCAGTTCAGCCATTCTCAAAGTATTAATTCAAGTAATTTTATAAAAATTTTCACCCTATTAGTTTCAATTCTTTCCCAAAACAGACGTACAATTATAATAATTAAATTATAAATAATTCCTGTGCCTGCCATTCCTTATCTAAACACCGACAAATCTTCACATTAAAATATATAGAATTTATTGCACACGTACACATTTTTATAGAAGTTAGAAGTGTTGGCTGTTGTACTATAAAAATACACTCAATCGTAATGGATGACCGCGATTTATCTGAATTAGTTTAGTGGTACTTAATTAGTAATACTTATTTAACTTAATTAAAAACACCCAAATTACCAGCAGTTTGGGACCCAGTCATCCACTTAATCAAACCTATAGAATATGTTTTATATAGTGGTTTTATTTCAATGATTTATCCAATTTTTATCACCGGGAGCAATGCTAAGATAATGACATTGCTAAGACATCTTAGAATTATATTTTCTAAAGTTCACGCGAATATCACTAATTGAAATAAAACCACTTTCTAAAGGATTCTATCGAGATTTATTTGTTATTATTTATTTTTAGACCGACGTTTCGGCTACTTTTCAGCAGCCATGTTCGCGAACTAAGAATTGTTGTTGTCATATAGTTAGAAGTGTAGTTAACTCAGTACCCGAATCATAATGAAATGTTGTTGTTCGAAGTTTGTAGTCCACTTAGATCTTTTTAGTTTGGTTTTTACTAACTACTGTTTGACCTCTAGAGGAAATCCATTCCGTCGGCAGCAGGTATCAGCTTGCAAGTGAGGTTGGCTTGTAAAGATCTAGGCGAGGACTCATATATCCGCCCCTTTTTGTTATTCTCATATTTCTCTTATCTTCACCCTTACTCCTCTTTTAAATACTCATAATTTTATAACAATCATAAACCAAACCGCTTACACCAAACTGTTAACTATTTTCTACCTGAATAGTAAACAAAAAAGGTGCAATAAATTCTATATTAAGAAATATATTATTAATAATTACGTGTTAAATGTCGAGCCAAATAAATGAAATAATATTACCTGATGTGATATGCTGACCAGGTGAGGGCTGTGGCCGCCACTGCTTGACTGCATAGTAGGCGATTTACCTGGTAAGGATATAATAATATTCTAGTAAATAGCCATACAGTGAAACTATAGCAATACAGTGAACTAGCTGTACAGTTAAATAACAGTACCAATGGAACAAATCCTATCAATATTCCTACAACTGTAACTCCTGTGTCCAATGCAGTAAACGAGCTGTACAGTTAAATAGCCGAACAGTTAAATAACAGTACAAATGATGCTTACTTCATCAATATTTCCGCTACTGTAACTCCTATAAACAATACAGTGAACAAGCTATACAGTTAAATAGGTTTATAGATAAATAGGACCAAATGAGATGTGAATGGAACCTTATTCCCACAACTGTATACACCAGTCTAAACTGTAGTGACCCACGAGAACACATTTTTATATTTAAGCACCCAACCCAAGCAATGCTAGTAGACATATTCATGCATATTAATATATGTACTGAGCCGGAATTGTCCCTGCCGAAACCGGGTTTCAAAGTGCAAGATTTCTTACCACCATGAGCAGAGGATATAGCAGCTTGATCTAATACATCCCAGGATTTTTGACGTCGGCTGTGGCACGCTGTGTGAACGCCAGGGGGATGGATGAGTATAGAAGACTGGAAGCACGAAAGATATATACAGTTAAGTAAAATAATGGTTAAATAGCAGTTACTACTGTGAAGTGTTGTGTTACCGGCGGTAAGTAGGGTAGCCAGAGCTCACTGGGGAGTTTTTGTACTGTCAGTGGGAAGACCAAAGGCTATTCCTGCTTTGTCTTCTGCACTGACGGCACAGAAACTCTTAGTGTTTACAGGATCGGCAGCGTGAGTGTGAAGCCCCTGGTGTTGCACACGTCCATAGGCCGCGGTAACTACTTTCCATCAGGGGACCGTATGCCACCACAGTTGTATAAAAAAAAGTAACTATACAGTAAAATAGCAGTAGGCAAAGTGAACAAGCTGAACAGGTTAATCTCAGTACAGCTAAATAGTACTACAGAGAAAAAACTGCACTGAAACTTTAGCATTAATTATAGTTAAACAAAAACAAAACAGTTAAATAGCAGTCCAGTGAACAAGCCGTACAGATTAATATCAGTATCAGTTGAATAACAGTACAATGAAGTAGCTGTACAGTAAAATAGCGGTACAGTGAAGAACCTGTCCGGTAAAATATAGCACAGTTAAATAAAGCACAGTTAAACAGTACAGCTAAATAAAAGTACAGTTAAGTAGAGTCCGTTTGGGCGTGTGTTTGTCTCAATATGTAAATTGGTCTTATTTTCAGTACGTACATTAGTTTTCAGAAAGTGAGTTTTTGGTAATACATATACCTGTTGATGATCAGTCGTAGGACAATAATGGTCACAGTTCTCCGGCAGCCATTTCGGTAGCGAGTGCTTCACGTGACATCGAGAACGGACCTCTTCACTCACGCACACTAAAGCTGTAAATTATAATGGTGCGTTTAGATTAAAAGAACAGAGAGCTAGAGCTAGAACAAGAGCATCCGAAGAGCATTCTTTCTTAATATTTTAGACCAATGTAAACCAAGAACAACGAACGAATGCTCTGTCATTGTTTACACTAAAAGAATTTGACGTAGAGCGGATAAAATGAGCATTTGCTCGTTTGGTCAAATGTTTGAAATTATGGGAGCATCTTGATTTTACATCACACGTTGTTGCCGGCGGCTACGAGTGGTATTCGTGAGAACGGGTCCCGCGACCCCTGGGAATCTACTCTATGGATATAAAGTAACCTATGTGTTATTTCTGATTATAATCTACATATCTCAATATAAAATTTTAGCCAGTCGTTTAAGCATAATTGAGTAACAAACATCTCAACATCTCCAGAGATGTTTATGTATGTTTAATGCGGGATGGAGAACAGCTCTATCCCATAGTCGTCTAACGACATCCATAGGAATAAAAAAAGACGGGTTGCACTCCGGGAGTGCCGGCAGAAGTGAAAACTTTTTCGTTCTTTCTTTCTTCGTTATATACAGAGAAAAAGATAAAAAGAACATACCATACCATACTCTACCATACCTATTATATAGCGCCAATCATAGAACCTGTCACTAATTTTCTGTCAGAAGAAATTAATGAATTACAAAAAGAAAAAATATTCACAAAAAGTAATCAATTACAAAAAGAAACATAATCACAAAAAGTGTCAGATGCCTAGGTTCGAACCCGGTACTATCTGAAACCATAAGGACTTACAGTCGAAGCGTTCACTGCTAAGCTACGAAGCTTCTTAGCGTACCTAACAAAATAAACAATCTGTAGCTAATGTTGTATGACGTCAGTCGTCGGTTACGGTTCAAAGGTCAAGTGATCTTGACGCGAGTTTAACACTTTTTACCCATCCAATGCCGCTAAAGAAGCTTTCACTTCAAAAAAACTGTTCTTCCAAATCTATCTTTACGCCAAAAATCATTCAGATTCGTTCGATAGCAACTAACAAACATCCATACATCTATTCAAAAAAAGTTTCACATTTATAATATTTTGTAGGATAGTGTCTACAGCTTTTCTTTCTTCGATATCGTCAATTGGTTGTGGAACGGACGGATGGAAAATATCGAATATTGTTACTCTAAGGTTTACATGTACATACTTAAACCTTTTACATGTAAACCTTTGAGAATGCCGTGAGTTGAAACCGGTCAGGTTAAAAATAAACTGTTTAAAAGTACAAGTTATGTGTATTATTCAATATGTCTAGTAGATTCCACAAAGCGCCATCAATCTCCAGTATAAACAGTCTGAAAATATCGAAGTCCAGCAGCATCTTAGATAGCCTAGAAAACGACGAAACTTGTGAAAAGATTCAGAGATAATGATAATGGTTCGTATAGTAAGAAGTGTTACTATTCACTCACCAGTAAGATACGCCACGGTATCAGGTGTGACGTGGAACTTGTCCCTATGCGTGGCGCTGGCGGCGGCCAGGGACAGCAGCTTGATGAGCACCCGGCACGTTCGCGAGACGGTGGCGGCGGCAGGGTGGCGGTAGCCCTTGATGAAGTGGCCCACCAAAGCGAAGTGGAAGTTGGAGCGGAAGCTGGGGGACAAGGAGTATAGTGACAAATTATTAGCTACTTGCTGTTGCCCGCGGCTCCGCCCATATATACGTCAATGCCCCGAGCACGAATAATATTCGAAATAGTAACGTAAGCGAGTTTTGGCGCGAACGCGAGAAAGGGCTTCTTGCGGTATTATTTTATTTTCAGAAATTAGTGTAATTTCGAGTTTTTATGTGAAAAAAAAATGGTGGATTCTTAGAAATAACGTCTTGGACAACTCACACAAGCGTAGGAAATTGACATTACAGTAAACTGTGACTTTTCGTGTTCGTTCCGAATCTCCCTATGGACCTTTTAGTGAAGTCCCCACAACTTTACACAACATCAATCATCATTCATCGTCATCATCATCATCAAAATCAACATCATCAACTCATTATCACCATTTTCAAAAAATATAAACACATACAATTGAAGACATGGCTTAAAGGTCTTGCCAAAAATATTTTCAAAAATAAATCTAACGTAACAGATTGGCCGCCTGCCTACTGTGAACCAATCACAGTGCTCCGTTCTTTCGAAACGTTTAAGTTACGAATTCAAATGTTTTTCCTGCCTGCCTGCTTTTCGAAGTTACGAGTGTAACCATTTTTTGTTCCTGATTGTGCATCTATATAAGAATTATATTATATTATCTGTGATTCTAGAGATTTTCATCCAGATCTGTTTAGTCATTCAGGCGAGAGTCGTTGAGAGCACACATCCACATGCCTCTAAATACTATGATTATATTAACAGCCTCCGTGGCGTAGCGGTAGTGAACGCGGCCGCTACACAGGAGGCGCGGGTTCGATCCCCACTCAGTGCAAATATGTGTTTGCATATGGGTATTTGCATGAGTCTGGTCGTGCCTCGGAGAGCATGTTAAGCCGTCGGTCCCGGTTGTCATATGAACATCTATGGCAGTCATTACTGTCAAGTACAAGTCTTATAATCCTTACCTTAATCCCACTGCATGGTCCAACTGCTTAAAGTGCCACTCGAGAGGCTCTCGCGTCTCCATCATCACTTGTTCTAAAGTCTATACGCATTTAGAAATTTATTTATTAATAAATAATTGAATTATTTAACTTAATAAATAGATATTTATTATTTCATTATTTAATTAAAGCAATAATTTCATTTAATTAAATTGATAGTATAATTTTCTTTATAGAGTATTTGTAACCGAAATTACTAATATTCCCGCTAATCTCTCTGGTGAAGCTAAATTATTTATGGTAGAAGCGGGTTCACGTCGGTAGTGTAACAGCCAGGATTCGAACCTAGGATCTCTCAATCTTGAAGCAATCGGCCGCACCTTAACTTAACTACGGAAATTGATGATTCCTTTTCATTTCAATCAAATAGGTAATTTAACTTAATTACTAACTTGTGACTAGCCTATAGTGACTAACTTGTTAAATATTCTGAACCTATTTTTTTCTAATCAACTCGCACAGCTCGCCATAGACAGGGAATTCAACCGCACACATTGCGACCGAAAACGGTGAGTACTACGCGGTATGAAAGGAACTTCATCCCACGTACTCTAAAACTGTGGAATGAACTCCCTGCTGTGGTTTTCCCAAGCCATTACAACATGGGGTTCTTCATGAAGGGCATTAGAAGGTTTCTTCAGGGTCGGCAGCGCGAGTGTAATGCCCCTGGTGTTGCATACGTCCATAGGCCACGGTAAACTCTTTTCATCAGGGAGGCCGTGACTTTATCTGTCACTTAAGCGGAAAAAAAGACGTTGCAGCTTCTGTGACTGATTAACTCTTGAAATAGGTACTTTGAAGTTGCATTTTTTTAAATTGAAACATACATACAGTACATATATTCATACTAACGCCTTTTACCGTCCGAAGTAGGCACAGACCAGGCACCAGTGCAGGATCTGCTGCTATCCTTACACACTTCTCGAGCTTCATATACTGTTATAAAACATTTCGCCATTTTGATTATAACAAAAAAAAATAGCTGATCACAAACCTTGAGTTGGAAATGCCCTTGAGACTCCAACGTGTGAAGGTTTTGCTCCATGAAGGCTAGTCCAGCGGCGTATAATGTGGGTTCATCTAATTGCAGGACTGAGAGTGCTACCCAGAACAAAGCCTTGTGGATTGGTGAGGCCTGGAAAAAATATTTATGGTGTTAAACATGCATATATTTACGTCTGTAAATTTTTGAACCCTCCTCGAGTAGACCAATATGTCCAATACGCGCCACACAATTTTGCGCCTACGAAGTTAGCTTCATACTCAAGGTTGCGCAGGTACCGTCGCGAACAAAAGTACTAAGTATTAAAATACATCTTACATACTCTTTGCGTGAAATTTTGGTTAAAGATTAAGTAGGTACTATAATTGTTTAGTCTAGAAACGTCCTCATTACGTAGTCATTCTCATCTAATTGAATAGCAATTAACTATGAATTAGCAAAATATGGCCGCCGCGCTGTAGGCAGAAAATTAAATATATAAATAAATAAATAAGGCCCTACTTAGACGCAGGCCTTCTAAACCAACATGCTATAAACGAGCACAGTATCAAATAAATGAAACGTGAACTGAATAATAAAGTAAAACGTAAAAGTAGACGTTTTTCTTTTTTCCCACTGTTCGTGATGTCCTGGTTTAGTTTTCCGAAAGAGTGTATTGCAGTGTTGAAGAATTAAGAACATAGTTGAGACAGGACGCGCAGGACGCCGCTCCCAAGGCAACGGGCGGCTCCACGGCAACGGCAGCCAACTGCCAACGCGGTTGTCACCCTACGTCACCAGCGCAATATTTTTATATGATAGTGTTTATATTTTAGTACCATTTTTTTGCCTTTTGTAAATATAGTGTAAGTAAGAGGTATGTTTTGTGCATATTTTTATTAGTGTAAGGATTATAAGTACATGTCACTATACAGTAGCGATGCGGAGGTAAGTCAACCAACTACATCGTTATTGAATCTAGTGCGATGCCCATACTGTTACCAAGTCCGTTTTTTTAACGGTGAGAGAGGCCTGAAAATACATGTTGGGAAAGTACACAAGCCCCGACATGTATTTTCAAACCCATCTCAGCCTGCCGTCACTGCTATAGTCTCTGAACCCAATCGTATTGAAATTCCCTTTTGGCAAAAATTGTCTCAATTAAAAAATACCGTTCCGATCTTAAAAATAATTCCTCGTGGTGCAAGACCTATCGTTGCTCAAAGCTTATCCAAATGTATAGGTCTTGTAGTTCGAGAGAACTTCAAAACAACTTGGGAGCAGCTACTCACCTTCCTTCATATCGACGTATGGCAGCCAAACTTTGCTGCCAGTATTACAAAACCGAGCTAGCCACGAAATTCCAGTCCCTCCAACTTGGTTTTGGTTCAAAGGGGGGCTGTGAGGCTGCCATACATGCTTTGTCAACCTACCTTGACTCCGGGAGAAGCGAGGTAATTCTCAAGGTTGACGTGAAGAATGCTTTCAACTCAGTGAACAGGGATACCTTGTTGACCCAAGCTAAATTAGAAACCCTCAAAATTTATAATTTCCTCTGGCAATGTTACAGGTACCCCTCGAAATTATTATATAAGGACAACCTTTTGGAATCTGCTGTTGGTTGTCAACAAGGAGACCCACTTGGACCGGTAATTTTCAGTTTAGCTATTCAACCTATTATTCGACAGTTAAATTCCAAATTCAATGTATGGTATTTAGACGACGGGACTCTAGGAGGAGATGTTGAGACAGTTTTACAAGATTTGGCCTTTATCAAAAACGAATTTAGTTTAATTGGTTTAGATCTAAATGATAGCAAATGCGAGATATTTTTAAATGATGTTTCGGACAAAAATTTTACTATTTCTAAATTTAATTCATTGGCTCCTAATATCAAAATTATAGAAAAAGAGTCTCTACGTCTCCTCGGGTCCCCAATCTTAGAAGAAGCCTACACCTCATTTATAGAGGAAAAAATTCAAAATTTTAATAGCATTTCGGACCGCCTACTCAAAATTAATATCCATTCGGCTTTCACTATTCTCCGGTATTGTCTTTTCGTGCCGAAATTCACCCATGCTCTCAGATCTACACCATTTTGGAAAAATTTAACAATTTTGGAAAAAATGGACAAATCCATAGAAATTACACTCACTAAAATTTTAAACGTCTCCTTGAATGACCGTGCGTCACTACAAGCGTCTCTACCGATTCGCTTGGGTGGGCTCGGCATTCGCAAAATTTCAGATGTCAGCTTACCAGCGTTTCTGTCTTCGGTCCACAGTACGGAAGAATTAACTAGGAAAATTCTTGAACCTACACTAGTTAATTCTGAAGTATTGTGTAAGACTGAAGCAGTAAACGCTTGGAAAATTGCTTGTCCAAAAACTGATCTCCCAGGGAACCTTTTCTCACAACGTCAGTGGGACGGGCCGCTCTGCAACTTAGTAAGACAAAATTTATTAAATACTTGCACTAATGCTGCTGAGCGTGCCCGTTTACTGGCAGTTGGAGTGTGGGAATCGGGTCTTTGGTTACAAGCTCTTCCGTCATCTAACGTAGGGACTAAGTTAGATGACATTACTTTCCGCATTGCAACGTGCCTCCGCTTAGGTGCGCCGTGTGTCTCTCCGCATCAATGGTGTTGTGGAGAAGCAGTTGACCGACTCGGACACCATGGCCTGTCGTGCTGCAGAAGCGCTGGGCGAATTCCACGGCACGCCAGCCTCAACGACATAATCCGCCGTGCTCTTGTCACCGCTGGTGTGCCAGCTATGCTTGAACCAAACGGTTTGGCGCGCGACGATGGCAAGAGACCGGATGATATGTCATTAATGCTTTGGAAAATGGGAAGGACTCTGGTGTGGGACGCAACATGCGTCGACACCATTGCCCCTACCCATATACCTGGCACGGCTGGCTGTGCCGGTGCTGCTGCAGCTTCTGCAGAGGCTCTTAAGCGGCGCAAATACTCCAATCTCATTGGAGATTCTGAATTTGTGCCGTTTGGAGTCGAAACGTTTGGGCCTTGGGGTCCGAGCGCCCGCAATCTCTTCAGAGATTGCGAAGCGTATGGTCGACGCTTCTCGTGACCAGAAGGCTGGCCTCTTTTCAGGTCAGAGATTAAGCATTGCCATACAACGTGGCAATGCTGCCAGTCTTCTGGGAACACTACCACAAGAGGCATGCGATGCGGATGAATTCCACGACGCATTTTAACTTTTAGTTTTAGTTTTTATTTTATTTTATTTAGTATTGTGTATATATAGTAGGTAACTTTATTAATTTAATTTAATTTTTGCCAATACACCTGTAATAATATGTAAAAATTGATATTAAAATCTAACCCTAAGGGTAGGAAAACAGGGGAAAAAATATATATCCAACTTACTTGTATAAATAAAGCAATTAACTTAAATAATTTACCTGGAGTAATTAACCTTTCTTTTATATATATATAAATTATAATGACTTTACTAATGAGGCAACTTGAAATACACTACACTGAAAATTACTTTCTTTCGTTCATAACAAGATCAACGAAAACTTTTAACAATTGTGTTCCGGACAGTACGTTAGAGTGAAAGCGGGAAAATTACCGAACGTCAGAGCGGGATGCATGATTGAACATCGCCTCGGCCGGCCACGTACCGCCCCGCACCCTCCCGCTGCGTAGAAGTATCCCCTATGACACCTATAATTGCATCATTGCTGCGACTTTCGCGCGAAGTTTATAGACGCAAAGTTGTGTGGCGCGTATTGTATTTATATAGAAATTTCGCTAACTACGGTTTTTGGTCCCACGTGATAAGATCGAGCATATTGCGCACAAGCTGGCATATAGTTATAGGCTCTATGTTTGTCGGATGGAGAGCAGCCCTAACACTATGTTGGCTTCAACGACACCCGCGGAAAGAGATAGGGAGACCCTATTCTTCTCCGCCGGGAACTAACACGGCTTGTAATGCCCCCAGTTGAAAGTCTACAGTCAGCTTGATAAATAGATTATGATTGCACATATATCTAAATAAAAAACTGAAAAAAAGACAATTTTAAAATTTGTCAATTATCTTCTGAAGTAGACTTTACAATAAAGGGCTTTAGTTAGTTTATTATACAAGTAGCTGTTACCCGCGGCTCTGCACGCGTGGATATCGGTTATCGCTTTGTATTGAGTCAACATAGTAGCTTTATGCATGCTAAGTCCAAGCCCAACCGGTTTAAAATTGACAAAGTTTCATACAAACTTTCATCCCCTATTTTATCCCCTTGGGGGTAGAATTAATCAAAATCCTTTCTTAACGGATGCCTACGTCATAACAGCTACCTGCATACCAAATTTCAAATCCCGATCCGTCGAGTGGTTTGGGTTGTGCGTTAATAGATCGCTATGTCAGTCAGTCAGTCACCTTTGAGTTATATATATTTAGATACCAGTACAGTACATATAGGGTCTCTTAAGCGTTACACAAATGTTTGTTATACGGTACGCATGCGTAAAAGAAAAATGACTGCTTTAAAATCTGAGAATGATCTTCTGACACTGTTAAGGTGGATGTGTGGTGTGACGAGAAATAAATAAATTAATATACACTCGAGAGCAATGAATCCGGGTCACTCAAAGAATCCAAAAAATCTCGGAAAGTAAGAATGCTAGGTTAATTCAATAAATTGTATTTAATAGACAATTTAATACTCCTTAAATGAAAGTTAAAAAAATATGAGAAAAAAAACTGCTGATCTCTCCTTAAAACAAAAATAGGAAACATGAAATTTTTGAACTTTATGACGATTTTCTTGAATTTCAATACTTCGTATTACCTCCTCGTGCTTCCATTACTGCGTTTACGCGGTTTGGCATGCTGTACACCAAGTTCCTTATACGATTTTGGGGAATATTCTCCCATTCCTCTGTGAGAGCAATTTTGAGCTCAGGAAGCGTGATTGGGGGAGGGTTTCGTTGTTTTACGCATCTCCCTAGCTCGTCCCAAGCATGCTCGATCGGGTTGATATCCGGGCTGCGCGCTGGCCACTCCATACAAGTAATGTTCATCTCTTGAAGGTAGTCATTCACAATCCTACCTGTATGAGGTCGGGCATTGTCATGCATAAATATAGCATCCTCACCCAAATTGACCATAAATGGACCAACGTGTTCGTTGAGGATTTCTTCCACATATCTTACGCTAGTTAAAGAGCCGTTTTCTATGATCACCAGCTCTGTGCGACTTTCAGAGGAAATTCCGGCCCACACAAGTACAGACCCACCACCGTAGGCTACTTTTTCTTCGATGCATGCTTGCTTGAATCTTTCCCCTGGTCTTCTATACACTCTGTGTCTTCCATCGTGCTTGTAGAGCATAAATTTTGATTCGTCGGAGAACATAACTTTCGACCAATCTTCAATACTCCAATTTACGTGGTTCTGGGCATATCTTAGTCTTGAAATACGATGGCCACGCTCCAGTTTAGGGCCGTTTGCAGGTCTAAGGGGTTTTAAGTTAGATTCAGCAAGCCGACGTCTTACTGTCCATGCACTTGGGTTACTTCCTCCGAGGCGTCGAAACTGATTTGTGAGTTCAGTTCCTGTGAGAAAGCGATTTCGAAGCATGGTGTTCACCAAGTATCGGCCTTCTCGTGCTGTGGTACACCTAGTTCTGCCCGTTCCTGGTCTGCGTAGGTTAGAACCAGTTTCTTCGTAACGTCGGAGAACTCTTTGTACTGTTGACAGCGACACACCGACAGTCCTGGCTGTATCGCGCTGACTCCGGCCGGTTTCCACCAATGTAAGTATTCTGGTGCATTCTTCAAGTGTAAGCGACATGATTTCAGCTTGAATAATGAATATTGAGCACTATCAACCTGGTTTATGTACCAACATAAATGACAGATTACAAACAAAAGCAAAAACAAATCCTGTAATTTCGTAGTTCCATCTTCGACAGTGTTCCCTTTTCAAATTTGATTTTTTTATGATATAACTTTACAATAACTAAGAAGTTTTAATACTTTCATTTAAGGAGTATTAAATTGTCTATTAAATACAATTTATTGCATTAACCTAGCATTCTTACTTTCCGAGATTTTTTGGATTCTTTGAGTGACCCGGATTCATTGCTCTCGAGTGTATATTCCACAACAAATCATACAACGCTATCTAGACCCACGGTAAGCATAGCCTAACCAGCTTGTGTTATGAAATCTAGAATGCGGATAAACATCCTTGGGGCGGGTATGGGCTTATGCTTTTGCAATTACTTTATGACAGTGCTTTTAGCTTTTGCTTACAGCCTGGTAGCATAGGTGCAGACCTACCCCTGCAACCCCCTCAGGGTTGCAGGGGGAGCGTGGTCTTAGGGAGGAGCGCAACAGTCGTGCAGATCTCCTAAGGCAAGTTTAGTGTTTATCCTTCACGCGGTTGCTGGCCCTGTTCTTGGTTTAATTCCCTCAGAAATAAACGTAACTAAAAACACTAAGCGACTATTGCAGCAACGACGAGGTCACGCTGCTGCGAGTTCATCATCGTAAAATACCGATGGTGGATAGAAATGACCTCCCGCGTGTTTGTGCCGTGCGCGGGGACCCGTACGGAGGGATGAAGGAATCCTGGTGGTTGAGCGGAAAAGTAGCTGCGGCTGCTGGGAAGCAACACACCCCTTTGGTCTGGACTTCCTCTTACACGGGAGGTTACGAGGTAGCCGCTCGTAATCAATCGGCTGTGGTGTCCGGTCAGACGGCCACTGGCGAGTTCTCTGGGGTGATGGGGTCTGCAGGCGGCGGCGCGCGGTCTTACTCGTGGCCGTGGTGACCGGGGGAGGATTCTCGTGCAGGTCAGTCTCGTGGACAACTCATCTCGGAGCGCTATATCGGTCCGATAGCCTTGGTGCTTTAGAGCATCCCCATCTGAGGGCTCCGTGGAGGGTGAGGAGTCGGATCGACGAATTCTATTAAGGTACGGTATGGATCAACCAAAAAATACCACTCAAGGCGCAACAGCACCAAAGGCTGGAAACAGCAATAAGGCCGCCACCGTGGTCAGCGAAGGAGACTCCCAGAGTGGCTGGACCGAGGTATCTCGCAAGAGATCCTCGGGATCGGCCCTCCAGGGAAGAACCGAAGCCAACCCGGGAGGCAGTAAGGTTCGGGGGGAAGGGAACCAGCCGACCCGGCTAGTCGAACGGGCCCAATTGGGCCCGAACGGCGCCGGGGAAGTCGGGACCCAACCTAATCTCCAACAAGGCAGCCGTGCAGCAGCGAAACGCCGGGCTAGGCGTCTCCGCAAACAGCACGCTGTGGTAGGCGGAACCATCACCGATACGCCAGCAAAGCGTATCAGGGAGGTGAGTGACGAAAAAGCGGAACTCGGGAGAGACGCCAAAAAGGTGAGGATCCAGGGTTCCTACAGGGACGCTGCTGCAGGCTTCAGGATGGCGATCATCCCGGCAACATACCCGGAGGCGCGTTTTGAAGCAGAAGACAACGCGGCGCTACAGGATCTGTTGTTCAGTGGGATGTTGGCGGCACCAGACCCACTCCCACTGATAAACATGGGTAACATGACGGCGGGCGCACTGCACGTAGTATGCGCGAACGAGGCATCGGTGGGCTGGCTGAAGGGACTAACTGGTTCGTCAGTCAGCACCCACAAAATTAAGGTGGTGGCAGCAAACGACCTTCCAAAGCCGGTCAAAATGGCATGGAAGTCGCGACACACCGCTGGAACCAACATTCAGTTGGTACTCCAGCTTCTGCAGAGGCTCAACCCGGGTCTGAAAACGGCAGAATGGCGGGTGATCGATACTTTGGTCGAGAGCACCCACGTTCGCCGTATCATCCTCGTGGATAAGGTCTCTGCGGAGGTCATAAAGGCCTCCAACTACACCCTCCCAACGGGGATCGACTACAGCCACTTTAAGTTGCTGGAGGAGTCGATCTCCAAAGGAGAACAGGAAGCGAAGGCTGATGGAGTTAAGGGGATGGAGTCGTCATCTGCGGATGCTGAGATGCAGCCAGCAGAGGCCATCCGCGATGGCATAAAGACGACGGCATCAGGGACCAACAGGAGTCAAGAGCGGCCCACGGTCGCTACTGCATTGGCGTCGTCAACAGGCGCCAAAGAACTGTGCAGGGAGATGGACGATCTTGACCTAGATGAGGACCAGCTCCTTGCACAGTCTCCGGGCTCCGTCGACAGTCACTAAGGAAGTGACTGTTAAATCACGACACCAAAAATGGATGGCCTAAGGTTAGTACAGATCAATCTGCAACACAACAAGGCGGCGACAGCCCTTCTGGCTAGAGCGCTGAAAGATAACAAATATGACATTGCCCTAATCCAGGAGCCTTATATTTATAAAGGAGAAATAAAGGGCTTAGGTGGAACCGGTGGAACTTTATGGTATCACAGGACCACAAATGATGCAAGAACATGCACATATATCAAAAATGGTATAGATGCATGGGTTTTACATAATTTCTGTTTCAGGGATCTGACGGCAGTCAGGATCAACGGTGGAGGAGAGGCTGGCAACAGAGATACAATCTTTGTATCGGCCTATCTTCCATACGAACAAAAAAATCCCATCCCTAGTATACTAGAAGGATTAGTGGATCACGGCATCCGAAATAACACGGAAGTAATCATCGGATGCGACGCGAACGCGCACCATGTGATCTGGGGCAGCTCAGACATCAACGAACGAGGGGAAAAAGTACTGGAATATCTGGTAAGTTCTCCTTTACAAATAATAAATAAAGGCAACAGTCCGACTTTCATCAATCAGATAAGGACTGAGGTTATTGATATCACTCTAGCCACAAACATGGCCAGCAGAGATATCATGAACTGGCAAGTATCTAATGAAATCTCATTATCTGACCATAGGTACATATGTTTTGAGTATAAAACTTCAAAGGTGTTTGGGGTTGAAATGCGAAGAAACCCCAAACACACAGACTGGATCCAATATAAAAAGGATCTGAAGATGTACTTAGGAGATCCAAAATGCAAACTCAACTCGATAATCGACATTGAATTTGAAGCGGACAAGATAACAGAATCAGTCATAAAAGCATGGACAACAAACTGTCCAGAAAAGGAAATAAAACCTAAAAAGGTGCCGTGGTGGAACAAAGAATTAGAGATGCTACGTCGCAAGACAAGGGCAATCTTCAACAAAGCCAAGGCACAAGGCGATTTCAGAGAATACTCCAAAATGCTTACTGAATATCACAAGGCCGTACGGAAATATAAGAGGAAGTCATGGAGAGCACACTGTGACCAAATAAATTCCCTTCCAGAAGGCATGAGACTGGCTAAAGCCCTGGCAATAGCTAAGGAGAACCCACTCACCAGTGTAAAAGACGGAAATGGGAAGCTCACGGAATCAGGAAAAGAAACACTACATGTAATGATGAGTGAACACTTTCCTGGATCGGAAATAATTGCAGAAGTGCCAAAAAATCAAATAAAAATCAATGGTACTGAAGGTACAAAAACGAATAGGGCAGAATGGAACACTGCACGGAAAATAGTTGATGGGAACAAATTGCAATGGGCCATAGGAGATTTCAAACCCTATAAATCTCCAGGCCCTGATGGTATCTATCCTGTACTATTACAACAAGGCATGAACATACTAATCCCTCATCTTGTGAGATTATACAGAGCATGCTTAGCTTTTAACCATATACCGACGATATGGAGGAAAGTAAACGTAGTTTATTTACCCAAACCTGGCAAAGCAAACTATGAAGATGTAAGATCATACAGGCCTATCAGCCTAACATCTTTCTGCCTAAAAACGGTGGAAAAGCTGATAGACAAGCATGTGAGGGAAGGACCTCTAAAACGTTTCCCATTACACAGGCTGCAATGCGCCTACCAGAAGGGCAAATCAACGGAAACAGCGCTGCACCTAGTAGTGGAACGCGCTCGTAAGGCACTGGAATGCAAAGAAATAAGCGTAGCAGCCTTCATAGATATTGAAGGCGCCTTTGACAAAACTACCTTCGAAGCAATCCAGACAGCAGCGATAAAACACGGGGTGGATAACACCACCTGTAAATGGATAGAGCAGATGCTAAAGAGCAGAATAATTTGCTCTACGTTAGCAGGTGAGAATATATATGCCAAGACCACTAGAGGATGTCCCCAAGGGGGCGTACTCTCACCCCTACTATGGAGCTTGGTAGTCAACTCACTAATAACGAGACTAAATGAAGGACCATTCTACACGATAGGATACGCTGATGACTTAGTGATAATGGTAAACGGTAAATTCCCAGGCACTGTCTCGGAACTACTACAAAAGGGTCTGAATATAGCGCACAGATGGAGTACGGAAAATCATCTAACGATAAATCCATCCAAAACATCAGCCCTATATTTCACACGCAAAAGGGACCTAAAAAGTTTAAAAAGACTTCAGGTAAAAGGCGTAGAACTAGAGTGGGCCGAAGAGGTGAAATACCTCGGAGTCATGTTGGATAAACAACTCACATGGAGGTCACATCAAGATTTCATCACACAGAAATCAATGAGAGTCCTCGGCATATGTCGCAGAGCGTACGGCAGAACATGGGGACTTAAACCGAAGGTTCTGTACTGGATATATAACATGATGATACTACCGATAATCAAATACGGAAGTATAGTGTGGTGGCCAAGAACCACGACTGTAACATGCAAGAAAGAGCTCAGCAAAATCCAAAGGATAGCTTGCATGTCTATAACGGGTGCATTTACAACAACACCGACAGCAGCGATGGAACGGCTGCTAAGTATGCTACCGCTACATTCAACTGTACAAATGGAGGCAATAAAAGCTCTTAAAAGACTTAAGGATGCAGGATATATAGCCAGCATACCGACAAGTTACACAAAAATGGTGATAACACCTGATGTTCGGGAACTACTAGAAATGAGGTCTGACCAGCAACAGCCCAAACTAGTACTTCATAGAAATTACAAGGCGACAATTCCTACTAGACAGGAATGGAAACAAGGTCTCAGAACCAATCAAGGAAAAAGACAAATCTGGTACACCGATGGCTCCAAGACGCTAGATGGCACAGGAGCAGGGGTACATGCAGAAGACTGCGATATAAGCGTTAGTCTAGGCAAATACGCCTCCGTGTTCCAAACGGAGGTGTACGCTATAATAGAATGCGCTCAGGAGATTATAAATAGAAATACCCATGAAAAGGAAATTTATATTCTCAGTGACAGCCAAGCAGCCATTAAAGCGCTAAGCTCTCCAAAGGTAAATTCAGGATCAGTGCTGAATTGCATAAGCAGCCTAAATAAGGTTGGCAGAGCCAACAAACTGAGGCTCATCTGGGTCCCCGGCCATGAGGGGATAGAAGGGAATGAGAAAGCAGACCATCTAGCCAGACAAGGATCTGCAAAAATACCCATAGGTCCAGAACCATTTGTTGGACTCCCTGAAGCCACACTAAAGAGGGCTATTTCAGAACAGGCCAAGAATAGGCAGCTTAAAGAATGGAAGACCAGACCAGGCCTAACACATTCGAAAGAATTCATAAGTAATGAATTAGGAAGGCTGAGCAATAAAATAATTAATCTCAGCAGGGACAAAATCCGGAAAATAATAGGAGCGTTCACTGGCCACTACTGCACAAAGTACACCTTGAGCAAGATTGGTATCATGAACGACGCAAAATGCAGACACTGCGGGGAGGGCGATGAAACGATGAAACACATACTGTGCGAGTGCCACGCCTTAGGAAGACATCGTATGGATCTTCTCGGGATGGGCTATCCAAAACCAGAAGATTATAGGCATCTACAAATAAGAGGAATAACCACCCTAATAGAGAGGGCTATCCCTCCCGAAACGTAGGGGCCAGGTTGGGGTTGACACAAAGGATCCAATAGGGTCGAAGTGTCCGCGATAGCTCCAAAGCACGCACCCCAGTAACATAAGATAAGATAAGAACATACTTAGATACGTTTTTTTAAAATAAATACAATCATATTATACAGAGAAACACCCAGACCAATGCAAATATACATATTCATGCATACAAATATTTGCACTGAGCGGGGATCAAAGCCGCGCTTCTTGCGTAGCGGCCGCGTTCACTACCGCCACGCCACGAAGATATAATAAGATATAATAAGGAATTATTATATTAGAGGAAGTTTGAAAGTGGCACCAGTGAATGAAAAATTCAGAAGCGAGCGTCTGCCGTGGTATGGACATATTATGAGAAGAGATGAAAGTAATTTTGTAAGTAAGGTTCAAAGTATGAATTTTCTTGGGCTTACCTCTGTACCTGAAGCCCTCTACTTCAGGTACAGAGATAAGCCCAAGAAAATATGGATGAATTGCTTGAAAGATAATATGGCAAAGAACGAGGTAACTGAGGAAATGACATCTGACAGAAATTAATGGAGGAAAATGACATGTTGCGCCGACCCCAAATAATTGGAACCAGGGCAGGTAGCCCCGAGGAGGGCCAGACCGAGAGGAATGGCTCTGGGTCAGCCGGGGTGCGAGGGATATGTCGCGAAACAACCTCACCTTCGGCCTAGCACATCGACCCACAGACGGCGTACGGTTTAGTTGGTTCGAGTTCGACATAACCAGGGCAGGTAGATGATGAATGATCTTCTGACAATGACTATACGAGAAAGAGGGTTCGTTTCTACTTTGGTACACATGGGGTCTCTAATACAGTACACACAGGGTCTCAAGTCTCTTATAGGGTACATATGAGGTCTGTCTCTACACAAACGTTTGTAATAAGGTAACTGCACATAAATAGGCACTTACCGGGTACAACAGAGGCTGCAATCTCGTCAGTGACATGATGAGCGCTTCTAATAAAGCCAGATCATTCAATGATTCCAAAGCCTTCACCAGAATCCTCAAAAGCTGCTTCATATCATCATCTGTGACGTTTTTACCTGAAATGTTTATTTATAATAATATTTTTGAAGTGAAAACTTCTTTAGCGGCGTTGGATGGGTAAAAAGTGTTAGACTCGTGTCAGGATCATTTGACCTTTGAACCGTAACCGACGACTGACGTCTTATAACATTACAACAGCTACAGATTGTTTATTTTGTTAGGTGCATTAATAAGCTTCGCGGCTTAGCGGTAACCGCTTCGGCTGTAAGTCCTTATGGTTTCAGATAGCACCGGGTTCGAACCTGACACTTTTTGTGATTATTTTTTCTTTTTGTATTTTTTTACTTTTTGTGATTATTTATTCTTTTTGTAATTTATTACCTTTTAAGATTATTTTTTTCTTTTTGTAATTCATTCATTTCTTCTAACAGAAAATTAGTGATAGGTTCCATGATTTGCGCTATATTATAGGTATGGTATGGTATGGTGTGTTCTTTTTATCTTTTTCTCTGTATATACCGAAGAAAGAAAGAAAGAAAGAAAAGGTTTTCACTGCTGCCGGCACTCCCGGAGTGCAACCTCCCGGAGTGTAATTATTATAGCTTATTACCAACTGTAAAAAACCGGTTCCGTTGCCCTCATGTTGAGAGTCTAACTTTAGACAAGGTAACATTTTTATTTTACCACTTACAGCTTTTACCCGCGGCTCCGCCCTCGTGGATGTCGGTTATCGCGACCAAACATAGCATATGTCCTTTCTCAAGGTCTAATAATCTACGCTATGCCAAATTTCATCAAAATTGGTTTCAGTACTTTTGGCTTGAAAGACGGACAAACAAACACATACACTTTCCCATTTATGATATAAGTATGGATAATTATAATAAAGTCCACTAATATTATAGATATGAATATGTGAGGGTATGGTTTTACGGGAGCGACTACCGTCTGACCCTGAGAAGATCAGCATCGTAGCTTAGCAGGTGTAGACGAATACCTTAATGATAAAAATGCATGGTCATCCTAATCTCTTTGCTTGCTCGCACAATTTAAATATGTTTTAAGTAAAACGAAAGAAAAACGATTATCTTGTTGGTTTCTTGATGGTATTTTCTCAGTAGAACCAACTTACCGAACCAGCGAAGGAATCATTTTTAAATGATTTATTAATATTAATATTATTTTAACTATTTCTTGACATGATTGTAAAATATCTTCTTCAAAAAAAAATCTTTATGTTGTGGAATATTAATTTATTATTATTATGTTGTGGAATATTAATTTATTATTATTAATAAATTAATATTCCACAACATTTCACACAACGCTATCTGGACCCATGGTAACTAATTTGGTTTTCTTATGTTGTAAATACATATTACATACATAATATACATAGAAACACCCAGACCGATGCAAATATATATATATTCATGTATACAAATAGTTGCACTGAGCGAGGATCGAACCCGCGCCTCCTGCGTATCAGCCGTGTTCACTACCGCCACGCTACAGAGCTGCAGAGGTACGAACGCGTGTATTCAATTCAAGTTAAATTTCATGAATAGGTAATAGGTACATTTCAAATATGAGGGGTCGATGACGTCACTCATTCAAGCGGATACAGTTATACGGGCGGGATGACGCGATTCATTCAAAGAACGAACGCAATCCAGTAAAAAACGGGTCAATGAACTGTAACAGCAAAATGTCGGATCGATAACGCCACTAGGTACGTGTTTGTTGTCGGACGAGTTTGCGCGTACCGCAATGCCAAAAGTAAAAAACTATATCAATAAAGAGCTTCTAATCAGTGCAGTGCATGAACGGCCGGTGATTTGGAACAAAAACATAGATATTTATAAAGATAAACAGTTAAAAACTGCTGCTTGGCGGGAAATATGCGCTATCTTGAACGAAGATTTCGATCAAATGGATTTGTTAGAGAGCCAAGCGTATGGTAAGTGTGTTACTATTATTATTTAATGACTGGTATTTATATATTGTTAGAGATTTTTTCAAACAAACATTGTTTCAAGGTTAAAGGGCATAAACTAGTTAAATGAATTAGTGTATTTTGACACCTATTAGTATAGACATAGCGCGCCTTTTTTGTAATGTTATCTGAATGACAGTTACATCAAAATGCTCGTAGATCGGTGATTTTGGCCTTATGTAATTTAAATATTTTCTTTGTCAGTCTCGTTGTATGTGTAGAAGTGGTTTAGCTGTTATTTTGTTTATATTCAACAACGAAACATGTAATATTTATAGTAAAATGTTTGCATACAGATTGATTGGCTGAACTTTGAGGTTAGAAATACAGTTGTGACAACAGTAAACAGATGTTTTGTTATTGTTTGAGTTTTAATTTGGGGTTATTAAAATAAACAGTACTGGATTGTTTGTTTATATCTGAATCTTTTCTATGAAATTGGTCTAAACAATGTTTTTGTTAACTACATTTCTATAAAGTATGTTTAAAATAAAATTATCTACGTGTTTCAGTGGCGATGTGTACCTATAACCTAATTCATGCCGGCTTGATCTCAAAAGGAAAGCTATGGAAGAGATATTTACATTTAAACTACTAATGTTTCAAACGGCCTTTTGAAATTTTCACTCTTAGCTACTACAGTGTTTTTCTGTTAACTGGAACTGACTGAGCATATCCGCAACAATTGTCTGAAAATCTCTTACCCAGGTCTTTTTTGCAAAAACAATTTTGGCATAGGTACATACTTAATTTTTTGGTCAAGTGTGAGTTTGCCTCATTTAGATCAAACTTATTATGATGCAGATCAACTCTCTTTTTTATATTTCATTGTAGGGAACGAAAAAAGCAGAACAGTAAAAGTAATCAAAATTGAACAAAAATGGTTTCTCTTACAAATAATATCACACAAAAAGTTACATATGGTTGATGATTAAATCTTTCTAACACAATATTTTTGTATCTGGCAGCCAGTCTTTTAGTACTTATACATTTATATTTTTATATTATGGACCAAGTGATAAATTGGGCATTATGATAAATATGAGAGGTTACGAGTAAACATAGCGGTGTTTCCGGGGGTGTGATGGGGGGGGGAGGGGGAAATCCAGCAAGAACACTCGCCTACTCGAAGGATATCTTGCGGTACTCTCTGATGTAAAAGTCGATTTATTTTTTCATGCCAATCGATCAATATGTATCCATTGCGGCATGTGTTAGTTTGGTTCATATGGGCAATACTTTGAATGGCATACAGGTATTAGCATTAAATACAAAATTTGCACGTAAAATATTTTTTAATTACTTTTCAATAAATCCTACCCACTTCCTGTCCAAAACAAAAAGTTTGGCCATTGTAGTAATTTTATTCTCTTGCTGAAATGTATGGGAAACGTTTTAGCGATATTTGTCTTTTCTAGTAGGTAGTCTTATGATAAAGTCCCATGAAACAAGTTAATCAAGGGGTACGAATAATTTTTTCGACTTTAAGCATTTTTCTTGCAGACTGTATGATTTTGCCAAAATCTGTGAATGCAGTTCAAAATATTTCAAAAAGTTAGGGAAAGTTTCCTAAGAATATTTTGCTGTAACTACAACGGTTGAGGTACCTCCCCTTACTGCCCCGTTTAAAAAATACACCCAGTATGAGTTATTTAAAAAAATATGTAGGATAACAGAGCAAATTGTTTTTTTAATGGAAACTATTGTATTTTCAGTCAAATCCATCATTAAGATATGGGCACAAACCAGAGACAGTTGGGTGCGAAGCATGCATGCAAATAGCCTCCATTCCAGACCATACATTTACCATAAACAAATGCTCTTCCTAAAAGACGTTATATCCATTTCTGACAATCAAGTAGACTATCCTATTAGAAAAGAAGCAAACAGAAGAGTAAAAGAAGAGAAAGATGTAGAAATTGAATTTGAGAGCGAAGAAGAAGATAAATTAGAAGTTCAAACGTATTCATCTTCTGACGAAGAGGTATCGCGAGATTCTAGCAGCAAACGTAAAAGAAAAACTATAGAGGAAATAGATGTTCTTAATACTAATATAGAAGACGAGTTGGATGCTCGAGACGAGAGAAGAATAGCTTATTCGGAAAGAAGAATGTCGAGTATGCAGAGGAATTTAGAAGACAGACATATGTTATTCTTTAAGAGTTTGTTGCCATCTCTTGCTTCGTTGAATGACGATCAGACGTTAGAGTTTCAATCAGGGGTTATTAGTCTTGTGCAGAATATTAGAAAGAAATGGTAGATAAGAAGTTTCTACCAAATGGTAGAAATTAGGTTTCTACCATTTGATTGAGAAATGGTTTTTAGTAGAACTAGTCTTCAACTATATCATATGGTATGTAGAAACTTTCTTCCATAATGGTATAGTTACCGGCAAACTTTGTGAACAAACCTTGCTTTATTGAAAAAATCTAATTCGGTATAAAACAAAGAAATCTAAATGTGGGATTTAGGCGCCAAAATGGATGTTATCAATAAGTAATAAGCTTTTTTAGTGTTTCTATAGAGGCTAGCTTCCGCCGAAAACCGTTCTTCTAGAACTAATCAATAAGGAACTCTTCCTTAGACTATATACTGTTTAGACACAACAGTGCTAACAAAATGCATTGCGGAAACCGGCGTGAAATACGTTATGTAATATCAACATTCATACCAAAGCAATAAGTAACTATTTTTGACGCCGCATTGGAGCGACCTTGATGCGTCTATAGAGTTTGTTTACAGTCTAAGGAACTCTTTTTCGTATAAAGTATATCTTAATCTTTCTCCGTGTATTTATTACATCTACCTACGCTTATGAGTATAATGTAACACAGATACTCACTGATACAACCGAAGACAATCAACGCACGCGGCTGCAGCGCTGGGTTGAAACAGAATGCGAAGCTCTTTGCTAGTGATGTCCTGTCAAATATTACATACTTATAATACCTTAAGTATCTGTTATTCGACTGCGATTTGAACTTGAATTATTTATGACCATTTGTTAGATAATAATTATATTCATATAGAAACTATCGTGAGCCATTTCGCAATTAGATAAATTTACTACGGCTATACTCATGTATATCGTCTGGATGCGCTCGACTAGTTTCAGACCCGACCGGAGTCCTTATTTATGAGTAGAAGTCGCCGCGCCAGGATGCTCTACTCATCAATAAGGACTCCGGTCGGGTCCGAAACTAGTCGGGCGCATCCAGACGATTTACGTCAGTATAGCCGTAGTAAATTTATCTAATAATTATATTGGCAAATCGCACGTAATATGTTGCCTTTTTTACAATGCGGAAATCCTCTTGGATATACGTCGGACTGGCGCACTTCGGGAGAGGTATATGTTCAGCAGTGGACTGGTGGGTTAATTGATTGATTGATACGTCGGACTGGAACCGACCAAAACTGCACGCCGTCTAGGGTCTGCTGTTTCGGAAGGTGAGATAGAAATTGGGTCATTTTCACTAGCCGGGGCGGGAGGGATATGCCAGGCAATCATACGTGGTTTTAGTCGGTTCGAATGCAACATAACCACTCCCACTACCGTAGGTATCATAGGGAATTTCCACAGTAAAAAAAATGAAGATTTAGAAACAACCTGAATTAGCTTTAGAATAAAGAGATTCACGGAAGTCCTGATATACTCAAAGACAGATATAAAAGGAGAAATTTGATTGGTTCGGTAGCTTAGTGGTCGAAACCTTGCCCCCCTAAAAGGTGGGTTCAAAACCCCGCCTGGACAGATTCAAACTTTTTCTATTTTAATCGATACTCACCAAGTCTGCAACCAATCACAATCCGGTATATCCCTCATGCAAGCCTCCATGATCTCCAAGAGCGCGTCAGCTATGATCTCCAAGGACTGCAGAGGCAGCCGCTCGCGGTCGGACTGCTGCGGGGTGGCGGGCGGCGCGGCGGGCCCGGGCGCGCACAGGGAGCCCCCCGCGGCCAGGTGCAGGCTGTCGCTGCACGAGCCTGATAGCTGCTCCGAGTAGCGCGCGTAACTGGCTCACAAACGTTATCTATATGTTTGACGAGCTACAGCTTTGAGCATTGTCACATTGGACTCAATGCCGATTTGACAGATATCAGACTTGACCAATGTCGTTCACCCATATAGTTTTATAAAGGGCAATTTTTTGACTTCACTTAACCTGGTGGTGGGCTAAAGATGAAGTCTTAGAAATGAAGGGTCACCGTTATTATAGATGCCAGATAATTGAAAAAGCATGAAAAATGCGTTTAATAGTTTTTATTTATTGTATAAAATATAATTATATAAAAATAAAAGAAAATAGGCCAATAATGCTGAAATGGTGGCATCCATTATGGTGTGACAGAGAACAGAGGTGCTAAATTAAATTAATTATAGTCCATTTGAAATTTCCCAATTACCAACCCGTCAAAATTTAAAAAAGAATAATCTCAAAACAATCTAAGCAGTACCAACTCACCAATCGCTACTGTGCCTGTTGTAATTACTCCTAAATGCCGTCACTGCAGCAGATTTGACCTTCGAGATTCCGAACATTTGGTAGAACTTCGGGAGGGCGAACTCGTCGAGAGACAGCCTCAGTACGCGTTGGGTGTCCTCTAAAAATATAACAGCAGTATCAGTATATCATGATCAGCCTGCGTTTGTATCAATTTACTATACTTGTAGCACGCTATGATGGCCGTTTTGACATATTAACTACAGTCTAGTCATCTGTATTGAGTTGATAAGGAGATAAAATGGTACTTAACGGCCGTGTACAAAAGAGAGAGAGCAAGCAAGCTCTGCCATGTTCTCTTAGTACTTACTGGCCATCATACCGTGCCGGTAGTGTAGTAGGACCGGGAGCGCTCTGCCACTCCCATAATATGCACGGCGTGGCGGGGAGCGCTATTATGAGAGAAAAAGCATAAGACTAGAGCGAATGAGATTTCACCCCCAGTTCTCACTCACGCTCTCAGCTAATGCTCTTTCTTTCGAAGCCGGAGGTACAATGCTAGCGGGCACATTATACTCGTAGTGAAAATTGTAGTTTTAGAGTGTATGGGGGGGGGGGGGGGGGGGGGCTACCAAACACTCGAAAATTATACAAACACCGAACATCGGGAAGTACGAGCTCGCACGAACCACGAACAATAGACGTGGCAGTCAGTGAGCAGATCGATCTTTGAACCAAGTGCTCAAAATAAACTCCTTGGTTCCCCCTTTCTGTCGACGGATTGTTCTGATATTTGGTGAACACTTTCAGTTTGGACAATAATACAATTTAAATCAATACAGTAATTCGAGAGCAACTTAATACCCTGTTTTTACGATCATTAGACTTTGCAGTCAAGATATTTCTGACGCAGGCCATACCATGAAGTCATTTAGAGATAACATTTTTTTTACAGATAAACCAATCTTAGCTGCTGGTATCTAGTATACTTTCTAATTGACGCAGATTTGACTCTCAAGGTTGAGGGATCAGACGGCTATTATGTTAATAAAAGCTTGTAAAGACTCACCAGAGAAGCTTGGCGTGGTACAAGTGCACAGTGAATGTATGATGTTGATGACGAGGCCATGGGTGGCCGCTCGCATGGAGACCGTGCCAGAGCATACCAGGAAGGTCACAGTATGGAACAGGTATGGCAGGTGGCGTGCCACGTCCAGGCAGTTGTTGAATGATAACATTAGCTGGAAGAAATATGGATATTGTAATAATCGTTCACGAGCGGGCGAGTCCATGAGATATCGGATATGCGTTAATCCTGGTTGAATCCGAGGTATTCATCAAAGAAATCTTAATAAAAGAGCAGCATTTATATTTGTCTGCATTTCGTGCGTGACGCGTCAGTAAGGTATCAGTTTTATACATTTTATATGATAGCGTTCACTTTTCTCTAATGCAGTTTTGTGTCGCGTCTTTATTTAAACTTTAAACTTTTTAACTTTATTTAAACCTCCTTGATCCAACTACACTGTTACAAAACGTTAATTAAGATACATAGAAGAGCTATTTCATAATTTATTTTGATAGTTTTTGCGTTAAAGATTATTATTTAAGTTTTATTTTGAATTTTTACATTTCACTATGAGATTATATAAAGTTGTCTACTTACCAGATATCTAGCCAAAATAGCAATGTCATCCCACATCATATGTTGTTCCAGCATCGCTGTCGGTGAATGACATGTCTTGTCCACAACCTAAAAGATTTAGAGACAGTCAGTGACACATTCTGGTACAAGTGTACAACATTTTGATTTTAAATAAATTTTATTTGTGAATATTATGTGAAAATAGAGAAAAGAAGGTCGAAAGAAGAAGCGCAACCTTCATCAATTTACCAACCAAACATACAACACATTAATACATTCTTGCAAATAAATTTAATTTGAATTTGAATTAAGGTCGGATTTCACCACCACAAATAATTACGTTCAAGGTAAAGGGAATTATATTATGTCTTCAAATGTTGGTATTCAAATAGCTAAATGCGCCGCCAAATATGATATATCTACCCCCAAAAGTAACGGATCTGCCGCCAAATATATCACCTGCTGTCCGTAAGATATAAATAAATTCGTGCATTATCATAAAAGTAATTGTATAACTTCTATGATAATGCACGAATCAAAGAATCAATTCAGTGAAAAAATATTCAGTTTAGGCACATAAAGAGCACATATGAAATTCAAAATTTTACAGTTATGTCACCAAGTCTTATAAAAATATTAAATGAAGTAGATAAACCATTGGAACATGATTCTTTCACTGGTTCGATAGGTAGGTTCTACTGAGAAGCTACCAGCAAGAAACTCGGAGAATTGTATTAGAACTAGATTATCTTTCTTTGTTTTTAAATATGATTTGATATACAAGTTATATATTTTTATTGTGTAAACAAGCAAGAAATTCTACTCTATCAAAACTTTTTACATAAAGAGAAATAGAAATAGGGGACATCCCTCGAGACTATATTTTGGCGGTAGATCTATTATTTAGTTGAAAAGCACTATTATTTTGACGGTAGATATATCACACCCATATATTTTATACTCTTATCAAACATTTTACACTAAAACATAATCTAGAACATTACAAGCATAATCTAAAAACATTTAAGGAATTTGGAATTTCGGATTTTTACGGCCAATTCATGTTTTCTTTAGGAACACAAAAAGAAAGCAAATTAAATTTAAAAAAAAAAAGACTACTCTTAAAAAAGAAACTCAGTGAACGAATATGTTTCAAACAGTGCATCCGAGTACCCAAGTGGAATATGGTAGCTTTAGTTAGTGGATAATGGTAGCTTTATTTAGTGCATAATAGTAACTATAATCAGGGTAATATGGTAACTTTGATTGGTTTCAGGAACTATCAAAATGCTGTTTGGCTCTATTATCTCTAAGTGCTGAAAGTCTGTTTGTAGGCAGTATATTTGTAGGCAGTTTGTCATTCTGAGATGTGACATTGGTGAAATTCTAATGGCCATCCATAGAAGCTAAAACTATCCTACACAACCATGATGACAACATTGTTTGATGTCAACCATATCTGATCGCGGAATATATAATCAGGAAAACAAAAATCATCTTAACATAGTTCCCGATTACATCTGAGGCCTGGTACTCGGACCCCGGGTTACGCATATTCCTTCTACTGCATTTGATTTGGATTTCTTACAATCCAACTCCAAGAGAAAAACCTGCACTGGAGCAGATTTTCAGTTCAATTGTACACGCAAAAATTTCATTTAGATGTGTAGACAAAAGCTTGCATGCAGTGTAGTATACCTGAGGACTGTGTAAAAAGGCCAAATGCCATATCAATGCTGTGCGGCATGCCTAAATGCCATATAAGCATAATATGTTAATGCTACGACTTGCGGTAGAGCATAAACCATAAAAAATAAAAATAACATAATGTATGAAAATAAAAAAACATGTATAAACTCACTGTGGCCGGGGTAACGGGACCCAGGATATTATTGGGCAGTTTGGAAAGGGCCTGTGGGGAGAACAACACTGATCAAACACAGATATAGATTGAGATTGGTAGTTTATGGACTTTAGTAGAAAAACATCTACCATTTTGTATGTTACATGGTAGTTTTTGTCAAAATGAACTAGACCAGGAAGTTAAACTGTCATTGTTTAGAAAGAATGAAAGAATGTATTCAAAAATTTCTTTCAATTTAAAAAAGATATTGAACAAATCTACTTTATTCACCCCAGTTAAAATGGTATCCATTTAACAACAAAAATACTAAAAAGATACAACATCCTGCAACATGTATTCCAAAACCTCATGGGTCTTCAGTGAGCTATAAGTATTACAGCCCTATAACATGTGTGACAGAATCGTCTAAACGGGATACATCCCCGGGTGACAGTGGTTATGTCGCTTTCGTACCCCGGCTCGAAGCACACCTCAGATGACACAAATATCCTGGTCCAATCACGACTTATTCCAATAATCATAATTATTAGAGACACAATCCTTCTAAAGCCAATAAAATCCAAATTCACATAAAACTAGCTTACATGCAATAGAAACTAATAGAAAAATGCTCAATTTGTAAGCCATTTTTAATTACTGTATGGTGAAAGGGCCTCATGTTTAAGTTGTAACCGAGTATGAACGAATTTTGAATTAGACGAAGTCAGCCGACATTTAAAGGGTTGTCAGTTTTTGATGGAATTAAAATAGCTTTGTGATAAAGTGAAAGTCGCACTGACGAGTGTTTTAAGCCCAAGTTATACGCAGTTTAATACACTACGCTATCTATATATATCTATATATCATGAAATAACCAATATAATTTGATTAAAATGACGGAAAAGATGACCATCATAATTCATTCGCTGATGCGCACATGCGCGTTGCGCCGCGTCCACAGATTATATAGAAAAAATGCATTGACACCTCCTTATGTCCAGCTAAACCTTTATCGTAATGGAATAAAGTTATATTACGATACACTTGCAGTTATATATAGAAGACCTGTAGGTCTAAAAAGGCCATATTGTGTGTTCCTTTACTGATCATCATGTGTGCTATTTCACTAACAATGGTAAAATGGTCACTTTTTGACTATCATATAATGATGCTTCATTTGAGTACATCATCTCATTTGACAGTTTTGTATACAAATGCATAAAATGGTCTCAATTTACGAGCCATTCATAATGTCAAATTCGTGACGTATTGGATGTTAGTAGGGACTTACATTTTGTGTTCAATTTTGGTGTTTTCATTGTCATTGTTGTATTATAAAGCCTTCGTGCCAGAACCTACAGAAACATTCAAACAAACTTGACGACTAACACTGACAACTCAGTTTTTTTAAATCATGTCAGAAAAAATAGGCACAATGAAATATATATATATTTTTTTAATTAATTTGTAGTTTTCGCTTTATTTTGCTTTAAATTCAGATTCATTAGATGGGAATTATGCACTATTGGTATATAGAACATATTAACTTCGGGTTAAAGCTGTGTAAATGGCAAATTCTTATTTTAGTACACACACATAAGTGAGATTCGGCTCGTCTCTATATTTTTTTTTTGTTGTAGCAACATCAGTATTAAATGTCACTAGAATATGAATATGTTGCAGATGAAATATAAATGAAATATTAAACAAGTCACCATTTTATGGTCTTCATATATGTCTCCTACTTTATCTGCAAGTGAACATCAATATGTAATGTGGCCTTTTTAGACCTGCTGTACTTTAATGTAATTTTTTAAATTTATTTTAATATTCTGTGCGTAAAGTTCGTCATTAATTTTTTAGCTCATAAATATGAATGTTTAATTTTTCTTCGATTCCGTTAGAATCAAAGAATCAAGAATCAAAGAATCAAGAATCAAAGAATCAAGAATCAAAGAATCAATTTCGTTTATTCAGTTTAGGCACATAAAGAGCACATATGAACGTCAAAATTTTACAATCATGTCAAGAAATTACTAATATAATATTAAATTAAGTAAATAAATCATTTAAAAATGATTCTTTCGCTGGTTCGGTAAGTTGGTTCTACTGAGAAGCGACCAGCAAGAAACTCAGTGAACAATATTATAGTTTCTTTTTTTTAAACAATTAGTTTTTTTTCATAGGTTTATATTGTGCGAGCAAGCAAAGAGATTAGGATGACCATGCATTTTTATCATTAAGGTATTCGTTTACTTTGTAATATCCTTTTTTCATTAAAGTCTTTTTTACTTCGATTTTAAACTTATTTAGTGGCATGTCAACCAACTCTTGAGAAATTTTACTAAACATTTTAATACTGTTACCTACAAATGAATTACCAACCTTTTGAAGTCTGAGTTTTGGCACTACAAGTTTATTTTTATTCCTCGTATTATAATTGTGTACGTCAGAGTTTTTTTTTTGAAAAGATCTAGGTTCTTGCGTACATATAAAACATTATCGTAAATGTATTGGCAAGCAACTGTTAAAATATTAATTTCTTTAAATAGTTCTCTCAGCGAGTCACGGGGTCTGAGGCTATAGATTGCTGGCATCGCTCGTTTCTGTAATATGAAAATAGTCTCAATATCAGCAGCTGAGCCCCACAGCATCAGACCATACGACATAAGGCTGTGAAAGTAGCTAAAATAAACTAATCGTGCCGTTTCCTCATCAGTCAGTGACCTTATTTTTCTAACCGCATAGGCAGCTGAGCTAAGTCTTCCTGCCAAGGCTGCGATATGAGAACCCCATTGCAGTTTACTATCTAGAGTCATACCAAGAAAAACTGTGGTATCAACTACATATTTGAACAGACTCATCGTTCATTGTAATATGCGTATCTATCTGTCTTACATTAGGCATAGTACATTAGGCAAGTCATGACAATAGACGGTGGCGCTGCTGCGCTATGAGTGAAAGAGAACTGGACGCATCACTATTACGTTGAATATGGCATCATTATTTCATAAAGTGACATTAGCTGCTGTCAATTAACTTCGTCTAATTAAAAATTCGACTGTAGGTTAGCACATTATTGCAAGGATAAACGCATTTGAGACCTCTCCGTGCCTCGAAGAGCACGTTAAGCCGTCGGTAGCCATACGAACATCTATAGCATTCGTTACGGGTAATTGGAACCCCAAGAAGTCCAACATCTGGTCTAACTACAGAACTTCGGTATTGCCAGTTGGTAGTGGAGGTCAGGTGGCAGTTGCTTCACAGAACATATCGGAGTTCGACTTTTTTTATTAATACGTTAGGAATATGCGATCGTCAAATCAGAACTGTTAAGAAAAAGTCTGACGAGCATGGGTTTTTAAACACCGATATGAGAGGCAAGCAAGTGTCAAGGAAGCCTATAGATCCAGTACTTATTGAGGATATTAAAACACACATAAACTCTATACCAAAAATAGAATCTCATTACTTGAGAGCAAATACTTCGAGAGAATACATTAGTGGAGAAAAGACGATTATGGACATCTGGAAAGATTTTAATAAGAGTCAAGAAGAAAAAACAAAATCTACATGTCAGTATTGGGTGTACTATGACGTTTTTACTAAGCAGTTTAATATAAGTTTTTTTCAACCAAAGAAGGATCGATGTGACTTGTGCCTAGATTATGAACTTGCGATGCCTGACCGCAAACTAGAAATTAAAGATAAATATGAACAACACATTGAAGAAAAAGATTTGTGTCGCGAAGAAAAACGCAAAGATCGAAACAATATCAATGATAGTAACATTTGCGCAGTTTATGATTTACAAGCCGTTATGCAGTGTCCCACGGGAGAAACATCATCGTTTTTTTACAAATCTAAACTAAACTGCCTGAATTTCACTATGGTCGAAATGATGAAAAAAACTGAAGAAAATAAAAAACGTAAAAGAAATGAAAGCGATGAAATAGGGGCCTATAGCAATGTGTACAGTTATTTTTGGGATGAAACGCAAGGGCACAGAGGAGCAAATGAAATTGGATCATGTATTTTTGAGTAGATACTTACAAAGTTTAAATGAAAAAAATGCAGGTAATAAAGAAAAACTCCATATAACATTCTACTCCGACAACTGTTGTGGCCAAAACAAGAATAAATTTATTGTATCGCTTTATTCGTATGCTGTAACACTTTTTGACAATATAGAAAGCATTACACATAAGTTTTTAATCAAGGGGCATACCCAAAATGAAGGGGACAATGTGCACAGCTTAATAGAAAAAGAAATTAAGAGAAATAAAAAGGCGGGACCAATATATACACCACAGCAATATGTGACTTTGATAAAAAGCGAAAAAAAAAATGGGAAGCCATTTAATGTTAAGGAATTAACATATGATTTCTTTATTGATATTAAGGATCTACAAGAAAAGTAGGGCTACAACTTTAACGAAGACGAAGACAAGAATACAATATGTTTCAATGACATCAAAATACTGAATTTTCGTAAGAGCGAGCCATTTTTCTTCTATTTTAAAACTTCATATCAACAAAGTGAGTACCAAAAGGTGAAAATGAGAAATAAACGTAAGAGAATGATTGACCCTGCTGAAGTAGCTATAACTAAATTATTTACTCAAAAATTAGAGTTAAGCGAACATAAGAAAAAAGACTTACGCGATCTCATTAACAAAAACTTAATTCCTAATTATTATTTACATTATTATAACACTATACTATAAGTGTTTTAAGAAATATTATTCTTTCTTAAAAAAATTATTTTATATCTTTTCATATTTTATTAACCTACAAGTTCCTTGATAGTACATGATTAGTTATTAGGAAATGTTACCTTTTGTTAAATGGTTAATTTTATGTTCATACTTTATTTTACTAAAAGTGATGATTATTAGTACAAATCAGAATACATCGTATAGGTTCCTTCTTACTTTATTTTATAATAGATACCAAAAATGTTTAAAGACTGAAGAGCTTTTTAAATTAAAATGCTTACATAATGTGAACTTACTGTTAATTTAGAAGTAGGTACCACTTTGTGATTTGATAAAACGTTTAACGTTGATTTAAGTTTTAAGTTACATACTTCGCATATTTAATTTTCTAATAAACATTTTTCACATTTAATTAGAGTTTTCTTTTATGTTGTATTAAATTCTATTAATTTCATTATTAGACAGTCGTTTTTGGGATTAGAATACAATTTTTAAACAAATCTTAGAAAAATACAGACCTAAAAACTAAACGGTCTTTTAAAAAAAGCATAAGTTCAGTCATACAAAGACCTAAATACTCACCATAATTTAATAATTATTTTTTTCATACAAGTTTACATTATTCATTCTTTTACATTTAAGTATTGTCTGAGTAAATAATTGAAGTTTAATATAAAACTATTAAAATACGCATATTTCTTAAAAATAGCCGATAATTTTATATTTTCTACATAATGTACAGACCTAAGAATCTTTTTTCGGCATTTACCGAAAATTTGGATTTTTGCATTAAGTCACTACATTTCTAAGGGTGCGATATGTCTCCTACTTTATCTGCAAGTGAACATCAATATGTAATGTGGCCTTTTTAGACCTGCTGTACTTTAATGTAATTTTTTAAATTTATTTTAATATTCTGTGCGTAAAGTTCGTCATTAATTTTTTAGCTCATAAATATGAATGTTTAATTTTTCTTCGATTCCGTTAGAATCAAAGAATCAAGAATCAAAGAATCAATTTCGTTTATTCAGTTTAGGCACATAAAGAGCACATATGAACGTCAAAATTTTACAATCATGTCAAGAAATTACTAATATAATATTAAATTAAGTAAATAAATCATTTAAAAATGATTCTTTTGCTGGTTCGGTAAGTTGGTTCTACTGAGAAGAGACCAGCAAGAAACTCAGTGAACAATATTATAGTTTCTTTTTTTTAAACAATTAGTTTTTTTTTTCATAGGTTTATATTGTGCGAGCAAGCAAAGAGATTAGGATGACCATGCATTTTTATCATTAAGGTATTCGTTTACTTTGTAATATCCTTTTTTCATTAAAGTCTTTTTTACTTCGATTTTAAACTTATTTAGTGGCATGTCAACCAACTCTTGAGAAATTTTACTAAACATTTTAATACTGTTACCTACAAATGAATTACCAACCTTTTGAAGTCTGAGTTTTGGCACTACAAGTTTATTTTTATTCCTCGTATTATAATTGTGTACGTCAGAGTTTTTTTTTTTGAAAAGATCTAGGTTCTTGCGTACATATAAAACATTATCGTAAATGTATTGGCAAGCAACTGTTAAAATATTAATTTCTTTAAATAGTTCTCTCAGCGAGTCACGGGGTCTGAGGCTATAGATTGCTGGCATCGCTCGTTTCTGTAATATGAAAATAGTCTCAATATCAGCAGCTGAGCCCCACAGCATCAGACCATACGACATAAGGCTGTGAAAGTAGCTAAAATAAACTAATCGTGCCGTTTCCTCATCAGTCAGTGACCTTATTTTTCTAACCGCATAGGCAGCTGAGCTAAGTCTTCCTGCCAAGGCTGCGATATGAGAACCCCATTGCAGTTTACTATCTAGAGTCATACCAAGAAAAACTGTGGTATCAACTACATATTTGAACAGACTCATCGTTCATTGTAATATGCGTATCTATCTGTCTTACATTAGGCATAGTACATTAGGCAAGTCATGACAATAGACGGTGGCGCTGCTGCGCTATGAGTGAAAGAGAACTGGACGCATCACTATTACGTTGAATATGGCATCATTATTTCATAAAGTGACATTAGCTGCTGTCAATTAACTTCGTCTAATTAAAAATTCGACTGTAGGTTAGCACATTATTGCAAGGATAAACGCATTTGAGACCTCTCCGTGCCTCGAAGAGCACGTTAAGCCGTCGGTAGCCATACGAACATCTATAGCATTCGTTACGGGTAATTGGAACCCCAAGAAGTCCAACATCTGGTCTAACTACAGAACTTCGGTATTGCCAGTTGGTAGTGGAGGTCAGGTGGCAGTTGCTTCACAGAACATATCGGAGTTCGACTATTTCGTAGTTAGACTGGAAGTCTACCCCAACTGAGTTGGAAAAAAGTTAGAAGTTTGACTATAAACCGATTCCGACCGCTGTATCGCGTCATAGGTTGCGGGGGACGAGGTAAAGAAAGAAAAAGAAAGAGCGAGAGCGAGCGAGATAGCGGCGCGAGCGTTGGCGGCGGACTGAGCACTTCTGACGTCGACTGGTCGGTACTGCCCCGTCCTAGCGCACAGACCCAGGCGCGGTACAGCGGTTACGGTCAGTAGTATTGTGTTAAATAAACATACAGCCACCTTGACAGCTATAGACACGTCTCCCTATTATATTCCCCGAGACACGTTAAAATTTCAATAACTTCCTCCCGGGCGTTACTTTGTACAATGATTAAAGAAGGTTTATTATGAATTTTTGTGGTTGTCAACTGCGATTTTGTTTGTGGGTTAGCCCTTTGCGAAGATCATTGCCTATTTAAGCACACTCTCCTATTTATTTAGCGCGTAAATACTCACCCTACACATTCGACCGATGACTTTCTTGGACACCAGCTGTACGTTGGCCGAGGCTAATGCCACAGCTGTATCTGCCATTATTTCTATCATTGGAGACCCGAGACCTGGAAAGAAGAGCGTGACTGAGTAAAGAGCATAGTGGAGAGATTTTGTGTTGTCGGTGGGAAGACAAAAGGCTATTCCTGCTTTATCTTCTACGCTGACGGCACAGAAACCGTCTGTGTTTACAGGGTCAGCAGCACGAGTTTGGCTCTCCTGGTGTTGCACACGTCCATAGGCCACGGTAACCACTTTCGATCAGGTAGACCGTGTTCTTGCCTGCCAACTAAATACAAATATAAGATGTTATTTTTTCGTATCATAATAGTTTCGATTAACGGGTGTGGCAAGTTTGGTTCCTTTTTAAAAGTAAGTGACTGTTTCCCTCGAGTGAAATTCGCTATCGCCAGTATTTAGAGTACTTCCCCTTCAGGTAAGGTCAAAATCGTCCACTTTGTATATAATCCCACTAACCCGAGTTGACGCTCCGCTGTATAAAGCTATCCAGCACCATATCGATCAGTTCTGGGACCTGTCCTATGGAGCCCCAGATCTTGGCCTGCACCGACGGGTACATTTCCGTCTCTTCGATAGTGAGGGTTATCAGCTTCTCCAGGATTTGGGCCACTTGCTTCTGTCTACGGGACTCTTCGGATGGTTTGCAGAACCTGTACGAAAAGAAAAAAAACTAATAAACTTATTTTTATTCAACTAATTTTTGTATGGCTCGTGGTTAATGGATACCGTAGCACATTGTAATATTAAGCAATTCTTACCAGGTAATTTGGATGTTTGTTACTCTTTCACGTAAAAACTACTGAATGGATTTTAATGAAACTGTACAATAATATAGCTTATATATCAGAATAACACATAGGCTACAATTTATAACGATAACCTATATTATAGCGATAACCGACATCCACGCGGGCGGAGCCGCGGGTAGAAACTAGTAGAAAATGAGGAAGTGGGTGGAATCTAACCCCTCTTCACCAAACCCTCACCCCCGCAAAGTGTCACTCGTTCTTTCAAGTAGAAATCTGATTATAACAACTCTCTGTGTTTCTCCTATGGTTGAGCAAACCTTGGTATAAGACATAATTACCTCGTCAAGTTAGCCAGCCAAGGCGTCATATACTCCAAACATAAATGCTTCAACTCTATCGTCGATCCTCGGAAACCCTGCGAATGGAAATTTGGTGTTAGTTACATAAAATGAAGTATTTCGTTAAAAAAAAATAGCTTTTTTCTCAAGTAACCCGTAGTAACTTAGGTTGAAAACAGTGAATGCTCAAGATGGGATTTGAACCCGCGTCCCTGACCAACTGAGCTACATGAACACGTCTAGAGTGGCATGATGTGAAGTGGTAATTGTGGCCTCTAATCCCCTTCTTGAAGAACCCCATATTGTAGTCGCTTGGAATTCCGGACGTGACACGCCCGCTTAGGTATATTTTTCATTAGGCCGTATAGGGGCTTAAGGAGCAACCTAATTTAATAATTTTTATTCACACGAAAATACCAGTGGAGTTGTATTTTCCCAACTTAAATGTACACTTATCTATCCTATCGTGATTTCTTATATATCTAGAACTTAAGACTAATACTATTTACAGATTATGGACCGTTCTTCAGGCGGTGTGGCTCGGCGTACTTTACCAGTAGGGACCATATCAAATTAATACCTAGCAGATCATAGGAGCTAACAAAACCAATGTTTACCTGTATACACTCTTCTAAGAACTCCAATGTGAGATGTGGCTCGTTGTGTGCTAGCTTCTCACTTACCGACTTGATGAATATCGTGTTGTTGGACGGTATGCATAGGCCTATGAACAAAAAAAGCATGAATGTAGGTACTTTCGTAGGCGGCTCGCGGGCAGGCATGGGGGGCGAAGGGGAACAGAACGACCTCCGTCCCCCATGAGTGCGGGCCTGAGGGTGACGGGTGGAGCCGCCGCCCACCCTAGCTGAAGAAAGCCACGGCGCTCTCCATACCTTGGTCGCTTGGTCCCTCCTCCCGAGGAAAGCCAGACCGACAGGGATGGCCCTGGGTCAGCCGGGGTGCGAGGAATATGTTGTCTGACAACCTCATCTTCGGCCTAGCACTACGACGCACAGACGGCGTGCGGTTTAGTCGGTTTAGAAGTCCAATTCAGTCTGATGATCATATTTTATCCAGCCCCTTTAAACAAGTGGCAATTCGTTGGCCGGTGTTTGTTGGAATAGAATGACTGTAACTGTAGAATGTCTGTAAGTGTGCCTTTCAAGGGAATTCGTAAGTATACTTTCTTAATGGGGGCCAGATAGGAAATATACATTTTGTATTGAAACTTTTAATCATTTGAAAACACTATAGGCTATGCCCACGGTTCTGCTTATATCATCGGTTCCACCCAAACAATAGCAATCAAACAAATGTAACTATTTATACTGTTGATTAATGGCACTTGGTGGAACTTGTTGTTACACATATCGTCAACGGTTTACATTGATGTTTATGAAATTTCTAGTCTCAAACAATACGTTGTTTGTCATTCTTCTTGTGTAGGTAGTTCTTAAATTTAGTATACTAAAAAGTTTTAAATGGTATACTAATTTTTAAAACTACCCACACAAGCAGAATGTTATACAACCTAGTGTTTAAGACTAGAAATGTTTAAAACAATAATGTAAACCTTTCAAGATACCGTGAGGTGAAACCGGTCAGGTTCAATCATAAATATTGTGGAAAAAGTACAAGTGTTCTCAATATGTGAAACAAATGTAAGATTTTAAGTCTAACCGAAACCAAAGCTGAAAATTCCCGAATAATCCGGTCGACTCTCCGAAGGCTCTCCAGCTGCGGGCCATATACTATTCGTGTCAAAGGTTCATTTGCGGGTCGGATTAAAAGCATTTAATCGGCTTCCAGCCGGACGTGGACCGCGAGCCGTACTTTGCCCATCACTGCACTAAACAAACGGGAGCACCTACCAGAAGTCTCCAGCAGCTGACCCTCGATCTTTAGATGGAAGGTGGCGGTGAGAGCACACAGCTGGTTGTAGGCCGCAGTACGCAGGTTGGGGTCGCAGGATCCCAGGTTCAGTAGCGCCATGTTGAGGAGTGTTCCTGGCACGTCCTTGGGACGGATCTTCTGATGGACTGTCACTGAATCCTGGTAAGCAATAGTTATTTGTTCAAGAAGTGAATTTTGTTATTTTTTTCTGCGAATGTAGACCTTAAAAGTTGAGCATTGAAAAAGCGAGAGCTGCCCCCTCCTCTATACCTTCAGTTGATAACCTAACCCTATCAACAAATTCTCAGCGCCTCTCTTCTTCATCCTAGCGTTAATTCCAGTCGCATTTGAAGCTTTCAACTTAAGAGTCTGGAGTCCGCTTCACCAGTCCAACTGCGGACTTGGCTGAACTTCGATATTTTCCGAGAAGCGACTACCATCTGACCTCCACAACTCTAAAGGCGATATCAAAGCATTGTAGCTAAACCAGTTCTTGGATTTTTGAGGGCTCTAACTACCCGTAACGACTGCCATAGATGTTCGTATGGTAACCGAGACCGACTGATTACCGTGCTTTCCGCGGCACGACCAGACCAATGCAAATACGCATGTTAATATTTGCACTGAGCGGTGATCGAACCCGCGCCTCCTGCGTAGCGGCCGCGTTCACTAGCGCTATGTCATGGAGACTATTAATATAATCATAGTATTTAGAGGCATGTGGATATATGCTCATACAAAGAACTTCTGGATAATGTGATTCAAAAAATGTTAAGCTAAAGCTAAATTTGTTGTTGATATAATACTCACAGGCTGGCTAAGCTCCCATCTGTTCCTAATGTGTATAATAGACTGCACTATGTTGTCGCAGTCGTTGTGTATGAAGCTTAGTGGCGTCGCCTCGTTTATGATTGAGAGAGAGAACTGGTTGTCGTCAACTAGGCACACCTGTGATCAATATTACATTTATAAAATAGAATCAAATTGATAACTATTACATCTAGCACATATTTCCGTAACTGATTTCTCGGAAATATTTCTCGTTACTAATAGGGTGCCAGGTCGCCAAACCTAATTGCCGGACATATAAGCTGATCCTGACATTTGGGTAAAAAGACCGGCCACCCCATATTATTGAGGATTCTGTGTAAACATCTTCACATCATACAACATGAGCTTTTTTATTATTACCATGAATAATGTTCAATTTGAATAAAATTCTATATTAAAATTTCAACATTTTTAATTCTTCTTAAATTCCAATGAAAGGCAATTGATCAAATAGAAATAGAATGGCATGTCTTATAGGTATGTTAAGCAGTTGTGTTGTCGTTTGCGAAAAGTAAAAAGTCTAGCAAAATTCGGACAAGCTGGACATCGTTTGCTTTGGCCGGACACGTAATAAAAAAAAACTAACTATATCCGGCTTTATCCGGACGCCTGGCAACCCTAGTTACACATACCACACAGCAAATTTCTCATTCACAACTCTCGCTACACATCCTTAATTACCTCGTCGATTTCTGAAGCATAGTACACGTCATTCAGTAACACTGGTAGACCGAGCACTTTGGTCTTCTCCACCGATGTTATTTGAAGGGCTGTGGGTCCAACCTAAGAAAATAAACAGTAACATTATCTTCACTGGTAAAAATCTATAGTCCATTGTCCACTCCGTTCGCGTGTATATCGTTTATCGCGATTTTTGAAGTGAAAACTTCTTCAGCGGCGTTGGATGGGTAAAAATGGTTAAACTCGTGTCAGGATCACTTGACCTTTGAACTGTAACCGACGACTGACGTCATACAACATTGTTTATTTTGCAAGATATGATAAGAAGCTTCGTAGTTTAGCGGTGAGCACTTCGACTGTAAGTACTTGGTTTCAGTTAGTACCGGGTTCGAACCTGGGCTTCTGACACTTTTTGTGATAATTTTGCTTTTTGTAATTTATTACTTTTTGTGATTATTTTTTCTGTTTGTAATTTATTAATTTCTTCTGACAGACAATTTGTGATAGGTTCTATGATTGGCGCTATATTATAGGTATGGTATGGTATGTTCCTTTTATCTTTTTCTCTGTATATAACGAAGAAACAAAGAAAGAAAATGTTTTCACTTCTGCTGGCAGTCCCGGAGTGTAACCCGTCTTTTTTAGCCTTGTTTTTGGTTCTACTTAATCGCTGGCGTTCAAGCTCAAGATCTTTGGAACAAAACAAACAACAACGTCATTCAAATTGAATTGGTTAGGGCGAGGTCTGGTTTGCCTCACAAAGAATTGCTGGTTCAAACCCCGCCTAGACCGATTCAATTTTTATATTTAAATTGATTTGAATATTTAGTATGAAAAAGGCTTAAAATTTTAACTTAAAAAAAAACATCATGCGACTTGAAATTTGGCAAGTTCGTTCTTTATAGGGTGTAGACATCCGCTAAGAATTTCACAAAAAACTCCACCCCTAATGGGGTAAAACAGGATTTGGAAGTTTGTTTGAAACTTCTTTGTTTTTGAAATAAGAAACTTGAAATTTAAAATGTATAGTCTATAGATATGTGTAATATAGATGGTGTAGAGGTATACTAAGACTGTATCCTTAGAAATCAACCCCCTTTTGGGATTAAAACAGAGGATGGTAGTTTGTATAAAAGTCTTACTCACTCCACGAGAACGAAGTCTCAGGCGGCCGCTAGTATAAGATATGTGCAATGTTATAGTCAAATGACATACGAGGGTATATATTTAGATATTAGACTAATACCTTGATGGCGACTTTGGTATCCTTATGCGACAATTTCAGCGCGTTGTTGAACACCTTCAGATCTTCCTCCAAAGACAGCGTGGCCCCCGGCAGCTTCTGTTGGTCGGTGGGTACGAACTCCGTGAGGCGCGCGTGTGTGTCGATGAACATTAGCTTGCGGTTGCTCTGGAGACGGTAGGGGTGAGGTTAAGGATCAGGCACAATATATTTCTAACTACTCTCACTCTACAAATCAGTTCAGAGCCCGCTTATATATTATGTTTTTTTCATTTATATTGGCAGTGACTACCGTCTGACCTGCCAGCCTGAGTTGTGGTTAGTGGCCTACCACTGATAGAGTCTATAGATCTAACGACTATTGACAGCTGGGAGGTGATATATAGGAGTTAGGACGCGACAGTGTTTCCGTCCAAGTGAGCAGTCCGACTGGGGAAGTACCTCCGCCCTACAGAATAACGCGGCCATAATAACCTCGTGTTGTATACCCGGGGGTGAGTATGGTAGCCAGAACTCACTGGAGAGTTTTCGTGCTGTCAGTGGGCAGACTACACTGACGGTACAGAAACTCTCTGTGTTTACAGGGTCGGCAGCGCGAGTGTGACTCCCCTGGTGTTGCACACGTCCATAGGCCACGGTAACCACTTTCCATCAGGTAGGCCGAGTGCTTATCTGCCACCTTAGTGGTATAAAAAACGACTTTTAACGTGCTTTTCAAGGTACAGAAGTACTTAGATAATACACAATATTGATAACACCTGACCGATTTTGTCTTACGGCATACTACAAGAGTGTTATCAATATATCTACCAATAAATTCTAACAAGTGCCATCAATCATCAGAATAAGTAGACACTTAAATGATATAGCGGTCATCCAAATGGCTACCTCGTCTAGGTAGCTGAAACGAGCTTGCTTTTTTCAGCTTATTTAGTAGTATCTATACATAACAGTCAATATCAAGATATCGAGGTAAATAAAATGTGGATTTTCCACACGAGTACAATATGGGGTTCTTCAAGGGCATTAGAAGCATCTTAAAGGGTTGGTAGCGCGACTGTGACGTCCCTTCTTAATTCTTCTTCTTAATTCTTTATTGCACACACACAGTACAGAGATCATACAAAAAACATTCTAAGGAATATGTACAAAGGCGAGCTTAACTCAAAATGAGTTCTCTCCCAGCAAACCTTTGAGTAGCAGAGAAGTATCTGGTTATAAAGGGTGATGTGAAGTGTACATAAAGAACAGACAATAACAAAAAAATAATAAAAAAAGCATACCTAAACAGGTACATTATCTTAATATTGCATAAATACACACATACATAGCATACATACATAAACCTACACATATAAATACATATGTACCTACAATACATCAATAAAACTAATACACATACATACATATATAGATACTTAAATATATATATATATATATATATATATATATATATATATATATATATATATATATATATATATATATATATATACAGACTACATCATTGTGATAGCAAATGTTCTCCAGTTCTTTTCCTGAAGACGTCCAGAGAATTACTACTACGAATGGAGTGAGGCAGTGAGTTCCAAAGCCGTACAGCTTGCACCGTGAAGGATCCATCATAGCAGCTAGTACTATGTGGAGGTGTGCGAAGCAGAAGAGAGGAAGAAAGACGACAGGGTTTGCCCCTGGGTACAAGATATTCAAAGCGTTCCCGCAAATAAGTTGGAGCGTTAGGATTATGAAGAACAGTATAGAGAAGAGTTAAAATGTGAAGTTTACGGCGCTGCCGAATAGGGAGCCAGTTCAGTTTTTTACGATATTCCGTGACATGGTCGTATTTTCGAAGTCCAAACACAAAACGGATTCCCAAATTCTGCAGGCGCTCAAGTTTATTCAGCAGTTCCTCCGATGCATCGAGAAAGCAGACATCAGCATAGTCTAGTAGTGAGAGTAGAAGAGATTGTGCAAGAGTAACTTTAGTCTGAAGAGGTAGGAGTTTCTGGAGACGTTTGAGCGATTGAAATGAACAGTACACTCTCCTACTTACTTCTGCGATGTGAACATCCCAGGCAAGCATGGAGTCGATATGCACGCCTAAGTTTTTTGCACTTTTGCAGTAATTAATTCCTACAGAATCATACGTGACTGGAGGCAGAGAGTCATGATCCAGGTGGCGGAGCATGTACCTACCACCAACAATGAGCGCCTGAGATTTTTTTGGGTTGACCAGCAGCCCAAAAGATTTGGCCCAAGCATTGATATTTTCTAGATCATTGTTGATGGCAGCTACGGCCCCAGTTAGTTCATCAGCTTTGAAATGTCGATATATTTGCAAGTCGTCTGCATAGAGGTGATAATGTGAGGTTAGGACCTTCGTGATGGCGTTTATAAAAACAGAGAAGAGAAGAGGAGAAAGGACGCCACCCTGAGGAACACCTGCTACTAAGTCGCAATAGTCGGAGGAAACGTCATTCACTCTAACAGATTGTGAGCGACCCTGAAGATAGGACTTAAACCAAGTAATTGCAGAAGTAGAAACATTGAAAGATGAAAGAATACCCAAGAGAATGTCAAAATCAACCGAGTTGAAGGCACTGCTAAAATCCAATAAGACCAAAACTGTCAGCTGTTTGTTCTCCATGGCCAGTCTTATGTCATCTGTTACTTTAACTAGAGTTGTTACAGTACTATGGCCACGGCGAAAGCCAGATTGGAAAGGACTTAGCAGGCCATTAGAGGAGAGGTGATAGGTCAGTTGATCGTGAACAATACTCTCGAGTACCTTCGACAAGATGGGAAGGATAGAAATGGGGCGGAATTGGGAGTTTGTTGTAGGATTGGGTACTTTGGGTAGAGGTATAACAGAAGCTTTCTTCCATAATGAAGGAAAATAGTTAGAATATAAGGAATAGTTCATAATGTGGGTGAGGATAGGAAGGATCAAATCTACAATAGGGAGAAGCATTTGAAGTTGAAGGCCATCGTCACCGACCGCCCTAGTGGATATGGATTTTAAATGTTTCTTAATATCCGCTTCTGTTACCGGATGAAATGAGAAGGAAGTATTTAAAGGTAGTGGAAGAGAGGAGAGAGAATTTAGGGTAGAAGATTTGACATCACTAGATATAGTAGTTGGAGGCGCTGAGAAATGGGCATTTAATGCATTGAGATCCATGTCTATAAGGTTGTCATGGGTGACCTTACCAATACCCAAGGATTTTAGGAACTGCCATTGTTGAGAAGTGTTAAGGTTTTCAATTGACTTGTGAATATGGTCTCGCCTCGCATCCCTACACATACGATTGCAGCAATTACGCAGTTTTTTATACAAGTTCAGCCCCTCTTCAGATGGGCACTTCATATATTTACGCTTGGCCTTATCTCGCTTGGACATAATGTTTTTGATAGATGGAGAAAGCCATGGCGCAGGACGATGTTTAACCCTTACCTTTTTAAGAGGAGCATGCACATCATAGATGGCCAACAATGTATTGGTAAAGATAGACACTTTCCCATCCATATCATCGCAGTTATAAACAGACGACCAGTCAGTACTATCCACATCACCACCCAAACGCTCCAGATCAATGTCTTTAAAATTACGAAGAAGTAGAAATTTACTCTTGCGTTTCGGAGGACGCAGTTTATAGGAGAGATATAGAAGATCGTGGTATGAAAAAGGAGCAGATAACTGTCCGTGTGAGGCCACCTTATATGGGTTGGAGACTAGAATGAGGTCCAGTAGTGAGGGCTGAGTATTGGGAACCTTATGTGTGGCTTTTAGGGGAAGAATGTGCATGTCCACAGAAGAGACAAGGGAGCAGAGTTTACGGCTGCGTGAATCTTTCTTTAATAAACAGGTATTAAAGTCCCCGAGGATAATCCTATGCTCATACAGTGACGAGAATTTTTCTAGTTGTATTTCAAAAGCAGAGAAATAATCAATGTTGCTAACAGGGCTGTAGTATACGCCAAGTAGTGCTTTGGTGTGCTTAAAATCTATTTCGATGAATAGAAATTCTGTAAATTTTGAATATACACCTGTAGACTGATCAACAACTTTATAAGAAATATCCCCCCGAAGATATACAGCCACTCCGCCGCCACCCTTACCAGTCCTGTCAACACGCACTAGCTTATACCCGGGTAGAGAGTACTGGGTGGAAGGAAGTGAAGGCTTAAGAAAAGATTCAGAGACAAGGACAGCATGAACGCAGTCAGAATTAAAAGAAGCTAAAAGATCAGAATAGTGTCCAGGAATGCTTTGAGCATTTATGTGCACAACATTAAAATAATAAGGAAAGGTTGAAAAAATAGAGGACAGTTCGTTACAGAGCTGAACAGCATTATTGTTACCGGATGCACTGGCAAAACTATCATTAGATGCAACCCAAGAAGAACAAGAAGCAAAACTATCATCTGAGTCTGAGGTATTGCCTGAATCTTCAGACATACAAAAATAAAAAATAATAATAATAATATATATAAATTAATATAAATAGATAAAAAGTTTTCTAAAGTTAACTTTTAACCAATCCCCTATGCACTCGCTAGTTGCATACACAATTTACAAAAAGTAGAGACTACACGCAAAAATACCAATATTCAAACTTCGATAATTGTCGTTTCCGAACGAATGACATAAATAAGACGTCAGTTAAGTCAAAGTTGTAAGTACAAAACAAATGTGTAACTGACCGCAAATATAAATTAAAGAAAAACAAAATTATTTCATAACAAATTCGGCAAATTCGTATCTTGTCTACTTGCGCGGTTTCCTCTGTGAAGATGTGCCCGTACTGGTAGATGCCGCTTCGCCCACGGGGTATCTTTCGAGAAGCTGTTGCAGTTCGCGCGCCGACTCGATCTTATGTCGCGAGTTATCCGTGACTTGGACAAAAATTTTCCCATCGGAGGTCCAGCACTGTCTCACACCATAATGCTTCCTAGCGCATACAAAAAGGTCATGTCTGGGCTTTGTGAGGAACTCCGATATTGTGAGACCAGTGCCTTTGAGTTTAGATTTATTACGCCACACTAAACTACGAGTCACACGATTTTCAAATCTCACCAATAGTGGGCGAGTCCCTTGTGTTGCACACATCCATAGGCCACGGTAACCGCTTTCTATCAGGTGGCCCGTGTGCATGTCTGCCACCGAAGTGGTATAAAAACAGAACTCACCCTCAGTGGCGCCAGTATGACCTCGTGGAACTTGGTATACTCCCTGACCCAGCTGTTACAGTTGTATATGTAACACAGGTGTATGTTGATGTACGCCACTTCCGGGAGCACCGTGAACCACTTCTGGAGGAAATCCGTCCTGGGAACAGAGAGTATCAATAATCGATTAAATGTTCGAGTCCCGTCCGAGCATTCAATTTTTCCAATCTAAATCAATTTAAATAGTTAGCATATTGTTTGCTATGAAAATTTCATTAAAAGGTATCAATAGTTCGGAGTTGTTAAGGTCATGTGTTCTAGAATATAGAATACGTTGAATCTGGATAGCGACGTGTACTGTGTGTTTTACTTATATCTCAGAACATAATAACTAAAAATTTTTTTTTTCATGTAAACCATTTTGTAACTTACAATACATTAATTCAACCATACATAGTGTCGCCTACTCATTCAAGAACCCTCGTTAACACCTCTCAAACGTAAGACCGCGTTCTTAACTACTAAACACAGTTCGCGGGATCAGTTTCCGCTAATAATTTTTCGCAAGAATTTGCATTAATATTTACATGAATTTTCATTCATTTTACACCGGCCAGCGTATATCTATGTATAAAATATATACCTACAGTCCGTCAAATCTAAGAAGTACCGTTTGACAGTTCTGACAATTGAATTATAGGGATGGGATGAAAAAATCGATTACTATAATATCCGAACTTTAAGAGATCGATTACTATAATATCCGAATTTTAAGAAATCAATTGTTATAATTAAATAAAAGAAATGTTTAGGATATTTTTTTATTCACTACTAGTACTAGTATCGTCGTCTTCGTCATCATCGTCATTTAAATTAATGACCAGTTGATTGTCCATTACATTATCAAAGTGTACGTCTCTTTCGAAGTCGTCCATTATTATTTTCTTTGTTTTTTGTACTACTTTACTCCAATCTTCCTGTGTAACTTGGGCACATGCTTCCTTTAATAAACCTTCCATTTTCTTGACACTGAAGGGTGGTTTTGTGTTGTGTCTTGCTGCATAACCTGTAAAACAATAATGTAACTATTTGATAGCAGACGAAAACCATTGTTTAAATTATAAATGTTAGAAGTACTCGTGTTATTATTATAATATTATAAAATATTACCTTTAACTTGGGCCCAAATCAGTTCAATGGCATTATATTGGCAATGGTACGGAGGAAGTCGTATGACTTTGTGCCCGTGCTCTTCGGCCAATTGGTCAATTATATATGTCGGTTTTGGTGGTTTATGCAATTTCACTAACTGTAATAATTCAGCTTTTAATAGTGACATGTCGGCATCCACTCCTTTTCTTTGCAGCCATGCCACCAAATCTGCTTTCTTATTGGCTGACGTAGGTGCTTTATCAATTTGCACAGAGTGGTATGGGGCATTATCCATTATAATTGTGCTGTTAGGAGGGATATTCTGTAATAAATTTAAGAACCACTCTCGGAACCTTACTGCGTCCATTTCTTCATGATACTCTTTAGTGCTTTTGGATTGGAAAGCTAATAAAGAGTTTTCCACGAAGCCTGTAGACGCTGACCCAGCATGGCATATTATGAGGCGTCCACCTTTTCCTATCGGCACCTTCGAGCACGAAGCTTCAGAATCATCAGTCCATGTTTTCGGCACAGAATGGTTGGAATTTAGCCAAGTTTCGTCCAAAAATATTACATTATCCCAGTTTATAATTTGTTTAACTTCGCGCAGGAATGTTAGTCGCTGCATAATTATGTCATGTCGCTCCATAACAATTTTTCGTTTGTCAACTTTTTTGTATCTGAAGCCAATTCCTGTTATTACCGTTCTCAACGACTCTATGCTTCCCTTATACAGCCCGGCATCTTTTAAAGTTGCACATAACTTTGCCAATGTTGGAAATTCGCCTCTTGTAAAATACCCGTATATATGGTTTCTAATAGCATGACTATCGAATTCATCGATGCCTGTCACAGGTTTATTTCTTTTTCGTTTTTTCGGTGTGTGAAGTACGTTACTGTCACTCCCCGAAGGCCCATATTTTTCACTTAATATTTTACCAACGGTGCGGCTACCAATACCGAGAGCTTCACCGACGCGATCCCGAACTTGTGTAACTGGCAGTAGAAGTCCACCATTTTGAGATTCACGCTCAAAATACTCGTGTAATTTCACCACCAATTCACGAGCCTGGCTGTTCAAAGTACGTCCTCTTTTCGACATTATTAATAAACACTTGGTTAGTTCGGAGTCCAGTATAAATATTGCCAAGGTAAACGGATAAAGAATGATCAGTCCAGAAAAGTAATAGCCAAGTCACAAATTGTAAAACACAAACGAGAAAGCAAGTACGCGCACAGTCAGCTTCCAAGATGGCGAGAGACTGCTGACGCCGAACCGACCGAGCGGACCGCGTGCGCTTGTAGTTGGCAGTGTTGCCAGAAAAAAAAAATTTTAGAGACTTGGACACCTGCGATTTTGCCTATTGACCTAAAAATAATTAAATTAATTTATTTTAGGGTATCTGTGTATTCAGTGCATTATGCGGTCGCGCAGTAACGTCGTTAATTTATAACATCAGGCAACAACATTTTTGTGAATGGGTTCTACATACCTTATTTTTATTAGTTTTAGACGTAGAAATAAGACTTAGAAGAAAAAATTGTAATTGTAAAATCAATGGATGTGCTTGTTAAAAATTTGTTTATTTCTCTGTAATATGCAAACCCATACTATCATACACAAAAATAAATGTAAAAAACACTATCCCTGACTCCATTTACTATTTCGACAGCGTTAGCGCGAGAAACCCCGACTTATTTGGGCGCGAAAATCAAAAATCGACAAATCGCTTTCGACAACTTTTTAAAGAAGCAAATATATTTGATTTATAAATACGTATTTTTGGTGAATGGGTTTTATCTCATATTTTACGATTACATAACTATTTAGTTATGTAATCGTAATATGTGAGATAAATCCCATTCACATGAAAAAATATTTGTTTGGTTGTCAAGTGTAATTTGTAAATAATACATTCGATTTTTCGTATATGTAAACGATTTTTTTGCATACAAGTGTATCCGAAGAGTCGCAACACTACGTGCAGTGACCTAACTACGTAACTTTGTAATGCGGTCAAGAATATAACTATTAGAAATTATTTACTGTGTAAATATGTGTTATTTTGCTTTGTTTGAAAGTTTTCAATTACATTTAGATATTAAGAATTGTACATTTTTAGATACAATAATGAAATCTTTCTAAATTCATGGTTTTATGAAAAAGGTTATCGAAACTGAATAATGTACGTATGAACAAAGTTGTTTCGGTTTGAAAAATATGAAACGTCAAACGGTACCTCTTAGATTTGATGGACTGTAAGTATTTATCTCATTTCTACAACCCAAGCTACCAATACATTTGAAGGAGGTGGCGGGGCGGGAGCGGGACCGGGAGCGAAGAAGACTCGCGGCCCTAGCTACTCGCCAACTGAGGCAACTCGAGCGTCGGAGGTCGATGAATGACCTCCGTCCCCCATGAGCGCGGGCCTGGGGGTGACGGGTGGAGCCGCCGCCCACCCCAGCAGAAGCAGCCTACGGAGTTGATGCGCGTCGCGCGTACTCCCCTTGCACCGGGGACGAGTTGAGGACCCACCGGAAAGAATAGGAACAGATCGAGAGAGATGGCCCTGATTCAGCCGGGGTGCGAGGGTTATGCTCTATAGCTACCTCACCTTCAGCTTTGCACTGCGACCCACAGACGGCGTGCGGTTTAATCGGTTCGAGTCCGACATAACCTCCCCCTCCGACTCCGGCGGGGGAAGTATCCGTGGGAATTTCTGGCACGTTAAAAAAAGAAAAAAGCTACCAACACATTGGCCTACATACCTGAATCTGTTCTCAGAGCTGGTGTGCGTGAAGTCCACTATAAGTTCGAAGGGCTGCTGGCAGAACGGCTTCAGAGTGAGGATCACGTGGTAGATGAGTAGGTCGGCGTTCACTTCACCTATCCTGTTGGTATAGCTCTTTTAGGACCAGGTTCTAGTGTCATATACTTTACCAATTACGGTAACCAGGTTAACGCAATGCATTCTCTATCGCACATAAAACTGATATTATGATAACTTTAGAGAGTAGTTAATACCGTTTGTGTTCGGAAAATTTTAAAATACTGTGAATTTGTTATGGACCATTGGATGGTGCCCGGTGCATTATGACAAATTTATAACCACCCATCCAAACATGAACCGTAGTTAAGTCATCAAGAACCCAAATCTGATTTTTTAAAATCTCATATTTATTATAATGCCCAATTTATCACTTGGTCCACAACAGATATACGCTGTGCGACAGACAAAACGCTATGCAAAACCGAAGCAAGCTGATCTTAACCAAACTCTCACTCTCCTTACCGACGATTCATGCCAAAATATCATGGTACTAATTAAGTAGGCCCTTATAAAGAAAAAACGTGTGTGAGAACTTATGTACACGCGTTAGAAATTATATATCTTTTGAAAAACTAAAATCATGACTATAGCTAACTTCATGGTGTCGGTTTTTAGTGACCGCAGGCGCGCGCATCGTAAAAATTTACTCTCATCATTTTCCCCAATATAATATTATATATAATAAATAATATTAACAAATATATAATATTAACAATATAATTTTAAAAACATAATTAATCTTTCAAATAGAAGATTGAAAATTTACAGAAGAACTTACTTATATCTTCTAGAAATAAAATAGAACACCGGATTGCCAACTTTACTCGTCCCAGCTTGGTAGAAGATGTTCAAACTCTTTATACTTTTGAATTCCTCTTTCTTATGCATATTGTGTTTGACAATAAACTCCTCGAAGTTGGTAGAAGAGATGTCTATGGATGACCAACGAGCGTATGATGAGAAGAGGAGGCTTGACGTCCTGTGGGATAGGGGAAAGAGATGTATTTAGTACATTACTGCCGCAGCCGCCAAGCGTAGTGTTGCCGGACGATCGTAAAGTATGCGGGCCGACACGCATTACGGAGTCCGGTAACGCTCAGTTGTGGCCAAGGCTTGTATAGTGCTTTTCTCAAACAATGCGCAGAAATTAAAACTAAGAATACCAACAACAGTTATTTTTCACGCGGCGAAATGATCATTTGTTTTTATTTTTCTTAATAAACAGCATTCTATTTGCAAGCCAGTTCTGTATTTAAATAATGCCTTGGTTGCCATGGTTCGGAGTAAAAGATGGTTCCATTTTTAAATTACACGACAGATATGAGTTTACATAGTAATTTATTTGGCCGCTAAAACACGACAGATTTTCATATTTTTTCATTAGATTTCTTCATTAGATTTTCATACAACTTTTGCCGGCCGCTGCTCACATGTACAGCAATTTCGATATATCTCGAAGAAGGTTGTCAAAATAATGTTTACATTTCCAAGCATGTTTGAGAAATCGTTATTAGCTTTTGCCCGCAGTTCCCCCGCGTGAATTTTGGTTATCGTTATAAATTGTAGCCAATGTGTTATTCTGATGTATAAGCCATATTATTGTAAATTTTCGTTAAAATACATTCAGTAGTTTTTACGTGAAAGAGTAACAAACAAATATCCATCCATTCATACATACATACAAACTTTCGTGTTTATAATATTAGTAAGATTAAAATGATAACGGAAACAAAAAAACATTCAGGCGACTTGAGAATCTTTCCTTTTTTAAGTTAGTTAAAAAGCCTAGCGGCATTTCCCAGCTTCGCATGGGTCAGATTAGGCTAATTTTTTACACTGTCTATATTTTGAATGATGGCACTTGGTGGAATCTGTTGCATATATTGAACAAAATTTATTAAATATGTATATTTTTTACACATAATGAAATTTCCTATTTAACAATGGAAATTAAACGGTCAAGACAGGTACCCAAGACCAGTCCCTAAGGGAATGCTGTGACCAAATTAGCCACATGAACTTAACTACCTGTACTTCACCTGTTTTTACACTTTATTTTATTGAAGCTTTAGTAAGGATCCCATTTTCTTCTAGTCTTATTAAATATAGTCTATGTTACTCGGGGTAAAATAATAACTTACGATTCAATTGGTTTATGCTCTGGGGGTCCCAAATAAGCAAGAAGTGTTGCCATCTGAAATAAAAAGACAATAATTTAATTTAAATTGCAATAACCATTCCAAAACGTGTCTGTCGGGATGCGTGAAAAATATCGTATTGAGTCACTTTACACCCTGCCATTTGAGACCCAATACAGTATGCGGATTTAGTCGATTCGAGTCCATCATATGCTCCCCACCAGCGAACCAGGCGGTTATGCCGGACTCGTGATATATTCATAGGGATGGGACCACAAGGAATTACCTACCTTATCAAAAGGCGTCCTTCCCACAGCCTTAGTGAGACAGATAGTCTCCAATCCTCTCATAATGGTTCCTTAACAGTCGGTGAAGAGCTACAACATTGGCATCGCTTATGAAGGATAGAACCGCGCCCCCCTCTCCGAGGTAAGATGGAGACACCATGGTATACCCGAGGAAGCCATCTCGAGTCTGTAGAAGGCCCAGGGTCAGCCGGGGTGCAAGAGAGAAGCTTTCTTGAAGCGTTATCATACACCCGGGCATTTGTGATGCGAGACGGTGTGCAGATTTAGTCGGCATTAGCAAGGCGGTATATACATTATAATACATCGGATACGAGATAGTTCGTGGGAATTGTGTTCCCGTTAGTGTGTAGGGTAGCTAGAGGTCACTGGAGAGTTTTTGTGCTGTCAGTGGGAAGACCAAAGACTATTCCAGCTTTGTCTTCTGCACTAAACAAAGGAACTTTCTGTTCTTACCGGGTCGGTAGCACGAGTGTGACTCCCCTGGTATTAACCATACCACTTTTCTTCTGGTGGGCCGTGTGCATGTCTGCCACCTAAGTAGTGGTACGTACCTTATCAAAAGGTCTCCTTCCAACAGCCTTAGTGTCCCTGCTGCAAGACAGATAGTCACCGATCCTCTCCTGATGGTTCCACAGTAATCGATGAAGAGCTACGACATTGGCATCGCTGATAAAGGATAGGTTGTGAGATGTTTGGTCCACGCTCTCGCAGTCTGAGGCTATCTGGATGAAGAACCTGTGAAGAAATGCTGTGTAAAGTTTACTGTCTACTGTGTAGTTCGAAGTTGCGAGCCGAACTTCCAGGTTATCGGTACTATAGACCGCTCTACATGGTTGGCAATCTTCTGTAGTAGTGCTTGTACATCAACCTCACCCCTATATATTTCGCCTTTTTATTCCATTCGATTTAAACCACGCTGACCACATATTCTCACTGAGGCCAACAGTAGACAATAAAAATGACAATTTTCCGGAATTATACGTTGCGATAGTATAATCATCATCACACAGTTGTTCGCGGACTCATTCTTCCACATCGAGGTGTACTCACCGTAGAAGTTCACATTCAATTTACTAGATGGCGTTGTACACATTTTAATTAATACTTACTTCACTAGATGGTGTTAAACTCAATTAATACTCACTTTCTTCCCGTCTCAAAGTGCGCTCTCAAGAAATGGTTGAAAGGTAACATGTGCTGTTCTTTAGAGAATTCCACGTGATTGGCGATGTTCTGCAGTATCTTCGACATGAGCATAAGGCCTCGCTTCACGTGTGGGGGCACAGGACGGTTCACTATGCACATTTCTTGGGGAGACACTGCGGAATTATGGCTCAAATTAGTATTTTATATAGGTGGATGTTTTTAAATGAGAGTGTACAGTATGAAATTAGGAGGCATAGCGAAAAATGCTCGAAGGAGTCAGGGTCCTTTTTTATCGTGCGCTTGACCTCCGTGGATACCAGAAATCCGGGAATGATTATTTCGGAACTGGTTATTTCGGACTCGAACTGACTAAAACGCGCGTCGTCTTCGTCTCCGGTTGCTGGATAGTTGAAATTTCCGGAGTTGATGAAAACTAAAATTTTAGTTTGTAGTTTATTTTAGTTGGTACATTGAAATAAAATCACTGTTTAATTTATTATTGACTTTTGGACCGACGTTTCGGCTACTTTTCAGCAGCCATGTTCGCGGTTTGACTAAGGATGGTAGTTGTCATATAGTTTTGAAGTGTAAATTATCTCAAAGTACCCGAACTCATTGAAATAAAACCGTACCTGGTTTTATTTCAATGAGTATTCGCGTAAACTTTAGAAAATATTAGTTGGTAAAGTAAAGTTTTAATTTTGATAGGATTTAAAAGAGAACATTTTATCCATAAACAGCAATAGAACCTGTTGATTCTGGAAACACATACTCTGTATTCATATAATATAATACAGGAGAAAAATATTTTTTTTCAGCAAACTTTATACTTTGCCATCACATATACTAATATGGTACTACATATATGGCACTCATAATCGTGGATTTATTAGCATAACATATCGCACTCTATATGATGAGTGATGACTATTATAGTACTATACGAACTTTTTTGGTAAAGAATAATACTTTACCAAAAAAGTTCGTTCATCGAACAACGTACCTATGGCTGGATTGATGAACCTCAGAAACAGAACTGTGCCGACAGCGCCAACTGACGTTTGCGGGAATTGGGCGAACCTTTTGCTTAACACCTGTCAATGTCAAATTAATTTAATAAGTTTGTCAGTCGAGTGTGATCATAGATTACGCGCCACGAAATAAGTCTCTTGGCCGCGGCGTGGCTATCGCAAAATGTAATGTTGCCAGTATCGTCTTTTTATTTTACCAGATATTTTATTCTTCAGATATGAATATAAATAGTAGCTGAATTCTGAGTTCGCGCATTACCAACGTTAGAATGTGATCATGACGTGATAACCTAAAAGATGATAGTTTTAAAAAGATGGATTAATAGATGCAACAATATATCAAGAGAGAGTGATAGTGATACAGAATCTGATTACGTATGTAATAACTTAAATAGCGAGAGTAACTCCCCTGATGAAAATTTTTGTATACCATAATAGTGTACCACCTCATGCGATCCTCAAAAGACACCAAAAAACACATACTGTGCATTTAGAGTACCTACATGTTGTGACATGATTGGATCTTACTATTCCCACCAGTACAACATAAAAAAATGTGCTGGCAACTCTGTTATGGCCCCAACCAATCAACAAACAGTATAGTGGCGATGACATTTATAGTTCTGCGTTTTGTCGCGGGACTTATTTTGTGGTGTTGACTCTACTAATATTATAAATGTAAAAGTGAATATGTTTGGATGTTGGTTATTTAATCATGGTCAAAAGCACTGATAACATAATATAATTCTAAGATAGATGCACAATACGGAACAAAAAAACGATTGCACTCGCAACTTCCAAAAGTAGGCAGACGGGTGTTGTTACTAGATGGCGACAATGTATTGGCAAACTTTTCTAACTTTTACTATTAAAAATTAACTTATCAAAAATAAAACATACACTAAACACATTATTGAATATGACTGAATTCTAATCTATATTGATTCCGCCAGATTCTGTGGTAATTGTAAGAGTTACAGACTTAATGCATCATGCCACTAGATGGCGGCTTCCTAATATAGCACTATCACGAAATCTTTATTTATTAAATTACATACATACATAGATAAGGTAACCTAATCTTAGGCTTAAGGCAAATAGCAGTGTAAATATCCGCGTCGTTAAATAATATCCCTAAATAATAAATCCGACTTTTGAGGCGCGTTTAAGTACACTTTAGTTTTCTAAGTAGGTAGGTACTGGCCACTTCGGTTTATCTATGCATTCGATTTCCTTTTTTAAAAACAATACAATTTCATACTACTCGTAATGTTCGTTACTGTCACTATTCTATCTCTTTGAAGAAAATAAAATGGATAATGGTAATAAGTTAATATTTTCTATTAATCAAAAGGGAAACAAACCTTTTTACATGAGGGTTATCGTTATAATAAAATAAATAGAATCAATAAAAACAATACAACTATATGGAGATGTGTAAAAAGGGCTCAATGTAGCGCTACCATTTAATTGAAATCGACTGACATTGTAAGGAGAAGTGTTCACACATGCTACAAAGATGAAAAAAGCAATGATATATTTTTATTTAGAGCCAAATGCAAAGAAGCTGTAGGTCAAGACTTTTCTCCGGTACAACCAATCGTAGAAAAAATATTTGAAACAATAAAAGAGAAGTCGGAGTATATTGACTACGTGCCTACAGTTAAGGGAATTAAAGATTCTTTGTACAGGGCAAGAAAAAAGTACCTTCATGTAGAGCATTTGCGACACAATGAGTTAGACAAAGTCAAGGTTCCGGAACCACTCGCTCGAGATTTTTTAGTTCGTGTTGAGGGAGAAGGAGATGGCAAGATAATAGGTTTTTCATCCAAGACATCACTAGAGTACTTAAAATATTTTAATCCGTTCTCATCGCAGTTCTTTGGTGACGGCACATTTTCGAGCTGTCCGTCGATTTTTTATCTGCTATATAGTATACATGTTGACCAAGGCTCTACAACAAATTCTACAAGATATAAGACCCAAAATACATATATAAAATTTTTCCAGATTATAAAAGACATAGGCATACAAATCCAGCATTTTAAATGCGATTTCGAATTGGGTGTCCTTAATGCCGTTCGAATTTTTTTCCCAGATGTCATTATTTCTGGATGTCATTTTCATTACTCAAGAGCTGTATGGAAAAAGGCTCGCAGTTTAAATTTACATAAATATAGCAGAGCGAGAAAGGTACTGCGGCTCATAAGCAATTTGCCACTATTGCCAGAGGATCGAATTTTAGACACTTGGCGAGCTATACTGGATATGTCACCTCATGATCTTTATAACATGGACACGTTTATAAGATACTTTAAAAGGGAATAGTTAAATGTAATTTCACCACAAGTACTGAGCTGTGCTACTGATATATACCGCACGAATAACGTTCTTGAAGGATGGCATCTGCGGTTGAATAGAATAATGTCAAGACACCCTGAATTGTATGACTTCATACACAAATTGAAGAAAGAAGCTCAGTACAATGACCACAGAATTTTGAAAAATTTGCTATTCTCAATTCCGTCGCACAAAAATAGGCGAAATTCAGACATTTTATTTGATAAAAAGTATGCTTTGTTATTGAAGAAGCTGACACGAAACAAGCTGAGCTGTATTCAGTTTCTTCGGAAAATTATTTTTATTAAATTTAAATTACACTAAGTTCATCATTTCATAGCAATCATTTCATAGCATAAGAAGTAGTTTTGTTGCTTTAAGAGTTTATTTTTTGATGTGCAGCCTTTTCTTAATAATTAAATATGAGCGTGAAATTAAATTTTTCATGCCTGTTATTCCAAAACTACCTACGACTTTTTCGTCTATAAGTGGGCGCAAAATATTTCTTTTCTCCAAGATACTTTATAGGGTTAGAAATGAGTTATTAGCGGCAGAAATGAGATTTGAATTTATTTTTGAGGTACGGAACCCAAAAAAAGCTGTTCGTCAATAAAAAGGTGATAAGAGTGAAGAGATTGAAAATCAAGAAAAGTCAAAAATTTCCCTTCTTACTCGCAGTCAAACTATTTTACGTACCTCTTTGAATCATCTAGAACATTTTCTAGAACATTTAGCGTTTAGGTCATTTAGCGTTCGTAAAATAGGTTATTATTTGCCTTCCAGAAAGACAGTATTTAATTGAAGAAGTTGTCTGTGATTTTTAGCATTTTTAGCGTAAATATGGTTCAAATCTTACCTGAATATCTCACTTTCGACTATGGTCATGTATCTTAAACCTCACCACTGACAACTGCGTGCCTCTATGTTTACCATAGATCATAGCGTTTTGAGATTTTTACCGCGTAAGGTGTAAAAATTTTCAAGTCAAGAAAAAAGTTCTTAAAAAGTGAATTACATAGTAATTATGTTGTTTTTACCGTTTGTATGTGTACAGTGCTACATAAATAATTGCAAGATATATTATTTTAGTGAAGTTTCTTTGCTGAGAACTTCGGTAAGTAGATATTGTACCATACTAATGAATACCGCAGAGGGAAGCGAGAGTGCTCCAGATCGTTGCTCCGGAGGGAGAACGAAGTACTTATAAATCCGAAGGCAGTTCCTCATCTTCGGAAGATCAGGATAGCTTTACCTCGCCATCCCCGAATAAGCGGTTCAACGGGTCGAATCACGTCGAAACGTGTTCGAGAGATGAACCCACATAAGTACGTAACTTAAAATTTCACAATAAGCTAAGGTTTACACCAAAGAATTAACCTGTTGGAATTGGTAATAAAATCCAAGACACTCATAAGTTACTGATATACATAAAGCTTAAATCGTTGCTTGGCTGACCCCTCAACATTCAAAAAGATTGTAACTCCCCAGCAATTTAAGTCATTCAGACAATACTAGCTCGGCAGACACTTGATATATAGACTATTTACATATATATAAGTTTACTGGCCACTTTCGTCACCTATTTAATGTGTGATTAATCAACAAATGTTACCGTAATAAAAGTAATGATTATGGCAGGCACTGATCAGTTGATAGCAGGCTTGTCTAACATAGCATTAACATGAAACTATCTTACAAAATGTTATAGCAATCTATAACATTCTGAGGCCTGGTAGGTTAATAGAGAAGAAGACTAGAGTGTCTAGTGACTGGATTCTTACATCCTTATGCCATCAGTAGAATTTTTCAGGATGTCACAAGTTATAAGTTGTAACCAAGACTAACTATAAATATTATAAGTTATACCGTAAAACTAAAAAAGAGAGTTCTAGTTCACACTCTAAATCTGAAAGGAAGAGTAGGTAGTAACCATAAATGCATGTTATCTTAATAGACCAAGATTTTAACATTTAAATTACATTGGACTGCAACCTGCCAAGCATGATCACCATGCCTAAGACAGGAAAGTTAAGAGATTTACAGGTGTCACTCGTAAGAAATCTAGCGACTCCAAGTATTTTAAGTAATAGGCACCTGAATAAATAATTCAAACAGGAATCAAATTAGATTTTGAGAAACAGCTCTTTCTCACTCACAATTTTAATAAAATTTGAACTTAACATAACAGTTGATCACCCAAATAGATGGGGTTCAATTCCTACAACAGGAAGATTGAATGACAAGAATTGTACCAGGCAGTTCTTCATCTATGCAAAAAAATTATCTCACAGAAGGCTCCTGAAATTTCCTATCAAAGAGCCCTCCCTTTGGGCCTCTCATCATCACCATTGCAACGACAACTAATTGGATTGCGGAAATCCTTTGGAAACAAGTCACAGCCATGGTCCTTTTTTGCTAAATAAATCATCAATATTCTTTTATTTTGATCTCCTTAATGCCATCTTAATGGTCCCATAATAATATTTTGGTTCTTGAATAATCTAAAATATACCATATACACATTTTAGGAAAGTCAAACTGATAGGTGAATTAGGTGAATTCCAAAGATCAATCCACCTTGAATCACTTGGAACATTAATTTCCAGTCTACTTTAGATAAGTGATTTATTTATCAAAATTTTACCAAATATGACTTGACTCCAAGCAAAGGTCAACAGCAAAAGAAGAATAAATATATGTACAAAATCTACATTGAATTACCTAGTAATGTATCAATGTAGTTGATGTATAAGTAATTGTATAATTTTTAGAGAACAAAGTTAATATATTTAATAATGGTGATTACTTTAGGAAGAGAAAAAAATGAATAATAAATGAAACTTCTAATTAACCACTTTTGCTGTTGACTCTACTATAGTTGCAAGGTACTCTAAAGTTAACCTGAGGTCTATGTACAACTTTATTGTCTCAGGATGCAATTGCTTCAAACAGGGTAAACTGAGAGGAAAAAAGGGCTCTGTATTTGCGGCGGTGCGATTTACAGTGGTAGCTCAGGAGTGGGGACCACAGCGCACAAGGGACACTCAGTCAAAAAGGTGACCACTCACTACAAACGTGATGGTCGCGGACTAGGAAATGCTATTGAACAACTTTATGTTGTCAAGCAAATGGAGTTAGACCAACAAAAAGTGGCACTCCAATATGATGCAATTGTAAGCAGCTTTACTTATGTACAAAAAGTGCTACTGGTCAAGTCAGACAGCATCCAACTGGACCAAAAAGGAGCACTTGCTCCTTAACCCGTAGAGGTGTCCAGAAAACTTTCCAATTTATCGAGCAGTTCATTACTGACGGCATGTCACCTCCAACCCTTTCAGATCAAGGGACTCACCCATTGTCCTATAGGATGTGGAACTCGAGGACTTGCAAAGCTTTCAGTCAGACTGGAACTATCAGTTGAGATTGACGTTTCCTCCACCCAGTTAATACCTCAGTGGCTGGGCCATTTAACAGTACTCTAGGCTGGTCGATCTTAGATTGAGAGCTTACCACTAAGTCTTGTCAATAAAGGATTTGCGGAAGATCCTTAAACAATGACAAGAGACAACACTTTCTAAATAGCCCTACTGTGGGATGAGTACTGGGCTGGTCAATCTCAAATTGACAGCTCAAATGGACCCTTACCAATAAAAAATCTGCGGAAGATTCTAACAGGCCCTCATCAGGGATTGGGAGGTTATCCTGCTTAAAGGGGGGGGGGGAACAAATAAAGTACTGGAATAAACAAGAAAGGGAGTTATTGAGTTGTAGTTGGCGGACGACCACTCTCAATACATACATGTTTTAACACTTTGGCTTTTACGTGGTTGATATTCTGTAGAGACTCGAAATATGCTTTATATATGAGTCTAAACTGTCAATGTATGTTATGAAATCCATAGAAATAACATAACATAACGTAAACTCACGCCTTTATCCCCGAAGGGGTAGGCAGAGGTGCTGGCAACCACATTTCGCCGGTTTATGTTTAGGTCCCAATATAATAGGTGGCGAGCCTATTGCCATTAACTGGGCACTTATAAACCTGCGATAAATACACACATAACTTCGAAAAGCATCGAAAAGTCATTGGTGTGTGCCAAGGAAAACCTGGGATCGAACCCGAGACCTCGTCTCAGCAGTCCATTACCTATACTACTAGGCTACCGCGGTTAGTCTATAGAAATATCAACCAAGTAATACCTATTTTTATGCCAAGTTGTAAGGGCCATTTCTTTCTCTATAGACTTTGATGTATAGTCTGAGCATACAGGGTAACCCTGAAACTATGGGTTACATATTGCATTTTCACTGACATTCTTTCATGTTATAGGGCCAGGGTGGTGCTTGGTATCCCAGATATCTTGGTTTAAACATAAATATATTTATTTACCTTTTGCTTACAATTCGATTAATTTAACAATTAAGATCTGCAGTTCTTTATAGTGGAATCTGCAGTCTCAGCATATTGTGCTACAAATGTAGACAATTGTTCTAAGGACTTTGGTAGCGCCATCTGTATGAAATAGAAGTAACTGATATTTATGTTCGACGGTGTTGTCATCTGCTTCCCTTCAATTTCATTTCCTGTCCGCCGATTGGTTCTAAGCACTATACGTCATCGTACGACGCGAATGTGAAAAGTGACGTTTGTGTGAGGACTACTTCCGATATAACCATTGTGGTTGGAGGTCGAACTACCGCATGTATAGGACATAGGAGCGTCGATTCCTGTTCCTTTCCGCTCAACCCGCAGTTTCAAGTGGTGATAGTGCGATATCGTGTTGCGAGTGTCGTCAAACCTGCACAGGCATTACCGGGAGAACATTTTGGTGGAGGGCCCTCACCAGCGTAATTGCGTGCATCCATTCAGGCCATTAAGAAGATCTCAGGTGAGTGCTGGAACCATTCCAAAATCATATCCTGTATCCTTGTAGCTGATGACACCGTGATATTTGCTATCGAAGGGAAATTTAGATACCGCGCCACACCATTTGTGGTCCTTCGCAGCCAGGATTGCTGGCATTTACCGCCCCTTATTAGGTCGCCTGTAGTCCCTAATAAGTGTTAAAACCCGCCCTTTTAGGATTTCAAACTAAAGGCGAAATTATATTTATTTACCCGCTATTCTGAATTTATTTCTTCAACCGCTAAATCCTACTAGATTACCTAGGCACCTTATTATCATAGGTCTATTTGGGTATAGTAGGCAAAAGAAACAATACGTTTCATCATAAATACAAACGATACATAAAAAATAAATAAATATATATATCTTTGTAAAATTTATCAATCGCCCCACTATAATTTTTAAGTTGAGGGTAGTTGAGAGACAGATCGCGCTCTCCGTACTTACTGCGGGGAAGCATCTAGAAGTCATTACGACATACCGCTGCTACTGTTATTGTGCTTACCCAGGTTTGCGTTTCGTGTGTTTGGTACTTAAGATACATTTTATTAATTTCATAGTGCCTGTATACATTGTTGTTCAGTTCGTTCGAATACTGTCGAACTTTCTACATACATTACTCACGCCTGTAAATCCCCGAAGGGGTAGGCAGAGGTGTATTGACAGTAGGCAGTACGACATTGTGATTAGGCACAATGCCTAATGAAGTAGATACTCCTCCTGACATTCAACTAACGCTGATCCAAGCACGGCGAAACGCAATTTTCCAATGTTTACAAAGGGCCGTGGATTTGTCAAGGGCGGATATTGCTACTAATTCAGCCGCTCGGGAATTATTTCTCGATGCTAGTTGCAATATAGACGAACTTCGTAAGGAGTTCAATGAAGTCGTTGACGAGTATAATAATCGGTTATTACAACTGAATCCGACGGCCACGCCAGAGTACGGTAGCCGTGTGTCTTTCCAGCAGCTTCACGGCCGCATTAAGCGACTCGTTGCTGACTGCACGAAAGGGAAAGAAAGGTATGCTCCAGAAAAATGTAGCACTACGTTACCGCCAATCCAATTAATCGGTTTCAATGGCGATATTCGTTCGTGGCCTATGTTTTACGCCAATTTCAAGACTACTATACACGATAATCCGTCGCTCACTGACGCCGAAAAATTGTATTATTTACTCGGCAAAATCTCAGGTAAGGCACAAAACGCGTGTGCAGGCATTACGCCCTGTCCTGAAAATTATAAACTTATATTTCAATCGCTTGTAGCTAGATATGAAGATAAGCGTACACTCGCCGCCACATACCTTGGCCAGATCATGGACTTTAAGTCTTTGAACCGCGCGTCTCCTAACGACTTTGATTCATTTAATGAGAGGTTAGTTAACGCTGTGCGCGCGTTGCAGACTTTAAATCTGGATGATTTATCAGACTTTATATTTTTACATATTGCTTTAAATAAATTAGATCCAGAGACAGTACATATCTTTGAAATAAATAATAGTGGTCATAAAATTCCCACCTTTGATAAGTTAGTGGAATTTGTAAATAACCATTCTAAGGTGTTGCAGCGCGCGGCTTCGATTTCTGGTCGAGTTAAACCCGATCGTTCGCTTAAGGGTAATAGTAGTGGTTCTGCTCGTAAGTCGCCGTCCGATGGCGCGCCGAGATATCAAACATACGTAGGTACAGTCGGGAACGCAGCCGCAGATGAATCGCCCGCTTACAAATGTCTCTGTACCAATGTGGTTCATCAACATTTGTTTAAATGTGCAGATTTTATGAAGATGGAACCGGGCGATCGATATCGGGTGGTCAAGGATGTTAAGGCGTGCGTAAACTGCCTTAGCATTAAACACAGAGGTTCGGCTTGCCGGTCAGATGCCGGTTGTCGAGTCTGTAAATTAAAACACCACACTCTGTTACATTTTGATCGAGAATCGAATTGGTTACAGTCGAGGCGAGCGGCCGCTCCCACGGCCACTGAGCCGGTGCGCGAGACGCGGTCTCGTAGCAGAGACCCGCCCCCCGCCGTAGCTCGGGCAGACGTAGCACTGTGTTCGACGGCCGCTGCCAGACCGCTACGAGAACGTCCGGACTCCTCCTACTTAGCTAAACCTTCGCGTCCCGCATCTGCTACAGTGCTGCTCGCTACGGCACAGGTCGTAGCTTGTGACGAACGCGGTAATAAACAGCTGATACGAGTTTTATTAGATTCCGCGTCCCAAAGTCACTTCATTACTCGCGAATGTTGTGAACGTTTGGGGTATGAGCAGAGCAGCATTCCGTACACTACAGTGAGGGGTTTTGGTGGTTCTGAAAAGACAGTTAGTGGATCGGTTCTATTCGAAATCTCGTCACGATTTAATCCAAATATTAGGTTTAATATTGGCGCGTTGGTAGTGAATCGAATAACGGACAATCTACCTACCGCACTTGTGAACAAGTCTGCTCTGCCACAGTTTAATAAAATACAGTTGGCAGACGATACCTTCGCTACTCCTAGTAAAATAGATGTGTTAATAGGGGCGTCCTTATTCCCACATCTGCTACTTCCCGGTTCGGTCGGTGACCGCGGTCATGACGGTCATGCTGCGCCGACGACTCCCCTAGCGATACGAACAGTGCTGGGTTACGTGATCATGGGTGCCGCACCGACTGACTTACACAGTCAGCGCAAGCCTCACGTAATGTCATGCTGTGCGTTGCTTCCGGAGACAATGGAAAGTGTTATAACTCGCTTCTGGGAGCTGGAGGAAGTCCCAGGCTCTCCTGTTTCGCATCCTGCTGACGTCGAGTGTGAGGAACATTACCGCTCCACCACGACACGGGACCCCACTACGGGGCGTTATACAGTGGCTCTTCCCTTTAGCAAGGATTTGTTTTCGCTTGGCGATTCATACGATATTGCCCGAAAACGGTTCATTTGCCTTGAAAGGAAGCTCGAAGCGTCCCCCAAATTCCGCGTTGCCTACGATGACGTCATTAAAGAGTACATCGAGAAGGGCTATTTAACGCGCGCGCCCGCGGTGGACTGCAGTGATTCTAATACGCCTTCTTACTATATCCCGCATCACGCAGTCCTCCGTGAGGATAAGATCACCAGTAAATTGCGGCCGGTCTTAGACGCTAGTTGCAAAACAACATCGGGTGTCTCCTTGAACGATGTGTTGCATAGTGGGCCTAACTTACAAGGTGACTTGTTCAAAATAATTTTGAATTTTCGTTTGCATAGTATAGCTATGACCGCAGATTGTAAACAAATGTTTCTACAGATCTTAGTACACGAGCGTGACCGACGCTTTCAAAAAATCATCTATCGTTTTAATCCGCAAGAGCCGATGCTCGTATACCAGTTTAATAGGGTATGCTTTGGATTGAGGTCCAGCCCCTACCACGCGCTGCGGACCGTGCATCAATTGGTACAAGATGACGGTTCCAAGTATCCCCACGCTAGCGCCATCGTTCATTCATGTCTTTACATGGATGACTTGGCTTTTTCCGTTAAAACGGCGGAGGAGGCGACTTCCGTCTCCAAACAATTAATAGAGTTATTCAAGGGGGCCCAGTGGGACTTGGTGAAGTGGAATAGTAACTCGCCAAGTGTCTTAGATGAATTACCCACCTCACAGAAAGCCCCCGTTGAAGTGGAGTTAGGCAAATCAACTCAAAATAAGATTTTGGGGTTGTATTGGTCAACGGAGTCAGATAACTTTTATTTTAAAATTGAACCGCCGAGTGACACTTGTACCAAACGTGTCATTCTCTCCACTATAGCCAGACTGTGGGACATTATGGGGTTCGTTGCCCCTACGATCTTATATGCAAAATTACTGATCAAGGAACTCTGGCAACGGAAGGTCGATTGGGACGATGTACCTCCCCGCCACATAGTGAAGCTGTGGAAACAGTTCTGTATTGAACTCCCCATGCTCAATGGCGTGCGCATACCACGATATCTGGGTGTGACAGGCGACTGTGCGGTTGCGCTGGTCGGCTTCTCGGACGCCAGTGAACGGGCTTACGGTGGTGTAGTGTACATGCACGTCAGCTTCACCAATGGTAACGCCGTACAACTATTGTGTGCGAAATCTAAGGTAGCTCCATCCTCGCCCCTGACGATCCCTCGTCTGGAGCTTTGTGGAGCTGTATTGCTGTCTAAGCTGTTGCGTACGGTAGCGGAAAATTATAGTTCTCGCTTCCCCATTAGGGTCTACGCATTTATCGATTCGAGGGTGGCTCTGTATTGGATTAAGAGCTCACCGAACCGCTGGCAGACATTTGTCGCCAACCGCGTGATGAAGGTCACGGAGAATGTTTCCGCTGATAACTTTTATCACGTCGCGGGTGTTGAAAACCCCGCCGACTGTCTATCTCGCGGTATTACACCGCAAAAATTATTAACGCACCCGCTCTGGCCCCGTGGCCCAGCCTGGTTATCCGAGAATCTATCGGAATGGCCCCTTAATTGTGAATCCCTTCTCCACATCGAAATACCTGAACAGAAGGTGCTCTCGCTCGCTATCACAGACCCCACGGAAGAGTCTGTTATTTATACTGCTTCTTTGCGATTTTCTTCGTGGGGTAAATTTCTACGCGCAGTGGTCTACATCTGTAGATTTGTTAGGTTATTGCCACGTCGCGATTCCATTGCAATCACATCCTGCGACATGGAATTCGCGGAAATATTATCACTAAAAATTTTACAACAAAAGTACTTTGCTGAAGAAATTAGAAATTTACAAAATCAAGCGCCGTGTTCGCCGGCCTTTAATAAATTGAGACCGTTTCTACACCAAGGACTCATCTTAGTAGGCGGTCGCCTAGTCAATTCAGACTTAGGGTTTGCTCAGCGACACCCTATAATTTTGCCTCGAAATGATCACATGATTGATTTGATCATACAGCATTATCATAAAAGGCACATGCATGCAGGACCTGAACTGCTCATGTCTTTGTTAAGACAAAATTATTGGATTCTGAATGCCCGCTCTACTGTGCGGCGCATAGTACACAAGTGTAACACTTGTTTTCGCATGCGTCCGCGGTCGACTTATCCCCTTATGGCTGATTTACCTGATTGTCGTGCTAAGCAAGTTGTTAAAGCTTTTACTCACACGGGGTGCGATTACGCAGGTCCCATAGCTTACACGCCCATCCGTCGTCGCGGGGTTACAAGTCTAAAGGCTTATATATGTTTATTTACTTGCCTCACAACTCGTGCCGTGCACATAGAGGTCGCGACTGACCTTAGCACGCCTAGCTTCTTAGCTGCGTTAAAAAGATTTTTGTCTCGTCGCGGACCCGTGCAATCGCTCCATTCCGACAATGGAACCAATTTTGTCGGCGCAAATTCTTACTTACGCGACTTGTATACATTTTTGAACAATGAGTTCCGCCCTCGACTTGAGGATGAGTTGAGAGAAAGTCGAATTAAATGGAAATTTAATTGCCCAGCCTCCGGACACTTTGGTGGGTGTTGGGAGAGTATGGTTAAGGTTATTAAAACTCACCTATTCAAGGTGATAGGACAGCAGCTACTCTCATACGAGGAGTTGATTACCGTACTCACACAGATTGAATGTCTATTAAATTCGCGTCCACTTACTGTGTTGAGTTCCGACCCGTCGGAACCAACCGCTTTGACTCCTAGTCATTTTCTTTATACTGTACCATTATATTCTCTACCCGCGGCTGGAACGGCTTCCACCGAAGTCAGCTTGACTCATAGATACGCACTTTTAGATAGAATGGTTCAGTCCTTTTGGGATAGGTGGAGGATTGAGTACTTGCATAACCTGCAGACCAGGGAAAAATGGAACACGAATTCTGTGCCCATTACGCCTGGAACTGTAGTTGTAATTATCAATGATAATGCTCCCCCTCTGGCTTGGCCGTTGGCGGTTGTCGATGCGGTTCACCCCGGTAGGGACGGAATTGTGCGAGTGGTAACTGTCCGGACAGCTAGGGGGACATATGCTCGTCCCGTGGTTCGTTTGTGTCCTTTGCCTACCCAATAGTTATTAGAGTAATAATTATCTACCTTAATAATAGTTTAGTTTAATTAGATGGGCCTGGGTTAATTACTTCAGCTCTCGCATTATTTTATTTTATTTAGTTTACCTTCTCGACTCTGGCGCTTAAGCTGGAGTCCATTGTGTATGATGAGCATTGAGCTTTGTATTCTTTGTTATTTGAGCATTGAGCTTTTATATTCTTTGTTATTTTTCTTATGAGTGTTTCTCAAAGGTGACCCTTTAAGGGGGGGCAGTAATGGTAGCGCCATCTGTATGAAATAGAAGTAACTGATATTTATGTTCGACGGTGTTGTCATCTGCTTCCCTTCAATTTCATTTCCTGTCCGCCGATTGGTTCTAAGCACTATACGTCATCGTACGACGCGAATGTGAAAAGTGACGTTTGTGTGAGGACTACTTCCGATATAACCATTGTGGTTGGAGGTCGAACTACCGCATGTATAGGACATAGGAGCGTCGATTCCTGTTCCTTTCCGCTCAACCCGCAGTTTCAAGTGGTGATAGTGCGATATCGTGTTGCGAGTGTCGTCAAACCTGCACAGGCATTACCGGGAGAACATTTTGGTGGAGGGCCCTCACCAGCGTAATTGCGTGCATCCATTCAGGCCATTAAGAAGATCTCAGGTGAGTGCTGGAACCATTCCAAAATCATATCCTGTATCCTTGTAGCTGATGACACCGTGATATTTGCTATCGAAGGGAAATTTAGATACCGCGCCACACCAGACTTATTCATTCAACAAGTCCTAAAAGCTACTGCTTTAGTCAAACCTTAGGCCATTAACTCCCCTAGATGGCATATGTTAATACATTCATGCACGTGGATCTCCAAAGGGGAGGCAGAGGTGTATTATTTGACACCCATACTATGTACATTTTTCAGTTCCATATAACATGGAGCGAGTCTGTTGCGCTTAAATTTCTACTATTGGTTGGTAAACAGCCGTATCCCTTAGTAACCCATACCATGGGAAATGATAGGATACCCAAATCACACTTTAATTTCCAGTTTCAGTACAATATAACAGCTCTCTTTTAAGAATTCTAGAAGAGTTGCAATTATTATGCTTCTAGCTGCAAGCAGGTTAGCGCGTAAGTTCATTTACTAGATACATCTTGCAGTATCTTCACAGAAGAAGAGAAAAATATGTAAAGAACAGAATTTATTATGTAATACATTCTAAAACTGATTGTAGATAGCATAGGCAGGTCAGGTGCTAATGTCAGAACACCAAAACGCCTGTTTGTGCTTCAATATACTCAACTCTGCAGTTTCAAATACTAATGTAACTAGTCGTTTTATCTCAATTAGAGGTGCTGTAAGAGCAACTACCGGGACACAATTTAGTGTCTATTCCTAGATGCAGTACACATGGATGCGGCTTCAGGAAGGTTTCGATCCGCAGTGACCTTCAGAGGTTGGTTTGTAAACATGCTTATAGCATAGATTTTAAATTGAGAAAATCAAAAGTCTCGTTTAGGTAATTAAGTTTAATGTTATAAATATGATATAGCATGCTGCATCTTCGTGGCTTTTTTGTCTAAACATTTCATTATGGTTATAATTATAATAAGGCATCCTTTTTCATTCATACCCTTAATAATACCGTTTTAAGTATTATCACATAGCGTTACAGTTACCATCACCAGCAGAAACCAAACAGGTCTTCAATTAAATACTGTCTTTCTGGAAGGTAAATAATAGAGCTGTTTTACATAAAATAAAACAGATATTATATGCCGAAAGACAGTATTCGAGCAAGGTCCTTGCTGGCGAGAAGACCCTATGATCTATGGTAAACATAGAGGCACGCAGTTGTCAGTGGTGAGGTTTAAGATACATGACCATAGTCGAAAGTGAGATATTCAGGTAAGATTTGAACCATATTTACGCTAAAAATGCCAAAAATCACAGACAGCTTCTTCAATTAAATACTGTCTTTCTTTCGGCATATAATAACTGTTTTATTTTATGTAAAACAGCTCTATTATGAGTTTAGGTCATAATTAAGCATGCGGCCGATATATCAAAACGAAACTAAAAACCAATTTTACACTCAAATCAAATCATATCGATTGCACAAACTAAAAAAACTGATTTCAAATCTCGAATATCTCGATACGACACGCAACTGTGAACCGTGTCACAATATCAAAATCATAGAATATCCAAACGCAAACGAAATTGCTTAGCTACATCGCTACGTTGCGATAAGAAATTCGCTCTTTCTTTTTCTAACCAAGCGGTACCTTAGCGGGGTAACAAGGATAGCGCGAATTTTTCTCGGTTTCGATGTCGGAGTCGGAGCCGCGGGTTTTAGGAACTACTAGACCTATGTCTTAAGAGCTCAGAGATAGGGTTTCATTTAGATAATCACGTTTACACTTACGCTGTTATTATTCGTCCGCTTTGACTAGTTTGTAGTTTGCTTGATGATTTGATTTTTATTTATGCTATAATTTAATCTATATTGTTTTCGTTAAAACTTTTAAATAATCTGTTAAAATTGTGATGCACATTTGACCTTGGTGACACGTGTGTGTTTAAAGTAAGAAGTTATTGGATTATTTTATGTGAATTATAAAGTTAAATAAGTAGTCAATGTAACTGTGAGAAGTACTTAAGTTTTTTATTTTTTATTTGAACTAGAGTAACTTTTGTTTTTCGCTTTTTTTTTTGTAATTAGAGTGACTTTTATTTTTCGTTTTTTGTAATTAGGCGAACATTGTTTTTAATTTTCAAAATGTCGCGAAAACCCAGTGAAGTATGGAAACACTTTGAAAAAAAGAAAAACGGTGCGTTTCGGTTTACCGTTTGTAAGCTAATAAAACCAAATTAATGTTAGAGATCGCGCTACTAAAATCGTTTTTAGAAATCAGATTTTGAAATCGATTGTCATAACTGAAATCGGATATTTATCGGTTTACGTTAACAAACGAAAACGCCCATGCCTAGTCATAATGCGTTTAGGACATAATGCGATTAGGACATCATGCGTTCACGTTGTACCGTATGCACCATTGACCTGCACCATCAATGGTGCAGATGAGACTAATTAGTTTCGTTTGCACCATCAATGGTGCATACGAAACCGTCGATTAGGTATGGTCTCATCTGCACCATTGAGATGACACTATAAGGTGCTATCAATGCGGTTGTATATATAGATATTTTAACAAAGTATTTCCTCTTTGCTTGTTCTAATAAGTAGTGTTGACATTGACAAGGTAACTATTCTGTTTTAATTCTGTCATTTCATGTCAATAATAAATAAAAATTGAAGTATTTACATAATTCTATAAATTATGTATAATAATAAAAAAATAAAATAAAATAATTCTATTATTCACCTATAACTGTGTTGTTGGCGGATTCGTTGGTATCGCCATAAAATAAAAAAATAAAAAGTGTTGAACAAATTACCTCAAATTATATAATACAATGAGCGAATTAACTTTTGTTGCACAAAGTCGAGGTAGGCTTCTGTTGTTCGAAGGGTATCAGTACCATTTTCACACCAAATATAAAAATTCAAACAGTATATGGAGGTGTAGGTATTTCAAAAAAACAAAATGTACAGGAACGATAACCATTACAGAGGTACGTACATTTAATACCAAAGAAAATATATATTATAGACTAGTGAGAGAAATTAGTGGTTGCAGCACGGGTCGCAGGGTTTTAAAAGTTTATTTTTACCAAAAATATGTAAACTCAGATCATCATTCTCATTCTCTGAGCCTTTTCCCAACTCCGTTGGGGTCGGCTTTCTAGTCTAACTAGGTTGCGGCTAACTACGATATTTTTCCGTGAAGCGACTGCCATCTGACCTCCACAACCAATTAATTGGCGATATCGAAGTTCTGTAGTTAAACTAGAATTATGTAAACTCACATAGACATTAAATTTTTAGGATAATTCGAAGGTTGTGAAAAAACGTGAGCATTCCAATAACTGTATGCCTGATGAAAATAAAAATGCCGTATGCCATTTAATAAGTACGAGCATAGATACAGCGATAACTTCCGGAGAAACAGTACCTGCCATTTATAAGAAAACTGTGGCTACTTTCAAAGATATGGGGTTAAACCTAATTGAAACACTACCACGCTACGAAAGTTATAAATCGGTTGCGTATAGACGGTTAAATAAAAAACAAGAAGTTAAGAAGATGGCTCATAAAGGCGCATCTGAAGTCGAAATTGGTAAAGATTATAAAGATTTCCTCTTGGCTGACTATCATCAAGAGCGTGAACGTATTTTAATTTTTGCTTCTAATGAAGCCAGAGAAATGATTAAAAACGGGAAAATCTTCTTTTGCGACGGTACATTCAAAAAGTGTCCTAAGCCTTTCAAACAGTTGTATGTGATCTTTAGCGATCTAGGAAGCACCGAGGATAAAAATTTTGTAGTACCGGTTGCTTATATCCTTTTGGAAAATAAAAAAAAAGAAACATATATCCTAATGTTGGAAATGATAAAATCACAAATTCCAGAATGGAACCCTTCTAAATTTGTATCGGATTACGAACAATCGTTTATCGGTGCCGTGAGAAGTGTGTTTCCTTCATCAAAGCATCATGGATGTTATTTCCATTTCCAAAACCAATTATGGAGGAAAGCAAAACTTTTTAATTTAAATAATCATAACAAAATTAGTAAAATTGTATCTCTATGCACGGTTCTGCCTCTTTTGCCTTTATCAAGAATTGAGGAGGGATGGGATTATATAGTTTCGGAAAATGAAATTTTAGAAGGAGATGTACGTATGCAAAAATTTCTAAGATACGTAAAAAGATATTGGATGCCCAAAAAGACACTGTGGTGCTGTTTCGGTGAGCGACATCGCACGAATAACGTCTGTGAGGGATGGAATGGGTATATTAATAACTGTTTCAAAAGACGACCTGCGACTGTAAATAAATGCTTAGCTGTGCTTAAGCAGGATGCCGCTTTTAATGCTGTAAACGCATTAACAACATATCCATATAAGAATAGGTCAAAACATGTCAAAGAACGGAATGAATATATAATGCACGTACAAATGCAACTAACTAATGGCGACATTGGTGTGCCGCTATTTTTAGAAAAGCTAAGGTGTTAAGTGTTTTAGTTATAACATTTTTAATTTTACGAAACATTAAATACACAACTGTGTGTGGACTGTGGACTTTATTACAAGTTTTTTAAAATGTAGTGTCATTATTTCATTTTCCGGATAGTCTGTTTTACCTACGTTCATTAATTTTTTTTTTTTTTTTGGGTTTTCTACCCCTTCATTTCCCTAATGATTTTGAACTTGTACATAGTTTTTTAAGTTTTCGAATAATCCTTTACATGTTGCTGCATACCATACAGCATGCATACATGTTTCAAGATATTCATTGGTTTTTCAAGGCGATGTTCACATGTTTTGCGACGTTCATTGGTTTATTATTTAAATTAAATAATAATGGTGCAAACATGTGCAAACGAAACTAATTAGTCTCACCGGTGCATACGGTACAATGGACGGGGACAAGGAAAGTATGGTGAGGTAGTTGTATCAATATTAATGGTGCAAATGAAACTAATTAGTCTCATCTGCACCATTGATGGTGCAGGTCAATGGTGCATACGGTACGACGGGCATGCGTTTTTAGGTCATTATGCGTCAAGATCAAATTTTAGAATAAGTACTCGATGTTAAAACATCGATTCTTTTAAATGGTACATCGAAATTCGAAAGACATCGATTTATGGTTGCGATGTATCGAATCAAAAAAAAATGGATGTTTTTCCAACATGGACATCCCTTGCATGATTTCACAAACCTCAGCACGGCTAGTCATTCGCTTGCGGAGAGTCTTAACACCGCAGTACAGAAAGTGACGTCATCGATACAGCGCCACCTAGCTTTCTATATACAAACTAACTTATGGTGGTCACGACGAGGAAAGTTGAACAAAGCGCCATCTAGTTTTCGTATATGAACTAATTTATGGTGCGTTCTAAAACATTCGAATATCATTATTTTAGGAAACACTGGTGTACTGTTTTCGGAAGGTCAAATCAAATTAATATATTTTTTCTACTATTATTATCGGTATAATTTTTACTGGTATGTAAAATTTATCGTTGGATAATACAAAAAAGTTATTTAGGAAAGAACAAGGACGCCACTCCATACAGAACTTGAAGTTGGGATGAGGTAAATACTAAACTTAGTACGCCAGTACGTAGTATTACCAAAATAAACATCTTTTCTAACTTTATAAGTTATTAATATTAATTAATATTACTATTATTATGTTGATCTTTGTCACGGAAGCTTATTTTTGGATTGTGGTCCATCCAAAACTGAAAATAAAAAATAACCACAAGTCTATAATAGCTCCAGCAGCAACGCAGATTGGAGAATTATTAAAAGGTACAATTAAATATTCTAATTGGAGAATTTTATTTATTAAATTCGTCTACAAATCTGATATACAAAGTATTTTGTAGTGAAATATAATAATTGTATCAGTTTTTTTTCTATAACTTTTGGCATAATAAATAATAAGTGCTCAAGATATGAACAAAATTTGGGTTAAAAGTTGAAATATAAATTGACCGGTTTAGTAGGCGCTATTGGAAGATATGGCGTCTGCCTTTAACAATTATTATTTCATCATTATTATTACTATTATTTCTATATACCTATTATTTTAGTTATATAAACCACATACTGTACATCACATGTACATCGTGATCGGCACAGCGATGGTGGATTTGTATTATTATTACTATTACCTCTATTTATGTTATTATAGTTATACAGGGCGTCCTAAACTAGGTAGATAGTGTATTTTGCTGAAAGAAGACTTTGTGTTATTTTTAAAAGTTAGTAATTTTACATTCATAGATTTTCTAAAAATTACTTGCTTCGTCTGGGAATTGAACCGAATTGAAATTTGACTCAATCATTTTACGACTCCAAGGCAACACTTGAAGCCTGTAGGTATGCGAGTATCTTTTGACATGTGTCTGTGTTTGTTTGTGCGTGAATGTGTGTAGAGAAATATCCAGGAAGATGTTTGCAAGTTTCTTATGGTCTATATATGTATAAATGTGTCTTTTGTTTATATGTGTATATGTATACGTGCCTGTGCGTGTGCGTTCGTGTGCGTACGTACGTGTGTGTGTGTATGTATGTGTATTTATGTGGGTGTTTGCACGTGAATATGTGTAAGAGGAATATCCATGAAGACGTACGCAAGTTTCTTTTAATATATATATGTATAAATGTGTGTGTTTGTGTGCGAACATTGTGTAGAAACTACGTACGAACATCGATGTCGATCTGTCAGGACATACCTGCAGACATACCTGGTACAAGCAGTGACACATGCTCCTCAGCTGAGGGGGGAACTTATCGGCCGAGTTGACGATGCGGTCGAACACCTCCTTGGTCAGGTCGATCAGGTTCGATCGGTTCATCTCGATGTCTTGGCTGGGATCTAGTCTGAAATGGGAATGTGACGTTTGAGTAGAGACCGTCAAATCTCAGAGTAATGGTGTACATACATAAAAATATCGACAGAGACCCTCCTCTTTTTTGAAACCAAATTAATATTGATAAGTTGGTTTTAGCAGGTGGTCTACAGGAGACCACCCAAATGTTCCGAAATATTTTATACAAAATTTCAAAATTCCGAATATTATAATCCTTATGAAACAAACCTGACTATTCAATGACACGCTGTACTACTCTCATGGTAGGCGCGGCGTTGCGAGGGACGCGGTAAAGAAAGAGAAAGAAAGAGCGTGTGTGGAGAGCGAGCGAGATAGCGGCGCGAGCGTTGGCGGCGGACTGAGCACATGTGACGTCGGCTGGTCGGTACTGCCCCGTCTTAGCGCACAGACCCGAGGCGTGGTACAGTAGCTGCGGTCATACTATATTATGAATAATTAATAAAATCTTCTTCTTTCCTTCATTTTGATACCCCACTCGATAAATTTGCGTGAATTTATTTTTACCACTTACATTTTGGCGGCAAAAAAACAATATATAGCTTTTGTACATATTTAATGTACCCAAGAACACTCGGGCAATAAATAGCTTTCATTTAAGACATGAATCATTGAAATCCGTAGCGTGGTTCAAAAGATGTGAGGTAATAATAGTATTTTGAATTTGAATTTGAATAAATTATATTACAAACATACATACATACACACAGGATACGCGCGAAAGAATATAACCTTACTTGGCAGTCGGGTAAAAATACGAACATTATTGGGTCGAATTCAAATTTCTGATCATTCATCGACTGCCATCTGACATCCAAAACCAAACCAATATCAAACCTAAAATATCAAACCTAAAATCCATACCTGGCAGGATCCACTTCGAAGCTGATATCCACTCGTTCCTCGGCCTGGTCCAACAAAGAACTGATAAGCGGCTCCAGTAAATTCTGCAGGTACACGTGACCGTAGATCTTGAAACAAAACGCCATGATCTTGCTGCCGAGGGAGTTTCCTCTGAAGAGGGTTTGCATGCAGTCGGATACCTGGTGGGAAATTATTATAATATTATAATATTGATCTGATTTAGGTATCTTGTTAAGGTGTAATGGTGACCCTCTTTCCTAACACTTTTATGCTTAACACAAGAGTCAATCCTTACTAGAATAACAGCAGGCTCGCGCGGCCTCGTTTTTTTTTATACCACTAAGGTGGCGGACAAGCATAAGGTCCACCTAATGGAAAGTGGTTACCGTGGCCTATGGACGTGTGCAAAAACCAGGAAGCCACACTCGTACGTGCCATCAGTGTAGAAGACAAAAGCAGGAATAGCCTTTAGTCTTCCCACTGACAGCACAAAAACTCTCCAGTGAGCTCTGGCTACGCTACTCTCCGCCGGGAACACAACACGAGGTTATTATGTCCGCGGTATTCTGTAGGGCGGAGGTACTTCCACAGTCGGACTGCTCAATTGGACGGAAATACCGGCGAGTCCTACCTCCTGTCAAATTAGATAAGATTCAAAATGGTTTGTAAAATTTTGACTCAAAAAGCCGCTCCCGCACTCGAACCGACTAAGCCGCACGCCATCTGTGCAAACGCCTACAGTGCATATCCCTAGCACCCCGGCTGACCCAGGGTCATCTCTTTCGATTTGGACTTTTTCGGGAGGGGGGACCACGGGATCCTCAACTCGCCCCCGGTATGGGGAGGCGCCGCCGCGGACTGCTTCTGCTAGTGTGGGCGGCGGCTCCACCCAACACCCCCTGGCCGGCGCTCAATGGGGGGCGGAGGTCATACTGTGCCCTCTGCTGGTCAGGGGTAAAGCTTTGGCCTACGGTTTCCACGCTGACCAAACGGGTTGGTACAGAGGTTTATTTCGAGTTTTACTTCTCTCCTGATAGCGTCTACGTATTTTACTGTTCATCGCCTCCTTTGGATGCGATAGATCACACAATAAAATTCTCACCTCAACTTCCCTGTAGAATATGTTCCACAGCAGCGGCGCCAACAGATGTTTAGCGTCGAATAGCGTGACGAAAACCTTTGCCAGTTCATCCATCTGAGATGTGCTGACCACGTTGGCCAGAGCCATCGCTATTGGCAGCTCGCCCTGGCAATAGAAATATATCGTATTTATTATTATGTTCATACAAGTTGGTGGGATACATGAAAGTGTAGAATAATGGAGAACTAATTTTGAATATTAGCGCTCCATATTCTCTGTAGATAATAATAAAATACAAGTGAAAGAATTACTTCGATACTAACTTTTAAACTCTCGCGTTTCATGATATATTATAAAGAGAACGGGACCGCTGAGCCAGTCAGCCTGTGACCACGGCCGGTGTAACCAGTCCGAAACGTCAGGCAATCAAAGGTATGTAAGTACCTATACCAGGATCGCGTTAATTCCCATTCTATTTATAATTACTTCGATACGTCAATTAGTATCCGATTTATAGAAGTAAACGTGCGATGCGGACTCGTACGCGATGCGTATGACGGTGTGACGTCATCTTACAACACTCGCTCAGTCTGCTCGCGCTCTCAGCAAGTTTAAATGCCTATAAAATCAAAACTGATAGGTATTTTTGACTACAACAAAAAACTAGTATATTTGTATACATACAAGCTCAACTGTAACAAAACCGATTTGGCGTAACAATTAACATTCACGATTACAAAAAAAAACTTCCTACCCAGTCCTATCCTGTGGCTTCACCCGTGGCATACTCAAAATCGAAACCCGTGTAAATTGATTATTTCCAAATGAACTATAGAAATATGCCGGATTTGTTGACATTTATGATTACTGCTCTGCTCCCTTGAGAAGTAGCGTGATGATATATAGCCTATAACCTTCTTCGATAAACGGACTATTCAACATAAAATGTTTTTTTTTTGTTTGAAACCATTAGTTTCTGAGATTAACTCTTTCAACCAAACAATCTTTTCAGCTTTATAAACCAGAATAAATTAATATTTTACTTATGTACCCAAGAATTTACGGTACGATACATAATCGTTTATTCGAAGAATTACTAACATTTAGGAAGAAATGCATTCAAGGATATACACATTTTGTTCTTTATAGGTGTATATTATGGGCGGCTGATGCCTAAACTTGGTTCAAGGCCAGTGTTTCAGGTCACAAGGCATACAGGGTGGAAGATTTTAACCTTACCTGGAGGGGAAGTATTCTAAATACTGGAGATAGCGAACTTCACTCAAACGAAACATTCCTTTATTTTTAAAAAGATATAAAACGGCATTCAAACATTTTCGAAAATTCGCTTGCCACTCCCGGTAATCCACTGCCACTATACTATACATGATGTGGTTCTCACTACCTTCATTTAAATAGTAGATTAAACAGCCGGCTAATTCATTTAATTTCCTCATTATCAATCATTAACTAATAATATTACTATACTAAAAAAATCTTATTATCATACCTTATCAGAAATCATGGTGACCAGCTGCACGAGTTGTTCGAACCTATCCGCTAGCACGGTCTCGGCCAGAGTATCGAACTCTGTACCTTGCTGTAGTATCTTTGTTAGGACCTCCATGAAGGCGGCTCGGGTTTGGAGGTCGCGGTGGTAGCCCAAGTCTGGAAATAAAATAAAATTACTCCCACTAATATTATAAACTAGCTTTTGCCGGTGGCTCCGCCCGCGTGGATGTCGGTTAGCGCGACCAAACATAGCCTATGTCCTTTCTCAAGGTCTAATCTACCCCTATACCAAATTTCATTAAAATCAGTTCAGTGGTTTAGGCGTGAGAGATGGACAAACCAACAGACAAATACACTTTACCATTTATAATATTATTATGAATGTGAAAGTTTGTAAAGATTGAATGAAATTTTGAAGCATTTACTATGCTAACTTTTCAAATCGATTAAGATAGGAAAAAGTGAAAGTGTTCATGTGTGGCTCGTGGCTCAGTGGTCAGAGCATTCCCCCTGTTAGGGAAAGATCGTGGGTTCGAGTCCCACCTGAGCAATTCACTTTTTCCTATCTTAATCGGTTTGTAAAGATGTTTAGATATCATAGCAGACTTTCCTCTCAGGTTTGGGTAGGCAGACGGCAGTTCATAAGTCAAACTGAATCATAAGCTGCTTTTGAACCCATAATAGTTTTCTAGGAGTTGCGGTAATGGGTTCCCCGATTGAATAGCTAGTATTTTATAAACACAAACGGTTTGACGAACTCTATAAATTATTAAACTGTCACTCCGATGTCCCAAAACTGACAGCCTCTGTGGTGCGATCGTAGTGAACGCGGTCTGAGTACTTCCGTGCCTCGGAGAGCACGTTAAAGCCGTCGGTAATACCATACGAACATATATGGCAGTCGTTACGGGTAGTGCGGGCTCTAAAAAGTCCAGCAACTAGTCTAACTGCTATACTTCGATATCGTCAATAGTTTGTAGATGTGATGGTAGTAGCTTCACAGAAAATATCGAAGTTCGGCCAACGCAGTTAAGACTGGAAAAGGTGGACCCCGGACTTCGAGGTGAGAGCTTCGGATGCGACTGGGATTAACGCTAGGGTGAAGAAGTCCGATGTTAAAATAGCCGGGTACTGTACTCACTCACCTATACTAGGCATAAGACCACTCTATGAAGATGATAACTTCATAGAGTAGTTAAACCTATTTATTAAATATACTATAGCGTTTCACAATACCGAAGCAAGCCGATGTTAGTCGAACTTACCCGAACATAAACCTAGTACTGTACTCATTCACCTATACTATGTATAAGACTACTCTATGAAGATAATAATTTCATAGAGTAGTTAAAACCATGAAGTGAATGTACTACAGCGTTTCACAAAACCGAAGCGAGAGGATCTTAGCCGAACTTTCCCGATTATAAACCGAGTACTGTACTCACTCACCTATACTATGCATGAGTCCCGAGTCGATGTTCGCGCTGAGCAAGTTAGACATCGCTTGTATGGTCGCGTTGCGGAGAGTCTCCAGCCTGCCGGGACCCTCGGTCAGTTCCACTTCGTTGCAATCGTTTAGGAGATTCATGAAGAGGGTGAAATATCTGAAATATAAAAAAATATGTACGGAATAACGGACGGGTTTTATCTTTTTAAATTTAAATTATCTAAAATCTTTCAACCAAGAACAACTGTAAAATCAACCGGTTTAGTATAGGGTGACATTCAAAATGAAATTCCAATAATGAGTCGAGATTGAGCGGTCTGGCTTCTCTATACCCATACCAATCCATGAGGGTGACACCATGGATGCAATCAGGAACAAAACTAAAATGTTGATAATACATGACTTACTTGAGGAAAAGCTGACTCTTAGCCTCCATCAAGTCCCCTCGATCCGACTCCTCTGGCTGTAGAGGCAAGCCCTTGAGCAGAGACGCCACGGCCTCCATGCAAGCCTGGTCCAGCTCTCTACAACATACTAGGTATCTGGGGAAAGGGAGGCTTCAGTTATCAACATACATACATCGGCACTACGCTCGAGATATAAGGCTCATTTAGACGACGAGAGTACGATTCTCGAAAGAACAGAAAAAAGTTGCTTCGTCTCAACATTCGCAGAAACAATTGCCGCTAGCTCGTCCTCGCCTAGCGAGAATTGCCTCGCAATAGGGTATTTGACAAATTTTGGAAAACCATTTTAAATTATTCCTTAGCATATAATATGCACACTACATCGATATTTCAAAACAATATCAACGGATTTTAACAAAAAATCGATGTTAAAGTTTAAATTTTCAAAAACGAGCGAAAAACGCTGTCACCTTGTATGGAGCCGATTACGTGACGTCACACATTTTGTATAACCTTAAAGCAGTGAAGTCAAAGTAAATAATAAAGTTTTTCTTCAAACTTTGTGAATAAAATGGTGTATACATGGTGTGTAGCACAATGTACAAATACGTCTATAAATAATCCACAAAAACTGTTTGTTTCTGTTCTGTTCTGTTCTGTCACAAAGCCGTGTTACTTGCGTATGACGTCAGCAGTGCTGTGACGGATCACAGAGCGTTTTCGTCACATATAAAAATTCGAAAAAATATTAGATAATTTTAAGCGAAATTTTTAAAAAAATATGCTTATTTTAGTTTAATTTATAGGATTAAATGTCTTTTTACGCTATTATCTGATAGGATGACCATTATTTGTAGTATTTTTTTAATGTTGTCAAATACCCCATAATATATTCATCCGTCTAAACGGATTTTTAAGTAATAAATAAGTATTTTGACATAGGTGGCGTGTCACTTGCGAATCTCGTATGATATAATTGTAAGCAAGAAATTAGTGTACAATTAGTGTGATACGATAATGGTAGGGCGATAATTGCTAGTTATAGTTGCGTACGATTTCTCGAACCGAAACGTGCGAGAAACTCGCCTCGTCTAAATGACGCCTTACTACAAACTCATACATTTTGCATACTCAAAAAACTACAAAAAGTGACGCGCCATCACATCGAGTGGCGCGCGTCACGTCATGGACGTTATTGTACACTACATAAGATTTATATTGTGTAACTTAAATTGTCCGTCACGTCATACGTCCCCGTCATGTCTCCTCTGTATAAACCGCGCCTTAAGGTACGACCACAGCTAATTTTTTGCTACATTTTCACTAAAGCAGCGAAAAATATGAGCTGTAGCCGTACCTTTCTTTATACTCCATTTGGTGGTACTTAACTAAACGTGAACAATCTTGATATATTTATTTTAACATGTTTCATTTACTTCCATTAATCGTGTGAATAATAGTAGTTTATGATAATACTCTTGCATAATAAGGGTTCTTATAACACGAGTGTGTTTTAAAAAAACGAGCAGTAGGCGAGTTTTTTTTATATTATCACACGAGTGTTATAAGACCAAGTTATGTACAGTGTCATACACTACTTTATCTACTCACATAATATATAATACATAAACTAATTTATTTTACAAACAAAACTAAACTTTGTTTAATTTAAATGTAAAATGTTGGCGCCATGGCGCAAACATCGATTGCGCATGTGTGTTTCTTTTTTTTCCGAATCGGCGGATTCATTTTTTAAAGTAGAGGTTCAGTCCAAATGGAGGTTGTATAGGTGTATCGTTATGATTAAAAAGTTATTTCATGATATAGGTGTCCATACAAGACCTGTATCGTAATAAAACTTATTTTTGGTCTGTGCGTAATGTTTGTCGTAAGAGTTTTGATTTCAATTTTATAATCTTTATATTATAGTATTAGAGTAGATAAATTATAATATCATTGTACGGTCCCGCACACCTTGCGTTCTATAAATAGTTCAGTAAAACAAAGACGTAAATTTTAACTGACTAAGTATATTGATAGAAAAGATATGATACACGACAACTGTAGCTATACGCGGGGTTCGTCGACTGTTGTCGATCGCGAACTGGACTTAAAGTAAATACCATGAATATTGAAATATAAATAATGCTGTGTTAACAAAATATAAAAAGTAGAGCAATGTACGAGGTTCGTACAATCATTCACAAAAAAGCTCAGTTCATTATGATTTTTCTGAGACTGATATTCTTAGCAATCCATGGATTCTCCGTGCGGGTGCCGGGTCCATCGCGTTGCTGAGTTGGGAACTCGGGACAGTGCCTGGGACTTGCGACCCAAGTGTAGGTTTAGAAGGGGCCCCTTTTGTTGATGTACATCAACACTCACCTTCACTACCCAAGTTCCCCTCCCTTCCTAACCAAATTTGATACGAACCTACTAGTGCCGCTTTAGACATTCGTCGTAGTAATGAGCATATTGTAGCTCTCGATAGGCCTAAATCTTTAAATAGGTTATAGAGAGATTTTGCTGGTATACCTCTCGCTCCCACTTCTAAAAACTCATTTTAAAGGCCGATATCGATCCACTGTTGTCAGCTAGCCTTATTTATTTTATAGGTATTTTTATATAAAGTCACCACAAGATTGTTTACCTTTAGTTAAGTAACCATAATAATCAAATGCAGTACAGAAGTATCACCATACAGTATCGTACGGACAGCCTCAGATCAATCTTGACGAACAAAGTATTCAAAATGATCTTAGTGCCTTAGTTTTTCCCCTTCAGTCAACGATTGTTCTGGTATTTGGTACACACCTTTACATCGGACAATAATACAATTTTATCTACTCTCATACTGAATTTTAAACATAAAAAAATAAAAAAAAACTTTAATACCCATCTTAACGCACAGAGAAACAAAATGTATTTTAAAAATTCAGCCGCGTGGTTCCCGGCAGAGTAGAATTTAGGCCACCCCTTCTCTTCCCATGTGGTGTCGTACAAGGCGACTAAGGGATAGGGCTGATTAACTTTAACATCAGACAGATATGTACAGCCCAGACTCAGCCTCAGGTGCATGGCTCGAGTCAACAATAGTGCCCGGGATACGGCAATAGGCTCACCCCCTATTACGTGGGACCGAATACAGATTGGTGAAATGTGGGTGTTATGTTAATTCACCTCTGCCTAACCCTCCGGGGATAAAGGCGTGATTATATGTATGTATGTAAGATACAGGTCTTCTATGGGCAACTGTATCGTAATATAACTAACTTACTTTTTATTACTATACAGCTTCAGCTAAACACAAGGGGATGTCAATGCATTTTTCTCTACATAATCTGTGGACGCGGCGCAATTGGCATAGCGTTATTCGAAAGGATTTTGGCACTTATGAGATTAGATAAAGTAGTATATGAAACTGCACATAATTTGGTCATAAAACACTCGGTTGACACTATAAAAAAGCACTCATTCGGCTCTTTTTTTAAGTCACACACATTTTTTTAAAACCCTTATTGTTCAACAGTTTCACAAACCACTATAAAAGAATAAAACAGTGAATTTGCTCTTAATATCTTGGTTGTAAGATCATTTTGAAGACTTTGTTTGTCAAGATCGTTCCGATGCTGACGGCACCTGCTGTAATCATAGGAAAATGTCTTACCTGCCGATGGAAGACGCATCAGCCCTTATCGGTGGCGCGATCTGGTGGCTGCTGCCGAGTACCCAGTCTGTCACGTACTCCACCATCTTGTTGCGGAATTTCATCTCCTGAGAGGACAACATACATATATTTACGTCAGTAAATCTTTGAAGGTTTAAGAAGATGGGTATTAATACCCACAATTCGCTAACTAGGTTAGTGAATCTATTCTAGTCAAATGGGCACTATGTTTATAGTCGGATGGAGAACAACCGTATCCCATACAATATAAACAACATTTTCTATATATACGTTTCTGTTGGTGACCCTCTTGCCTGAGACTTTGCCTTCAGCTTACTATCAGGCGAGGTGAAATCTAATTGACGTGTCCAATATGCATATGAAAGTAGATATATACGATACCTTTATAGGTACTAAATACACGTTGTAAGTACCGCGTATACGCAAAATCATAACTATAAAAAAAATTGTATGTCTTTCTATTTGTAAACGTTAATCTCCGAAACGGCTGAGCAGATTTTGACAGAATTTTTACAGTAGACAATTATTGCTCCAAAACGCAACTTTAGCAACTTTTATTTAAGAAAAGCTATTATGGTACCGTGTACAATAATTAAAGCCCCAGCCGAAGTGTTGTCACGGCAAGAAAAGTTAAATGAAATATTAAGTAAACGCAGCACGACCGAGTGTACAGACCTGTCTAAAAGCGAGGTCGTCTCTCCTCCTCATCATGTTTTCCACCACCTGACAGAGCTTCGTCTTGATGTGAACAGACAGTACTGTCATGTCTAAGTGCCGGACGTATCTGAAATGGATAGAGGAGTAACTTTTAAACTCTCACGTTTCATGAAAAAATTGAGGGTAGTCGAAGTGTCAACACCTATTAAAAAAGCTCTTGCATATTTTGATTAAAATAATTTATTTTACTTACCAATTAATGATACAAAACAGTTAATAATATTCTATATCCTCTATTGCACCCTCTCAATATTAAAATCCAATCTACTATCGCTCAACTGCACAACTACATCAACTGTTAAAAATGGACCTATATACCAACTTGTTTGACTGCATGGAGGAGCTATCAAGCACTTTTACAAGACGCATGGCACAGTATGAGGAGGACTTGAAGAATGCTGGGGGTGAGTCAACCATTCATAAAAGTGTAGCCAGCCTCTCTCGGGACTTCTCTGATTTTAAGGGCCTTGTATGGAAGACCTTGGGTGCCCTGAAATCTCAAATGGAGTTACTGGTGAAGGGCTTGGACCGGCATGAGATGGCATCAAGAGCTAAAGTTCTTCTTCTGCATGGTCTTTCGGAAGAAAATACAGCGGATCCCACCAGTAGTGTCATTAAAGTCTTCTCAAGCAAAATTGATACCGTAAGTGTCACAGCTAAAGATATAGCCGTTTGCCATCGTCTGGGTAGTGATACTAGCAAACCTCGCCCACTATTGGTGAGATTTGAAAATCGTGTGACTCGTAGTTTAGTGTGGCGTAATAAATCTAAACTCAAAGGCACTGGTCTCACAATATCGGAGTTCCTCACAAAGCCCAGACATGACCTTTTTGTATGCGCTAGGAAGCATTATGGTGTGAGACAGTGCTGGACCTCCGATGGGAAAATTTTTGTCCAAGTCACGGATAACTCGCGACATAAGATCGAGTCGGCGCGCGAACTGCAACAGCTTCTCGAAAGATACCCCGTGGGCGAAGCGGCATCTACCAGTACGGGCACATCTTCACAGAGAAAACCGCGCAAGTAGACAAGATACGAATTTGCCGAATTTGTTATGAAATAATTTTGTTTTTCTTTAATTTATATTTGCAGTCAGTTACACATTTGTTTTGTACTTACAACTTTGACGTAACTGACGTCTTATTTATGTCATTCGTTCGGAAACGTCAATTATCGAAGTTTGAATATTGGTATTTTTGCATGTAGTCTCTACTTTTTGTAAATTGTGTATGCAACTAGCGAGTGCATAGGGGATTGGTTAAAAGTTAACTTTAGAAAACTTTTTATCTATTTATATTAATTTATATATATTATTATTATTATTTTTTATTTTTGTATGTCTGAAGATTCAGGCAATACCTCAGACTCAGATGATAGTTTTGCTTCTTGTTCTTCTTGGGTTGCATCTAATGATAGTTTTGCCAGTGCATCCGGTAACAATAATGCTGTTCAGCTCTGTAACGAACTGTCCTCTATTTTTTCAACCTTTCCTTATTATTTTAATGTTGTGCACATAAATGCTCAAAGCATTCCTGGACACTATTCTGATCTTTTAGCTTCTTTCAATTCTGACTGCGTTCATGCTGTCCTTGTCTCTGAATCTTTTCTTAAGCCTTCACTTCCTTCCACCCAGTACTCTCTACCCGGGTATAAGCTAGTGCGTGTTGACAGGACTGGTAAGGGTGGCGGCGGAGTGGCTGTATATCTTCGGGGGGATATTTCTTATAAAGTTGTTGATCAGTCTACAGGTGTATATTCAAAATTTACAGAATTTCTATTCATCGAAATAGATTTTAAGCACACCAAAGCACTACTTGGCGTATACTACAGCCCTGTTAGCAACATTGATTATTTCTCTGCTTTTGAAATACAACTAGAAAATTTCTCGTCACTGTATGAGCATAGGATTATCCTCGGGGACTTTAATACCTGTTTATTAAAGAAAGATTCACGCAGCCGTAAACTCTGCTCCCTTGTCTCTTCTGTGGACATGCACATTCTTCCCCTAAAAGCCACACATAAGGTTCCCAATACTCAGCCCTCACTACTGGACCTCATTCTAGTCTCCAACCCATATAAGGTGGCCTCACACGGACAGTTATCTGCTCCTTTTTCATACCACGATCTTCTATATCTCTCCTATAAACTGCGTCCTCCGAAACGCAAGAGTAAATTTCTACTTCTTCGTAATTTTAAAGACATTGATCTGGAGCGTTTGGGTGGTGATGTGGATAGTACTGACTGGTCGTCTGTTTATAACTGCGATGATATGGATGGGAAAGTGTCTATCTTTACCAATACATTGTTGGCCATCTATGATGTGCATGCTCCTCTTAAAAAGGTAAGGGTTAAACATCGTCCTGCGCCATGGCTTTCTCCATCTATCAAAAACATTATGTCCAAGCGAGATAAGGCCAAGCGTAAATATATGAAGTGCCCATCTGAAGAGGGGCTGAACTTGTATAAAAAACTGCGTAATTGCTGCAATCGTATGTGTAGGGATGCGAGGCGAGACCATATTCACAAGTCAATTGAAAACCTTAACACTTCTCAACAATGGCAGTTCCTAAAATCCTTGGGTATTGGTAAGGTCACCCATGACAACCTTATAGACATGGATCTCAATGCATTAAATGCCCATTTCTCAGCGCCTCCAACTACTATACCTAGTGATGTCAAATCTTCTACCCTAAATTCTCTCTCCTTTCTTCCACTACCTTTAAATACTTCCTTCTCATTTCATCCGGTAACAGAAGCGGATATTAAGAAACATTTAAAATCCATATCCACTAGGGCGGTCGGTGACGATGGCCTTCAACTTCAAATGCTTCTCCCTATTGTAGATTTGATCCTTCCTATCCTCACCCACATTATGAACTATTCCTTATATTCTAACTATTTTCCTTCATTATGGAAGAAAGCTTCTGTTATACCTCTACCCAAAGTACCCAATCCTACAACAAACTCCCAATTCCGCCCCATTTCTATCCTTCCCATCTTGTCGAAGGTACTCGAGAGTATTGTTCACGATCAACTGACCTATCACCTCTCCTCTAATGGCCTGCTAAGTCCTTTCCAATCTGGCTTTCGCCGTGGCCATAGTACTGTAACAACTCTAGTTAAAGTAACAGATGACATAAGACTGGCCATGGAGAACAAACAGCTGACAGTTTTGGTCTTATTGGATTTTAGCAGTGCCTTCAACTCGGTTGATTTTGACATTCTCTTGGGTATTCTTTCATCTTTCAATGTTTCTACTTCTGCAATTACTTGGTTTAAGTCCTATCTTCAGGGTCGCTCACAATCTGTTAGAGTGAATGACGTTTCCTCCGACTATTGCGACTTAGTAGCAGGTGTTCCTCAGGGTGGCGTCCTTTCTCCTCTTCTCTTCTCTGTTTTTATAAACGCCATCACGAAGGTCCTAACCTCACATTATCACCTCTATGCAGACGACTTGCAAATATATCGACATTTCAAAGCTGATGAACTAACTGGGGCCGTAGCTGCCATCAACAATGATCTAGAAAATATCAATGCTTGGGCCAAATCTTTTGGGCTGCTGGTCAACCCAAAAAAATCTCAGGCGCTCATTGTTGGTGGTAGGTACATGCTCCGCCACCTGGATCATGACTCTCTGCCTCCAGTCACGTATGATTCTGTAGGAATTAATTACTGCAAAAGTGCAAAAAACTTAGGCGTGCATATCGACTCCATGCTTGCCTGGGATGTTCACATCGCAGAAGTAAGTAGGAGAGTGTACTGTTCATTTCAATCGCTCAAACGTCTCCAGAAACTCCTACCTCTTCAGACTAAAGTTACTCTTGCACAATCTCTTCTACTCTCACTACTAGACTATGCTGATGTCTGCTTTCTCGATGCATCGGAGGAACTGCTGAATAAACTTGAGCGCTTGCAGAATTTGGGAATCCGTTTTGTGTTTGGACTTCGAAAATACGACCATGTCACGGAATATCGTAAAAAACTGAACTGGCTCCCTATTCGGCAGCGCCGTAAACTTCACATTTTAACTCTTCTCTATACTGTTCTTCATAATCCTAACGCTCCAACTTATTTGCGGGAACGCTTTGAATATCTTGTACCCAGGGGCAAACCCTGTCGTCTTTCTTCCTCTCTTCTGCTTCGCACACCTTCACATAGTACTAGCTGCTATGATGGATCCTTCACGGTGCAAGCTGTACGGCTTTGGAACTCACTGCCTCACTCCATTCGTAGTAGTAATTCTCTGGACGTCTTCAGGAAAAGAACTAGAGAACATTTGCTATCACAATGATGTAGTCTGTATATATATATATATATATATATATTTATCTATATATTTAAGTATCTATATATGTATGTATGTGTATTAGTTTTATTGATGTATTGTAGGTACATATGTATTTATATGTGTAGGTTTATGTATGTGTGCTATGTATGTGTGTATTTATGCAATATTAAGATAATGTACCTGTTTAGGTATGCTTTTTTATTATTTTTTTTATTATTGTCTGTTCTTTATGTACACTTCACATCACCCTTTATATCCAGATACTTCTCTGCTACTCAAAGGTTTGCTGGGAGAGAACTCATTTTGAGTTAAGCTCGCCTTTGTACATATTCCTTAGAATGTTTTTTGTATGATCTCTGTACTGTGTGTGTGCAATAAAGAATTAAGAATTAAGAATTAAGAATCACTACATAGTATAGAACAAAGTCGCTTTCTCTGTCCCTATATCCATTTGTAGACTTAAATCATTAAAACTACGCAACGGATTTGCGGCCGGTGTACGAGGGATATGTTGTTGACAACCTCACCTTCGGCCTAGCACAATGACCCATAGACGGCGTGCGGTTTAGTCGGTTTGAGTCCGACATCATCTCCCCCTCCGACTCCCGATTGGGGGTGTTCGTGGGGATTACCCGCACGTTAAAACAAAAAAAAAAGACAGAAGCTGTAAGAGATTGCAGATTTGAGGACGTGGTATAAATTTAAACTTGATCCGTCCACACATTTCCGAGACAAAGGTCTTAACAGACAGACGGACAACTAAGTAATCCTATGAAGGCTCCGTTTTTATTCTCTTGTTGAGGTACGGCACCCCTTAAAAGAAGGTCGGTGCGGTGATACAATTAAGGAAGCCATAAGAACAGAAATGCTGGTATATTCAGGCCATCAATTGAGTACGCCGTTCAGTGCCACTCATCAGCCTCCGTGGCGTGGTGGTAGTGAACGCGGCCGCTACGCAGGAGGTGCGGGTTCGATCCCCGCTCAGTGCAAATATTTGTATGCATGAATATGAATATTTGCATTGGTCTGGGTGTTTCTATGTATAATATGTATATATTTACAAAAAAAAAAAACGTATCTAAGTATGTTTATCCGCATTCTAGATTCCATAACACAAGCTAGTTAAGCTATGCTTACCATGGGTCTAGATAGCGTTGTGTGAAATGTTGTGGAATATTTATTTATTATTTATTTGACTACTCCGCCCATACACTTTAAATTAAATTTTTGAGCTAATCGATTTAAATAAAAAAAATAGAATTGGTCTAGGCAGGGTTGGAACCTGCGATGTTTGCCTTATCGTTCTTCTTAAATCGATTTGAATAATTAGCATGAATAATGCAACTCATCTAATCTTCTTCATTCATTAATCCCAACGCAGCTGAAGCTTTTACGTTGGGGTCTGGGGTCCACTATACCAGCCTAACTGCGGATTTGGCTGAAGTCAGATATTTTCTGTGAAGTAATTGCCATCTGACCTCCACAACCCAAAGGCGATATCGAAGCAATGCAGTTAAATCAGCTTTTGGACTTTTAAGGACTCCCAACACCATGATCCACAAAAATGCTGGTCGTGAAGATTATCGATGACCAAGAGAGGGCGCGTTTTAATCGGTTCGAGTCCGACATAACCACCGGTGTGAGAGATACCAGCGGGGATAATGCGCACGTTAAAGAAGGCAAGGCAAAAACGACACGTAAAGCTGATAATAATTGGGGGGGATAAAGTACCTCCGCCCTACAGAATACCGCGGCCATAATAACCTCGTGTTGTGTTCCAGGTGGTGAGTAGTGTAGCCAGAGCTCACTGGAAAGATTTTGTGCTGTCAGTAGGAAGACCAAAGGCTATTACTGCTTACTCTTCTACACTGACGGCACAGAAACTCTCTGTGTATACAGGGTCGGCAGCACAAATGTGAATCCCCTGGTGATGCACAACCACTTCCCATCAGGCGGGCCGTGTGCTTGTCTGCCAGTTTAGAGATATAAAAACAAAAAAAAATGTATTTTCGTCTAAAGAACTTACCTGACAATAGCCAACATGAGTGCTTCTATAGAAGTCGTGCTAAGTATCTCGATATGGTGGCCGCTCATTTTGTGAGACTCCAGTATACTTTTCATGATGAAGATGGTGTGCTCCACGAATTGAGTGTTGATGTCTGTAAGCATCACCTGAAATGAAAATAGTCACGTGCGGCTTTAGTCATAGAAATTTAGTCTAGCCGGTGATGATGTTGAAGAAAACGACAAATACTTTTTTATTTTCTTCTTAGTTTTGATAGAAGACAAAACAAAAAAGTAATTAATACGATTGTTAATGATTTTAAGAACAATTTTATTGATAAAAAAAGCGTAGGTTGCTCGATAATGATTGATGTAAGCACTTCACGCTTCTCAACTTCTACAAAAAAATTTAAAATCGATTAATATATGAAAAATTGATTCGGTTAAGGTGGTTAACTAAAGTGAAGTCTACGCCAATCGGATACTCCCGCAAGAGTAGTCTCGATTTCGAACATAAGTTGTTCGCGTTTCTTCTGCACCTCGGACTGAGGGCTATTTGCACGGCCCGTGTAACACATGTCCGCATAGCAATGAATGGAGCCATCAGACAGCATGTCATTGATATGCAGCAGAAACAGGGTCGGGGGCAACACAGAGCCTTGTGGGACACCAGCGTATACGTCCATGTCATCCGAGCAGCTGCCATCCACAACGACTTGGATACTTCTTTTGGACAAAAAACTGACAATCCATTCGCAAATTCCTTTTTAGTTATCATACCTGTTGATGCTGATCAAAGAATTTGTCGATAATAGCCTTGACTTGGTCGAATAGTATCGGGTACAGAGCCGACGACATCTCGTGGCCGACCAGTTCCTTGACGTGTGTCTGGATCTGTAGGCCGAAGCGCTCGTTGTTGCAGAGCAGTAGACGGAGCAGTTGGCCGATGAATCTGATAAAAAGAATTAACAAATAAGAGATACTTATAAACAAGACTTAAATCTGCAAATGTTAATAATGTTAATGATTTTAAATGTAAATTGAAATTGACAAAATATGTATTTTGCATGCCATCATGTCGCAAAATATGTATGAACTTTATTATATTGTAACACCTTTCTACCTACCATATTCTTGCAAATAATTTAAATTTGAATTTTTTTTTTAAATAAAAAATATCTTGACTGACCACCCGCTTACATCACAATGGTTTTTATGCGAGAGGAAGTTCGCCTATTAAGTGTCGCAAGTTAATACTAAAAAATTTTTTGGGTATATTGCATCATTACTCATGATATGTATTCCTAAAATTTAAAGTACGTAAGTAACAGATCGATTAAGTCAGGAAAAATATTGAAATGGTCTAGGCGGGGTATTGAGCCAAGCTTAGTGGTCAAAACATTGCCCCTGTAGGGCAAAAATCGCGGGTCAAACTTAGTAGTCAAAGCATTGTCACTGTAAGGCAAAGATCGCGGCATTTAATATGTTCCCATTAGATATTTATTGAATTGGTCTAGGCGAGATTATTGAGCCAAACATAGTGGTCAAAGCATTGCCCCTGTAGGGCAAAAATCGCGGGTTCAAACTTAGTAGTCAAAGCATTGTCACTGTAAGGCAAAGATCGCGGCATTTAATATGTTCCCATTAGATATTTATTGAATTGGTCTAGGCGAGATTATTGAGCCAAACATAGTGGTCAAAGCATTGCCCCTGTAGGGCAAAAATCGCGGGTTCAAACTTAGTAGTCAAAGCATTGTCACTATAAGGCAAAGATCGCGGGTGCAATCCCCGTCTAGACCAATTTAATATGTTCCCATGTATTAGATATTTATTGAATTGGTCTAGGCGAGATTATTGAGCCAAACATAGTGGTCAAAGCATTGCCCCTATAGGGCAAAAATCGCGGGTTCAAACTTAGTAGTCAAAGCATTGTCACTGTAAGGCAAAGATCGCGGGTGCAATCCCCGTCTAGACCAATTTAATATGTTCCCATGTATTAGATATTTATTGAATTGGTCTAGGCGAGATTATTGAGCCAAACATAGTGGTCAAAGCATTGCCCCTATAGGGCAAAAATCGCGGGTTCAAACTTAGTAGTCAAAGCATTGTCACTGTAAGGCAAAGATCAAGGGTTCAATCCCCGCCTAGACCAATTTAATATGTTCCCTATTGAATATTTAGCATGCAAATGCAAATTTCATCAAATACGCTTCTCTTAAATACTCCGAACGGTTTTAAGAAGCTCTAGCAAGATTATTGATTCCCGAGAATCGATTCTCGTAATAGAAATCTGTTAAAAATTCAGTCTCTAATCCCAATCTGTCAAAAACGATCAGGGCTCGGATTCTGCTTTCTTTTTTCATGACAACCACTGCAGTGGCCCGGACACTGAAACCAATGCTATTTATCTTTAGACGTTAATGGTGTACTGTTAAAGTCTAAAATTAAATGAAAAATGTTATAAGCTCTTTTCATTTTGGACTTTAAAGCTCAAACATTAAGTATAAAATTTTATGACATTTTATGCAATGTCAGCAGTATGACAGTGGTTTTGTTATGTCATGAAATTAGCAGAATCGGGGGCCAGGTTGATTTCAATGTTCTTTAAGTGTAACGTTTTTTTACATTTAAGAAATTGAGATTGCATGGCGACTTTTTTTATACTAGTTAGGTGGCAGACGAGCACACGGCCCACCTGATGGAAAGTGGTTACCGTGGCCTATGGACGTGTCCAGGGGCGTCACACTCGCGCTGCCGACCCTGTTAGAAAAGAGAGTTTTTGTGCCATCAGTGTAGAAGATAAACCAGGACAAGACTTAGGTCTTCTCACTGACAGCACAAGAACTCTCCAGTGAGCTCTGGCTACCCTACTGGCCGTCGGGAACACAACACGAGGTTATTATGGCCGCGGTATTCAGTAGGGCGGAGGTACTTCCCCATTCGGACTGCTAAATAGGACGGAAATACCATCGTGTCCTGCCTCCAATACCTACCTACCCTCATATTTTCATTAGGAGAATGTGCCTTCCTAATGTCTTAATAGCTGTGCAATTCTCTAAGCATTTAGCGTCGAGCACAATGCTGCGACACTCTAATACTGATTGTCATTGGTCAGGTAGGGTGACGTCACTGAACATCGACCAATGACAATCTCTATTAAGACTGTCGCATTGCTCGACGCTGTGTACTTACAGAATGGCACAGCTGTTGGATAAAGTTGTATACTCACTGCGTCACCGGACAATATTGTACTTCTTGTGAACTGTTCGCCAAATTGTTGAATAGCTTCCTGGAGTCTGAAACTGCAATCAAATTCTATGTTAGATTGCCTTTTCAATATTTTTATAAACTTCGTAAAAAAAAAGAGTCGCAGGATTTACTGAGTTTTTAAAGCACTAGCTATAATATAAATAATAACAAATATTCCGCGATAGAATCTGTGCTTTTATTTCTATGGGTGATATTCGCGTAAACTTTAGAAAATATCATGAAGTGTACCTAATTTTAAGTATCGTCCTTATAATATTTTATGTGAGAGAACAAAATAAATGATATGATATGATATGATACGATACGATACGATATGATACGATACGATACGATACGATATGATATGATATATGATATGATATGATATGATATGATATATGAGCACTGAGCCTCACCATGTCCGTGCAGCTGCGACCAGGCGGCGGCGGGGCGCCGCTGCAGGCACACGCCGCCCAGCGCGCACAGGAACGACGTTATGTTCGCCCACTCCTGGATCTGCAGCTAACCAACGTGGCGGGTCAGGGATCGAGTCAAGATTACAAGATATAGAGATAGCGAAGGGCATTAGAACCCCCCCCCCCCCATACCGGGGGCGAGTCGGGGACCACGTGGTCCCCTCTCCCGAGGAGGGCCAGACCGAGAGGAATGGCCCTGGGTCAGCCGGGGTGCGAGGGATATGTCACGAGACAACCTCACCTTGGGCCTAGCACATCGACCCACAGACGGCGTGCGGTTTAGTCGGTTCGAGTCCGACATAGCCTCCCCCTTCGGGGGGGTATCCGTGGGGATTTCTCGGACGTAAAAAAAAGGGCATTAGAAGAATTCTACAGGAACGGTAGCACGATAGTGACGCCCCTGGTGTTGCATACGTCCATAGGCCACGGTAACCTGCACCATCACGTGGGTCGTGTGCTTGTCTGCCACCTAAGTGGTCTAAAAAAAGACTGCTTATACTGATGATTGATGGCACTTGGTGGAACTTGCTACACATCTTCAATGAAAATACTTGTACTATTCCACATTATTTTTTATTAATATCCTGACCGGCTTCGCCTTACGGCATTATCAAAGGTTCTTTGATGATTAAAAAAGAGTTTGTATATAGTCTAAGGTAAATTTTACGAACTCTGTGGCTTAAAATTACAACTATTAATTAAGTAATTACGTTAATTTGTAGCAACCGGTCGTAATACAACGCGGCATAGAATAAAATCTAATACTTTGGTACAAGTTGGCATAATACTATACGTCCCATAATACGCCCACATATTAGTTTAAAAACAATAGCGACATTAGCTTACTCGCACATAACGAGTATTTCAAGCAGACAGCTCCGTGGTGTAGCGGTAGTAAACCGTCGTCGATCCCAATGGCCATACAAAGATCTATGACAATCGTTAAGAGTAGTTAGAGCCCTCAAAAATCCAACAACTGGTCTAGCTGTAATGCTTCGATATTGCCTTTGCGTTGTGGAGGTCAAATGGCAGTCACTTCACGGAAAATATCGAAATTTAGACTAATCCGCAGTTAGACTGGTAAAACAAACCCCAGACTCCAAGTTGAAAAGCTTCGCATGAAACTGAGATTAAAGTTATGAGGACGAGAACGCTTATGTCAAGCCGTTCTCGCGATGCATTTTAGTAGCAACTAGGTGTTGCCCGCGGCTCCGCCCGCGTGGATGTCGGTTATCGCTGAGTGTTGAGTCAACATAGTAACTTTATGCATGCAAAGTCTCAGCCCGATCGGTTTCGAATAGGGTATTTGACTGACTAGTCAAATTAGTTACTTTTATTAAACGTCAAAACAGAAAAGTTATAAGGAAAATTGTATGAAAAAAATTATTGTGACGTCATAATAATTAATAGTCAAATCATTTACTATTAAAGGTTGGGTGGATCATTAAAAATAAATAACAACCATAAAATAAGAACTGACTCAACTGATTTTCCCCTTTTACCATTCTTAATTTAATAAGTTCAGCTAATTTATTTATTTCAACTACAGGAAAATACCCAATTGACAAAGTTTCATACAAACTTTCATCTCCTATTTTATACCCTTGGGGGTAGAATTAATCAAAATCCTTTCTTAGCGGATGCCTACGTCATAACATCTACCTGCCTACCAAATTTCAGCCCGATCCGTCCAGTGGTTTGGGCTGTGTGTTGATAGATCACTATGTCAGTTAGTCACCTTTGAGTTATATATATATTTAGATACTGTGTCTATACAGTATGTGGTTAGAAGCTATGACCGAGGTCGCGGGTTCGAGCTAGCCTATGCCCACGGCTCCATCCGCGTAGATGACGATTACCACAACTTTGGTCATATCTCCGATTCTACTCAACCAATTGCGATCAAACTAAAGTAAAATTTTAAGTCTGACCAAGACATTAGTAATAAAAAAAACCGCATCAAAATGCATTTTCAAACATATGTCTTCAGGCTTTCACAGCCGGCGTTGCATGTAGAATATACTGCTTCCGGGCTGTTTGGCCGTGGTCCATATGAAACTTGCGTTCCAGACGTTTCATCGATCACTGCGATCGACATTTTCAGTGGCGCAGATCCGCGCGGCGACGAGTGCGTAGACCTCGCTTCATCGGTGACTTCTTAAGAAACGTCTGGAACGCAAAATTCAGGGCCAAAGAGCCCGGAAGCAGTATATTCTAGAAATACTTCAAACAGATGGTGATATTACATCAAAGTCGTGTTCAGAGCTGGTGTGATGAGAGACCCTTCGTTTGGCCACCGCTCGGTGTAGGGCTTCCATTTGACAATCGTCCATTTTGTCCTTTGGGTATTTTTGGAGTAGCTTGCATAGGGAGTCCCTGGGGAAAGATAAAAAACGATTATATTTTTATTTTGTTATATAGGACACGTCAATTTGGCTTCACCTCGCCTGATGCTAAGCTTTAGGGAAAGTCTCAGGAAAGAGGGTCACCATTACATACACGTACCATGTGGTGGCACTCAGCTTGACGGACTCATCAGATTTGACAAAATATAAAAACTTTCTCCTTCAGGAGTCGGTTAAAAAGATGAAAAAAGATAATTAAGAAAAAAGATACAGTAGAGTAAAAAAAGATAGATAAAAAAAGGTAAAAGTAAATTTAAAAAAAACACAAGATTGTCATTTTAATCATATATATTATTTATTGAAAATGTGAATGTTCAAGATGGTTACTGTTAAATCTATCGTGAGATTCCAAGTTCCTCCATGATCATGGTGCTTGCGACAGCGCCGAAATGTCGGAAACACGAAACAATACAACGTGGTAAATATCTCTATAGCTTTAATAGTAATGTGAGGGTCTATAATAATTTAAATGTCCAAGAGAATTTCAATTATTTTTATAAATCTGAGGTGGTAGACAAGCACACGGCCCATCTGATGGAAAGTGGTTACCGTGGCCTATGGACGTGTGCAACACCAGGGGAGTCACACTCGTGCTGCCGACACCGTAAATACAAAGTTTCTGTGCCGTCAGTGTAGAAGACAAAGCAGGACAAGCCTTTGGTCTTCCCACTGGCAGCACAAAACTCTCCAGTGAGCTCTGGCTACCCTACTCACCGCCGAGAACACAACACGAGGTTATTATGGCCGCGGTATTCTGTAGGGCGGAGGTACTACCCCAGTCGGACTGCTCTCTGAAATACCGTCGTGTCCTACCTCCTTAATATCCAAGACGTGTTCATTCACACCCACATCGTCATCTGCTGGTCAGAACATTCCCCCTGTAAGGGACTGGAGTTCAATTCCCGTCTATGAATATGAAATGAGTAATAACTCACCAACATCGGAACGTCTCCTCCCAAACAGGCTGAACCCCGTTCACGCAGTGCTCTATCTTTCTTAGTAGAGCCATTATACGCTTTTGTAGAGCCGCTGAACCTGTTCAACAGAAGAATAATTATATAATCACGCCTATATATCCCTGAAGGATTAAGCAGAGGTGTATTAACACCCACATTTGGTATCATGACCGACGCAAAATGCAGACACTGCGGGGAGGGCGATGAAAAGATGAAACACATACTGTGCGAGTGTCACGCCTTAGGAAGACATCGTATGGATCTTCTCGGTAAGGGCTACCTAAAACCAGAGTAATACAGGCATCTACAATTAAGTGGCATAGCCACCTTGATAGAGAGGGCTATACCGTCTCAAACTTAGGGGCCAGGTTGGGGTTGACACAAAGGATCCAATACGGTCGAAGTGTCCACGATAGCTCCCCCGCACGCACCCCAATAACATGAGATAAGATAAACACCTACGAATAATGTATCCTATAGAAGTGTAACTCGGCTCAAAAAATGGCACCACATAATGGGGACCGCGGAAGGCGGGGCTTAAAAAGTGTACCGCGCGGCACTGTCAGTCCGCGCTGTCACACGTAGGTATCGTACGGTTGTGTCACTGGAATCAAGCTGTCAGTGATTTTAATTGTGTTTGTTTTTTGTGTGTTTTCGCGTTAATTACATTTCAAATATGAGTTCGTGTGTTGTGAAGTGGTGCAGAAACCATACTGATATGAAAAACGCTGGAATCACCTTCCATGGGTGAGTAAATATTCAATTTCAAAACACGTACTTGGCGAAGTTAAAAAGTGGTATGTAACATGAACTCAATTTCTAAATAAAATTCTTTTTTATGTAGTGAATAGTTCATAGTATGTTAAGCGCTAAGGTAATAAAAAATATTGTTACTATAATATTATATTAGTAGGATGATATTATGCATAAAAATTAAATTATAATTTGAATGTCACAGATTCCCAACAAATGAAGTCCAGCATGAAAATGGGTGAGTGCGGTTCGTTTGGAAAGAAATGAACGTGATTGGATGCCTAGTCAGTACAGTAAAATATGCAGCATACACTTTCGAACTGATGACATGTACACACCAAATAACGGAAACCTGTTCAACAGAAGAATAATTATATAATCACGCCTATATATCCCTGAAGGATTAAGCAGAGGTGTATTAACACCCACATTTGGTATCATGACCGACGCAAAATGCAGACACTGCGGGGAGGGCGATGAAAAGATGAAACACATACTGTGCGAGTGTCACGCCTTAGGAAGACATCGTATGGATCTTCTCGGTAAGGGCTACCTAAAACCAGAGTAATACAGGCATCTACAATTAAGTGGCATAGCCACCTTGATAGAGAGGGCTATACCGTCTCAAACTTAGGGGCCAGGTTGGGGTTGACACAAAGGATCCAATACGGTCGAAGTGTCCACGATAGCTCCCCCGCACGCACCCCAATAACATAAGATAAGATAAACACCTACGAATAATGTATCCTATAGAAGTGTAACTCGGCTCAAAAAATGGCACCACATAATGGGGACCGCGGAAGGCGGGGCTTAAAAAGTGTACCGCGCGGCACTGTCAGTCCGCGCTGTCACACGTAGGTATCGTACGGTTGTGTCACTGGAATCAAGCTGTCAGTGATTTTAATTGTGTTTGTTTTTTGTGTGTTTTCGCGTTAATTACATTTCAAATATGAGTTCGTGTGTTGTGAAGTGGTGCAGAAACCATACTGATATGAAAAACGCTGGAATCACCTTCCATGGGTGAGTAAATATTCAATTTCAAAACACGTACTTGGCGAAGTTAAAAAGTGGTATGTAACATGAACTCAATTTCTAAATAAAATTCTTTTTTATGTAGTGAATAGTTCATAGTATGTTAAGCGCTAAGGTAATAAAAAATATTGTTACTATAATATTATATTAGTAGGATGATATTATGCATAAAAATTAAATTATAATTTGAATGTCACAGATTCCCAACAAATGAAGTCCAGCATGAAAATGGGTGAGTGCGGTTCGTTTGGAAAGAAATGAACGTGATTGGATGCCTAGTCAGTACAGTAAAATATGCAGCATACACTTTCGAACTGATGACATGTACACACCAAATAACGGAAAGGTTAAGCGATTAAGAAAAACTGCGATGCCTATTTGCACTGTGAGATATTTTATATACCTATTTCTAATTTCTAAATTTAATGAAAAAGTTAAATTGTTCTTATTTAGTTCATTACTTGAATTATTTATTTTTAAAAAGTATTTTACTATTTTTCAGATGGTTAGTCTATTACATTCAAATGTATAATTCGTTTGCATTATACATATTGTTAAAAACGAGTCTTTACTAAATTCCAACCGCCACAAATTAAATGAACTAATTATTTTCAGAGGTACATAATTGTGAAAAATAACAACGTATTTTAATTTGTATGCGTATGTAGTTCAATCAATAGAAAAATAATAACAATCCAGTTATTATTTTTTGAAGTGAAAACTTCTTTAGCGGCGTTGGATGGGTAAAAAGTGTTAAACTCGCGTCAGGATTACTTGACCTTTGAACCGTAACCGATGACTGACGTCATACAACATTAGCTAAAAATTGTTTATTTTGTTAGGTACGCCAAGAAGCTCCGTAGCTTAGCGGTAAGCGCTTCGACTGTAAGTCCTTATGGTTTCAGATAGTACCGCGTTCGAACCTGGGCTTCTGACATTTTTTGTGATTATTTTTTCTTTTTGTGATTTAACACCTTTTGTGATTTTCTTTTTGTAATTCATTAATTTGTTCTGACAGAAAATTACTGATAGTTTCTATGATTGGCGCTATATTATAGGTATTGTATGGTATGGTATGTTCTTTTATCTTTTTCTCTGTATATAACGAAGAAAGAAAGAGAGAACAAGTTTTCACTTCTGCCGGTACTCCCGGAGTGCAACCCGACTTTTTTTATTGATTGAACTTATTCAATAAAAAATAAACACAAACAAGCTGTCTTATTATTGTATAACACCATTCACGCTCATCACGTTCGCCGCTTTGCCACTATGACGTTTGGGGCGCCGAGACAGTATGACTTTGGCGCGACCAATCGCGTGCAAGTGTTCAACAATGGATGTGTGAGTGTTTTGTTTTATTGCTGTTTTTTTAGTATGCGTAAGTTACTCCAATATTTCAGCGGTAACTCTATGGGAGTTACACTTCTATAGGATACATTATTCGTAGATAAACACCCACAATTCGCCAACTATAATTTTTGGTTCCACAATAGAGGGTGAGGCTATTGCCGTTAACGGAGCAATTCCTTATGGGCTGTATGACCTGTATGTTTACTGCCGGATTGTATGGGTAACAGAAGAATTCATTAAAAATATATTTTATTACAAATCAATGAGTAAGCCGTATGAAAAATTGCTTCTACGGAAGCGAATGTCGATTGAATGAGATGAAAGTCTGTTCAAAGCACTCAAAACCGGCTGTCTTGCAATGTTTTAATAACAATTATATTGTAACAACTTCCATGTAACCCGTGTTTATGCAAATAATTTAATCTTGAATCTTGACAGTAGAGTAAGCTCGTGAAGTATGTAAGGATAGATAGATGGCGTGCTGCTATTTCTGCCTACCCCAAAAGGAAAAGGTGTGATCGAATCCTATCCTACTAATAGGTATCATAAATTTTTAAGTTTGTGAACATGTCTTGATTTATTTTTGAAAGAATTTTTAAAGCATTCTGCATGCTATATATTCGATTGGGTAAATGGATGAAATGGCCCGCAGAAGCCGCGGGTGAATTATTCGTCCGGTTATCCGGCGTCCCCAAAATAAAATAATAATGTTAAATATTCAAATCGATTAAAATAGGATAATATTCAATAAAATTCATTCATTGGTTCCAATAGTTCGTAATAATATCGGTAGACGGCTCCACTGTCGCCTCAAAGACAGATATAGAATGAGACATTTGGATTGATTCGGGCCTGGTCTTAGCTTAGTGGTCAAAGCAAGGCAAAGATCACGGGTTCAAACCCCGCCTAGACCGATTCAAACTTTTCCTATTTTAATCAACATGTTTATCTGTTTGTTTTTCAATCACGCTTTAACGGCTGAATGGATCTGTCTGAAATTTGGGACGGGGACAGATAACAGTCTAGAATAATATACAGGGTGTATTTTTGAAACGGGGCAGTAAGGGCAAGTACCTTAACCGTTGCAGTTACAGCAAAACGTTCTTAAAAGACCTTCCCTAACTTTTTGGGACATTTTGAACTGCATTCACAGATTTTGTAAAAAACTTACAGTTAGCAAAAAAAATGCAAAAAGTTCATTTTTTTTTTTATGCCAATCGATTCTATTTCATGTGGGGATCAAAAAACTCTATGGGACCATTTTAGCTTTCAGTACTAGAAAAGACAGAAATCGCCAAAGACCTTTCCCATACATTTCGTACGGAAATATGATAAATCAACTCGAAACTCATAGGTCAGGTAAAATTTTGAACTTTTTTAAATAAAAAAAATCATTTAAACATTTAAGAAATTGGTTTATGAAATAAATTGCTCAAAATGATTTCCATTTTCACGAATACATAAGTCTATCCTTTTTTGCACTGAACGAATGGCGGCTAATAATGTTCTGGGATGAATATTACGTAAAATGGTCATTAATGCATCCTTGAGCTCTTGAACACTGGCGTACGTCGTCTTATACACCTCGTTTTTCACGAAGCCCCATAAAAAAAATCAAGTGGTGTTAGATCGGGGCTACGAGGTAGCCACTGTGTTGGACCATGTGTACCTATCCACTGTGTACCGAATAGGCGGCTCAAATTGGAACGTGAAAGGTGACTGTTATGTGGCGGAGCACCATCTTGTTGAAAATGAACTTTTCGCAATTCCGACAGGGGCCATTCGTCCATCTCGTTTTCAAGATGGTGTAAAATGACTTCATTATACATGGCAGAATTCAGTTTCCCTTCATAAAATTCCACCATTATGTCTCGATTGGACATTATACCACACCAACAGTTGAATGAGAAGCGAACCTGATTATGACTTGCCGTAACTCTTAGTGGATTTTCTTTGGACCAATAGTGGTGATTTTTTCTGTTGTACATACCGTTATTGGAAAAATTCGTTTCGTCTGACCACAGTATGTAATTTAAAAATTCATGATCTCTGCTTATTTTTCCTCTTAGCCATCTGCAAAAAGTAAGCCTTCGAACATCATCACCCGGATGTAACACTTGAACTATGCGCCCATATCGATAGCACTTGTAGCCGTATTTCTTCCATATCTTTATCACAAGGGAGTGGGATACACCTACTTCAAGGGCGACTTGCCTGGACGATACCTCTGGATATGCTTCGACATAAGTTAGAACCGCAATCTCCGTGTCCATGTCCACACGAGGCTGCCGCTTTCTTTTGAAAGAACCCTGCAATTCCAGGTTTTTCAAAAGATTTGTAATAACCTTTCTTGTTGGCACATGCCGCAACGGATACTTATTGCGGTACCACACTAATGCAGCTGCATTTCGATTATTGACAAAATACGCTTCTAATAAGTCAATTTTTTCACGATTAGAAGACATTTTAGCGAAAATCCTTAATTAATAACTCATACGAAGTTTCTCAGCTGAAACTAAGAATAACACACAGATTTTCGAATCAAATTCGAAATTTGAGGGTAAAAATTCTTTTTATTTACTTTACAGTCAATTCTACCCACTTCCTGGCCATAACAAAAAGTTAAACCATCGTAGAAATTTGTTTCTGTTGCCGAAATGTATGGGAAACGTTTTTGGCGATTTCTGTCTTTCCTAGTACTGAAAGCTAAAATGGTCTCATAGAGTTTTTTGATCCCCACATGAAATAGAATCGATTGGCATAAAAAAAAAATTTTGGACTTTTTGCATTTTTTTTTGCCAACTGTAAGTTTTTTACAAAATCTGTAAATGCAGTTCAAAATATGTCAAAAAGTTAGGGAAGGTCTTCTAAGAACGTTTTGCTGTAACTGCAACGGTTAAGGTACTTGCCCTTACTGCCCCGTTTCAAAAATACACCCTGTATATGTTACTTTTATCCCGGGATTAGATTCCCATAGGTAATGTACAATATCGGTACAAAGTGCCCCCAATGCCAGTGATACTCCAATAAAACGGCAGTACCTCAGAACGAGACATTTAATGAATAAACTAATTGGGTTTAAATACAATGGTTGGTAACGAAACCATAGTGCGAGTTATTTCGACCCCAACCATTGTATTTAAACCCAATTAGTTTATTCATTAAATGTCTCGTTCGGAGGTACTGCCGTTTTATTGGAGTATCACTGGCATTGGGGGCACTTTGTACCGATATTGTACAGGTAACGTTAACGGAATCAAAATTCTGTACAAGACCGTATACTTTCTGTAACCCTAGCACGAACAACTGTCGTGATTGTATTGTAGACGTATTGAGAGAACGGAGCATTACGATTGGCATTCACATACACACGGGTTTACAATAGGAAGGTAGCCAATCGGAATACTCCATTCTCTCAATACTTTTACGGCACGATTACTATAGTTGTTCGTGCTAGGAGTACTGATTGACGTACAGACGACGAGAAGTTGTCTTGAGACCGAAAGTTCTTGATAAGACCTAAAAGACACCCCAGTGTACCTTGAAGTGTCGATCACACAAAATATTTATGCCATACTTACTATGAATATTCTTGTAGTAACACCCCCTGCCCATATCCTGACTAGCTGCTTGCATTAGTAAAAAAAACATACACATTTTATACTTGCATTAGTAAAAAACATACATAATATTACATTCTGAAGAGTCACATTTCTGAAGAATATAGTCACTACAGGATATCAGATAAAACATACAATTGCAGGATCCGCAAGAAGACAGGAACATCACGCATTGAAACAAATAAATTCTCGTTTCAAAAAGTACAAAGTACAAAATAAATCGTGTTCGAAAGTTTTACGCTTAAAAACAATTCAGTGCTTTTTACCCCGGATACCCCTTCACTGAAGCCAGCGAGGGCGGTTATGTCGAACTCCAATCGGCCAAAACCGCACGTCCATCTCGAGTCATCAGTTGCAGGATAGCTCTCGCACCCCGGCTGAACCAGGACCATCGAAGGCCACAGAAGGTAGGATGCCATGGTGGGGTTCCGGCTAGAAGCCTTACAGCCTCGTAGGACATGCATTTTAGTGCTTCATTTTGATTTGAATCCTTACCAGTAGTGAGCACAGTAGACGTGTGGGCTATCTCCTGGAAGACCGCGTAGTTGGGCAGTAGACACTGGGTGGTGATCTCGTCGGAGCCGCAGCGGATGTCGGCCTCCTGGCACAGCAGGGCGAAGCACGACATGGCCACGAGCACCACGTCCGTGTCGATGGACCACAGGCACATGAAGAACACCACCTGAGGACAATCGAAGCGTTCTACAATTCTATACTATTGTATAATAAAAAAATTGGCTGGCCAGTTAGTGTGGGGTGACAGGTAGACCGAAGCAGAAGCCGATCGAGACAGCGACGCGTTTTCTGGGAAAAGATGGAGATAAGGATCTCACACCTGGGGGCTTTCAATGGCCCTGGGTCAGTCGGGCTGTGCGAGGGATATATAGGTGTCCCCATGTTATCCTGGATAGGGGGAAGGGCATCGCACCGCCGACTCGATCTGCTATTGCTACGGTGACAGTCGGCTTCATTGCACACGGTCTTTAGAAGTCCATGGTGGTGAGACCATTGGAATGTATCTCGTGTCGCCCTTTACGACGTCAAGCCAAGACTTCCTGAGCCTACCCCTCCAACCGGGACCAGGTTGTAAGTAGCTAGTGCAGTATACCTCCAGCTTGATGTGCGCCTGCTTGCAGATGGGCACCTGGCTGCCCACGTTGGCGTACTCCTTGTGTTTGGCGAGGAACTCGTTGCGGCACGTCAGGATGTCCCTCAGCCAGCGGAGCACTTCGCGGTAGTTGCCGATCTGACGCTGAATCAGCTTCTGGCTGATGTTGTATAGCACTTGGGAGCTGTAGGAACACAATTGAAAATTTACTCGAAACCGGAGGGCTTGCGTGAAAAGTTTGATGAGAGGAAGCTCATGAAGTATGTAAGGATGGAGGCAAACGGCAAGCATGTTATTACTATTTGGTTCGTGATAATTAGAGTTAAGTCCCACTGAAAGAGTAGCGACTTGCAAAGGCCGGAATTTGTTATAGACCACAACCACCGGGCACCACGCCCTAGACACGCAAGGAGTGGCGAGGAACGAGGTAAAGGAAGAGCGTGCGTGGAGAACGTTCGTGGAGAATGAGCGAGATAGCGGCGCGAGCGTTGGCGGCGGACTGCCCACTTCTGACGTCGACTGGGCGAGACTGCCCCGTCTTAGCGCACATACCCGAGGCGAGGTACAGCGGTTATGGTCAGTCTATACTAGAAATAGACGCGAATGGTTCGCAGAGATCCACACTCCCCGTCGCGGCCTTCAAATGAAATCTTCAATTTTCTCCCGTTGATAAGATTCAAAATGGTCTGTAATATTTAGTCTCAAAAAACCACTGCCGTACGCTACACTTTTTACTGGAAATTGATCCCTAAAAAGGTGTAAAAAAGGGCCTCTCAAAATTGTTGATGCCTTAAGCTAACCTCTTCCCCTAACGACTGAGGCCCTTACAAAGGTATCTCCTTATGGAGTTGTGAGGTCGGTAGTCGCACGTATGATTGGCTAATACTGTCTTCCGAAGCAAATCACTCAGGCGGGACTCGAACCCGCGATCTTTCCCTTACAGGGGGAATGCTCTGACCACTGAGCCTCGATCTTCGTAAGGTTGCGGGTTCGAATCCCGCCTGAACGATTCACTTATTCCTATCTATATCGATTTGAAAAGTTAGCAGACTAAATGCTTCAAAATTTAATTCAAAGATAGGATAGTTGGAACGATAGAAGTGTAAGAAATATGATAGGGTAGAATCATTTCCTTATATTATTATATAACTTACCTGATATCCCAAAAAGTGTTAAGTGGCGCCTCCGGGTTCCACATATGTACCCTATCGGGCCTGTGGAGCGCTAACAACGCATCCATAGCCGCCTGAGATATCTCTCCCATGCCTGTCTGGTGCACCAGAGAGACCAAACCGTTGATGAGCTCAGTGGTTGAGGATTGGATCTCTATGCTGGAACGGCCTGGGTTCTGGAAGGCGTATTCGGCAGTTAATATTGATATTATGATTGGGAACCGTGTTGGTTTTCGGTGCAGCAGAGTAGATGGTATAGTATCGTATTACGGGCTGGTCTCCGCAATTCCACGACAAGGCGCGGTTTTTGCGTGAGGGTGGGCATTTTATTCGATCCACCCCAACTCATTGAAGAACACCAACGAGCTATTCACGCTGCTGGCGATCTCCCGGAGCGTACCTGTGTTTCCGAAGTACTTAACCCTGTAGCAAGTAGAGTAGAATACATATAATTCAACCCATCTCTTCCTGTGGGTGACGTAAAAAACGACTAGTTGTCAATCTGACAGTAAAAGTACAACCCAGGACAAGGACCCTGGACGGCAATGGGCTCGCCAGCCTGCCATCTACCAGCCCGTTCGGGGATTTACAGGCGTGAGTATTTTTTTTTATATAGGACTCGTCGATTTGACTTCACCTTGCCTGATGGTAAGCTGGAGGCAAAGTCTCAGAAGATTCACCATTACAAACACGTACCATGTTAACAATGGTGGCACATTTTATGTTTACAGTAGAATCCGGATATAACGACCTTCAAGGGACTATGTCGTACTAACCGGATGACGTACAAAACGGATTATTTCTTAAGTACATACAGAATACATATGTATGTATGTACTTAAGAAATATTCCATGTACTTAACTTACGAATACATATTTATTATAATTGGGAAAGTTAGATTTTCTTATTTAGGTAAATAAAACATTTTGTAGGAATCAAATCGAGCTTCATTTTAATGGTTCTTAAACATTCCAAGTTACAAAAATAGTTATGTACATTATGTACTTTAATACAAAGAGATAAAATACACAAACGCACTACACGAAAACTCTGTTACTAACGTACAAAGTCAGTTATTTGAGTTTGTTTTTGACTAACTTTTGTTCGGTAATAAGAACTTCGTACAGCATTGAGAATTCGTGACATCATTGTTTTCATAAGATCATCATCGAAGTTAGTTTGAACACACTCATTGAGCGTTTCCGCAGCCTTCAGAGCTTCAGACACACTCACGGTAGGATGAATTTCCTCTGGTTCGTCATCATCACCGTCGCTATCTTTGCCATTCGCGTCGTTGGCGATGATATTTACCACAATGTTTTCATCAGACGGTTCTTCACAAGTGGCGACAGCCTCATCGACATACGCTTATTGTTCAAACTCCTCGTTTGTTATGGGTAACTGATGTTTATCAATAGCCCTCACCCAAGTGCTCAGCGGTACGTCGTCTTCTTCGTTATAATCATCTGCGTTCGAAGTTACGCTACAGTCTACATTGCTTCGGACAAAACCAGCGTGTTTGTAACAGTTAAAAATTGTGTCTTGCTTAAGTTGGGTCAAGCTAGAGATGGGAATTTACTCGGTAAATACCCAAATGTGGGTAAATACCGGGTAAATACCCGGGGTAAATACCCGATAGGGTATATATTCGGGTTTTTTCATATTTAGCATATGTAACATCTAGGTAATGTAAAGATACATGTATTTATCAAATAGTATTCACTATTTAAGTACTATTACTACTAGTAAGAGCTAATCTAACTTTGTTTATTGTCGTAATTCAATAAATACGTTATAAATATTCCGTGCTATCTAATTAAATAAAATGAAATTAAATAAAATCCCTGCCTGTGTGTGTGTGTGTTCATTCGCTCTTAGCGACAAGTAACGAACGCGGGTAGGGGGGCGGGGGAAGCAGCAAGTAGCAGCGGTGCGCGCGTTGATAATCTATCTATCTCACACGTTGTTTTGACTTCGTACTGTGCGCACTTGTGTTAATTTGTTGGTTAAATTGACGACTTGGACTTTGTTTTATGGACTTTTGACTACCTAGTGATTAAATACGTGATTTACTTTGGATTGACAACTACTGCTACTCTTACGGACTTCGATACCTACTTCTTTATAACAACGGTAATTTACCGGTAACTTTTAATAATTGTTAAGGGCTGGCCTCTTTTTTGCCAAAAGAATTGGCATTGCCATGCAACGGGGTAATGCCGCCAGCCTTTTGCATACGTAAACGTAACCAGTCGACATCAATGACGATTCTTTTTTTTGTATATTGTAAATATTTCTATTTATTAATTTAGTTTTGTTTATCTTTAATTATATTAAAAAAGAATTGTTATACTAAACTATAAAACTTTTAGATAGATACTATATTTGTGGATACCTTGCAATCCTTGTACCTACTTTTTATTCATTGAAATATATATTTTGATTTTCTAAGTTAATTTAGTGTAGTAAATAGTTATATATATATACAAACAAATGTGTTTATATAACATAACTATGTAGGTTTACTTCTTTCATATTAGTTTCGTAGGTTTATCTACTAAGTAAGTAAAGTAAATACCTACTTTTCAACACATAGATATATTTATAATGTCACCGCAATTAGGCACGTAATGACACCTATTATCGAACTGTAACTTTCATTGCTATTATTCACACTAAGTCATAGATTTTTGTTTTTATTTAATTAGTCGAGCTTGCTTTGTTCTCAAAAAAGAATAGTACCTACAAATAAATCAATATTCCTAACACTTGCTCATTTCATGCAACTTCGTATTTAAATAGATAATTTCAACTTGTAGTCCGTGTTTATTAACAAAATTTTCACTCAAATGGAACTATTTTTTTCCTTAGATCACATCATGCCCAGACAGAAAAATACCGATGTATGGGAAAACTACTTTCATTCGGCAACCAGTAAAACAGTCAAATGCAAACACTGAAAAAGTTTACCAATTTGGCAATGTTAACAAGATGACCAGTCATCTGTTAAAATGTTTTAGATGTCCAACGGTCATCAAGAATAAATTACAGAAAACACCTGTCACTAGCACAACTGCCCCAAATATGCCCTTGCAAGAATCACAACATGAAATTTCACCGGATAGCAGTTTGACGGACACTTCTTCTATTGCTACGACTTCATCAATTTCAACAGTAAAGAAAAATTTTCTAGACCAACTTTTATCGAAAGCAATATTTGTTACCGGCTCTCCTTTATCCATCGTTGAACAGCCGCTGTGGGCACGATTTTATGACGAGTTACAACCACTTTATAAGTTACCATCTAGAAAAACTATCTCCACAACACATTTGGAAACTATATATAACGACATTGTAAAAGAAATTACAGACGAATTGAAGTCTATAAATAATTTGCATTTGCAATGTGACGGCTGGAGCAATCAGCGCAATGAAGGTATCATCAATTTCATTATTGCAAAACCCGAGCCTGTTTTTGTTAAAAGCCTTAATACTCTTACGAACCGACATACAAGCCTATATCTATCTCAAGAGATAATCAAAGTTATAAACGTGTGCGGAGGCCACAAATTTGTAACTCTTATCGGAGATAACGCTAATAATATACAAAGAGCATTTCAGGTGGTTAAAGACTCGCATGCACATATAATACCTCTGAGATGTGTAGCACATACATTAAATTTACTATGCAAAGATTGCTTAAAACTAGAACCAATTAATGCGTTTATATCAATTGCCACAGACACGATAAAAGCAATAAAAAGAAACCAAATTATGAGCGCTTAATTAGCTCAGATTGTAAAAGAAAAAGGGTCAGGCGAAACATTAAAATTGCCAGGGAAAACCCGCTGGGGCAGTTACTGCACTGCGTTAAAAAGTTTACAAAAATCCAAAGTAGCATTACAGACATTAGCTGTTCACGAAGATGCCACTATTTCAGAAGAAATAAAATCAAATTTACTGGACCTAAATTTCTGGAACATGGTCGAAAATTGTATAAAACTACTGGAACCTATAACAGATAAAATGTTCAAACTTGAAGGCAATGGAATACTTATAAATGAAGTTTATATGGCCTTCAAAGATATTAAGTCTACATTTAATTTTGCATTTCCGGATATATCCATTCTAAATGAGCATCACAAACAATATATTACAAATGCTGTAATTAGGCGAACAAATAATTGTTTGAAACCCATACATTACGCTGCATATTTATTAGATCCAAGATCGCAAGGCATTGAATTAGAAGAAGAACACGAAGTGGATGCCATGGAGTTTATACACGATATGAGCCAATCACTCAATATTGATGTTGGTGTTGATTTAGCCAATTATAGAGCTAAACAGGGTTTATGGAGCAGACCATTTATATGGAAAAATGTTGCCGAAATGGACCCGGTAGTTTGGTGGAGAGGACTCTGCAGCTCCAAATTACTGAGTAGGGTTGCAGTACGTATTCTAACTGCTCCATGTACTTCAGCAGCCACTGAACGATCATTTAGCACGCATGCGCATATACATAGTCACAAAAGAAATAGATTAACTACAGACAGGGTAGCAAAAATAGCTTTTATATCATATAATTGGAACCTGTTACACAAACATAAAGATGATGACAATGACGAAGATGACGAGCCGTTATCTACACCCAGGCAATTGTCTAGTCCGTTGGGCAGCCCAATAAATGAAGAACAACTTTCAACATCTCGTGGTAATACACAAGAAATAGAATTTTGCAATATTAATACTATATTTAATGATGATGAGAGTAGCGACAGTGATTAAAAAAACTACTAAACTACTAACCGTAAAAAGATCATTTTTGTAACTTTTGTAAAGTGCAATAAATAATTGTTAGTATCGCTCGTTGTTTTTTTTGTCAAAAATTCTTGATAGTTTCTATATACGTTCAATCTGCAATTACGTAACATTCCGTCACGATACGCAGGAAGAATCTTATATAAAAACGAGAAGACGTCTTTTTATCGTTATAATAACAGTTTGGTTTTATTTTAGTTCCTGAATCCTACTACACATTTTGACATTTCGAACAACAGGCAACCTGTTCGGGAAAAAACTCGGTATTTATGTGGGAAAATACCCAATCCACGAGTATTTTTTATTATTTAACGTAATTGTGCGTTGGCGCAAAGTATGTGCGCATCGCCAAGTATCTATTTTTCGCTACATTTGCTATAAAAATAATAAAAAAATAAATAGTTTTTAAGATCGTGATAATTACGTTAAATAATGAAATTACCCGTCGATTGGGTATTTTCCCACATAAATACCGGGTTTTTACCCGAACGGGTATTTACCTGGGTATTTACCCGTTGGGTATTTACCCTCTGCCCATCTCTAGGTCAAGCACCGGACGTCGCCGCGCCTGGATACTCTGCTCATGAATAAGGACTGCGGTCGGGTCCGAAACTAGTCGGGCGCATCCTGACGAGGGACGTGAGTATAGCTGTAGTAAAGTTATCGAATTTCCCTCCTGTACATTTTTCGCCTTTAAATTTCAAAGTCTTGTCTGGGGTTAATTTATAAAACAGCCCGGTCTCATTTGCATCAAAAATTTCATCATCTCTAAATTGCGCACGCAGAATAAGCCAAACCTTTTCTAACCAACCGACTACATCACCTTGTTGAACTGATAAAGACTCGCCAGCAATCATACCACTGACGATGTTGTGTCTTACTTTAAAACGGTTTATCCAACTCATCGAACATGTGAAATTTTGCATGTCTAACTGTCTAGCAAAAAAGTTTGCTTTCTCTTGTAGCAGAGGCCCATTAACGGGTATTCCCAGGTAGCGCTGAAGCTTAAACCACTGTAACAATGCCTTATCCACCTGCTCATGAGTAGAAGTCCTTACACGTTTGCATTTCAAAACATTAGCACTAAACAGCGGCTCGATCTTATATTTATTCTTCTTTATTGTTGAAATTGTAGAATGAGATACGCCAAACTCCTTTGCGATGGTTGCATTTGATTCACCGGCTTCTAATCGGAATAATATTGCACTTTTTTCTTCAATTGTAAAACACTTTCGCTTCACAGAACTCATTTTGTCAAACACTAACTGATTTACGCACGCCACTAAGGATGCACGCGGGGCGGGGTGAAGTTGGGCACCGAGGTATTGGTGCGTAGGTTGTGTAAACAAAACATTGCGCGTCGTTGTAACCGGACGTATTATCATAAAAAATGGTCGCTATAAGCAGTTGATCGCTTAAACCGGAGTCGCACTAAACGGTTACATTTTCTCAGTACCTAACTATGAAGCCTAACTTGAGTAAACATTATCGTCGTCAAAAGCGGTTAGTCGTTATAAGCGAAGTCGTTATTATGTGGATTCTACTGTACTATGAACTTAGATGACAAAAAAATTATTTCTCCTTATTATATTCTACCAACGTGGCAATGCTATGGCAATGCAATGCAAAGTTGGTGATGATGCAGAGTTATGTATTTAAATATTTATTTATTTTAGATTATTTTAATGGGAGTCTATAGTAGAGGCCTATGTTCAACAGTGGACTATGTGCGGCTGAAACAATTATAATAATTTCTAGTTTCAACCAAATATTTAATGGTACTTACACTTAACATAAGCATGGGATCCGCGTGTATCAACTTCACCATAGCTAGCAAAAGGTTTCTGTAAGCCGGCATCTCCTCGCTCTTGTTGAATTTCGACTGCACCTCCTTTGACTTGAGGGTGAGCGAGATCATTCTGAGGGGGGTGTGGACTACGTAACCCTGGGGGGAGATCAACCAATAAATAAAACTAAATATACGATAAAAATCATTAAAATCGGTCAAGCTACCTCAAACACCATTAACAGTTTTGGAGAAATAAGCTATTTTTAAAGATTTTTTTTGCAGATTATTTTATTTTATTATTTACACTGATATGTAATAGAATAAATTCATTTCAATCCATATATTATAAAGAGCAAAAATTTGTCTGTTTGATATCAATAAACAGAAACTAATGAAACAGTTTTAATAATTCTTTCACTATTAGAAAGCTGTTTTATTCAAAAGTAACAAAAATTCCTGATATTACCACTGGAGAGTTTTTGTGCTGTCAGTGGGAAGACCTAATTCCTGCCTTGTCTGATCCTTGTAACTTTCCGACAATATCATAGTATATTTTTCATACATAAACAGCATATATTACAGCATCCGTGACGTAGCGGTAGTGAACGCGGCCGCTACGCAGGAGGCGCGAGTTCGATCTCCGCTCAGGACAAATATTTATATGCATGAATATGGGTATTTGCATAGGTCTGGTCGTGCCTCGGAGAGCACGTTAAGTCCTCGGTCCCCGTTGCCATACAAACATCTATGACAGTCGTTACGGGTAGTTAGAGCCTTCAAAAGTCCAACAACTGGTCTAACTACAATGCTTCGATATTGCCTTTGGGTTGTGGAGGTCAGGTGGCGGTCGTTTCACGGAAAATGACGAAGTTCAGCCAAATCCGCAGTTGCACTGGTAAAAGCGGACCCCAGACTCCAATTTGATAGCTTCGGATGCGATTGGGATTAACGCTGGGATGAAGGATGAAGACCAGCATAATATTATTGTATTAATATCTATAAAATCATACCTGAGTGGCCTTATTCGACGTGTCCGTGAACATAGCTCGGAGTTCCGCCGCTCTAGGATACAGTAACTCTATCTGCGGCCACCAGGGTAGCCGCGGTTGTTTTATTATTCTGAAACAAACATATTTTGTACAATAACTAAACAATAAATATTGTGGTATATTTGATACAGCGCCATCTACACCCACACTAAGCAAAGCTTGTTAAATGTGTAATACCTATAATGTGATTGTACTTATTTAATAAATAAATAAATAAATATCGGTAGATGGCTCCACTATCGCCCCAAGATGGTTGTATAGGAGCATTTCGAATCCTCAAGATGCGTTGATGAAGCTCAGTTAGACAAAGCATTCCCCTTGAAAGCACTGACCGCTAGTTCAAATCCCGCCTTAAACATTAACTTAATTTTTCCTATCTAATTCGATAGATTAGCATACTAATTACTTTTCAATTCACTTGCTTATAAAATGGTTCTAATTTCCCCACAATTAGGCATACAATGATACCTATAATTAAACAGTGGTTTCTAAATTGTTATTACATCACGAGTGGGATACAGATTTTAATAGCTAACTTGCATTATTCTTAAAAAATCAATACAAAAAAGATCGTGTTCAATAGAACAAATAAATTAATATACCTATTGCTAGTTCATTTCATGCAACTTCGTATTTATATTTAAAAAAAAAACATTTTTCTTAAACATGCTTGGAAATGTGAACATTATTTTGACAACCTTCTTCGAGATAAATCGAAATTGCTGTACATGCGAGCAGCGGCCAGCAAAAGTTATATGAAAATCCATATCTGTCGTGTTTTAGCGGCCAAATAAATTAATATGTAAACTCATATCTGTCGTGTAATTTGAAAATGGAACCATTTTGTACTCCGAACCATGGCAACCAAGGAGGTAACTTGTCCAAGGCATTATTTAAATATAGAACTGGATTGCAAATAGAATGCTGTTTATTAAGAAAAATAAAAACCAATGAATATTTCGCCGCGTGAAAAATTACTGTTGTTCGTTGTTCGTCATTGATTTTGAAAAGTAGGTAACTAAAAAGTTCTACCTAGATACTACTTAGTTTTAATTTCCGCGCATTGTTTGAGAAAAGCACTATACAAGCCTTGGCCACAACTGAGCGTTGCCGGACTCCGTAATGCGTGCCTCGGCTGCGCCTCGGCCCGCATACTTCACGATCGTCCGGCAACACTACAATTGGTGGCCGCGGCAGTAATGTACTATTTCTCAAACATGCTTGGAAATGTGAACATTATTTTGACAACCTTCTTTGAGATAAATCGAAATTGCTGTACATGCGAGCAGCGGCCAGCAAAAGTTGTATGAAAATCCATATCTGTCGTATTTTAGCGGCCAAATAAATTACTATGTAAATTCATATCTGTCGTGTAATTTAAAAATCGAACCACCTTTTACTCCGATCAATGGCAACCAAGGAGGTAACTTATACAAGGCATTATTTAAATATAGAATTGGCTTGCAAATAGAATGCTGTTTATTAAGAAAAATAGAAAAATAAATAACGTTTGTTTTCTCTCTATTTAAAACTTTAAGTAAATTTACCATTTTGTACACGCGATAAACAAAGAAAAAACTCTCATTCTTTTACTCTTTGGCCAATAAGCGCGCATAGAAAAACTACTTAATCAGTCAGTCCGCCAGTACCAAAAAGTTTGCAATTCGTTTTTACTGTTGACATTATTTATTAATTAAAATGTCTACAAGTATTAATGAAAAAAATAATTTATGTACCTATTAAACCGCCCGATATATACACATATACTGTACAACGTCCGATATATGGTGTAATTGGTGTGAAGTCCTTAACGTTATGGCATGTTTACTACCTGAAAACTGCAAGGCTAAATATCTATTGTTGTATTTTTTATTCACAAGTGAATTGAAAAACGTCTTATGATACACGTGTATATTGACGGCGGTGTATACTGACGGCGCCTCAGTGTTAATTACCAACTTTACACACTTGTACCATAATCTATTATTGAAACTCAAATGAAAGCAATACAAACCTAAGCAATGAATTGATAATCACGCTATGGTAAGATATATGCGTGTTTAGATTGAGGCACACTTTGAGAGCGTCGTTGTTGTGGGGCATGATCCTGAATAGAGACACGAAGCAATCCGTCATCAGATCCAGTTCAGAGTAGCCGGATATTAGGTTACCTCGGATGTAGGATTTTGATGGGTTGAAGAGAAGAGACTGCGGGAAAAAAAACACATTTTTATTCTCTGGTTAACTTGTAAGAAAAGTCGCCAGCACCATACACAAGTTCATAGACGGCTCGGACGTCAGAGGGCGCAGAACGACCTCCGCACCCATGAGCGCGGACCTGAGAGCGACGGGTGGAGCTGCCCGTCACACTAGCAGAAGCAGGCCACGACGGCGCCTACCCATACCGAAGGCGAATCGGAGACCGCGTCTCCCCTCCCGAGGAGGGCCAGACCGACAGTGATGGCCCAGGGTCAGCCTGGGTGCGAAGGATATGTCGTTGACAATCTCACCTTCGGCCTACAACAACGACCCCCAGACGGTGTGCGGTTCAGTCGGTTCGAGTAAGACATAACCTGCCGCTCCGGAAGGAGGGAGGAATCCGTGATAAAAAAGCACCACACACAAGTAAACTCTACTGCACGTGTAACAGTGCAGTAGTGAACTTCTGAAGACCAATTCTCTTAACAAAAATCTGTTCAGAATCGAGTCTCGATTTAATTACAATCTCCTAAATGTCAAAACCGATTACGATGTCAGTGTTCGATCTTGATTGAATCGGCTGAATTTTGAACGGATATTGGTTAAGACTGGCACTTTGGACTCGATATAGCGATTTGAGATTTACCTTGACACTAATAGGGAATATACATTTAAAGTTATTAGAACAGGGTCGGGACTCATCGCGATTAAATTATGGAACTCGTCGCGATAAGACCATTATAAAAAAAAAAAGACGGGTTGCACTCCGGGAGTGCCGGCAGAAGTGAAAACTTATTCTTTCTTTCTTCGTTAGGTATATACAGAGAAAAATATAAAAAGAACATACCATACTATACCATACCTATAATATAGCGCCAATCATAGAACCTATCACTAATTTTCTGTCAGAAAAAATTAATGAATTACAAAAAGAAAAAATAATCACAAAACGTAATAAATTACAAAAAGAAAAAATTATCACAAAAAGCCCAGGTTCGAACCCGGTAACATCTGAAACCATAAGGACACACAGTCGAAGCGTTTGCGGCCTAGCTACAAAGCTTCATATCGTATTTGACAAAATAAACAATCTCTTGCTAATGTTGTATGACGTCAGTCGTCGGTTACGGTTCAAAGGTCAAGCGATCCTGACGCAAGTTTAATATTTTTTACCCATCCAACGCCGCTAAAGAAGTTTTCACTTCAAAAACTACCAGATGTTGCCCGAGGCCCCGCCCGCGAGAATGTCGGCTATCGCGACCAAATTATGTCCTTTCTCAAGGTCTAATCTATCTAGGTATTTATAGTAGATTGTTCAACAAGGGACTAAAACAAGCCATAATGACACGAGATGTTTTAGCCACCCGAGCGAAGCGAGGATGGCTAAAAGTTCGAGTGTCATTATGGTTGTTTAGTCCCACGTTAAACACTCTACTTTTCACTTTGAATGCGAGGAAAAAAAAAGCGACTTTTTATACAAAATTATAATATTTAAATTTTTTTTTAAGAAATATGCAAATATCTTTTTCAACCTGAATATATTAATTTCATCATATCGATAACGGGGTAAAGCCTCCGTGGCGTGGCGGTAGTGAACGCGGTCACTACGCAGGAGGCGCGGGTTCGATCCCCGCTCAGTGCAAATATTTGTATGCATGGATATCGGTATTTGCATTGGTCTGGGTGTTTCTATGTATAATATGTATGCATTTACAAAAAAAAAAAATCTAAGTATGTTTATCCGTATTCTAGATTCCATAATACAAGGTAGTAAAGCTATGCTTACCATGGATCTAGATAGCGTTGTGTGAAATGTTGTGGAATATTTATGTATTTTTATTTATTTATAATAACAAAGTTTCTAAGTTGCACAATTAATTGGTGTAAGTAATTGGTGATTACAACGCAAGCTTATTACGAATAATCTATTCAAAATTCGAATTGCAAAGAAATTTGTCGCGCGGTTTTTTTTGTTGTTAAGTGACGTACGGTTTATATGCTTGCATATATAATATTTAGCCAACAGATTCAAACTTGAAAAATAATTTAAAACTAATTGGAAATGGATAATAAAATGGACTTATCCTTAATACTTACATAATAATTAATTAAATTAATATCATTATTCGTGGTTCACGAAATTAAATGGGATATTTGATTTTTTCAAATGTCATTTTGAGGTTATTTCTATACCTACACAATCACTAAAATGGTGATAATCCTCCCATTCACAAACACCGTGATTGGCTGTTTAGGAGTTATCAAAGTAAATTTTAAAAAAATTACTTTAGTCCCTAGAGATTAATAAGGAACTTTAGTCCCGATATGCAGGGAGTAAAGTAACATTTTAAGAGCATGAGAAGTGAAAATTTCATTTTTCTTTTAAGCAGCATTTATTTCTTTCTAGTGTTTAGAGCATTCCCCCTGTGAGATAAAGATCGCGGGTTTGAATCCCGCCTGAACCAATACATTTTTTCCTATCCTATTCAATTTGAAAAGTTAGCATACTAAATCCATACTAATATTATAAATGTGAAAGTAACTCTGTCTGTCTGGTCTGTCTGTATGTTACGCTTTCACGCCTAAACCACTGAACCGATTTTGGTGAAATTTGGTACAGAGGTATATTAGAGCTTGAGAACGAACATAGGCTACCTTTTATCTCGAGAAAGGGGGTTTAAGGGGGGGAAATAGGGGGTGAAAGTTTTTATGAAAGTTTGTCATTTCTGAAGATATCTTAATGAAATTTGGTACAGAGATAGTTCAGAGCTTGAGAACGGATATAGGCTACCTTTTATCGCGAAAAGGGGGGTAGAAGGGGGGGCGGACTAGGGTCTTTGTATGAAAGTTTGTCATTTTTGAAGATTTCGTGATGAAATTTGGTACAGAGATAGTTTAGAGCTTGGGAACGGACATAGGCTAGCTTTTATCGCGAATAGGGGGGTAGAAGGGGGGGCTGGAGGACCTTGGGATGAAAGTTTGTCATTTTGAAGATTTCTTGATGAAATTTGGTACAGAGATAGTTTATAGCTTGGAAACGGATATAGGCTACCTTTTATCGCGAAATGGGGGGTAGAAGGGGGCGGACAAGGGCCTTGGTATGAAAGTTTGACATTTTTGAAGATTTCTTGATGAAATTTGGTGCAGAGATAGTTTAGAGATTGGGAACGGACATAAGCTACCTTTTATCGCGAAAAGGGAGGAAGAAGGGGGGGGATCAGGGCCTTGGGATAGAAGTTTATCGTTTTAGAAGATTTCCTGATTAAATTTGGTACAGAGATAGTTTAGAGCTTGGGAACGAACATAGGCTACCTTTTGTCGCGAAAAGGGGGGTAGAAGGGGTGTACTAGGGCCTTGGGATGATGGTTTGTTATTTTTGAAGATTTCCTGATGAAATTTGGTACAGAGATATTTTAGAGCTTGGGAACGGACATAGGCTACCTTTTATCGCAAAAAGGGGGGGGGGGGGGGGATATGGCTATCGGATGAAAGTTTGTCTTTTTTGGAGATATCCTGATGAATTTGGTACAGATATAGATTAAAGCTTGGGAACGAACATAGACTACCTTTTGTCGCGGAAGAGGAGGTTAAAGGGGGGGGGGGGATTATAGGGGATGAAAGTTTGCCAGTTTTGAAGACATCCTGATGATATATTTGGTATAGAGATGAATTAAGCTTGGGAACGAACATAGGCATATAGGGGGGGGGGGGGGGGGGGGGTAGTAAGGTACGAAAGTTAATTTGGTACAGGGATTAATTAGAGCTTGGTAACGGATATATGCTACCTTTTATCGCGAATAATGTGCTAATGGAGTTGATAAGTACTAGATAGTTAAATTTTGTCATTTTTGAAGATATCCTGATGATTTTACAATTTTGAAGACATCTTGATGAAATTGGTATAGAGATGGATTAGAGCTTGGAAATGGATATAGGCTGCCCCTTAACGCGAAAAAAGGGATAGAAGGAGGAGGGGGGAAGGGGAATAGGGCTATGGGTTAAAAGTTTCTCATTTTTCAATGGCACAAAAAAGGAGTGAATATGGCATAAATAGTAAGAATTTCTTTTAAGATGTCCTCATGAAATTTGGTACAAAGGTGAATTAGTGCTTCGGAACGGACATAGTCGAGTAGCGAACCAAATATAGAAGCGAGTGGATTGGCGAGTAGAGATTGTTATAGGGACGAGTGGATAGGCGTGTAAAGATCGAAAGTCGAGTAGAGTCGATTACAGGGGCGAGTAGATATGCGACTAGAGAGCCAGTGGAGAGGCGAGTATAGAATCAATTAGAATGCAGTAAAGGGTTGAGTATAGGCGAATAGGGAGGCGAGTGGAAAGATGAATGTAGTGGCGAGTAGAAATCGAATAGAGAGTTGAGTAGAGGTGCGAGTAGAGAGATAGGCGAGTGGGGAGAGTCAAGTAGAGAGGCGAAAAGAGAATCGAATGGATGGGCAAGTAGAGAGGCCAATGGAAAGGCGAGTATAGAGAAGAGTACAAAGTCGAGTAGAGAGGGGAACAGAGAAGTCAGTAGAGAGTAGAGAGTCGAGAATAGAGGTGAGTACATAGTCGAGGACAAAGTTGAGTAGAGAGGCGAATTTAATGCTCAATAGCATCGGATCAACACTAAGCGATAACCGACATCAACGCGGGCGGAGCCGCGGGCAACAGCTAGTGATTTATTTATAATATTTTCGGCCTATCCTGTCTAAAGCCCTGTACTCGACCATAGCCTGCACTTACAAAATATCTTACCTTGAGATCATTAATGACAGATTTGACTAATATAAAGGTGACATTCCCGGAGTCAGCTATGTTGAGGTACGTAGACGCCTTGCAGAGTTTCACACACGTCACTACAGCGGCTTCGGTCATCTGTTTAGAGTTGTTCTGAGGGCCTGGTGGTGGAAACGTACAGTTAAAATCGTACCCATTATAATAAAATCATTACATATATTATATCACTCAAAGAACTGGTCCTCGATAGACCTGTCATGCCCTGTGCCCCTATACCTGTACAATTGCCGACCTAAGTGAGGCGACGGAGGATGCGGTCAACCGGCCAACCGGCCAGACCGAGAGGAATGGCCCTGGGTCAGCCGGGGTGCGAAGGATACGTCGTATGACGACCTCACCTTCGGCCTAGCACAACGACCCACAGTCGGCGTGAAGTTAAGGTTTAGTCGGTTCGAGTCGATTTGATTAGGATTTCCAGCACGAAAAAAAAGCCACCGACGCGAGAGGAAGATTCAAAACACTAGGCGTATCATATTACAGTATTTGGTCCGAATACTGTACGCTAGATGGCGCTGTCCCATTTAAAACGCGCTAGAGATATGTGTCCAAAACCTTACAAAAGTCCATTGCCATTGTCAATCACTGCGTTTAGTAGTCGGTCTTGCAGTATGATAGTATAGTCCAAAAACATTACGTTTAAAAAAACGACTTCAGAAACTCAAAAGTATAAAATAACTTAGAGAAAAATAATAGAATTTACAGATTTACTGATCGGTTAGAAGCCGGTGTCTAGCCCTAGAGGTCATATTTCAATTGATTAAAGCATACGTAAAGTTAGAAAAATAAAAAATAAGATAACGATCGAATTGACAATCTCTTCATTTTTCGAAGTCGGTTAATAAAGCTTTTATTGAGATCTGGCGGCATTTGCTTTTTTAATAAAACTCCTAGTCGTCACACTAGTACTAGGCCACCATAAGAGCAACCGCTGCGTTGTAAAGTAAACATTGAACAACGCCTATTTAAAATTATATCATTACATACATTACTCAAAAAGCTAGGCTTATATAAATAAATCATAGAAATCGTTACAGAGATCAGTCATTATCGATACTTGTTTCTAGTTCTTCGATTCCTCACATTCAATATTCAAACGCCTTCTTACCTAAGACTTACTTAATAATAATGAAAAATAAAGTTACTTACTAAGGCCTCGTTTCACAGAGTCTATAAAGTGCTTCTTCTTGCTGTGTCGTGGACTGCACGGCGCGCCACTGTCAGCATTCACTATTTCTTCTAAGACTTTCTGCAAACAAAACATTTAACGTCTTAAACCCGTGATCAACTACATTCAAGATGGAACACTCTGACCAAGGGTGTTAACTAGACACGTACCGGAGACGAAATTCTCGTCCACATTAATCTTTGGGCTAGCAGAAGCAGACCGGAGTGGTGGGAACATCGTGGGAAAACATGAAATCATGGGTCAGGGATATGTCTCAATCTTATACCCCGGTATCTGAAGACCCGATACAGCGTGCAGTTTTAGTCGGTTTTGAAAAATGGGTATTTATTTGAATTCTGAAAAATTCAGAGATGTTTGTAGTCGAACAAATTGTCGCATCAATTGCTCAACTTATCGTTGGGCACTCTAATATTTTAGTTACGCTAAATTGAACTCTATGCTACAACTTACAGGGTTGAGGACTAGCAACATGATCTGTAGCGGCCACATCGCCACGCGAGACTTCTTGTTGTCAGAGAAACTGTCCTGTAGTATGTCAAACAGAGTGTCGCAACATTTGCTCAACTCATCGTTAGGCCGACACTGGACTTCTGCGAATTCCTGGAATGGGTTTGAGACCTATTAGGACTACGACCATTCTACAAATATAAATGCGAAAGTTTGGATAGAGGATGAATGCATGGTTTGACTTGAATGAATGGCTAGTTGGATGGATAGATAAATAGATGAATGCATGGATGAAATTATACGGACGAATGTGTGGATGAATGATTAGGTGGATTTATAGATAGATATTTGTACCTCAATCATGCCAGAAAAGCTAAACGTATCTAGTTGAAATTTGATTCATAGATAAAATTATAGTCTATGCTAGCATATGATAGTAAGCTATAATGATGGCAGTGGCTTGGCGTGAGTGTGTGTTTGTATGTATGTATGTATGTATGTAAGTCAATACAAGTACCTGTGGATACGTGTCCATCCAGTTCCATATGGCTTTCTCCAAAGAGGATACTAAAACTAAATGCGCTGATTTTCTTAACAACCTAAACTTTTGTATTGATTCTGTAATAGAAATAATATAGGTATGTTACATATTATGACTGCAGGAGATAACACAAAAATAAAACACTAAGGACCGCAGAAATTTATTTTTATTCATAAAATATTTTTTAAATGGTTTTGAAGAAATCGATTTCAATAGAAAAAATTGAATCGGTCTAGGCGGGGTTTGAACCAGCGAGTTTAAAGTAAAGATCGCGTCAAATTGTTGAAGAAAATTGATTATATACAGTGATGATATTGATCGGGTCAGATGCCAATAAAGATGGTAGCCGATTTATTAAAATATGATAATCTAGTATAATTTTATTTTACTTCAACTTATTTTTCTACGCAGGCTATTAGAGTAGTCAAAATCGGAGACATAGGTAGTTCAATATTTAATTACGCAAACATCGGTTGTGCTATAGAGAGCACACTATACAAAACTGACGCAGGACGATTTAGCCAGAATCTTGTTCCCTTCGACGACGTGCTACCAGAGTCAGATAATCTAATTACAATGTTTTGTTTTGCCTAATTATAATTAATTATTTTGCTCTACTAAACAATTATTTAGACCAGACTAAGCACACGGACCACCTGCTGGAAAGTGGTTACCGTGGCCTAGGGACGTGTGCAACACCAGGGGAGTCACACTCGTGCTGCCGACCATGTAAACACAGAGAATTTCTGTGCCGTCAGTGTAGAAGAGAAAGCAGGAACAGCCTTTGGTGTGCCCACTGACAGTACAAAAACTCTCCAGTGAGCTTTGGCCACCCACCGCCGGGAACACAACACGAGGTTATTATTGCCTCGGTATTCTGTAGACCGGAGGTACTTCCCCAGTCGGATTGCTCAATTGGACGGAATTTTGTTCGCACTTTATTCTTTTATTTTATTTCTTTCTTTCTTAAAGGTACAAGGCGTACAAGTTACTGCCTCTGCGTGACTTAACAATAGACAGATAGAACCCAAATATAGCATACACAACGGGAAACGGAAAAATACATTATACCTGCATACATGGCAAAATATATTTTGGTCTACTATACAAAATTATTTACAGTAGACCAAAAGACCAAAGTAGACTAGACAAGAAATGTTAGTTATTTACCTGTTAAAAGCCGTATAAGCCTCAATATATCAACATTGATGTATTGTATCAACTCAATGTCTGTATAGTCGGGGTTTTCTTCTGAGCTAGATGATAGTTCCTGGAACAACTGCACTTACGTGTGTTATATGTCTATTATAAGAAGTGCTATAGTTTGACCGTAACCGCTGTACTGAGCCTTGAGTATGTGCGCTAAGACGGGGGAGTATCGAGCAGTCGACGTCACATGTGGTCAGGCCGCCGCCAACGCTCGCGCCGCTATCTCGCTTGCTCTTGACTCACGCTCTTTCTTTCTCCTTCTTTACCAAGTCGTACGCACCTAAGGCGCGGTATAGCGGTCGTGGTCCATCTAAAGCTACGCTAAGAAGTGCTATCATTTAAAACATACCCTTATCTAATAAGGGGTAATAAACCCACCCTTATTGCAAAAAATACCATTCAATTTCAGACTTTATTTATATACCCTTCAAGTCCATAATGAAGTGGAAAATAGTTACACATAAACATTCACAGTACAAGGTGCCATTTAATTTTAGACTTTAACAGTACAATAGCATTTTTTAACAGTTTCTGTGGTATAACAGTGTGGTGTAACAATTAGCAGAATCGGGGTCCACCAGGTCTAATAAGGTCACTTTATAGGAAACGTATTGGGATAATCATTTGTCATGCGGCGATATTTTCACGAAACCAGAATCTGCTTAGTAAATGAATTTTTGTGATCCTGCTCATATGAGTGACCATTTTATGAATTTAATAGGAATCTATTGAGATTTACTGGAAATTCATAAAGTTTCAGCAGAATCTCTCAATGTGGCGTTTTAAGACCCGTAGATCTAAGTTCACACATGCAAAGTTGATTGCACAGCTAGTGTATTGAAAGAAGTATACCTGAAGCCTAGCACTGATCCTGTTGAAGACCGCGTTGAAGAAGTTGAGGCTCAACGCGAAGAGCACCTTACTGGCCAACTGCCTCAGAAGCATGTTGTTCACTGTATTCTCGTTGCGCATATCTGTAGAACAAGACAGTTATGATCAAAAATCTTTCTGTTTTAATTAGAGCAGATACCCTACGGTGGGACAGGGAACACGATGTCCCCATCTAGCCACCAGGTATAGGGAAGCGCGTATTACGCTGCTGCCTAAACACTCGATTCTGCTAAAGCAAACCCACTGTCATGCCAAAGACAATGCAAAAAATGGCATTAAATTTTAGACTTTATTGCTATAGACTTAAAGTTCAAGTCACTCTACCAAAAGCCAAAGTCTAAAATTAAACGATTTTTTTTTTGCAGTGTCCATGGTATGACATTGGTTTTGCATTAGCAGAACCAAGGTCCTGCTTCTGCTAGGGTGACAGACGGCTCCACCCACCAACCCCAGGCCCGCGCTCGTGGGGGACCGAGGTCGTTCTACGATCTCGCCATAGAGTGTTGGAATTCTTCACCAGCACTCGTTTTTTCTACTTCCTACCGTCCCGGGTCTTTTAGGCGAGGTGTTAAAAAGCATCTAATGAGGCTGTCAAGCTGAGGACCACCATGTTCTTTACCAGCTCACGTGTTTCCTTCTTCCTCTCGTCCCGGGTCCTTTAAGCGGGGCGTGAAAACGCATCTGCTGAGATTTTTAAGCTGAGGGCCACCATTGTAACATTGTGGAGTCTGTAATGGTAACCCTCTTTCCTGCGAGTTTTAGTTCAGCTTACCTTCAGACAAGATAAAGTTATATTGAAGTGCCCTATATAAAAAAATAAAAAACAGATTAGGAAATATGCGCGAATTTTTGCAGCCATTTTCAACACGCGCGCAATTACACGAACTACACACCGTGGATAGAGGCTGATCCGTGATACTGCAGACACTTTTGCCATAGTAAGTGCGTCCGTGTCTGCGTCGGCATCCGTAAAACTTTGCACCGTGGAAGCCCGGCATTATATAGCTGACAATATTTATAGGCACGCTATGCCTATACAGATAGGGTTCAAAATTCTTTACTCACTTATCATAATATATCCCGCCTCACCAAAGAACTGTGACACAACTTGGGTTCTGAAGAGCTTGTTTAGTAATGTATACAGAGGTCATTGGCTTCATCAATTAATTAATATTTTTCTAGAATATTCGATTTGCATCAGCAAGTCTATCTAGGACATCCGTTGCTTCCAACGAAGTGCCGATTCAACAGTATTATTTTTGAAGTGAAAACTTCTTTAGCGGCGTTGGGTGGGTAAAAAGTGTTAAAATTTCGTCAGGATTAGTTGACCTTTGAACCGTAACCGACGACTGACGTCATATAACATTACAACAGCTATAGATTGATTATTTTGTTAGGTGCATTAATCACGGAACAGTAAAAACGGTGGAAGTGTGAAGGGGGCGTGGCACGCGTGTCATTCTTATGCGGAGATTTGCAAGCTCTTACAATTTCAACCTTCAGTCGTATCTGTCATCACGTGTATTTGACAGTTTTGCACCGTGTGTTATTTAATACTATTTAATGGAAATATGCCTTACTGAGCCATTTTGCAGTGCACAGATGATAGTAGGAGCATAAATATTCGAAATGGAGTTGTTTTATACCATCAATAAGTCAGGATATAGCAGAATTTAAAACGAATATTATTGAAATGCAAAGAAATAAAATCAAAACAAAATCAACCTTATCACATATCAATAAAGCTTGTTTTTGATTACACATAATAGACATGTCATTCTTATTTATTCTAGAACTTTCTCCGCTACTCATTTAGTGATGTAGTCAAATTTTATCGATATCTAATTTTGTGGAAACATTTATAAACGTTTGTCAAATGACTTTATTGTTTTTTTTTAAATATCACGGAACATTCGGAACTCTCCTCATACCCATTCAAAGGATACGGGCGTGATGTTATGATGTGTAGTGGCATAGACATAGCAATAATATGCGTTTGCAGCAATTACTGCTGATTTCCTGGTATTTATTGAAGAGTTTCGTGGTCTCTCTCTGAAACCCTTTATCGGACCTTTACAAAAATTAAATGGGATTATTTCGGAATAGTCTTCTTTCGAACAAAGAAGGAATTTTGCAAATTCGTCTACACATGACGAAGCTATGCGCGTACAAACATGCAAAAATATAAACTTCCGTATTGAACAACTCCAGCTGGATATTTTCTAGTTTGTGGACGCGGCGCAACACGCATACGCGATCAGCAAATAGATTTTGGCGCTCTACGTTTTTCTCATTTTATGCAAATTAAATTAATTATTTCAAAGTAGTGTATGAAACTGTTTGTAATATGGTCTTAAAATACCCGTCTCATATTGTAAAATACTCGCACTCGTATTTTAAGTATCCTTAGACCACTTTCACATTTTCTGATATTGGGTACCTGACGCCGATAGCGGTCACCATGTGCTGTTTTCACATATATTCGATAAAATCGGTCCGATTCGGCCATTTTCTCGATCGCACAGACTGGATGAAAAAAAAATCCTAGTATCGAGTTCTTTTTATACTTTATTTTATTTCCTTCGATATCGGAGCCGACACTAATATCGGGTATCGGATGCACCGGATAATGTGAAAACGCTTTTATTATGCAACAGTTACATAAAATATCTACTATAAATGGACACTTGTTTTATTTCAATTAAATAGGAACATACGTAGTAACACATCTTCATACCTTTTTAATCGTAAATAAAAACATCTCTCTTTTTTAGTACTCTTAGATTATACTTACTAACAGCGTTTGGAATCCTTTGATATTTTGAAAACAAATTACAAATCTATCGATATTGCCAACTTTTTGTTTCACTGCTCTAGCGTTAATGTGCGAGAGTTAGAGTGAGAGAGATAATACTTCAAAGTAATATCAACCGTATTTATAACTGTTAAGGTTCTAAATAACATTCTTAAAATAAATGGACATCTGTTGGGGAGTAGTTGAACTTTTTCGTAATAGAGTTAGAGTGAGAAGCAAGTTTGATTCAGATACAAAACGTCGTAAATTCCTTTTTTTTATCTATATTAAAGTTATCACTAATGCCAATCAATAAGGTATGTTTTCGTTCTGCAGTGTACATAATTTAGGCTAATTTGGCGTTAAAGATATACGACCAATCAAAACAATTGTTTACTAGTAGTGCAACGTATTATTATCTCGTTGTATGTGTGAGTTTGGCGACATTGGTTCCGCTATTGAATCTGTCCTATCCACGGAACAGAAAAAACGATGGAAGTGTGAAGTAGGCGTGGCACGCGTGTCATTGATATGCGGAGATTTGCAAGCTCTTACGATTTCAACCTTCAGTTGTATCTGTCATCACGTGTATTTGACAGTTTTGGACCGTGTGTTATTTAATACTATTTAATAGAAATATGCCTTACTGGGTAATTTTGTAGTGCACCGATGATAGTAGGAGCATAAATATTCGAAATGGAGGCGTTTTATACCATCGATAAGTCAGGATATAGCAGAATTTATAACTAATCTTATTGAAATGCAAAGAAATAAAATAAAATAAAAAATCAACCTTACCACATATCAATAAAGCTTGTTTTTGATTACACACAATAGACATGTCATACTTATTTATTCTAGAACTTTCTTCGCTATTCATTTAGTGATGTAGTCAAACTTTATCGATATCTACTTTTTTTAGAAATATTTATAAACTTTTGTCAAATGGTTTTATTGTTTTTTTTATATCACGGAACATTCTGAACACTTCTGCATACCCATTCAAAGGATACGGGCGTGATGTTATGATGTGTAGTGGCATAGACATAGAAATAATATGCGTTTGCAGCAATTACTGCTGATTTCCTGGTTTATTTATTTTTATAATTTAGAAAACGGGAATTAACGCGATCATGGTATAGGTACTTATATACCTCAGTCAGCCTGTGACCACGGCCGGTGTAACCTGGTCGAAACATCAGGCAATCAAAGGTATGTAAGTACCTATACCATGATCGCGTTAATTCCCGTTTTCTAAATTATATATCATGGAACGCGAGAGTTTAAAAGTTAGTTTTTTTTTTTATATAGGACACGTCAATTTGACTTTACCTTGTCTGATGGTAAGCTGAAGGCAAAGTCTCAGGAGAGAGGGCCACCATTATACACACGTGCCATGTTAACAATGGTGGCACTCAGCTTGACGGCCTCATCAGATGCTTTTTCACGCCCCGCTTACAGGACCCGGGACTGTAGGAAGAGGGAAACACGTGAGCTGGCAAGGAATTTCAGGTCTTAATTGTGCGACAAAGGAAAGAGTCACCGAACCGCTTGGTTCTTGAAGGAATGTTCTGCACCGTATGCGGGTGACATCTAAGTCCTGCACGTGTCGTCCTGTATAGGAAAGGAGAGGGTGGGACTAATTGGAATAGCTCTTCAGAACATTCTCCATGGTAGAGACGGTAAAATACTGCCAAGGAAGCAACATCTCTACGCAGCTGCAAAGGCTCGAGGGTACAAAAAATAAATGGTATCATTCCGGAATAGTTTTCTTTCGAACAAAGAAGGAATTTTGCAAATTCGTCTACACATGACGAAGCTATGCGCGTACAAACATACAAAAATATAAACTTCCGAATTGAACACCTCCAGCTGGATATTTTCTAGTTTGTGAACGCGGCGCAACATGCATGCGCGATTAGCAAATAGATTTTGGTCGTTTTCTCATTTTATGCAAATTAAATTAATTGTTTCAAAGTAGTGTATGAAACTGCTCGTAAAATGGTCTTAAAACACCCGTCTGATACTGTAAAATACTCGCACTCGTATTTTAAGTATCCTTAAAGCGATTTCACATTTTCTGATATTTGGTGTCTGACACCGATAGCCGTCGCCATGTGCTGTTTCCACATATATTCAATAAAATCGGTCCGATTCGGCCATTTGCTCGATCGCACAGACAGGATGAAAAAAAGAAAAAATATCCTAGCAATTATTTTCAACATCTTTTTCTACTTTATTTTATTTCCTTCGATATCGGAGCCGACACTAATATCGGATATCGGATGCGCCGGATAGTGTGAAAACGTTTTTATTTTGCAACAGTTACATAAAATATCTACTATAAATGGTCACTTGTTTTATTTCAATTAAATAGGTACATACGTAGTTTGAAGTCTTCATACATTTTTAATCGTTAATAAAAAACAGTTCAACAAGCTATAAAATCCCTCTTTTTTAGTACTCTTAGATTATAATTACTAACAGCGTTTGGAATCCTTTGACATTACGAAAACAAATTTCAAATCTATCGATATTGCCAAAATTTTATGTCACCGGTCTAGCGTTAATATTAAGGAGTTAGAGTGAGAGAGATAATACTTCAAAGTAATATCAACCGTATTCCTAACGCTTAAGGTTTTAAATAACATTCTTGAAATAAACGGACATCTGTTGGGGAGTAGTTGAACTTTTTCGGAATAGAGTTAGAGTGAGAAGCAAGTTTGATCCAGATACAAAACGTCGTAAATTCCTTTTTTTATCTATATAAAAGTAATCACTAAAACCATTGAATAAGGTATGTTTTCGTTTTGCAGTGTGCATATTTTAGGCTAGTTTGGTGTTAAAGATATACGACCAATCAAAACAATTGTTTACTAGTAGTGCAACGTATAATTATCTGGTTGTATGTGTGAGTTTGGCGACATTGGTTCCGCTATTGAATCTGTCCTATCACACTTCTAATAGTTTTTTCTGTTCTGTGGCATTAATGAGCTTCGCGGCTTAGCGGGAACCGCTTCGACTGTAAATCCTTATGGTTTCAGATAGTACCGGGTTCGAACCTGGGCTTCTGGCACTTTTTGTGATTATTTTTTCTTTTTGTAATTTATTACATTTTGTCATTATTTTTTCTTTTTGTAATTTTTTACTTTTTGTGATTATTTTTTCTTTTAGTAATTTATTACGTTTTGTGATTATTTTTTCTTTTTGTAATTCATTAATTTCTTCTAACAGAAAATTAGTGATAGGTTCTATGATTGGCGCTATTATTATAGGTATGCTATGGTATGGCATGGTGTGTTCTTTTTATCTTTTTCTCTGTATATAATGAAGAAAGAAAGAAAGAAAGGAAAAAGTTTTCACTTCTGCCGGCACTCCCGGAGTGCAACCCGTCTTTTTTTTTAATTTAATTCGATAACTATTTACGCTTTAATATTGTTTTGAAAAAATGCTATTGGAAAATGTGTGGCATTCGTTACACATAGTCGAGGGCCCTGAATCTGTACGAGAATACTTATGGCGACGCCATCCATCTGTTATTCAATCGTCCGCCGACATACTTCGGAAAGCACTTCTAGCTCCAAGACACGGGGCGCCGACCAACCCTCTGAGGGCGCCACAGGCGTGCCCTATTCTTACCTATACCCACTACTGTATAGCACCATTAAACGTACACATGAAGACTAGAAAGAAAGAGGACAATCTAGTATATGAAAAAGTGTCAATCAAAATGTATTAAATTAGGGTGGCGCCACATTAGCATCAAATCAAATCAATAATCGCGTACTATTTACAGTTTGCGAAATAAAAATACTCTAAATGCACGATATCTTTAAGGATATATTTACTAAAATAATATTTTGTACAAACAACGTAAGTTGTTGAAATTCTCAATAATTAACTACTTTAGTCGACAATGATATTAACAATTGCTACATTGATACCATACCCAGTGCCTCGACCAGCGCCATTGTGGAAGGTTTTTGAACCGTAGTTATGCCGATCCATTGATTTTGACAAGTTAACGTGAATGTTTAACACTGGTTGTTGTTATCTTTGACACAAATATCTATATCTGATTATAGCTTGAAGATTGGAGTTTTCAGTTTACATAAATAATTTGTTACATCCCGTACTAAGCAACGATCCCTTTTTTATGACATACGAGGCAAACGAGCAGGCGGATCGCCTGATGGTAAGCGATCACCGCTGCCCATGGACACCTGAAACATCAGAAGGGTTCTAGGTGCGTTGCCGGCCTTTAAGGTGGGAGTACGCTCTTTTCTTGAAGGTTTGAAGGTCGTATCGGTCCGGAAATACCGCAGGCGACAGTTCATTCCACAGTTTAGCTGTGCGAGGCAGGAAGATTCTGGAGAAACGCTCAATTGAGGACTGCCAACCATCTAAGTGGTGAGGATGAAAATGTTGTCGCGTAGGGCAATGGCGGAAAGATGCGGCAGGGATAAAACCGAACAATTCATCAGATCACTCCCCGTACATCTCTACGCAGCGCCAAGGGGTTAAGCCGATCCGAAATACGGCATTCGACAATTCGTGTCGCTCGTCGTTGGATACGGTTCAGAGGGGCAAGCTGGTACTGAAGTGCCCATAGATGAGAATAGTATTTCAGCCGAGGGCGAACCTGTGCCTTATAAAGCTGAAGGCGGTGGGCTGGTGTGAAATACTGTCTCGATGGACTTCGCTCGAGATGTCGACGCCAAGTATTCCTAGACAAGATCTGGCAGTCAAGGGAGTGCACTCAAAACGTGGTGACACGACAAATTCTAACTTTTTTGCCGTAAACTCGCAAACTTGTGTCTTGGCAGGGTTAAATCGTACTAGGTTAAGTCGACCCCATTCAAATACTTCTTTTAAGTTTCAATTTGACAAAAGATTGTTTCGGCTCTCGATGACGTTTTCCCGAGAGATATATATGCGGCCGGTGTAAGCGGCATCACCCGTACTGTCGTCAGCATAACAATGAATGCCGCTGATTTGCAGCATGTCATTGACATGCAGAAGGAATAGCGTAGATGACAACACACAGCCTTGGGGGATACCAGCATTCACAGACATGGATTCAGAGCATTCACCGTCAACTACGACCTTAATGCTTCTGTCTGTTAGGAACCTACTGACCAATACACAATTTCTCGGGCAGCCCATAGGATGGTAGCTTCGAAAGAAGTGCCTTGTGCCAGACGCGATCGAAGGCCTTCGTCATGTCCAAGCTAACGGCCAATGCTTCACCTTTTGCCTCGATTGCTTGTGCCCAACGATGTGTCAGGTAGACTAGAAGATCACCAGCCGAGCGATTTTAACGGAAACCGTAGTCACTAAGCAACTGGTGGTCCTCTAGGTACTGAAGGAGCTGGCAGTTGATAATGGACTCCATTATCTTCGAGAGCAAAGAGGTTATGGCTATTGGCCTGTAATTGGACGGAATCGAGCGGCCGCCTTTTTTAGAGATCGGGTGCACCAAAGCTGACTTCCAAGAAGACGGGACTACACCAGGAGAGTAAGAGAACCGAATAAGACGCGTTAAGACCGGTGCCAACTCAGGAGCGCATCTTCAGCACAATCGCAGGGATTCCATCGGGCCCAGTCGACTTATGAGTTTCGAGAGAACGAAGTGCTTTATGCACTGAGCTTTGGTTGACCTGGATATCCGGCATACAGCTCTCGCACAATGAGGGATATTTGGGTATTTCCTGTTAATATCACTCCCGACGATGGGATACGAGACACAGATCATCACACGTATATTGTCCACGCACACGAAAGAGCCTGGCCAAGGGTATACGGTTTTAAAACCCACGTGAAGATTGGTACCGATATATAGAATTAGGCGCGCCAGATGCTCGCGCGCAGCCGCTGGATGCATGGACCCTCATACCCACGCCACCACGAGGTACGATGGGTAAAATATCACCGCCATCCAATAGCGCAGCACCTCCGGTCCTAAATCATGCCAGCCTCACAGGGCACCGTACATTTGGCAAGCCGATGCCTAGTCAGGCATCCCCGCCACCCAAGATGTCTTCGGTCTTCGTCAAAATTCTGTCTCCCAAATGGCCCAAGCGGTAATGTATAATGAATTAATGAATGACATTTGTCACCGGTTGTCAACTGCTTGTAGATGGATGTCTTGACATGGTCTTCTAGCCATGACATTATGATAAATATTAGTAGTGATATTTTATTTCACTACAAGAGTTATGTGGTACTAGCGGGCGCCCGCGATTCGTATGCGTGGAGTAGGTTAGACTTTCATGCAAACTTCCAACCCCGGTTTTACCCCTTAGGGGTGGAGTTTCGTAATATCCATCCAGTATATTAGGAACCGACCTGCTAAATTTCAAGTTTTTAGATGTTATAGTTTCTTAAATTGTATGAATAATTAGTGAGTGGTATTTCGCTTTTTAGAAACTAGGTAACAGAGTCTGGCCCAACCGAGTTGGGAAAAGAGGGAGTTATTCTGGTACTAAATAATTTGTTTTTTTTTTTTTTTTTACTCATATTAGTCTATGGAACTCACCAATGAACTGACACACTTCCCTCAGCAAGATCTTCACGTTCATAGCTTCATCGTACTTAGCCGTATCCTTAGGCTGGGAGCTCAGACATATCTCTAACGTGTCTAACACAATCACGAGACTGTCATGGTAGCTCTTCTCCAGCTCTGTCTGCGGACGGTTCAAGCCTATTGATACTGTTGGCTGGTACTGGAAGAGATAGAAACGGTTCTTTTTATACTTATCATTATCATTGTAAAGATGACGATCTTTAGTAGTGTCAAAAATCCACTTTCCTACTATTTGACTTTGTATTAGTGGGTGTACTGGCTAATGAGTGTTCCAGTTTGCAGGTGTGCTGGTCAGCGGGTATACCGGCTAGCGAGTGTACCGGCTTGCAAGTGTACCGGCTAGCAGGTGTACTGGCTAGCAGGTGTACCGGCTAGCAGGTGTACCGGCTAGCAGGTGTACCGGCTACCAGCTGTACCAGTTACCAGATATACCAGTTACAGGTTACCGATGTACCGGCTAGCAGGTGTACCGGCTAGCAGGTGTACCGGCTAGCAGGTGTACCGGCTAGCAGGTGTACCGGCGAGCAGGTGTATCGGCTAGCAAGTGTACCGGTAAGCAAGTGTACCGGTAAGCAGGTGTATCGGCTAGCAGGTGTACCGGCGAGCAAGTGTACCGGCTAGCAGGTGTACCGGCTAACAGGTGTACCAGCGAGCAGGTGTATCGGCTAGCAAGTGTACCCGTGAGCAGGTGTACCGGCTAGCAGGTGTACCGGCTAGCAGGTGTACCGGCTAGCAGGTGTACCGGCTAGCAGGTGTACCGGCTAGCAGGTGTACCGGCTAGCTGGTGTACTGGTTAGCAGGTGTACCGGCTAGCAGGTATACCGGCTAGCAGGTGTACCGGCTAGCAGGTGTACCAGTGAGCAGATGTACCAGTGAGGAGGTGTACCAGTCAGTAGGTGAACCAGCTAGCAGATGTATCGGGTGCTAGGTGTTCTGGCTAGCAGGTTTACGGGCTAGCAGGTGTACTGGCTAGCAGATGTACTGGCAAGCAGGCATACCGGTTAGCAGGTGTGGTTACACGGGATTGGACTGACTGGCCCTGGGATTGATGCTCACATAAAGGATAAGACAAGTATTGTTACCAATTCGTTGACTCTTTGTAGAATCTTCGTCAGGCCAGCAATGACCAAGGAGAACCGATGCCGGCTGATCTGCACCAGACATGCCTTGCATTGTTCTTCATTAATGCGGGAATGTAAATTTTGGGCCCCAGTCTTGTAGGGCAACTGTAGATAAACAATTTACTATTTTATAAGATTTGATCCAAAAATATTTATTTTATTTTTCTTCTGGCTTCTTGCTACGTATTTAGCCACTATCAAGTAATATAATATATTTTAACCCCACACAATGTTATCACAATTCCCATTCAGAATGTCATTTTCTCATGACGATGATGATGAGTGATGATTGCTGCCCAAGTAAAGTTGTGGGCCTTTACTAGAAGCTCTCTTGGGAGATTTGAAACCAACTCCATAACTCACAATTCACTGTAGTATGCCACTTTCCTACACTTGTCTACGTTGTCCAAGATATTTTGTCTAAAAATCCACCATTTTTATACATAAATTCTCGAATTCACAGCAACTATAGAATGTAACATAATACCGCGATGTGTCCCTTTCAAGATAGCGCCAAGAACCCAAATAAATATTCAGGTTAGTAGAATGTACTAGCTCTTCTACCTCACCTTAAACATATGGACTGCAAAGAATCAAGTTTCTGATGCATAGTCATCAGTTAAGTTTTTTATATGGGACAAGTTACAGGAATATGACAGGATAAACAGTTATTTCCTGCATACAGTATTGTTATTAGATAACTGTACGTTTATTAAGAATCTCTGAATTTTCTGAAATCTTTAAACAGTCATCACAATGTGAGTCGATCGATATTTCGGCCGCAAAATGTCTCGTAATAAAAAGAAATACGTATTTGGTCAGACCGCCCACGGACTTAAACTCACGACATCAATTTAAAAAATATCTTTAAAGCTTTAAAGTGAGAGCTTCTCTTTTTTGACTTGTTATATGAAAGAAAATTAGTATATAATAGGCAAAAAACGTTTGTGTTTACATTACACAAAACTCCATATATGGGTGGGTCTTAGAAATTAAATTAAGTATATTTTTTGACACTGACCTGCTCCTCGAAACGAGCAATAAGCGAGCTGGCCCACTCACTAGGCTTCTGCGTCCCCATTTTATTAAAAAATATAGTATTGTTTGTGTAAATAAATTAATAAAAACTAGTTATTTAGTGATCCCATTTCCGCTTTTCGACTTACAAACAAAAACTACTATTGTAGAAAAGTGTTAACACTGTCTGTGGCTATAAATCCTACACTTGTCATTGTTGCTCAACATAATATGAGGATCAGCCAAACCGATGTATTCATCGGTGGCAAATCGGTGGATTCAAGGCTTTGACTTGATCCGTTTTCAACGGTGACAAGCAAGTGGTTTAAATTATAATCGTAATTAAGGAGCTTTAAGTAAATAGTTTGTAGCTTTTTTGCCTGTTAAGGTGTTTATGAATTATTGGATTTATTTATGTACATTAGTAAATTTAGCCTTAGTGGAATTTATACTATGATTAAGTGTAGGCAGAAATTAAAAAGACTAAACGCCCGTATCAAAAAACAAGTTTAAAATGTCCTTCGAATGAGAATGTTAACATTTTTAATATTGTACGTGGTTCTATTAGAGTTAGAGTGCACTGAAATTAAAAAATCATAAATAATAATCTCATATGATTCTTTTTTCAGGATAGAATAATGGTAATATTCTATTTGTTTATACATTTTAGTTTTGAAATTTTTTCACAAAAAATTTTTTTACTAACTTCAACTACTTCAAAATGGCCTCTGTAGCAAATCGCCGCAATTTTGCCAATGTCAAGTAAAATGTATTACAAAATTATTAATGGCCAGATGCTATAAATTTCTACCAATCGTTAAAAATTAAACCAATTTGAAATAGCAACACATAAATGTCAAAATCAAGATCAATAGAAAAGTGTCGTTCCGTTTCATCACAATCTCGCCAAAGAAGTTCTAAAATCCTATACTTACTTACTGACCTTACCATATCTTAATTAAGTCATAGCATTCACAGCCATGAATCTGTATTTATACAGTTTTTCTGTTTTGTGAAATATACCGTTTTTTTATGTTCCGTGGTATTATAGGTTTATCGTCACAGCCAGTCTCACAGCATAGCACAGTTCATATATTTCATAATTTTACATACGGTGTTGATTGCTGATTACATCAATTTATATTACTTACTTACTTAAGTAAATCAATGGTCCAAACCCACTGTTCAAACCGATCATGAATTTCTATCTTATTATTCTCCCACAAGCACAAGAAGGAAGCGTTATTTTCTGAATATCAATTTAAAAAAGTATGTACAGAACTGTCATGTGAACATTGTGAACGTCAAATAACTTTTGACAATTCTTTTATTGTGATTGTCAAAAAAAAATATTGTCGGTCATTTCAATTGTTGAATATAACAGGAAAGTGAATATTTATCGTCAATATTGTTAATTAACTTGTTGCTAAAACCTTCTATTTCAAAATGATGGTGAGTAATGCCCAGCCAAAATAATTAATCGCTTTAATTTGTATATTGTTACTTTTTACCGGGGGGCGTCTCCTATAGATAATTATTATCTTGCAGTATCAGTTAATTTCTGTGGATATCTTGCGCTAATGACTCATATATGTGTTTGTACAACTCTATCACCCTTTACAATAGTAATAATAGCTAGTTTTAACATCGTTTTAACGTTAATTAGTTTAGTGACGTGGATTGTTAATTTTTGTTTGTTTTTATTGTTGATACCCAAAACTCGCTTCTGAATAGTAATCCAAAAACGTCCTTCAGTGTGCAATGGTTCTATAAATAGATACGACTACATTTGGCTGTAATTATTTTGTTAATTTTTGCCTTGTGAAAAACTAGTTAATTTCCCGTTATTAGCTGCAGCCTGTTGTTATCGTGACGATAGTAAGGTATATGGCACATATAATCCCATGTAGTGGTGAGTTTTTACCCGTGCCTATATTCAACATGCAAGGAGACTTGAGAAGTGTATTCGAGCAGGAGTCAGTCATGGTCTCTGCCTACTATAGTCAACTTCAGAGACGTCACTCATATTGTTGATTGTACCATGGTTCCTCAGGGTCTTAGGGTGAAATAATAAAACAATACTTATTATTATTATTATTATTATATATTAATACACTAGCAGCTTAGAGCTGATGCGTGTATATCACTGCACTTGTTTTTAATGTTTTTAAATGATTGTCCAGTCTATTTTTAAAAATGTTTATGTTAGGAGCACTTATTACTGTCTCTGGAAGGGAGTTCCACGATTTTACCACCCGGTTTGGCAAAAAGTTGTACCTAGGGTTGCTGGCACACTGAGGTTTACTAAGTTTCATCGAGTGGCCCCTTAAGTGTCTGTTTGAGTTCCTGGTGTACATGCTATCGATGCTTGTCACATTGTAATGCCCATTGAGTATCTTGTATGTCTCAATGAGGTCTCCCCTCCTCCTTCTCTGCTCCAGTGTGGTCAGGTTCAGTTCCAGGAGGCGTTCTTCATATAACATATTTTTCAGGCCAGTGACCATTTTGGTTGCTCTCCTTTGTACCCCTTCCAACAATAGAATATCCTTTTTAAAATATGGACTCCAGATTTGAAAGGCATATTCCAGCAAAGGTCGTATGTAGGTTTTGTACATGTTGAGAAAAGTTTCTTTGGTTATGATATAGAATGCTTTACGGATCATATATAGCATGGAGTTGGCCCTTTTGGCTATCCCTGTGATGTGCTCATCCCACTTAAGATTATGTGTTATGGTGACTCCAAGGTCTCTTTGGGAGTTTACGGCTAGCAGTGGCACAGATTCAAGTGTGTATTTGTGTTTAGGATTATTGTTACCTATATGCAAAACAGTACACTTGCTCTTATTGAGTGAGATTAGCCATTCCTTTGTCCACTGCACTATCCGATCTAGATCTTGCTGGATAATGTTGTGAGAGACTAGTGGGTTCCCCATAATTTTGGTGTCATCTGCGAATATTGATAAGTTTGAGTGAATGGCAAGTTTTAGGTCCGTTATGTATAACACAAACAGTATCGGTCCCAGCACTGAGCCTTGGGGCACACCACTGTGCACATCATGAGCATTAGAGTGTTTCGCCTACTCTTACTTTGAATTGCCTTTTGGTTAAAAAATCCCTTAGCCATTGAAGAAGTTGTCCACGTATTCCAAGATGTTCCAGTTTGTCAGAAGTTTTTGTGAACATCATTACAAAAATCCATGGTTGGCTTAAAAAAGGTGTCCTTAAACCAGTACCTAGTGCAAAGTAGATAAATCTTTATTGTACCCCAATTATTTACAATATATGATGGACAATAATCTATACTAATACTAGCTGTCGCCCGCGGCTCCGCCCGCGTGGATGTCGGTTATCGCGAATCTGACTATAATTTGAGATTTAAACTATCCTATCTCTCAAGTTGGATCGAACTGCACATGCGAATTTTATTATAATCGGTTAAGTGGTTTAGGAGTCCATTGAGGACAAACATTGTGACACGAGATTTATATATATTAAGATTATTAATTGGAATTCTTTGTCTTTCATGCCCAAACCACTGACCCAATTTTGATGACACTTGGTATAAGGGTAGATTAGACCTTGAGAAAGGACATAGGCTATGTTTGGTTGCAATAACTGACATCTACGTGGGTGGAGCCCATTATAAAAAATATGTACAATGCCTAATAGCTACAAGCAATCTCTCCCAGGCACCTTTTGATTGAATTGATTTGATTTTATTTAGTTGGCAATGGTCAGTCTTTGCACCAGGAACAATCTGGTGGATTCACCTGCTAATAATTACCTTCTGTTTACTTTATCATAGCAACATAAAATACTTAACTTTTTAATTTATTCATATTGAACTAGCAAAGTAAAACATTATCAGAGTTATGATAGATAAAAATTTAGTTATTTGAGAATGACCTTGTTAATTTATATTTCCTTTTAGTGCATAAATTTTCACATTTATTGAAGTAATAAATTAATATTTGCATAAAATCTGTCTGATAAACAAAACCTCGACCTCAACGCTGTTTCAAATTCAATTCTTAAAAAAAGCATGAAAAGAAAAAACAAAGTGTCTAATCGATTTAATTAGGAAAAATATTGAATTGGTCCAAGCGGGACTCGAACATGCGATCTTTCCCTTTTCCTATCGAATCGCGGTTTCGCCTATTTTCGCGATGTTTCCTAGATATTTGAGTTTAGTCTGTTTTTTAATTTCAGATAGTAAAAAGATATTACCTGTGTTGCTAGTTTATTGCAATAAAAAAATAGTCATGTGCCACCAGTATCAAAAGTGGTCTATAAATTAAATTTAGTACAGATTTTTGTAGGTTATTCTATGGTTAGCTTATATGGATAGTGTACGAAACTAAAAAACTTTTTATTTGTAACTTTTTTCTTAATATTATTATAAAGCCAGGCCACTGTCGTAAGTTTCGAGCAAATCACTAAGCTGGTTTTATTATTTCACAATTTGACTTCAATATACTATCTGAATTAAAGAAAACTGACTGTAGTTAGCTTGTGAAATGCATTAACATTTAATTTTCTGTTTTGATATTGTAACTATTATTCTTACTAAAGTTGAGAATAAACTGACTTAATATTTACATTTACCTTAGAGTAACTTGAGCAATGCATTAGTTAAGCTACCATTTTTATGTTTGGTAACACTCACTATAGCTAATAGTGACCTGGAGATATGGGACATGAACTGACCAAAATTGCAAGTTAGTAGCAGTAGTTAGTTCATTTGAAACCCCATGGCCCCAAATATAATCATTCCTATCTGCTTCCAGGACTGTGTAGAAGAAACTAATCACGATCCCTTGTCAGCGCACTCAACAGGCATGGCACAGACCCCGGGCCCTGCTGACCCCAAGTTGGACAAGAAGAAACCTAACGAGAATGTGTCACTCGCTGATAACAGCTTACTGGTATGGTATTATGAAATACACTAATAATAATTATATAATTTTGTGTATAGGGTCTTAATTTTTTTATACGGACATCCCCACCAATGCCCATTACTGTCACCGTCGGCCATCAGGAGTGGTTATTCGAACCAACTAAAATCGCACTCCGTCTTAGGTCTTCAGGTGGCGGCTCACCCAGGGTCATCTTTTTAAGATAACTTCAGGTTAGCGTCCCCACCAAACCCCGGAAATTGGGGGTGAATGTCCCGCCGCTGCGCATAGCGGCCGCATCTGTAGCCCCCTACGCCATAATGGTGATGATGTCAATATTACTAAATTTGATATAAAACAGATATACAATTTAAAAAAAACTAGTCTTCTGGCGTTTTGGCCGTATGTTCTTTCAATCATAACGCCGACTCTCTAACAAGCTTCCTATGCTTTACGGGTTTATAACCTAGAATTTAACTAGTCCTAGAACAACATTTAGAACATTTGATTTCCATCAATTTATTTCCAGGTCGACATATCAGATGCCCTCAGTGAGAAAGAGAAGGTCAAATTTACTGTCCATACCAAGACCACTCTGCCGGAGTTCCAGAAATCAGAGTTCATAGTAGTTCGTCAACATGAAGAGTTTGTGTGGCTGCACGACCGTTACGAGGAGAATGAGGAATATGCAGGCTATATTGTGAGTTGTAATCATAATAATCATTGTAATTATCTATACATCTTCTATATAATAAAAAAAAATTGAAGTGTCTGTTTGTAATATTGTAATAATCGTTTTTTACTACATGCATATGAATATAATACAGTACATACACCAAAATAACATTTTTTAAAATTTTTAACTGTCTGTCTGTTTGTTCCGGCTAATCTCTGAAATGGCTGGACCAATTTTAACAGGAATTTTATTGACAGGTAGCTGATGTTTATAAGGAGTAACTTAAGCTAGTTTTATTTTAGAAAAATTTCATGCTCTATTGAGCATTACATTTTTCTTGACTCAACACTAAGCGATAACCGACATCCACGCGGGCGGAGCCGCGGGCAACAGCTAGTAATAAAATATAATCTAAGCTAATGCAATAGACACGATGACGTAGCGGTACTGAACGCGACTGGTATACAGGGGTGCGTGTTCGATTCCTGCTCAGGGCAAATAATTGTATGCATGAATATGGGTATATTTGCGATTGCCATACAAACATCTATTGCAGTCAGTCGTTACGGGTAGTTGGAACCCTAATAAGTCCAACAACTGTTATAGCTGCAATACTTCGATATCGCCTTTCGGTTGTGGAGGTCAGATGGCAGTCGCTTCAAGGAAAATATCGAAGCTACAACTACTCGCAACGACTACCATAGATTTTTGTATGACAACCAGGACCGACGGCTTAACGTGCTCTCCGAGGCACGACCAGACCAATGCAAATACCCAAACAGCTAGTAACATATACACGATGATTCAAAACCACATTGATTTGAATCATTTGAAGAACAGATGTGACCTTACACAGTTATTTACACCCACAAATACAAAATAATTAAATGGTTTACGACTATTTCCTCTACACGTTGGCGAACACAGAGGCGTACGTGTTGGCCAACACGCCCTCCTGACGCCACGCCACACATCAATAATGGCATAAACGCCCGCGGCACCTGCTACTCTTTCGACGTTCATGGTTATTGGATGACAATTAACAAATGTAGCATACCCGATAAGCGCGATCATGCCGGGAATCACCCGTTCTGTGATTGTCCATCATCGCCGATCGTGTAGAACTAGCATTACATATTCGCGTGTAGAGCGGATATTAGTCTGCCTTAGTGTCCGACGCCTCATAGGTGATTTTACTGGCGTGAAGGTTGTAGGCATGGTACATTTGTTTCAATAAAAGGTGGCGCTGCAATCAGGTTAAATAGTGTTAAGCCTCAACCACACAGTCCCGTTATTATCGACAATACCACGCTTGTTAGGCGTCATTTAGACGGGTCGAATTATTCGCACGTTTCGGTTTGATACTCGTACCCAACTATCAGTAGCGATAATAGTGATTATCGCCCTACAATTATCGTATCAAAATGTTTACACACAGGCAAACACTCAATTCTCGCCTACCATTGTATCATACGAGAGTCACAAGTGACATATCACCTTATGCCTCATGTTATTGGCAATTCTTGCCAGGCGTACACGAGCGAGCGGCAATTGTTTCTGCGAATGTTTAGACGAAACAACTTTTTTTTCTGTGCTTTCGAGAATCGTATCTTGCGGGCGAGAACCTCTCCTCGTCTAAATGAGCATAATTTTGCGATATCTGTTTTAAGTACAATATGTTTAGGATACGGCTACGATGACACACTGCTATGATAATATGCACACAGTTGTTTGAAGGAACCGAAACGCTCTATCGCAATAACGCGAACGGTATTATCGACCGATAATAACGCATCTTATTTGGCCAGCGGTAGTGAATAATATTATAATCTTCTCATTATAACATCTCATAACTGTCTATCTTATCGCTATTACTGTCCAACACCAGATCCCGCCCGCACCCCCACGTCCAGACTTCGACGCGTCCCGAGAGAAACTGCAGCGTCTTGGAGAAGGGGAAGGAGCTCTCACCAGGGAGGAGTTCCTTAAAATGAAGGAGGAACTTGAGGAGTGAGTGTATTTTAGACTAGCATCACCTCACAGTTTTACTCAAATAACTACTGCTGTGCAGTTCTCTAAGCATACAACAGCATCAAGCACAGCGGTGCGACAGCCTTGAAAGATTGTCATTGGTCCCATACATCTTGATCGTCCACCTGAATCTCGTGGGGAGCGGACACACGGAAACAAATTTACTGGCGCGGCTAACGTGGCTCTGGTACACTTGATCATTTTATAATACATTTCACTTGACATTGACAAAATTGTGGCCATTTGCTGCAGATGCCATTTTGAAGAAGTTGAAGTTGAAGTCATTGGTTGATCTTCAGTGCTGTCTCTCAGTCCGACCGTTACCGTCACAGTCTTATCGAGAAGATTTAATGCTGCATATTAGTTTCAGCCTGGCCTAAATTAAATAAGATTATTATTTCATTACTACTTATAGTTACTCTAGTATTTTTCTGCTTGATCTGACTTGATCCTTATGGTAAAAATGTTACCATAAAAAAGGGAACCCTTATAGGATCAAGAAAGGTCGGTCGGTCTGTCTATCAAAACATTTTTCTCAGGAATGCGTAGATAGAGGCATCAAGTTGAAATTCATACGGCATACTCAGGTCTATAACGTTTTGATACTGTGCAAACAATATCTAACCTATAAGTCAACTCAATTAAAATATATTGAGGTTTATAGTTCATGCCTGAATCCAATTGTGTACGGAACCCTCAGTGCGCGAGTCCGACTTGCACTTGACCGGCTTTTTTTAAATTACAATTGCGAATCACCCTACATAGTAATCCAATCTCTTGGATTGCGTTCAGGGGTCAGCAACTAAATAGCTGTGCAGGGGGGATTGTGGTCGCAGCACTAGCGACACCGGTGGGTGTCACGTGGTGCGCAGACGACGATCCGTCAAGCTGAGTGCCACCATTGTTAACATTGTATGTGTATGTGATGGTGACCCTATTTCCTGAGACATTGCCTCCAGCTTACCATCAGGCGAGGTGAAGTCAAATTGACGTGTCTTATATATTAAAAAAATTCAATAAGACATTTATACTTCACCGCAGTATTTTTAACCTCACCTTTTTCGTCTCAAGGTATTAACAAAGGTTTTTAATGACGGTTTTTTTTTTTACTTACAGTGAATATCTAGCCACGTTCAAGAAGACTGTAGCCATGCACGAGGTATTCCTACAACGTTTAGCGGCGCACCCTGTATTCAGGAACGATTCTCATTTACGTGTCTTTTTGGAGTATGAGCAGGACTTGTGTGCGAAGCCTAGAGGGAAAATGGACCTTATCGGCGGACTGGTGAGTTGGAATTTGTTTGACAGTAACTATTGGTACTTAATCTCTGTAGGTATTCTCCATAGGAGGTAGGACACGACGGTATTCCTGTCCAATTGAGCAGTCCGTCTGGGGAAGTACCTCCGCCCTACAGAATACCGCTGTCATAATGCCCTCGTGTTGTGTTCCCGGCGGTGAGTAGGGTAGCCAGAGGTCACTGGAGAGGTTTTGTGCTGTCAGTGGGAAGACCAAAGCCTATTCCTGCCTTGTCTTGTACACTGACGGCACAGAAACTCTCTGTGTTTACAGGGTCGGCAGCACGAGTGTGAAACCTCTGGTGTTGCACACGTCTATAGGCCACGGTAACCACTTTCCATCAGGTGGGCCATGTGCTTGTCTACCACCTCAGTGGTATACGAAAAATATCCCAAATGTAATTAAACTGTATTCTCAAATCCGATTAAACTCTGTTCTCAAATCCAATCAAACTCTATTCTCAAATCCAATCAAACTCTATTCTCAAATCCAATCAAACTCTATTCTCAAATCCGATAAAACTCTATTCTCAAATCCGATCAAACTTTATTCCCAAATCCGATCAAACTCTATTCTCAAATATGATCATACTATCCCCAGATGCGATCGATGACCACAACCACAGACGAGATATATCTGGGTGCTACTGTGCGAGACGTAAACGATTTCTTCGAGCAGGAGACCACCTTCCTACAGGAGTACTACTCGCATCTAAAGGAGGCAGTCGCCAAGGTCGACAGAATGACTTCCAAGCATAAAGGTTTGTACACATCCTACAGTTCTCGATTTGGATAGGAATCAGAAAATATCGGTAGACGGCTCCACAATCGCCCCAAGATGGTTGTATAAGAGAATAAACGATTTCTTCGAGCAAGCGACCACCTTCCTACAGGAGTACTACTCGCATCTGAAGAAGGCAATTGACAGGATGACTTCCAAGCATAAAGGTTTGTGTAAACGCCTACAGCTTTTTTATTGTAGTAAAAACCTTATTAAAGTGCATTGGGTACTTGTTTCAACTAACGAAAAAACAAAACACGGAGGAGGTTCTCAAGTCGACGCGTATATTTTGTTTATGTAAGACCACGCATAACTTTTTACAGAGTAGTCCGATGTTGATAATTCTTTTTTATTAGAAAGAGTATACCCCGAAGCTGGTCCCATATAAATTTGAAAATGAAAATCCAACCCTAAGGGTAGGAAAACGGGGGATGATTGATTATTCACTCAGATTGCAAGCTATAACCACGCATGACTTTTTACAGAGTAGTCTGATTTTAATAGCTCTTTTTTTATTGGAAAGAGTATACCTCAAAGTTAGCCCCCATATTTCAGCGGTTCAACCAGCTTTTGCCCGTGGCTCCACCCGCATGGATGTCGGTTATCGCGACCAAACATAGCCTAAGTCCTTCCTCAAGGTCTAATTTACCCCTATACCAAATTTTATCAAAATCTGTTCAATGGTTCAGGCGTGAAAGACGGAAAAACAGACACACATACACACTTTCACATTTATAATATTAGTATGGATTACCAGAGCTAATAAAGTCTCAATTTCTAATACTTCTACAGAGGTAGCCGATGCCCACATCAAGCTGTCATCAGGGATCACCCAGCTAGCTTCAAGGGAACAACCATCGACTGAAAGGTTCCTCACCAGAGCTGCAGAGACTTTTGACAAGTGTCGGGTAAGATTGTTAAGTTTTTTTAACCAATTACTTGCACTACCTGAGCTCGATCCCCGCTCAGTGCAAATATTTAATATGCATGGATTAGTCTGGTCATTTTAAGTTGTTGCTCCCGGTTGCCATACAAATATCTATGGCAGTCGTTATATGGGGGAAATGGTTGAATTGAACCCACACAGGACTGTACACCTAGCATGAAAACTATCATTATCGTATCGTAAACGTATTGAGAGAATGGAGTATTACGATTGGCCAGCTTCACATGCACGCAGGTTCACATTAGGCAGGCGGCCAATCGCATTGCTCAATTCTCTCAATACGTTTACGATAGTTTTTCGTGCTAGGGGTACTAATTGCTCGTCCGGTCAACGGCGTCTTACTGGCGTATAGTTATAGCAGTAGTATCATTAATATTTTTTTCTCTAACATGCAATGAAATTTTGAGGTTATGTTCCTCGTAATAGGCTGCGAAGTATGACGTTTCAGGCGCGGCTAGGACCAGAGGTCGTTAATGGAATTTCATACAAACCTTGCAGGCCTAGGCCGGCAAAGTCCTCTTTTTTAATTTCGATTCCAAATAAATTTGTGTCAAAAGCATCTACACTCTGCCACTATGCGTATTAAAAAAAAAACAATAAACGACTTGGTATGTACCTAGAGCAGTTTTATTTACATAAAAAATCCACATTAACATAACAAATAACACATTATTATCATTTTTTTTCTTAACTATACATATAAACATTGAAATATTAATATTTAATTTAGTTCCAACAAATTGACATTTATAACAATGACAAGTGTCACTGTCAATTCTAAAGGTTCGTTCAGAAACGTGCCTTTATACTTTTTTTAAGTAACATGATAATAAACATAAATGTAGGTAAATGGTTTCTGTTAAAATCAAGCTAAAATATACGAAATAGTAATATACACGTGAGTTTTAGTTTTTATCTTGTTTACTTTTAATTTCTTCAAAAATAATTCTTGTTGTTTATTTCATTGCCTGTTAGAGAAAAGCACTATACATACCTCGGCGGGAAATATGGATTTGCCTGCCTCGGACCTATCCGTCTATATGTCTTAACAATATACAACGACAATATACCATATGACATACAAGACTTGACATCTAGGCACGTTTGGCTCTGGTGTGACCTAAGCTTGCTTGTCTGTGATAAGAGAATTACATATATATACTCACGCCTTTATCCTTAAGAGGTTGGCAGTAAAAACAGCAATCTAGAAAGATGGTTTCCTGTAACACTATAAATTTTGTAGAAAATCGAAGGCCGTATGGCTTCGGATCAAGACCTGAAGCTGGCAGACACACTTCGCTACTATATGAGGGACGCTCACGCTGCCAAAGCCGTGTTAGTGAGGAGACTGAGGTTAGTACAGCATTATATCATCATTTTTTTTTCTTTTTTTTTTTAAGAATATTAGCAACCGATATTACTAATATTCCCTCTAACCCCTCCAGCTAAGCTAAATTGCTTGTGCTAGGAGTGGGTTCACGTTGGTAGTGCAATTACTTTCGCGTATGTTTCCCATCTTTGGGGTGAGGCTATGGACAAGCACGGCGAGTCACTGGCAATTGGTCTTGACATCGCCAAAGCTTTCGATAGAGTCTGGCACAAATAGCTTCTTTCCAAGCTACGAGCCTTCGGTCTGCCCCCTAGACTATGCAACTGGGTTGCTAGCTTCTTGCAGGATCGCCGTATTCGCGTCCTTTGTGATGGACGCGCCTCGAAGTTCTTGCAGGTAAATGCTGGTGTGCCGCAGGGGTCCGTCCTGTCCCCTACTCTCTTTCTTCTGCATATCAATGACATGCTGTCTACCGGCAGCATTCATTGCTATGCAGATGATAGCACTTTGCACGGGAGTTATCATGGACGTCCTGCGGATAAGCAGTCGGATATCGCAGATAAAAGGCAGCTTCTTGTCACTGAGCTTGACCGGATCCTGAACAACATTTCCCAATGGGGCTCTGAGAACCTGGTCGAGTTCAATGCCAAGAAGACACAGGCATGTGCGTTCACAGCAAAGGTATCTTCTTTCCTTCCCCTTCCCACTCTTCAGAGCACTCCACTGCCACTGCAGGACAACCTGACTATCCTCGGTATGGATGTTCGCTGCAAACTTAAAAACAAAAACTACATCGAGAGTATCATCAAAACAGCCTCGCGTAAACTCGGAGTCTTGAACAGAGTGAGACGGTTTTTCACGCCGGAGCAGCGGTGTCTTCTATACAAGACCCAAATTCGGTCCTGCGTGGAATACTGCTCGCATCTCTGGGATGGCTCCGCAAAGTATTTATTAGATGCCCTCGACAGGTTGCAGCGACGTGCGGTCCGCATTATTGGGAATCTCGAGGTCACAAGCACCCTTGAGCCTTTGCAGATGCGTAGAGATGTTGCATCCTTGGCAGTATTTTACCGTCTCTACCATGGTGAATGTTCTGATGAGCTCTTCCAACTGGTCCCGCCCTCTCCTTTCCTACATAGGACAACACGAGCAGGGCTTAGATGTCACCCGTATACGGTGCAGAATATTCCCTCAAGAACCAAGCGGTTTGGTGACTCCTTTCTTTGTCGCACCATTAAGACCTGGAACTCCTTGCCAGCTCACGTGTTTCCTTCTTCCTACAGTCCCGGGTCCTTTAAGCGGGGCGTGAAAAAGCATCTGATGAGGCCGTCAAGCTGAGTGCCACCATTGTTAACATGGTACGTGTTTGTAATGGTGACCCTCTTTTATGAGACTTTGCCTTCAGCTTACCATCAGGCGAGGTGAAGTCAAATTGACGTGTCCTATAAAAAAAAAAAATGGCCAGGATTCGAATCCTCTGATTGTCTTAGACTTTGCACTCCGGAACAATGACTGGACTTCAGGCTTGCAGGCTTCTTCCAAAGCTTGAGCGTGCGTGGGATGAAGTTCCATAAATACCGTATTGTGCGTATTGTTACCGGTATCAACATGTGAGGATAAATTCCTGCCTGTAGCGAGCGGTGGTTTTTATTATTTTACCAGCGGGAAATCCCCACGGATACATGGACGGATACCGGATGGCTCCGGAGGTTATGTCGGACTCGAACCGACTAAACCGCACGCCGTCTGTGGGTCATTGTGCTAGGCCGAAGGTGAGGTTGTCTCGCAACATATTCCTCGCACCCCGGCTGACCCAGGGCCATTCTTCTCGGTCTGGCCCTCGGGAGGGAGGACCACGCAGTCCCCGACTCGCCCCTGGTAGCCGGTAGGAGGGGGGGGGGGGGGGTAGCGAGCGGTGGTACCTACATGACGAATATTTCTTCTACAGGTGTCTAGCTGCGTATGAGGCCGCTAACAGAAATCTCGAGAAGGCCAGAGCTAAAAATAAGGATGTTCATGCTGTAAGTTTTTTAATTATTTTTTTTTCTTTTTTTTATCGTCGCTTCTAACACGATTGCTTAAAAATATAATCAAATTGTTAACAAGTCTTGTATCTACTTATAAGGGCGCATTTCTACAGTCGCGAAGATAACGTTTGTGGCCATTGGTCGGGGGCCCAATTCAATAACACCGGTTCAATTCAATTAGAAAGAATAACTGCATAAAGTTAGTACTCAATATGATTATATGATTTATCAAATCAAACCCTACTTTAAAATCACTAATAGCTTGAATGCGTTTTCAACAAAATTCGATTTTGAAAGCACATCAGACTGACGGTTTGATATCTTTATAGAGTTGTTAAAACCGTTTGTGTTTTTACAATATTAAGGCGGTTGGCACACTTCGCCGCATTACGTAGCGTAGCGCGGGAGTGCGTGTTTTTATGATTGAATAAATGGCGACTGAATATATCTTCAGTGTTTTACACTACGCGTGCTTTCAATACTAAGAGAGTTACTTACAAGCGACGTTAGACTACCGCACTACACTAAGTGATGCATGGCAGTGTGCCAATCGCCTAAAACTGTAATTTCGGTTTTGACTGCTTTAGTCACTCATTTTAGAATGGTGAATCTCTGAATTTTGATTTATCTGAGGACAGGCTGAATACACAATCTATCAAATCTATCAGTGCAGGGCTTAGATGTCACCCGCATACGCTGCAGAATATTCCTTCAAGAACCAAGCGGTTCGGTGAATCTTCTCTTTGTCGCACCATTAAGATCTGGAACTCCTTACCAGCTCACGTTTTTCCTTCTTCCTACAGTCCCGGGTCCTTTAAGCCGTGCGTAAAAAAGCATCCGATGAGGCCGTCATGCTGAGTGCCACCATTGTTAACATGGTACGCTTTCCTGAGACTTTGCCTTCAGATAACCATGAGGCGAGGTGAAGTAAAATTGACGTGTCCTATTTAAAAAAAACTCAGATAAATCAAGATGCAGGAGTAAGTGTCGTTTTAGAATACGAGCCTTAGTTTTACTGATAAAATTCAGCGACATCCGGCATTTGTTTGTTCTATAGATCTGTATCGAAAAAAGTGAACATCAAGACGGGATTTGAACCCGGGATCACTCTTTACTGTTACTTTTTCCGATCTAAATATGTAATAAAAGTTTTTGCATTAAAATTTTTTAATTGATTTTTAAACATGCTAATTATTCAAATCGATTAAGATAGGAAAAATTTAATCGATTCAGGCGGGCGCCATCTACTGACACTCGTACGAACTATCGGAACTTATCGCCCCAAGTCGTATATATAAAAAAAATTGGATTGCTTCAGGCCTGGTTCGGTGGCTTAGTGGTCAGCATTTCCCTGTAAGATAAAGATCGCGGGTTCTAATCCCGCCTGAACTTTTTCCTATCTTAATCTATTCATGTGTTCATAACTTTTTTTATCTAATTTACACTTCAATATTTTCTCTACACCTGTGTGTACACCGCGTCAGTTCGTTTGTCACTACAATGTTTGTTTATTGTCCTGTGCTCTCAGCCACTGGAGGTGCAAGAGGTAAACACGCTTACATTATGTTCTTGAATTGTTCTTGTTTTGCACTAAATCGCCCAATCTCGTAAAAGTGAGATAACTCAAAAAAAATATTTAGTTAATTGTACAGAATTATAAAAAAATATGTATGTACAGTCAACTCCGAAAGTAGCTTAGCAAATTCTATTTCATTGATCACTGTGGCTGCTACCTCTCATAATTTAATGAAATTAAACATTAAAAATATTTACTTAGTGCTATAGGGACTACAAAACTACATGAAACATGAAAAATGAATACATATTTTACAACTTTATAAAAGATTTGTAAATATGTTAGTGTTAATCAACTTACGAGGACTGTACGTTATTTTCTATCTTATTTCGGGCTGGTGCTCCGTCTAACGAATGGCCTAAGCATAAGCCAGCCAGGCTATTTAATGTTGCAAAAAACGTTATGGCTGAATATCATTCAGGCCGTTAATTGAACAGCGCCGTTTAGTTACCGGCCTAGGCAGTTAATTGAACGGTTGACTAACCAAGTTGGCGGCGGCATATACATAATAAATCAATTTTGACGTGAACTTTGAAGGTATTGTGTTACAGGCTGAGCAAGCCCAAGCGGACGCCTGTGCGAAGTTCGAGCAGTTGTCGGCGCGCGCCCGCGAGGAGCTGATAGACTTCCGCACCAGGAGAGTGGCCGCCTTCCGGAAGAGGTACCTGTTATTTATGTTAGTTGGCCGCTTGACGGTAATAGAAGAAAGAAAGAAAGAAAGAAATTTATTTAGCAACTCACAAACTTAAAATTAAACTAGTGAATTAATGTAACTTAAAACTAAACATTTGCGTGAGTGCCAAATAGGTCGCCATCTCACCATAAAGCTGCACAACTAAAAGTTGCGCAGCGCTGGTTTTCAGATGGCACCTTAGCAACACCACATACAATACACTCGCCCCCTATTACGTGGGATCGATACTCATAGTTGGCTAACTGTGGGTGTTACTGTTAATACACCTCTGCTTACCCCTTCGGGGATTTACAGGTCTGAGATTATGTATGTGTATGCTTGTGGCTTCACCCGCGTGGCCAAGCCTTTCTCGAATTTTACGCATAGCAACAGTCATTTTTATTTATACTGCTAGAGCTCACTGGAGAGTTTTGTTACTGTCAGTGGGAAGACCAAAGGCTATTCCTGCTTTGTCTTCTGCACTGACGGCACAGACATACTCTGTGTTTACAGGGTCGGCAGCACGAGTGTGACTCCCCTGGTGTTGCACGCGTTCATAGGCAACGGTAACCACTTTCCATCTGGTGGACCGTGTGCTTGTCTGCCACCTCAAATTTTATTCTCGTTTTGGCACCTTATATTTAGGCATATTTTCGATATAAAAGTCATGTTGGTTTTTTCTTCTAGCCTAATCGACCTAGCAGAGTTGGAAATCAAACACGCCCGAGCACAACAGGAGTTGCTCAGAAAGTCGCTACAGGTGCTCAAGGAATGCCAATAAAATGTATCTGTATGTAACATAATTACATACTAAATTATTCTAAGATATGTATAAATACTGTCTGAAGATAACGCGATATCACTCATGAAATAAAACCGCTGTTAACTTATTCTATCGTGATTTACTTGGTATTATTTATAATTACCCCGACGGTGTACACAGCGGTGAGTAGGGTAGCCAGAGCTCACTGGAGAGTCTTTGTGCTGTCAATGGGAATACTAAAGGCTTATCTTGCTTTGTCTTCTGCACTGGCGGTACAAAGATCAGTCTAATTTTTCTCTGTACCAAATTTCAGCAAAATCGGTTCAGTGGTATAGGCGTGAAAGTGTAACAGACAGACAGACAGACAGAGTTACTTTCGCATTTATAATATTAATATGAATTATTTAGATTTTGCTCGACGTTGTCACTACTTTTCAGCAGCATGATCGCGAATTATTGGTGTTACTATTTACGCAGAATGAGTTGGACAAAGCAGGACGAGCCTTTGGTCCTCCCACTGACAGCACAAAGTCTCTCCAGTGAGCTCTGGCTACCCTAATCACCGCCGGGTACACCGTCGCTCTAAATCCGTCAAGAAGTGTTTTTATTTCAATAATTAATGAAGTTCTATGTGAAAGTGATATGTAATGGAATTTTGATTCCGTTCTCGCTAGCCATGGGAATGTATTCCCGGGATGAAAAGTAGCCTACATGTTATTCCACACTGTAATCTTTTCCTGTAACAAATTTCATCCAGATCCGTTCAGCCTGTAGAGCGTGATTGAATGAAACATTCACATTTATACTATTAGCAAAAAGAACAAAGTATAGTAGTATACATTATATATATATATAAATAGTCAGAGCTGTTTGTCCATACGACAATAAGTATGCAGGCTATGGAAATTTGCCTTCAGCCTAAGAAAATGGCTCCGGGTGCCGGTGATAGGTACACCTACTAAGTGGACCGAAGAACGTTGTGCACGAAATGTGGATTTAAATACACTTCTGCGTACGCCTCATGGGATATGCAGTCATGAGTGTGATGACTTTGCTATTTTAATCTATGTTTAATGTAAAATTATTTGAAAATGTAAAAAAATATACAAGTGGCTCATATTTTTAAGAACTTAAATAAGTTAGTAATAGTATCAATGTTATGTAAAATACTTGACGTTTGATTTGGCACATCGAGAAGAATCGTGAGACTTCGGCTAAGATCGGCTTGCGTCGGTTTTGTATAGCGTTCTCTTTGTCGCACACCTGACTGACAGTTTGATACCTTTATAGAGTAGATAAATCCGTTTATGTTTCTAAAAATATTATAATTATAGCTTCGTGTATAAATATGAAGAGGAGGTTAAAGCTGACTGGAAGCATTGTATGCAAGTGGGATAAACTCTAAGATATCGAACTCTACCGTCGCCACAAGACGAGTGTATTGGAGAATTTGGAATACCTGGTAATCAAATCAAATCAATTTCATTTATTCACTTGAATGTAGGTATATAGAATGGTCTTATAATTGTGGCATCCCGTGTACATTCTACCGTTACATTATGGTGTGTAATAATTTATTTGAACGAATGCCGTCACGCTCGACCATAGAGCACTAGAGTCTTGTATTACGCCAGAGTGAATTTCATTCACTCTAATCACACAATAATTATTAACGCGCCGTCACATATTATTCATTTATCATTGAACTAATTAATATAATATTATGTAGGTAGATCAAGTTAGTCGAAGTTTTCCGAGTAGCTCAGTTAGTCAGAGCATTCGCCCTGTAAGGTATTATTATTAACCCCGTCGTGGGTGTTCACTTTTCCGATCTAAAACCATATGGTCTAAGATCCGATCTAACAACGACCTTCACTCATCCGTTTACCGAATGAGAAAATGTAAGTATTTATTTTTTTGACCACATTTTTCAGGCAACCCTTTTGGTATGCGTTCAGCAACACTTTTAATTGCTAAAAATATTTTTATTCGGTAACCAGCCCCACTAGACAAGTGGCAATTCGCTTGCCAGCGTTTGATGGAATAGAATGACGAATGTATTGGATTTGACGTCTATGACAGTCGTTAACGCATGTCATAAACGTCAAATCCCACTTCGATGGGTGAAGGTTAACGTTAAGCCGGATCCTATAGTAATAGGAAAAGTTAGCTTCATAATTTCAATTGATGATAATGGTTTTAACTACTCTATAAAGATGTCAAGCTTCAGCATGCACTGTGCTACAGAGAAACGCTCTAATAACGTAACAAGCCGATCTTAGCCTAACGCTCACTCTTCTTCAAGACGATTGCACTCAAAAGTCGGGTACACACTGTAATATATATTTCTGAATATTTCGAATTTTTCAATCTCTATTTCATGTAATGACAATGTATTTAATTCTCGTGTTTGTATTCGATATATATCGATAAAAAATTCACATCACTACGCTCCCTAAATTTTAGCCAGTCTTTCTGAAAAATCTGTTGTAATTACTTAATATTGTTTGGAGTTTACGCAGATATCACACTGAAATAAATTATGGGAAATATATTTAGTCAGAAAATTCTATATTTTGCCATCAAATATTGATATACCCCGGGACACGTAGCTTGGGCCTAATTCGCCAGACAAACGAAGCTATGGCACGCGCCTATTATTTAATAGTAATCTATACTTGGAGATTATTATTTATTGATTATTATTATTATTATTTATTTATACTTTGAGAATTTAAGCTCACCGCCTATCCTCAAAAGACACACAAAAACGCATATTTTAAGCACATTTTATAATGTGCCTCATCAGATGTCAATACTCAAAATGGTCGCTACAAATTCGTGCATTATCACAAGTAACAATTACGCATGTTGCGGCGCACGGTGTCATTATTGTGGTCAATAGTCGGTATATTTAGCGTCAGATTGACCATATTTGACGGTAGATGTGACCATTTTAAGCACCATTTCTTCCTACAGTTCCGGGTCCTTTAAGTGGAGAGTGAAAATGCATCTGATTAGGCCGTCAAGCTGAGTGCCACCATTGTTAACATGGTACGTGACCCTCTTTCCTGAGACTGCCTTCAGCTTACCATCAGGCGTGGTGTAGTCAAATTGACGTGTCCTATATAAAAAAATAAACCAATTTAAAGTCCGACTAGTCTAACTACAGAACTCCTATGTCAGGAGGTCAGGTGGCAGTCGCTTCGCGTAAAAGATCGATGTTCAGCCGCATCACAGTAAGACTGGAAAGCCAAACTCGATAGATTTCAAGTCTCATAGACGAAATATATAAACTTTACTGACATAAAATATATTTCCCCAAAAAGAACAGGATATCTTCTAAATTAGATTTAAACTGACTGTCGGTCGTTAGTCATTATTGTTTTTTTTTTCGTAATATATTTTATTAAACCAATTTCGTGTATGGTGGTGCAGATTTATAATTTTTTTTAAATTAATAAGTCTTTTTTTACGAGCAACGTGGACCAAACTATTTTTTGTTGATATTTTTCTCATAATTCGTAGATTATTCATAAAACAAAAGAAGTATACTGTAGCTTTGATTACAGCTAGAATTCCGTCGCCGAGCTTCCGTTTCAGAATGGAGTTCCGTCGCGGATCTGCCGCAGGTCATTTATATGCAACCAGCCCAACCGGGTACTGTATAGTATTCATAATGTCATTTTCATTTGAGTCCTTTTCTCTTTGAAAGGTCTGTGTCGCTTGCGTCGTCTTATCTATTAACTGTCGATAGACAATGCTGTAATTTATTTTTAATTTTAAGTACACACAGACAATTCTGATCTAAGTTCTACGCTCGGCTTTGACAAGGTATAATCAACTGTGTATACTTATATGAGTTATTAAATTTTGTTATTTTTGGCTATGCAGTGATCTGTTAGCAGTGTTTTAAATTCAAGATAAAAATATGCAAGAAAGGAATATGCAAGAAAAGAATATGCAAGAATAAATAAATATTTTTGGTGCCAATGACTTCTGAATAGGCACAAAACGATAATAGAAGAGGGAATACTTCAGAAGCTTAGTGGTTCAGGAGTCTGCCTTATAATCGGTATAGAGTTCGAATCCTGGCCATTACATGACCGACATGAATTCATTCCTAGCAAAAGCAATTTAGCTTAGTTGGAGGGGTTAGAGGGAATATTAGTAATAACGGTTGCTAATATTCTTTAAAAAAAAAATATGCAAGAGTGCAAGAAACTCTTGCATCCCTAATTTAGTCACACTTCTTGTTATATTTGTCATGTTATGTTTATCTTGTATGAAGACACTTACCAAAGTCTGTGTACGTATTCTAAGCGAAACACGTTATTTTTAAATGTTTATATTTTTAAGAAATTATATGATTATATCCTTATTTTGGTGTTTTGTTTTTTTCCAATTACATTTTCACTAGCTTTTGTCTGTGGCTCCGCCCGCGTGGATGTCGGTTATCGCGACCAAACATAGCCTATGCCCTTTTTCAAGGTCTAATCTACCGCTATACCAAATTTCATCAAACTCGGTTCAATGGTTTAGGCGTCAAAGCGTAACATACAGACAGACAGACAGAGTTACTTTCGCATTTATAATATTAGTATGGATTTAACAACTTACGGTATATCATCAGCCCCTCTAGACAAATGGCAATTCGTTGGTCGGCGTTTTTTTTTTTTTTTCCCCACAACATTTCACACAACGCTATCTAGACCCATGGTAAGCATAGCTTAACTAGCTTGTGTTATGGAATCTAGAATGCGGATAAACATACCTACTTAGATACTTTTTTTTTGTAAATACATACATATTATACATAGAAACACCCAGACCAATGCAAATATAAATATTCATGCATACAAATATTTGCACTGAGCGGGGAGCGGGGATTGATGGAATAGAATGGCGAATGTATGGGATTTGACACATTTGACATGAGTTAACGACTGTCAGAAACGTCAAATCCCATATATTCGTCATTCTATTCCATCAAACGTCGACCAACGAATTGCTACTTGTCAAGAGGGGCAGTGTTAATTGAAGTAATTTAATAGTTTTTGCATTTGCATCCCAAGCTTGCAGTTTCCCAGGGTTCGCTCTCCTATGGAAGTCGGACAGCGGATCCAAAGATAGATTTGGTTTTTGCGAGAGCAACTGCCGTCTAATGAAGCCCATTATTCTTTGGACTGCACACTAGCTTACCATTAGGCGGCGTGGACTCAATTGACGACCTAACTATAAAAAAGCTTACTTCAATGTCCTTTATTATTTAGGACACGTTAATTTGACTTCACGTCGCCTGGTGGTAAGCTGAAGGCAAAGTCTCAGGAAAGAGGGTCACCATTACAAACACGTACGTATCGTGTTGACAATAGTGGCACACTGCTTACGGCCTCATCAGATGCTTTTTCCCGCCCCGCTTAAAGGACCCGGGACTGTGGGAAGAAGGAAACACGTGAGCTGGCTAATTCCAGGTCTTAATGGTGCGGCAGCTCATAAAAATCAACCAATACTGGCTCATAGTGGAAGTCTGCTTGGTTTCAAATATCTTGCTAAGGTCTCATGCAAATTAATATCGAATTATAAAAGCGAGCCAAAGATTTTAACAGTGTATTTCTATCATTCACTTCTGTGTTCACATCACGAGTATATTTCTATAGCGTAGTCCAGTCGGTAACTGCGTTGGCTTTTCATGCGAAGGGTCACGGATTTGAAGCCGATACCGCCGTCCGTGATGTTCACTGAAGCATCGCTGTTTTGGTGGTCGTAACAACTTATTGACTGAAATAAAGAAACAAATAGGTTATTGGGATATTATGACTGACTATAGTCAAATTAGTTACTTTTTTACTAAACGTCAAAGTGGTAACGTCAAATCGATTTAAAAAAGGAAAACTTTGAAACGGTCTCGGCGTGGCTTACAGGAGCAATTCTTTGACCAATAAATTACAAGACTAAGGTGCCCCTTTTTTTTTCACCTGCGGGAAATCCCCACGGATACCCCCGCCTCCGAAGCCGGAGGGGGAGGTTATGTCGGACTCGAGGTGAGGTGAGGTTGAGACTAAGGTGCCCCAACCAATCCAAATTTCTCCTCTTATATCTCTGAGGCGACAGTGGAGCGCGTCTTCCGATATTCTTACGAACCATTGTGACTGCAATATTATTCGATTTTAAGTAGTTATTGCTATGTATAATTATCTGTGTTTGCATGCCAACATTATGGCGAAATGTGCTTGGACTAGATATAGTTACTATATTTTATGTTACCATCTCTCATTGTATCACATTACACGCAAACGAATAAATGAACCAATAGATATACCTAGGTATAATAATAAGATGAAAATTTGTATTGGTTCGGGCAAGGTCTGGTAGCTTAGTGGTCAATGTATTGCCCCTGTAAGGCAAAGATCGCTGGTTCAAACCCCGCCTAGACTGATTCAAACTTTTATTATATTTTATTTAGATTTTTATGAAATAATTTATTGTAACGTCATAATATTTAACAGTCAAATCAATTACCTACTATTATAGGTTTGGAGGACGACTAAAAAATAAATGAAAACAATAAAATAAGAACCTACGCAACTTTTACCGCTCTTTTGACACTATTAAATTAATAAATAATTTATTAGGTTACAGGAAAACACTCAATTCTTTAAGCAAACAGTGTCGGGCACATGCGACAGCCTTGACACATTGTAATAGGTCGATCTCCTGTGACGTCACCCATCGCCCCCATCGCTGTCGCATCGCTGTCTCAACGCTGTATGCCTAAAGAATTGTACAGCTGATTATTCGAAATAAAGGAGGGTTATTGTGATTGACTGTTTTAGGGTGTTTCGGGAGGGGTCCCAGTCCCACTGTAACGAACTAAACGCCTGATTAAATTTGTAAGACATAAACTTAGAAAAAAATGATACTTTTTCTTCAGGCACTTTTCTGATGTAGAATCCGTGAATAATTTTATCTATGCTTTTATATCGTAACTAGATAATATCCGCAGCTTTGGCATGGAATTCCGTTCCCGTTCATTAAGACCAATGTCTTCACAATTATTCCATATTTTCTCACCGTTTAAACCTCCGGCCCGCGTGGGTGTCTATATGGCGACGAAACAGCATATTATGTCTTATGTCCCAATTTTTAAAGTAAGTCTTCCCCAGCTCAAGACCGGTTAAGGCGCGCGTGAAAGCAATACAAACAGACAGAGTTACTTCTGCATTTATACCTACACTAGCGACCCGTCCCGGCTTCGCACAGGGGCAATTGATGTTGTTATACAAATAAACCTTCCTCTTCAATCACTCTATGTGTTAAAAAACCGCATTTAAATCCGTTGCGTAGTTTTAAAAATTTAAGCACGCAAAGGGATTTTTTTTTTTTTTTTTTTTTTACGTGCGGGAAATCCCCACGGATACCCCCCCCTTCGGAGCCGAAGGGGGAGGTTATGTCGGACTCGAACCGACTAAACCGCACGCCGTCTGTGGGTCGATGTGCTAGGCCGAAGGTGAGGTTGTCTTGTGACATATCCCTCGCACCCCGGCTGACCCAGGGCCATTCCTCTCGGTCTGGCCCTCCTCAGGAGGGGGGACCACGCGGTCCCCAACTCGCCCCCGGTATGGGGGGGGCGCGCATCGTCCTACGATGCGCGCCGCCGCCGTTGCCTGCTTCTGCTAGAGTGACGAGCGGCTCCACCCGTCACCCTCAGGCCCGCGCTCATGGGGGGCGGAGGTCGGTTTGCGCCCTCCGACGCCCGAGCCGCCTTCGAACGCGGCCAGCGATGTCCGCGAGTCTTTCTCGCTCGCTGCGCCGCGCCCGCTCTGCTGTCTCCTACACGAGCATGACCTGCTCGCAGAAGGAGGCGCTGGCCGCCCACGCATCCGCGCAGCGGACCATCGCCGCGAGCAGGGTGGAGAGCGTAAGCACTCTCACCCCCAGGGCCGTCACAAGCTCCCGCCTCGGCGCTTCAAACGCCGGACACTCGGTGAGCGTGTGCAGCCCCGAGTCCACGCTCGCGTCGCAGTGATGGCACTCGGGCGTTGGCTCTATGCCCATCAGATGCAGGTACCGCCCGAAGTTACCGTGTCCGGTAATGACCTGCGTCTGACGGTACGAGAGGCCACCGTGTGGCCTCTCTAGCCACTCCCCCATGATGGGTCTTACCGCCGCAATCACGGCGTGCCCTGCGCGTGGTTGCTCAAGTCGTAGCTCCCACTCGGTCACCATGGCCCTGTGGAGCCGGGACTTCTCGGCCCGAATTTCTTCGGGCTCGGGATCGAGTCCCCGCCCCCGCGCCTCCTTTCGGAACCGATAGAGTGCCGAAAGGGTCCTCGCTTCCAGGATCCACGGTGGCGATCCGGCTAGGAGACTCGCCGCTTCAAAGGATATCGTGCGGTACCCCCTGATGGTCCTGGAGGCCGTCGTCCTCTGCGCCGCGTGGAGCAGAGACAGACAGACAGACAGACAGACAGAGAAAAAGACTGTTTTATACTATGTAGAGATAGGATTAGGTATAAATATAAGAAATACACGTAACACGTACCGATATTGGAACAGTCCCATTGTAGCTAAATAGCTTCACACGCTTAGCTAGAGGTATCGCTTCGTATCTCACGTTAGCAGCATATAACAGTCTTGCATTTTTCGTCTTCTCACCGAAGAAGTAAGTAGAACACAACACGGAAGTCAGAAGAGTAATTGATAAAGACACACAGAGTATGAACTGGGCGAATTTCATATTGTTTTTTTATTGCACTAAAAGTTTTTTTATTTTATTAATGTAGTTTACACACTGTTATCACTGTCAACTTGAATAATTTGATCACTAAGTAAAGTTTTATAAACAAAAGTCTTATATTTTGTCAAGGTCAACCTATGAACAGATAAGAAATGTGGAGCTTGATATAAAGTTAACAAGTATACTTACTACTGATTATTTATATTAAAAAATGTATAGGCATATATAAAATACGTTAGTTATTTAGGTACTATGTTAGGAACGTGATTTCTATAAGGAAATTATAAAGTAGGTACCTATACCTACTTAAATGTTACAAAATAGGAAATCACGTCCTCTGCCATAACAAGAATTATGCAAGCCGGCAAGATTCATAGGACGTGACCAGAGGAGCAGCCCCACTCTACAAATAGCGTAAGACGGTAGTTTGTACATAAAAAATCTTACGCCGGCCGTGAAAGCCTGAAGACTAATACCTATAGGTATAATATCTTAGTTTGTAAGACATTGCTATATCAATCGGCGGCCCCTGATTCAGCTAATTTAATGACATAACAACACCACTGTCATACCGCTGACATTCCATAAAATGTCATTAAATTTTAGACTTTATTTCTATACTCTTAAAGTCCAAAATGAAAATAGAAAGAGTTCATAACATTTTTCATTAACTCTACAAGATTGTCATTTAATTTAAGACTTTATCAGTATAATGGTAAAGTCTAAAGTAAAATGGTAGTGGTTATAGTGTCTGTGTTACCGCAGTGGCTTTACCATGAGAAAAATAATAGCAGAGTCAGGGCGCAGAATCGGTGAATAAACATTACGTTACTGTTGTATCCTGAGGCGAAGGGTGAAAATTTTCAAAGGGGAAGCCGGTGGAAACGTTGGTGTATAAATGTTAACATCTCTACCACGCATTCCCTTTGCAAAGCAAGCCGACAAGAATCGGGTTAGATTAGGTTTGTTACCTCTCGCCACTGATAGTAGGTATCTTAATTCTTAATTACTTTACCTCCTCCGCATTAGTTGCTTTATATTTTTTAACACGTTTAACACTTCAATCAATGTTTCGTAGTAATCCTCATTAAAACTATTATTAATAAATTCAATAACGCTAATAAGTCCTCTCTCCCAAAATTTACTATTGAAACTCAGAATATAAGTTCATTATTCAATTAGTAAAACCTTCAGACACATTTAAGGCCACTTTCAACTTTCAAGAACCAAACACGAATAGACCGTACATTTTTTATGTGTTTAAGTAGGGATATTATTAACATAACAAATTTCATTAATAAAAGCGACCCAGCTAATCAACGTTATCACGTTTTATTTGATAAATTCGGTACTCTTTAACCACTAACCGTCGATAGCTTAGTGGTTAAGATGCCAACCTCAGGTTCGAGAGTACCCGGGGTTCGAATTCTTTGCCATTACCCCATTTTTAAGCCGATTTTCACTGGGAAAATCCAGCCCAAATACAGCGTGATAACCCAGTGTAATTGAACGGTCCTTCTACTGTTGAAATCCAGCTCAAATTGTTTGTCACAGAGCACAAAATATCACCGTCTATAAAACAGGCCAGCGTCCGACCAATAATAATCACACACTAAGCTCAGACCGACAGCGAAAAACTGAAGGACAATTGATTTTTTCAAGTAGTTATTACTTACCTAACAATATGTATACCTCGGGACACATATCCTAGGTCGCGAGACAAACAATACTGGTGCGCGTGGAATGTTTTGTATTAATCTTCTACTATATAAAAATAAGTCTGGTTTTCCTTCCTGACGCTATAACTCCAGAACGCACGAACCGATTTCCACGGTTTTGCATTCGTTGGAAAGGTCTCGGGCTCCGTGAGGTTTATAGCAATGAAAATTCAGGAAATATTTCAGCAGCCGACATCCACGCGGGCGGAGCCGCGGACAAAAGCCAGTCTATTATGTACTTGGTGAATCTAAGCTCGTCCACCGCCGTGGAATCCTTAAAATACACAAAAAAAACGCGTACTGCGCGTAATCTGTGGTATAGCACACATTTTAGGCACTGAAGAAATTATATTACCTTTATGTTTTTATGTCTAGGTAGGTCTGAGACCTAACACCTTTTAAATGATATAAGACCTTTACTGGGATGACTACTAGTGAGTACCGCGCCGTGGTTTCCTTGATTGAGACAAATGTGTTCAGAATGACGCAATTATTGGCTCGGACTTAAAGTAAATAATTATGTAATAAAATGAATATGATGCGACACGGGCGGTGCTAGCGCAGCACAAAAGCTACGCTAGCGATATGTACGGGTTTGCCCGTACAGTCTAAGATACATATCGCTAGGTAATAGTTTAGGTCTCTTTCCCATCGTAGTGAGGTACTGATAGACTTGAGCATTGACTTGTAAGAGAACATCAAGCTATCACCGTTTGCGGCGGTAAGACCCATCATGGGGGAGTGGCTAGAGAGGCCACACGGTGGCCTCTCGTACCGTCAGACGCGGGTCATTACCGGACACGGTAACTTCGGGCGGTACCTGTATCTGATGGGCATAGAGTCAACGCCCGAGTGCCATCACTGCGACGCGAGCGTGGACTCGGGGCTGCACACGCTCACCGAGTGTCCGGCGTTTGAAGCGCCGAGGCGGGAGCTTGTGACGGCCCTTGGGGTGAGAGTGCTCACGCTCTCCACCCTGCTCGCGGCGATGGCCATGACAGCAAAGTGGGCGCGGCGCAGCGAGCGAGAAAGACTCGCGGACATCGCTGGCCGCGTTCGAAGGCGGCTCGGGCGTCGGAGGGCGCAAACGGACCTCCGCCCCCCATGAGCGCGGGCCTGAGGGTGACGGGTGGAGCCGCTCGTCACCCTAGCAGAAGCAGGCCACGGCGGCGGCGCGCATCGTAGGACGATGCGCGCCCGCCCCCCCCAATACCGGGGGCGAGTCGGGGACCGCGTGGTCCCTCTTCCCGAGGAGGGCCAGACCGAGAGGAATGGCCCTGGGTCAACCGGGGTGCGAGGGATATGTCAAAAGACAACCTCACCTCCGGCCTAACACATCGACCCACAGACAGCGTGCGGTTTAGTCGGTTCGAGTCCGACATAACCTCCCCTTCGGCTCCGAAGGGGGGGTATCCGTGGGGATTTCCCGCACGTAAAAAAAAAGACGTGTGGCACTCGGGGACTGCCGGTAAAGCTATTGCATAGCATTTTGTATCAACTTATGCAATTAAGATAATATGCCCTTTGACGTGCATTCGTTTTTTTTTCTTTTTAGCTCTTTACGCTTTACTTCTCTATAAAACGAAAATATCTAGGTATAGATAATAGGTATAAATAATTAGGTATAAATAGTGTAATGACACACCAAAACAAAATTATTCATTTAAAAAAAATAACGATATTAAGAAGTGATTATCGACAAATTTTACAAGTACAGCTATTCACTACATAAATACCTATACACCTATATACTTTCTCATAAACAGCTGCTTATGTATTCGTCTGATTTCGGAGCAGCTCGTCTCGATTCGTGCGAGCTTCGTAGAGTCGTACAATACGGCTAGTTGCACGCACACGAACACCGTGGCGAAGACTGCCGAAAAGAAACGAGCGTGAGGTTTTTTCGTTACGGAATTTCTGGATTTGGTCCCCGCGCTCAAGGCCCTCGATAGAAGCTATGCAATAGCTTAAAAATAAAGCTATCACCGTTTTTAAATTTGTTGAACTAAACTACGATCCGAGCCAAGCGCAGAGCCAAACAAACAGCTTCTGTGGCGTGGCGGTAGTGAACGCGGCTGCTGCGCTGGAGGCGCGGGATCGATCCCCGCTCAGTGCAAATATTTGTATGCATGAATATGTATACTTTCATTGGTCTGGGTGTTTCTATGTATATTATGAATGTGTTTACAAAAACAAAAAAATATCTAAGTATGTTTATCCGCATTCCACATTCCATAACACAAGCTAGTTAAGCTATGCTTACCATGGGTCTAGTAAGCGTTGTGTGAAATGTTGTAGAATATTTATTTATTTATTATCGCTACGAAAATTTTCATGACCGTTCTAGCGAACGATCGAAATTTAAAAATGTTGTGTGTATCCTTTCGCGAGAATGCTCGCCAGAACGCTCGATGCTCGGTAAAACGCTCTCGTGTATTCTTTATTGTACCATTTGCAAGAATGCACATTGAAGTGAATTCTCAAGTCACCTAGGTAAGTACAATATCTTTCCATATTATGCTACAATCCTTGCATACCTACATCTTTCGCTCATAACTATGCGCCGGTTGCGAGTTCTTTTGACCCTGGCCTTTCTTTTAAACGTCTTCGATCTGATTGACATACTTACTCATAGATTGGCCTTCAATATAAACCAATTAAATATCTAGCTTTATAGGTCTGCTTTATCTACTGACGTTATAATGTACACGTGACTGAATATTTTAGAATTAATTAATAAATTTATTTTAGAATTAATGATGTTTGCATCTCAAAACTGCTACAACTTTAATAGAGATTGTCATTGGTCGGACTGGGTGGCGTCAGGGCAGCACCGCGCTGTGACAGCCTTGATAGAGATTGTCATTGGTCGGGCTGGGTGACGTCACTGCAGCACAGCGCTGCGACACCCTTCATAGAGATTGTCATTGGTCGAACTGGGTGACGTCACTGCAGCACAGCGCTGCGACAACCTTGATAGAGATTGTCATTGGTCGGGCTGGGTGACGTCACTGCAGCACAGCGCTGCGACACCCTTCATAGAGATTGTCATTGGTCGGGCTGGGTGACGTCACTGCAGCACAGCGCTGCGACACCCTTCATAGAGATTGTCATTGGTCGGGCTGAGTGACGTCACTGCAGCACAGCGCTGCGACAACCTTCATAGAGATTGTCATTGGTCGGACTGGGTGACGTCACTGCAGCACAGCGCTGCGACACCCTTTATAGAGATTGTCATTGGTCGGGCTGGGTGACGTCACTGCAGCACAGCGCTGCGACACCCTTCATAGAGATTGTCATTGGTCGGGCTGGGTGACGTCACTGCAGCACAGCGCTGCGACACCCTTCATAGAGATTGTCATTGGTCGGGCTGGGTGACGTCACTGCAGCAGAGCGCTGCGACACCCTTCATAGAGATTGTCATTGGTCGGGCTGGGTGACGTCACTGCAGCACAGCGCTGCGACACCCTTCATAGAGATTGACATTGGTCGGACTGGGTGACGTCACTGCAGCACAGCGCTGCGACACCCTTCATAGAGATTGTCATTGGTCGGGCTGGGTGACGTCACTGCAGCACAGCGCTGCGACACCCTTCATAGAGATTGTCATTGGTCGGGCTGGGTGACGTCACTGCAGCACAGCGCTGCGACACCCTTCATAGAGATTGTCATTGGTCGGGCTGGGTGACGTCACTGCAGCACAGCGCTGCGACACCCTTCATAGAGATTGTCATTGGTCGGGCTGGGTGACGTCACTGCAGCACAGCGCTGCGACACCCTTCATAGAGATTGTCATTGGTCGGGCTGGGTGACGTCACTGCAGCACAGCGCTGCAACACCCTTCATAGAGATTGTCATTGGTCGGGCTGAGTGACATCACTGGAGCACAGCGGTGCAACGGCCTTCATACAGATTGTCATTGGTCGGGCTGAGTGACATCACTGGAGCACAGCGGTGCAACGGCCTTCATAGAAATTGTAATTGCTCGGGCTGAGTGACATCACTGGAGCACAGCGCTGCGACAACCTTCATAGAGATTGTCATTGGTCGGACTGGGTGACGTCACTGCAGCACAGCGCTGCGACACCCTTTATAGAGATTGTCATTGGTCGGGCTGGGTGACGTCACTGCAGCACAGCGCTGCGACACCCTTCATAGAGATTGTCATTGGTCGGGCTGGGTGACGTCACTGCAGCACAGCGCTGCGACACCCTTCATAGAGATTGTCATTGGTCGGGCTGGCTGACGTCACTGCAGCAGAGCGCTGCGACACCCTTCATAGAGATTGTCATTGGTCGGGCTGGGTGACGTCACTGCAGCACAGCGCTGCGACACCCTTCATAGAGATTGACATTGGTCGGACTGGGTGACGTCACTGCAGCACAGCGCTGCGACACCCTTCATAGAGATTGTCATTGGTCGGGCTGGGTGACGTCACTGCAGCACAGCGCTGCGACACCCTTCATAGAGATTGTCATTGGTCGGGCTGGGTGACGTCACTGCAGCACAGCGCTGCGACACCCTTCATAGAGATTGTCATTGGTCGGGCTGGGTGACGTCACTGCAGCACAGCGCTGCAACACCCTTCATAGAGATTGTCATTGGTCGGGTTGAGTGACATCACTGGAGCACAGCGGTGCAACGGCCTTCATAGAAATTGTAATTGCTCGGGCTGAGTGACATCACTGGAGCACAGCGGTGCAACGGCCTTAATAGAGATTTTCATTCGTCAGGTTAGCTAAACTCACTGGAGATCGACCAATGACAATGTATAAGGGCTGTGCTCGACGCTGCACGCTTAGCTGCAGGCTCAACGCGAATTCAGCAGTCATCTTTCAAGATGTTCTTATAGAATGTGCCTGCAGCTCTCCACTGTGCCATCTGCTATCCAGACGGACACGTGAAGAGCTTCCTAGTGGGTACAATGGGTTCTTGGAGGGTTCTCGGCGTTAAGCGTTTGACTTGCTCTCTTTTCTCAAACGCCATTGGCATGAACCGGCACTCGTACGAACTTCCGAGCCGCCATTAATTTTGGTTCGACGTATTGGCGAGCAATTTCATTCTCATATTAGGGAATATGCATATGATTCAAATACCACGTAATATTTGCAATATAAAAACCAAACATGCATATTTTCTATTCCTGATTGTTTCATAATATAATTTAACACCGTTATCTTAACAATAAAATTAACAAACAATTTTAATAGGTTTACTTACAGAGGATGTTTACAGTTATTACGATTACAGAGATAAAAGGATAATTCTGGAATTGTACTGGCAGGAAACGACCGTTAGGGTTAATGAAGAAAGGGCAATAGCTAGAATCTAGAGATGCGCCGAGTAGCACTTTTACCGAGTAACGAGTACCGAGTATTACTCGGTTCAATTTTTTTCCGAGTAACTCTGTTTAATCAAATTCCCATTTCGGGCGCGTAAACAAGTACAAACAGGTTCGCGCGGTACGAGGTTATGCAATTCTCCGATTTCACGTGGTGGTGTTGGACGAAAGGCTTCTACGACAGCAATGTTAAACCATGTTAAAATAAAACACACAGAAGAGTTTAAAGGTTTGGAAAATGAAACTTTGCGAGAAATATCTCAAAATCGTCGAATCAAACTAAAAGCCCGATTGCTTAAGAATTAGATCGCTATTCAAAAAAATTTTTGGCAAAGGATAAGAGTCCTTACTAGTGGTGGGCAGGGCACCAAACTAGATATCCAGAGCTGGCACGTTTAGCACGAGTGTTGTTGTAGCTGGTAACTTCTACGAAGAAAAAAGGAATAGGCAGAGAGCCCTGTGTTCCTACATCATTACTTATCTTTATTAAATTTTAAATATTTATTATTTTTGTTAACATTCTCCTCATTTTGTCTCATTTCTACTCATTCAATATCATAATTGAGATTGTCAAAGATTTCCTTAATTATTAATAAATACTTTCTGAATATTTTTCATTTTATTTATTAAACTTTATGCATAAGTAGGTACATAGGCGGACTTAATGCCGTATAAACCCAGTTGTTTTAATTATATCTACCTAAATATATTGCTTCACCTAAACCGAGTATACTCGGCATTAAAACCGAGTTATTCGGCCGAGTACGAGTAGCAAAAAATCCGCCGAGTGCGCCGAGTACCGAGTACCAACCGAGTACTCGGCCCATCTCTACTAGAATCCAACGGCGGGGGACAGGGGTGTCCTCTATCACCACTTAAATGCAATATTTTTATGGAGAATGCAATTCAAGGAATAATAAATACAAGGAAATCATAATAGTTCTAGTGTTTAGGTAAAATTCAATGGACATAATTTTAAATTTATTCGATTTGCAGATGATATTGCTGCACTTGCAAAAAGCAAAAACGAAGACCAAGACCTGGTCATCACCATGAGCAACTACTGTTTTTCAGAAGTGCCAACTGGCAATACCTAAACGTAGATAAAATAAAACTATGATGACAACAAGACCTAATGCACTAAATGGCAACACCTTAGAGCAAGTGAATAGTTTTAGGTATCTCGGCAGTACCTACCTATTATAAATAGGGGTTCGAGATGCACGCCGGATATATTGAGGAGAATTGCCATAGCTAAGCAAGCGTTTAGTAATAAAAAATCTCTATTCAAAGTAAAGAACATATCGTTAATAATAAGAAAAAGATTTATAACGTCGTGTGTCTGGAGCGTGGACTGTGACACAGAGGGACAGAGAACGGATGGTGGCGTTCGAAATGTGATGCTGGAGGAGGATGGAGGGAATAAGCTGGACAGACAGGATAACAAATGAAGGTGTGCTAAAGAGGGTGCAAGAAAGGTCTTCCTTCATTCTTCATCCTAGCGTTGATCCCAGTCGCATCCGAAGCTATCAATTTAGAGTCTGGGGTCCGCTTTTACCAGTCCGACAGCGGATTTGGCTAAAGCTCGACATTTTCTGTGAAGCGACTGCCATCTGACCTCCACAACCCAAAGGCGATATCGATGCATTGCAGTAAGACCAGTTGTTGGACTTTTGAGGAATCCAACTACCCTTAACGATTGCCATAGATGTTTGTTGGGCAACTGGCACCGACGGCTTAACGTGCTCTCCGAGGCACGACCAGTCCCATGAAATTACCCATATTCATGCGTACAAATATTTGCACTGAGCGGGGATCGAAGTCGCGCCACCTGCGCAGCGTCCGCGTTCACTACCGCCACGCCAAGAAAGAAGGTCTATTTTGGAAATAATCCAAAACCGGAGAGGAAGAATGATTGGTCACATGATGTGACACGATTTATATTTAAGAAAAAAACATCATAGAAGGAAAGACATATAGTAAGAGAGGAAGATGTATGCCAAGAAGAACGTTTATGAAACAGATAATGGAAAGGATATAGCGCTTATACTGTTGATTGATGGCACTTGGTGGAACTTGCTACACATCTTCAATGAAAACACTTGTACTATTCCACATTACATATTTTTTAAATTCCTGACCGGTTTCTCCTTACGGCATTATCAAAGGTCGATACATGATTTTTGGGTATCGGACAACTGATACCCAAAAAAATGTGGAATAGTACAAGTGTTTTCATTGAAGAAAAGATATAGGTCGCGTCGTATTAGGTCAAGAGATTGGGGGAGGAACAGAGGAGTGGCGATTGTTCTACCGACAAGAGGCTATTAAATTAAGAGAGAATGATAATTCTATCAGTGTATTGACATTGACCCTCTCTATCACTCGATTAAGTACTCGTAGAATTTAATATTCTGTTTGTTTTCTTTTACGCGCACCGAGTACCTATATGTATCTATGTCAAATGGCCTTTCCCTTCACACCTGTGTGCCTTGATTCTGCTAAAAGTGCTAAAGCAAAATCTCTGTCATACCACGGACACTGAGAACTTCTGGATTATGAACTTCTGTATATCGTACTTCGTTATTTCGTCCATTCGGGATTTTGTTATTCGAGATTTTGAATTTCGGTATTTTGATAGCCCTTAGAACACGAATATGTAAACCTAAATCATGAGAACTCGACACCTGCACAAAACACTTAGAAATATTGTCTTGTTATCAATTATCACAGAACGAATTAACTATTACGAAAACGGTTAAAGTTCTTAGATGTGTTGACAAGAGGTGTACTGGCAACACCCAAAGCTGTACTGAATGAGTTGAAAAGGTCACTTGCACTCCTGCACTCAGGGTTGTCAACTGGCAGTATTAGAATATTAGTTAGGTTTCAAATCTACTGAATAGTCATGTTTATGACGTAGTAGCTGTTGACCCCGGCTCCACCCGCGTGGATGTCGGTTATCGCGACCAAACATATCATACGTCCTTTCTCATGGTTCAATCGGTTTTGTTTTTTAGTAGTCGTCCGCAATTATAACATTAATATGGAGGTTCCCGGCAGAGTAGAATTTGGGCCACCCCTTCTCTTCCCATGTGGTGTCGTACAAGGCGACTAAGGGATAGGGCTGATTATCTTTAACATCAGACAGATATGCAGCCCAGACTCAGTTTAGATGCATGGCTCGAGTCAACAATAGTGCCCGAAATACGGCAATAGGCTCACCCCCTATTACGTGGGACCGAATACAGATTGGTGAAATTTGGGTGTTAATTCACCTCTGCCTAACCCTCCGGGGATAAAGGCGTGATTATATGTATATGGAGTATGGAAGTATGTATTCAAACGACCACGTCGATTATTTATTCGACCGCTGACTGCTGCTGGAGCAAGTAATGCTCGAGGAGACAGTGGGACGGACCCGGGAAAGACTAAGTCTCTCCAGGCCGAACGACTGATGGCCCGTGGCGCAGAGGAGGTCGCTCAACAATGTAGGAGATGGAGCCGCCTATCACCCTAGCAGAAGCAGTGCTCTTCTTTCCGGGGACAAGCTGGGGACACCTTAGGGAGCTGAAACGGGACATAGTCCTAGATCTGTCAGGGTGTGGGGATATGTTTTAGGTAAGCTTACACACCGGCATTTGAAGAGTTAAGACGTCATGTGGTTTTATTCAGCTGGAGTCCGAAACGAGTTGGTGGTAGGTATTCGAGTATGCCACTGAAATACCTCTGTGCAGTCTGTGCCCCGGAGAGCTCGTTAAGTCGTCAGTCCCGGTTATCATACGCTATATGATATGACGTCTAAATGACAATACACTATTTTGCAGGTAGGCATTTGAGTCGACTATAATATTTGCCGTGAAGCGACTGCCATCTGACTTGTACAACCCAATGGCGATTTCGAAATCCTTTAATTAAACCCAGTTGTCGGAGATTTTAGGGTTCGAAGCTAACTGTTACCCGTAACGAACACCACAGGTGTATATATTATGTACCAAGTAATAAATTGGGCATTATGATCAAAATGAGAGTTTAAATAAGCAGACTTAAGTTTATGACGAATTTGAGGACTCACCTAAGGTGTCTACGGTTCATGTATAGACGGCTATAAAACAATAGCCACGTAGACTAATCCGAACGCTCCCGCCTCAGCCTTTTAACCTATATCTACCAATATCGAGGCGCGCAGTGTCCACTTCTCATATTTATCATAATGCCCGGACATTAAAATAATGCCTTTGTTGTAGCTTCGAACCCTAACAAATCGGACGACTGGGTTTAACTACAGAACTTCGAAATCGCCAGGGGATGCTTCACGGGAAGTAGCATAGTTTGGTCATTTCGTGGTTAGATTGAAGGTCGACTCAAATGCCTACAGCAAAAAGTGTATTTTTATTTAGACGTCATACTTCAATTATGTATAAGGGCCAGCCCTACTGATATGAGTTACTGGGGTTCAAGAATCATATTAACACACTCCCCTCTATTTGTAATGAGTACGTATGAAGTACGAGTCATCGGTGAATTGGACACACAACCCAGTATGACACATGATCATAGTTCAAGATAAAAAACAGACTCATAGCTCCATATATATACCTTCATCATTATAATCCTATTAGGTAGGTAGTAGGTAGGTAATTTTATAGTTTTTGCCACTTAGAAGAAATAAATATATTCCACAACATTTCACACAACTCTTGTCTTGTGATCCATGGAGCTTGTGTTGAATGCGGATAAACATACTTAGATACTTTTTTTATGTAAATACATACATACATACTATACATAGAAACACCCAGACCAATGCAAAATCACATATTCATGCATACAAATATTTACACTGAGCGGGGATCGAACCCGCGCCTCCTGAGTAGCGGCCGCGTTCTCTACCGCCACAGAGGCTGTTAAAGGTGGTAGACAAGCACACGGCCAACTTGATGGAAAGTTGTAACCGTGGCTGACGGACGTGTGCGACAGTAAGAACAGTTTCTGTGTAGTCATTGCACCGTCGTGCGGAACAGAATAACGCAACACGAAATTTCTGTAGAGCGGTGGCACTTCCCCAGTCGGACTGCACAATTAGGATGGAAATACGGTAGGATATGACGGCATATCGTAACTCCGTCTCATCTGGTTTCGTCCCACTGTCAGAGAATCTTCCACCCGGATATGATCTTACCTGGATCAGGAGAAAGTCCCTAAATAGATTTTTTTGAAGTGAAAACTTCTTTAGGAACGTTGGATGGGTGTAAAATGTTAAGGAAGCGTCAGGATTAGTTGACCTTTGAACCGTAACCGACGACTGACGTCATACAAGATTAGGTACAGACTATCTATTTTTCAAGTTACGATGGATAGCGTCGTAGCTTAAACGGTAAGCACTTCGACTGTAAGTCCTTATAGTTTCAGATAGTATCGGGTTCAAACCACCTGGCCTTCAGGGATTTTTTGTAATTGTTTTTTCTATTGTAATTTATTACTTATTGTGATTATCTTTTCTTTTTGTAATTTATTAAATTCTTCTGACAGAAAATTAGCAGAAAATTAGTGATAGGTTCTATGATTGGCGCTATATTATAGGTATGGTATGGTATGTTCTTTTTATCTTTTTCTATGTATATAACGAAGAAAGAAATAAAAAAAATGTTTTCACTTCAGCCGGCACTCCCAGAGTGCAACCCGTCTTTTTTTTCTTATAATTTTGAATTAACTTTTCTACTTTGGTGGAAGACCAAAGGCTCCTGCTTTGTCTTCTAATACACTGACGACACAGAAACTCTCTGTTCTAACAGGGTCGGCAGCACAAGTACTGTTGCACACGTCCATAGGCCACGGTAACCACTTTCCATCAGGTGGTTACCGTGGCCTATGGACTTGTGCATCACCAGGGGCGTCACAGAGAGTTTCTGTGCCGTCAGTGTAGAAGATAAAGCAGGAATACCTTCGGTCTTCCCACTGACAGCACAAAAACTGTCCAGTGAGCAGTGTGACAGCACAGCTGCGACAGCCTTTATAGACATTTCCATTGGTTGATTTTCAGTGACGTCACCCATTCCGACGGTGTATGCTTAGGTGTATGCACCAGCGACCTCACCTTCGGCCTTACACTACGACCACAGACGGCGTGCATTTTAGTCGGTTCGAATTCGACATAACGTCTCCCCCTCCAGCTCCGGTAGTGGGAGGGAGAGATGATATCGGATAAAAAAAAAGAGAATTGCACAGCAAGATGGACTGGACCTGGATTGACCAGGAGAGTTGAGGTGCCGTCGATTCGACAGAAGAAGAAGACGCACACTCTTAGCTCTATCATATGGATATGTCGCCACCAACTAGCTTGATCAGCCGTTAACTGCCTTGGCGGATAACTAAACGGCGTCATTCAATTAACGACCTGAATGATGTTCAGCCGTAACCTTTATTACAACATTTTAGAAGAAGATCATTTAATAACCTGGCTGGCTAATGCTTAGGCCATTTGTAAGATGGGGCACTATTACAAAATAAGTTAGAAAATTACATTACATATATACATATATTTACACCTGTAAAGCCCCGAGGGGTTAGGCAGAAGTGTATTCACATAAATTAGTGATAGGTTTATTGTGATAGCTGCGCATTCCGACTTGGTTAGATTAGATTAGAAGGCTATTGCGGAGCGATTTTTTTTTATAACCATGCAGAAAAAAGTCATTTTCATAGCTTTTTTTTTTATAAATAGGACACGTCAATTTGACGTTACCTCGCCTGATGGTAAGCTGAAGGTAAAGTCTCAAGAAAGAGGGCCACCATTATATACACGTGCCATGTTAACAATGGTGGCACTCAGCTTGACGGCCTCATCAGATGCTTTTTCTAGCCCCGCTTAAAGGACCCGGGACTGTAGGAAGAGGGAAACACGTGAGCTGGCAAGGAATTCTTAATGGTGCGACAAAGGAAAGAGTCACCGAACCGCTTGGTTCTTGAAGGAATGTTCTGCACCGTATAGAGGTGACATCTAAGTCCTGCACGTGTCGTCCTGTATAGGAAGGGAGAGGGTGGGACTAATTGGGATAGCTCTTCAGAACATTCACCATGGTAGAGACGGTAAAATGCTGCCAATAGCTGTTTAATTAAATGGCTAGGCAAGTAATTAAACGTCATCGATCCAAGCAATTTGCCTAGCTGTTTAATCAAATGGCTGAACATCATCAGGCCGCTAATTGAACGGCGCCTTTTAGTAAAGAGCCTAGGCAGATGATTGTACGGCTGATGAAGCTAGTTGGCTGCGACAGGTAGATACTACACTTAGAGCAACACGGAGGTCCGCCGAGGGCCCGCGTTGCTCTAAGGTACTACATAATCATTTTCCTAGCGAGTTTTAAGTTACATCTAAAGTTTGTACTTTATGAGGCCCAGCCCCTCTAGACAAGTGGCAATTCGCTAGCAGGCGTTTGATGGAATAGAATGACGAATGTATGAGATTTGACGTATGTGACAGTCGTTAACGCATGTCAAACACGTCAAATCCTATACATTCGTCATTCTATTCCATCAAACGCCTGCTAGCGAATTGCCACTTGTCTAGAGGGGCAGGTTTGCTTATTATCTTTCTTTTCAAAGAATATTCATCATCATCCTGTCATCATTGACTGTACCAAATCAGCAATGATTTGAAGTGTCGTGCGAGTTGACGAATAGAAAAATAAATTAAATTATTTTGTGCCATCTCCCTCGATCGTGCGAGTTGATTGCGAGGGAGTTGACGATCAACTCGGAGTCTGAGGTCCGCAATTTCGAGTCGAACTGCGTGTTTATCTGAACTTCGATATTTTCGGAGAAGCGACTGCCATAATATTCGAATTCGTAACGTAAACGTATCGTCAGAACGAAGTATTGTGATTGGCCGCCTGCCTCCTGTGAACCAATTGCAATGCTTCGTTCTTTCAATATACATGTTAACGTTACGAATTCAAATGTTTTTCGTTCTCGAGGCATTAAGCTTGTTGTTTGTTCGACTTTTTAGTGCTCCAACTAGGTACCCGTATCGATTAATTACCGAATAATGGTTGGTTTTACGATGAGTTAGGTACACTCGGCAAAAGAGATAGTATCCCACCTTTACATGTGTGAGTATTTCTAATATATGTTACGCAAAAAAACGCTGAGAATTTGGTCATTTGTTTTTGTGTGAATTGTGAATAACTCGTTTCTTCACTCACACACTTGCAAATTATTATATTAGTTACAGTGTCTGGGGCAATATTTATAAAATTCATAGAATCATCGTAGGTCCGGGGCATACAAAGTCGCATTTTAATTTAAATAAACACATCAACAAAGTCTAGGGAACAAAGACATTTCTAGTTTTTATTTAAAACCCTTTCTTGTAATAGTGAGTGTTTTATATCAATAGAAGGGTATTTTTATACCGTTTTTAATTTTAATTTTAATAAAAACATTCTCATACCATTTTTTTTTTTAAGAAAGAATTGAATACTGCCAATGATGAGTATTACAACCTTCTATGATTAGGCACAAAAATAACGAGGTAGTAAGAAATACAGTAATTAACCGTACTTTAAACGTTTTTAATAATCTGTAGGACCTCCTAAAGCATTAGCAACAGCTCGACAACGGCGTGGCATACTTAGTATGAGATTGTCAATCATCGTCTGTGGAATATGGCTCCATACACTGCGAAGGTGTAAAAAAAGTTGTTCTTCAGTGTTCAGATTTTCCAAAGAATCACTGAAAGCTCTTCTCCCAAGCAAATCCCAGGCATGCTCTATGGGATTGAGGTCGGCAGACTGAGCAGGCCATTCCAACGTCGTAATATTGTGCTCGCTTAACGCATTGACCACTACCCTCGCGGTGCGTGACCGTGCATTATCTTGCATGAACATAAAATCTTGACCGAACTGCTGTCGATGAGGGATTGCCATGGGGTGTATAATTGCTGGTTGGTTTCCAAAGCAAAGAAGAAAACTAATTTTTCAAAAAAGAATACACAACACATTCAACCAAACATTCACGAGCAGCTGGATTTTTCTTTGCAGGTTTACAACAATATGTTGTAAACCTGCAAAGAAAAATATGGTATACGATCTTCATGTTCTGAATAGATCTCGTTTGGCAAACGCATAATTGGACCTTAACTGGTTAAATACTAAGTGTTTTTCATTAGTGTCAGAATGTGTTTTCAGTCAAATAAAGATGAATTTTAACGTTCCAACAAAAATCCTATTAAAAACAAGTAAATAAATATACTCGGGATAGAACTCACTACCTTCGAGTTGCCATATAACTGCGCATGCCAATCAACCACGGTAGTTCATATTATTGAAGTAAAATTTATCTACCATCTCATTCGACGGCTGGCAAATCATTCACGAACAGATATTCAATAGTTTTTAAATATACAATGTGTGAGTGTAGAATGATATACACATAAACGTTAAACACTATACGCCTGGAGTAAACCTGTAGCAATGACGCACACATGCTTATTTTTTACTAGTGCAGCCTGGTAGCCGAATTGTTTTGTTGAGTGTACATACTTTATTATTTATGCATTTACAAAGGAAACAACAAACAAACGTCATCCGTTTTATCTATTTACGTATATTTAAACAAGTATTTTTTTCTGCAGTTAGGGCTGCTAAAGAGGTTTGTTTATATCTAATAAGAATAAAATAATAAACAGAAGTAAAGTTTGTGACGTTGTTGGGCGTAATCTCTGGATCTACTAACTACTACTACGGGTTCGAACCCCGCCTAGATCAATTCAACTTTTTCTATTTACCTAAATCGATTTGAATACTTAGCATGAAAAATGTTTAAAAAATTAATTCAAATTTATTTATCAATAGGCTATTGGTATACGTTGTCATATGAACATATACTATGGCCTCCGTGGCGTGGCGGTAGTGAACGCGGCCGCTACGCAGAAGGCGCGTGTTCGATCCCCGCTCAGTGCAAATATTTGTATGCATGAATATGGTTATTTGCATTGGTCTAGGTGTTTCTATGTTTAATATGTATGCATTTACAAAAAAAAAAAATGTAGGTATCTAAGTAGGTATGTTTATCCGCATTCTAGATTTCTTAACACAAGCTAGTTATGCTATGCTTACCATGGATCTAGATAGCGTTGTGTGAAATGTTGTGGAATATTTATGGTACGTAGCCGTTACGTGTAGTCAGGGACCTAAAAATTTAAATATTTTTTTAACTGCAATAACACAGTTTGTTGAGGTCATATGACAGTCGCCTCACGGAAAATACCAATGTTCAAACGCTTCGCAGTTAGACTCGAAAGCCGACCACTACTGAGTACCGGCCCATATACTTATAGTCCATTTTTTTTAATTCAGATAGTAGGTAAATTGACAACTGCAAATGTCAAACTGTGAAATAATGATACCAGCTTTTAGTGCTTAGTGACGTGCTCGAAACTATCGACAATGTTTGTGGCCTAGATACTTTATAATATTTTAAGAAAAACGTTAAAATTAATAAGTTTTTTAGTTTCGTATACTATCCATTTAAGCTAACTGTAAAATAACCTACAAAAATCTGTTCTAAATTTAATTTATCGACAACTTTCGATACTGGTGGCACATGACTTTTTTTTAATTGCATGAAACCGGCAACACAGGTAATGTCATTTTACTACCTGCCATGAAATTAAAAACAGACTATGGTGTTGCTCGACGAGGTGGGCAAGCTCTTTGAAAGAGTTAATGCAAAGAGTTTTTTCTGTTCTGTGATGCAAAGCGACTCGTCGAACACCTTAGTAGACGGATCTAATGGATTCCCAATACGGCTTTCGCTGGTGGCGTTCCACCGTGAATTCCATCATGTGCGTGAGGGGTCTAGCGGAGGATGCTGTCGCTCGAGTTGAGGTGATGTTCGCGGTGTCCTTGGACATCTCCAACGCGTTCAACACCTTGCCCTGGAGTTGCATCAAGGAGGAGCTCGTGTTTCACGATTTGTCTCTCTACCTCCGCCGTACAGTCGGGACGTACCTGAGATTAATGTGGTAAGTTGTATGTCTTTGTATCGATTATGATTAGAAAGAACGAATCAGGACAAAAAGATTTGAACCGAGACAAGCCTCAATCAATCCAAATTTTATTAGTAGATGGCTTAGCGTCAAGCGTGGCTCGATGGCTGTAAGGGAAAGATCGTGGGTTTGAGTCCCGCCTGAACCGATGAACTTTTTCCTATCTTAATCGATTTGAATAGTTAGTTGATTAGAATTAAAATTTCACCGAATTATTTCCTTGTATACTAGCGAAAGCACAGCCCTGAGTCGACATCCTTCGATAAATTCTTTAAATAACTCGATAAAATGTAGTTTATTTATAATTAATTAAACATTGTTTACGTCGGTCGGATTATTGAGCGTACGAGGTAAACGTTCCATAGATCAATCAATTAAGTGCGTGAAGTGTAACGTGTGCGTTCGTCTGTCAGCAGGTGCACCCGGCTTTCAGGTGTATCGGCTTACAGGTGAGATTTTGTGACATTTCAGTCAGATCCGTTCAACCGTTACAGCGTAATGGAATAACAACTACCTTCAATGGGCTATTCAACACAAATTTCATTCGTACAAGTCAATTTAATTCGAACCTGTAGTTTCAGAAATTAGCGTTTTCATCCAAACAAACGAACAAACTCATTGATTTTTATTACTAGGTAGGTACCTCCATAAATACAAAGTCGATAAACATGTTAATCAGTATAAGGTATAGAAGCAACCACGATTAGTAATCCATTAATATAGCCATTACTTACTTTTAAAGACTTTTGGGGAATAATCTTGTTCCAGTCAAGAGATATTTAAAGCGTCGGTAGCTTAGTGGTTAATGAGTCGGCCTTACGATCGAGAGGTCCCGGGTTCGAATCCTGGCCATTACACTACCGACGTGAACCCACTCCTAGCACAAACAATTTAGCTTAGTTGGAGGGGTTAGAGGGAATATTAGTAATTTCGCTAATTTCGGTTGCTAATATTCTTTATAAAAAAAAGAGAGCCTCCTTCGTTTTATCGGTGGTTAAAAGATTATGATCATTCGTGCATACTGATGATTTCACTGAAAACATCACGATGGTCTTATGGAGAAAGCGTACAGGGTAGTTTTTTTTGCGAACAGAACGGAAACCTAACGATGAGGTGGGTACGTCTGACTCACACCGATTATATCCACGGTGTCCCGTCAGTGTGGCTGGAGAAACTGATACACTCTAGAAAGGAATCAAAGAGACCCTGACCGACTTCGGCCACTAATATTGGCGACCTCGAGGTGTTGTTGTTAATTGAAATCCCCATCCCCAATAGAGAGACGCGGCTGAAAACATGAAGCGCCTCGCTCATGGGCTTGCTTATTTTAAGGCGACGGCCAATTCCAACTGCCATCCCCAGGCCCATATATGAAAAAGTGCAACCATATCTCCTGTGTCGACTGTAAATCGAGGATGGAGATCGTTTTGCGATCTTCACCGCTCGGTGCACCTTCTATAGCACGGGAGAGTGCTGTATTGCTCCAATTCGTTTTCCATTGCTTCTTTTACAATTATCACAGTCACATATAAAAGAAGGCCGTGGTATTATACATCATTGAGTCATAACAGCTAGGATGCTAGTCGTTATGCTCAATGTTAACCAACACAATGGGATCCTTTTGGAGACCCAAGGTAAACTATTCTTGAACAACTTCGGATGTCGACCTTTCAAGGGCTATCACCCTTGTCTCATTCCACCATGCGGTCTTCAGACGAACATTGTGGCGGTATTACCTATTTATGCACTTATTATATACTTATATTATTTAGGCACTATTTTATATCAGCACGATACCGCTACAGATAGAGAACTCCGAAAGAGTCTCGATGAAGACTTTCTTGAGTCTATAAAAGCCGTACACAGTGGCTGTTTGCCCACTAAGGTATTTTCTGTAATTACTGAACAGTGTGGTCTACGATACTGTAACTGTCTCACAACCTAGCTTACTCTGGTGGCTAGAACTCATCAGCTTGATCGCGAGACAATTCATGACGACTTCCAAGAACTACAGTGACGGGTTTCAAATTATTCAGCAAGGCCTTATGGCCTTATTTGAAGAACAATACTACTGCTCTCCCGCTCCCGTGTTAAACTCTGCTGGATAACGGAATTTTGGTTTTGCTACCTTTTTTAGAACTGAGATACCATCTGCTTTTAAGAGCTCTATCCGCCAGACATCATCAGCGACATCATAAGCTTACCATAGCTGTGAAGGTTGCTGTATTCAAATTCAAATTCATTTAGGTATTCGTTTGCGTGTAATGTGGTAGGTACAATGAGAGATAGAAACATATATAATGTAGTAACTAGGTATATCTAGTCCAAGCACATTTCGCCATGATGGTGGCATGCAAACAGGTAGTTATACATGGCATTATCTACTTAAAAACTAAAAATATAGCTATATAGCAGTAAAAGTAAGAGCACAGCGGCTGCTACAACGTATTTCTGCAGTGGTGCGGACGACATGCATATTTCTTGAAAAAGCCTTCCACTGTTTATAAGGTCTCGTCTCTCTCTAAAACATCGTATATTCATTAATCCTACGAATATTATAAACGCGAAAGATTGTACTTAAATATGAATGGATGGATGGATGTTTGTTACCTACTATTTCACTTAAAAAGTACTGTCCCTCTAGACAAGTGACAATTCGCTAGCAGGCGTTTGGTGGAATAGAATGACGAATATATGGGATTTGACGTATATGACAGTCGTTAACGCAATATCAAATACGTCAAATCCCATACATTCGTCATTCTATTCCATCAAACGCCGGTTAGCGAATTGCCACTTGTCTATATAGAGGGGCTGAATGGATTTTAACCACAGAACAGAAAAAAAACTTGTTTTGCCAACTAACATGTTTAAAAATAATCAATTTGTGAAATGATGTTGAGGCAATTTGATTTCTTTTCAAATAAATATTTTTACTAATAAATAGTAAATAGTAATATAGTAGTAGGTAATAATATAGTAGTAGTAGTAATAGTAAATAGTAAATAGTTTGTAAAATGATAAGTTTATCAACTATAATTTTGTCAAACGTTTGTCAAATGAAGATTTGTTATTCGTTTTTTGTCAAATGATTGGATATCAGTATTTACACCTTTACACACAATTTAACCAGTTCCACACTTTTTCATACAAAGTTGTGTGTAGGTATACCTCCATATTAAAGACCTATAAGTGTGTACGTACGTACTCCTACGTCGATTGCAAGTATGGCGCGTTCTATTTAATTTGGACCTAAATCGCAATATTTAAAATGCCCTGCGGATTGTTTTATAATAATCTACACTAAACTTGATAAATTTGAGCTGGTCCACGGCCGGCCGTAGCACCCGTGCTATTCCCAAAATAAATCAAAGAAACATGTACTGCGCATAAACTTAGTGCACATTTTGAGCACTTTTTAGGTCTAAGGTATATTGAACGAGCAATACTTACTTAAAGTACAGCCAGCACAACAACGGAACCAAGTACGTCATAGACATATCAACGGAACCAAGTGCGTCATAGACATATCAACAGAAACAAAACAGTAAAGTTCTACACCATATTACATCACATAACACATACTATTTTATCTTTCTTGAATAGTTGAGTACAGTCGCGTTCAGAAGTTGCTGAACACTACCAAAGGGGATTACGTTATTTGAAATTGAGCGGCCGTTAATGCAAATCGTGACATGAAAGTACAAAGTGTTCAAAAGTTGCTATGGATAAAAATCTCTGAACTCTAAACCATATCGGAAAGTAGAAATTTTGTTATACAGGTGATTTTTTTGGAATAAAGCGATCGCGGTTAATTTTGCATACCGACGGCGACTGTACATGGCCCGTTATCTAATAGTAATAATCCTAACTTCTCATTAACCTATTATCTATTCATTATAACTATTATCATTGTTTTGTACAAGCGTTTGGTTCAATTATAAGTAAATAGGTAATAAAATAGAATTTAACGGACTTTGTATTTGTAGCGCAATCGTTTGAATATTGGGATTTAACATTCTTGCGCTAAATACCTTGGAATTAAGTTCAAAATTTAATATTTTTGACTGTTTTGTTACAGAATTGTCGCCAAATGTCCTTGGCTTTATGAAGAAGAGAAGGCTTCACAAACGTGAAGAACTACAGGAGTACAGAAATACCTATAGAAACAATACAGAATACAGAAAATCCAGATAAAACTCCAGTCATGGATGAACCACCTCAAAAACCGTACGAGAAATCAATTACATATAAAACACTAAATCCTCATATTATAAAAATGGAATACGGCATTTATGGATCCTTATTTCGCCGACTCGCCGAAATTGAGAAAGAACTAGAGGAAGGAGTCAAAATGCCCTTTAAAAAGATCATCAAAGCTAATATAGGCGACTGCCATGCGTTAGGACAAGTGCCTATATCTTTTATTCGGCAAGTTATAGCATGTGTTTCATGCTCAGAATTACTAAAAACTAAAGGTAATTTCCCTCAGGATGTTAAAAATAGAGCTGCAGAAATTTTGAACGATTGTGGTGGAAACTCTGCTGGATCTTATTCATGTTCTTTAGGCATTGAAACTATAAGACGTGCAGTAGCTAGCTATATCGAAAACAGAGATGGTTGCAAAGCTGACTGGAGAAATATTATCCTATCACCTGGAGCGTCAGCTGCCATAAAGAGTTGTCTAAAACTATTCATCGATAATACCAATGGTAACGAATCTGGTGTCATGATCCCTATACCTCAATATCCGCTTTATTCTTCAACTTTAGCTGAATATGGACTAAACCGAGTCGGTTATTACCTCGACGAGAGTAAACATTGGGCTCTGACAGTCGAAGAACTTGAAAGATCGTTTGAAGAAGGTTCCAGAACGTCTAAAGTCAGAGTACTAGTCGTTATAAACCCTGGAAATCCAACTGGACAGCTACTGACTAAAGAAAATATTGAAACTGTAATAAAATTCGCTTACAAGCATTCCTTACTCATATTAGCTGATGAAGTCTACCAACACAATATATATACAGGAAAATTTTATTCTTTTAAAAAAGTTTTAACAGAAATTGAAGCTCCTTATAACCAGGTTGAGCTGATGTCCCTTATGTCTACGTCTAAAGGTTATATGGGAGAGTGTGGTTTACGTGGTGGATGGATAGAAGTTGTTAATATTGATTCTGAAGTCCAAGCTAACTTCTACAAGAGCGTATCTTCTAGGCATAGTCCCAACACGATAGGACAGTCAGTGGTGTACTGCGTGGTGAAGCCTCCAGAAGAAGGTGAACCATCGCATGAGCTCTATATGAAAGAGAAGTCTGATGTGTTACAGTCTTTTGCAACGAGAGCTAAACTAGTGGAACATATTTTCAACAACTTGGAGGGATTTAGCTGCAATAGTTTGCAGGTGAGTTATTTAAATGTATCTAATTTCTTCAAACTTCTTCATTCATGGTGTATATTCCACTCTTTTCCACTTCAACGGGGAATTAGGCCAGCGCAAATGGTGACATACATGCAAATGGTCTCACTACCATGGAGCAAGAGTCGAAAGTCGAACCCTGAGCTCTGACGGCATCCTGGCCTCGGATGCAATTAGGATAACGTCTAAATGTAGATGATGATGGGTGGCCGGTGGTACACTTGCAACCATCTTCTATATTAAAGGGTGTTTTTGAAGTGAAAACTTCTTTAGCGGCGTTGGATGGGTAAAAATTGTTAAATTTGCGTCAGGATCGTTTGACCTTTGAACCGTAACCGACGACTGACATCATACAACATTAGCTAAAGAGAAAGACTGTCTATTTTGCAAGATACGGTAAATAGCATCGTGGCTTAACGGTTAGCGGTTCGACTGTAAGTCCTTATGGTTTCAGATATTACCAGGTTCAAACCTGGGCTTCTGGCACTTTTTGTGATTATTTTTCTTTTTGTAATTTATTACTCTTTGTGATTATTTTTTCTTTTTGTAATTTATTACTTTTTGTGATTATTTTTTCTTTTTGTTATTTATTACTTTTTGTGATTGATTATTTTTCTTTTTGTAATTTATTAATTTCTTCTGACAGAAAATTAGCAGAAAATTAGTGATAGGTTCTATGATTGGCGCTATATTATAGGTATGGTATGGTATGGTATGGTATGTTCTTTTTATCTTTTTTTATGTATATAACGAAGAAAGAAAGAAAGAAAAAGTTTTCACTTCCGCCGGCGCTCCCAGAGTGCAACCTTTTTTTAATTACAATAGCCTCAATAGCCATACCACTTATAGTAATATTGAAGTCACTGATCCGGTAATGATCTTTTCTCTTGCTCAGGGCGCTATGTACGCCTTCCCTCGGCTTGAGATACCTCCAAAGGCGGTAGAAGCCGCCAAACAAGCTGGACAGGCACCTGACGAGTTCTACTCGTTTAGACTGCTGGAGGAAACCGGCATCTGCGTGGTTCCAGGTTCATACTTCGGTCAGGAAGCAGGCACTTACCATATCAGAAGTACGATTCTACCGCAACTAGATTCGCTGAGGGAGATGGTGTATTTGTTCCAGAAGTTTCATAAGAAGTTTTTAAAGGAGTTTTCTTTTTAAAATAAAATTATAAAGAATAGTTTTTTATAATTAATTATTTTACCAATAGCACAAGAAATACTTATGGTAGACAAATGTATTTAACTTTATTGATTATATCTAGTAAATATTATAAAAAGTTAACACGTCTTTCAAATTAAAACATTAGAAGGAGATTACAAAAATATATACATGTCATATCATAACTAAAAAGTTCAAAATAAATATAATGATTAAAAACTTCAGAATCCAATGTTAATAATTATTAAAAATTAAAACCCAACTGCTGTCTAAAAGATCAAAAAAGTTTGATAGCAGGCGGTACCCATTTGCAAATCATAAACTGACAGACAATGGGAACCGCCTGCTATCAATTTTTTTTCGATCTTTTAATAATTATTAACATTGGATCGAAGCAAAATGGATTCAGTAATTTATCATGAGAATTGGGCCTCATTTTATTGAAACCGTGATCTTTTTTGACACTTAGGTAATGTAATTTGACAGCCAATCGAATCGAAATCAAATCTTTATAAATTAACAGCGTTTACACGTAAGCGAATTCATTAATAGAAGAGTGTTCGAACGCGACTTTTAAGAGACGCGTTGCTATGGCAACCTGTTATACCACAACAATACACGTTACCACTCCAAAACAAATGTGCACACCATGTATCAATTTGGATATGTGCACGCTGAATACTATACTTTTTAATATGACGTCATATATTGTGAATATTACCAAGTTCTGCAAATAGATTCTGAGAAAGTGAGTACAATTTATTTACGTTTATTAATATTAAGTAGATAACTATTAGAATTATTAAAAGTCGGTAGCTCATCTTGTTTAATGGTTTTCAGATATTAATAATTGGTAATTATGATAAATTGTGTGAGTTAATAATAAATAATATGGCCTATAATATTAATCAAAATTAATTTTTGTGTATCACATTGACTGGTAGGAAATCACTGTACCTACTTAGCATTAAGTTCGCCATTGTACCTACTTGTACATAAAAAAGTAAAATAAATCGTAAATATAAAATGTGTGATTCTTAATATTAGCGTAGAAAATTATATTTTTTTATTTAATATTCCGCTTGCATTTTTGTATATCTATCAGATATAATATTTTGTAGATATCGTTGTACTGTAATCTTGTTATATATGCGTAAATACAAGATTTTAAAATGTTAAACTAAATTATTTAATTTAATCTTAATGTGATAAACATTTTCTAACAGTCGACCTTGATTTACAGAATCAAAAAAATAATAGAAACCTTTTTTGTTGGCTGTACCTAAATATTTTGAGAACAGGGTACACAATTTTTTAATAGAATTCCTTATTTATTAGAATGTTTTTATTAGTATTTTCTGTCTGTTTTTTTTCTTCTAAAAGTAGCCTTTACGTAATATCAGCTATCTACCACTGTAAATATAGTTAAAATAGGCCCAACTGTTTTCGAGATTAGCCAAGTCAAACAGTCAAACAAAATTCATGCAATTTCAATTTGTTGATTTATTGATATTAAAGACCTTTTTTATGTCACTTAAATGGCAGACAAACACACGGCCCACCTGATGGAAAGTGGTTACCGTGGCTGACATGGACGCGTGCAACTACAATTGCAACATATTTTGATATGAAATTACCAACTAGTTACAAACTTCATTTTTATTATTAGTAAGATTTGTTATTAAAATAGTCTATCAGTTGTAAGGCAGAGGTGTATAAACAGCCACATTAGTCACACAGTGTTAAATTGATAATACACTTCAGCCTACCCCTTTGAGGATTATCAGGTGTGAGTATATGTATGTATGATATATCGCTTGTAAAACTACAGCTGTTTAATTTTTCAGTTAAGTACAAAAAAGCAAATAATAATAAAAATAAAATATTAATTAAATCAATAATGCACTGGTTGCCGGGGTATCTCCTGTGCCTGTTAGTGACGTCACGGGCTCAAGCGAAATGGGTGGAAGGAAGGATCGATACCAAAGACGTAAGTATTGTCATATAATTATAACGTACCTATACTATATAAAAGTTACGCGAGCAAACAGACACCGCCACCCCTGCCCCCCACCCCGAACCTATGAAATTTTGTGATACATTTTTCATTCTAAATATTTTGATGTTACAAGGTGTTATTTAGCTGTAAGATTTCGTATTAAAATAGTCTATCGTTTGTAAGTACCTAAGTATTGCTCCTGTTAGTCAACGATCACGGGTTCAACCCCCCTCAATTTTTTCTATTTAAATCGAAATCAAAAATTTCATTTTTAGGAATTCCTATCATCTCTTAAAAGTGATATTACTTCAATCTCACTTTACTTTCATACCATGAATCGGACTTGTACCGTTGTCGTCCGCCGATATCTATGTTGTAACGTTGTGGATTTTTTATAAAATTATTTGAAATAATTTCCCGAATATAGTCGATAATTTAGTATTTTCGACACTAAATAACTAAATTGTCTATGGCTGTGCGAGCGAGATTGGACAACATTAACTTAAGTGTCTATTCACGGCGTTGAAGTGTTCCCTTTCTTCGGCTATCCTTCGCCGTGGAAGGTCACTTTTGACCCCGGCGGCCAACTGCTGTCGGCACCGGGTAAGTTTTGAGATCAACATTTCCTACTTCTTCTACAGGTGAAGACCTTCCAGCGGTGCAGCTTTATGCCTGCTAATACGCATGGCTTATTTATGTTTTATTTTAATATTTATATTATGTGCTATTTTAGCCTCATATGTGGCCCCACGTTGGGCGCCAATGTAACGAAAATATGTAGTTTTATGCTTGGGTTTTAATGAAGTTAATGTAATTAAGTAAAAGTTGCTATGGGAGCACTGTAAAATTAAAAATATAAAGGTGTCTTAGATAGGTATTATAGAAATGAATCTCAGGGCGGATTCGCAATAAATATTCTGCCGAGGCGTTGTTTGATCCGTTGTGCAGAGATGGTAGGATGCACTTAGCTCGTTCACTCCCGGCTGCTGATGTTGCCGGCGTGCCAGGGTCCTCGCTGGTGTGCCTCACGGCCGAATGATGGGGTGAAGCCCCGTGCGAAGACCCTGGAAAAAGAAAGAGTGCGGGTCAGTATGTCACATGGGAACTACGTCCAGTGACCCGCTAAAAATAAAAGCAGGTGAAGATAATGTCCCCAGCGGCAGAACAGCGTAGCTAGAAGCTATAAAAAGGATAAATAATTAAGCAGCGCTAGCTGGTGACGTGACCTCTGACCGTAGAGGTCATCGGTCTCGTGGCACTAAATAGTAGGCTGAAATATATAAAACAACAATATAAAACAATATAATATTTAGCCATGCATTAAGCAGGCCGTAAGCTGCACCGCTGGAAGGTCTTCACCTGTAGAAGAAGTAGGAAATGTTGATCTCAAAACTTACCCGGTGCCGACAGCAGTTGGCCGCCGGGGTCAAAAGTGACCTTCCACGGCGAAGGATAGCCGAAGAAAGGGAACACTTCAATGCCGTGAATAGACACTTAAGTTAATGTTGTCCAATCTCGCTCGCACAGCCATAGACAATTTAGTTATTTAGTGTCGAAAATACTAAATTATCGACTATATTCGGGAAATTATTTCAAATAATTTTATAAAAAATCCACAACGTTACAATATGTCGCCGCCAATTAGCTTAATCAGCCGTTCAATTAACTGCCTAGGCAGTTAACTAAACGGCGCCATTCAATTAACGGCCTGAATGATATTCAGTCGTGTGGTGGCGGCTGTACTGTATCTTGTAAGACAAGTGTAAAATCTAACAAATTAAACAGATTAATATGTTTTTAGTTTATTTGGTAGGCAAGCACACAGCCCACCTAATGGAGAGTGGTTACCATGGCTTATGGACGTGTGCAACACCAGGGGAGTCACACTCGCGCTGCCGACCCTGTAAACACAGAGATTTTCTGTGCCGTCAGCGTAGAAGATACAGCAAGACAAGCCATTCGTCTTCCCCTTGACAGCACAAAAACTGTCCAGTGCGCTCTGGCTACCCTACTTATCACCGGGTACACAACACGAGGTTATTATTACCGCGGTATTCTGTAGGGCGGAGGCAGGTACTTTCTCAGTTTTTTCTCCTGGCTTTTCTACAGCTGATTCTTTCATTAATCCTTATAAACTGATATGTTTTCATAGAATTGGGCATTCCTCGCTCGCTTCTGCTTCCTATCAATTGAGGGGAAGTTCGAATACCTGATCGAGTATGACAAGGATATGGGTATACCCAACCTTCTACTGTATTATGACGACTACACCCAGTGGCCTTCGGTATACCACAGCGACAAGGTATGTAGGGATTAGCTATTTTTTTTATTTCATTATTCCGATCTTCTTTATTAAAATATCTATTCTATATAGGTACATCGTTAAGGAGTTCTTTTGTCTGGCTCCGTAGTTTAAGACTATATAGTAGTTATTCCAGTAACTACGTCCCTAACCATCGTAATGTCGCCTGCCTCGTCACATAATCGTCAAATAACTTACAAAAAAGCAATCATTTCCTATTTGATTACGAGGAGTTCTCTGGTGTATCTTCGCGGTTCAATGTTCAGTACCCATTTCTCTCACAAGTTGAGTAGTTGGAATTATTCGTCTTAAATATTACTATGAAGAATTTTACAGGCGTGTCTCGAACACATACTTCTGTTCTGTTCTTATAATTTGAAAATTGTAGTTTTATGAAACGGGCCCCAGGTAGAAAATTGACGGTGAGATAGGTACTAAAGCAAACATGTAAAATGAAAAATGATAAATAAGAAGAAAAAAAAAGTGGTAGCCGTCTGGTGATTACGGTGTTAGAATTGTAATCGAGAGGTCACGATTACGAACTCGAGTTATTACACTTTATACAGATAAAGTTAGCTGGAGGTGTTCACGAAAATATTTAATACTAATTTCGCATACTAATACTCTTAATGACTAATTAAAAAAAACACGGGCCCGCTAGACACCAATAGGCAATGTGTGTTAATACACATCTGCCTACCCCGTCTGGGATGTATAGGCATGTATTGAATGTAATACTCTTAAAAAATAAGAAACTAAAGTGATTCTAAAACACAGAATGCTGAGCCTAAAGTGATGAAAACGTTAGGCAGATCAAATGTATGACACCAAACATAGCAGGTGTGTCAGGGTCGAATTATATTCTGCAAGCAGTACCTTTCAAAGCAATACCTCTGAGGTGATATACCTAAACCTACCTAAACATATCTATACTTGCGGCACGCTATGATGGCCGTTTCGACATATTAACTACTACGATATTGGTCGAGTAAAACGGTCTTTTTTACGTGCGGGAAATCCCCACGGATACCACACCCCTCCGGAACCGGAGGGGGAGGTTATGTCGGACTCGAACCAACTAAACCGCACGCCGTCTCTGTGTCGTAGTGCTAGGCCGTAGGAGAGGTTGTCATGCGACATATCCCTCGCACCCCGGCTGACCCAGGGCCATCCCTCTAGGAGTAAAACGTTCGAGTCATCTGTAGTGGTGTTGTAGATAAGGTGGTACTTAACGGCCGTGTAAAAAAGGGAGAGAGAGCAAGCAAGCTCTGCCAAGTTATCTTAGTACTTACTTAAGGGCTATCATACCGGTAGTGTAAACCTACATAAACCGGAAAATATACATGAGTACTAAATATTTGAACTGTGCGATACTACAAGGAATTCAACCGCGTCGTACCCAGATTGAAAAAAGAAAGCAGGCTCTGAATTTCGAGGAAAAGGCTGGGACTAACGCAAGGATGCAGATGATATTGACTCTAAGTAATATAATACTATCATCAGTATGTTACAATTCATTTTGCTGTTTAAATAGAAACCATCTCGAGGGGAGTATGATATGAGGCCCTATCAAAAACCTAGTGCGCGGTTTATTCAGAAGAGACGTTGCGGGGACGTATGGCGGTGGCGGAAAATTTACGCAACACAATTTATTTTATTGACTTTGATCTGATTTTATCTGATGAATTTTGATTTAATTTTATTTGATTGATTTTGTTTAATTAATTTTATTTGATTCAATGTAATTTGCGTTGTACCTATTTACTAACCATAGATGTAAAACGAATTGTAACTAACAAATTGGGCCCTGTTGAAATTCAATACAGAAATGGATAAAAGCTGAGGAACGTACATAAGCTACCTTTTATCGTGAAAAAGGGGGTAGGAGGGATTTATAAACCATATGTTATGAACAATAACGTCGTTTTTGTATTAGAGGAGAATTGCGCCTGAAGTCCCGTCACTAAAGTGACGCGCCATCGCATCGAGTGGCGCGCGTCACGGCATTGATGTTATTGTGCACTACATAAGGTGTATATTGCGCTACTTACATTTTCCACCACCGCCATACGTCCCCACCACGTCACGTCTGTATAAACCGCGCCTAAAGGCGAAATCATTCATATTCTAGCTAGTACCGGGTACGGTTCGGACGCATAAAACCTCTCAGGGTTGATCATAAAAACGGACTTTTAATATACCTCATTAAATTCACAGTCTTGCAAACAACGCGAGGAAGTGCTAAACAAGGCTGGACAGAACCAGATAATCAGGTTATCTCACTGGTACCCTGACACGGAGTTCTCTGGTTGTGTGCTGAGGAGAGCCAACAAAGAACTACCCGCTTCTAAAAGGTACCCATATCCTACTATTGTGAAAATATTTAGATACTAGCTGTTGCCCGCGGCTCCGCCCGCGTAATGTCGGTTATCGCTTAGTGTTGATCCGACGCTATTGAGCATTAAATTCGCCTCTCTACTCAACTTTGTCCTCGATTATGTACTCACCTCTGTTCTCGACTTTCTACTCGCCTCTATATTCGACTCTCTACTCGACTTCGAATCTTTACACGCCTATTCAGTCGTCCCTATAACAATCTCTACTCGCCTCTCCACTCGCTTCTATATTTGGTTCGCTACTCGACTATATCCGTTCCGAAGCTCTAATCCACCTTTGTACCATATTTCATGAGGACATCTTAAAAGAAATTCTTACTTTTTATGCCATTCACCCCCTTTTTTGTGCCATTGAAAAATTAGAAACTTTAATCCCAACGCCCTATTTCCCTTCCCCCCCCCTCCCCCTTCTATCCCTATTTTCGCGATAAGTGGTAGCCTATGTCCATTTTCGAGGTCTAATCCATCTCTGTACCAAATTTCACCAGGATATCATCAAAAATGACAAACTTTCATATTTACAATCTAGTCCTTATCCCCCCCCCCCCCCCTTTTTACCACATTATTCGCGATCAAAGGTAGCATATGTCCGTTACCAAGCTCTAATTAATCCCTGTACCAAAATTTCATCATCTTCAAAACTATCAAACTTTAATCCCGTATTACCCCCTCCCCCCCCTATGCCTCCATTTTCGCGTCAATAGGTAACCTATGTTCGTTCCCAAGCTTCAATCCATCTCTGTACCAGATATATCATCAGGATATCATCAAAAATGACAAACTTTCATATTCACTATCTAGTCCTTAACCCCCCTTTCACCACATTATTCACGATCAAAGGTAGCATATGTCCGTTACCAAGCTCTAATTAATCCCTGCACCAAAATTTCATCATCTTCAAAACTGTCAAACTTTAATACCTTATATCCCCCCCTCCCCTATGCCTCCAGTTTCGCGTCAATAGGTAGCCTATGTTCGTTCCCAAGCTTCAATGCCTATGTTCGTTCCCAAGCTCTAAACTATCGTTGTACCAAATTTCATCAGGAAATCTTCAAAAATGACAAATTTTCATCCTAAGGCCTTAGTCCCCCCTTCTACCCACCTTTTTGTGATAAAAGGTAGTCTATGTCCGTTCCCAAGCACTAAACTATCTCTGTACCAAATTTCATCAGGAAATCTTCTAAAACGATAAACTTTTATCCCAAGGCCCTGGTCCCTCCCTCCCTTCTTCCCACCTTTTCGCGATAAAAGGTAGCTTATGTTCGTTCCCAAGCTCTAAACTATCTCTGTACCAAATTTCATCGGGAAATCTTCTAAAGCGATAAACTTTTATCCCAAGGCCCTGGTCCCCCCCCCCCCCACTGCCCCCCTTTTTGTGATAAAAGGTAGTCTATGTCCGTTCCCTAGCTCTAAACTATCTCTGTACCAAATTTCATCAGGAAATCTTCTAAAACGATAAACTTTTATCCCAAGGCCCTGGTCCCCCCCCCTCCTTCTTCCCCCCTTTTCGCGATAGAAGGTAGCTTATGTACGTTCCCAAGCTCTAAACTATCTCTGTACCAAATTTCATCAAGAAATCTTCAAATATGACAAACTTTCATACCAAGGCCCTAGTCCGCCCCCCTTCCACCCCCCTTTTCGCGATAAAAGGTAGCCTACTTCCGTTTCCAAGCTCTAAACTATCTCTGTACCAAATTACAGCAAGAAATCTTCAAAAATGACAAACTTTCCTCCCAAGGCCCTAGTCCCCCCCCTTCCACCCCCCTTTTCGCGATAAAAGGTAGCCTATGTCCGTTCCTAAGCTCTAATCTACCTCTGTGCCAAATTTCATTAAGATATCTTCAGAAATGACAAACTTTCATAAAGACTTTCATCCCCTATTTCCCCCCCTTAAACCCCCTTTCTCGTGATAAAAGGTAGCCTATGTCCGTTCTCAAGCTCTAATATACCTCTGTTCCAAATTTCATCAAGATCGGTTCAGCGGTTTAGGCGTGAAAGCGTAACATACAGACAGACAGACAGACAGACAGACAGACAGACAGACAGACAGAGTTACTTTCGCATTTATAATATTAGTATGGATTTGTTACGTACGTTCAAACGGCCGCGGGCAACACCTAGTAGACTAGTAGACTATATTAATTAGCCAGCCAGTGTGTCGACACACTGGCTGTCGTCACATTATTCACTGCGACCGTGACCGAAAGACCTGACGTGACAGACGGACAGTGTGCTCTCAGCGAGGTATGGAGTGGTCTTCTGAGTGTGTTAAGAATGGGCACTGGTCACCTATTGAAGGCGGACCTTGAGCTCCTCGTTCACGGTGGCAATGCAATTAGGATATATCTATGATGATGATATTGATAACTCTTATCGTGACGTCATCCATCCTAACACTGACAGACAGTATGCTATATTTATTAGCAATTTGCTTATGTTATGTTAGCACATTGTATAGCATATATATATAGGTATATATGCTATGCAATGTGCTAACTTTACATAGATGTTTTGCTACTCAATAAAACTTTTTAACAAAATATTAAACCGCCGAAATATGGGGCCAACTACGGGTTATACTCTTTCCAATAAAAAAGTATTATTATGAAAATCATACTACTCTGTAAAAAGTTATGCGTGGTAATACCTAAACAATCATCCCCTGTTTTCCTACCCTTAGGGTTAGAATTTTATTTTCAAATTTATATGGGACTAACTATGGGGTATATCCCGAAGTTAGTCCCATATAAATTTACCATTTACTTTTCATTACAATAAAAAAATAATTATCTTAATCGGACTACTCTGTAAAAAGCTATACATAAAAAAAGAAGGTTCTTTAAAGTCGACGCGTTTATCGACTTAAGAACCTTCTCCGTTTTTTGTTTTTTTCGTCGGTTGATTACGTCACCATAGCAGTCAAGCGCTACGAGTGCGCTTGACTGCTATTATACGAGTATATGATCGTCTAGAAAATCACTTTATTCCGGGAACATATGCCTGTGGTCCACGGAAACGGGATCGATGCGACAAACTTAATAGAAATTGTCATTGGTCCGACTGGGTGACCTCACTGGAGATAGACCAATAACCATCTCTATCAGGGCTGTTGGCGCGCTGTGCTCATCGCTGTATGCTTAGATAATATCACAGCAGTATTCCACCACATGCAACAGCTAGCGATCATAATAATCCAATCTGTTCCAGCTCAACCACAACTCAAAAACCAGTGACAACCACATCAAAACAGAAGACCAAAAACTCTACGAAACTGGTACCTCCAGAGCCGTCATACTACGACCAGTTTTTAAAGACAACTCCTCGGGGAACCAGGCCAATCATACCAGATGTCAACACTACCTGGTACGAGCTGGTTCCGACGGATGACCTGAACTTCACTACCACTATGGTTCCTGAGGATGAGCTTTGGGAAAACATCGATTCGGAGCATAATGAAACTCAGTTTGCAAAGATGAACGATGTGGAGATCTTGTTTAATAATGGAAATGGGAGTAAGGTATGAATGTTTTGAATTATATCGAAGGTTTACGCACAATCGAGCTGTGGAATAAACTCCTTGCTGTGGGTTATCCATGTGATTGGAATATGGGGTTCTTCAAGAAGAGCATTAGGATTCTACAGGGTAGGCAGCACCAGTGTGACGTAGTGTTGCAAATGTTGATAGTCCACGGTAACCATTAGGTTCACCCGCTTCGCAGTTAGATTAGAAAAGCAGATCCTGTACTCCGAGGTGAAGGTCTTGGATGCAACCGGCACTAACGCAGGAATGATGGTGACTAGTAATTTCGGTTACTATTCGATTTAAATAGAAAAAATTGGGAGCCCCTTATTTCGTAGAAAGAAATTTCATAGAATTTCGTTTCACAGAAAATGTTTCATATAATATTTGGTTCTTATATTTTTATTTCGAATATTATTGTTTCAAAAACAATTTACTACAATGAAACATATTTCACAGAAACACAATTGAACGAATTTTTAATCACATTTTTTTGTTTAACAATCTTATCAAACTGTAGAATTATTTTTTAAAGAATATTAAACCACCTTTATAATGTTCCAAATCACATTTATTTTTAACTGTAACATTTACAATATAGTTAACACTCCGACTCAGATTACCCCGACTCGGATAGGTTAGGTTAGAAGGCTAATGCGGGAGCGGAGCGTAGCGAAGCTCCCGCATTAGGCCTTCGTGGTTATTTTTTTATAAACCACCCAGAAGTAGGAGCCCCGCGTAGCGGGGCCCCGTCGACCTTGTAGACGCATCAATTTTAGTTTTAAAAAAAATGTCCCATTTAAATGGGGGTATATATTTTATGAATTGAAACGTTTAGAAACTGTCACTTTGATAATTTATGTTATTCTTTGTAATAAGTTTTCTATTAAATAAACAATATATTGATTAAGAATATTTGATTTGATATTCTATGAAATGATTATTCTAATGTTTAACTTTATATGAAACAAAATTCAATGATTTAAAATTCTTTAAAGTAAGTATTCTGTATATTGATTATTCTATGAAACGAAATTATGCGAAACATTTTCTGTAATACGAAATTATATTAAACAATTGTCTATAAAACAACGCACACCCGAAAAAATTGAATCGGTCTATGCGGGGTTTGTACCCACGATCTTTGCCTTACAGGGGCAATGCTTTGACCACTAACCTACCAGACCTCGCCCTAACCAATTCAAATTTCTCCTTCTATATCTGTCTTTGAGGCGACAGTGGAGCATCTACCGACATTCTTACGAACTATCGGAACCAATGAATGATTTTTTAATCATTTTTAGACATTGATATTTGACTACTCAATACAATTTGAGTTAAATTTTTACGAATTTTTCATGCTAAATATTAAAATTCAATATAAATAGAAAAAATTGAATCGGTCTAGGCGGTTTGAACCCGCGGCGATCTTTGCCTTATTAAGCATGAAAAGTGCTTAAAAATTCAATTCAAATTCGGTTATTATTCTTAAAAAAAACCTTAAGAAACTTGTGAACTGTAACGTCTACGAACTCCGTGACGTAGTGGAGGGTTCGATTCCCGCTCAATGTGCTTACTGTGTAAATATTTGTCATGCATGAAAATGAAAAGCCTAGTGGTATGGATAATGGAATGCTGTGACGAGGTCTCGGGTTCGATCCCAGGTTCTCCATGGCACACACCAATGACTTTTTTATGCTTTTCGAAGTTATGTGTGTATTCATCGCAGGTTTATAACGGTTAATGGTAATAGGCTCGCCACCTATTACATTGGGAGCTAAACATAAACTGGCGAAATGTGGGTGCTAGCACCTCTGCCTACCCCTTCCGGGATAAAGGCGTGAGTTTATGTTATGTTATATTATGAATTATACAAAAATGAACTTGGTCTGGGAGTTTCTATGCATAATAAGTATGTATGTGTTTACATAACAAAAAAAAACAAAAGTTTCTAAGTTTGTTTATCCACATTTTAGATTCCATAACACAAGCTAGTTAAGCTATGCTTAGGTACTTTGGGTCTTGATTGCGCTGTATAGAATGTCCTATAGTATTTATTTATTATTATAGATCATTATTATTTATGAGCGGAGTCCAGTGTGTCTGGTCTCTCCCGGACCGGGCTGGAGTTGGTAATAAGAGTTCCATGATTTTTGTCACCTAAAATATTCTATCAAAACTACACAACGCGCCTAGGAACATGTTTCCATTTAAAAAAATGCTCAACTTAACCTTCATTCTTCTAGCATAAAATCAAACGTTCCCTGGATCTATACGAGCGGTTCAGACGTCGGCGGTTGAACGCTGAAACAAACAACCAAGGAAGTGCCGGTGAGACGGAGAAGCTACTGGTCTCCTGTCACAACTCGAGGAGGTTCAGGTCTGCGAGGGAACGCTGGTGGTACATTGCGATCAGTAACTGTGAGAGTAAGAAGGTAAGTAGGGGGTCATCCACAAATCACGTCAGATGAATTTCATGACCTCTCTCCCCGTCTTTGTCACAGCTGGTCACATTTGTGAGGCTCCCCCCTTCCCTAGTTTGACGTCACATATTTTACGAACGGTGAAGGAATTTTGTAAAAAAATCATAAGTGTCGCTTTCTTTCTCGTCAGTTTTATTTTCAATTCTTTGATTTTAGATTTCACATTACATTTCACATCATCACTATTTTTAAAACTTTTCCATAAGTTGTTAACTTCTTGTACAATTTGTTTCTTTTTTTATCAGCCTAAGCTGCACTGTAGGTACATATATTATGTTTCATATGTTTTTGAGGTTTTCGTAAAGTTCTTACTACGTACTTTTATTATAACAGATTTTGAAATGTGATGTCACGAAATTAGGACCCCTCCTACCCCCTTGCCACACAATGTCACACTTCGTCGACTCCTTCCGTCCCCTTTAACGTGTGACGTAATTTATGGATAGCCCCTAGGGACAAGGGGACTGCTGGGCCCCTAGTTCGAAAAACTGTAGTGGGTAATTGAAGCTCGGTAGCTTAGTGGTTAAGTCGGCATTACGATCGAGAGGTCCCGGGTTCGAATCCTGGCCATTACACTACCCACGTGAACCCACTCCTATAGCACAAGCAATTGAGCTTAGTTGGAGGGGTTAGAGGTAATATTAGTAATTTCGATAATTTCGGTTGCTAATATTATTTTTAAAAAAAACAATGATCTTATTCTAAACGTCTCGAGAGAACGGAGAATTGCGATTGGTCGACTTAACATACACACAGGTTCACAATAAGCAGGCGCAGGACGCGCATGATGCCCCTAAGTTCGTAATGTCATGTCAATGGTCCAGGTTTTAGGATATTGTACCAAATGTTATGAAGTTTTTTTTCTATATTTAATCTTTTAATTGGTTTTTACTATGAGCATAAGGTGCTTTGTACTTACGGGTTAGTTTCACAAATGTACTTAATGTTTTGCCACAAATGTAAATTGAAAAAAATCAACCTTCTTCCCTCCAGTCCCTTGCTTATTGGAGATATCTGTCTTTTATTATTAATTAGGTTTTCATTTGCATTACACTTTTCTTAGGTGCCAGTAATTAGGAATCCCGGCAGAGTAGAATTTGGGCCACCCCTTCTCTTCCCATGTGGTGTCGTACAAGGCGACCAAGGCATAGGGCTGATTAACTTCATCATCAGACAGATATGTAAAGCCCAGACTCAGCCTCAGATGCATGGCTCGAGTCAACAATAGTGCCCGGCTACGGCAATAGGCTCACCCCCTATTACGTGTGACCGAATACAGATTGGTGAAATGTGGGTGTTATTTCACCTCTGCACCTAACCCTCCGGGGATAAAGGCGTGATTATATGTATGTATGTTGTATCGGTAATACTCCTCTTCCACGATGTAGGATTAAAAAAAGTCCAATGGGGACCCCGTATATGGCCAGCTTACCTCATATTATGTCATATATACATAATGCTTTCAGGGTCTAGACGTGAGGTACAAGTTCCTGATGACGAACGGTCCAGAAGGCGACTTTTGGCATGAACACTTCTCAGCGGATGAGTTCTGTGAGTATGATCAATTAATTCAATCAGTTAGCCCTTTGCAGTCCACTGCTGGACATAGTCTTCTCCCAAGGTTGGGAGGACAAAGCCTCTCTACTGTTTTCACGCTGGCCAGACAGGTTGATACAGAGTTTTTCGTTCCCTCATGGTGATATCGTCTGCGTATTTTTCCGTTAGTCGACACCCTTCGAATTAGATAGGGTGGAGATACTGGTGATATGTGTATTCTTTATCTGTCAGCTCGAGGGAAAGACAACACATTGCATATCAATCAAAATAATAAGGGTACCTTGGGCTCTGAAATGTTGGGGTCCCAATGCGGAATTAAAAGGAAACAACCTTTACGTATGAGTGTGATTTATTCACTGTACTGATTTATAATAATATAAAAATACAGTAGTTAGCACTTATTAGTCGCCGCTTAGTATTATAAGCATAGTATAATCAGGCTCAAAAGCACAAATTTCAAAGCGCAATTGAACAATTGCTGTGACCAATGACCATGCTGTAAAGAAGATAACTTTGATTTTTGTTCTTTTAGATGTTCTCCCAGTCCTGTTAGCATTCACTGTCGCATACGTGGTGCTAATGATAGCAGTAGTGATGTGCAGTATCGAGCTGAAGTCTCGCCACTTGCTCCACTCGACGTACAAGCTGTTCCTTATATCGATAGCGACTCAGCACTTCGGTGTGACGCTGGACGCGCTGTCGTACATTGGGTATGCAACCACCGGCGCTGGAGGTGAAGATGCCAGGATCATTGGTAAGTGATATCTTCTATGCTATCCGCTTTTGAGAGAGGAGATTAGAGTTAATTAGGGTATTCTTGAACGGCGACCACAGTTGTCGCTACAGTCAGGGAATTCATCCTCACATGTTAAGATTGAAAACGGTGCACACTGTGAGGCTTTCCTATAAGAGTAAGTCAGTTGTGATAAAGGTAAAAATAAAGAAAAACCAATCCAAAGAAGAGAAATGAGGGGACATAAGAGGAAACAAGGGGACCTTGAGCTCCAACGTGCAAGCTATGAAGATATCCAAGGACTTTGATTCTGCTATTTATCAACCACTGTCATGTCACAGACACTGCAAAAATGCGATTCTGTTTTAGACTTCACTGTATAATTAACTCTATAATGTAATGCGGAGTAAATGAAAACAATGTAATGGACTCTTTTTCATGCAATTTCGGACATTAATCCTTTTTCATTAAGTCTAAAATTTTATGGCATTTTTGCAGTGTCAGTGCAGTCATATTTAAAAAAGTAAAGTAAAATATGCTTTATTGTACACCAAAATACACAAAAAATATAATAAAAATAAAATGAATGGACATTTTTCTACATAATAATGTACAATGGGCGGCCTTATTGTAAGCAACAATCTCTTCCAGGCAACCTTTGGATGGACAGGAGTGTATAGAAATGAAATGTGGGTTTTGGTGTTAGTATTCAATTACTGAAGTGAAATAATAATAACGAACATGTTTACATAATAATAAACCTACACTACATACAATACCTACATATAATGTACACAATACCTACATACGGTACGTACAATACCCGTACACAATAAATACAATACATACAATCCATACAATATATACAACATATACAATACATAAAATATATACAACATATACCTATACAGACATGTGCCAGTTATAAAGTATAATATACCTTACTTACTATATACTTACTTATATTGACAGATAGTATTCAGTCACCAACTTTTTGAATGTCACCAACGTTTGAGCTCGTCTAATAGATACCGGTAGTGCATTCCATAGGCGTGCAGCCACAACAGAAAACGATTTATCGGTGAATTTTGTAGAATGCGTTGGCATCTGCAGTTTCAAGTTCTCCGATGATCTCAAGAACCTCGAATGCGTGTCACGTAGGAACTTGAAACGTTCTTTGAGATAAGGGGGAGTGAGAGGGTTAAATAGGATGTTATAAAGTAGAGAAAGGATGTGAGTATTCCGTCGAAGCCGAATTGGGAGCCACTTGAGCATGTTACGATGTTCGGATACATGATCATATTTGCGTAAGCCATATATGAACCTTATACAAAAATTTTGAAGACGCTCAAGCTTGTCAAGCTGCTCCTCAGTGAGATCGAGATAGCTGGCATCTGCATAGTCTAGTATTGGGAGTAAAAGCGACTGTGCAAGCGAAATCTTTGTATTAGTTGCGAGAAAATTTCGCAGTCTTCGCAAGGAGCCTGCTGAAGCAAACAATTTGCGACTAACCTCCTTCAGTTGAATATTCCAGGACAAAGTTCGATCAATGTGTATCCCTAAATTTTTCACACTGTTACTTATAGGAAGCGGCATGCCATTAAAAATAACTTGTGGCAGTTTTTCCCACTCTACACGAGCAATCATCCAAGGGCTACCTACAACGATGACCTGTGTCTTCGCAGGATTTACCTGTAAGCCATAGCTGTTACTCCATTCACATATTCGTTCCAAGTCATTGTTTATGATAGAGAAAGCTTCATGAATTTCATTGAACGGGGCTTGTGTGTAAATTTGTAAATCATCTGCGTAAAGGTGGTGGCATGAAACAAGTCTTTTGGATATGGAATTGATAAATATAGCGAATAGTAGAGGAGATAAAACGCCACCCTGCGGCACGCCAACAGCTGTATCACACCAGGACGAAATCGACTCATCAATGCGAATACGCTGTCTGCGGCCAGACAGGTAACTGCGAAACCAATCAATTACTGCCGGAGATATGTTAATAGAGTCAAGTATCCCGAGCAGGATATGGAAATCCACTGTATTAAAAGCGTTACTGAAGTCAAGCAGTGTAAGTAATGTAAGATTTCCATTCTCCATACCCATCCTAATATCATCCGTTACATTAATTAGGGCTGTGACAGTACTGTGTCCTGGCCGAAAACCAGATTGGAATGTATTTAGAAGATTATTTTTACACAGAAAAGAGTTAAGTTGCGAGTGGACAAGACGTTCAAGGACTTTAGAAAGAAATGGTAGGATTGAGATAGGACGATAATGGGAGAAAGAAGAAGGGCTAGATTTTTTAGGTAAGGGTATAATTTGAGCCTCTTTCCACATCGTGGGAAATATACCCGTAGAGATGGAAGAGTTAAGGGTATGACATATGATAGGGAGTATTATATCCAGGATTGGCAGGATCATTTTTCTGCTGATACAGTCATTGCCGATAGCTTTAGATGTAATAGACAATATGCTCTTTTTAACATCACAATCAGTGAATTGATTAAAGACAAATGGCAGATAGTCGGGAGTTGGAAGCTGTGAAAGGTGATTCAATGTATTGGTTTTGGTAGTATCGTCAAAACTGGAAGAAGCGGAGAAATGCCTATTTAAGGCGTCGATATCAATATTCTTAGGATTTATCTCCTGTCTTGACTTTCCAACTCCCAAGGTTCTAAGAAATTTCCAAACTTTCGCTGGATCTCCATTTTCAACAGATGCTTGAATATGTTGGCGTTGTGCTAGCCTACACACCTTGTTACAGTGATTTCGAATCTCCACATATTTACCGCGATTGTACTGAGTAGGCCGGTATTTAAATTTAGTCTTAGCCCTAGCTTTTTTAGTTATCAAGTCCTTGATTTCATCAGTAAGCCAAGGTGCTGGAGCATGCTTCATTTTCACTGCGCGAATGGGTGCATGTACATCGTAAAGACTGATTAATTTAGTTGTTAGTATGTTGACTTTCTCATCAACACAGACCGAATTATAAAGCAAATGCCAATTAATTTTATTTGCATCAGCACAAAGATCGCCAACATTCACACCATTGAAATTGCGCATCATTAAAACCCTGGGTTTAGCTTTTGGAGGACGGATTTTATAAGAAAGAAAGAGAAGATCATGATAAGAAAACATGTCAGCCGTACACTGGCCATGTTTAGCTACAAGATCAGAAGACGAAACAAGAATAAGATCAAGAAGAGAAGGAATGCAATCAGGAGCATGATGAGTAGCATTCAGAGGCAGAGCGATAAGATTACAGGATTCTAAAATATTACAGAGGGTGACAGACCGTGAATCATTCTTCACAAGGCATGTATTAAAATCTCCCAATATAATGGTGTGACTGTAAGACGGTATATGTTTTTCCAGTATGTGTTCCAAGGAAGGAAAATAATTGATCCTTGATGAAGGGCAGTAGTACACACCGAGCAAAACTTTGGAATAATGTAGTTTCAACTCTAAAAAGAGATGCTCCCCAGCATTTGCCGGCGGTGGTTGTATTGATACATCAATAATGCTGAAAGGAATATATGTTCGTAAATAGATGGCAACACCCCCACCCCGACCAACCGAACGATCATTCCTAATGAGCTGGAAACCCGGTAAAGAGTAGGAAAGAGTGGGCAGACAAGGCATCAGCCATGACTCAGAAACCAGGATAGCATGGATATTTTTTTCGCTTAAAAAAGCCAGCATCTCAGGGAAATGGGCGGGAATACTCTGAGCGTTGATATGGATCACATTGAAATTCGTGGGAACATCGGAGAATGTCGTCTGCAGTATGTCTGCGAGTGAAGACTTTCGCGCAATGCTGTCATTCAACCTATTTACTGTGTTACTGTCTGTCATGTGAATAATTATTATAAAATAAATACTAATAAATAATTATAAATAATAAATTAAATATCGGAATATATTATAAAAGTAAAACTCTATACCTATATATACAATACTGTTCACCCACCAGTGCCTAGAATGTTATAAAAAAAATAAAAAAAAAACAATAATACCAATACACACTAAGCAGAGAAAAAAAAAAACAAGGAAATATGACTTAATTACATCTATATCAAGAATGGAACACTTAGATAATATAATTGAACAGCTTCCACCCCAGAGTGTAATTATTTATTATTTAAGTTACAGGAGAGGGAGTGAGAAAGAGAAATAAAAAAAAAACATAAACAAAAAAACGAAGGAAAAGTATACAAAAACAAAATCAAAAGTGTTAAGATAAAATGGAACGTAACTATCAATTTTTATTCTACCGACAGATTGACAGAATTTATTAATGTCAAAGTTGAATTCTGAAAAAAAAGCGCGGGAAACGACTCGGTGGCGGGAGTATTTTAATTTTAAAATTTTCATTTTAACAATTTTAGTGATCAGTTGGGTGTTGTAACATATTGTATTATATTATCCTTTCATATTTATTAGTTTGTATATATTGAATTAGGTAAGTACTTAGAAAATAGTTGAATTCTAACATGAATGAGCCACCTGACCCAGGGGGGTCTCTCCCTCTGGATGTGGGTGCATATGTCACCATATCTAATGAATCGGGTTTGGATTCGGACGCTTCATCCGCATCCAAAAGCCGAAAGCGTATCAAACTAGCAAAATTGTGCAAGTCGTGTAACAAACGTCGCAAGAAAAACGCGAATGATTCTGATTTAAATATATGTAATTGCCATAAAATAACTGAAGTTACTACATCAGTCTCTCTAATGGACACTTCACCAGTAGCCATAGATGTAATTACATCCCAGCAACCACGGCCTATGGGCATCGGTAGGAAAGTATATGAGAAACATGATTCTGCTCCTTATGTTGTACATGTACAAAAAATAGCTTCTACTCCTAATGATGGCACCACTCTTCATCCAATCACCCTTGGTAACTTCCTAAAAAACAACAAGCAACAGAACATTGTAAATGGTAGTATTAAAAGAATTGGGAGAAACAGAATTTCTGTTGCCTTTACAAACTATCAAAATGCAAATGATTTTGTAAACAATAAAAGTTTAGAATCTCATAATTTACTGGCATTTATCCCAACATTCCATACCACCCGTATGGGTATTGTCCGTGGCATTCCTACAGACTTAACTGAGGAAGATATATTATCAAATATTACTGTACCAATTGGATGTGGTGCTGTCATTAAAGTGAGAAGATTGAATTACAAAATTAAACTAAATGATAATATTTCCTGGAAACCTACTGAGTCCATTGTCCTGACATTTGATGGTCAAATATTACCTAAAAGAGTTTTTATGTTTTTCAATGCCCTTCCAGTAGATTTGTATATCTTCCCAACTATACAGTGTTTCCATTGCTGCCGCTATGGACACACCAAAGTTCAATGTCGTTCAAAGCCAAGGTGCTTCAAATGTGGTCAAGACCATACTGCTGACTCTTGTAGAATAGGTGAAGACAACTCCTTCTGTATTAATTGCCAGGGTTATCATTTTGCAACTAACAAAATATGCCCTGAATTCAGTAGACAGAGAAGTATTAAAAAAGCAATGGCAGAAAACTGTATCTCATATGCAGAAGCTGAGAAACATTTCCCTAAGGTTTCCAAATCATATGCTGATGTAACTGTTTCTAATCATTTACCTGTTCATAACTCTTCATCAATTCCTCACACAGTTTCACCTAAGACAACTTCATATAGGAAAACCGTCTTTTTAAAACCTAGAAATAAGACACAATCTCATAATGGTTATGATAAATCTTCTCACGAAGCTATTATTAATGAGCATAGGATGCCTGAATCAGCTAATGGATGTGCATTTGATAAATCCATCGATATTGATACCTCTGCAAAGAACCAAAATATTTTAGAAGTTATTACACAGCTTTTACAATCGTTATCTAAATCAATTATCTCACCGTCCCACGCTGCCCTTATTATAGATCACGCTGCCAAAATTTTATACACTGATGATGGATCAGTTACTAATACAATGGAATTGCCGGAGTGCAGTCAGCAAAAAAAGTGAGATCATAAGTCTTATTAATAAATATAACCCCTTTTTAATTGCCCTTTCTGAAACATGGTTAAAACCCAATCAATTATTTAGAATCTCAAAATTTGTATGTATACGTGAAGACAAAAGTGACGGCCGCGGATTTGGTGGTGTTGCCATACTAGTGATACTAGTTAATTATAATTTACCATATACAATAGTTTCAATTCCTTCTCACAGTGATGAATTTGAAATAGTTGCCGTTCAAATTCAACACATCTGTTTTGTCTCAATTTATATTCCTTATCCTTCGTCACATATCTTTCAGGAAATAAACTGTATTATCCAGACCCTACCTCAACCTTTAATTCTATTAGGCGATTTTAACTCGCATAACGCGGTATGGGGAAGTTGCAAAACTGATCCTAATGGAACTGAACTATATAACTTAATTAATCAAAACAACTTGTGTATTCTTAATACAGGAGTCCCTACTCGTAGATCAAAACCAGGGCAACGTGTAAGTGCAGTTGACTTGTCTATATGTTCACCAACTTTATTTCCTTCACTATCCTGGCAGCCATTATCTTCTTCTTGTGACAGTGATCATTTTCCCTTAATTTTAACTGTTCCTTTATCTATAACGCTTCACAATAAACGCCGATCTCTATTAAGACACAAGTTAACCCCTGATTCCGATTGGGACTCATTTAAATATGCAATAGAAAAAGAAATACATCATCTTCCCGACATTCACCATGGAAATGAAATTGTTTGCACAGAAGCATTTTCCAATCTAATATTAAAAGTAGCCAACGTTACATTTCCCACTAAAGGGGATGTCCCCCACCGTTTACCGTCTCCACCTTGGTGGGACAAAGAATGTACTGATGCCATTCAAAAAAGAAAAGCAGCTGAAGTGAATTACAAACATTTTATGTCTTGGGAAAATTATGAAATTTTATCTCAGGCCATTATAGATACAAGGGAGTTATTTAAAAATAAAAAGCTATCTTCCTGGCGATCTTTCTGTACCTCTCTCTGCCCTAATTCTAGTCCGTCAATTGTTTGGAATAAAATTAGACGTTTTCGTTCAGCTTTTACTCAACCATCTTCTAACACAATACCGTCGTCAATAATTAATAATTTCTTAAATATTCTTGCTCCTCCCTCCGTTTCTGAATTGACATATTTAAGTTCTCCTGTGTCCAATTCTCCATCGCTGCTATCTTCTCTCTTCTCCTTTCAAGAGTTAAAATCTGTGATAAGCACACTAAAAGACTCCTCTGCAGGGAAAGATGGTATACCTTACTCCTTTTTTTGTAATCTTAGCGATGTAAGCTTACACTATTATCTTGATCTTGTTAATTCTATCATCGCCTCAGGTATTATCCCCCCATCATGGAAATGTCAGATTATTATTCCCATTTTAAAACAAGATAAGGATCCAAATGACCCATACTCTTATAGACCTATAGCACTTTCGCCAGTGATTACAAAAATTGCTGAACATCTAGTCAAAAATAGACTGGAGTGGATTGTAGAAAGCAGTGGTATTCTCTCAAATAGCCAGTTCGGCTTTAGAAAAGGTAAGTCCACCATGGATTGTCTCAGCATATTCATAACGGATATCCAACTTTCATTTTCTTGTAATCAATCTGTAGTCGCTTCTTTTCTAGATATCAAATCTGCATACGATAATGTTATCATCTCAATTCTTAAACAGAAATTGATTCTCTTGAACATCCCCGAGCTATTGACAAACTTCATTTGTAATCTATTAATAAACAGAACAATTGAAATAGCCCATGAAGATTTAAATTTTTTGAGAGTTGTGGAAAAAGGACTTCCACAGGGATCCGTTTTAAGCCCCTTGTTATATAATATTTACACCTATGATTTAGATAGATCTCTGAGAAGTACTGTTCGTTTACTTCAATATGCCGATGACTTATTGTTATATTATTCAGACCAAGACATTGAGATAGCTTGTGAGATGCTATCTGCATCTCTATCTTCTTTAAAACAATGGTTTGATTCCAATGGCCTGGAGTTGTCAACCTCAAAAAGTACCACAGTAGTATTTACGAGAAAAAGATATATTCCTTCTGTTCGCGTGTATTACGATAACATGGTTCTTCCAGTAAAACCTCACGCCAAATATTTAGGTTTAATTCTTGATTCTCGGTTGAATGGATTTGCTCATACTAAGTATATTGTTAATAAATGTGAACGTCTTCTTAATATTATTAGATGCCTTTCTGGAGTATGGTGGGGCGCTCACCCTTTTTCGTTAAAATTAGTCTATAATGCCATTATTAGAAGTGTTCTAGATTATGGCACATATTTGCTCAGTCTGTGTAGTAGTTCAAGTCTTAAACTAATGGATAACATACAAGCCAAAGCTCTTCGAATTATTACTGGTGCTATGAAAACCAGCCCAATTAATGCCTTACAAGTTGAAGTGTCGGAACCCCCACTAAATTTGAGACGACAATTCCTTGCTGATAGGTTTATATTTAAAGCACTTCTTATCTCAAACCATCCTCTTCATTCAAAACTTCATGTTCTTTCAGAGTATATACAAAATAGCTCTTACTGGCGTCATAAAAGAAAACCTTATATTTTAGAAAGCTATTTAAAATTTAAATCCTTTTCATCGCCTATTTTCCAGTCTCCCCTTTTACCTCTTTATAGTATTCATTATGAAGCTTTAATGTTGTCCCCTAATATTATAGATAGATTAAACTATAATACAGATTTTACGAGACAATCAAATTCACACCAATTATATACTGACGCTTCCAAACACCCATTCCCTAAACCAGTGGGAGTGGGTGTGTATCACATTAATTATAATATTGTTCAAAAAATTAAATTGCCTCCAGAGACTTCTGTTTACAATGCTGAATGTTTCGCCATTCTTAAGGCTTTGGAATATATCCTAATTGCAAAACTTAAAAACTCCACTATTTTTACTGACGCTCTTGCTATTCTAGAATCTTTAAAAAAGAACCCTTTTAAATCTGCAAATAATCCATTATTATTTGGCATCAGGAATTTACTACATGAATGCTACTATAAACAAATTGTTGTTGAATTTGCCTGGAGCCCCAGTCATTCTGGTATTGTAGGAAATGAAATTGTTGACAAAATTGCCAAGGAAGCTGTTTCCTGTGGAGATATGGTCCCATACAAAATATTTGGTGAAGATGCCTATTGTGGTGCGAAAGGCTACCTGTACAACACATGGAATGAATCTTGGCAGCTTAGCAGTAGATCGAAGGGACTATTTTATTATAACATTCAACCTAACATTCCCATTAAGCCGTGGTTTGCTTTTTTAAATCTAAATAAGAGATTGACTACATCTATAATTAGGATGCGTTTGGGACATACCTGCACTCCTGCACATTTAGCTAAAATAAAAATCAGGGACAGCCCTATGTGTGAGTGCGGTGCAGAAGTGGGTGATTTAAATCACCTTTTTCTGGCTTGCCGTCAATTTAGTATTAAATTTTTTGATCTTCCTTCCTGTATTCCATTACCTACTCATGTTCCTTCGTTACTTATGTATCCTTTTAATAAGCAAGTATTGGAAGCTATAGATATATTTATAAAATGTAATGATATTAAATTGTAGTTTAAATCTGTATATACCTATCTATTTATGTTATGTTTATTGTTTAAATTTTTTTTATATCTTTCCGTACCCACCTGATCCTGTTCCTTTTTTCCTTAACTTTTTTTTAGTAATTCCGTTCCGTTTTTCATAAATAAACGTTTCCTCGCTTTAACTTGACACTGGCATTTATCTATTACTTGCCAAATGGGAAGAAAAAAAAAAAAAAAAAAAATGTCAAAGTTATGACAGTAGGTACAAGTAAACAAACAATTCATATTTGTAAGGTTGGTGTAAAAAAGGACAATTAGTTAAAAAAAAACAAAAATTGAGTAAGAAATCCACGTATAAGGACAAAAAGAAGGGTGGAAGTGATATATAATTTGCAAAAATATTACCCGCAAGTTACAGAAAGTGTCAGTGTAACGAAAACAACAATGTACTACTTTTTAGTAACAAGTTCTTGTAATGTACCTACCTACATTTCCCAGGTCAGTTTGTCTGCGGGGTCTCCGAGATGACATTCCTTCTCCTCCTGGTGCTGATGGCGAAGGGGTACACGATCACGCGCGGCCGCCTCAAAGTCGGCTTCACAGTCAAGCTGACCGTGTTCATGTGCTGTTATGTAGTCACTTACATTATACTCTTTGTGTACCAAGCTAAGGTAAACATCAGTCGTCAATAGCTCTTATTTCTAACTCTCATAACTGAATAGCCCTACCAAATTCTTTAGCCAATCTCACCTGCTAAACTTCGGACGAAGATCTCATAGAGTTTAAGGGTTATACAGCAGCCATTCCGGAAAAGCCGATATACCAATCAAAAATCCCTCGGGCTCCTAAGAATCCTAGATGAAGATCACACAATTGGCACAACTGCGTTTTTTGCAATCGCAAGAAACGCACTGTTGTGCCAATCTCTCAATTCAAATTCAAATTCATTTATTTGCTCAAAAATGTGGTTTTACAGATGTTACAATAATTTTTGTACAGCACATTTACCATTTTTATGGCATGCAAATATTAAATTACACATACAATCAATATAATTAGGCATTACACAGCACCATATATTTATTAAATTTACACGCAAGTCAATTCGTTCTATTTAATCGCAAAATTATAACAATAAGCTAATAAGAATGTCAGAACAATCAGAACAAAATGAGCCATTGAATTTTCGACTTTACCAGCATAGATTTAAAGATCCAATGTCAATAGATTTTGATGTCAAAGAGTTTTCCTATCAATGGTGCCGTTTACCCGTTTCCAAGTTTAACAAGTAACATAATTATGTAATCATCTGCGGTGATATGACTGCAGATTTATGGTCCATAGAAATAAAAAAGAGTACCTTGCAATTAGCTCATTGCAATTGCTGTTAAATCCGCTACGAAGTCGTACCTTCTTAAATGTGGCTAAATCCTCTTTTATATTATAACTAGCGGCTGCCCGCGACTTCGTACGCGTAAAGTTACATACAAACTATCATCCCCATTTTAACCCGAAAAGGGGGTTCAATGGGATGAAAAGTACCGACCCTCCTGGTTCTAAGCTACATCCTCACCAATATTCAACCAAATCGGTGTAGCCGTTCTTGAGTTATAAGTATATAGTGTAACTAACACGACTTTGTTTTATATATAGATATGAACTCAGTCCGTTAAGGATACTGGATAAAAAATCCGTCTAATGCTAAAAATATCGAAACAAGCTTTATAGCACGTGGTACCCGTCATTTTCATCTGGTCTGAGATTTGCAAAAGGGTACCGCCTATTTTGATCTTTTTAGCATCAGTTAAGTTTTTTGTTTTTAATCATTTATTTTACTAAAGTTTTTAGCCATGACATATATTTTTGTAATCATCTTCTAATTGCCTTCATTTTGATACCCCGCTTCATGAATTTGAGTGATTTTTTTTACCGCATACATTTTGGCGTCAAAACCCCAACATAGAGCTTTCATTCATATTTTATGTACCTACCCAAGAACACTTGGGTAATAAATATGAATATGAATGATTGAAATCTGTACGGTGGATCAGAAGATATTACAAAAATACAAGATACGCTCGAAAAACATAACCTTCCTGGTAAAAATAAAACTTGTAATAAATTTGATGATCTTACAAATTGTCCTGCAGGGTTTCGATCCGGGTGAAGTGCTATACCTGTACCAGTCTCCAGCTGGGTACGGACTCATCGTCCTGCGCGTCGCAGCCTGGGTCATATTCTCGTTTTCCACCTTGTACACCGTGAAGAAGTACCCAGAAAAGGTGTGTTCTACAATTATGTCCTGAGAGAAATCATGACAATTTATTTAGCTTTTCTTATGCCACTTAGCTGGCAGACAAGCATATGGCTCACCTGATGGAAAGTGGTTACCGTGGCCTATGGACGAGTGCAACACCAGGGGAGTCATAATCGTGCTGCCGATCCTGTAAGCACAGAGAGTATCTGTGGCGTCAGTTTACAAGCCTTTGGTATTCCCACTGACAGCATAAAACCTGTCTAGTGAGCTCTGGTTACCCTACTCACCGCCGAGAACACAACACGAGGTTATTATGGCCGCGGTATTTCGTAGGGCTGAGGCCGATACTTCCAAAGTCAGGTTGCTCCAGGTTGCTCAATTGGACGGAAATACCGTCGTGTCAAAATGGATCAACCTATTATTAATTTTGACATAAACCCCTAGTCTGCTATTTATCAATCACTGTCATAGCACTAACACTGCAAAAAATTTCATTTAATTTAAGACTTAATTGTTATGAATTTAAAGTCCAAATTAAATTAACAAGAGTTCTTTACTTACGTCCTTTTTATTCTCTCTTCAAAATGCAACCTTTATTTCTGGACTTTAATGGCATAAGTAACAATAAAGTGAAAAATTTAATGGCATTTTTTACAATGCCTGTGGCATGACAGTGTTTGACATTTAGAAGAATCGGGGTCAAGGTCAGGGTAGATGTCATAACACTGAATGACTTATTTCAGAAAATATTCTACGGTCCATTCTTCGTCTGCGGCTCGCTGTGGTTCCAAGCGGGCCCAATGTTTATCTTGACAGCTAACGCTTATATAGGTAAGTAGTCCTCGATCGCAGCTGGTTACGGTCAAGGACGAAAAAGATTTCGATCCCAATTGGTTGCAAAACACTGGTTACCATTGCGGCCGAAACATAAATTACCTTGCGTAGACTGGCCACATCTGGGCCTCGATTCTACTAAAGTAAAACCATTGTCATACCACAGACACTGTAAGAATTACCCATTTAATTTTAAACTTTAAGTTCATATCCTTAAAGTCTAATATTAAATGGCTTTTTGTAGAGTGAATGAAAAAGTGAAATGTGACACTCTTCATTTAATTTTGGACTTTAAGATTATAGCAATAAAGTCTAAAATTTAATGCCATTTATCGTTGTGCCTGTGGTGTGACAGTTGATTTTGCTTTAGCAGAATCGAGGGCCCTGGGGTGGAGACCGCGAGAAGGCAAATGGAAGAGGGGACTTAGCTAGATGGACTGACGATGCAAAAGGTGACTGGGATAGACAGGATGCCTAATGGTGTACATTGGGGGAGGCCTATTTTTATTTTGTTTTTCTTATTTATTTATTTTTGTTTATTGATTCATTACGTGCTGAGACCCTCTTCGCCTCAAAGAGAACGTTAAGCCATCAGTCCCGGTTGCCATACGTACATCCGGTGGCATTCGTTACGGGTAGTTGAAACCCTAAAAAGTCCAACAACTGTGAACAACAATGAATATGTCAAAGTTCAGCCAAATAAGTACGTAGACCGTAGTCACTACACGGAGTACATAAGTTGAACGATCGAAAAGTGTTCAGAGAAAATTTTTAAGATTAATTCAATTCAAATTCCAAACATACTCACCTGATTGCAGAAAATTTCATCTTATTCCTTTACAGGAGGGAAGGAAAATTGCAGTCCTTTCTCTTTTACTCAATATATCAAACGGTTCTACTGACGTTACTGAACTGGTGAGCCAAATACCTGGGTCTCCGAGTGCCATCAACATTTCTCAGAAGCAGCAGCTGCACTTTCCTAACTGCCATACTACTTACAGGCAGAATGCATAACATAGTCCGGGCGTGTCACACGTACAATGATGTGTGCTGGAGTGTCAATATGGATTTGTTTAACACGAGTATCACCGGGAAAGACCCTATGTAAGGAGTACTTCCCCTAGGATGGGAATTGTGCGTTGGTTTTTGTGTCATTGTACCATAGATCACTATTAGCAAACATTCTTAAATGTGGTAGCTTATAATTGGCCATCAGATAAAACTGTCGTGTGTACTATTCTTTTGTTGTCTGTAAGCTTTTGAAATGGTAAAATAAATAAATAGACAACAAAATGCGGACCCCGAACTCCGAGGTGACAGATTCGGATACCATCGGAATGAAAGCTAGGAGATAGGGAACAGATGTGCAATCCTCTAAACATATTGTCATTCTGGACTGGGTGACTGGAAATCGACCACTGACCTGTAATAATAGTACTCGCTAGACTGGTGATCGGTACCCATATATTGTGTCCAATTGAAAATCGCCATATTGGCGCTGATAGTTGCGGCACGCAGTAGTGAGTGTACTTAGAACTAATACTAATGATGGACATCAATTGTCTTGGTATCGATAATTTAATATAAACGATGCGTCTTATGTATAAAATTATAAATATACCCATTTCAGACATTTTTTATGGTAAACGCATTAATAAAAACAACGAACAACGTCCATTTGCAAACAAATTAGTTCTCAGTACACTCACGGTGGCGCTTCAAATCGACACAAACAGTAAGCTGTCATTTTCTGTGGAATAGCCAGTGCAGCTAGATATAGAGGCCAGTGAAATTGACTAATGACAATCTCTATTAAGGCTGTCGCAGTGCTGTGCTCGTCGTGAATGCTAAGAATTGCACAGCCGGGCCCTGATTTTGCTATTATTTTTTTCATAATAAAACCACTGTGATACTACATTGTAAACAATGCCATTTAACTTTGGACTTTACAACTGTTTAAAGTCTAAAATTAAATGACAATCTTGTAGAGTGAATAAAAAATATTATAAACTCTTGCTCATTTCATTTTGGATTTTAAAACTTAGTCATAAAGTCTAAAATTTAATGTCATTTTATGCAATGTCAGCGGTATGACAGTGGTTTTGTTATGTCATAAAATTAGCAGAAACGGGGGCCAGGTAGCAGGGCGTAGGGGCTCGGACGATTAAGTATGTTAACAATCTTCATAATATATCTACTTTTACAGATAAATGGGTGCGAGAGAGTGTGGTGGCAGCAGTTCTGCTTACCATTTCATTCAGTGGACACATGATGTTCCTGGTAAGTACCTACCCAATGCGACCCAACAGGATTTAGAGGGGTAGGTAACTAACCCGGGCCAAGGGTTTGCGGGGGTGCGAGGGAAACGCCCCATTCGACTACGTTACACCAAGAAAATTGAATCCCGAGTCGGCTTGCGGTTTTAATCGACAAACGGAAATTTCTGTGAGGATTTTCTCTCAAACCACAAAAATAATAGCAGAATCAAGGCCCGTGTTGCACACGTTCACAGGTCACGGTAACCACTTTCAGGTAGGCTGTGTCCTTGTCTGTCATTTAAGTGGCATAATTTTTTTTCTAAAATTTAAAAGAAAAGGGTAAGTGTTCAGCAACGTAGCCGTAACTTACCCTCCCACAGTTCATTACAAAATAACTGATGTCGCTACTAAATCTATAAAAACGTTCATAGCGCGATTCAGGTTCAATAGTTTCGATTTAGTTCGGATTGTTTTCGCTAGATGTCGCTACCACCTCCGTAGCATGAGGGTAGTAACTTGACTGCTACGCAGGGAACGCGGATTCGATTCAAGCAAGACTAGCCTTTGGTCTCCCCACTGGCAGCACAAAAACTCTCCAGTAAGCTCTGGCTACTCTACTCACCACCGACAACGGTAACACAACACGAGGTTACTATAGCCGCGGTATTTTACTATTTTTTTTATATCACTGATGTGGCAGGCAAGAAGGTATATGGCCTACTTAATGGAAAGTAGTTACCGCGGCCTATGGACGTGTGCAACACCAGGGGAGTCACACTCGTGCTGCTGATATTGTAACCACAGATAGTTTCTGTGCCGTCAGCGTAGAAGATAAAGCAGGAATAGCCTTTGGTCTTCCCACTGACAGTACAAAAAGGTATTCTGTACGTCGGAGTTACTTCCCCAGTCGGACTGCTCAATTTTTTAATTTCGTATATTCATCCCCAAAATACCATCGCGTCCTACCTCCTTAACACATGGTGTTGCCGAACTATACTTTTAATATGCATTTCAGATTCTAACACTACCAGTGTTCGCTAACAAGAACTTCCCCTACCACGTTAGAACTACACAGATTGGAGTCATGGAGGTATGTACCGTATGAACTTATTTTACATTTACATTGGAAAAGGGAACATCCAAGACTTGAACCTATGATCCGAACCTTATTTCGCCAGTTGTCAACCACTATCATATCACGTACACTCATAGGCATAAATTTGATCGAATCGTCACCTACCACAGTCGCACGGTGACGTCAGCGTCAGAATGAACGAGATGCTTTAAAAAAAAATTATGCGGCCAGTACCCCTAGCACGGTAAATTATAGTTAATCGTAACATAAGACATATCGAGAGATAGGAGCATTGCGATTGGCAGGTTTCACACACACACAGGGCCCTGATTCTGCTATTATCTTTTTCATGACAAAGCCACTTCGGTGCCACAGACACTGTTACCACTGCCATTTAACATTTGATTTTACTGCCATACTGTTAAAGTCTAAAATTAATTGAAAATCTTTTAGAGGTAAGAAAAATGTTATAAGCTCTTTCTCTTTTTATTTTGGGCTTTAAGAGTATGGACATAAAGTCTAAAATTTAATGACATTTTATGCAATGTCAGCGTTATGACAGTAGTGTTGTTCTGTCATAAAATTAGCAGAATCGGGGTCCAGGTTCACAGTAGACAAGCGGCCAATCGTAATACTTCAATCTCTCGATAGGTACGTTAACGATACGATTATGATAGTTTTTCTTGCTCGGGACACTATAGTCTAGTTATAACAATTTGAACATCTGAAAACTTAAATGAAATTTTGAAGCATTTACTATGCTAACTTTTTCAAATCGCTTCAGGCGCGGCTCGGTGGCTCAGTGGTCAGAGCATTTCTCCGGTAAGATGTTCGAGTCCCGCCTGAGCAATTAACTTTTTCCTATCTTAATCGATGTGAAAACTTCTTTGCACCGCTGTAGATTTTTGGTTTTTACGAAATAATTATATTTTATTTTTTATGCAGATACAGACTGTTTCCTTCCATTTGTTATTATGTTATCTGTGCATTTGTATTGCCGGAGTGTCACAATTTTATTTTTATCATTTTACAGGTGACGAGGAATGCAGACCTCGACGGCTTTGGTCCCAATGCGTACCACCCTTCAACTGTTCCGCCTCAGACGGTCATCATACCGCTAACTAGGTCAGTAAGTTAGATCAGTCGGCATATTATATTGCTAACAACCGCCTGCGACTTCGTACGCGTGGAGTAAGTTTTAAGACTTTCATACCAACCATCCCCTGTTTTAACCTCAAGAAGTTTGATGGAGTACAACTTCACACCATGCTCTCTTACTTCAAAAACATAGCACTTTCACACAAACTTCCAATCCCCTTTTGATCCCCTTAGGGGTGGAGTTACATAAACTCCGTTCTTAGCGGATGTCTATAACCCATATGGAACCTGCCATATCTCAAGTTTGTAGGTGTGAATTTCACTTTCATATAATATAGAAGATTTTATAAGACCAAGATCTTCGCCCCGATTTTTTTTGACGCTGCAAAGATGCAACTTAATTTTAGTCTTTATTAAAAAAATCTTAAGTCTGTCTATTACACTTTCATGCCTAATCCACAGAATCGAATTTCAAGAAATTTGGTACAGAGATAGATTACAACTTTAGAAAGCACATAGGCTATGTTTAATCAATCTTATCTTGTTCCAGAAGAACAGAAGAGCTAATCGGTACCATGTACAGCCACTACAAAGCGTCAGCTCCTCCCCTATCTTTAGAAGACCAGCTACCAAAACTGAACGGTATTCCTAAAAGAATAGAGTCCACTTCACCAAAACACCATCTCATCTCTCAAGATAGTACTGAAACTAACCATTCAGGTGATATAAGACCAACCATACCTAGAGATGACCCTCCAAGCGAAATATTCACCGTTGAAGGTCAAATTTCAAAACTAGAACAGCCCGTGTTACCCGCCGAAATTATTCCGACGGCAGGGTTACCAAGAGGGAATAATCTTTTGGAGAAAATCGAAGACGGGGATTTACCGCTGGTTTCTAGGGCTAGAAGGACTTTACTGGATCCTATTAAGAGGGAGGATAATGTTCCTTCTTGGTCGTTGGCAAAAGGGCCATGTATTGTTGGGATGCTGAAGAAAACTAAGAGTACAGATGAAGGTAACTAATACTTTTTAGAGGATTCTATCGCGATTTATTTGGTATTATTGACATTTACCCCGTCGTTTCGGCTACTTTTCAGCAGCCACTGTCAAGGTGTGATTTTCATTCTTTAATCATATCATAATCTAGGATCCATATTGCAAATTAGTTAAACTGCTCCCAGTGAGTTTAGATAGCGCTGTACATAATAAAAATAAATAAATATTCCACAACATTTCACACAACGCTATCTAGATCCATGGTAAGCATAGCTTAACTAGCTTGTGTTATGGAATCTAGAATGCGGATACACATACTTAGATACTATTTTATTTTTGTAAATATATACACATTATGCATAGAAACACCCAGACCAATGCAAATATACATATTCATGCGTCTAAATATTTGCACTGAGCGGGGATCGAACCCGCGCCTCCTACGTAGCGGCCGCGTTCACTACCGTATGTAAGGTAAGGTATGTCGAGTATGAAGCGCTATTTATGATGTTCCTCAAGATCTTTTGGGTCTAAGCCAACCTAATCTCTATACCTACTTGCTGGTTGGGCCTAACTTCCCTGGATCTTCCTTGAACAGACTTCTGACTCACCTCAGCCTAAGCAAAGAAAACCGGTCTAGGTTTCTGGGGTGGCGCGGACCTACGATGTGAATGTGGAGTTACTCCTTGTTAACGTGTGCTCTGCAGCATGCCCAAATGCCGAGAACGCCATCCAGGTAGCAGGACACAGGAAAACCATAATTACTTTAAGAGTAGAAACGCTATCGACACAATAGAATAAGAAGACTTTGAAACCCGCAGTCCACGATTTCCTTTTAAATTTGACTGCACCCCGAAGATCTTGTTAATTTAACTTTAAACCATATTCTTACAGAACCACCAGACCTCAGTAATCTACTAGCCAACGGTCGCAAAGTGCCACCAGTCAGGAATGGCCTGCAGCCGAGCACTGGAGAGATTTCCACCATACACGAGGGTAGGATCCAGAGTTATAGGAACACCGTCAGTAAGGCCACGATAGACTTGTTTAGTGCGGGGAATAATAAGGGGTGATTTTGAGTACGCACCCTCCAATTTTCTAGATTATAACGAAGATGATGATAATAAAAAATATCAAGCGAAGTGGAGGAATCGAGAAGAAATATTTTCGGGCAGAATCGGTAATAGGGGGAATTGGGAGTACCTACGTTCAAAATTGTTTGTCAGTAGGAAATTCAAAAATATTTATATGTACTTCATTATTGATTTCAAGATGAATGGTTAGGTATAGTTTGTTTTGTTTGTGTTGTGATTTTAACAACTTTTAGGGTGGTTGTACATACTCAAGGAGATACGGTTGTAGAGTACGCGCCACGAAATAAGTCCCTTGGCCGCGGCGTAGTTGTCGCAACATGTAATGTTGCCAGTATCGTCTTTTTATTTTACCAGATCTTTTATTATTCAGGTATGACTAAAATAGTATTTGAACCACAGAACTTAAGAAGTTATATTCGCACGTTATCAACGTTAGAAAATTAGGATGTGATCATGTGAAACACCTAGAACATGATTGTTTTAAAAATGATGAAATAAAAGATGCAACATTATTTCAACTGAGATTGATAGTGATCTAGAATCTGATTACCTATGTGACACTTAAAATAGCGACAGCAACTCCTAATTACTAATGAAAAAATTATAAATACCATAAATGTGTGTGGTACACATTTATGGTATTTATAAATTTTTCATGCTATCCTCAAGAGACACCAAAAAAAACACGTACTGTGCATTTTTGTGACGTGATGAGGATCTTAGATCAATATGCCGGTTAGTATAATGCCCACTAGTACAACATAAAAAAAATATGCTGGCAACTCCGTCGTGGCCCCAACCAATCAACAAACAGTATGGCACCGATGTCATTTTTAGTTCCGCGTTTTGTCGCGGGACTTATTTTGTGGCGTTGACTCTACCATACCATAAGATATAACATTATTATGATGACAAACCTTAGACATCAATGTGACAAACTTATTACGCAAAGAAAGATAGGATTTGACGTAAAAAAATCCATAAACCAAAAGTTAGAGATTATTCAGTAACCAAAAATTCAAATTTTTGGTTACTGAATAATTCGTTTATTATTAATTTTACATTAATAAATAAATAATAACTTATTCATGACACAAAAATGTACCCTTAAATTCGACATGGCAGAGAACGCAACGAACCATATACCGCGCAAATCTGAATTAAGACTGCCACTGATCTCCCTCAAAGAATTCCAAAAGAAAATTGCCACTTGGATTTTTTTCTAGGTTAGTACCTTAATTAAGCTATTTTTCTTGTACTATATATTAAAAATATCGTCGTCTGAATTTAAGAGCAATACTAAACTAAGATCTAAATATACGAATAACTACATTTTGCCGTAAGTTTGTACCTATTCGGATAGGATGTTAAGTTGCTTTGTTTGTTTATTAGAATTGACTGATGAATTGTGTATTTTAATGTATTAGAAATAATATTTTACTTAGCATTGATAAATAGGGGAGTGGTCTGCAAAGTTAAATTAAGGGGCTACTATGAATGTAATAGTTACACATTTGAAATCTCCGGGAAGAAATTCGTGGTAACTATAGTTAGCATCAAAAGCTCCTAGATGCAAGCCTAGTTGGTTATTTATTCTTCAGATTATTAAATAAAATAGTTTTTACGCAAAGTAATTTTATAGTTTTTAATGGAAATGCTTTATCGAACTAATGAACTCTATCAATATATTTAAATGTTAAATTATATATCATTAATGACTTTCGTGCTAACTTTACTTTTACTGCTAGCGTACTTTTAATGCTAACTGACTTTGACTTTCGACTTCTATCAAAGTAAAAAAGGTTACTATACTGTGGTTCTGGTTCTATGGTAGCCCCCCTGAACCTTGGTTACGATACCTTGGCCGGTGATCAGCCGACATACCTACGTTCCTACCTACGGTTTATAAACTGTAAAATACTCGTATAATTATTTGAGTGTATCTGATATTTTCTAGTCATAGAATTACATTGATTTCTAAATATATATGAGTTTTATTTTAACACATCGGGTTAATCTCTCTTATAACGACTTTGCCGGAAGACCCCAAGACTTTGGAAACTGGGAATTCCTTTGAAGAAATGTATAAAAATGTATTTGATATTTTTACTACGGGTAATAAATTCTACAACCTTTGGTTGTAAATCCCACCACCGCAGCTTCGGCCGCGGCGGCGGCGGGCTTTATAACCACCTGCTCCTCAACTCGTGGGCCGCCTCACCCCTCCGCGCCTGCGCGGGCTTGAATAATACTCTAGGGGTAGGGCAAACAAGACCACGTGAAGTCGGATTTGCAGAGATTCATTTCTGTCACTAACTTTTGACTATTCTAGACAATAATTGAAGGGTAAAACTTGTTTTTGCCAACTAACATGTTTAAAAAATAATCAATTAGTGAAATGATCTTAAGGCATAATGAAATTTTTCCAAATAAATATTTTGTCTAATGAGTACATTATTAAACAATAGTTTGTAAAACGATAAGTTTTTTCAACTATAATTTTGTCAAACGTTGTTTGACAAATGAAGATTTGTCTCTCGTTTTTTGTCAAATGATTGGATACCTATTTTTATATTACTTAAGCGGTAGACAAGCACACGACCCACTTGATAGTAAGTGGTTACAAGAGCGCTGCGTTACTCGCGCTGCGGACCCTGCTGTGTAGGAATCTCCTAATGACCTTTTTAAAGAACCCAATATAGTAGTCGCTTGAAAACCCACAGCAGGGAGTTCATTCTTCAGCTTAAGAGTGCGTGGGATGAAGTTCTTTACATAACGGATTTTATTGAAATTAAAAAGTCATTTCAGAATAATATTTTTTTTAATTTTTTTTTAACAAAATAAACACCAAACGGTATCCCAAAATGCCTACAAACTATTAACAACTTCGAGTACTGCGTTAACAAAATTAATATATAAATATGTATTAGTGAGTACAATATAGTTTTCATATTATTACTATCGGTACCTATAAAAATAATCATTAATTGGGGTGTAACATCGAATTTTCATACATATCGGTAAAAGGGGATGAATATGCATTAAGGGGATGAATAGAAATAAAATAATTAAATAAATTTTGCAATTATTTTCTTTTAAATGAAACTATTTCAGTATTATAATGACCAGAATCATTAAATACCTAATAAGTTACTTTAAATTTTGTAAAAGAAATAAGTAATTCAAAGAACTCTTATGACAATTTTATCTCTATTCACCCCTTGTCCCTCCCGTTTCATCCGGTACATCCCGTTTTATGATATATTTTATACATAGTGAAAATAAAATTAGTTCGCTGAGCATGAAACGTACAACCGAAGTTTCGGGTAATTGGTACCATGAAACGTTTTATCGAACACGTGACACTTCGAACGTTCGGCCTGTGACCGAATTAAATCCGAAGTAACTTCATGGTACGTAAATGATACACTTTTCGTTTGTGTTACGTACGGGTCCGAAGTTTCGGATATATGTTTCATGATAGCCCTCATATTGTTTCAATTATTCCTTAATTTTGTTCTCAATACAATTCATATATTATGTCATTATAAACAATGACTACTATTTATTCTACTAAACCAGCTCTTCGAACAAAAATTTTTCGCGGTTCTTGGGTGAAGCAGAAGTTAATAATATGAATAATATGAAACAGAACATTTTTGTAATATCATCTGGGCCTCCTAGTCTACTTTCTTTATGGGGTATTATTAAAAAGAAAAAGCGTCGAAAGAATTAAAAATTGTGCGTGAATATTTCATTCTAATTACTATCATCGGGTTATTTATTGAAACGGATTCTATCGCAATTTATTTGTTATTATTGATTTTAAGGAAGACGTTTCGGCTACTTTTCAGCAGCCATGTTCATGGTTTGGCTAAGGATAGTAGTTGTCATTAATGCTTATACTGTTGATTGATGGCACTTGGTGGATCTTGCTACACATCTGTAGTATTCCACATTAATTGTTATTATTCTGACCGGTTTCGCCTTACGGCATTATCAAAGGTTGATATGTTTTTTTTTTCAACAAATACATGTATCAATCTTTGATAATGCCGTAAGGCGAAACCGGTCAGGATAATAATAAATAATGTGGAATAGTACAAGTGTTTTCATTGAAGAAAGAGTTGACATATAGTTTGATATTCGCGTAAAATTTAGAACGAAACCGGTTAGGATAATAATGAATAATGTGGAATAGTACAAGTGTTTTCATTGAAGAAAGAGTTGTCATATAGTTTTATATTCGCGTAAAATTTAGAAAATATCGGATTATTTATCATATTTGAGTGTTGCATTAGGTTCCTGATATTTCAGCACTGTGCACCCTAGTGATAAGGGATGCCTATAACCCGATCCCTGCCGGCTTCCCAATTGGTGGCACAGTGCACGACAAAGTAGATCGAGGTAAGTTTTTTTTTTCACCGGCTTCACTTTTGAAAAAATTTCACTCTTCTCAACGGGTGCACGCGATCAATGAAATATATATGTAAATACATACATACATGTACATTCACGCCCATCACCCTCGGAGCAGGCAGAGACACCAGCCCACCATCTGCTTCTATTCTTACAAGCTTCCTCAACTGTTATTAAACATTTCAATGCAAGTCCGCCGGTTTCCAGTGATTTTAACTTACCCCTTTTCAAAATATCATTAATTTGATCAGTGTATGTTCTTTGAGGTCGACCCCGGCCTGCCTGCCCACTCACAAGTGCCTTACATACTCGGCGTATTGTAGTCGTATCATTAATGTACCGATAGAACGGAGTATTGCGAATGGCCGGAATCACAATAGGTAAGCGCGACCAATCGTAATGCTCCGTTCATTCAAGTTTACGTAACGATTCGAGTACAGTACTTATTTGTCCTATGTGCTCCTTAGCATACACTAAGTAAATATCCCGCGAATAATAACTGTGAATTATTAATGGTTTTTATAGAAAATCGCGTTATAGAATATTCTTGTCTGATTATAATTTTTCCAAATAAGTTTTTTTTAATACTACAATCTGTCCTTGCAGGACTTTAAGCAGTAAGTAGATATTGAGTAAAAATAAGTGAGAGTAATATTTGAGCAAAGTAGTGAGCATTAATATAAGGATGACGATTTAATTTAAGCACACGATTCGGACTAAGACAGTTTGCTCGAATTAATTGATAAAAAATATAGTTATATTTTTCATGAAGAAGGGTATCCTATCCAAATTAATAATAAAGGTCATCTATATGTAGAGAACTACTGAGAAATCGATCAACGGAATTTTTACCTAAATATACAGGTCAAGGTGACTTGACCTTGAACTGGGTATAAGTCAAGGTCAAATTAAGCGTATATGTTTGGTAAATAAACTGTTAGATCTAAATGTAATATGCGCCTTATTAGAATACAGACATTTCTTTTTAATTAAAACGGAAGGTGCAGTCAGTAATAATTCTGTTATTTAAATCAGTTTCCGTCTTAATATTTTTAACAGTGCTAAAGACAGTATAAAATATACGAAGTTAAATTTTCTAATAAACTGTGTTGACACGAGGTAAAAAAAGGGGTGAATAGAGTCAAGGGTTGAATAGGATCCAGGGATGAATAGAAATAAACGGTTAAATATATTTTACACTTATTTCCTTTTAAGTGAATCATCAAATATCTTGTTAGACACTATTTTGTAATTATGTAAAATAATTATTCAACATTTTCTATTGAGAATTTTATTTATATTCACCCCTTGAGCCTATTCAACCCTTGGGACTATTCACCCCGTATGAACTATCAATACTACTATCCCTTTAAATCATATAATGGAGAATACTTTCAAATAATATCGACGGTACAAAGGAAAAATACTTTAAGCGACATTTTTTGAATTTTACAGGAGAGCCAATCAAAGTTAAATTTTTTCGAAAAAAAATCATAAAAAAATCTAAATCGAAGTTAGAAAAACCAGCGAAAAAACAGTTTCTTAATTTTTTAGGTACTTTCTTCCATTAAACTTACAAAACATCTCTAAGCAATATAAGAGGAGTTATGTGTCGCTTCAGTTTTTTTCATTAAATACTGCGCAAGGAAAAACGCATTAACCACAACACCAGTGTCTTTACAAATGCGAGGAAAAACACATTAAGTGACAAGCAATGGGTGATCTAGCTTGGAGGAAAAACAACTGAAGCGCCATGCAGCCTGAGACACAAGGATGTGGAAAAACAAGTTTTCCAACAAAACCATAAAATATTAAGTAAAGGAAAAACCCAATAACCACTAGTAAATTATCATTAAATTTTGAATTTTTAACTGTAATCCTTCCTACGCTGCCGATAGATACCAAAATAAAACCAAGAATTTAAGGATAAAATAAATAAATAATCTTTATTGCTTTAAAAGCTTACTGATTTACAGTATTGCACAAATAATACCCATTCCAGGGTAAAAATACAAAATTTCTTTTTAGAAAATAGTTAAAAAGAGGAAAAATCATCTAAAATATTATAGAGCAATTAGTACTATATTTATACCCAGTTTTAACTCGCTGTGAAATGTTGAGCCAGACTGATGTGACTGTGAACAAACACTTTGCGGCGGGGAATACCTACTAGTCATCATCATCATCATCATCGATATTTAGATGTTATCCTGATTGCATCCGTCACCATCCCGGCCTCGGAGCTCAGGGTCCGCCTTCCGGCTCTTCCTCCTCCACTTCGCACGATCTTGGGCGTCCATGGTAGTGAGACCATTTGCACGCATGTCACCCTGCACGACGTCAAGCCAGGACTTTTTGGGCCTACCCCTTCTACCTGGACCCGGCGGGGGCGCCATTGTCAGGCATTTGTTAGCCACGTAGCCTGGCTGTTGCCGTAAGACGTGGCCACACCAGCGAAGGCGACCCTCTTGCATTTTATCTACTATGTCACGGACATGAAGGCTGCCGTGGATGTGAGAGCTTCTCACGCGATCTTTACGTGTGACTCCGCATACCCACCGCAGCATTTTAATCTCCGTGACATGCAGCCCCTGCTTGTGTCGCTCTTACACGCCTCACGGCCGTGTAAAAGGACAGGCCTAATGATCGTCTCATAGACCTGTCCCTTCAACCTGGTTGGCATTTGTAGATGGCATGTGACGCCAGTCATTTCCCGCCACTTGGCCCACGCGGCGGCAATACGTGCCTTGACGTCGTGGTCGATGTCAGCGGTCACGTGGAGTTCAGATCCCAGGTACTTAACCTGGTCCGTGCGCTCGACCAAGTCATCTATGCGGATGGGTGTGGGATCTGTTGAGATTGATACCAAGTTTTCTGTCTTCCCCATGTTTAACTTCAGACCGCCGTTCTCAAGCACCTCCTTCCACACTTTCACGCGTCGCTCCAATCTGTTCCTGTCTGTGTCCATCAAAGCAATGACATCAGTCTCTGATGCTGTCCGACAAAACGTCTAACACCAAGCTGAACAGGTAAGGACTGAGTACGGATCCTTAGTATACCCCGACGGTGATGGGGAAGGTTTTAGTGTCGCCAACAGCGAACCGAACCACAGAACCGGAATCGTGATACATGCCTCGGATGGTGTCAATGTAGGCCTCAGAGATTCCCTTGAACCGCAATGCCTACCAGATCACCGCACGAGGAACATAGTCGAAGGCCTTCTGCATGTCTAGGAATAGGCAGTGCAGGGGCGTGTTCGCTGTTATATTTCCCCGCGACAATCCTTAGGGCGAAAACCGGGTCCATGGTCCTGAGCCCGGGACGATACCCATAGTGACACTTCGAGTGTGCATTCTTCTGTCGGATACGGGTGTCGATTATCCGTTCATAGAGCTTCATGGTGTGGGACATTATCTTAATACCACGGTAGCTGCCACACTCATGCACCGATCCCTTGCCCGTGAAGACTGGCGTTATGATACTCAGCCGCCACTGGTGCGGGATCTTACCGCTGGGGATAACGCGGTTATAAAGATTAGTCAGGATGCCCACACCACGGGCACTCATTGCCTTCCAAGTTTCGATGGGGACATTGTCGGGTCCGACATTCCGGTCCTTCATGCGTCGAATGGCAGTCTGGACTTCTGCAGGTGTTATCCGTGGCATTAGTCCTTGATTTGGAGGAGTCCTTTTGCCCCTCAGACGATTCCAACTTGTAGTACAGCGGTTGCAAGTGGTCTCGTTTGGCCCTGGCTACGGCTCTCTTAGTGGCGCGTTTAGTATCTTTGTACGCGTCGCGGTCTTCGGGAGATTTAGACGCATGCCACTTTTTAAAGAGGGCTTTCTTCGCCCTGATCTCCCTCTGGACTGTGTCGTTCCACCACCAAGTGTCCTTGTTACACTTGCGTCTACCCTTAGACATGCCGAGCACGGCCGTTCCTGCCTCAAGAATAGCTGCCTGCAACTTGTGCCAGCAATCTTGTACTGATTTGGCTTCAGCATCGGCGCACTTGTCACCGATAACGGAGACGAAACTCTGGGACTTGGCTTCATCAAGCAGCTACCACCTGATTCTGCGTTGGCCCCGCTCAACACGCTTGCCTTTGAGTTTCACACAGAGACGATTTTGCGTAGTGAGACTCTCCCCGGGTATGGCCTTGCAGTTTGCTACCTTGCTGATGCTGTGCCTCCTAGTGAGTAGGAAATCGATCTGGGTAGCATGCTCCCCGTGCTTGTAGGTGATAAGGTGTTCGGATTTCCTTTGGAAATACGGGTTCACGATTGCAAAGTCGGTAGCTGCACACGTTCTGAGAATGTGCTCACCCTCTGGGTTACGACTACGGTAACCAAAACACCGTGGACACGCTCAAACTCCTTACACCCATCACCCACATGACCGTTTAGGTCACCACCCAAAACAATTCCCTGCGACAGCGGAATGCCACTAAGCACTTCCCCTGTGTATGTGCCGCAACGACAGTTCACCGGTGAATGAAGCGCAACGTCACGTGTCACTTCCTTACATAGGTTACGCAACTTCCACACAAGAGACAAAAATACATTGCATGTAGCGACATGAATGATTTTGAATAGTTAACTTTAGTACACAATTTTGAAAACAATGTTTACTTTATGCGACAATCGTCTTTATTTAGATAGTCGACGAAATTAAATGAACCGACGTTATGGGAATAAAAGACGATGTCGGTTAATTTAAAAGTTTCTGTAAAAAAAATTATGGTGTTACTTTAACCGTCACTATCGATTCTTTCTGGAATTGCAAAAAATACTGAAATCCATAATATGTCATAACGATCGTGAAGGCAAAACACATTAACTCCATCTTACAGATACAATGAAAGCAAGGAAAAGCTAATGTAGCGACTCGGCACTAGTAATACAAGAGTGAGCCAAAACACCTATAGTGCTTTACACCGCATTTTCTATGACGGAGAAAAACGATTTAAGGGCCTTAGGATATCCGAAACAGAAAAAGAAAAACACATCAAATAACAATCTTACTATGGAGTCGGTACTTTAAGCGGTAATTTGACCAAATTCACTGCAATTTTGTGTCACTTCATTTAGCGTCTGGAAAAAATATGCCTAAAAGTGCCATTACTTGAAGCGACACCAAAGTGGTCAGAGCGCTACTAAACCAAGACCAATCGACGCGGAAAAATTCGCTGATTCCAAATATGTATATAACTCATTTTCGATAAAAGTGTCGCTTAAAGTGTTTTTCCTTTTTACCGTCGATATAGTGATAAATAATTTAATAGTCAAAAACCTTGAATCCAAAGGTGAATTTAAATATAACATATGATTACATCATTATTAAAAGTAATTAAAATAACATAAATGCATTAATATACACAAAGTATTATTATATATCATATACATTGTTGCGTTTAATTAATTATCAAGTGATATAAAAAGAAAATAAACTGAATTATTAGAATGAACAATTCAAAAAATATATTGTATAAGTTTCGCCTTAGCACCAACACTAGGTACATCTAGTTAGTATCTATAAGAATTTAGAAGTATGCGATGGACGATACTGACAAGTCATACCTGCCCCTTTAGGCAAGTGGCAAATCGTTGGCCGGTATTTGATGAAATAGAATGACGCATGTATGGGATTTGACGTAACTGACAGTCGTTAACGCATGTCATAAACGTCAAATCCCATGCATTCATCATTCTATTCCATCAGACGCCGGCCAACAAATTGACACTTGTCTAGGGGGGTTGTAAGAGCGAGAACAGCCAGTCAATATACGATATTGCAATTGTTGTGGTGGATATCAATCCAATAGCTTAGCTGGGCAAATCTTGGTGAACTTGTGGTACCCGTATCACACCTTATGTGGGTAGATCGATCATGGGAGATCGGCCGTGCCGCGCGCCACTTCACGTAAAAACCAGTCTCGCTTTGAACTTCATTAGTATAAGAAGTCTTACTCTGATCTTCCATAGCATCACGCCGCGCACAACCATTTACTGCTAGTGAAAAAATATTCGTTACGTATCCTGACACCCGTTGATGTCACTAGCATAAAGCAGCTCGCGGTAAGTGATTTTATTTACCCGTGTACCTCTGTTGTTGCATGGCCCGCATTGTTCTACGGGATTGTACATCATAGACGAACTGGATTGATACGCACTCCACGTTATAAATCGTAATTGTTCTCAACAAGCACAGCTACTTACAAGCTTGCGTCTACATTACCTGTCTATTCGTCAATATTGATGAGCAAACGCGATTCGTGCCTATATTACAGGATCACGATTACAATATGTATGTAGAATATACTGTTTGGCCGCGTGCCGCGTGCGTAGACCTCATATTGACCTCATAGACGACTTCTCTTATCAGTTGCGGAGAAGCCGCCAACGAGAAGAGGTCTACGCACTCGTCGCCGCCCGGACCTGCGCCACTGAAGATGTCAACCGCAGTGATCGACGAAACGTCTGAAACGTAAGTTTCATATGGACCACGGCCAAACAACCCGGAAGCACTATATTCTTCGTGCAACGCCTAAAAACTTTATGGATTACAATAGTTTTGAAGTAGCATAGTCGTATGTTTTTTAGTGTAACACGGTACAAGTACCAATATCGTCTATCGCATACCTTAAAAATACAATCCTAAACAGACATAAAACTTATATTTTGTTAAAGCTTTTATGAAACTGAAAAATAAGAAAATCGAGTTTTGAACTATATTATTCCGATAGTCTATGCCGATCAATTGATATTGATTAGTCGATTATTGAATTTAGTAATAAGGTACTTCATGAATCGAGTTTTGAATGCATATCATTCTAATAATGTGTTAGTGCTTAAGCTGTTGTATTATACTATTTTATAGTCGTTTCTGAAAAAAGAATTTGGGCAGTTTCGATAGGAAAATCGTATGGAAGTGTTAATTCGGTGAAAATAATGCTTTTTTAAATAATGTTTGGGAAGAATGTACAGCTGAAAGGAATAATATGTGGCAGCTGTCATTATTTTTATCTTTCTTCGCTCAATTATTACTTCTAGACGATTTTGTTACGGAAACTGTGCCCCATTTTTTTTTCGAAACGACTTTAAAATCACCTCGTATTTAGTCGATTATTGAGTTTTACAGGACTTTACTCGATGTGAGATTTATTAACCCACTACTTTTCTATGAAAACTTAGTAGTAGAATTGTTTTCTATTGCCAAAATATTATTATATTGTATTGACATAGTTATTATAACCAAAAGCCTCTAAAAATAAAATTGTACTTAAAATAACCTTTGCTCAGTTTACTAGTTAACTAAATTAATAATCGACTAAACAACATAATAAATACATTAATATCATAAGTCAATTTTCGAAAGTAACAGCCGGCAGCGGATTTTGATTCTTATCTACTGGCGAAAAGTTCATAGTCATTTGAAGGTAAATATGGGGGATATCCTCTTATTTTTAGTAAGAAATTCCGGCAGCTGTCGGCCGCAGATGTTTCAATGGAAATCAACCCTAAAACAGCTTAACAAAATAAGATACATTAAGTTCAGACAACATTGAATTTAGTTAATTACATCACTTCATAATATCATTAATATACTAAGTATTACGAAATAAATACTTAGGTTTGTTTCAAAATGTCCACACAAGTTATATCATTAATGTGGATTGGGATTACCTAACTCGAGCAATAACACATAACCCGTTAAATGTACTTTTACCAGTAGGTAGTTGAAAAGAGCAACTTACCAAAAAAAAAATTTAGAATACTGTAAAAATAGTTTTCGGGTCCAAACTCGACGCAGATAGTCTTTACAGTCATGAATTTTCCCAAAGGTGTAGGCAGAAATAATAATTTTTGTCCTAAGAACTTATGTAGGTTATGATTTTAGTCCGCCATAAAAATTGATCAGATCAAGAACGCATATCAGATTGTGTCCGCGTAAAATGTATCAGATTATGTCAGTATTAAAATATACCAAATAGCGTCCGCGTCAAAGTGTATCACAACATGTTTGCGTAATAATGTATTAGATTGCGTTCCCGTCAAAATGTCTCGGATTGTGCCCGCGTAATATGTACTAGACTGCTTCCGCGTCAAAATGTAATGTTTTGCTTATTTCAATTGTCAAGTTACGAGATTTGTTTAAACCGCTTAAAACTGTACTACATTGTCTACGAGTAAAACTCTGGCCTAAGAAAGTACAAGATCATTCCGAAACAAACCCTAAATTAAAAACAAAACATTACATGTTACAACAAAAAATAACGTTTCACCAACAAGATTGATTACAATATAAATTATATCTTTACAATTGATTACATTATTATTTAATGGAATAGACTGGAATTTTATATTCGAAGTAAGCGGTATATTAGAGATAAGAATAAAAATAACAAATAATAATTAAAAAAATCTGATATTGGATGTACAGAATACAAGACGAGATGGCGGCACATTAAGACTCGCACCGCACAGCCATTGATATTATTCATAGGTCCTTGTAGGATCTACCCTATCTGTATATTATATGCAATAGTCTTTTATAAATGTGTTCTCCTTATTTCAAGATCACCATGAGGTTCATCTGTAGACATTTAATCAGCAATACGAATTTTATTAACCTTTAAACGAGTTCCACGGGTCAGCCTGTGACCACGGCCGTGGTGACCTGGTCGAAACGTCAGGCAAATCAAAGGTATGTTGTACCTATACCATTATCGCGTTAATTCCCGTTAACATTATTTTATAACAAATATTATTCATAATAACTAAATATAATTTAGCATTATCACATCCTAAAACATAATGTATTTGAATAATATTGAAAACAAATTATCTCTAATAAAACCGCTTCCCAATCGAGGATAACAAATCTGTACTTTTATATTAAGTCTTGTTTTACAACTAGTTTCTACGGTGGTTGACCCCAAACCCGACTATTCGACTAATATTATAACTCCCTCTAGCGATGATTCGACTGGAAAAAAAAATCGATTATTAGTAAAATCGACTAACGTGCTGCTGAAATATGAAATCGTCACAACACTTTTATATATATTTTTTATAGTTACCTAATTATGTTAACAGCTATGTCGCATTTTTGAATGTGGCTTTTGTTTCATCTGCTTTATCCGATAGATCCTGAAATAGAGATATTTATAATACTTTTTAAATCTTATGCACAGACTGTTCAAACTAGACTAAAAAAAAACTAAAGCAGAATGGTATACACTTCTAAAGTCTAGGGGCTTTATTCGATAATTCCACGCTCTCAAAACGCGACATTTAAATTAGATTAGAAAGAAAAATGTTCCTTATGATCTGTCAAGACAAAACATTTTTTTACATGCAGAAATCACCTCGGGCTTCAAATAATGGGAGCCAAAAATGAGGTAGGAATGTCGAATTCAAACCGATTAAAACCACATAGTGTTTCGTCACATTGGTATGTGTATCATGTATGATTCGTGTGTAATAAACTAGCTATTGCCCGCGTTTCCTTCCATATAGTATTTTTTATCGTGTACACATCGTAACATCCTCATAAACTTTCAAGGACAAAGCGGTTCGGTGACTCTTTCTTTTGCTGCACCATTAAGATTTGGAATTCCTTGACAGCTCACGTGTTTCCTTCTTCCTACAGTACCGGGTCCTTTAAGCGGGGCGTGCAAAAGTACATATCTGATGAGGCGGTAAAGCTAAGCTCCTGAGACTTTTAACATTAGTAGGATAAACAATAAATACCTCTTCTAACGAGTCTCCGCTGTGTCCGTTCCTCAGAGACTCCCGAAGCGTGTCGTCGTCATCCTCGTCTGTCGCCACATCGTAGAACTCCTCACTGTCCATTTCACCATCTGTGCCTACAACATACAACGTTTAAATAGGGAAATTTATTTTTTGTCAGCAAAGTTTAGAATTTGTCATAAAAGTTTATATTTTGTCAGTTAAGTTTACAATTTGTCAGTAAACTTAGCTTGTCAGTAAAGTTTATATTTAGTCAGTAAAGTTTATATTTAGTCAGTAAAATTTATATTTTGTCAGTAAAATTTATATACAGTCAGTAAAGTTTATATTTCGTCGGTGAAGTTTATATTTTGTCAACAAAGTTTATATTTTGTCAATAAAGTTTATACCTAGCAAAATATAATTTTTTAAAGGTAAATTTGTAGTCAAATTTGTCACTTATTGTCTGTGAGTGGTGTATCTGTAGCCAAATATATCGATTATTGTTTGCAAAATACGACACCACGTAACTTGTATTGTACACGAAGAAATAGTATCTTAAATCCCTTGTAATCGGAATTTGTTTTCAAAACAAAATAATCGGTCAATGTCCCAAATAATTGGACTATCTCAAGGTCAGACGACAGACATGCTTCAGTCATGCACAGACGGTTTTTATCGTCCATTCATTCGCCTATCTGATTTATTATTCAAGTATAAAATTGATAAGATACTTTATATGCTTATATTTACGTTAGTATATAGTGAAGGAATAGGCAGAGAATAGGCATCAGGAGAGACACGAGACCAAGCCCGATGCGACGTATCGGCTACTTTTCAGCAGCCTTGGTCGCGGAGTCATTAAAAAACATGGTAGGTAGTTGTTTTACAATTTGAAGTTAAAGTTATCTCAAAGTGCTCGACTTATGATGAACTGTTGGTCTTAGGTACTATTTATGCAGAATAACCTCACTGGTTGTCTATTGTTTAGCCGAAAATTATATGCCATAATCATCATATTCCCGAATTTCATTTGCCCGAAAAGACATATGACATACTTTCGATTGCCCGAAACTTAGATACCATAATTATACGAACGCCATATGTATTGTTTGTCATATTTTTGATTGCCATAATAATTATTACACATAATAGATATTTAAACGCCATAATGATTATTAGACATAATATTTAAATGCCATAATAATTCGAGTAAACAATAGACAACCTGCTAACCCAACTCAAATGGCACCTAACCAAACTGCTTTTGGGTGGTTTAAAAAAAAAATGCCCTAAAGTCCCGATTGCATTTGATAATTCGGGCATGTGATAATTCGGGCTTACAATGATTATGACAAATGTTGTGGTAAGTGACTTTATGGGAAACAAAGCTTCTAGCATGTGAATATTATGGCAAATAAAATTCGGGCAAATGAATATTCCGTCATATAATATTATGGCTGTTGACTATTATGGTAAATGATTTTCGGTCAAATAAAATTCAGGCAAACGGCGGTATACCAACCTCACTGCGTCGTTAAATGTTGCTGAATTTTGCTGTTTCTAAATTTAATATAGTAAATGGCTTTCTCCACCCAAAAACTTCTTTTATATTGATGTATAGAATTCTACACAATGCCATAATAAATGCCAAAACATAATTATGTATTAGGTGTGGGAGTTTTTATGTAAATGAGGAATTAAAGATTCTGAACACAAAAACTTCTTGAATTCTTGTCTGTTTGCCCGCGATGGACACAAAAACTACCGCACGAATTTTTATGCGGTTTTTGTTAGATATGTCTACGTCATACTTAAAATCTTACGTAAGTTTGATCGGGATCGGTTGATAGATCTATAGAGATATAAACAACATCGTGTTTAACCGACTCCACGCTAGCAGAACCGCACTCGTCAATTAGTTTTGAATAATATTAGCGGTACACTCACTGTTCGGTAAATGATCGGTGGGTTAAGTTACCTAGGTGAAGGTTACCATTGGGATGGGTGACCGTTTGGTGGTATTACATCTGAGCGCTTCCGTGGTTCGGAGGGCACGTCAAAAAGTCGGTCCCGGCTGTCAACAGTCGTTAGGTCAAGACGGAGGCCTATACCGGGTGTAAGGGGAACACTCCCGAAGCCGAAGGCCACTAGTAGTACTCCGGGTATCTACATACCTATTGGCATTTTTTTCTGAATTGGTGAAAAAAAATTTTTTTTTTTTCATTATTTCATTTCTTTTCCGTTTCTTTAGCATTATTTATTCTCTATCGTATTAGTAAAGCTCAATGAAACGGCAATTTCATAAAAAAAAACACTACAAAAAAAGCACGCGCTTGGCGCCATTTGTTTTTTTTTGTACTGATGTTTTTTTATGAAATTTTCGTTTACACCCGGCGACTTGAACTCTGTCACAGGTTGGCCACTAACCACACGAAAGAAGAAGAAGAACATACAGATAAAATGCTTTTTAAATATTAATATATAATTTCCACTTACCTATCACAGAGGCATAGTCAGTCATATACTCGGAGTCGGACACATAGCTATTCTCAGGCGCGTCCACGGTGTCACCGGCAGGAGTCGCTTTCACCTGTCGCACTTTTCGAACCCTTTTTTGCTTCTGCCGTCGCATATTTCTGTAGACAAAGGTCTAGCTATAGAACATATCAGCTGATAGTTTCAAAGACTCAGAAGCAGAAATGCACCATGCAAAGAGACCAGTGATTGAAGTTCATTGACACCTCATCATCACCATCATATCAGCCATACATAGTCCATGCTGACTCCCAATAGACTTCCAGAACGACGGATCTAAAGCAGCCCGCTTCCCGGCGATCTTGACCCTTATTACTATAAATATCTTCTATATCCCAGCGTTAAATTCAATTGCGCACCCAAAGCTTCTACTCCAGACTCTGGGGTCTACTTTTTCCAGTCTAACTGGGGATTTAGGGTGATAGTCTACATTCTACGTGAGGCAACTGCCATCTAACCTCCACCATCCAACCCATTGGCGATATTGTGGTTTGGCAGTAAAAGCAGTAGCGGAACTTTTCAAGGCCCTAACTAAACATAACTATGGAAATAGATGTTGGTATGACACTGGGACTGACGACTTAACATGCTCTCCGAGGCAGGACCAGACCAATGCAAATAGCTATATTTGCACCAAGCGGGAATCAATCCCAAGAGAACTTTCATTTTTAAAACAACTTCTAACTCTGACTTTGATAAAGTGAGATTATATTTAACAAACTGAAACAAGTTCGGTGCATATTATATATACCTAGTGTACTTACGTTTCTTTCTGTAATTCTCTAATTGACTCTAGTTCTGTTCTCATTGAAGCCACCTGTTTATCCAACCTTGCTACTTCTCTCACTGAAACAAACGCAAATCTGTATTGCATTATGCTTATAAAAAGAACTTAAATGTAGGTTTGTGTGTAGTGAATGTTTGTATGAAGCTAGCAACAAAAATACAATTTATAAAGAAAATTGTGTCACTCTGTTTTCTGGATAACCTTCGAAGTGACTGGACTAATCTTAGCACAATTCTTACTGCTGATAACTGGTATTATAAGGTATACCTTCAGATACTATTATTTTAGAAAGAGTATGAAAGTTTAATGCTATTAAAATTTTAACCATTAAGGCAAATTCTCCTAATACAAAGATGTTCCAAATTCAATCCTAATCTATACTTAAGCACCCAAATGTCAAAAACTATCACAATTTCAATGAACAGAGAACCAACTCTCATACAAATCGAGACTGACTTTTAAATATCTCTGATATCAATCAATCAATCAATTAGCACACTGCAGTCCACTGCTGGACACAAGCCTCTCCCAATGTGTGCCATTTCATATGATCCTCCACCTACCGCATCCAGTCCATCCATCTCTGATATATGTGAAGTTATTTGTATTCCCATAATTTTATTGCACTGTTGCTGATTTTAAGAACTCTTGTGTCATAAACTGTGTTAATTCAAAATAAGGTCATTGTAAATTAAAACAGGTTTTGGTATCTCAGTAGGCTATAACCAAGTGGTGACCTAAATAGGAGTAGCTTTAGAGAGACTTTCAGCTTGCACATGCCAAAAAGGGCATTGTTAGGGTCTTATAAATTCCTTTTGTTTGTGAATGTACTTATAAATATGGTAATAGTTTTCTAATTGGATTCTATTATTCATATTTTCCTTTCAAACCTTCATTGGCTGTACAGCAGTTGATTCAGTTCATTCAAGTTAAATGAAAAATTTATAGTATTGTAATTTCTGTTACCTATGGTATGAATTAACCTATAATGACATTTCAAAGTCCAAGACTGATTTTGCTTCAGAATCTTATTACTAGATAGTTCTTGCGAAATAATATTAAAACGATAAAATAAACGATTGCAAAATAAATTTTTAAGTTGTAAGATAGCGACCTTTGCATATTAAATACATCCTTTTAAATATATTTGGGTATTGTGGGTGTTTGAAATAATAAAAATGTTTTCTAACCTAACATGGCTCTTCGCTTTTCAGCATAAATCTGTTCATATATGAAAACTCCAGCGGCTCCTACGATTCCAACGATAGCAGCTCCAACCATCACACGAGGGGACAAAAAACTGTGGCTATTCATGATGCACAGAATTTACTTTTCCAAAAACTTGCACTGAATTACTAATTTCACACTTCAAGGTCCTTCCGAACTCACCGAATTGTGAAGATAACGTTAATTAATGGACCAGAACTAGTCCCACGGCATTAAAATCCAATTTATTTGCAGTTAAATCAAGTAATTAACAGTCATTACATGCGAAATTTGGCCGACTAGTGTCTGATTAAAGAAAAAAATCGGTACTTTAATAATAAATTAAGATGTTTTATAGAAATGCTACGTAAATGATTATGGTATTTCACATTATTTTGCTGAATTTGCAAGTGAAATCGGTAATCAATCAAAGCAAACAAAATATTTATATGTACGTTTCAGTTGCCATCAGTGTTTCCAGATTTGTAAATTAAAATGTCAATATGTCATCTTTCAAAAAAATGTAGTTTTTTAAGCAAAATCATGATGGTTTGACAACTGAAATAAAGTAAAAAAGCACTCTCAAAATTTTGAAACTCATTACATAAAATGCCAATTTTTTTTAAGATTGGCGTTCCATGCAATCTACTGCTAAAAATATTATACTACTAACAGTACATATCAAAAAGTTCTACTTTTCAAGCTCAATTCAAGCTCAATCAATCGAACATATTGCATCATCTATGCAATCAACATTATGTTTCATTTATTAGCAACTGTAATTTAAGTCTAATGTAGTGATTGGTGATGATAAGGTGATCGTGATTATGCTAAAAATCTGCTGGATTAGACTAGATTTAGCTCTTTTGAAACTTTTATTCACAATCACCACACCATACATATAATGGTGTTAATTCGGCATGTCCACCCGATTAAACTAAACTAAACTAAAAATTATCTTATTTTAGTTTAGTTCAACGCTGTGTCTATTCGGTTTGGCCACCGAACTAAAAATAGTGCATGCATTTTTAGTCAAGGTCACACGACTAAATTGAATAAACCCTTTTTAATCTGTGAATTCAATGAACGAATGACAACGTCCTTAGAGAAAGAAAGTAGGCCATATGGTAAATTAGTACAAATAAGAAGTTGTTGAAGTGTGAGAGAGACAATTTAATTTCTTGTCAAAAAACATGTGTTCAAACGTGACCGTAAATTAAAACTCTGCAAAAGTAAACAAACCAAAACAACAAACTTGGCGGCATGGTAATGGGAATATTACGTTAAAAGAGGAAAAATAAATATAAGTATGTCACAATCACAAAAAAATCCTCTTCGCTTAATCTAGGGTGATTTTCAAGTATCTCCAACAGGAACTTGGCCGCTGATGACGGGACCTTAAAGAATTTTCTAAATTTGCGGTCGGCCATCTCAAACGGATTTGATGCATCCCTCAACCGAAGCAACCTGGCCCGTTTTCCCGATTTCTGTAAAACAAATAAATTTCTAACCTTAAAATAAATTTCAAACCCAACCTTAATGATAATTGTTAATTTTTCAATTATTTTTATTGTTACACAATTTTTACATATATTACAGATGTATTGGCAAAAATTAAATTAAATTAATAAAGTTACTATATATACACATAATTAAAAAAATAAAACTAAAAGTTAAAATGCGTCGTGGAATTCATCCGCATCGCATGCCTCTTCTGGTAGCGTTCCCAGAAGCCTAGCAGCATTGCCACGTTGTATGGCAATACTTAATCTCTGACCTGAAAAGAGGCCAGCCTTCTGGTCACGAGAAGCGTCAACCATACGTTTCGCAATCTCCCTGAAGAGATTGGGGGTGCTCGGCACAAATTCATAATCTCCAATAAGGTTGGAGTATTTGCGCCGCTTAACAGCCTCTGCAGAAGCTGCAGCGGCACCGGCACAGCCAGCCGTGCCAGGTATAAATATGGGTAGGGGCATTGGTGTCGACGCATGTTGCGTCCCACACCAGAGTCGTAGGTACCCATTTTCCAAGGCATTATTGACATACCATCCAGTCTCTTGTCATCGTCGCGCGCCAAACTGTTTGGTTCAAGCACATCTGGCACACCAGCAATGACAAGAGCACGGCGGATTATGTCGTTGAGGCTGGCGTGCCGTGGAATTCGCCCCGCGCTCCTGCAGCATGACAGGCCATGGTGTCCGAGTCGGTCAACTGCTTCTCCACAATGGCATTGACGCGGAATTTTTTACTGCTAGGTCAGTTTTGAACAAATAAACATATATTTAGTTGATAAATTTTCTTATTTACCTTTCTTGCTCCTCGAAAAAAGAAGCCACAACGCATACGTTTATTTTTCTGTAATTTAAAAATTTCAACCAGCACAAACAATCAGCGAACAAGGTTTAGTTTAGTTTAATCGTGACCAAAAATATGGCCACTAGAATAAGTCGGATTTTAGTTTGACAGGAATAAAATTTTGCCTTACCGAATAGCAAAATAGCAATTTTCACTAAATTGAATTCGACTAAACTAAAAATAGTTTAGTCCTGTCAAATTAAGTTAGTTGGTGTTTTTCCGAATGGTGTCGATTCGGGTTGGCAAAATTCCGACTAAACTAAACTATAATTAGTTTAGTCACGTCAAATTGCGGTTTCTTATTCGGGAAAACACCAACTAACTTAATTTGACAGGACTAAACTATTTTTAGTTTAGTCGAATTTAATTTAGTGAAAATTGCTATTTTGCTATTCGGTAAGGCAAAATTTTATTCCTGTCAAACTAAAATCCGACTTATTTTAGTGGCCATATTTTTGGTCGCGATTAAACTAAACTAAACCTTGTTCTGCTGATTGTTTGTGCTGGTTGAAATTTTTAAATTACAGAAAAATGAACGTATGCGTTGTGGCTGCTTTTTTCGAGGAGCAAGAAAGGTAAATAAGAAAATTTATCAACTAAATATGTGTTTATTTGTTCAAAACTGACCTAGCAGTAAAAAATTACGCATCAATGTCATTGTGGAGAAGCAGTTGACCGACTCGGACACCATGGCCTGTCATGCTGCAGGATCACGGGGCGAATTCCACGGCACGCCAGCCTCAACGACATAATCCGCCGTGCTCAGTCTGGTATGCCAGCTGTGCTTGAACCAAACGGTTTGGCGTGCGACGATGGCAAGAGACTGGATGGTATGCCAATAATGCCTTGGAAAATGGGTAGGACTCTGGTGTGGGACGCAACATGCGTCGACACCATTGCCCCTACCCATTTAACTGGCACTGCTAGCTGTGCCGGTGCCGCTGCAGCTTCTGCAGCGGCTGTTAAGCGGCGCAAATACTCCAATCTTATTGGAGATTATGAATGTGTGCCGTTTGGAGTCGAAACGTTTGGGCCTTGGGGTCCGAGCGCCCGCAATCTCTTCAGGGAGATTGCGAAATGTATGGCTGACGCTTCTCGTGACCAGAAGGCTGGCCTCATTTCAGGTCAGAGATTAAGTATTGCCATACAACGTGGCAATGCTGCTAGTCTTCTGGGAACGCTACCAAAAGAGGCATGCGATGCGGATGAATTCCACGACGCATTTTAACTTTTAGTTTTAGTTTTTTTATTATCTTTAGTATTGTGTATATACCTATAGTAACTTTATTAATTTAATTTAATATTTACCAATACATCTGTAATATATGTAAAAATTGTGTAACAATAAAAATAATTGAAAAATTAACTATTATCATAAAGGTTGGGTTTGAAATTTATTTTAAGGTTAGAAATTTATTTGTTTTACAGAAATCGGGAAGAGCGGGCCAGGTTGCTTCGGTCGAAGGATGCATCAAATCCGTTTGAGATGGCCGACCGTAAATTTAGAAAATTCTTTAGGGTCATCAGCGGCCAAGTTCCTGTTGGAGATACTTGAAAATCACCTTAAATTAAGCGAAGAGGATTTTTTGTGATTGTGACATACACACACATACACATACATTGTTTATTTTTCCTCTTTTCACGTAATATTCCCATTACCATGCCGCCAAGTTTGTTGTTTTGGTTTGTTTATTTTTTCAGAGGTTTAATTTACGGTCACGTTTGAATTTGAACACGTTTTTTGACAAGAAGTTAAGTTGTCTCTCTCACACTTCAACAACAAGGACGTTATCATTCGTTCATTGAATTCACAGATTAAAAAGGGTTTATTCAATTTAGTCGTGTGACCAATGGTGTTAATTCGGCATGTCCACCCGATTAAACTAAACTAAACTAAAAATTCTCTTATTTTAGTTTAGTTCAACGCTTTGTCTATTCGGTTTGGCCACCGAACTAAAAATAGTGCATGCATTTTTAGTCAAAATCTGTGAATTCAATGAACGAATGATAACGTCCTTGTTGTAGAAGTGTGAGAGAGACAACTTAACTTCTTGTCAAAAAACGTGTTCAAATTCAAACGTGACCGTAAATTAAACCTCTGAAAAAATAAACAAACCAAAACAACAAACTTGGCGGCATGGTAATGGGAATATTACGTGAAAAGAGGAAAAATAAACAATGTATGTGTATGTGTGTGTATGTCACAATCACAAAAAAATCCTCTTCGCTTAATTTAAGGTGATTTTCAAGTATCTCCAACAGGAACTTGGCCGCTGATGATCCTAAAGAATTTTCTAAATTTACGGTCGGCCATCTCAAACGGATTTGATGCATCCTTCGACCGAAGCAACCTGGCCCGTTCTTCCCGATTTCTGTAAAACAAATAAATTTCTAATCTCAAAATAAATTTCAAACCCAACCTTTATGATAATAGTTAATTTTTCAATTATTTTTATTGTTACACAATTTTTACATATATTACAGATGTATTGGCAAATATTAAATTAAATTAATAAAGTTACTATATATACACAATACTAAATATAATAAAAAAACTAAAACTAAAAGTTAAAATGCGTCGTGGAATTCATCCGCATCGCATGCCTCTTTTGGTAGCGTTCCCAGAAGACTAGCAGCATTGCCGCGTTGTATGGTAATACTTAATCTCTGACCTGAAATGAGGCCAGCCTTGGTCACGGGAAGCGTCAGCCATACATTTCGCAATCTCCCTGAAGAGATTGCGGGTGCTCGGACCCCAAGGCCCAAACGTTTCGACTCCAAACGGCACACATTCATAATCTCCAATAAGATTGGAGTATTTGCGCCGCTTAACAGCCGCTGCAGAAGCTGCAGCGGCACCGGCACAGCTAGCAGTGCCAGTTATATGGGTAGGGGCAATGGTGTCGACGCATGTTGCTTCCCACACCAGAGTCCTACCCATTTTCCAAGGCATTATTGGCATACCATCCAGTCTCTTGCCATCGTCGCGCGCCAAACCGTTTGGTTCAAGCACAGCTGGCATACCAGAGAGCACGGCGGATTATGTCGTTGAGGCTGGCGTGCCGTGGAATTCGCCCCGCGATCCTGCAGCATGACAGGCCATGGTGTCCGAGTCGGTCAACTGCTTCTCCACAATGATATCGATGCGTAATTTTTTACTGCTAGGTCAGTTTTGAACAAATAAACACATATTTAGTTGATAAATTTTCTTATTTACCTTTCTTGCTTCTCGAAAAAAGCAGCCACAACGCATACGTTCATTTTTCTGTAATTTAAAAATTTCAACCAGCACAAACAATCAGCAGAACACGGTTTAGTTTAGTTTAATCGCGACCAAAAATATGGCCACTAAAATAAGTCGGATTTTAGTTTGACAGGAATAAAATTTTGCCCTACCGAATAGCAAAATGGACGATTTCACTAAATTGAATTCGACTAAACTAAAAATAGTTTAGTCCTGTCAAATTAAGTTAGTTGGTGTTTTCCCGAATAAGAAACCGCAATTTGACGTGACTAAACTAATTATAGTTTAGTTTAGTCGGAATTTTGCCAACCCGAATCGACACCACTGTATATGAAAAAATTTAAATCGATTTAAAATGTTTAGACCTAAAATAATCGCAATTTTTCTAAAATCGAGTACACCTCTAGAAATTTCCACTATAGAAATGTCAAACAAATGTCATTGTCATTTCTAAAAAGCACAGGCACAGGCGACGCCGCGCGACTTGTAGAATATCTAAAATAATAATACAACAATACAATAACAAATTGAAACTGAAAATAACCTCGTTTTTAATATATTACGAAGTACATTTTTCAGCGATAAACTAAAACCAATGCATACGCTCTGAGTGTTGTTACATTTTGCATGAAAATTGTTTCTAAAACAGTGTTTTCGCTGACTATATGTATAAAGCTTGATAATGAGTGCCACAGACGAGGTAAGCAGCAGTAAAGAAGAGGACGACTTATTAAACGAAGATCTAGTGCACCATAACACTGGAAATGTATCAGATATTAATATTTTGAACAAAGACTCTTCAGTAAAACCTGATACTTCTGGTAATACTGCTAAAATGTCTGACGATGCTGCTCTAGGACCCTTAGAAACCACTAATAACGAACCTGGCGATAAGATCACTAGTACTTTTGGAGATAAAGCTAAGATTATTGATGAAGCTGCTTTAGGATTATCAGAAAGAAGTAATACTGGATCTGGTGATAACATTACAAGTATTGTAGATGGGTATTCAGGTGAATATCTATCTGAATCTATAGTCGAACCTTTGATTTTGAAGACGGGTGAAAATATCAGTGACAATGCACCTACAGTTAAGACTGCTGAGATAAGGACCCAGGTTCCCCATGTATCGGCACTTGAGGAAGCTAATGTAAGTATAAAAGAAAAAAAATTTGAAAAAGTTGGAATTGAAACTGAAAAGGTTGACAATGATTTAAGCGATGAAATATTGGAAGAAGAGGATTTAGAGTTACGATGGGATGAAGATGATGGGGTTACTCCAGTACTTGATAATGCAACTGAAAGCTTTGATGCTTCTAAAAAGGATAACTTAGAAACAGAACCTGTTGAAAATTCAGAACAAAATGCTAAAGACATTATAAATAAACTGCCCAGTATTGAAACTCAGTCTATCTCGGAGGTTCAAGCAACTGAAAGTATATCTGAAGAAACTATTAAGAAAGATGTGGAACTGGTTGTGGAGGAAGACTTATTAAAAGAACCCGAAATTTGCACAGAAAATACTGAAAATCGCTCATTAGATGTCTCTATGGAGTATACTGAAGATGAACTACTCAAAGATGATCAACCAGAAGACACAGAAATGATGGAAATAGACACTACTGATAAAAATGTGATAGTTTCTGAAACTACTGAAGGAATACTTGCAACATCAGATAACAGCACTATAGTACAAGAAAAAGATAGTAAATCTGATGAACTTAAACTAGAAAGCAAACCTAACAGCCCTAAAGAAACAGATATTATACTAGCCGATGATAATATAAATGAAATTACCACTGCATCTAAAGAAATACCTGAAACTACTGCAGTACAAAAAACTACTGAAGATCCTAACTTAAGTAATGATAGTCAAGAACTTCAGCTATCAATGGATGTAGATTCTGGTGATGCATTAGCAGAAAGTTCCCAAACGCCGTTCAAAATAGGCCACGGTCTTTGTAAACCAGATGTTATGTTAGAAATTCCAATGCTACCGGAAATTTATATAAATGATGCTTTGGATAGTCCAAATTATAGTAAAAATGATGACAGTATAATGATGGAAGATCAAGGAAATGACAATATGGAAGACAATAGTGTTACTAACATGGTTGCAGCTAATGAAGATGAAAATATGAATGATGGAAAAGCCATGGTTGAAAATGCTACGGGAAATATCAAGGGCAAAGAAATTAGTAACAATGTGCTTGAAGCAGGGGGAAAAAAAGTGAAAGATGATTTGGAGGAACAATCTTCTGAGGTTAATGCAGAAGTAATTGCTCCTAAAGGTAATGGTATCCTACTAACTACTAATATTATAAAATTAAACAGGATTTTGTAGGTGTTTAATTGTTGGTGTTGAATTATTCCAATTTTTTTTAGTAGATCAATTAATGAATCAATTAATTACCCTATTGCAGTCCCCTTCTGGTCACAGGCCTCTCTCAATTACAATTTCATGACAGAAGATATATTTCGATGCTGTGGCATTAAGTCCACCTATGTGATTGTGCATGAAGTTTTATAAATATAAATATTTTTAAATTATTATATGCTAAATATTCAAATCGATTTAAATAGAAGAAATTTAATTGGTCTAGGTGGGGTTCGAATTAACGTTAAACCCTTTCAACTTTCAAGTCTGGGGTCCTCTATAAAAATCCAATAGTAATTTTTTTCAGATATTGATTTTGATTTTCAACCATACATAATATCAGTTAATATTATCAGTAATAGTTAATATCAGTCAATTTTCAAAAGGGAAGCTGGTGGTAGAAAATTACCTATAGAAAGATCATAGTATGTATGGGATTCTGGGTATTCTGATGTACCATAGCTTCACTGTACTGGACAAACCGGTAGGAATCAGTTTATAGGGACCTACCTTTCATCACAGATACATATGGGGATTAATATTCTACCATTTTTGGTCCTTATACCAGGAATACATACACTACCGGCATTAAATGATGGCCATTAAGTACTAAGAGAACTTGGCAGAGCTTGCTTGCTCTCTCTTTTTTTTACACGGCCGTTAAGTACCACCTCATCTACTACCTTACCAACTCAACTACAGATGACTAGATGGTTTTACTCGGTTAATATCATAACTTAGTTAAAATGTCAAAACGGCCATCATACCGTGCCGCAAGTATATAGTACATAATGTATGCTACCTGGTGTGTAATATTTCCACTATGCATACTAATGCAGTTATAAATCCTAAACCCCTAGTGCAACACTGACATATCACTGTATACTGTATCATGTTTTCATCTGAGTGTTTGGTTTATGATATAACTAGCTTTTGCCCGCGGCTCCGCCCGCGTGGATGTCAATTATCGTAATAAATTGTAGCGTATGTGTTATCCTGATGTATAAGCTATATTATTGTGAAGTTTCATTAAAATCCATTCAGTAGTTTTTTCATGAAAAAGTAACAAACATCCATCCAAATTTACAAACCTTCACATTTATAATATGAGTAGAATAAGCACACGATTTCTAGATTTTGATTTCGGTTCCTGGTGGCAACAAGAAATTGTGTTTTTGTATCTTTAGGGTTCCGCACATCAAAAGGAGACTTTACCCTCAGCTTACCATCAGGCGAGGTAAAGTCAAATTGACGTGTCCAATTTAAAAAAAAAAAATGGAGAAAAAGGGTTTTTAATGAAAATACTTGTACTATTCCACATTATTTATTAATATCCTGACCGGTTTCGCCTTACGGCATTATCAAAGGTTGATGTGTAGCAAGTTCCACCAAGTGCCATCAATCAACAGTATAAGCAGAAAAAAGGGTATCCATATATATCATTACTTCGTTTTTATACCACCTAATTGGCAGACAAGGACATTGTATTGTATTGCATTGTTTTATGTGTATTGTATATATAAGCATGTTTTTTGGCTAATATCTCTTCTGTTATTTTAGTTGATGAAGCCCAGCCATCGACATCAACAGCCTTCCCAAAGATGACTCCAGACACATCGGATGAAGTGCCAGAGATGACTGACAGTCTTGGTCTGCTGGCGGAGTCATTTAGAGTGATGGACGATGATGATGATCAAGATGATGATGATGGAGACGGGGATGATGATGATGATTCTGATCAGGATGGTGAGTAGATTATCTGAGATGTTAAGTTTTACGTAATTTTTGATGATATAAATATATAGGCCCACCTTAGAGTTTAGGTTTCAATGGCCCCTACCTAAATATGATTGCTAGATTGAACAAAAATTATTGATGCAGTTTTAAACCTGATACATTTACCATCTTTTTCGATCGTATCGTTTTAAATTTGAACTCAGAGTACCACAGGACATGGAGCTACGCCTAACAAGTCGCGTATGCGCCTTGATGAGTGCAGTTGATTTTTGAATAAAAAACATGTTTTATCAAAGAAAGGTTTAATTATCAAATAAAGGTTTAATTTAATAACGCGTGTTCCCTCCATGGGCATCTACGACAGCTCTCATACGATTAGGCATAGAGTTTATCAACCGTTCTATGAAATTTTGAGGGATCATCTCATTCATAAAATCATCATTATCATGCATAAAAAGGAAATTTGGGCCTACATAGTCCACGTATGGCATCACGTGAGGTTCTAAGCACTCACGAATGTACCTTTCAGCATTTAATGTTGGCAACCGTGGTCCCGTAACAACCTCAAGTTGAGTTTTGCCGCTCGCGGATATACCGCCCCAGATAGTCCATGAGCCACCGCCATAAGCAACCCTCTCTTGAAACCAGCATTGTGCAAAACGCTTTCCCTTACGTCGGTAGACCATCTTCCTTCCATCATTGCCATGTAACGCAATTTTAGACTCATCAGAAAAGAGTAGGTACACGGCTCCAATGCTGCTGAGTCCAATTTTCAGGACCAAACTATTGCATTAAGTTAGCCTGTAAGGATAGTGATGTTGAGAAATGAATAAATAAATAAATAAATAAATTAATTAATTAATTTAAAATAGTGCGCGCGAAAAGAAGACGCGCTGTTCGGTGGGTTCGCGTTAGTTTGGGGCCATTAGCTGGTTTGTGTGGTACCATATAGCGTTCTTCTAACCTTCTCCGAAGAGTTCGAGCGCTCACAGATACTCCGTGGAAGTCGCGAAGTTGGTTTTGTATCTCAATGGAGGCAAGGTGACGATTTCTCAAGCTGGTCGTCACGATGAATCGATCCTGCCTTTCAGTTGTGACCCGAGATCGTGGCCTTCCTTGGCGATGAACAAAGTCGGCAGTCTCAAGGTACCTTCGATAAACATTTCGGACCGCAGATCGACTTAAATTAAGTTGAGCACTCACATTTCTTTGGCTGTATCTGGCCTGGATAAGTGCCACAGCTTGGGCGGCGACTTCAGGCGAAGTATCCATAGATTATTGATAGAACCTCACCTTAATGCTAAGAATAAGTAATGTTTGTTGCAAAACAAAAGAGAAAAATCACACTTTCGAGAATTAAATCCAAGTAAACGAATAAACTCAAGTTTTCTTAGTATTCGATTGTTTAATATCAATGAACAGGCAGGAATCCAAATTGTCTTTTGTTTCTTTAAATTGTGTTCGAAATTCAAAATAAAACTATTGAATAAAATTATGAATGTGCCTGGTTCAAAACTGCACAAAAACTTTTTGCTCGACCTAATATAAATTTTTAGCTAGGACTAAAAAAAATACCAATTAGGGACTAATAAAATTTTTGTAGTATCACATGAGTGTTTTAAGACCTAATTATGTGCATTTTCATACATACTAATTATTATAATATAAGCTGTATCGTAATGGAAAAAAGTTAAATTACGATACAATTGCTCATAGAAGACCTATAACCCTAGCACGAACAACTATCGTAATCGTATCGTAAACGTAGTCAGAGAACGGAGCATTGCGATTGGCCGGCTTCACATACACACGGGTTCAAAGTAGGCAGGCGGCCAATCGCATCGCTTCGTTCTCCCAATACGATTGTTCGGGCTAGTGGTACTGTTCTGTAATGTAATTTTTTAATTTAATTTTGAAATTCTGTGCGAAAATACCATTCACCAAAGATTTGTTTTTAATTTTTTAATGTTAACGTTTTAAAATGTTAACATTAATGTTAAAATAATAATATTTTAATGTTAAAATAATAAAACTATGTATAATTATAGACAGCAGCAACCAAATGACAGCCGAGCACTCTGAAGATTCAAACGGACCTCATTCTGAGAATGAGCAAATGAAGACTGAAACAGATTATGATGAGAAGGAAACAGGAGAAATGGGAGATAATTTAGAAGATGCAGAGGCAGAAGTGAACCAGTGTGAAGAAGAGAATATTGTTGAATTTGATGATATGGAGGAGGATGATGGCTGTCAATATGAGAGTACAGAGAAGGAGAAAGATGGGAGTGAAAATGAGAATGATGATGATGAACTGGTAAGTCTCTTTTTGCTGTTCATTTTTTTAGCATAGAAATATAACATTGCAGAATACAAGATAATTGCAAAATAATAGGGTTGTGTCATATTTCATTTCATTATCGTAAACTATACATCTTACAATAATATGATGAACTGTTAAAGTGACATATTCTTATGACAAATAGTTTTAAAGATAGAGAATGAATTTTAAAATATAGAAAGAGTGTTATTCACACCCTATTTAAAATAATAATTTTCATTTATGCCATTAAAATTCTACAACACAGGTATTCCCAGCAATAATAGGCGTAAGCTCTGAGGCTACTATAAAAATAGAAAAAGTTGCAAAACTACTGGAGGAAAAAGAGAAAACAGGCGAGACTATAGAATCTCAAGTTATTATGAAGCAGGAGAACATTGTGCTATCTGAAGACGATAAAATGCACGAAACTCAATCGAAAGAATTAGTCCAGAACGTAAAAGGTGATTTAGATCAATCGAAAGACACAGTAAAGACAGAAAAAGAAGTCTCGGTTCAATCGAAAGATGCAGTAATGACAGAAAAAGAAGTCTCGGTTCAACCAAAAGATTCAGTAAAGAAAGAAAAAGAAGACTCGACTCAATCGAAAGACGTAGTTAAGAAAGAAAAAGATGTCTCGAGTCAACCGAAAGACGCAGCAACGAAACAAAAAAAAGACTCGATTCATCCAAAACGCGTAGAAAAAGGAAAAGAAGTCGTTGTAACGCAAAAAGAAAGCACTACTACCAAAGAAGTGACTGAAAAGGTAGATGATGATGAACGCCCGTCGTCACGCGCAAGTTCTGTAAGTATCCATATTTTTAATACTATAAATGCAGAAGTAACTCCGTCTTACGCCCTTAATGCCCCATTTAAAAAATACACCTTTATGCATAGTTATTTTTTCAATGTTGTAACCTACACTTTATCATTCCAGAATGATGACTGCATCGAACAGCCTTTTGAAATAGAGACAGTCAAGGTATCTGACGATGATGATGATGAGGAACCTACGGAGGCTACAAAAGACGAAATTAATAATACAGCAACTACTGAAAAAATAGAAAAATGTTTATTAAAGAAAGAAATTGATACAGAGAAAATGACATTAAAAGACACTACCGAAAAGACGGAAGTTGAAAAAACCGCAGAAGAACAGAAGACGGCAGTAGACGAAAATACGGCGGAAGTAGAAAAGACCGGGGCAGAAAAAGAATCAGAGAAGCTACAAGAAGTAGAAAATGCAACAATAGATCTAACACCACCGGACCAGGCTGATAACGAAGGTATTTTCGCCTTAGCTGGCTTAGTACGACTTCATAGTTTGGACCCTATCACAAAAGCACCCATACGATCTTAATTTTAAGACCCATTAACGTCCAAAATTTGTAGTTGTATGCAGCAATTTTATTTTTCAGTATCACAGTTTCAAATCGTTTTTCAAATCGGTCCAGTAGTTTTTGAGCTTCTTCAACACAAACGAATAATTAAATCTTTTTTCTCCTACCTAGGCCGTAAGTTCAATTTTTGTCCCTGTGAAGCGGGTCGCAAGTGACACTTTCTGTCCCCGGAATAAATGAACGCGCACGCGTAATAGTGCCTACCATCGGCTCTCGCGCATTGTACGTTTCTCTCTCTAACACATACTTTTTCCGTCAGCAGTTGTTTTTATGTCATTAGTGCAATAGCGCAACATATTATAATTTTGATAAAAGAAAAAACTTATCACCCGCCTATATTATTGTCAGTGACGAAACCATAACGCGATCTAATTTTTTTACGAAAGCTCAATCCAGTTTGTTTTGTTGAACTTAATACAATAACATGTATCGCAAGTGCATTATAACATACGTGAACGTTCGGAATGGCCGAAAAAAAAAATAGTACTTGTGACACGGGACGAAAGTACTACATCCTATCGTGTATCCTATTGTGGTAAAATATACTATTTTACGGTTGCTAGGCTAGCGTTTGACCATGCATCATATTCTGTCGGTAAGTGACGATTTGGTCGACGACGGTGAAGCACGCTTGCCTAGAAGTAACCTAGTCACTCTAGTCTTGAAGCAACTCGAGTTGCACGAATCAGAGTTTCCGGATAGGTGTTATCCGGAAACACAGACTTGGGCAGGGCATTCTACTCCTCCCTCTTTATTATATTAATATAGAGTTATAGTTTATTTAACTAACATGTACCTTTAAATACAGGGTCTCAAACAGTTGGCGCTGGTACTACCAAATCCTCTCCGAGCAAGTTGAAAAATTTGACTGTGTCCTCCGTACTGAACACAAACGTACTCAGCATTGTTGAGCTTGGGGAGAGCTCCTCGGAAGATGGTGAGTGACCTTTTAGTCAAGTATTAGCCATACATAGTCATGTGTCATTAACATCCTTGCGTTATTTCGGAGTCATGTCATCCGAGGGTTTGAACTTCGGGATCTTTCGTGAAGCGACTGCCATCTGACCTGCGGTATCGAAGTTCGGTAGTTAGACCAGTACCCCTAGCACGAACAACTATCGTAATCGTATCGCAAACGTATTGAGAGAATGGAGCATTGCGATTGGCCGCCTGCGTACTGTGAACCTGCGTGTGTGTGAAGCTGGCCAATTGCAATGCTGGGTACCCCTAGCACGAACAACTATAGTAATCGTATCGTATACGTATTGAGAGAATGGAGCATTCCGATTGGCCGCCTGCCTACTGTGAACCTGCGTGTGTGTGAAGCCGGCCAATCGCAATGCTCCGTTCTCTGACTACGTTTACGATACGATAACGATAGTTTTTCGTGCTAGGGGCTCAGTCCTGTGTGAGTCATTTCATATAACGACTGCCATAGATGTTCGTATGGCAACCGGGAGCGACGACTTAAAATGCTCTCTGAGGCACGACTAGACCAATGCAAATACGTATTTTCATGCATATAAATATTTACACTAAGCGGGGATCGAACCCAGTAATCGGTTGAAAAGTTAGCAATCTTACCCGACACTTGTCAAATGTCTCTGCAGCTCTGGTGAGGAACCTTTCAGTCTATGGGTGTTCCCTTGAAGCTAGCTGGGTGATCTCTGATGATGTGAAGCCGGCCAATCGTAATGCTACGTACTCTCTATACGTTGACGATAGTTGTTCGTGCTAGGGGTATAGTTGTCGAACTTTTTAGAGCTCCAACAACATACTACTAAGTTCTATAGTTAGATTAGTCGGGACTTTTGAGGGTTCCAACTACCCGTAACGAATGCCATAGATGTTCTTATGTCGATCGATACCGACGAGTTGCCATAAGATTGATATCAAATCGAAACTGAATTTTGGACAGATTTAAAAAAAATATAAGGCTAGCTCACGGCCCACCTGATGGAAAATGGTCACCGTGGCTTATGGGCGTGTGCATCACCAGGGGGTCACACTCGCGCCGCCGACCCTGTAAATAAAGAGAGATTTTGTGCTGTCAGTGTAGAAGACAAAACAGGAATAGCCTTTGGTCTTCCCACAGACAGCACAAAAACTCGCCAGTGAGTTTTGGCTACCCTACTCACCGCCGGGAACACGACACGAGGTTATTATGGCCGCGGTATTCTGTTAGGCGGAGGTACTTCCCCAGTTGGACTGCTCAATTGGACGGAAATACCGTCGTGTCTTACCTCCTGTTTAAGTTTTATTAGGATAATTTCCAAATATATGCCTCGTGCCTCGGAGAGCACTTTAAGTCACCGGTCCCGGTTGTCATACAAACATCTATGGCAGTCGTTACGGGTACGGGTCTAACTATAGAGCTTCGATATTGCCAATTGGTTCTGGAGGTCAGATGGCAGTCGCTTCACAAAAAATTTCAGCCGCATTTTTGGGATCCGCAATCAGGTTTGGGAAAGGCCCAGAGAATGATAATGCCCTTCAGAATATAGCGAAATTCACAAGAAAAAACTTTTACACGCAAATTATTCAAAGTCTCACTCACATTTTCAGAAATAGAGAAAGAACCAGAACATACAATATCACACCTTCAAAAACTACTAGAAGCCAAATCTGTACCACCAAAAATTTGCTCACCCTTCCCTAAAACCTCAGAACCATCGCCAAAAACCCAAGAACCCAGCCCATCATCGAAAGATGTTACCTCTGTGAACATACCTACTGGTATTGACATCATGTCGACATCCGGTGTTGGTGGCAATAGGTCACAAATCGTTACTAAAGAAGGGGAAGTGGTTATAAGTGGTGTTTCCAAACCTCCGCCTCAGAAGCCTGTGAGTATAAAATGTACCTTAACATTTTTGAAATAAGATGTATATTGTTGTGTATGTAGTGGTATGTATTATTTTTGTATATTCGATAGAGAATCGTGGTATCGATACTCCATAATATCGAAATGTATCACCCATATTAAATATTTTGCCATTCTTTTCACCAAAATTTTTATCTATTTCATCTCATTAGACCTTGTTTAAACTCAATTGATGCGCACTCCTATCTTACGCACACAAGCAAATTGGCGGCGATTGTTTTTGGATTTGTTGGTCAACTAGTCCGCACTGCGTGTACCCAGGGCGCGGTACAGCAGTCGCACTCAGTCTATAACGCCCGGTCCACAATATTCCAGTCCACTAATGCAGCGAATCAATCCAGTCCAGTAGTGGACTGGATTGTAGTGTTCGCATTATCCTAGTGTTTTAAACACGCTTGAACAATCCACTGGACTGGAATCACTCACTGGAATGGGCACATTCCAGTGATGGTTAACATTATTCAACTAGCATTCCAGACCAACGAGCGAATCCTTCCCTCTTTGCACTGGAATGCTAATGGAATAATGTGAACCGGGCATAAGGTGTGCGTACTTAGATTTATCGCGCGACTAGTCGACTGCAAGGTGCACGAAACAATCGACGTATTTACACAGCTGAAGTGAATGTGTGGGCCGCGTCATTTCAGCTTAGACAAGTTGTACTAGCCTAGCTAAAAGTACCTACAACAACAAAAAATACATTGCTTTTCCATAGCTTTTAGATTTTGCTAGTTTAGTCTGTTTATTGTTAATAAATAAATACGTCCATAGACAGCGTAACATGAAAGAAGTCGACCAATGAAAAATGACATAACCTTTTTTTGAATCTATGCACAACCATAGACACTAACGGTAATTAATAGACTTCTATCATGGTAAGCAATGTAAATGTTTTTCTTTTAGGCAAGACTGAATACTAGCGAAGTTACTATCAAGACTGCGAGCAGCTCTGAGCAGACATTGGTCATACCAGAAACTAAGGTAAGTACTTTTATAGGTAGGTAGAACAAGACGGTATTGCCGTCTAATTGAGCAGTCCGTATGGGAAGTACCTCAGCCCTACAAAATACTGCGGCTTTAGTAACCTCGTGTTGTGTTTCCGGCGGTGAGAAGGGTAGCCAGAGCTCAATGGAGAGGTTTTGTGCTGTCAGTGGGGAGACCAAATGTTTGTGCTACTTTTTCATCTACACTAACGGCACAGACACTCTCTGTGCGTATAGAGTCGGTAGCACGAGCGGCTTCTGGTCTTGCACACGTTCATAGGCCACGGTAACCACTTTTTACCAGGTGGGCCGTGTGCTTTGCTGCCACCTGAGTGGTATTAAAAAAAAAGTGGCGCTAGGTGCTACATTACTTATAGACTGACCGCAATGGCAGTACCGCGCCCAAGTTACGCGTGGCGTGGCGGGGGACGAGGTAAGTAAAGAGAAAGAAAGAGCCTGAATGGAGAGCGAGCGAGATAGCGGCGCGAGCGTTGGCGGCGGACTGACCACACCACACAAAAAAAAAAAAAACTGACGCCGACTGGTCGATACTGCCCCGTCTTAGCGCACATACCCAAGGCGCGGTACAGCGGTAACAGTTAAACTATAGTAATCCCCTCCGCGTGTCTCATATGTGGGCGTTGACACATCGTGCAAATCGTGTAGTATTTTTTTTTTGCATGATCTTGTGCAAATCGTATGGTATTTTTTGTACGATCTTTTGCAAATTATCTGCACGTAATAGGTGCCGATAGGCGTGTATATGTGTGATACAGAGCATGGTCTGAAGACGTCTGAAGTCCAGGGTCTTTGATATATTTTGTTTTATCTTTAATAACTTCGCCCGTATGTATGTTCGTTTGTTTGTATATATGTAAAGCAAGCTATGAATTCATTTTTTTGAAAATCCGCATACTTATTAAGGACCATTGACAATACAACATTTTGAGAAGTTAATCCCAAATAGTTTAAAACTACAAAAACAAAAAAATCATACTTTTAAAGAAATTGAACCAGAAAAAACATATTGAGAACACTTGTACTTTTTCCACAGTATTTATTATTGAACCTGACCAGTTTCACCTTACGGCATCTTCAAAGGTTAACATTGATGTTTACATGATAAAATCATCAATGTAAACTTCTGAAAATGACCTAAGGCGAAACCGGTCAGGTTCAATAATAAATACTGTGGAAAAAGTACAAGTGTTCTCAATATGTGTAACAACAAATTCCACCAAGTGCCATCTATCAACAGTATAAATAGTCTGAACCAGAAAATGTAAAAATAAAATTCGTTCTGCCTTACATACCTATTAATATGCAATGAGTCCTGTAAGCCAAACTGTATTTTACCCTATTGTAGTTAAAGTCTATATTCAAATGTATTCATTAACACATTTCATTTTAAAATCCTACAGGCAAAACCAACACACGAACAGGCCAAACCTGCACCAACAAAACCTAAGCTCAGCCTAGAAATATTCAGCTTGGATTCTGACGAGGAGGAAACTCCAGCTGAAGGTAATAAAATAGAAACACGCCTGAAAGGTGAAGAGATTTTTCAGGGATTTACCCTGAAAAATCTCTTCACTCTTATAATATTACTCGGATTATTATTAATACATCGTGCTGAACGACACTTACACTCCGATGTCCATTAATCACGTGTTTTTTTTTATTTTTGTCAAACGCCTCCACCCCTTTCAAGCCTCACGTGATTAATGGATGGCACCTTACTAGAATATTTTAAAGACATCATTTTTGACACAGACGTTTCGCTTCATATTTACTACTCTCTTTTAGTCGAAGCCAAACCGACATCGAAAGCTGACACAAAACGAGTGACACCGAAGAGAAAACGTAGGAAGTGTATGAACAGTGCTTGCTCTAGCGGCTTGTCTGTGCTGCAAGCCGCTGACAACGCCACAGTGGCTTACTATGACGCGTTGAAGAAAAAGAAGCCGGTTGTGTGCCAGGCTTGCGCTCAGGCTGTACTTGATAGGAAACAGGTAAGTTTTAATAAAGTTTAATAAATTTATATTATTGTTACGAGCGTGGGGGTCGGTTTAAATAGAAAATGCGAGGACAACCGTTGAAAACAGATTTTATTCAGCTGCACTTAACTTACAACAAAACGCGTAGAAATTCGAAACCTCTTCCTTACACAATACACAGTCACTTGTATAATCGCACTGTATACACTTTATCGCTTTGATCGCTTCGAATACTAGTCGTAGACTAACTTGAGCGCAGGCTGTTAGCTCGCCTTTTATATCGGGCGCGGCCGAGTAGCAAAAGATCGAGAAAAGACAGGTACGTTCTGAAAAAGACAGGAACTTTCTGTAAGGTTCTATTGGGTCTTGTGTCTCTTTCTAGCCTGACGTCTCTTACTATTCATTCGATTCCTTCTAGAACAATGACGTCAAGGCATGCTGTCTCTTTCTATAGTGCCGTCTCGCTCACTCCTGTGGATATTTGGCCATATATTGAAGTGGCCAAGCGTCGGGCGTAGCATTATGTTACTAGCTTTCTACTAGTTCCCGGCGGTGTGTAGGGTAGCCAGAGCTCAATGGAGAGGTTTTGTGCTCTCAGTGGGAAGACCAAAGGCTATTTCTGCTGTCTTCGACACTGACGATACAGAAACTCTCTGTGTTTACAGGGACGGCAACACGAGTGTGACTCCCTTGGTGTTGCATACGTCCATAGGCCACGGTAACCACTTTCAATGAGGTGATAGTCTACCACCTCACGTGTTTAAAAAAAAGTTCGATGGATGATATTTTTAAAAAGTTTCCATGGGCCACGGTATCAGCATTCCACTCGGGCGAAACCATCACAGTTTTTACATCATCTAGTAATTTAATACAATCTGTTTAATGTTCTAGAATCTAGTTGACGGCATCAAGAACTTCACCCCACTGTTACAACTGGACATGAATACTATTGGTCAAGACCTGGTCGAGATCTTGGACTCGGAGTCTGAAGACGAGGAACCGCAGCCACAGGACCAGCAGCCGAGGGATACCATTGGGGAGGAGGCGGCCAAGTAAGTTCTGAAATTCTCGTAATTTAATTTCTTCATCATCTGAAGCTTTCAACTCCGAGTCTATCTTTGAGGCGACAGGGGAGTCGTCTGCCGTTAGTGGTCAAAGCATTGCCTCTTTAAGGCAAAGATAGTGGGTTCAAACCTCTTTAGACAGATTCATTTCTTTCTATTTAAATCCTTTTTTTCTTCTTTTAAAATAGTACTTTTATTTAAAAGACACTTCCTGTCTTGTTCTGTCCCTGACCTGACCGCTGTGTCAACCGACAGTGAATATGTTTATTTGCCAACAGATTCTTGGAAGAAAATCTCACAGATCTATTGAACGAGTCGTGGAAGAAATACAAGCTGGACGATAGACTGAAAGAAACGCAAGATGAACTCAACGCTGAGATATTGAAATTGGAGGGTAAGTTAATGTGTTATTTAAAAAAACACACACACATACATATACACGTCTTCGCGCGCGCAATCATATACACACGCACGCACGCACGCACGCACGCAAGGCACACGCAAACATACACACTCTCGCCCAGAAATACACACTAACACACACACGACTCTCCTAATGTTACGCGGAAATCAGAGCTTAGGCGCACAGAAAAGGCGTAAGGCAGGTTAAACAACACTACTGGTAATGGCCTCTCCCAATCCCTCTCCGAAGTCACATCAACCAATAGACCATTACAGTCCTCCACAGGGCACGGTAGCCAGAGGTGCCACAGATATTGCAAGCGCTTATCACCGCTTTAGAGCTATATCGATTTATTGCAGATAAACCAGTTGTTGGACTTTTAGGGTTCGAACTAACCGTAACAACTGCCATAGATGTTCGTATGGCAACCGGGACCGACTGCGCCTCATCTGTGTCACCCGCTGTCCTACCCCTTTCGTCGCCTTTCTGTCTAATTCAAATGCCATTTAATTCAATTTGTGCTCTAAAGCGCTTATAAGCGCTTGCAATATCTGTGGCACCTCTGAGCCTATTATTGATGAAATATATTCAAGTGTTTTATAGGAATACCTCAGTGACGTGGCAGTAGTGAATGCGACTGCTACTCGGCGCGGGTTCGAGTCCCGCAGCGCTTACTGCAAATATTTGTAAGCATGAATACGGCTATTTGCATTGCTCGGGTTGTGCCCCAAAGAGCACGTTAAGCCGTCGGTCCCAGTTACCATACCAACATCTACGGCAGTCGTTACGGGTAATAGAGCTCTAAAAAGTCCAACAACTGGTCTAGCTGCAATGCTTCAATATCGCCTTTGGGTTGTGGAGGTCAGATGGTAGTCGCTTAACAGAAAATATCGAAGTTCAGCCAAATTTTAGGCTTTAATAGTATATAAGAAAGGATCTTTAGTAATACTCAAAAATGAATAGCTAGCAATAGTTGACTCATTTAAAAACAAGAAAAACGGATAAAACGCTTATTTGCTAACTAAGAATCACGTAAATTATTTCAGAACTTATACACATGATAATGTAAGCGTGTAAGCATAGAAAACTCGTTGGTAATGTGATAAATAAAGATTTCGTGACAATCGTGCTATTTATTTATTTTTGTGCCATCTAGCGGCATAGTGCATTATGTCTGTACCTTTTACAATTAGTATAGAATTTGGCGGAAACAATATAGATTAGAATATTTATAGTTTTATTCAGTCATGCTTAATTATGTGTTCAGTGTGTTTTATTTTCGAAAACTTAATTTGAATTCTAAAAATTATAAAAAGTTTGCCAAAATAATGTCGCCATCTAGTTATAACTCCTGAACTAAAACGCTGCCTGCCTGCTTTTCGATGTTACGTGTGTAACCATTGTTTGTTCCTGATTGTGCATCTGTATAAGAATTATATTATATTATCTATGATTTGACTAACTAGTCTCGATCCTCGTCAAATTTTACCCAATAAATATCAATAAGCTCATCATTGAAATTCTTTGAGTAAAATTCAGTACTTAATGAGTTTAACTTTTTTCAATCCTCGTGTCTATATTCGGTGAAATCCTCTCAATTGTTTTGTCTCTTACAGAGGACAGCAAAGAAATCAATCAGATGCTGGTGGACTGCCAGCGAGCGACTGACAAGCTACGATCAGACCTGTACGCTACCTTCGAATATCGCATACAGGAGATGCCTCCGTTACTCATATATGAGACACCGGAATTCAATGTAAGCATTATTGAGTATATTTTTTTAATGGGGATGCCGACGCATAACTAATTGTAGATGGCAGCAGCATATGACCAAACAACAAAAACCACCTGGCCCCCCGTTCCAAAACCACTGCCACACCGCTGACATTGCACAAAATGTTGTTGAATTTTAGACTTTATAGCTGAGTGTTAAAGTTAAAAAAAGTAAAAAGTGTTTATAACATTTTTCCTTCACTCTACAAGATTGTCATTTAATTTTAGGCTTTAATTGTATATGAGTAAAGTCTAAAAGTTAAATGGCATTGGTTACAATGTCTGTGGTGCCGCAGTGGTTTTGTTGACCCTGTTCTGTGACAATAACAAACTCATAGCTGTCAGATTTGAAGAGACAAACAATGAAATCTACGTAGATGACAGATAACATTGGCCATTACGAGGCGCCCTCTGTAGGGATAACAGCGCAGACGGCATCCCCATTGGAAAAAGTCACAGCATGGGACATGAACCCGTGACCATGACAGCACATGCTATTTGGGTGCTGTACAGTCGGCACAGGAGATACGGTCGCACTTGTTCATATAACGTTGTATGTAAAGGTGCAACCGCATCTGTTTTGTTGACAGTTCATTTACGTGGGAATGGTTTTTTAACATCTACTAGCCTCAGCATCCTGGTTTGAAAATATATCTTCCCTTCTTTTCGACCAATGAAGTCGATAAGATAATGTCTGCATTTTTTTTATGCCAGTTAGGTTGCAGACAAGCACACGGCCCACCTGTTGGGAAGTGGTTACCGTGGCCTATGGACGTTTGCAACACCAGGGGCTTCACAATCGTGCTACCGACCCTGTAGATACCTTCTAATACCCTTCTTGAAGAACCCCATATTGTAGTCGCTTGGGAAAACCACGGCAGGAAGTTCGTTCCACAACCTGAGCGTGCGTGGGATAAAGTTCCTTTCAAAACGCACGGTTTTAGTCACATAACACATATTTTTCATCGATGTTCGCCATTCAGAAGCATTTCTTGGCAATTTGCTGTGTGCGTTGTGTGTGTGTGTTGCTTTATTGTGTAATCCTCCTTAGTCGCCTTTTACGAAAGTTTTTAATTACAAATGGGTATTAATTTATAAGATTTATATTAGCATAAGATATCCCTTCAAAGAGATGTTAATTCTTTCTTTTTGCAGTACATTGGACCGGAGACAGACAATGCAGTACCAGCGAACGTTGTTGCCGAAGTAAGTGTTCACATTATTGGATCAAATAAGAGCAAATCATTAATCTTATGACAATATATTATAGGTATATTAAACAAGCTGTTTCAAACAAAAATTGTGCCATGGTTCGGGAATGAGATGGGGGCGACGTGAGCCTTGATAAAAGAGTTAATGAGTTCTGACGCCTATCTGTGTACGCCTAGTGCGCCTTTTTGTTATGTCATATGTATAATGAATCAAAGAATCAATTTCGTTTCATCATCAATTCAGTTTAGGCACATAAAGAGCACATATGAACGTCAAAAATTTTACATTCATGTCAAGAAATTACTAATATAATATTAAATAAAGTAAATAAATCATTTGAAAATGATTCTTTCGATGGTTCGGTAAATTGGTTGTACTGAGAAGATACCAGCAAGAAACTCAGTGAACAATATTATCGTTTATTTTTTAAAACAATAGAGCAAGCAAAAAGATTAGGATGACCATGCATTTTTATCATTGAGGTATTCGTTTACTTTGTAGAATCCTTTTTTCATTAAATACTTTTTTACTACTATTTTAAACTTATTTAGTGGCATGTCAATCAAATCTTGAGAAATTTTACTACTCATTTTAATACTGTTATAGTAGATTGAATGAAATTTTTGAAGCATTTACTATGCTAACTTTTCAAATCGATTAAGCGGCTCAGTGGTCTGAGCAATCCCCCTATAAGGGAAAGATCGTGGGTTCGAGTTCCCACCTGGGCATTCACTTTTTCCTATGTTAATCGAACTGTTATAGTAGAAGTGTAATAATGGCTACAAAAAGTCGTGATTATTCCATCGCATTTCATATATTTTGTCTTTTCTTTTTGCTTTTTTATTTAATTTATTTATTTATTAAGAAACGAACAGCCATTTATAACTACATTAAAATAGGCAACACTACAAATACAGACCTACAGTTTCCTATATTTTTACAAAACATATCGTTAATTGTGATCAAGCATACAAATATATCTACTTAACTATCAAATTAAATCTAAACATATAAATATAACCATTTACAGAGACACGCCATGGTTAATCTCTCGAAGTGTCTGAGAGATTCACTATCAAAATTAACCTTTAGTAATCTGTCATTGTACAACCCGCAAGCACGTCTTATAAAAGCATTTTATGCATAACTTTCTTTCCTTTCTTTTCTTTTTTTCTTTCCTTTTCCTTTTCCTTTTCCTTTTCCTTTTCCGTTTCCTTTTCCGTTTCCTTTTCCTTTTCTTTTTCCTTTTCCTTTTCATTTTCCTTTTCCTTTTCCTTTTCCTTTTCCTTTTCCTTTTCCTTTTCCTTTTCCTTTTCCTTTTCCTTTTCCTTTTCCTTTTCCTTTTCCTTTTCCTTTTCCTTTTCCTTTTCCTTTTCCTTTTCCTTTTCCTTTTCCTTTTCCTTTTCCTTTTCCTTTTCCTTTTCCTTTTCCTTTTCCTTTTCCTTCCTTTCCTTTCTTTTCTTTTTTTTGTTCTACATATTATAATTGTGTTTGTTTTCTCTTCCCAGACACGATTGAGTGCTAAACGCAAAATACTGTCAAATAACGAGCCCCAAGCCAAGCGACCAGCCATTCCTCTGGGATACGCGCCGTTGGACGACTCCAAGTTAAAAGTGCAGGTAAATATAATTTTACATTCCGTTTATTTAAAAAAGAGACAATAACGTCTTAATAAAATAATAAATTCCTATCAAAATTGACCCAGCCAATATATCACCTACACCTAACAGACAAAAAGACAAAATAAAAGTTGGTTCTTTTTTGTACAGTTGGTTAGATACAGTATACACCTTAGCATACAACTTTATATAAAAAAAAGGTGTATATTTATATCGTTTGTCGATTGCACAATAAATATAAGTAAAATGTTATTTCATTGTCACTACTTTCATGGCATACAAAAATAATAACTTATTTTATTTTTACATATACACTCACATGCGTTAATTCCAAAACGATTATTCTAACATAACACTTTAATTTTATTCACTTACTAGCTGCTACCCGCGGCTCCGCCCGCGTGGATGTCGGTTATCGCTTAGTGTTGAGTCAACGCAATTTTTTTAAAATAAATGTAGCCTAAGTTACTCCTTATTACATCAGCTACTTGCCAATAAAAGTGCCGTCAAAATCGGTCCAGCCATTACAGAGATTAGCTGGAACAAACAGACAGACAGACTTGTAAAAAAAGTTAGAAAGCAGTTATTTCAATATTACAAGCAGACAATCTAATTTAATTTATATGTATAGATGTATAGATAAGCAAAGATTAAAATGCTGTACTGTTTTTGTTTCAGGAAAACAAAACGATAGACAACAAAGCAGATGACGATGTAAGTTATTTTGTTTGTTAATTGATTTATTTTGACTGTCATCTGACCCCTAACCTAAGAGTAAAACTGGTACGAATGTTGATGTGAATTCCTTCATCCGAATTATGAACTTGTCATCATTATCATCATTATCATCATCATCATTATTATCATCATCATCATCATCATCATCATTATCATCATCATCATTATCATCACAGTGATACCCCCGGTTGCATCCAAAGCTTCTACTTAGTAGTGGCTTATTTCGATTTTTGCGGGAGCCACTACTGCTAGACTTAGACTAGCCTCCCAAGCTCAAGTAGGGAAGCTTCGTTGGCTTGGCCATCAAGAAGTCCTGATCTCAACCCGATTGAACACGCCTGGGATGAGCTTGTGAGGCTAGTCAGAAGTCGCAGACCACCACGTACTACCCCTTTTTTTTTTTTTTTTTTTTTTTTTACGTGCGGGAAATCCCCACGGATACCCGCCCCTCCGGAGCCGGAGGGGTGGGTTATGTCGGACTCGAACCGACTAAACCGCACGCCGTCTGTGGGTCGTGGTGCTAGGCCGAAGGTGAGGTTGTCTTGCGACATATCCCTCGCACCCCGGCTGACCCAGGGCCATCCCTTTCGGTCTGGCCCTCCTCGGGAGGTGGGGACCACGCCGTCCCCGACTCAACCCCGGTGTGGGGAGGCGCGCATCGTCCTACGATGCGCGCCGCCGCCGTGGCCTGCTTCTGCTAGGGTGACGGGTGGCTCCACCCGTCACCCTCAGGCCCGCGCTCATGGGGGGCGGAGGTCTGTAAGCGCCCTCCGACGCCCGAGCCGCCTTCGGGCGCGAGCAGCGATGTCAGCGAGTCTTTCTCGCTCACCGCGCCGCGCCCGCTCTGCTGTCTCCTTCGCGAGCATGACCTGCTCGCAGAAAGAGGCGCTGGCCGCCCACGCATCCGCGCAGCGGACCATCGCCGCGAGCAGGGTGGAGAGCGTGAGCACTCTCACCCCCAGGGCCTGCACAAGCTCCCGCCTCGGCGTCTCAAACGCCGGACACTCGGTGAGCGTGTGCAGCCCCGAGTCCACGCTCGCGTCGCAGTGATGGCACTCGGGCGTTGGCTCAATACCCATCAGATGCAGATACCGCCCGAAGTAACCGTGCCCGGCTATCATCTGCGTCTGACGGTACGAGAGGCTCCCGTGTGGCCTCTCTAGCCACTCCCCCATGATGGGCCTTACCGCCGCAATGACGGTGTGCCCTGCGCGTGGTTGCCCAAGTCGTCGCTCCCACTCGGCCACCATGACCTGGTGGAGCCGGGATTTCTCGGCCCGAATGTCCTCGGGCTCGGGATCGAATCCCCGCTCCCGCGCCTCCTTTCGGAACTGGTATAGTGCCGAAAGGGCCCTCGCTTCCAGGATCCACGGTGGCGATCCGGCCAGGAGACTCGCCGCTTCGAAGGATATCGTGCGGTATCCCCTGATGGCCCTGGAGGCCATCGTCCTCTGCGCCGTACGGAGCAGAGGCAGGAATCTGGCCCCCAGGGTGTCCGCCCACACGGGGCACCCATATAGGGCCATGGACCGCACGACACCCGCGTAGAGTCTCCTGCAGGAGGCCCCTGGGCCCTTCAAGTTGGGCAACAGCCGACTCAGGGCATTCGCCGTGGTGACCAACTTGGGGCGCAGGCTTCGGAGATGTTGTCCGAAGTCCCATCGACCGTCAAGCACGAGCCCCAGGTATTTCAGCTGGGGCTTGATGTCGATGGGAGTGCCTCCCACTGTAAGGCTGGCTCCCGGGCCTGGCCTGCGCCGAGGACCATGAAAGAACATGGCCTCGGACTTGTGCAGAGCCACCTCGAGACCCAGCCGCCGGATCCGCTCGACGACTTGGCCAACCGCGGTCGTGGCCCTCAGGGTTGCCTCGCAGTGCGTAGCCCCGCTCACCGTCACCAGCGTGTCGTCCGCATAACAGGTGACGGTGGCACCGTACGCGAAGTCACCGCGAAGCACCCAGTCGTAACCGATGTTCCACAGTAACGGCCCCAGGACCGATCCCTGTGGAACACCGCACGACATCTCACGCCTACCGACTCCGGTCGAACTCGGGTAGACGACGGCTCTCTCCGTCAGGTAAGCCCCGACTATGCGGCGGAGGTAGAGAGGCACACCGTGGTACACGAGTGCCTCCCTGATGCAACTCCAGGGCAAGGTGTTGAACGCGTTGGAGATGTCCAAGGACACCGCCAACATCACCTCGCCCCGGGCAACCGCATCCTCCGCCAGAGTCCTCACACGCATGATGGCATCCACAGTGGAACGCCACCGGCGGAACCCAAACTGGGTATTCGCCAGGTCCGGCCCCACTCTAGAGAGATGCTCGACGAGGCGCTTGGCAATTACTCTTTCGAAGAGTTTGCCCACCTCGTCGAGCAGCACTATGGGCCGGTACCCGGACGGCTCGTCCGCCGGGCGTCCCTTCTTGCGGATGAGGACCAGTTTCCCCGTCCTCCACATCTTCGGAAACTGGCCCCGCTCCAAACATGCGCTGAGGAACCCTCTCAGTCGGGGTTCGAGACCGTCTTCCCCTAGAGCTAGGACCCACGCGCGGCCTGGAATGCCGTCGGGTCCCGGGGCGGTGTTTTTCTTGGCTCTCAGCCTTCGCACCGCCAGCTCTAGTTCTACCCAAGTGACCTCGGGCACGTCGTCGTCAATCACCGCACTGGGCGCCGTAGGCGACCGAGGCGGCGGAGCCATCTGCGGCGGAACATGTTCCGCTCGCGCCGGGAACAGGGATTCCACCACTCCTCCGAGCAGAGCCGGTTCGAGCACCTGGGTCAGCGGAGGGGCCCGGGGGCGCAGCTTTTCTCTTACCATAAGGTAAGGCCGCCCCCATGGGTCCCGCTCCAGCGTCTCCAGGAGCTCCCGGTAACAAGCGGCCTTAGACCGCTTGATCTCCGCTCGGAGGGCATTCCGGGCCTCCCTGTATCCCTCGTGAAGCTCCGCCAGTCGGGGCTCCGAATCTGCGGTACGGCTACGCCTCCTACGGAGTCGAGCCCACCGGCGGTGCGTGATCACGCAGGCTTGACGCAGCCTCGCGATCTCCGCATTCCACCAGTAGACCCGACGCCTCGGATTATAGGCTGGAGCCCTAGGCATACCCGCATCGCAGACCCGCGTCATGGCCTCCCGGAACCAGGCCGCTTCATCGTCTATGTCGACAGGCCTGTCCGGCGCAATGGCCCAGGCCTGTACGATGGCGGCCTCCAGGAGGTCCTCCCGATTCAGTCGCCCCAGCACCCAGCGCGGCTCGCGTTGGGCCGATGTGACCGGCGCATCACCCGCAGGAGGGGAGACATCGAACCGAACGTATCGGTGATCCGATAGTGTCTCCACCTCCACGGCGACACGCCAGTCCCGCACGCGGAGTGACAGGGAAGCGCTCGCGAACGAAAGGTCTATGATCGACCTGCGCTCCCCCGCCACAAAGGTGCCCACATACGTGGCTTCGGCCCCGCGATTCTGGAGAACTAAGCCGAGAGAATCGGCCCAGCTCTCCAGAGCCCTGCCCCGCGCGTTTGTGCGCCGGGAACCCCAAGCCTGAGACCAGGCGTTGAAGTCCCCGAGCACAAGAACCTGACGAGGCGTGCAGGCATTGACGACGTCGGTCAGCCGCTCCAGCGACCGCCGATACTGCCCAATGAGTCGGTGTGACCCCGGCGTGAGATAAACGGCCACGACCGCAATCTCCCCTACACGCGCCGCTACGATGCCATGCTCCCTTGCGATCACTACAAGGGGAGGGGCACCCGCAGCGGCGTTATGCACCAGTGCCGCCGATCCATCCAGGTCGACCACCCAGGCGGGCCCGAGGGGCCGGTGAGTGTATGGATCGGCGACAGCGGCGACGTCGATGGACCACTGTGCCATGCTCTGGAGCAGAAGTGCCTGAGCATCGACACCGTGGCCCAGGTTCGCCTGCAGGATGCGGAGATGAGGATCCATTATGGAACCATCTCCGCATCCCGCCCCGAACCATTGGCGGAACGCCCGCCTCGCGGCGGCGGCTCCCCGCGGGTGCAGGCCTTGCTGCCAACCCTATGGTCGGCCGGCTTGCCCTCCGCCGCACACCTGAAGCAGTGTGGCGGAGCTTCGCAATTACCGGCCCTATGACCGGGTTGGCTGCAGCGGAAGCAACGGTCGCCGACCGTCACCTCCGCCTTGCACTGTACACCCACGTGGCCGGCCGACAGGCACCTGAAGCACCTGTCCGGCCGAGCCTGCAGGAGCCGTACCCGGACTCCTACAACGCCGCCTACCGCGAGAATCCGCCGGTCGGCAGCCTTTTGGGCTGCTGCGATGGGGCAGCCGACAACTGTTGCCCCCTGTCCGCGACGGCCGTAGCGGATCGCTCCGACCTTAACCGCCTCCAGGGGACAACCCCCGGCCTCCGCCACGGTGACCCGAATCTCTTCGGCCGTGATGGAGTCGTCCAGGTCCGAAATGCGCAGTTCTGCGCACTTGGTGGGCCTGGACACCCGGACGTCGGCTGCATTCAGCGTCTCCCTAAGCCTTGCCGCTATGGCATCGGCCTTGGGACCGCTTGTAGCGCCAGGGACGTGGATGAGCCGGGCACCCGTCCGAGTGTGTGTCACTCGGAGGGTCCCCGACACATCGAGGGCCCTCATATCAATGAGGCCCCTCGCCTGTTTCACCAGGTCCACGTACTGCACGCCCCTCTCCGTAGCCTCCGGTGTCATCGTTAAGACGACAGCGGTGGTACGGGGGACGCGCAGCTTTCCTGACGCTCCCTTCGCAGCTGCCAGGGCCTTCTTGGCCCTTTTGGCTGCCTTTTTGCGGGCATTCCGCCTTTTCTTGGCCTCGCCGACCACCTCCCAGCCCCCCGCCGGTGCGGAGCTCGTGGAGGCAGTCGGGACCGAAGCCGGGGCCGGGGCCGGGGCTGGGACTTGGGACGTCTTCCCCTTGCCCTTCCCCTTCCCCTTGCCCTTGGCTTGGGCGCTCCCGGCTGAGGCGGCGGCAGCGGCCGGAGCAGCAGGCGCAGTGGGCACACTGCGGGCCGACTCCTGCGAGGTCCCCGCCGTCACCGTACGGCTGGGGCCCCGCTTTACCGCTCCGGCGTAGCCCCCGCTCGGCGGCGCCAGGGGCGGACGACGGATGGAGTCCATGATGGCCTCCAGACAACTCCGCGTCCACTCCTCGTGCGCCGCCTGCCGCTTTTCCATTGCGGCCATCGTCGCCATGCAGGCCTCCACCGGATTGGTGGGCCTCGGCTGCGCCGGCGGCGGTGGGGCCGGAAGGCGCGGCGGGGCCGGCAAACGCGGCGGCAACGGCGGCGGGGCCGGTAAACGCGCCGGTACAGGCGGCGGCGGTGGCGCCAGCGACACCGGCCGCGCCCGAGGCGGCAGTCTCGGCCGCACCGGTGACCTCGATCGCACCGGCGGCGACGGCGGCGACGGCGGCGACCGCGGCGCCAGAGATGGCGGCGGCGTCACGCGCTCGTCAGGCAGCTGAGTTTTCGCAGCGATGGCCTCCTGGAGCGCTGCGATTTCAGCCGCCATGTTGGCCACCTCCTTGCGGTACTCAGCCGCCTGCCGCCCAGTCTCCTCGAGCACCGCTGCCTGCTGCCTGCTGAGCTCAGCGCGCTCGCGCTGCGCGCTGGCCAGCTCCGCCCTGAGCAGGTTATGGTGCTCGATGAGGCGCAACGTCACCCGCATGAGCCGGTCCTCCTCCGGCTTCATAGCCCCGGTCTGGGCCTTGGCCAGGCCTTTAAGGGCCTCCATCACCTCTATGGAGGTGCTGTCGCCGGTACAGGCCAAGGGCGCCGCCGAGGTGGAGGAACTCGGCGGCGCCACCACATCCTCCGGGGCAGAGGCCCGTGATGGGCGGGCCTGAGGGGCACCTGTCTCCCCACCCCGCGCCTTTTGGCGGCTAACCGCCACCAGTTTGGGCGGGGGTGGGCGCAGCATCTCGTTGCTGCTATGAGAGCTGCTGGTGGAGGACGAGTCGGAGAGCGTAGGCTCAAAATCCGACCCCGTCCTCCTTTGGGTGAGGACTTTTTTTTTTCTGACGGTCCTCGGCCGCCATTTAGACCTACGGGTCCGTAGACCCACCGGGCTTCGGTCTCGGCTGTCCCGGCTGTCGGTGGCGGTGTCGAAGTTCTCCGACACCACCTGGGACGCGACTTCCGCGTCGTTGTGCTGCGCGACCTCCGCGCAGACTGTTTCGCTTGGATGGGTTTGGTTTTTGTGTTTGTTAGTTAGATTCTCCATAGTGTTCCCACGAGTTGAACCGTTCGGATTACACTTCCTGGGTGACGGCCATTCCAGGAAGCGGGGTATATACTGTGGAGGTCCCCCGGTATCCACAGGTTTTAAGCGACTTCGCTGTCGGGTTTTCAGACTTTTCCTTGTCGTGGGCCGGCCAATTAAGGCAAGCCCCGCGGCCTCCAGGATATCGGCGTTCCCGAGTGTGGCTAGCACTCAGGTCGTTGTCGATATCTCGGAGGTTACGCGATGCGGGGGAGTAGCCAACTCTCCCAACGCCGACGGTGGCACGAATGCCCGTCAGCCCCTGCGCGAGCAGTAGGCCGACCCGTCCCCGGATCAAACGATCCCATCGCCTCTCCCGTGTCTCCTCTGCTAAAGCAGAGGGGTACCGGGAGCGACGGCTAGCCCTAAAAAGGGCTGTTGAGGTGGGAGGAACCCTACGGATCCCTCCCCGCGGGCCTTGCAGGCCCGCCATACCACGACCCCCTCGTGCAATGGGGTCAGCTAGCCCTTAAAAGGGCTGTTGGAATGGAAGGGTATCCTACGGACCCCTTCCCGCGGGCCTTGAAGGCCCGCCATCCCACGACCTCCTCGTGAGGTCAGCCGTCGGGTTATTTGTCAACGGCCAACAGAACTCCCAAGGTAGGAGTCTGTTAGCCGTTGTCCAGGGTGCACCAGCCCCCCCGCTTCCGCTCCCCAGGACCGCGGTCCAAAGGGGGAAGAAACGGAGAAGCCGACGTGGAGGTTACCCAACCAGCACCCCCACGTACTACCCCTAAGGGCACTAAAGCAGGCCCTAGTAGAAGAATGGGAGAAAATTCCCCAACATCGGCTCCGAAACCTAGTGTTCAGTATACCAAACCGGCTCGAATCTATAATCGGAGCTCGAGGAGGCAATACCAGTTATTAAAAATTAAATAACATGTAATACATTTTAGTTGAAATTTTTGACACTAAGCTAAAAATTTATATTTTCACTGTTTTATCTTTTTTAAGTTAAAAATGTTACTAATTTATAGTTTACTAGTTTCTAAGAATTAAAGCCTATAAAATTTGCAATAAAAAGTTTTTAATCTTAAATCTTTACCTTCTATAGGTACGAAAAATATTACATTTGAAACATTTGATACTTACTTTTGCAGGCCAGTGTATGTAGTAATGATACATAGAAACACCCAGAACTAGCAGTCGAACGCACTACTTCTACGCCATCTATACACATAAATTTTCAATTGCAGAAAGATATCTCCGTAGTGAAGTTATCAGCGGAATCCGCCCCGGCTGACCTTCCACCCCCGGGAGAGTTGTCCCGGCCTGCCTTACGAGTTGGTATGCAAGTATATGCCATGAAGAACGCCTTCGGACCCTGGTTCATGGGCAAAATACTGGAGATTATACCCAAGAGCAGTAACCCTGTAAGTAATGTAAGTAGTGTGATAGATTTTTTTTTTTTGCTTATCACCTATCACCGGCATTGCCATCACCATCACCAAAACGCCTTTTTTTGAGCGCGGTACCCAAAATTGCTCAACATGTTTTGATAGAATGTACACGAACCCAAAGGAAAAGTTCACACTTATGGCTAAACTAGATGTTGCCCACGGCTCCGCCCGCGTGGTAACAAGAGTGCGACCAGAATTCAATGTAAGTGGAGCCTCGGGATATGCTAGTTAAAAATAAGACTCATAAACATTACAACAAGTGTTTTTTTTTTCAAACACTGAGTATTTTAAAAGATTGTGTTCAAAATTCTAATAGATATTATCTACTTTACTTTTCTGTTCATTTTGCATCTCTTTCTGACGCATGCCTTAGAAAATATAGAGCATGAGAACAACCACATAGTCTAAGGCCTGTATTCTAGATGTAATTTGACAGGTTATCTGGCAGATTGTCTATACAATTTTACGTCAGATGAATCGGTGCGAGGGATATGTCGCGAGACAACCTCACCTTCGGCCTAGCACATCGGCCCACAGACGGCGTACGGTTTAGTCGGTTCGAGTCCGTACCTTTCCCTCCGGCTCCGGAGGAGCCCCCTAAAGTGGGAATTTCCCGCACGTAAAAAATAAACCTCAGATGAATCGCGATTAAACCGAGTTAAATTATAGAATATGGGCCTAAATCATATATTTATTATAAGTTATTTATCGCATGCGCTATGAAATAAAACAATTTTGAACGGAATCTATCGAGATTTATTTATTGTTATTTTTATTATTAATACTAATTCCGATGTTTCGATTGCTTTTCATAAACAGCAATAGTCACAAATAAATCACGATAGAATCTGAATGAAATTTTGAAGGCATTTTGCATGCTTAATAATCAAATTAATTAAAATAGGAAAAGTCTGAAGTTTTCTACACATTTTACTACTTTAATCACGATATAATCCTTTACGCCTTTATCCGCGGAGGCTTAGGTAGAGGTGAATTAACACCCATATTTCACCAATCATTGGATTAGGTCCCACGTAATAGAGAGTGCCCAGGGTGCCGGGCACTATGCCGCTCGTGAATTATAACAGAGTCAAATGGCGGGCTCATGTCTCTGCCTACCCCGGAGAGAAATAGACGTTAATAATAATTTCATTTCATTCATACTAGCGACCCGCCACGGCTTGCCACGGGTGGCAATACGTTTCCGTAGTTTTGGTACGGAACCCTAAACTTTTTGCAAATCCAATATAGCCTATGTTACTCAAAAACTTAATGGTGAAAGAATTTTTAAAATCGGCCCTGTAGTTTCTGAGCCTATTCATTACAAACAAACTTACAAATCTTTCATCTCTATTTTTTTTTATTGTACACAAATAAATAAATAAATAAATATTCCACAACATTTCACACAACGCTATCTAGACCCATGGTAAGCATAGCTTAACTAGCTTCTGTTATGGAATCTAGAATGCGGATAAACATACTTAGATACGTTTTTTTTTGTAAACACATACATATTATACATAGAAACACCCAGACCAATGCAAATATACATATTCAAGCATACAAATATTTACACTGAGCGGGGATCGAACCCGCGCCTCCTGCGTAGCAGCCGCGTTCACTACCACTACGCCACGGAGGCTGTCATAACACAAATTTACATTTATACAAAATGTAATGTACAAAGGCGAGCTTAACTCAAAGTTGAGTTCTCTTCCCGCAAACAGAGGAATTGTAATACGAGAGGCAAAGTCTAGTGTACATGAAAGTTCAAGATTTTGTTGTTGAAAACCAAGTACTATTTGTTGCAGGCAAATTTCACGATGTGCCGCATTAAATTTGACCATAAAGTGAAGAATAACGGCAAGGTTCTGCCAGCGAGGTGCATAGCATACGCTGAGCCGGCCGATGTGAGAATGACTATCGGTAAGATAATCCGAAGTATCGATATTTATAAAGACTTAAGCTTCGGTAGTTTAGTCGTTAAGGAGTCGGCATTACGATCGAGAGGTCCCGGATTCGAATCCTGGCTGTTATACTACCGACATGAACCCACTCCTAGCACAAGCTTAGTTGCAGGGGTTCTTCCTCTCTGCCACCTCAGTGTTATAAAAATAAAACTATTAAAAATTAAAATTTAAATCTCACGTTCCAATATATATAATTTAGAGAACAGGAATTAACGCGATCATGGTATACGTACTTACATACCTTTGATTGCCTGACGTTTCGACCAGGTTACACCAGCCTGTGACGACGGCCGTTCAAATTGACTTTGTATTATTTGACTCCTATTAGAACTTGACATTATTATAATTGAACTATTGACATAATATTGACTGTATTGTAAACTGTCATGCTATATTGTTGACATTTTCACAATTATTATTTTATGTTTAACTAAAGACTGCAGATGTATTAACTATTAAGAATAGAAAGTTGAGTGACCAACTTGCTGTAATATGATAAAATATATGGAATGATTATCCTTACGAATAAATGAGTTATGAGCTATGAGTTACAAAAATATCAAATATGTCTACAGGTACACGTCTCATAGCGCTGTTTAAAGACTCTAACAAACGCGAGTCTTACTATTCCGGTGTGGTCGCGGAGATTCCTAACCCTGTCAACAACTATAGGTAAGTTATATTTGAATACCTGAAAATTACACTATGCATATTATGCCCACTTCAAATAATGTGCCTATTTCTAATACTATGTCCCTTCAATTTTATGCCCTTTTCATATGTCCATCTATTATGTCATACCCACCTCTTATATCCATATATATCTTAGTACGATGCCCCCTCCTCCACCCATACCGGGGGCGTGTCGGGAACCCCGTGTTCCTCTCCCCCGAGGAGTGCCAGACCGAGAGGAATAGCAGGGCCATTCCTCTCAGCCGGGGTGCGAGGGATATGTCACGAGACAACCTCACCTCCGGCCTAGCACAAAGAACCACAGACTTCGAATCCGGATTCGAGGCCGAAAAACCTCCCCCTCCGGCTCCGGAGGGGGGAGGGGGGTATCCGTGAGGATTTCCAGCACGAAAAAAAAAAATATCCATCTCTTATGTTATACCCAACCCACCTTTTCATTTTTATGCCCACCACAGTTAAAACAAGTCGGATTTATTTATATAGGACACCTCAATATCACTTCACCTCACCCGTAAATTAAAGGTAAAGTCTCAGAAGATAGGGTATTCATAACAGATATTGTTTTTTTTTTTCTCATTAAATACGTGTGCAGGCTCCGCTTAGAGTCAAGTTTTTTCATTAGATGGCGCGCCATTTAGCTCGATTGCACTATCATTGTTTCCTAACCATAGAGACCAATATTCTTAGCAATCCATGGATTCTGCGTGCGGGTGCCAGGTCCATCGCGTTGCTGAGTTGGGAACTCGAGATAGTGCCTGGGATTCGCAACCCAGGTGTAAGGTTTAAAAGGGGTCCCTTTTGTTGATGTACATGAACACTCACCTTGACTAACCAAGTTCCTCTCCCTGCCTAACCAAATTTGATGCGAACCTAATAATAAGCTTATTGTAGCTCTCGATTGGCCTAGATTTTTAAGTAAGTTATCGGGAGTAGGTTATGTGATTAACTTATATGCAACAAATTAATTATTAAACCTCTTTAAAAGAAGACTGCAAAAATTCCTGGTCCATAAAGGCTTATTACTCATTGCACGAATACTTAGAGGATAAATCTTGCGAAACATAATAATTTTGACATTATTGACCTCATATTTGACATTATTAAATATTACTATGACATTATTAATTATTACTAAGATATTATGAATTATAACTATGACATTCAGAATTATGTGATACCTATTATTATTGATTTTTTGTTTAGACATTCCAATTTTGCGTGTTAATGTATTTATAAATTTGCACACCTATCAAAGGTAATAAGCAGAGCACTTGCACTCTATTATGTATTGCCCAACTCTTTGTATACCTGTTTTATGCAAATAAAAATAATTTGAATTTGAATTAATTCGTTTGTGAGAGCATAGTATTTTTTATTGAGTGGTCCTCCGGTATATTTTTTTCCCACGGTACTGTAAGTTCCACAAGGACCAAATATTTTATCGTTATGGAATAAAGAAATATGTCAGGTTCAGATGACGAAACCTTAACATCCTCCGGAATTTTATAGTGCTTTTCATACGTGTCGATTAGAAGAAGAATAAAGAAAACCGTATCTTTTTTATAGGTATCTAGTATTCTTCGATGACGGTTATGCGCAGTATGTCAGTCACTCCTACACTCGTCTGGTGTGTGAGTGTTCACCCATGGTGTGGGAAGAGGTACACCCACTGTCGCGGGAATTTGTGCGGGAATATCTCCTAGCGTACCCGGAGAGGCCCATGGTGAGGCTACATGAGGGACAGCATCTCAAGACTGAGTGGGACGGTGAGTAGATCTAGATTAATACTTTATTGAGTGGTGTTGATGAAGCAATGACTAACAGTGTTATAAGGGAGCAGTAGAAGTGAATAAGATTGTGAAAGGGATGAATGATAACCATTATATTATGTTGGAAAATGCTTTGTTTCTCACTCGCACGGGCTTTTATTTTTATGGAATGGTAATTTTTTGGAAATGCTATTGAAACGTCATCTGCAAAGGGCGACATTGGAATTTACTCCTTTTCACGTTCCTTAAGTAGCACAGAATGTTTTTATATAAAAAAAAGGGGAACGGGACCAGAATTCCACCCGGGCGTATCCGCCGACAACAGCTAGTCTATTCATCATAATTTACAGAATTATATTATGTTTTAGGCAAATGGTGGTCCTCCCGAGTAAACAAAGTGGACGCGTCTCTCGCACAAGTGGTGTTCATCGGTGACGGCCGTAGAGAGTGGATCTACCGCGGCTCCACCCGCCTGGCTCCATTGTACCTGGAGCTGAGGGCCGCTGAGAGGCACAGGATTAGGCCTATGCCTCGTAGTACGCAGCCACGGGTGAGTAAATACTGCTAAGTGTTGTAGGCTCTGTTTTTTTTAAGTTATTCACTTAGGATGGAATTTAAATAATGGTTAATATTTTCCATTTCTTTCTCCTATATAAATAGATGGGTATAATATTTGATATGGGCATAAAATTTGAAATGGCCATAATAAATGAGATGAACGCAATTTGGGAGACGGGCATAAAATTGGGATAAGCATAGTATGGGTGGTCTGCCAAAGTGGACGATATATGAGTTGAGCCTGGTATGAGATGGGCATATAAGTGTTAAGCTTAAATAACAAACGTGTATATAGCGTAATTTAAGAGCCATAATATATATACATACATACGTACATATACATAATATTGCTAATGGGCTATATTAAATGAACATAATATAGGGAAGAGCATAAATAATATAAGAGTTGGGCAAAATATTAAGAATGAGCTTGCATTAAGTATGTGATCATAAATAAACAAACACTTATGGGTTCTAGACTAAAAATAATATCATAATCTATCCATCACGCCCATAAAAACAAAAGTCTAAACAAGAAATAATTAGGTCTACCTTAAGTTAAAAGGGAACCAACACCCATAACCATTCTATTTTCTTTTCAGTCTAACATGATGCCGTACGTAGAATACACCCGTTCCGATGAACAAGCTAAGGCTCAAGAAGCACATCCCGTACCTGTGGCGTTGACGGCACAACAGCAGAATGAGGTGAGATATCCGGCTCGAAGGACCATAATGGTTATTTTTGGTCCTTAATTTGTTATAATGAACAGAGCAGCCATTATAATGCATAATAGTTACTTGTTATACAAGAGTGCAAAGTTGTTTTTAGCCGCGTGTTCATTTTTTATAACCGAGCAAGCGAAAGCACACCCAATTCCTGTGGCGTTGATAGTACAACAACAGAACGAGGTGAGTGGTCCGGCTCGAAGGACTATAATGATTGCTTTTTGGTCCTTCGAATCATAAAATGAACCGTACAGCCATTGCAAGGTATAAATACTATTCACACTTTCTTCTAAACGTGTTGCTGAGTGATGAAACCTTAGATATATTTACGTTTTTGAGGTCGAGATTTCTAGCCGCAGTAAGTCCATTTGGAGAGATTACATAAGAACCATATTCTGGTCAACCTCTATTGTTTCTATCGGAAGTACCCTCGAGTAAAGCTGCCTTATATCGGACTCGAATCGACTAAAACTGCACGCTATCTCAGGTCTTTAGATGCCGAGATGTAAAGACATATCCCTCACACCCCGGTTGACCTAGGGCCATCTCCGGTTCCTAAACATACATATAATCACTCCTTTATCCCCGTAGCGTTAGGCAGAGGTGAATTAATTATGTGGCCTTAGAAAATATGTGGTTAATAAATGTTTTCTCTTTCTATGTATGTTACAGGAGCTTCGTCGTCAACGTGCCGTGGCCAAGAAATCCACAAGCCTAGCAAGCGCCCCAGCGCCTCCTGCCCCGCCGCCCGTGCCAAGATCTAACCTGGATTCCCTCACCAGCAGGGTCGTGGTGAGTGCCTATCATCATCATATGCCTCCGAGCCTTGTCAGAACTCAGGAAGTTTGAGATTTATGTAAATCTATTTACGAGTATACACATCTATATAGAAGCAAAATACCGCTCGCTGATAAATCACGAAATCTCGGAAACCATAACACCTACAAACTTGAAATTTGGCAAAATATTATTAAGGCCGTTAATTGAACGGCGCCGTTGTTAACAGCCTAGGCAGTTAATTAAACGGCTGATTAAGCTAGTGTTAGCTGGGACACGCACGTGTTTTTATATAGACTGTTTTCTCTTTTATCAGTAGTCCCTAAACACTGACACTCATGTTTTTTTACCATATCTTTAAAACATTACTTCTATTCCAGTACTACACGCCTAAGAACGCAGTGAAGCCTTACAAGCTAGTGCCTCACACGTGTTCGCCCAAGTGCAAACGGACCGACCTACTGACCCTCAAGGAACTGAGGACTTACAACCCGCTAGCAAAACCGCTGCTCAGTGGATGGGAGAGGTGAGTGACTTCCTTTTAGAGTGGGAGTTCTACTGGGTATCTACCATTACTATGTATTAAGTGGAATCGTCCAGCAGAAATACATGAGAGTCTGGAAATTCACACCGTTGAAGAGCAAATTAGGTATTCCTAAATCGACAAATAAAGACTTGGAGTATATAAAACCGGTTTGGACGCCGATTTCCAAGAGTGTGAGTCGCCATTCAAATGTATGTGAGAGATTCTTGCGTGATATCGCGACGACACTAGTTCCCGACGCATATCGTCTGAAAGTTATCTAATGTAAAAACTGCCACTGTTATTTTTGAGATGACACTGTTATGTTATCTAACATATTTTTTCATGAGTAAACGAAGACGCAGAGACCTCAATTACATATCCAATACCCACTAACCAAAAGCAACTCCTTCATTCATATTTGACCCTCAACTTGTAGACAATAAAATTCCTTTCGGTGCGCACACATATAGTCCAAACCCTTCATACAAAATTGACCCTTAACTTGTTAACAGTAAAGAACAAAGTTCCGTGTACAGAAAAAATCGCTTCATTCAAATTTGACCCTTAACTTCTGTAAAATAAAGAACAAAACTCCGTGTACAGACAAATCGTCCGCTACAAGGGCCAGAAGGAGGTGATGTACCGCGCGCCGTGCGGCCGCCGCCTGCGCAACATGCGCGAGCTGCACCGCTACCTGCGCCTCACTGACAGCGAGCTGCCCGTCGACCTGTTCGACTTCTACTACGTCACGCACTGCTTGGCGGAGTTCGTGCTTAACAAGTGTCTTGTTGGGAAAAAGGTTTGTTGGATTTTGTTACCACTTCCTACAGCCCCGGGTCCTCGACATACCCGGGGGCTAGATGGGGACATAACGGTCCCCACACCCAAGGAGGGCTAGCTCAAAAGATATGGCCCCGAGTCGTCCGGGTGCAAGAGTGAACAAGCGTCTGGTGAGGCCGTCAAGCTGATGGTCATCATATACATATTTAGTGCCTGTAATTTCCTGAGGCTTAGCCTCTAGCTTACCGTCAGGCGAGGTGAAGTCATATTGACGTGTCCTATATAAAAACAACTGACGAAAAATAATTACCGTAGCCGACGAACAGGTGCAACGGTAGATCTTTTGCTAACAAGTTTCGAAGCATTTTATAATATTCTACATCTATGGCAGTCGTTACGGGTGATTAGAGCACTAAAAAGTAAAACAACTAGTTTCACTTCAGAACCTGGATATCGCCAGTGTATTATGCAGATCAGATGACAGTCCCTTCACGGAAAATATCAAAGCTATCGGCCCGAACTTACAATGCTTTAAATAGTAGTTTATTCAACTGTCATATAAGAAGGGGTATTAAAACATGAGAGTCTGTTTATATAAGTTTACTCGAGTGTTTTAATACCTAAGTTATATGCAGTTCCATACACTACTTTATCTTCGATCATAATTTTTGGTATTTTTTGAGTTTTCTGGCAGGAGACTTTCAGTCAACGCCGATGCCGCGTCTAGAATATCTGGTGCAATGAAAAGTCCGCCGTCACTACTTTCTTCTCCAATCATATTTTAATCAACTACAGGATTTTAGAAAACTTTTTTGGAATCCCGAATACAAAAACACGATCGGCAAAAAACATGTATGGGAAGCGCGGGAAATTAAGTTCAAACTACGCATGTGTGCGCCAGTTTTTCACAGTTCGAATGCGCATGCGTGCTCCTTTTTTTCATATTCAGCCTAAGACCATATATACTAGTTTAATGAATAAAAAAAGATAGCGGTACTATAATGAGTTTTATCTACTCTGATACTTTAATACAAAGATTATAAAATTGAAATCAAAACTCTTATGACAAACATTACGCACAGGCCAAAAAAAAAAAGGTTTATTACGATACAGGTCTTGGATGGACACCTATATCATTTAATAACTTTTTAATCATAACGATACTCCTATACAACCTCCATCTGGACTGAACCTCTACTTTAAAAAAGAATCCGCCGATTCGGAAGAAAAATAAAGAAACACGCATGTGCAATCGATGTTTACGCCTTGGCGCCAACATTTTACATTTAAATTAAACAAAGTTTGGTTTTGTTTTCAAAATAAATTAGTTTGTGTATTATAGTATGAGAGTAGACAAAGTAGTGTATGACACTGTACATAACTTGGTCTTATAACACTCGTGTGAAACGATAAAAAGACTCGCCTGCGGCTCGTTTTTTTAAAACACACTCGTGTTATAAGAACCCTTATTATGCAACAGTATCATAAACTACTATTATGATACAGTTGGCGGTACAATAATAAGTTTTATTTTTAATTTTATGTATATGCGTTTATAAAGTGCGTATGTATAGAATCGTCTTTGAATTCGTAATTCGAATTTTTCGATTTGAGTGTAGATAAAATAGTTTTTATTAAATTTCAGTGTATAATTTCTTTTACCTACATTCCAGGACCTGTCTCACGGCAAAGAAAACGTGCCGGTACCGTGCATCAACTACTATGACGACACATTACCTGAGTTCTGTTCGTACAACACGGAGCGGACCCCCACCTCAGGGGTCCCGCTCAACCTAGACCCCGAGTTCTTGTGTGGCTGTGACTGTACCGATGACTGTGAGGTTAGTAACCTTAACTATGAACCTACCGCGTCCTGGGTACACGCGGTACAGCGAAGTAAAGACAGAAAAGAAATAGCTTGAGTGAAGAGCGAGCGAGATAGCGGCGCGAGCGTTGGCGGCGGACTGACCAGATCTGACGCCAACTGGGCGAGACTGCCCCGTCTTAGCGCATATACCCAAGGCGCGGTACAGCGGTTCCGGTCAAACTATAATACATGCGTACGCTCACGCCTATTTACCTCTGGGATAGGCAGAGACAACTACCCACCATTTATACCTATATTTAAACACTTCATGAGCTTCCATCACTGTCATTATGCTAGCTCTGAGGACTCCTGACCGAAACTTTGCGACCTGGCCTCTGATTCTGCTAATTTTATGACATAACAAAACCACTGTCATACCGCTGGCATTGCATAAAATGTCATTAAATTCTAGACTTTATGTCCAAAATGAAAAGAGAAAGACTTTTTATAACATTTTCATTGACCCTACACGATTGTCATTTAATTTTAGACTTTAACAGTATGACAGTAAAGCCTAAAGTTAAATGGCATTGGTTACAGTTTCTGTGGTACCGCAGCGGTTTTGCCATGAAAAAATTTATCAGAATCAGGGCCCAGAACATCGTAGTGCTAGGCCGAAGGTGAGGTTGTCATGCGACATATCCCTCGCACCCCGGCTGACCCAGGGCCATCCCTCTCGGTCTGGCCCTCCTCGGGAGACTACCTGCGGTTGTTGATTCCACGTAATAGGAGACGCGACTATTGCCATTGAACGGGCACTTTTAAGGCTGTATATTTACTTTCGGATGGAGGATAGCCCTTAGTCGCCTTCAACGACACCAACAGGAAGAGATGACAGTGTAGATGTCATCTATACTGACGGCACAGAAACTCTCTGTGTTTACAGGGTCGGCAGCGCGAGTGTGACTCCCCTGGTGTTGCACACGCCCGTAGGCCACGGTAATCACTTACCATCAGATGAGCCGTGTGCTTGTTTGTCTCAGTTGTATAAAAAAAAAGATGTGGTAACCCTATTCTACTTGAGAACAATTTTTAAGTATCAACTTTTTTCGCAGGACAAAAGTAAATGTGCGTGTTGGAAGATGACGCTAGAGGGCGCTCGCACCATCGGCCTGGATGTCAACAACGTGGGCTATGAGTACAAACGGCTGCCGGAACCGCTGCCTTCAGGCATCTACGAGTGTAACTCTAGGTAAGCATACTGAATACGACAAATTAAACTTTTTTTTTGTTTTTTTTTTATTTGGAATTTTTTAAATTTATATATAAAAAAGAATATTATCAACCGAAATTATCGAAATTACTAAAATGCCCTCTAACATGTCCAATTAAGCTAAATTGCTTGTGCTAGGAGTGGGTTCACGTTGGTAGTGTAATGGCCAGGATTCGAACCCGGGACCTCTCGATCGTAAGGCCGACTCCTTAACCATTAAGCTAATTAGCTTTTGCCCGCGTGGATGCCAGTTATCGCGACCAAACATAGCATATATCCTTTCTCATGGTCTAATCTACTCTTATACCAAATTTCATCAAAATCGGTTCAGTGGTTTAGGCGTGAAAACGTAACATACAGACAGACAGAGTTACTTTCGCATTTATAATATTAATATGAATGTGGAAGTTTGTGAATATGTTTGAATGTTTTTAGTCAATCACGCTCTAACGAATGAATGGATATGGTTTGAATTTGTTACAGAGATGGCCCTAAACTGTGCTAAATGATAAACAAGCTTGGAAATGAGCTGTTCGCTCAACTATGCTACTCAAGCAACCTATTGTATTTAGACTAAGTAGACTAAGCAAATGTTTGGAAATAGACCAAATAAAAATGCCCGCTAAGTTTCTTGCGGGAGTCTTCTCAGGTCGAGGCCGCGTTTCGAACCGGTGGTCCATTTGCTAAACTAGTCTAGATTTTTTTTAAACTTGACGTTTTGTAAGTACCATTTTAATGGTCTATGCAGAATAAATGATGTTTGACTTTTGGCCCTGGGTCGGCCGGAGTGCGAAAGATGTCTCAGCCAAGATGTCTCATACCATACCAAATAAATACTTCAATATTATTTGTTTGTATAAATTCTAGTACCTTCTTCATCCTAGCATTAATCCCAGTCGCATCAAAATCTCTCACCTCGAAATCTGAGGTCCGCTTTTACCAGTCCGACTGCGGATTTGGCTGAACTTCGACATTTTCCATAAACCGACTGCCATATGACCTCCACAACCCAAAGGCGATATCAAAGCATTGCAGTTAGACCAGTTTTTGGACTTTATAGGGCTCCACCTACCCGTAATTGTTGTAATACAATTTGTAAATATTTTCAGATGTAAATGTAAACAGACCTGCTTGAACCGAGTCGCTCAGCATCCGTTGCAGTTGAAATTACAGGTAATTTTATGTTTTAATTATAAGTACCTATGTAGAAGTAGGTATGTTCCTCGCGAGAAAATTTGGAGAGGCCCAGTAGTGGGAAAAAATGGCCTAAATGAAACTATGCGCGAAATTAATTACCGAAATTACTACCCTTCTACCCTAACCCTTCTAGCTAAGTTAAATTGCTCGTGTTAGGAGCGGGCTCATGTCGATAGTGAATTTTTTTATTTATTTATTTATTTTAATCTACCAACCGCAATTACAGGTTGCCCCAATGCGGCAGTTAGCAACTCATACAATACAATTCATAGAATATGGCTTCGATTCAGGGAGATGTAGGTTTTGAGAACTATTAACGATGCTTCAATATAGCTTAGTTTAGAGGGATAAAGCTCTTAAATAAAGAGAAACAACCAGTGATAGTTTGAAACGAATCATTGTAGATAGATAGATAGATATTTAGAGCGTTTTCACACTCATCCGATATCCGATATCGGTGTCGGACGCCGATAACCGACACCTTGTGCTGTTTTTTTTTAAATCTTTTATTAAATTTAATTCATAAAATCGGCCCGATACGGCCATTTGCTCGACTCGGCCATCTGCACAGACTAGTTAGGGATGCTGGGAGTAAAAAAAAAGATAGGATAAGAGCAATTTTCGACCTTATTGACATGACATGGTATCGAGATTTTTTCCTTATATTCGTGGTCAGCGTCATCAATTAAAGCGAAAAGACATGTAACTTAGAAAATGTCCTTAAGGTCGAAAAGTTGCTTGCAGTCTCTTTTGTGTTCCGATATCGGGCCAAAACAGTGGTGTTGGCTCCGATAACCGATATCGGTCCACACATATCTCATACATTTGACTTCCTCCGATATCGGATGTCGGATATCGGATATCGGATGAGTGTGAAAACGCTCTTATTGTACACCAAGATTAGATTACAAGAGATAATAGTATGGATTGTATTTAGAAAAAAAGTCTGCTGATCTTCTTGCCGGTATCTTCACTGGTTGGTCGAATTGTTTCGAATTAGCGCCGGTCCAATTACTAAACAAGGTTTTTATTTTTATTTTTGACGTTTTGTAACTGTCGCTTTAATTGTATTAATGGTATAACAATAAATGACCTTTGACTTTTATTCTCCTTGCTCTTCTTCCCCTTTACTCTTGCCCCACCCGTCCTCTTTCCCATAAACATTACAAGAACAATAAAAATAAAAGCTTAAGTTAATTCCTAATCTCAATTCGCAGGTATTCAAGACATTAAACCGCGGTTGGGGTATCCGCGCTCTGAACGATGTACCTAAAGGCTCGTTCCTGTGCGTGTACGCAGGGAACTTGCTCACCGACGCCACCGCTAACTTGGTAAGTTTTATGTTTATATGATTTCGTACCTTTCAGCAACATTATCTACCTGCCCTGGTAGATGAGGTGGTTATCATTACCTTACATACATTCCTTCTCTCCTACCGCAATGCCTGAAAATAAAGGTCTTTGACCAGTGCGTCCTACCTGTTATGACTTACGGTGCCGAAACGTGGACACTGACGGTAGGGCTAGTCCATAAACTAAAAGACCCGAAGCGGGCTATGGAGCGAGCTATGCTTGGAGTTTCTCTGAAGGATAGAATTCGAAACGAGGTGATCCGACAAAGGTCCAAAGTTACCGACATAGCTCGCAGAATAAGCAAGCTGAAGTGGCAATGGGCTGGCCACGTCTGTCCAATGAGCGATGGCTGTTGGAGCAGACGAGTCCTAGAGTGGAGACCGCGAGAAGGCAAACGAAGGGTAGGACGCCCCCTGGCCAGATGGACCGATGACCTGAAAAAGGTGGCTGGGACGGACTGGATGCGGAAGGCGGAGGATCGTACGAAATGGCGCACATTGGGAGAGGCCTTTGTCCAGCAGTGGACTGCAGTGGGCTAATTGATTGATTGATTGACATTCCTGTCAGATGTGATCTCTTCATAGATTAAATCGGAACAAGTCAATATCCAAGGCAGTATCTAAATCCGCGACCAGTTCCTTAAGCTTCGATCACACAGAGCGAATATTCGCCGCAAGAGTTTGCTGTGTGTGATAGGGTGCTCGCTGCGTCCCCTCACCCGAAGAGGGGCAGATCGAGAGAGATGGCCCTGGGTCAGAAGGAGTGCGAGGGATATGCTCTGTAGCTACCTCACCTTCGGCTTTGCACTGCGACCCACAGACGGCGTGCGGTTTAGTCGGTTTGAGTCCGACATAACCTCCCCCTTCGGCTCCGGCGGGGGTGGTATCCGTGGGAATATCCCGCACGTTAAAAAAAGGTGCTCGCTGCGTGTATGCGTGCTTGCGTGCGTGAATGTATGTAGTGATGGGACTCAGAAAAAAGTTGACTCTGGACTGGTAACCTTCAATTTAGTTTATTAATCCTTTAACACCTTGATTTATTAAAACATCTTCAACACGTCTTGCCATTTTTTCATCTCCCGTTCGTCATTTGTCTGTTTCGGATACTGCTTTCCTCTCTTTCACTCATTCGCTGCGTTCGGATATGCATTCAAACTATTAATTCCACATGTATAAAAACTGTGATATAAACTGATAGTTTCCTAGGAATGTTCTTAGCCAATAATTTCCTTTCAGGACGGTTTGAACGAAGGAGACGAATACCTCGCCGAGCTGGACTACATCGAGGTGGTGGAGCAGATGAAGGAGGGCTACGAGGAGGAGGTCGCCGAGCCCGACAAGAAACTTGACAAGGTACGTGTAGTGTAGCGTAGTGTAGTGTAATGTATATGTAGGGGTGATGAGATCATTGGACTAGGAGATAAGTGCCTCGACGAGCTGGACGACAGTTACATAGACCGCATGAAGTTACTTAGGTCGCGAACAGTTGCTTAGGCCGCGAACAGTTGCTTATGCCACGTACAGTTGCTTAGGCCGCGTACAGTTGCTTAGGCAGCGTACAGTTACTTAGGCTGCGTACAGTTACTTAGGCCGCGAACAATTGCTTAGGCCACGTACAGTTGCTTAGGCCGCATACAGTTACTTAGGCAGCATAAAACTACATAAATAATGCAACATACTCCTCTTGCCAGAACCAAAGTTTGATAGTATATACTACACGACTTAAAAACAATTACGTAACGAATACTTTTTTCTTACTAATCAGTAGGAGAAAGGTATCCTATCCATACAAATGCGTGCCTTGCACTACTGATGTTTTTCTTTTTATAATATTTGTGAAAACTTTTATGGTAACATCGAATAATAATTTTTTGTACTACCTTATAGCTGTAAGTTTTCCTGAAATGTAAATGTCAATAAATAAATAAAGTCACTTAAACCTTATACAGTTCCTTAGGAAGTTTCTTCTGCAATTTCTCCGTTGAAAAAAATACATATAGCATATCTTGGTCTACAGAAGGAAGGCGCCAAACAAGAAGATTCAGAAGAGGAACCTTCTTCATCATCGGAAGAAGATGACACCGCGTCCAAGACCGACAAGGAAGATGATGATTTCAGGCCCGGCTGTATCTCACTTGGCGTCACGGACTTTAAGTAAGTCTTATGGTGCTCTTACCACCATCATCACAATCATAGCTTAGACTTTGGAGTCAAGGTTTTGGCTTTTACTGGAGCGACTGCCCTCTGACCCCCTCAAACTCGAAAGGAAGGCCAGCGTCAAGGCCTCCGCTATCGTTATAGCCTAAGCTAAATTGCTACCAGTTCTGGTCGCAATTCAGCCCAAAGTAAACGACCAAAGGGTTGGGGCCCTGTACACTATTTCTAATTTAATAATCAGTATTATTTATTACTAGCTTTTGCCCGGGGCTCCGCCCGCGTCGACCAAATATAGCCTATGTTCTTTCTCAATGTCTAATCTGCATCTATGCTAAATTTCATCAAATTCTGTTAAATATTTTAGCCGTGATAGACGGACAAACAGACGCACACACACTTTCCCATGTATAATATTAGTATGAATTTAAAAATATAATATGTCCCTAAATTACAGTGGCTGAGTAGGAAGAATTTAGTACGTTGGCCTCTAGCCCAGTAACCAAAGTCAATTTTGTATAGACCATTAAAACGGCACAAACAAAATATCAAATTAAAAATATATATATTCTAGATAGTTAAGCAAATACTGGTTCGAAACGCGGCCCCGACCTGAGAACACTCCGGCAAGAAACTCAGCGGGCATTTTTTTTTTGGTCTATTTACAAACATTTGCTTAGTCTACTTAGTCTAAATACAATAGTTTGCTTGAGTAGCATAGTTGAGCGAACAGCTCATTTCCAAGCTTGTTTATCATCTAAATATTCTTGGATTTTATAATAGCCTTTTTGGCACAGAAGGTAAATCGTTTTAACATCAAGTGCCTTCACCCCGGATTTCGAAGTCCATTTAAAGTATAATATCAGGCTTTCGTCTAGACCTAACTACTATTAATAGTAGGGATCGAAATTTACCCTTCGGCAGGATAGGCTTTTGCTTACATACAAGTGAGCATGGTGATCAACGTGTCTAAAGATAAAATACATTTCTTTTTTAAATTGTCAGTGTTATATGTTATTTGCCTAACTCATCACCAATAACTTGTGGGGTGATGGGTCACCCCCTATCCTTCTGAAGGAAAAGAAAAAACATATTTCAGCAAGACAGAATAGATAAAAACATCCAGTTAAATAGATAGCAAGAAATGGCAACGGCACCGCGTACCCATTGGTCGATGAAAAATAGACCAGACAGATCTCTGGTGAAAACGATCCCTGGAGATGGCGGCAACACTCCCTGTGCGACTGAAATGCAAAATATTTACACGAGAGCGACAGAGATAGGTAGCAAGCCGTCAATGTACGAAAAATTTCTTCTCCGCGATCGTACTTCACCTCAATGTGAAAGAGTGTGACTCATATATAATTTTTTAATTAAAATATTGTATTATTTAATAGTAAACGCCTCCGCAAGCGCTCCAAAAAGAAAGAACAGAGCGAAGCAAAGGATGCAAAAGATAAAGACAAGGAAAGTAAACCAACGGAACGGAACCCCGACGAGGATTGTATCACCATCAGTGATGACGACGAAGGTATTGTACTAACATATTTACATACATATAATCACACTTTCCTCATGAGATGGTTATGCAGAAGTGTATTAACGCCTACACTTCACCAATCATTGTATTGATAGCCTCTGTGGCGTGGCGGTAGTGAACGCGGCTGCTACGCAGGAGGCGCGGGTTCGATCCCCGCTCAGTGCAAATATTTGTATGCATGAATATGTATATTTGCATTGGTCTGGATGTTTCTATGTATATTATGTATGTATGTACAAAAAAAAAGTATCTAAGTATGTTTATCTGCTTCGTTTTCGTTATATCCGGATTTTCAACTTGACAGCGGTTTGAATATGTAGTATGCATATTGCTATCCTGTTTTGTCCCCTTTTCCCAGGCCATAGTTAATCCCTAGAGTCTGACTAACAGAAATTACTAATATTCCCTCTAAATTGTCCAGCTAAGTTACGCTAAGGAATGGGTCCACATCGGTAGAGTATTGGCCAGTATTCGAACCTGGAACCTCTCAATCGTAAGGCTGACTCCTTAACCAATAAGCTGCCACCGTTTATTTCGTCCTGCTGTCAGAGATTCTTCCCCTGGATAATACCTTCCCTGAATCAGCGCGGAGCTGATTCCACAGCCTGAGCGTGCGTGGAATGAAGTTGCTTTCACACATATAGATAATGCACAAATACTTTTCTACCTTTGAGAATGCCGTAAGGCGACACCGGTCAGGTCACTCAGGTCTTAATGAATATCGTGGCAATGTACAAGTGTATATCAATATGTGTACAAATTCCACAAAGTGTCATCAATCATCAATACAAATTGGATATATTTCCGTTTGTTAAAAAAATATATTTAGCTGAACTTATGAAATTAAGAATCGTAAAAGTGTGATAACAGTTGCATTGGTTCTTATTTTATCGTTTTTATTTACTTTTGATTATCCACCGAAGCTCTATATGGGTTTTAACGATTTAACTATGAAACATTATGATGTCAGATAAATAAGAACGCGATTATTTATAAAAAAATATTTATTTAATAAAAAGTGTTTACAATAGGAAATGTACTACAAGACAAAAATTACATATTTAATATTCTCATATTCAAAGCTATGACGAAATGCGATGCGTCGTCAGCAATGCTGCTGACGACGCAAAAAAAAAAAACAAACGCAAACAAATTTTTCATACAATTTTCTTTATAACTTACCGTATTGACGTTTAGTAAAAAGTAACTAATTTGACTAGTCAGTCAAATACCCAATTATTCTGAAGTTGCATTTATAACGCCGCGCGCCGGTTTACAGTATAATAAAAAATTAGCAAAGATTTAATAATCCTGTTATATGTTCCACAGTTCGTGAGCCGTCCAGGTTCAATGCGAATCCTGGTATGGGCGGGAGCGACTTCATATCTAAGTACAGGTAAGTTATTTTGTAACCAGTGTAACCACAATCTAATATATAAAATTCTCATGTCACAGTGTTTGTCTGCAAACTCCTCTGAAATGGCTACACCATTGTTAACATGCTACGTGTATGCAATTTTGTCCCTCTTACCTGAGACTTTGCCTTCAGCTTACCATAAGGCGAGGTGAAGTCAAATTGACGTGTACAGAACAAATCAAAATCGGTCCTTATGAATTTTTTTGTGCCTATTTGGTAGATCTGAAAATCGGTCGTCAACAAACTCAGAGACTTAAACTACTTAGTTTTAAACCTTTCGCCCATCATGGTAACTAATTTTCATAACCAGACCAGTTATGAAAATGGTCTCTTTGTTCTTTCTTTCATAACCAGTTATTAAATAAGATAAAACAGACCATTTTAGTAATCGTCTTTTGTAACCAGCTCCGAAAATGGATTGTTTCTTAAAGGTAGCCCAGCCCACCCCATTTTTTTTGGCAATTATTTTTGATTTTATTTTATTACTAGCATTTGGCTCCGCCCGCGTGGATGTTATAAATTGTAGACTATGTGTTATTCTGATGTATAAAAAGCTATATTATTGTAAAATTTTATTAAAATCCATTCAGTAGTTTTTACGTGCAAGAGTAACAAACATCTTTCTAAACAGTCGCATACGTCAGCTAGTCGTTATATAATTTTAAGGCTTTAATTAAAAGTCGGTTAATATGTTTGTTCGCAGATCCGTCCGCACGTTGTTCGGCGAGGATGAGGCGTGCTATATCATGGACGCTAAGGTTCAGGGCAACATTGGACGCTATCTAAACGTAAGTATTTAAAACCAATCAATATCCATTTCTAAAAATCATTGTATAAAGTATATTACTATAGTGAGGAAGAAACTTCAAGTTCTTGAAAATGGCCTCTGCAACAAAAAGCTACAATTTTGCCGATGTTGTTGCCAATTTTGTAAAATGTATTATGAAATTATTAATGGCGAGACGCCAATGTCGAGTGTACCAGAGCCACGTTTAACCACGCCAGTCAATTTGTTTCCGTGTGTCCGCCCCCCACGAGATTCAGGTGGACGATCAGGACGTGTGGTTGGTAAGGAAGAAAGTGACTGAGAAAATGACATCTGACAGAAGAATGACATGTTGCACCGACCCTATGTGGCTTTTATTACGTGCGGGATATCCCCACGGATACCCTCCCCCCCTCCGGACCGACTAAACCGCACGCCGTCTCTGAGGGTCGTTGTGCTAGGCCGGAGGTGAGGTTGTCAGAGGACATATTCCTCGCACTCCGGTTGACCCAGGGCCATCCCTCTCCGTCTGGCCCTCCTCGGGAGGCAAGGAAGGTAGATGATAATTATCAAAAAAATCATGATTTTACCGCATCCTACATTTAATGTTAAGCTTACTAATGACGACCTGAAAAAGGTGGTTTGAACAGACTGGATGCGGAAGGCGGAGGATCGTACGAAATGGCGCGCATTGGGAGAGGTCAATGTCCAGCAGTGGACTGCAGTGGGCTAATTGATTGATTGATTTACCTTATCAATGACAAGTGTACATTCAAACCACACTCACCTATTGAAGCCCAGGGTCAATTTTTTTTTCACCTTCAAGTTTGCATTATACGGTTTTTTATACGAGCGACTTCCACTGACCTCCCAAGTTCATCCGTTGATCAGCTTGTTTTCAGTCCTACATCATACAGAACAAGCCTATCGCCGTCAATGTTGCTTGTCTATCACTTCAGTGCTAAAAAAAAGCGGACTCTTTATCATGGCTGTATGTTTAAAATCGATATTGTGATAGGGCTGTTCTCCATAATCTCCATCCGAGAACGGCCCTATCCCTTTTTTTAACTTGCGGGAAATCCCCACGGTACCACCCCCGCCGGAGTCGGAGGGGGAGGTTATGTCGGGTTCGAACCGACTACACCGCACGCCGTCTGTGTGTCGCAGTGCAATGCCGAAGGTGAGGTAACTATAGATCATGTCCCTCGCACTCCGGCTGACCCAGGACGACAGCTTCTCGATCTCAGTCGCCTGCTAAAAAGCCACAGGAAGAGATAGGGTGGCCCTATTGTACTCCATCGGGATTCAAAACGGCAAATACACTCTTAATGTATCACAAATAGACATATTCATGTATACAAATACATATTTGCATTGAATAGGAATCGAACCCGCATCACATAACATTCGTTCTTACAAATCGATTTAAATAGAAAAAAAATGAATCGGTCTAGGCGGGGTGTGAACACGCGATCTTTGCCTTACAGGGGCAATGCTTTGACCACTAAGCCACCAGACCTCGCCCCAACCAATTCAAATTTCTCCTTCTATATCCGTCTTCGAAGCGACAGTGGAGCATCTACCGACATTCTTACGAACTATCGAAACCAATGAATGATTTTGCAAATCATTTTTAATCGTTCTTACACTAAATTTTCTTTCCAGCACTCGTGTTCCCCCAACGTGTTCGTCCAAAACGTATTCGTGGACACCCACGATCCACGTTTCCCATGGGTGGCATTCTTCGCGCTGTCCCATATTAAAGCGGGGATGGAACTCACATGGAACTACAACTACGACATCGGTTCCGTGCCCGGGAAAGTCTTGTATTGTTACTGCGAAGCGCCCAACTGTAGAGGCCGACTATTGTAAAACAAATGTGTTTTGAATAATATACCTGCCTCGGGATACATATCCTGGACCTAACGACATAAACGAGATGGCACCCGCGAATTAAATATATTCACATACTCACGCCTGTAAATCCCCGAAGTGGTACGCAGAGGTATATTAACACCCACATTTTTGCCAATTATGATTTTTGATCCCACATAATAGGGGGGAACCTATTGGCGTCAAGTGGGCACTACGTTATGGGCAGTATGTTTAGTCCTATTCCTTAGTCGCCTTCCACGTCACCTAAAGGAAGAGATGAGTTCCACCGGGAATCAATTGTAATAATATATGCTTGAATTTGGGCTCATCCACCGACGTAGCACCCCGTACTATCCTCGAAAGATACCCAACGTGTACTTCACGTATAGAGCACATTTAAGGCACAAGATATATGTCCCGAGGCATATATGTATGTTAAAACTGAAACAACGCGCCCCACACATTCACTTCTGTGCAAAAATTGTTTCGTGAACATGTATGCGAACCTTGCGGTTGACTATAGTTCGTTTTTTTAACTCAGATAGTAATTTGACAGCTGCAAATGTCAAATTGTGAACTAATGATACCAGCTTTTAGTGCTTAGCGACGTGCTCGAAACTATCGACAATGTTTGTGGCCTGGATACAAGTGGTTTAACTTTATTATATTTTAAGAAAAAGTTTAAAATTAAAACGTTTTTTAGTTTCATACACTATCTATATAAGCTAACTACAAAATTTCAACTTTCGATACTGGTGGCACATGACTATTTTTTAATTGTAATGCAGGGAATGACATTTCGCTATCTGAAATTAAAAAACAGACTATAGTGGAGCGATAGATCCGAGTTCGCTCTGTGTGTAGACTAACGTTGTCATAATTGATTAGAACAAGACGTCTGCTCTCTCGCGCGTTCTGTCACGTTATGACTAGTTGGACAACAAATCCGAAATAATCGTCGTCGATTTACTTGTGTGCGTAAATTAGTGGTGGTGGGGTGCGTCATGTAGACTAAGTATTTGTAACTCAATGCAATGTAGTTCCTTATACAACACGAAGTATTGCTGGTATGGTTTGTTCCTGGATACATCGTTGTTGAGCAACGTCGCGCAACAATTTTGCGCTAAGTATAACTTTAAAGCTATAAAAGCTCTAGGTTTGTGTTATATTTTCCTAGCATTTGACCAGGTATCTTAAAGGAATTCTAAGCCGGGACTCACACAGCCGAAATGTCTCTGTAAATTCATATTCATAAGGCGATTGACACACGTTCGTGGAGAACATAAGTACCTAAATTGAATGGAAATCCGAAAAAAATCAAATATGAATTCAGAATAATTCCGACTGTGAGGCCAGCCATAATCCAACAATTCAATGTGTAAAAAATCATAGGCGTTAATATTGTATACGTATTTAGTCATGTTATATCATTCATTTTACATGTTGTCCTTAGAACATTGGCTGTCCACGATTACTCACCTATGCAACGCTTCGCGTACCTAGGGCGCGGTCATACTATACAACTTGCATATCTAATGAATGGGGATGCCGACTGCGCTTTTATCCCTACAGAGGGCGCCTCGTAGTGGCCAATGTTAGCTGTCATCTACGTAGATTTTCATTGTTTGTCTCTTAAAATCTGACAGCTATGAGTTTGTTATTGTCACAGAACAGATGGTTATTGTTGTTTGGTCATATGCTGCTGCCATCTACAATTAGTTTTACGTCGGCATCCCCATTAATTGTATTTTTAGCGCCTACTATGTACGCACGAGTGACGTGCTGGATGAATTCGCGAATATCTCTGGGATAAATAAGATTCGTATCCGCATTTCTGTTACTACCTTTATATACTTATTAGATGTAAGCAATCTGACATTTTCATTTAAAATACGCATGTATACTTACGACTATTATATCGAACGGGTAAGCAGAGGCTGCGGGCAGTGGGTGAGTCGTTATGAATGTATTTAATAATAGGTAGACTTGATGTGAGCACATTGATTGTAATACATAATATATAGTTTTAGAAGTTAATTGTTTAGATTTACTTGATGTACATATGATCTGTCTGAATAAATAATGGAAAGTACAGGATGTTTGAGTTTTATTTGATATTTTTCGCATTGGATAAGTAAGAGAGAGGCTCGTGGCTAAGTCCATACCTAGTAACCTAATTAGTTCGCACATAGCAAGCACTCCAAGGTCAGTCTTATAATGGGTTAATACAATGACACATTTCCGCTCCTTACTTTGGAGAGTATATTAAAATATTGGTCATGGTTGCCATATCGGAACATCTGAGGTATCCGTTACGGGTATTTGGAACCCTAAAAGTCTGGAATCCCAAAAAGAACTTTGATATCTACTTCTTCTATCTACTGGCGACAGTGCGAACTGGCGAAACGGCAACACCAGGGGAGTCACACTCGTGCTGCCAACCCTATAAACACAGAGGGTTTCTGTGTCGTCAGTGTAAGAAGACAAAGCAGGAGTATCTTTTGCTCTTCCCACTGACAGCACAAAAAATGTCCAGTGAGCTCTGGCTACCCTACTTACCGCCGGGAACACCACACGAGGTTATTATGGCCGCGGTATTCTGTAGGCTGGAGGTACTTCCCCAGTCGGACTGCTCAATTGGACGGAAATATCGCCGTGTCCTACCTCCGAGATCGAAGTTTAGTCGTTTCGATAAGTTAGTCTGAAAGCTGGCCCCTAACTGAATTGGGAAAAGGTTAGGAAGAATGATCGCAACCTCTTAACAGTGTTGGGCAAATTTTGAATGATACAACATTTGATTAAATATTAATTGAGAAACTTAAAATTAACAATTGATTAATTGTAATTGAGAAACTTAAACCTACAATTGATTAATTGATCATTCCAGTAACTGTAAATAACAATGAACTAATTATCAATTGGGATTTACTGCAATTAACAATTGATTAGCTGTGGTATAGAAAACTAACAATTAAAACGCTATTTCTGGTTTCGGTCCTACTATTGGCGGGAGTTTCTGAAAGGGTTTTATTTTATTATTTTTGAGCTACGGCCCACCGTTTCTGAGATATTTTGAATTTTGTTAATTTTTTTAGTTCAATTTAGAATGAGCAGGACGACAGTTTCTAATATTTTATTTTAGTACGTAATAATAATACTGTAGATAAATAAAGTAGGTACTAGTTAGTTGTAATTGTTTTATAAGAACAATTTAATAAGTTAATTGCAATTATTTTAATTTTTTTTTTTCAATTACCGTACGTCAATTCAAATTTATTATGGTTTAAACTAAGAGTTAATTGCAATCCAACTCAATTGCAATTAATTTTTCAATCCATTGAGGAGTATATTGAAAAATTATTTGATTGATGCCCACAACTGTAACCACTTTCCATCAGGTGTACCGTGTGCTTGTCAGCCACCGCAGTCACATATAAAAAGAAAATGTCATACCACAAACAGCAAAAAATGCATTTACCGTTATGCTGTTAAAAGTTTGTAATTAAATAGTATTTTGTAGTGAATAATTTAATGGACTCTTAATTTAATAGGGCACTCATACACAATCAGTTGAATAAAACATCACTAACTTACTATCAAATATTTTGTATAAACATTTACAACTTATAGTCCCGGCATAATATACGCGATATTGTGGAGCGTGTCCTGCAGGAGACGCTGAGGCGGCGCGATGGCCGGGATCGCGCGGGACACCGACAGTAGCGGCACTAGAGAGCACAGCAACGTGTCCAGTAGGACTGACACTGACCCGGAGACTGCTATCTGACCCTAAACATAAAGAAACAATATATTTTTACTGCCGTAGATTGATCGCTATGTATACTTGCACTTTATAACTTGTATTTATTATTATTGCCTTACTGTGAATTTTCATCTGCGTGCACACGCTTTGCACTGCAGAGACCGTCACGCTAAGTACACTTACCGTTCCCATATACGGTTTCCCATGTCCCATGTATGGTTTTGTGGCAAGCATACACTCACCGTTCCACTACCGTATACTCATCGCCACACTCCCATACACTCACAGGCTAGTTCCCATACACACTCATCGCCTCGCTACCGTCCCACTGCCACTAGTATAGTAGTACTCACCGCCACACTCCCATACACTCACTGCCTAGCTTCCATACACTCACTGCCTAGCTCCCATACACTCATCGCCCCGCTACCGTCCCAACTACCACTACAATACACTCACCGCCACACTCCCATACACTCACCGCCTCACTAGCATATACTCACCGCCACCCTCATACACTCACCGCCCACTATCGTACTCTCACCGCCCCACTCTCATTCACTCACCGCCCCACATGTACCCACCTCGTGTTCCTTCAGCCGCTCTCCGATGATGGCGAGGCTCTCTCCCAGCAGACGCAGGTGTGCGGCCACCTCCACGGCTCCGCAGCCCGTCACGCGGTACATGCCGGCTGTTGTCACATTCGCACCTGTGCTTGATACCGGCTGAGAGACAAGGGTAGACATAGTTATGTTAATTGTATTTTATTACTTATTCGATTTCGTAATAGACCAGTAAACATATTGAAAAGTTCCCGTATGTGCCTTATTTGGACCAACCAAAAAAATATAAAAAACTGATCTATCAAACGGCACAAGCCATTTGAGCCTGTGAATGCTTTAATCTATAGAAATGAATAAAATTGAGAATATCTATTCATAACGGGTAATCTCCGAAATGGCTGTCGATAGAACTTAGTGGTATAAAAAAGACAAGACAAGCACATGGTCCACCTGATGGAAAGTGGTTACTGTGGCCTATGGACGTGTGCAGAACAAGGGGAGTCACACTCGTGCTGCCGACCCTGTAAACACAGAGAGTTTCTGTGCCGTAAGTGAAGAAGACAAAGCAGGAATTGCATTTGGTCTTCGCATTGACAGCACAAAAACTCTCCAGTGAGCTCTCTGTGATATTACAAGATGTGATTAGGGAACTTTTATGTCCGAAAAAGTATTAGAGTTCCGCCAAATATTAATTAAAACCCAGATCGAAGTCCACAGCTATGATTATTTAAAAGGCGCGCTCTGGTCGTCGCATAAGTAAGAGCCCAGTTGTATAGGACACTGCAGATTGATAGAGAAGTTATATATTTTATTGCTTTATTGATACTTACAGTCCGTCAAATCTAAGAAGTACCGTTTGACAGTTCTGACAATTGAATTATAGGGATGGGATCGATTACTATAATATCCGAATTTTAAGAAATCAATTGTTATAATTAAATAAAAGAAATGTTTAGGATATTTTTTTATTCACTACTAGTACTAGTATCGTCGTCTTCGTCATCATCGTCATTTCAATTAATGACCAGTTGATTGTCCATTACATTATCAAAGTGTACGTCTCTTTCGAAGTCGTCCATTATTATTTTCTTTGTTTTTTGTACTACTTTACTCCAATCTTCCTGTGTAACTTGGGCACATGCTTCCTTTAATAAACCTTCCATTTTCTTGACACTGAAGGGTGGTTTTGTGTTGTGTCTTGCTGCATAACCTGTAAAACAATAATGTAACTATTTGATAGCAGACGAAAACCATTGTTTAAATTATAAATGTTAGAAGTACTCGTGTTATTATTATAATATTATAAAATATTACCTTTAACTTGGGCCCAAATCAGTTCAATGGCATTATATTGGCAATGGTACGGAGGAAGTCGTATGACTTTGTGCCCGTGCTCTTCGGCCAATTGGTCAATTACATATGTCGGTTTTGGTGGTTTATGCAATTTCACTAACTGTAATAATTCAGCTTTTAATAGTGACATGTCGGCATCCACTCCTTTTCTTTGCAGCCATGCCACCAAATCTGCTTTCTTATTGGCTGACGTAGGTGCTTTATCAATTTGCACAGAGTGGTATGGGGCATTATCCATTATAATTGTGCTGTTAGGAGGGATATTCTGTAATAAATTTAAGAACCACTCTCGGAACCTTACTGCGTCCATTTCTTCATGATACTCTTTAGTGCTTTTGGATTGGAAAGCTAATAAAGAGTTTTCCACGAAGCCTGTAGACGCTGACCCAGCATGGCATATTATGAGGCGTCCACCTTTTCCTATCGGCACCTTCGAGCACGAAGCTTCAGAATCATCAGTCCATGTTTTCGGCACAGAATGGTTGGAATTTAGCCAAGTTTCGTCCAAAAATATTACATTATCCCAGTTTATAATTTGTTTAACTTCGCGCAGGAATGTTAGTCGCTGCATAATTATGTCATGTCGCTCCATAACAATTTTTCGTTTGTCAACTTTTTTGTATCTGAAGCCAATTCCTGTTATTACCGTTCTCAACGACTCTATGCTTCCCTTATACAGCCCGGCATCTTTTAAAGTTGCACATAACTTTGCCAATGTTGGAAATTCGCCTCTTGTAAAATACCCGTATATATGGTTTCTAATAGCATGACTATCGAATTCATCGATGCCTGTCACAGGTTTATTTCTTTTTCGTTTTTTCGGTGTGTGAAGTACGTTACTGTCACTCCCCGAAGGCCCATATTTTTCACTTAATATTTTGCCAACGGTGCGGCTACCAATACCGAGAGCTTCACCGACGCGATCCCGAACTTGTGTAACTGGCAGTAGAAGTCCACCATTTTGAGATTCACGCTCAAAATACTCGTGTAATTTCACCACCAATTCACGAGCCTGGCTGTTCAAAGTACGTCCTCTTTTCGGCATTATTAATAAACACTTGCTTAGTTCGGAGTCCAGTATAAATATTGCCAAGGTAAACGGATAAAGAATGATCAGTCCAGAAAAGTAATAGCCAAGTCACAAATTGTAAAACACAAACGAGAAAGCAAGTACGCGCACAGTCAGCTTCCAAGATGGCGAGAGACTGCTGACGCCGAACCGACCGAGCGGACCGCGTGCGCTTGTAGTTGGCAGTGTTGCCAGAAAAAAAAAATTGTAGAGACTTGGACACCTGCGATTTTGCCTATTGACCTAAAAATAATTAAATTAATTTATTTTAGGGTATCTGTGTATTCAGTGCATTATGCGGTCGCGCAGTAACGTCGTTAATTTATAACATCAGGCAACAACATTTTTGTGAATGGGTTCTACATACCTTATTTTTATTAGTTTTAGACGTAGAAATAAGACTTAGAAGAAAAAATTGTAATTGTAAAATCAATGGATGTGCTTGTTAAAAATTTGTTTATTTCTCTGTAATATGCAAACCCATACTATCATACACAAAAATAAATGTAAAAAACACTATCCCTGACTCCATTTACTATTTCGACAGCGTTAGCGCGAGAAACCCCGACTTATTTGGGCGCGAAAATCAAAAATCGACAAATCGCTTTCGACAACTTTTTAAAGAAGCAAATATATTTGATTTATAAATACGTATTTTTGGTGAATGGGTTTTATCTCATATTTTACGATTACATAACTATTTAGTTATGTAATCGTAATATGTGAGATAAATCCCATTCACATGAAAAAATATTTGTTTGGTTGTCAAGTGTAATTTGTAAATAATACATTCGATTTTTCGTATATGTAAACGATTTTTTTGCATACAAGTGTATCCGAAGAGTCGCAACACTACGTGCAGTGACCTAACTACGTAACTTTGTAATGCGGTCAAGAATATAACTATTAGAAATTATTTACTGTGTAAATATGTGTTATTTTGCTTTGTTTGAAAGTTTTCAATTACATTTAGATATTAAGAATTGTACATTTTTAGATACAATAATGAAATCTTTCTAAATTCATGGTTTTATGAAAAAGGTTATCGAAACTGAATAATGTACGTATGAACAAAGTTGTTTCGGTTTGAAAAATATGAAACGTCAAACGGTACCTCTTAGATTTGATGGACTGTAAGACTAATTTATACTTAGGAGTAATTGGTATTAAGAATAAATGCTAATGACAACGCATCTACCGTGTATCGGATGCTGATTGTGCAGGCATGTGCCTGAACGCAATTGACAGCTGAATTCGAGGTGAGATTTCAATTGCGCATCTAAATTTGCTGACGTCAAGTTCGTTTGATGATTCTTAAGGCCCAGAACGACATTTTTCGGGACATTGTCAATGACGAAATTAGGAGACATGCAAAACAGTCGAACAAGGCATAAGTCTAGACTGCAGATCCCAAAGATGAACTTAGAGGTATCCAAAAAAAATCATTTTGTATGTGTATAACACTCTACAACCACCTGCAAGAGTACTTAAAAGAATTAGAGGGTTCTCGATTCCGTAGGACGTTGTTTAGAATGTTAAACTAAAAGTGTTAATATGCAGTGACAGAGTATCTGAACGATAAAATTATGATTTGTGAAAAAGACATACCTAAGAAAATATAATCCCCAATTTAATTCAAACTGAATTGTTATTTAATTTAATTTACTAATTTATATTTATCTAATTACGCACGGACATATTCATTATAATTAATTCATAATATCAATACAATTTATTAATTTTGTGACATATTAACTTTTTGTTTTACTAAGACTGGACAAAGTCCGATTGTTTAATGTTATCGAATGTAATTAATATTTCTGCGCCTCACGGCAGAATGTGGTGTACCAAAAAATATTACAAAACCCTTAATGTAACCATGTTCTATAGAAATAAAATTTGATTTGATTTGATTTGAATGCACCGTGGTTTACAAGAAACGAGCGAATCCACTTATAATGCCAACAATCTTTGAAGTAATCGCAACGGTTTAAACTAAATGTGCGTTAACGCTCCCAGTTCACCCAAACCTTCTTGTTCCAGAACTTCTTAAGGAAAGTACCTCAAGACTGAACAGGAAAACTATATTTTTTCGGCCTAGGTAGAATAAAAAATAGTATGTGTGACACGGGACGTAAGTACTACATCCTCACCCGCGTGTTTGCCAGCAATCACACACGGACAGAATGTAGTACTTTCGTCCCTTGTGGCACAACATACTATTAATAGATCTGTCTATGGTTACTGTCAGCATCCAAATGTAACATCCTCACTCAACAAATCTGAAGATATTTCTTAATAAATAATAAATACTTAATAATTCGTTCGTAACGTTTTTACAGCATCTGCCTACACAATGATAAGCGTACACGAAGTAGTAGTCATTCGAAGATGGGACTTGTCTAGGTGTTGTCTGTCGAAGTGGTGGTAATTCGAAGGTGTGTGTTGTCATGATACATGCGTGGCGCCGGACGGCGACAGCATCAGCTATTGACTTGCCCACCAGCTTGGCGTTTTTTGGCATGGAGTAGCCCTACTTACAGAGCTGTTCAATACTTAAATGACTTTTTGAAAAAGAATCCAGATGCCGACATTTTCTTTGATAACCCAGGTGTCTTTGGTGCCACTGTGATAAAATATTTGTGTAACTTATAGTATGTGCATGCCTAAAATGTAATGTATTTCATCGTATTTTTAATAATTTTATGAATTCAAGAAATCTACCATATTAATAATTAATTATATTTATGTAACTGACTGCAAAAAAGCGCTTTGGTACAAACTGTAAGCTTATATTGCTAATAATGATTGAATAAATAAATAAATAAATAATAAATGGTGTTGTATAATAATTGTCTGTCGAAGCAATGACTTGTTGAACTGTGTGTTTTCGAGGTTCGCTGCATGTCGAAGTATTGTACTGTCGAAATTCGGTCCGTAACTCTTAATTATGATTTTATTGAAGTTTTAATACTTTTTGAAGCATGACTATGTATGAAATTTTAATTATTATAATTATGTTGCTACTCTGTCGCATTAGGTCTGCCCCGTAATGACATTGTATGTGTGAAATGAATAAATAAAAAAGAAAATAAAAAACAATGACCTACAATTTATTGCTGGCTGTGCGGTTGGCCCATACACTGTTGTTGTTATTGCCCCATTAAAGATTTTGAAAAACCGGTACTCACCACCAGAGCTTGTTGGGGTGGCGTGGTGGGAGCAGGTTTCACTGGAGGGCGGTTCGCGGGCGGGCGGCCCGGCCCTGCCGAAGACAGCGGACGACCTGTAGGCAATATTAAGTACAACATCTATAATGTGTATAGGGTCACATTGAGATCTTATCGCACTTGATGACTGCTTTGAATTTTGTAGATTGAAGATTGGCAAGATAATTTCGTGAATAAAAACTATTTTTAAAGATTTTGTATGTAATTATTTATGGCAGCTTGTACCACAGTTGATTTGTTGTTATTTTCTTGTATTCACGTTTCACTTGCTTTTGAATAGCCCTGCAAGACCTTGATACTAAATCATAATAGAATTTGTTTTATAATAAAAGAGTATGGTATTGTTGGAATCTGATATTTATAGAATCTCAGGACGGAGCTACCTGGAGGAACATGATATGGAGGGCCGATCCCAAATAAAATGGGAACGGGTCAGGCAAAAGAAGAAGAAAAACAAAATTAACTCCTGGAACTCTGGGGATTGATCAGTACCAGTAACTATGCCAGAACACATTAAAATGTGTTGGACATATTGGTGTGGCACGGTAAGCATAAGCATTTATGTCAATTTTTCATATCTTTGCATACAAATCATAAAGATTTGGCTCATTGAATATTTTTGATATTTTTTACATACACATATTTTCCAATACCAAGTACACAACGTTACAAGAGTTCCTTTTCTTACACTTTATATGCTTCAACTTACCTGGATTAGATATTATAATTTTGTTTGTATTAGTTTGATTGCTTTGTTCCTTCTGCATGGCAAACCGCTTAGCTTTGCGCTTCCATAGGTAGCGTTCATTGTAGTTCACCTGTGAAAGACAACATTGATGGCTTAGTTTCATGTGATCAAAAAGCGTAGTGAGAGCTCATGTCACCCAAGACAAATCTCATCACCCTCCTGCCCTTATCCAATATTTATTTGGGGTCAGCACAATGTGAGCTTTTCTATTCTTCTCTGGTTGTAGCCATCTCAACATCCACTCCCTTCCTAGCCATATCATCTTTCACACAGTCTATTCATCTCCTCTTAGGACTTCCTCTCTCCTTGTAGCCGTCCACTTCCATGGTTAATGCCTTCCTTAAGTACATTTTTTTCATCCCTACACATTACATGTTACAGGACAAAATGAAATGAGCATGTGCAACATTTGTTGATGGAATGTGTGGGGAATGTGACTGAAAGGGTCTTACTGGGTTCAGTCTGCACTGTCAGAGCCAACCTCTGAAAACGCCAGTAGGCTATTTTTTTTGATTACATCAGCCAACAGTCCCCACCAGTTTATGGTGTCTTGAACACGAATGGATGTTAACTTTGTTGTTTAGTAAATATTAGAATAGGATATAGTGGGGTTGCCATATATACATATATATATAGAAAACCACAAAAAAAACCCGGACAAACCACTCGAAGAGATTTCTGCATATACAATAATGCAGAAAGCTCGGTCACTTAGACTATTACACTAGAAAGGAACTTTTTGCTGGTTTCAGACTATTTTTTCTGATCCAATTAGAAGTCAGCAGACTAATAACTTCAAAATTTTATTACATCATGAGATAGTGATAGCACTTACATTTGACCACATCTCTCCGAGACGTTTCGAAATAGCAGAAAAGTCCATATCCGGATGCTTCCTCAGTAGCTCATTCCGAGCTTCCTTTGCCCACATCATATAAGCTGTAATGCGGGTCTTCCCCTTGTCCTTCCGTTGAGCCTTGGCCCTTCCAACGACTCTGCCGTCCTTCACGATCAATTTCTTCTTACTGCTCTTCTCCATCATGTATAGGGAGTTGGCTGGTGTTCGGGTGGAGCCTTCATCTGATACTGAGCTATCTGACTCCATGCTACAATTATGACAGTATATAATTCAAAATTACGATATTTCTACAGACCAGATCTTGAGGATTACCAGACCTCCTAAACGTAATGATGGCAGTCACATGGACTCATATGATAGTTACTTCTGTAAAAGCCAAATCAAAACAGAGAGTAAAAGCTCTTTTTGTGATTGGGGTTTTGGGCTAGTATGCAGATGGATTGGTCCATTTGATTAGGTACGTAACTAAAGGTAAACGGTTTTACACAAACACATAGGTATAGAAGGTGGGACACGACAGTATTTCCCTCCAATTGAGCAATCCCGACTGGGAAGGTACTGCCACCCTACAGAATACCGCGGCCATAATAATCTTGTGTTGTGTTCCCGGCGGTGAGTAAGGTAGCCAGCCCACTGGAGTTTTTGTTCTGTCAGTGGGAAGACCACAGGCTATTCCTGCTTTGTCTTCTACACTGACGGTACAGAAACTCTCTGTGTTTACAGGGTCAGAAGCATGAGTGTGACTGCCCTGGTGTTGTAGTTGTTTTAAGGTTTTTAGTCACATTTCATCAATAAACTGTTTGTTTTAAAATAAAATATTAGAAGACAACAAGATTGTTTACCTTTACTTAAATACCTAACCATATGAAGTAGAAATTAATTGCGCATTTATTGTATTTTGATATGTAAATAAAGAGCAGTCCTTTATTGATATCTCACCTGTCAGCATTTTCCCCCGTATTTTCATAATAATCTGATTCGCTGCCCGAAGCAGTACCAGCATCTTCCACAGGTCTCGGCGTAGGAGTCTCCTGTGGTTGAAATTCCTGATTCTCTTCTTGTCGGAACCCCGTATACGGTTTTACAGGCGTGTGGCGCCGAAAACGAGTCTCAATATCGTCAGGGGATTCGAAATCCATTAATTTAGAACTCTTCTTCCTAACACGACCGCTACGCGATATACCAGTGACTTCCAAATCTATAAACAATACACATTTTGGAGGGAGACGCGTTCTACTGTTATAAGTTTAAAAATACAGTTTGGTTCTATTTGTGAGACTTACCTTCTTGCATTTTGACTAAATTTCAATAATATTGGGTTCAATATCTGTTTGAAATTAGTTTGGATGAATAAAAATTCAATATTTTCGTCAGTACGACGCAAAATCCAAACCAAAGCAAAATTATTTTTTTGACAGTTTTGACACTTGGCTTGCTTGACAATCTTGACATTGACACTTTTAAAAGTTTATGTGCGATTTTTATTATTTCTTTAGTTTCAAATAGAATAGGCTAAGGTACTATGACCATGCTGCCTTGTCACCAGTTTATAATTTATTCATAAATAAATAATGAGTTGATAATGTTGATGGCGATGATGATGATGACCAACAATGAGATGATTGCTGCCTCAGTAAGGTTATGGGCGTTTATCAGAACCTCCCTAGGGAGATTTGGATTGAACACGAAAAGCCACAATTCACAGTAATATGCCACTTTCCTATACTTGCGTGCGTTGTCCAAAACGTTATCTCTAAAATCCACCATTTCTATAAAACTCGAACTCAATTAATACCGAAATGTGTTCATTTTCGTAAACCCGCCAAAACTCCAGAGGAATCATCATCCCGTTAGTGATACCCAATTATAATTTAATTTACCCTAATTTATATTTCAAGGCTTTATCACATACCATTGAACGTAGAAGGGTTAAGCCGTCGGTCCCGGTTGCCATACTATAGCAGTCGTTACGGGTAGTTGTAGCACTAAAAAGACCGACTACTGACTAGTCTAACTGCTTCTGTAGGTTAGATGGTAGTTGTTTCACGTAAAATATCGAAGTTCCGAAGCATCACAGCTTGGAAAACCAACTGACTTGGGAAAAGGCTTGGAGACATGACGACACTCACATCGACTTTTTAAATCAGGATGAGTTCAAGTCAAAATAAAACAAGTGTGTTTACAACAATGGTATTTTATATTTATATATTAACTGTCTGTAATAAATATTGGTACATAAATATGAGATGTTTAAGTCTATACTAATGCGAACATGGAACTTCTAGGTTCCTAGAAACTCTAGGAACGTGAGATACGTTCTACGAATCTAAAATGCTATCAATGGTAGCTGGGATAATATAATGCGATTCTAAAAGAATCTCATATAATTTGCGTTTGAATACCGTAAAGATAGAAAATATCTATCAAATATGTCACCTATTTTCATAATCGGAACTGCTTTGCTAAAAAAAGAGTCATGGTTCGGAGTATTGCTAGGCTTTTTCACATTTTTTCGTAAAATAGTAAGCTCGCGATGGGCCGATGTTATTATTATTAGTGCGTTTAAACAATTGGAAAGCACAGCAACAAAAATGAAAAGTACAGATAAAACAATAAAAAATACTATTGCCCAGAGATCGCTTGACAAGCATCGATTAAAAGCTTTATATGACCAAAACAAAATATATAACATTATGAAATAGATATACAAAATAGTGGAGAATAAAAGCTTGTTATAAACAAACACCAAACTTAGTTATCTTATATTTTTATGCCGTTTAGAAAAAAGCAAGAACTTATTATTCCACTCTTAATTTTCCCTGTACGTTTTATGAATACCAATGTAGGCCATGTGTTATGCTGGGGCCACACTACCTTAACGTCTACCGGGCTGAGGCATTAAGGACTTGTATCCAGTTGCCAAAAAAAAAAGTCTACCGGGCTGTTACCGCAATAAATATATCATTGTGAAGTGTCAACGCCATTTCACAATCAGTATGTCCAAAAAGTTTGATTGGCATTTTGAAGTTACGTCCACAAATCGTGGTTACACCTAGGTGTTGTTGAAGTTATGGCAGTAGCCGTAAAAGTACTGGGGCCCCAGCATTAGAGATCCTGGCCCATCAACCCATTAAAAAAAGTATATGGATGGGCGCCTTTTTTCCCGATCAAAATAAGAATACTTTTCATTCTTTATCACGCATCAAAAGTCTTCGTTTTTCGATTTTTTTTTTCATATTCCACCTAAAATATCGTGGTTACCATTTTGTAGCGCAAAAATTCCCAAAATAGCTGTAATAAGAATAGTTTCACGTTGCGATTGACGTTGCTTAATCTAAAACATTAACGATATAGAGGTTCCTGTGTATGTTTGTACGATAACATATTTAATATATACCTTTCATGTCAAGATTGCTATGTATACCTAAAATATATATATATATATCTAACAAAACTGTGACCCATGAATGGGGGACTGGCAAAGCCCAGAGACTAGACAAATGAGTTAATAAAAATTTGGCGTCTATGTGTACACATAGCGGGACTTTTTGTAGTATCATCTGCGTGACAGCTAAAAAAGTTACGCGCCATTTGACAGTGAAGCGCCAAAGATTGTTGCTTGTAGTAGAAAAAAAAATTAAGTCATAAACATACAGTTGTAAATTGCACAGATTAGGTAACAGGTTTCGGCGATAGGATTATTTGGACTAGAATAACTCTACTTATGTTTATATACTTTTGAATTCAAAAGAAGTAACTCAGAAAAAATCTAATACTCGGCAGCTGGATCCATCTTTAAGTACACGGTAAATTATAAAAATTTAGCACTAAACTAAAATAATAAAAACGACTAATGACTCACGAGCAATGACATAATAATGAACGATTGAATGATACAGAGAACGATTGAACGAGTGAGTAAATGAACGAATAACACAGGAACCTCTTAATTTGTTCAAACAATCAACTTATTCTCCCAATTACACTGCTTATAATGACTGCCATGCACATTAATAAGCCAATTCCGGTGACTATTTGATTCGGTTCTAGTAAAACTTTATTTTGTACTTCTATCTGGTTGAGGTCTACTTCTTCTAGGTCATGGTGTACGACTGACAATGCTTTGGCGATTTCGGCATCTGACTTTGCACTGACATTTGAGGCGGTTGTGATTGACCGCCTCAATTCACGAAGGTGAGTGTCCATTGCTGATTCCCGTGCGTGTATGTGCTCTACGAAAATAATACAGATAAATAAGATAGTAGATGTACAATCAAGACTGGTACACATTACATCACATATTTAACATGTATATCCTCAAGTCTGTAAATCCCCGAAGGGATAGGCAGAGGTGTATTAAGCACCTCCGGAGCCGGAGGGGGAGGTTATGTCGGACTCGAACCGAATAAACCGCACGCCGTCTGTGGGTCGATGTGCTAAGCCGAAGGTGAGGTTGTCTCGCGACATATCCCTCGCACCCCGACTGACCCAGGGCCATTCCTCTCGGTCTGGCCCTCTCCTCTTGTCTCAGGAGGGGCAACCACGCGGTCTCCGACTCGCCCCCGGTATGGGGGTTATGGGCTGCACGTTAACTGTCGTATGGAGAACAGCTATATTGTATTTTTAACAAGAAATATCATCACTTACCTATTAACGAAGTTTGTTTGAGTACCAGTTGGTTTATGTTCTCTTGCATTTCTTTTAAGCTCTCTGCCAATTGATCCTGTGGAAATGAGTCATTTTGTAATAATTTATTAGCTCATGTTCGTCATCCATGTGGCCATTTCAGTAGCATCTAAAGCTAGCACTTGTGAGCCTGAGTTTCGTTGTCCTATAGCTGTAGACCGAATGTAACCGCTGTACAGCACCTTGGGTATGTGTGCAGCGAGACGGGTGTAGTATCGTCCAATCAACCGTCTGATATCGTAAGTCCGTCACCAACGATCACATCGCTCGCTCTCGATACTTGCTCTTTCTTCACCTAGTCACCCGCCATGCCGCATGAACCTCGGGCGCGGTACAGCGGTCACGATTATACTTTCTTTTTATACCACTGGGATGGTCGACAAGCACAGGGTCCACCTGATGAAAAGTGGTTATCGTGGCCTATAAACGTGTGCAACACCAAGGGAGTCACACTAGTGCTGTCGACCCTGTAAATACAGAGATTTTCTAGGGCTGTCAGTGTACAAGACAAAGGAATAGCCTTTGGTCTACCCACTGACAGTACAAAAACTCTCCTCCAATAAGCTCTGGCTGGATGCCCGCAGAATTTTGTAGGGCGGAGGTACCTCCCCAGTCAGACTGCTTAGTTGGACGGAAATACCGTCATGTCCTAATATAGTATCAACTGCCATCTGCCCAAAACGCTGACTGACAGTTGCTTCTCGGGCATGTGAGCTAACCGGCTTACAGGTGAGGTTGGTTTAGGCCTCGCAGATTCCATACACTCAATCAATCAGTCAATTAGCCCACTTCAGTCCACTGCTGGACATAAGCCTCTCCCAATGTACACTCATAGTTCGTTAATACATTAAAATTATGACGTCATAAAAAAATTCAACTCAATACGTGATTTTCTATTTAAAGCGGGCTATGACTTACCTGATAAGCGAACTCAGTCTTCATAGCTTCAGCGATGTCAACATTACCGCTGGTTTTTCCACCTCCAGCGATAGTATACAGTACGCTCGCGCTCCGAGCCATTTGTTGTTCCATCATGTCGCGGAACTCGGACATTTTGAGGTGATTGTTGATTGTTGAACCGGCTATACCCAAGACCGTGCCTGTGAAGTGGGTGTGACATTCATAAACGAGCGCGGTATTGGCAAAAGTGTTTGTGGTGTTAGATTTGTGAAGCGAATGTGATATTCGACAATGGATGTATGTAGTACTGTTAAATAAAGGTAATAAATAAATAAATAAAATAATATCTTTTGTGGGAGTAACTGTGAGATATTTTCAATATCAGAGAACTGGTAACAAAATAGAAAAATAATTTATAATACACAACCTTTGGTGTCTACATCAAATTTCATCATGATCGGTTCAAATATATTTATTTGCAGGAATTACAATAATGACATGATACAGTTTTTTAACAACTTTCTAGATTTAATTTATCTTTTTATTTAAGTTTTCTAATACTTTGCACAAGATTCTTACCGAAATAACAATTTAAAAAATGCTTAGTAGAGGTGGGCAAAGCCGCGGGCAACAGCTTACATATAAAAATCTTACCAAATATAGAAGCGACGATATACCAATACTTGTTTCTCTCAGCGTGCGCCCGTTCCCGCTCGTGGCCCAACTTCACGGCTGCCGACATAGTGGCAAATAGCTCGCGTTCCTCACGTTCCGCGTCCGAGAATAACGATCGGAGAGCTCTTTCTTGGATTATTAACTATAAGAAAAAAAAAAAACAACTCACAAGATTTCCCCCAATTTTTGGGTGATTTTTTGAGATGGCTACATTAATAAAACTTTTTAACAAAAAATTAAATCGCCGAAATATGGGACCAACTTTGGGGTATACTCTTTCCAATAAAAAAAAAGTATTATGAAAATCAGACTATTCTGTAAAAAGTAATGCGTGGTCATACATAAAAAAAATATACACGTCGACTTGAGAACCTCCTCGATGTTTTGTTTTTTCGACCGTCGCGCGTCGGTTTAAAAAGAGGCTTATTATATGAAAAAAAATACCCTGAATACATAGGCGATTTTTTGAGAGGGCTATATCGAAAATGACTACTACGAATGGTGCTCAAAAAACAATGGAAAACTGGATGTTAGGTGTTTTGGTTATCAAAATCACTGGGGCCCCAAATCTGATTGGCTGATCTGAATACATAGGCGATTTTTTGAGAGGGCTACATCGAAAATGACTACTACGAATGGTGCTAAAAAAAAAATGGAAAACTGGATGTTAGGTGTTTTGGTTATCAAAATCACTGGGGCCCCAAATCTGATTGGCTAATTGATTGATGAGGTTGGCGTTGGCAGGTGAGATGGCAATTGCATCCATAAAAGCTGTAGGTAGATCATTCTACCTCTCTACATAACATCAGGCATCTGCTAGACATCTACTTTCAATAATAAAGTTAAAGTTCCTCAGAAAAAAAAACTCAATGCGGACGAAGGCGGGAACAGTATCAAATATAATAAATACAATACTTAATACGCATTTTGTTACATTATAGTAATGGTAAAGCACCTAGCCAGCGAAGTTTGGCAAGATAGCTAACAATAATTATAAGAAAGTACGTCACAATAACGATTTAAACATAGATTTAGAATAAGCTAGATACGTAACCCGTATACTTATATTTATTTTTGTCTGTCGTGAGCGTGACATGTCGTGACGCATCAGAAAAATTCATATGATTGATCACATTTCCCTGATGCATTGTGTGTGTTGTGAGATTGTAGGTTCGCGTTAGATGCGAGCAGAGCGACACAGGCAGGGCATATCATGACATAACATGTTAGACAAATAAATGTGTTGCATGTTTTTTCTCCAAGCATTTTTTCCAACTATTTTATTTAGGGTCCTTGTAAGGGCTCCATCTACCTATGCCACAGATGTACGTATGATAGCCGGGACCGTCGGTTCAACATACTCTCCAAGACACGAAATTTAATCATAGGCATGATGGTATGCGAGGCTTGAGTTATCTAGCCTTGTCTAAATCTATGTATGTGTAGTTACATCTGACATCTGATTGGCTAATTAAACATTTTATGTACATTGTCATACACTGTGATAATGACACTTTTAATTAAGTACACAATGATGTGCACATTTTCATCATCTATGTGTAATTTTTGCAGCTGTAAATGTTTCTTTGTCTGTTTCACTTAATGTTAACATTTGAGATAACTCTTGGAGTCTTTTTCCAGTTACCTGAATGGTTGGTTTTTCAGTCTGTCTCGTTTTCAACCTGCATTTACTCTGGGAGAAGTGGAACCCAGAGGCAGGTCAAATCTTCAGATGCAACTGTGATAAATGCTAGGATAAAGAAGAAAAATATTAGCGTGTATTGAATGCCCACCTTATGCTCTTCTGTGCAGAGATGCAAGTACTTATCGTCACCCTTCATTGTGTTCTGCATTTCAGCATGGAGTTCCTTCAGAGCTGCTTCCAGCATGGCAAGCTGACGACCCACATCTCGTCTACGTTCTTGTGCTGCCATGAACCTTTCCTGGAAGTTGATACACATGAAATAGATGGAGTGTTTAAACTGAAATGACTAAACATAAAGTAAAATAACTAAAAATAAAATACAATAGTGTCTAGGGTGTGGTGTGGGTTAGTGCTTTTAATTCAATTTCTATAGGCCCACTTGATGAAAAGTGGTTACTGTGGTTATGGACGATTGCAACACTAGGGGAGTCACAATTATGCTGCCGACACTGTAAACTAAATTTTTGTATGCATAAATATTGAATATGTCTATTTGCATTAGTCTGTTTATTACTGTGGCTCGGACAGCATATTATACCAAACATTCATTATATAGAGGAAATGGGTGCAATGGTCCACACAGTAGGGCTTCTCATCCAGTCAACGGCATTCCGGCTGGCAGCAGTAGCAGTAATATGGAAATACAAATTCAGTTTTTGTCAACAGGGAGCCTGTTACTTAGCTATAATCATGTTACAATAGTTTTTTTTTACTTTGGAATCTGTTATTTTCAAACATTCAGCATAAGATTAGGAATGTTTAATTTGTCTTGAAGCCAGTCCAGCTTCATGCATGCATGCACATAATTTTTTTAAGTCTTTTGAGTTTGAGGCTATCTACTCATCAAGTGTGCAGTTAGTGCATTTGGATGGTTTAGTCTGCTTCTGTATGATTTGATAGAGTGTTTAATCTTTTCTTGGACCGTTTTGATTTTAAGCTTGTGGTGTAGTTGTTAGTTGCTTATCAACCAGGGAGCATCAGTTATCACCACAATATACATAGATGATTTTTTTAACCTAATTAATATTCTTGTTTTTTAACAGCATGAATTAGCTAGCCAACTTTTGTGCCTTTATTTTTTTTAATTTTACGTAATATGATTATTATTTATAGCCTTAACCTCAAAGTCTAGGTCCTTCAGCTCACCTCATCTGAAGTCCACTCGAGTGACCAACTTTTGCCCTTGTGCCCTTCAAAGCACAAAAGCGTTCCGATGGAAGACCACTAAGCGGTCAGCTTACCAAATAGTGAATAATTGATCTAAGCTGTCGAACAAGGATTACAAACCTGCGATTCAACAACAGTATTCTGTATCGCCAAGATTTCCTCCACGCCCGTAAACTTTTCATATCTAGCGACCATTTCTTTCACTTTCTTGGTGACAGTTTCATACTTGAGTTTTTCGGCGAGCTCACTTACTCTTGCAACAGGGCTAATATGCTTATTATATTGCTCCTTTTGTATGGCGTCATGTTGCTGGTTGAATTGCTTATTGAGAATGTTAAATTGTGAAAATTGCACTTTTTCTTTCAACCTTAAAGCGAGCTGCCGCAGTTTGTCTGACATATTTACATGTTATTAGCACTGTTATAATAGAAATTATACGATTTTTATCATATTTTTGTGTAGTGATATCATTCCGGGTGTGGTGACAGTAATGACAGTAATTTTGATGTAACCATTTTGACATTGACATTGACAGGTTGTAAAAAAATAAAGATTGCGATCGTAATTTCAGATTAGATGATGAACTCTAAAATATTCAGCTCCAAACCATTAGGTTATTCGTTTAACTTTAAGCTGTAAAAACAAATGGTGGTTTCTATATTTAACGAATTACAGATGCAATTGAAGTTAGAATTGGGTGTTAGAATTAGGTTCTCAACCCATCGTGATCTTTAGAGATCAAGCAAGCCAACTTAACCTGCTCCGGTACCCGTACAGAGTAGCGTATGATTCCAAAGCCAACTGCATACGACAACCGACGCATGCAACATATACATAACCTACATAAGTTACTTGTTAAACTTCGATACGGATAAAGCCGCAATGAATTACGTGTATCTGCTGCATGCGTCTACAGTTGTCATATGCGGTCATCTTCGGAATCATACCTTTAGAAGGTTCAGGAGATCAGACGGGCACATCGACCTCTAATCATCTGCTCCTGTCCTTTGCGAGCACCCACTTTCAGCCTCTACAAAACCTTTCATTCAAGCTTGCCAGTTTTGAGTGTATACCTCGGGACACATATCTTGGACCTAAATCGTGAGACAAATGAGGCCCGGGCGTGCGCAGATTGTTTTGCAATATTCTATGCTTGGTGAATTGAAGCTCGCCCACGGCCGTTGTACCCCGTGACACCATTCTCAAAGACACCCAAAAATAACACGCGTATAGAAGCACATTGTACCTACTCCGGTTGAGCGCTATTAGGGACCATGGTCCCTATGCGGCCATACATTTTGTAGCATTAGTAGTTACTGTAGCATTTTGCCGATTTCTTTTTAACACATGAACTAATATCGATTTTCTTTTTTCTACTCGACTAAGCACACATCATTCCATCCTACAAATGCTATACATAGTACGACACTAGTTCATTCGATTAAAAAAATATTATGAAAGTTTATGGTTTCGAGTGGCCGTTTCGCGTGTTTAGTTTCAAACGAAATTAATTTATAATTGTGGTTTATTATTGTTATTTTACAATTAATACGTGTTTTATGTGATTATTAACACATCATAAAGTGTGTGATCAGAGGTTTTAACCTAGGGGTACGTAATTATTTTTTTATGAATTATTTTATATGCCTGATTTTAGTACAAAAAATACAAAAAATAATCACATTGCCATGCTAATTTATTAAATTATGGCATTAACTCTGTGTAAAAAGTTATCATTGTGGCATAGTATATTTAATTTACTATAGTTTACAAAAGAAACTACTACAAAAACTTTAAAATTGAAGTAAAGATTACAATTTTCATTCACGTTTTGCCGATAAAATGTTCGCCGTCCGCAAATTTTTCGCTCAAGTAATGGGCCTGTTAATAAATATTTTTGTACTATCACATATGTTTATTTTTATTTTATCGGGTGTAGTTATAACCTGTTAACTATTTAAAATTATAAAATACATAGGTCATCGATTTACTTTTTGAAATAAAAATCCTTAAAGTAGACATTTTAACGTTTTCAACTATCATCAATGTTTACAATCGTTAAAAAAAAACAAAACATTCTATATCAGCACGCTTCTTATTTCAAATAAAAGAATGACTCATAAGCATTCAAATAAATAACACTTGAGTCTCGCCTACCACTTACAAAGTCGTCACATCTTTTGTTTATCGTAACTCGACCCTGCGCGCGCCGAATGACGTCACCGCAAAGCAATTAAGATAAGCGAGTAGCATAAAAGCGGTTATTTGATATTTCCATCGGTACATTCGTACCTACTAAAAGCATCAGATTGCACACTATTTATAATTTCAAAATAATATTTTCGATAAATAAAATGCTGTTAATAACACTGAAGAAACTGAGTGTTTTGGGGTTTCACAAAGATCTTCGGGACCCAAGCAAACCACACCTAAAAGCCGATGCAGCTGCTGAAAAACGGACCAGACTCTGACGCTGCCTTGCCTTTCGGGATTGGGGGGTCAGACAACAGTAGCGTTCCGGAAATGCCAAAGGTACGCCAAACCAAAATGAGAAGAGGTAAGGAATCGTGCCAGGGATAGAGTGCCGCCGTAAAACGGCGCAGGAGGGCCGCCCGCCTCTTGTGGAAAGTGGATAAGGTAAAGGGCTATTGTGCCTGAGCCAGACACGGCTAATGAAGAGTAAGGCCGAAATTGCGATCCCTGAAAACTCCGCTTTGCAAAGTGAAATATCGACACGTTGACTGGTCGTGCGAGGGAGTTGGCCGCCGTACTCTCCAGGCAGACGATGGCCGTGGCGTTCCTGCAGGAGACTCGATGGAGTGGCAGTAGCTTCAAGCTCATTGAGGACAATTACTAGCTGATGGTACACAGGTAAACCTGATGGGTAGGCCGGAGTGGGCGTAGTGGGGGCTTCAGGATGACATCTTAGAGGTGAAACGCTAAAGACTTTATGGTCGTGAGGGTGCTTATCGATGGGATTGTTACTCACCTGATAAGTGCCTACGCTCCACAGGATAGGCTCAGCGAAGCATGGCAGTGTTTTTCATTAGTTGAATCGAGGGCCTTGATGTTATTAGATTTTTGGGAGCTGATTGATTAATTACTGTATTTTACTATAATTAACTGTTTCAAAGTTAGATAAAGCTGAATATATAAGTACCTAAGTTACGAAATAAATACTCCCGGAGGAAGTAGAGCGTAAGAAGTGTCAAAATTGTTAACAAACTATTAAAACTTTCAAATAATGTACGTACAAAATTCGTTAAATTAAAACAACATGCTGTACGCACACCGGCAGAATTGGCGAACACAAAAAAGGAGAGCATAAATAAATAAATAAATAAATATTCCACAACATTTCACACAACGCTATCTAGACCCATGGTAAGCATAGATTAACTAGCTTGTGTTATGGAATCTACAATGCGGATAAACATACTTAGATACGTTTTTTTTTGTGTAAATACATACAATATACATATTATACATAGAAACACCCAGACCAATGCAAATATACATATTCATGCATACAAATATTTGCACTGAGCGGGGGTCGAACCCGCGCCTCCTGCATAGCGGCCGCGTTCACTACCGCTACGCCACGGAGGCTGTCAAAGTATAAAGTAGTACGCTTTATTTTTAAACAAATATTAATTAAACATGAAACAACAGTTCAATTAACTAGTTTTGTCATTAATTTGCAACACCATACTTAAAGTTTAATTTAAAAAAAACTTAACTAAACAAAATGCATTTTTATTAGATTTCGTAGTGACCAAGTAGTGACAAAGAAACAGTTGAAATTTTTAGATTTTATGACGGTTTAAAATTAATTAAATGAATGTTTAATAACGAGTGTTTCCCCCTCGTGCCCTAATTAAGGTTCCCATCCGTCTACTGCGAAAAATCTAAGAAAAATGCATTTTGTTTAGTTAAGTTTTTTTAAATTAAACTTTAAGTATGGTGTTGCAAATTAATGTCAAAACATGTTGCAACATGTGTTTCATGTTTAATTATAATTTGTTTAAAAATAAAGCTAACTACTTTATAGTCTCCTTTTTCTTGCGTTCCGCTAATTCTGCCTGTGTGTGTTTGTGTGTATTAATGGGATACAATTTGTATTGTGTAGTGATGGTGCGAAATGGGCACAAATCCATTGTGTTTTAAAATTTGTGTGTGTACATAGATGGTATTTTATACCTATTTAACAAAATATTTCGTAAGAACTGGAGACTGTAGGTATTTCTGTCACAGATTATGAAATGTGTAGTCTATAACTGTTGTCCGCGGTTCCGCCCGTGTGAATTTCGGTAATCGCGATCAAACATAGGCCGCGTCCGTTCTACGGGCTAATCTAGACCTCTATACCTACCAAATTTTATCAAAATCGGTTAAGTGGTTTATAAGTGAAAGCGTAATCTATATACCAATACCTACTAGCTGGTGCTTGCGGCTCGCGATGTCGGTTATAGCGAATCGGGGTATGAAAAATAGATAGTAGCCGATTCACAGACCTACCCAATATGCACACAAAACTTCATGAAAATAGGTCCAGTAGTTTCGGAGGAGTATGGGAACGAACATTGTGACACGAGAATTTTATATATTAGAAAGGTTATAATTGTTATAAAGCTGATTTTGTTTGTGGGTTTCATGGCGCTAATCTTAGGATCTACTTACTTTCGAATTCGAATTAAAAATTTACACACTGTTATTTGAGACCAGAGGAGGCATGCGATTTTCGGCGGTTCGAGATGAGGAAGGTTTCCATAGGTAATTCCGCAAAAAAGGTAGGTATACTTACATAGAAGTCATTGCCTTTTGGCGGATATCGAGGCCGCAGCTTGTAGGAAATCTAGATAGTAAAGAAATAAAAGATATTACATACATAGTTCATTGCTCTTCAATAGCAACACGAAAATAATATCCATACTAATATTATAAATGCGAAAGCTCTGTCTGTCTGTATGTTACGCTTTCACGCCTAAACCACTGAACCGATCTTGATGAAATTTGGTACAGTGGTGGTGGAGCTTGAGAACGGACATAGGCAACCTTTTATCGTGAGAAAGGGGGTTTAAGGGTTATTTTAAAGATTGTCATTTTTGAAGATATTCTAATGTAATTTGGTATAGAGATAGATTAGAGTTTGGGAACGGATATAATTATTGCGAAAAAGGGGGTGCAAGAGAGGGGCTACCTTTTATCGTATAAAGGGAGAATAGGGCTAGAGGATGTAAGTTTATATGAGGTTTTAAAACGGGGTAAATAGGGGATGATAATATGAAAAGTTTTTTTTGAAGATATCGTCATGAAATTTAGTACAGAGGGGGATTAGAGCTTGAGAACGGAATAAGTCGAGCACCGAGTCGAATATAGAGGTGAGTAGAGATAGTTATAGGGGCGAGTAGAGAATCAAATAGAGTCCAGTAGAGAGTCGAGTAGAGAGGCGAGTGGAGAGATGAATGTAGAGGCGGGTAGAAATCGAGTAGAGAGGCGAGTTTAATGCCAATAACGTCGGCTCAGCACTAAGCGATAACCGGCATTCACGCGGGCGGAGCTGCGGGCAACAAGCGTCTTCTTAATATTTCAAGATCCCAGTGCTGTCAGACATCACGTATTTTCTGATGAAGGAAATAGGTATATGGATCTATGTGATTGAGACCTGCTAGTTTAACCAGGTGGCCAATTTCCAGGTATCAGGTAATCAAGATTACAGGCAGGGTTTACTATATTGTTTGACAAAAACTTGGAAACATAAACCACGTGAGTGGCATACAGTAGGCAATGCATGTAGCAAACATCGTTTCTGTCACAGCTCCGGCACTGCGGGGCTCCGGCGGCCCCACTCGAGTTTGTCGTCGCAGATGGTTGTAACGCCCGTAACCGCAGCTTCGGCTTGCTGGCGGGCTTGGCCGGCCAGCCTCGGCCTCGGCGGCAGGCAACCTGCTCCTCAGCTCGTGGGCCGCCTCACCCCTCCACTCCTCCGGCTTAAATCACACTCTAGGGGTAGGGCAAAAAAAAACCACGTGAAGCCGGATTTGCAGAGCTTCATTTCTGTCAGTAACTTTTAACTATTCAAGATAAAGTAAAACTTGTATTGCGAACTGACATGTTTAAAAAATAATCAATTTGTGAAATGATGTTAATAGGCATAATGAAATTTTTCCAAATAAATATTTTGTCTAATGCGACCGTAGCTATTAACAAAGTCGGAACTACAAAAACACTACTTTTCAGTATGACCAAATAAAGTTTTGAACTTGCACCAAATTCACAAATGCCCATATATTGAAACCAAATTTCGCGTAGTGCTACAGTTTTAAAAGATAATGAAGGTTGTAATGTGAATAACAAAAATAAATCTAGGAAATTCTAGAAAAAGCAGTTGTTACATTGTTAACCGAAACCGATACTAGCACACTTGTCGTAAGTGACATATCCTACAATGTTTCACGTACTATAAAAGTCGTAAGTGGGCACATACTACAATGTTACACGTACTAGGGAAGTCGGAAGTGTCACATCCAACAATTTTTCACGGTACGTAATAACAAGGTTATGTCGGATGTGGGGGTGTTCATAGGCCTTATGTATTAAAAGAAGGCTTTAAAACTGATAAATTGTTGTATTAATATCTATTCAAATGTAAATTAAATCAAGATAGTGTGAGTTTAGTACATCGAACAGATTAAAAATCATAAAAATTCACAATAGTAATGGAAAGTACAAGTAATTACAGTCCAGAACCACTGACAACGAAGGGGTGATGTGCTATTTCTATTGCCGTGTGGGATGCCAGTCCCTCCTGCAGCTGAGTGGCTCCACAGCGCCTGCGAGTATGGGATTGTCGGCGAGCCTCAACGCACGTCTTTGTATCGATTCGAAGGGGTCAAGCTGGTATGCAGATGCTCCGGCAAAAGGTGACAGCAGTACTCCATATGGGGCCGGAGTTCTGCCTTATAAAGAAGGAGTCGTTGCCCCGCAGTGAAGTACTGCTTCGCCCTGTTAAGCAATCCAAGTTTCTTCGATGCCAGCTAGGCCTTATCCTCCAAATGGCTGCGGTACTGGACGTCGCTTGAGATGTCGACGCCTAGGATCCCGATACTCGAGGAAATCGTACGCGGTGTACCCAGGAATTGCGGCGGTACAACAAATGGGGTTTTCTTAGAGGTGAATACACATATTTGTGTCTTAATGGGATTGAATTGGACTAGGTTTAGTCGACCCCAATCGGATACTCCCGATTTTGGTCATCGACGACGGCTTGGATACTTGGTCGCTCAGTAAATCACTTCCTCCAAGGTATCTCAGGAGCTGTGTATTAATCACACACTCCATAACCTTCGAGAGAAGGGATGTTATAGCAATAGGGCTGTAATTGGACGGGTCTGTCCTCTCTCCTTTCTTTAGCACAGGATGCACGAACGCAGTCTTCCACGAGGCCGGGTCGTGTCTCGCAGAGTAAGAGAGCGCGAAAAGCCGCGTAAGTACTGGGCACAATTCGGGGGCACAGCGCCTGAGCACCATCGCCATATATACCATCCGGTCCACTCGACTTCCAAACATCTAGGGACTTGAGTCCCCGCCGGACCACCCCTAGCGTGATTTTAACTTCAGGCATGTAAACACCACAGCTGGGGAGAATAGGTGGCTCGGCATTCCCGTCGTTCATTGTCGAGTTTGACGCAAAGAGGTTACCCAAAAGATCGGCTTTCTCCTTAGCGCCATGGGCTAGGCTACCGTCGAGTTTTTGCGGCGGCGGAAGGCAAGAGTAGCAGAAGTTTGGCCGTTTGGTCGCTCGTGCTGCGATCTAGCGGTTGGGAATATAGCATTCCATACCCGTTAGAATCGCTTCAGCGACTGCTGTTGCACAAGAGCTTGAATCGTTTGAAGTGAAGCAAAGCTGCCTCCACGGGTACGACGAGAAGAATTCTTGCAGTTCGTCCCAGTCTACCGACTTGTAGTGCCAGACATGCCGCCACTGAGGTGGCCGCGGTGGTTCTGGCCACGCGAGAGTCACTTGCGCCCAGACGATGCTGTGGTCCGAAGTACCAAGTGGTGCCTCCACTCGGTACGTAGTCAGCAGAGAGTCCAATAGACTCTCTGTGGGTCTCGATATCTGGTTTTCTAGTGATAGAATGCACCAGTTGCGAGAACCCATAGGTCAGGGCGTAGTGAGCAGCCCTTCCTAGTTCTGTGCGACCCAACCACTCCACATGGTGAGCGTGACAGTTCCCCAAGAATACTAAGTCCGCGGCAGGGTACTGCTCAATTATTTTGTCCGCCGACCGCTGCAGGTGCTCAAACAGTTGAGCCGTGCCCAGGTCACCGCTATGGGACCTGTAGACGCACGCATAGATACGGGTGTGGCCACCGTGATCCATACGTACCCATAGAGTGGGCAGGTCCCTGTCTTCAAGGCCGCATACCCCGACTTTACTTAGGAAGTTATGTTCGGGTTCGTACCCGGGGTACATAAGGTAGGCTGTATCGACCTGGCGATGGATCTCTTTAAGATTGGTGTGGAGGCCCCTGATGTTACAGAAGTCAACTTTCATTGTGGATGAAGGTGCCGCTGTAGAACGTCTATTGTTGTTTTTCTTGGCCATCATAAAAATGGGAGGGGGAGGTATAGAGAGTCTCTATGCCGTCAGTGTAGAAGACGAAGTAAGGTTTCTCGCCACCGCAAACGAGCTATGGTTGTGTGATTGGCTGGCGCGGTGGGCGGATGGGCCCCGGGTCCCCTCCCAGATACTGCCAAGTCTACTCCGGTTTCCTTTTCCGGCACGACTACAGCACCGGGAACTTTACACAGGCTGCTGGTTCAGCCTCCTGGAACGGAGATTATGTGATCCCCGGGTTCGGGAACCGTACAGTCAGCGGGCGGCCAGCGGTTAACCGTCTCACCGGGTCTCCCTGACCGACGCGCCAACATTTCACTCCCGCACTATTTAGTGGTGACATCCAAAGCCTTTGGTCTTCCCACTGACAACACAGAGCCTCTCCAGTGAGCTCTGGCTACCCTGCTCACCGTCGGGAACACAACACAAGGTTACTATAACCGCGGTATTCTGTAGGACGAAGGTACTTCCCCAGTGGCTGCTCAGTTGTAACGGGAGGTACCGTCCTGTCCTACCTTCTAAAATAACATACCTATAATTAAAAATGTCAAATGAGGCAATAGAAAACCAGTCAACTCTTCCTAATTACCATAGCAGCACTATATATCATATCCAACCTACATTATTGTATAACTGTTTTAGAATAATAAAGTCAATACTAACACATCCAACATCTAAATTTAGTAATGTACAATTAAAAATGGTGGTAGTACCATATATGACAAATAATTTCATTATAAGAACGAATAACAAAGTCGGTAGTGCCATATCCGACAAAAACGTTTAATAGAAGAACGAGTAACAAAGTCGACAGTACCATAACCGACAAAAACGGGAATGTTAGGTACAAGAAACAAAGTCGGTAGTGCCATATCCGACAAAAATGAACGAACTCAAAGCGCACAATAATGTAGAATGCGGTACATTCGACACAGGTAATAAAATAATAATCCGTTAACAATGTGGGATTTGACACATATTACAATCTTAACCGTTAAAGTACGCCTAGATTGAAACATTGTTATTTATACTAAATACTGCACATTTACGTAAAACAATAATATAAAAATATAAAACACGCACGCGCAGTCGCCCCGCTAACAATGAGGGAACTGGCAGAACCGCGCGTTGCGCGCGCGCCCCTTTCCCTTCTTAGCCCCGCGAACTTTGTAGTAACATACCTACCTACATTATTATTCGTACGCTCCTATAAAATCCGACTTTGTTCATCTGGAAATACTATGATAGCATTTAGTTTCAAATTTGAAAGTTTGCGAGAACATAGATAGAGACGTTTGAAGACCTTAGGAGCAATAAAACGAAAATCGCCAAAATGTAGTTCCGACTTTGTTAATAGCTGCAGTCGAATGAGTTGTTTATTAAACAATAGTTTGTAAAATGATAAGTTTATCAACTATAATTTTATATAACGTTGTTTGTCAAATGACGATTTGTTATTTGTTTTTTGTCAAATGATTGGATACCTACAGGTATCATGTGATCATAGTACAGTCAGCATCATTAAAATGTCGCTAACAAAAGTACTCAAAATAATCCAAATACCAAAATCCCAATTTCATATTGGTTATTAGAGTGCTCAAATAGTTGTAAGTATCCAGAGTGGTCCAACTATCTTAACAATCGGTCTTCCAGCATTATGTAAGTTAGTAGAGTATTCATATTCATATACACAATCACGCCGGTCGATGGTATCCAGTCAAGCATAATTTCAAAAAATCTAGACACTGTCATTTAATCGCATTTTGAATCCCTTTCTTATTTGTAAAGCCATCCCTTTCACACAATGGGGGGACAATAAGGGATGGGTATATGAGTAAGAAAAAGATACAAAATGTGTCAATTGACAATGTCTTTTATATTTTTTATAGTTGACAGTTGCTTATGCCATGAACTATCAACTTGCATTAGTAAGAAAAGTTTAAATGTCTAGATACTTACAACTATTTGAGTACTGTAATAACCAATATAAAATTGGGATTTTGGTATTTGGATTATTTTGATTACTTTTGTTAGCGACATTTTAATGATGCTGACTGTACATACTAACACTAGTCAATCACGCACATTTCGTTCAATATTATCTCATTATAAACAATTGTTTAATGATTTCGGGTGCCCGTAGGTCCGTCTCCATGTAGGTTAGAGGTTAAAAATTATAATACTTGTGTCATATCTTTTGCGGATCTTACTAAACTACCTATTCCCTTATAGAAATACTAGCTTTTGCCCGCGACTCCGCCCGCGTGGATGTCGGTTATCGCTATAATATCGGTTATCATTATAAATTGTAGTCTATACGTGTTATTCAGCCCCTCTAGACAAGTGGCAATTCGCTAGCCGGCTTTTGGTGGAATAGAATGACGAATGTATGGGATTTGACGTAAATGACAGCGCATGTCAAATACGTCAAACCCCATACATTCGTCATTCTATTCCATCAAACGCCGGTTAGCGAATTGCCACTTGTCTAGAGGGGCTGCTAGCGAATTGCCACTTGTCTAGAGGGGCTGATGTATAAACTATATTATTGTAAAATTTCATTAAAATCCATTCAGTAGTTTTAACGTGAAAGAGTAACAAGCACCCATCCACCCATACTCACAAACTTTCGCGTCTATAATAGGTATTAGCAGATAGAATGGATGATGCTAAGCTAAGTTGTGGAGGTCCAAATCTAAACTTGCCTACAAGCCTGTGAATCCACGAAGGGGTCGGCAGAGGTTTATTACATAACACAACATAACATAAACTCACGCCTTTATCCCCGAAGGGGTAGGCAGAGGTGCTAGCATCCACATTTCGCCGGTTTATGTTTTGGTCCCAATGTAATAGGTGGAAAGCCTATTGCCATTAACTGGGCACTTATAAACCTGCGATAAATACACACATAACTTCGAAAAGCATCGAAAAGTCATTGGTGTGTGCCATGGAAAACCTGGGATCGAATCCGAGACCTCGTCTCAGCAGTCCATTACCCATACCACTAGGCTACCGCGGTCCTTTATTAAGCAGAGGTTTATTAAGACTCATATTCCGTCTATAATATGGGGCGAGACTATAGTGCCGTCAAGCGAGCACTCAGTCATGGGCTGTATGTTTACTGTTGGACTGAGAACAGCCCTGTTCCTTAGTCAGCTACTACGACCCCCACAGGAAGTGATGGAGTGGCCGTATTACTAACACGGCTTGTCAAACTTTCGAATCACTACATAGTATAAAACAAAGTCGCTTTCTCTGTCCCTATATCCCTTTGTATGCTTAAACCTTTAAAACTACGCAACGGATTTTTATGCGGTTTTTTTTAATAGATAGAGTGGTTCAAGAGGAATGTTTATATGTATAATACACGTTTAATATAGTAGAGGGTGCAGCGGGAACGGGATCTGACGCCACGCGGGCGGATAAATATTGGCGGTACGTAGTTCGCCGGGTCGTATCAAATAAATAGTAAGTAGGTAGTACAGATACCTACACAAAAAACCTTGGTTATTTACGAATCTAGTAATAGGTTCCGTCTTATATAGTAATCATTATCATTATCATTATCATTATGATAACGTTAACCACAGGAACCTATTTACCGGAGTTAATAGATACTGTGTCTGTGTCCTTGTCTAGTCGTTTTTAGGCATTACAAATAAACTTTCATATTTAAATATTTGTAATAATTAGGTATTTATACTGCTTATACTGTTGATTGTTGGCACTTGGTGGAACTTGCTACACATCTTCAATGAAAACACTTGTACTATTCCACATTATTTATTAAATTCCTGACCGGTTTCGCCTTACGGCATTATCAAAGGTTGATACATGTTTTTGGGGTATCAGACTTTTCATTGAAGAATTAGGTATCAGACTTTTCATTGAAGAATTAGGTATTTAAATGAAAATTAGTCAAATGAATACAAATTCTAATAAACTCTTTGAATATTTATTTTTTAACTGAACCAATAATTCCAAATGAAGTATTTTATTCTAAAAATAAACAGAAGTACTTATCGATTCATGCAATTTTTTATGTTTTTAAATTAAATTAATAAAAACTCAAAACAGCAAAATATTTATTTCACTAGTAGTAATGAATAGTTGTAAGAGGGATACCTATTTTACGAAAGGGATCTTATGCGAAAGGGTCATTTAGCAAAAGGGACTTTTAATTTTTGCGGTAGAGACATCTTGAGAAAGGTATATTATGCGAAAGTAAAATCTTGAGAAAGAGGCATTATGCGAAAGGGATATTTTGCAAAAAGCACGACTACATTTTGCGAAAGGGACATTACGCAAAGTGGACGTTTAGCGAATGAGCCGTAGCCTACTGGCCTTGCTACTAAAAAAATCTTATAAATGATGATAAATCTGTCATTCATTCAAATTATATATTTGAATATTGAATATTTATTGTTGGGCCAAAGTTAAATTTATAGCATGTTCATCATTCGGTGCGTGTGCGTGTCGCATCTCTAATTAACATTGAAGGATATTCTACGCACTGCTCAGTTGATGGTTTTATAGGGTTGTCTAAAGTTACATCTGTGTATACTTGACTTACTGTACACAACTGACTGGCTGTACACAACTGAATGACTGCACATAACTGACTGGCTGTACACAACTGACCTACCGCAAAACGCAAAATGTACACTACTGACGGAGTGTACACAACCACTGGATGTACACAACTGACGCGGTGCATCTCAAACTAAATGAAACAAAAAAAAATTTCACCCTTCGGTCCCGGGCAGCCCTAAGTTACACAACTAACGAAATAGACATAAAAAATAGTATTAGATACACATGTTGATTGATGACGAGGAAGATCTATCCTATGCTTGTTGAATACAAATTATTTGACAAAGTTGAAGTGCGTTCGCTAATCGAGATTAGATTAGCATTTAAATAATAATAAGGCATCACACTCACACAAACAGACTCATAAACATAACCGAATTGCAAACATCATTCATCAAAAACTAGCACTTAAACACTCACTCATACAGGACACCAACATCTCATAACAATAATCAAACACTACAAAAAATACTAGAAAAACACAAAAAAATTATTATCACCGTGCTATACTGACAGATAGGACTATTCAATATAATATTCCTACCAGATATACAGAGCCGGACCGTGAGTTTAGGGGGCTCAGGGCTAATACTAGTTAGGGGCCCACCTAATGAGAGCACCTAATCCCTTGCGGGCCCGAGGGTGGTTATGTCGGATTCGATGTCGTAGTTGTCTTGACGTGAGTCGTAGCTTGTCGGAGGTGAGATTATCTGAGGTTAGATTGACATATCTATCGCACCCCTATCGAACCAAGACCATCTCTTCCGAATTGGCTCTCTTCTGGTGTGAGGACGGAGTCCCCATCTAGCCCCAAGGTACGGGGAGGCATCTATTAGGGAGACAGGCGGCTCCACCCGTAACCCCCAGGCCCGTGCTCATGGGGGAGCGAGGTCGTTCTACGACCTCTGTCGCCCGAGTCGCCTCTACTAGTCGAGGGCTGTGCGGTCTGCGATTTTCCTCGGTTTCCTCCGTTCTCGAGCATTACATGTTCGCAGGAGGCGGCGGCAGCCATGCACTCGCGTGGCGTAGCATCGCCATGAGGAAGACCGCCACTTCTACGGCGTGCCCTGAGCGTGTTTGCCTAAGTCGTAGGGCAGCAGCTGCGCTAGAGCGTTAGCTGGCCCTTCAGTTTGGGAGCCGGACTTCAAAGATAATTCCCGAAGCCCCACCGGTAACCTGAGCTCGGTTTTGAGTAGAGCCACTTCTAGACCCTAATTATGAATTTTTCGCATTATCGTCTATTTTTAACTTTGACTTGGCGTAGCTGGGGGCCCCTTGAATCCACGGGGCCCTGGGCTTAAGCCCATTAAGCCATATGGTAGATCCGGCCCTGCAGATATAGTACTACAGGACAATATTAAAAAAATTAGGTATTTAGTTTATTAGTTAATGCAGTTCCCAACACGCATAATTTACAAACAACAACTGAAAAATAAGCAAGTATGCTGAATTAAAAGAAGTTTCAGGAATCTGGCGGCATAGTCCCCTTTTTTTTCGTTCGGGAAATCCCCACGGGATAGCCGGAGCCGGAGGGGGAGGCTATTTTGGACTCGTACCGATTAAACCGCACGCTGTTTGTGGATCGCTGTGCAAGGCCGAAGGTGAGGTTGTCACCGACATATCCGTGGCACCCCGGCTAACCCAGGGCCATCCCTCTGGGTCTGGCCCTCCTCGGAAGGGGGGACCACGCGGTCCCCGACTCGCCAGAAAGTTCATGCAGTAATGATTAAGATATTTTTTTTTTTGGTTCCGCACTGCAACGCATAAACATAATCGGTATTTTTCAATAATGTTATCTAGGTAGTACTTCTGAGGGCAACTTCACGAGCAAGATAATAACGATGGTTCAAAAATAACAAAAAAATAATCTTCCGTGTAATCTGCTCAAGGACTTCTTTGTGTGCTGTGCCTTTAATGCTTAAACAAATCAAGTAAATTGCCCACCGTTCTGACAGTGGAAATAACTTGGTTTTATGGGTGGTATTTAAATGGCCTTGAGTGGGGAAACCGTGGAGTTATGATAGCAGGAACAAAAAATGTAATGGAATTGTAAATCGAGAGGGATGCTAAGACCTTTAGGGATAAAACAACACTAGTTTAAGCTAGTAAAAGCTTTTGAACTTTTTTGAGTTGGGGAACCTCTAAAATGATTTTTTTTTAATTTTTGTGTGAAAATCTGAACGCGGTTAACAGAATACATCTTCTTACAAAGGTTCAACAGCAACGGAAAAAAGAGGCTGTTACGAATGGACAGACCGACAGACATGACGAATCCATAAGGTACCAGGAATATTTTTTACCATTCGGCTACGGAACCCTAAAAATTGTCAATCAAAAGTAGATAAGCCTAGTTTCTTTTTTGGAGGTCACATAGGACGATTGATCACTCAATCGAAGTGTAACCGAGGTGCAAGATGGGTGCGAGGAATATGCTCTATAGCTACCTCACCTTCGGCCTTGCACTGCGACCCATAGATGACGTGCGGCTTAGTCGGTTCGAGTCCGACATAACCTCCTCCTAAGGCTCCGGCGGGGGTGGTATATGCGTGGGGATTTCCAAAAAGATGGCTTAACAAGTGCCAAAAACGGGGAATTCCCGCGGACTCTAACTGATCTTGATGGGCTATATACGGTATTTGAGAAGGGCTACTAGAGCAGAACTCCGACCTCAGGGGCCACCTTCCAGCTCTTCCACCTCCACTTCGCACGGTTTTGGGCGACCATGTTGTAACCAGGACTTTTTGTGCCTACCCCTACTGCCTGGACCCGACGTGCCCCATTGCCAAGCATTTGTTACCCAAGATAAGATATAATATACTGATGAAAATACTATAATTATCATGTGCCAATCTGAGAACACTACATCTGTCTGTGATTACATCATAAAAACATGTCTTCACTAAATTAAGTATATTTTATTGTAATCTGAAGTTAAAATCTTTGACGGGAAACGAGTGGTTACTGTGTTCATAGCTTGTGCAATACCTAAAATTATTGGTATTCAGGCAAAACAAATAACTAAAGATCCTATAATAATATCATACTTTTAATCTTTTTCCAACCCAGTTGAGGTCGGCATTCCAGTCTAACTACAACGCGGTTGAACTTCGATATTTTCCGTGAAGCGACTTTTTTTATATCACTGGTGGCAGCTAAGCACACGGTCCTCCTAATGGAAAGTGGTTACCGTGGCCTATGGACGTGTGCAACACCACGGGAGTCACAATCGTGCTGCCGACCCTGTAACGACAGCACAAAAACTGTCCAGTGAGTTCCGGCTACCCTTCTGACCGCTGGGAACTATTCGATCCACCCCAATTCATTGAAGGGCAGTTTAGGGTCACGTGTGCCGCTGTTTCTTCCTCTCTCGTGCAGGCTATGTAGAGAGGGCTGTCGGTGATGCCTAAAATAAAAAGGTGTTTATTGAAGGAGCCGTGCCCCGTGATGGCAGCTATAGCCGTGCGCAGTTACCGTTTGGTCAGTTGTCGAAGACGTCTGGTCAGTCTATTTTCAAACACAGGGAGTGCTTCCCTCGCCTGTCTGCAAACTCTCTCGGGTGTGAGAACCACGGCATCCCCTTCTAGCTCCTGGAAAGAGGAGAGGCAGATCATACTGCCTCCCCGACCAGTTTCTGCTAGGATTCGGCTCCACATATCACCTCTAAGCCTGTACTCATGAAGGCCGGAGTTCACTGAGTGAACTGCGACATCTGAGTCAGCACTAGTGTGGCTAGCCTACCCACAAAAACAATCCTGTCAGTGATCTTGAAGACATACATATAATTATCTAACGAAACCTGTTATTTCACAGATCGCGTGCAGCTAAAACTAATTGATTAAATATTAAGTCACGGATATTTTGTGTATTAAGCTGTGTACACATCCGACGGTAACCCCTGTTTACAGTTTATAGTATACCTCAGGGCACGTATCTCGGACCTATGTTGCGAGAAAAACGAGGCCGTCGAGTGCATATATTGCTTTGTTATAATCTAGGTATGTTTAGTGGATTTGAACCACTGACCTCTTTAACTAGCTGGACTGAGAAAATGACAACTTACTTTATGTATCGATTTGAAGCGCCACCGTGAGCGTACTGAGAACTAATTAGTTTGCAAATGGACGTTGCTCGTGGTTTTTATTTATGCGTTTACAATAAAAAATGTCTGAAATGGTTATATTGTTAATTTGATACATAAGATCCATCGTTTATATAAAATTATCGATACCAAGACAATTTTTGTTTATCATTAGTATTAGTTCTAAGTACACTCACTACTGCGTGCCGCAACTATCAGCGCCAATATGGCGATTTTCAATTGGACACAATATATGGGTGCCGAATGTTGGTACTCAAAATGGGAGATTTGCTGTCGAATGTTGGTACTCAAAATGGGTGATTTGCTGTCGAATGTTGCTGAATGAATGTGCCGCAACTATCAGCGCCAATATGGCGGTTTTTAATTGGACACAATATATGGGTACCGATCACCAGTTCAGCGAGTACTATTACAGGTCAGTAATTTGAGCTTATTCATAGCCTTGGCACCGCGTGCTATCTTCATAAGACGCCCAAGAAACGTGTGCTACGTGTATAGAGCACATTTTGAGTACATTTTAGATCCAACATATTTGTCGGTATCGTACGATAGACCCAGCCAATTAGTGCTGAGACGTAAAGCGCGGTTTATACAGAAGAGACGTGGCGGGGACGTATGACGGTTTAAGTAACACAATATAAATCTTATGTAATGTACCTAGAATATCGTCGTTTTATAAACCCTAAACAGTGTATAGTAACGTCGTTTTTGTCTTAGAGGAGAATTGCGCCCGCGCCTCCAGGCGACGATCTGCCACTAAAAGGCGACGCAATTCTCTTTTAAGACAAAAACGAAGTTATTGCACACAGCATAAGGTTTATGTTGTGTTACCAAAATTTTCCGCCACCGGATTACGGCCCCGCCACGTCTCTTCTGTATGCGCGCCTAAGGTGATCTATGCGTCGCTAGTAGGTATAGTTTATAGTTTAATATGCAGTTTCTGTTCTTGCGCTGTCCAGTCACCGATAGAAGTAGCTGAACATTGACGAGTTCAGAAAGGGAGTAAAATACAAGGGCCTATACATCATCATCAGATTTAGAAGGAGTAATTTGAATTGATTCTGGCGAGGTGTGGTTGCTTAGTGGTCAAAGTATTGACCCTGTAAGGCAAAGATTCAAAAGCCTTTTTCTATTTTAATCAATGAACATTTAACGTGCAAAATGCTTAAAAATTTCATTCAAATTATAAGAATGTGTTTGAAATGTGCTAAAAATCTCAAGGTCAATTAAGTGGTAATCTGGCTACCATTAAGGCCAACCGCATTGTTAAACTTGTAGGCTGCTCATGTGAAGATGCATGGCTTAGTTTCCTGCTCACCTTGGGTACAAAATAATGTAATGGGTGACGATTCAGGTCATTCCTATAGAGTACCTATAGCCAACGCAACTGAACATAATGGCAAAAAAATTGGTAGGTACTCAAAATGGGGGATTTGCTGTCGAATGTTGATACTCCAAATTGGGGGACTCCAACTAAGCTAAATTGCTTGTGTTTGGAGCATTCTCACGTCGCGCATCGGTAGGTTGTTTTGTTGATTTATAGGAGGTAGGACATGACGCTATTTCCGTCAAATTGAGCAGACCTTAGCAGTAATACATAATACCGCGGCCATAATAGCCTCATCTCCCGGCGGTGAGTTGGGTTGCCAGAGCTCACTGGAGAGGTTTGTGTTGTCAATGGGAAGATGAAAAGCTATTGCTGCTTTGTCTTCTACAGTGACGGCACAGAAACTCTCTGTGTTTACAGGGTCGGCAGCACAAATTAGACTACGTGGTGTTGCACCACTTTCCATCAGGTGAACCGTGTGCTTATCTGCTACTTCAGTGGTATAAAAAAAGATTGGCCAGGATTCAAACCTGATACTTATCGATCGTAATCGTATTCGTAACCACTAAGCTACAGACACTTATCACCATGTTCCTAATGCTTAAGTTAAATATTTTAGTTCTGCCTACCGCATAGATACAGTTGTGTGAATATACAAATATATATATCTATCTATTAGTCTGCATCAGATTGATCCTGACTCCTGACTAGCAAAGTGTTCAATATGATCTTAAAGGAGCTCAGTCATTATCTGTATACCGGACGACGGCCGGACGATTTTTTTTGTGACATCTCCTGTATGCTTTGTATATCAGGTAAAGACCTCTAAGACTAAAGAGTAAAAAGGTCACCAGTAAGAATATACTGGAGGTACTCGCATGATATAGCAGTTGTTCTGTGCTCGCCGAATTTTGGCCGTTACCCGCTGCAGTCTGGCTGATCAACACCTGTTCTTTGGTATTCAAAGAATCAATTATCAAAGAATCAATTTCGTTTATTCAGTTTAGGTACATAAAGAGCACACATGAACGTCAAAAATTTACATTCATGTCAAGAAATTACTAATATAATATTAAATAAAGTAAATAAATCATTTGAAATTGATTCTTTCGCTGGTTCGGTAAATTGGTTCTACTGAGAATATACCAGCAAGAAACTCAGTGAACAATATAATCGTTTCTTTAAAAAAAAAATTGGTTTTGGTACCTATTACTTAGCGAACCACCCATTTTATATTCAAATAACAAACTTGCACCGAGAACGATATGAATAGTTTTTGGATTGCATCTTTCGCGTGCCTAAAAGTTCATCCACTGTCAAATATCTGAGGAGTCAAATATCACACGCGCGCCTAACGTGGTAGGGTCGCCATATGATGTTGGGATCGAACATTGAATGAAACTCCAGCTCGGCTCGAATGATATAAGACTGCCTTTAATGTAGCAACACCTCATATATATATATATTGGTTACAAGTTGGTTAATATATGGGTATTATATGCTTATCTACATTACTGACAACTGAAACAATCTGATAGTATGTGACCGCTGAACGATTCCGGACAGACCTAGACCGGACAGTCATAGGCCGTCAGGGCGAACGAGCACACACCGGGGCAGGCGATCGTACGGCGGTAAACTATCTAATAACAACTGCTAGCGTGTGATTGCTGACAACAGGGAATTGCCGGCAGGCCAAAATCGCTTTATAGTGTGTTGGCGCTATTGGCTTAGGACAGATCGAACAAATCATAAACTGCAGGCGGACGGCAGGCGGACTGTTAATGAGTGGGTGCCTTGATACCCGGGGTTCCCTTCCTGTTAACTGATTGTTTTGATATTTCGTACACACATTTAGTTCGGACATACATACATATAATCACGCCTTTATCCCCGGAGGATTAGGCAGAGGTGAATTAACACCCACATTTCAGCAATCTGTATTCGATCACACGTAATAGGGGGTGAGCCAATTGCCGTATTCCGGGCACTATTGTTGACTCGAGCCATGCATCTGAGGCTGAGTCTGGGCTGTACATATCTGTCTGATTTTGAAGTTAATCAGCCCTATCCCTTAGTTGCCTTGTATGACACCACATGGGACGAGAAGGGGTGGCCTAAATTCTACTCTTTTTGAGCAATTTGCTAGTCACGTTTATTTGATTTCACCTAGCCTGATGGTAAGCTGAAGGCTTAGTCTCACGAAAGAGGGTCACCATTAATAACACGTACCATGTTAACAATGGTGGCACTCAATTTGACGGCCTTACCTGATGCTGACTGTAGGTACCTAATCTATAAATAATGGTGACCGAACTTAAATGGAATGGGTATACCCATTCTGTTATCAGTTAAATAATAGAAAATAAACAGTTTTATTAAATTAACGAAAACATGTGATATTGACATTTCCGTGAGATATAATTATCGCTTTGGTCGAAGGTCAGGCCGTTTGTCTAAATATTAGTTAAAATAGTACTTGCTGTGCAGACAAACATAAAATTGTAAATAAGTTGTTTCTGTATACATAAGAGATTTTTTTTTAATATATTGGGTCGGATGGCGGTTACTTTCAAAGAATCATCAAAGAATCAATTTCGTTTATTCAGTTTAGGCACATAAAGAGCACATATGAACGTCAAAATCTCACAATCATGTCAAGAAATCACTAATATAACATTAAATTAAGTAAATAAATCATTTGAAAATGATTCTTTCGCTGGTTCGGTAAGTTGGTTCTACTGAGAAGAGACCAGCAAGAAACTCAGTGAACAATATTATAGTTTCTTTTTTAAAACAATTTGTTTTTTTTTTCATAGGTTTATATTGTGCGAGCAAGCAAAAAGATTAGGATGACGATATTTGCGGAAGATATCGAAGTTCAGTCAAATCCGCAGTTAGAATGGTAAAGCGGACCCCAGATTTCAAGTTGAAAGCTTCGGGTGCGACTGGAATTATTGCCAGGATGAAGAAGAAGCCCTCTTCTTCATCCTAGCGTTAATCCCAGTCGCACCCGAAGCTTTTACTTCAGTGTCCGGTGTCCACATTTTTCAGTCTAACTGCTTCTTTGGCTTCTTCGATATTTTCCGTGAAGCAATTGCCAATTGACCTCCACAATCCCTTGACAATACCAACGTACTGAAATTAGACCAGTTGTTTGAATTTTCACGGCTCCAACTACCCATAAAGTTGGCCTTAAGGTGCTTTCCACGGCACGGATGCAAACAACATAATTGCACTGAGCGGGAATCGAATCTGTACCAACCGAGTAGCAGCCGCGTTCACTACCAACACGCCGCAGAGGCTGTCAAAGTATTGAACGAATCTGAACTCGAAAATATTCTTTTCGAAGCCCTTGTGTACTTGTTTCCGATGGACGCAAAAATTACCGAACGAATTTTGATACAAGTTATATTATTAGAAAAGTCTTGGACAGACTTTAAATCTGTCGTTTGTTTGGTCGCAAGTGATGGAGTACAAATGGAGATATGATCAAAAATTTCGATACCATTTTTTCGTTTGGAAATCATCTCTGATACGATCATTGCCACCCCGCCGCGTCGAAATGACTAAAACCGCACGCGGTTTTGTATCTACAAATGGGGTGTAAGATTGTCTACACGAGGGTATTTCCGTCCAATTGAGCAGTCCGACTGGGGAAATACCTCCGCCCTACAGAATACTGCGGCCATAATAACCCCGTGTTGTGTTCCCGGCGGTGAGTAGGGTAGCCAGAGTGGGAAGACCAAAGGTTATTACTGCTTTGTCTAATACACTGACGGCACAGAAACTCTCTGTGTTTACAGGGTCGGCAGCATGAGTGTGACTCCCCTGGTGTTGCTTTCATTGGCCACGGTAACCACTTTCCATCAGGTGGAAGGATCATACCCTACCTAACCAATATCCACACAGGCGATGCCGCGTGCACTGATTAGTAGGTACCTAGTAAATATTTGACACAAACAGTGTGGATATAACAAAAATGGGCGATTATCCGTGAAATATTTGACATGTGAGTGCGAAAATTATACAATTGGGTACTTGTGGAATTGTTATGGCAAATATTATATAGGTAATATCTAGTTTTAGTTTAGGACCTTCGACCTACCTTACATTCAATAAAGGTATATGTGGCGGTAGTGAACGCGGCCGCTACGCAGGAGGCGCGGGTTCGATCCCCGCTCAGTGCAAATATTTGTATGCAGGAATATGGGTATTTGCATTGGTCTGGGTGTTTCTATGTTTAATATGTATGCATTTACAAAAAAAATGATTAGATAAATACTAAAGAACAGCTTCTGTGGCGTGGTGGTAGTGAACGCGGCTGCTACGCAGGAGGCGCGGGTTCGATCCCCGCTCAGTGCAAATATTTGTATGCATGAATGTGTATATTTGCAATGGTTTGAGTGTTTCTATGTATATTTACAACAAAAATATTTTTAAGTATGTTTATCCGCATTCTAGATTCCATAACACAAGCTAGTTAAGCTATGCTTACCATGGGTCTAGTAAGCGTTGTGTGAAATGTTGTGGAATATTTATTTAATCATTATCATAATGTTTTATATCATTTTAACGTCATTTTTTGTCATTCTTTTACCGATACTAACATTACAGCAAGTAGGTACGATTCACGTGTCACTAGCATGACACGTAAATCGTGCGCAAATAGCATGATCATATTACATATTACATTCGAGAATGCAGGGCCAGACCGTGAGTTTAGGGGGCCCTGGGCTAGTACTAGTTAGGGGCCCACCTAATGAGAGCACCTAAACTGGACACAGCCCTTCCTCTACCAGCCTGGGGGTGGTTATGTCGGATTCGATGTTGTAGGCGTCGTGTCGTGTGTCGTCTGTGGGTTTTTTTTTTTACGTGCGGGAAATCCCCACGGATACCCACCCCTCCGGAGCCGAAGGGGTAGGTTATGTCGGACTCGAACCGACTAAACCGCACGCCGTCTGTGGGTCGATGTGCTAGGCCGTAGGTGAGGTTGTCTTTTGACATATCCCTCGCACCCCGGCTGACCCAGGGCCATTCCTCTCGGTCTGGCCCTCCTCGGGAGGGGGGACCACGCGGTCCCCGCCTCGCCCCCGGTATGGGGGCCGCCGTGGCCTGCTTCTGCTAGGGTGACGAGCGGCTCCACCCGTCACCCTCAGGCCCGCGCTCATGGGGGGCGGAGGTCGGTTTGCGCCCTCCAACGCCCGAGCCGCCTTCGAACGCGGCCAGCGATGTCCGCGAGTCTTTCTCGCTCGCTGCGCCGCGCCCGCTCTGCTGTCTCCTTCACGAGCATGACCTGCTCGCAGAAGGAGGCGCTGGCCGCCCACGCATCCGCGCAGCGGACCATCGCCGCGAGCAGGGTGGAGAGCGTGAGCACTCTCACCCCCAGGGCCGTCACAAACTCCCGCCTCGGCGCTTCAAACGCCGGACACTCGGTGAGCGTGTGCAGCCCCGAGTCCACGCTCGCGTCGCAGTGATGGCACTCGGGCGTTGGCTCTATGCCCATCAGATGCAGGTACCGCCCGAAGTTACCGTGTCCGGTAATGACCTGCGTCTGACGGTACGAGAGGCCACCGTGTGGCCTCTCTAGCCACTCCCCCATGATGGGTCTTACCGCCGCAATCACGGCATGCCCTGCGCGTGGTTGCTCAAGTCGCAGCTCCCACTCGGTCACCATGGCCCTGTGGAGCCGGGACTTCTCGGCCCAAATCTCTTCGGGCTCGGGATCGAGTCCCCGCCCCCGCGCCTCCTTTCGGAACCGATAGAGTGCCGAAAGGGTCCTCGCTTCCAGGATCCAAGGTGGCGATCCGGCCAGGAGACTCGCCGCTTCAAAGGATATGTCGTCTGTGGGTCATAGGTTGCTGGAGGTGAGATTGTCTGAGGTTACATTGATATATTGATCGCAACCCAACCGAATCAGGGCCATCTCTTTAAATTGGCCCGCCGGTTGTAGGGACTGCCGAGTCCCCATTAAGCCCGCAGGTATGGGGAGGTATCTGCTAGGGTGACATGCTCCACCCCTCACCCCCAGGCTCGCACTCATGGGGACCATCAACGCCCGAGTCAGGTCCACTTAATCGTCGTGAGTCCCCTTGCTTCTGCCGTTCTAGCGCATCACTTGTTCGCAGAAGGCAGCGGCAGCGCACGTACTTGCCTGGCGGCGAGTGAGAGGACTCCCACTTTTAGGGTCGCTTCTAACTCACGCGGGTCACTCCTAGCTCACGCTTCATCGTCTCCCAGGCCAGGCACTCGGTGAGCGTGTGCAGCCCCGAGTCCTTACTCGTGTCACAGTAATGGAGCGCGGACGTCGGCTCTTGCCGGATTCAACGCAGGAAATCCCCGCAGCACCTATGCCCGGTGATAACCTGCGGAGGCCGGTACATAAGGCCACTGTGTGACCTTTCTAGCCCTCCCATGATCGGTCTTTTCTTATTGCCTCATTGGTTAAGTTAAGACTTGAGATGGCATGCGCTGTTAGTGAGGTTGATTCCAACACAAATACCTTCGCAAAGTCACCAAGACCGGTCGGGGGTAGATAGATAAATAAATAGACAACTCTTTATTTTGTACACCAACATCAGATCTAGACAATCACTCTGGTAAGGCGACGTGTGAAGCCGGAGGGAGTCTTCGCAAACAAAAAAAAAATTAAAACATGGGGCTTTGCACCGGGGCCCTTGGTCATCTAGTCACGTCACTGCTTACAACGGAGATTGTGGTCAAAAGCGAGTTTATCAATCATAAAAAAACCTCATAAAGTACATCCCTAAACATTTCTACAAACAAATTGACATTTGCGTAGGTACCTACACTATTATCACATTATGGTCGAAGGTCAATTTTGTGTTTATTTAGCTGTTAGCAAGTTTTAGCTAAATTACAATGTATCTGTGACCTAGGTACAGTCAGCTACAAAAATTGAGACGGTGACAGTGAGGGTGAATAGAAAAGGTGACGAAGTAAGAAAAAAATTACATCGTATAAGTTTACTGGCAGCCTCTGTGGCGTGGTGGTAGTGAATAAGACTTCTACACGGGCGACTCGGGTTCGATTCCCACTCAGTGCAAATATTTGTATGTCTATTTGCAGGTAATCCTGAAAGCACGTTAAGCCATCGGTCTCCGTTGTCAGATATCTATGGCAGCCGCTATCGGTAGTTGGAGCTCTAAAAAGTCCAACAACTGGTCTAACAGAACTACGATGTCACCAATGGTTTGTGTTTGTAGAGGTCAGATGGCAGTCGCTTGACATAAAATATCAAAGTTCAGCCATGTTGCAGTTAGACTGGAAATACGTACCTAAACTCCGAGGTGTACCTAAGATATGTCCGAGACTATCGTTAGAGCGTTTTCACATTATCCGATATCCGATATCCGACATCCGATATCGGAGGAAGTCAAATGTATGACATATCGATACCTCGGGGCTCAAAAGGCGTAACCGCCATTTTAGCGAAATTGAGTTTTTAATGCAGTCCTACTTATATTTTTCTCCTCTATCGATCTGTATATTTAAAGTCTTCCAATTCGCAAAAAAATGGTATTTACGACCCCATTTTTTGTAGGAAATAAAACAGATATTTTTAGTTTTTGTGTCGTAACAGCAACCACTGTTACTGTTTATAAACGCGAGGGTAGTAAACGACACCGTAGATGATACAAATGTTTTTACGCCTACCATTTTACATCATACATTTTATAGACTATCAGAAGACTAAAATGATATAAGTAATCATTTTAGTCTTCTGATGTTCTGATGTTGATCTCAGAGTTCCTGTTTCCATTAGCTTTAAATGTTATTAGCGCCAAATTTTGTGAGGATACCTAACTGTATACCTGAGAAATCGCTCTGAAACGGTTTACCTACCAACAGTCGATTGGTCCATGAACCGTTGGTCAACATTATCTTTAAACTATAAACTTTTCGTCCAATGGACTTTTCATCCACGAACGTTTCGCCAGCTTTACTCTACGCCAGTGAATGCTTAACCAACAGAATGTTTTGAACAATAAATTTTCACCCAAAGAACAATTGGCCCACTGTTCTGTGACTGTTCCTCAAGAGAACGGTACGTCAGTGAGCGTGTAGAAAGCTGTACAATCCGACTTGGATAGGTTAGGTTAGAAGCTCACCCAAGAGAACGGTACGCGTTCTCTTGGGAAACAGTCATCATCAACCTAGCGTGTCTCCCGGTTGCTCGTCACGCCTAGCGCGGGAGATCCCAGGGTCCGCTTTCCTACTTAATCTTGGGAAACAGTCCATGGGCCAATTGTTTTTTGGGTGAAAAGTTATTGGTCAAAACATTCTGTTGGTTAAGCATTCACTGACGTAGAGTAATGCTGGCGAAACGTTCGTGAATGAAAAGTCCATTGGACGAAAAGTTTATGGTTTAAAGATAATGTTGACCAACAGTTCATGGACCAATCGACTGTTGGTAAACCGTTACAGTTTCCTGAGAAATTATAATATAAAAATAAGAAATAAATAAACAATGTTTTGATTAGTAAGTGATTTTTATTTATCATTTTCCTTTTATAATAAGTTATTGAAAAGTTTTTAGGTAAGACAGGCAATTAGGTACAGGTTAAATCAATAATTATTACTATTAATTCGTTATCTAAGTTGATAAAAAGGTTAAAGTGGACCTAATGGTCCACTTTCCTGAAATGTCTACTCGGTTTCCCACTCGGTCTACTTTCCCCTAATGGTCCACTTTCCTGAAATTGACGGTTACAACCATCACTCATCATACATCCATTGATTTTTGGGGTGTAAACGCCCCAAACATATAAATTTTCGGGGCGTATAGGAAAGCTATTTTCGTTGCTTTTAAATTTATTCGAAATATAATTTTACAGTGACCTGCATCACAAAAATTTAAGACTTTTGGTCTTAGAATGGTTTATTTAGGTAAAAAATTGAAAAAGTTATGCTGAAACAAGGAATTTTGTTTTTGTTTTTTTGGGGAGCCCCTTATTTCGTAGAAAGAAATTTCATAGAATTTCGTTTCACAGAAAATGTTTCATATAATATTTGGTTCTTGTATTTTTATTTCGAATATTATTGTTTTAAAAACAATTTACTACAATGAAACATATTTCACAGAAACACAATTGAACGAATTTTTAATCACATTATTTTATTTAAAAAAGTTATAAACTGTAGAATTATTTTTTAAAGAATATTAAACCACCTTTATAATGTTCCAAATCACATTTATTTTTAACTGTAACATTACAATATAGTTAACACCCCGACTCAGATTACTCCGACTCGGATAGGTTAGGTTAGAAGGCTAATGCGGGAGCGGAGCGTAGCGAAGCTCCCGTATTAGGCCTTCGTGGTTATTTTTTTATAAACCACCCAGAAGTAGGAGCCCCGCATAGCGGGGCTCCGTCGACCTTGTAGACGCATCAATTGTATAGTTTATAAAAAATTGTCCCATTTAAATGAGGGTATGCATTTTATGAATTGAAACGTTTAGAAACTGTCACTTTGATAATATGTTATTCTTTATAAGTTAAGTTTTCTATTAAATAAACAATATAATGATTAAGAATATTTGATTTGATATTCTATGAAATGATTTATTCTAATGTTTAACTTTATATGAAACAAAATTCAATGATTTAAAATTCTTTAAAGTAAGTATTTTGTATATTGATTATTTTATGAAACGAAATTATGCGAAACATTTTCTGTAATACGAAATTATATTAAACAATTGTCTATAAAACAACGCACACCCGTTTTTTTGCTCTCCTGTAAAATCGACTTTTGTATCGATATGTATCTCTCTTTCATATTCTCTGGCCCGATATCGGTTATCGGAGTTAACACCACCGTTTTGGACCGATATCGGATCACAAAGAGACTAAAACAGCGAATGCAAGCAATTTTCGACCTTAATGTCTTTTCGCGTTATCCTTTCGTCCGTGGAGTGTCAAAATGTCATTATGCCCTATCTGTGGATCCCATTACAGGACTTTCAACAGATAGGGGTTTAAGCACATTTTTTGCAAACATGGGAGTAGAAAACCATTATTTTCTCTAAATCTAATTGGAATTTAGAGTAATTCCTATTGGAATTATCATTTTAATAAATGTCTTTTTCTTATTCCTTACACTACACTTGACTTTGAATTGCCTTGTAACCGTTATAAGACAAATAATATGGGTTACCCAGAACTTAACTTTTATTTTCTAATTAATAAAAAATAAAACGCCGGCTGGATATAATATTATATATTTTATATACAATCTTACATACTTAATAAAATAAAACCAAATGGCATTATGTTTCAATACATTTTTTTTATACCACACCTATTTTTAAAGTTTGATGAAAAAAGTCCCTCTTCAAAATGTCACTAAGTGGGTCTCATTTAACTTTAGTTTACAGTGCATTATTGGCGTCAGGGACAAGAAGTGTTTTGTTTACAATAATTTAAGCTTATCGCCTAACTAGTTTAAGCAATGATATGTTGTTACATTCTATAGAACTTGAACAATAATGTATCAAATATGAGACTCATAACTGGTACAAAAAACAATGTCTCATTTATACTAAGATTTTGCAGAATATGTGCATAAAAGTGTTATAATAATTAATTATTCAAGATTTACATGAAACTAGGCGTTTACTCCATTGAAAAAAACTACATGTTTGGAAGAAAAATATGAAAAACCATGATCTTAAACATAGTGAAAAATTAGCATGTTTGCTCCATGACGGTTAAATAGTATGGATACGACTTAGTAAATGCAAAAATAAATCAGTATGTTTTTTTAACTTATTTTTATTTATCTATTGATGAGCCAAATATTACAATTACTGTTGTGATTATATGCTTGAAGATAAAAAAAAGACGGGTTGCACTCTGGGAGTGCCAGCAGAAGTGAAAACATTTTCTTCTCTCTTTCTTCGTTATATACATAGAAAAAGATAAAAAGAATATACCATACCATACCATACCATACCATACAATACAATACCTATAATATAGCGCCAATCATAAAACCTATCACTAATTTTCTACTAATTTTCTGTCAGAAGAAATTAATAAATTACAAAAAGAAAAAATAATCACAAAAAGTGTCAGGCCAGGTTGAACCCGGTACTATCTGAAACCATAGGGACTTACAGTCGAAGCGTTTACCGCTAAGCTACGATGCTATTTATCGTATCTTGCAAAATAGACAGTCTATAGCTAATGTTGTATGACGTCAGTCGTCGGTTACGGTTCAAAGGTCAAGCGATCCTGACGCGACAGTACGGATGAATGTAACAGCATTATTATCTAGTACAACAATATGGATGACAATTTATATATAACTCATTGACGACAGTTTTATTCTACATAAAAATCAAATCAATAAAACTAAATCATTTCATTTTTTATATGAAGTTTAAAAGTCTTATCCATATTTTATGAACGGGCAGCCATTTTGTGAGTTAAAACCTATATCTGTGGCGAGTCCCAGAATAGGACTTTATGTCGTTATATTATTTTTGAGGTTGGATTTTTTGCATTTACCACGTAAATACACGCATTTTGTAATAATCACATTGCAGTTTATTATATTAGTGATCTGATTACACACATTCGCGTCGGTTATAATAATGTTTCAATCCTAATATGATCAAGCAAAATCCATCTACCAATTCGTAAAATGACTTGCCCATCGCTTCAAAGCTTGTTTTTGACTTAAAATGTAATTAATAGGCCCATGTTAGAAAATAAACTGAAATATTACTTATTGTTCCATCGCCTTTTCTGTAGAAACACACACAAAACTTAGGAAATATTGTTCGAACTAGCAAGAAATGCGCGGCAATCTATGACTGAGCAGGTCACAGATTAAACTAAAAAAAATCATTTTTTTCGTACTACAGACGTGTAACGTTGCATGTCAGAGGGAAAAGTCGTTCATTCTTATTCGATTTTTAACGTGTGCGAAAGGGTAAGAATCGTCTTTACTCGTTAAAATAAGGCGCGAAATGAACATCTGGTAGGTCAAGTGGCGAGTCCCACCACAGGACGCGCCACAGACAAGCATTTTTTTAAAAGTCCCATAATGGGATCCTCCACGGACGAGGGGTTGATAAAGCTGATCACGAATATAAGAAAAAAAAACTCGATACCGTGTCATGTCAATAAGGTCGTAAATTGCACTTGATTTCATCCCTTCATCCCTAACTAGGCTGTGCTTTCGAGCAAATGGCCGTATCGGGCCGATTTTATCGCATAAATGTGAAAACAGCACAAGGTGTCGGCTATCGGATGCGGATGACGGCTTTCGGCGTCCGACACCGATATCGGATGAATGTGATAACGCTCTTAGGATGATGATAACGATTATATGACTTTGTACTTAAAAACAACTTTTGTCTTTGTCTGTAACAGACATCCCACAATCAACAATACTATGTTAAAACAATTATTAAAACGCATTTGACTGCGGACATTAAAGGTCCTAATAAGCGCGAATGACTTAACTGATTGGGTTAGGGCTTCATGGGGCATCATTCATCATCCGCGCCATACAAAAAATATCTGCCGAATCTTTTCCGAAAATAAAATTAAATCTGGCTTCAAAGAGACCGGCCATACTTGGGTCCTTTTTTTTCGTGCAGAAATCCTTTCAGTTCACCGGGCCCTCGATTCTGCTAATTTTATGACCATAAAATGTCATTAAATATTAGAAATGATGGCTGGATTTAAAGTCCAAAATAAAATGAGAAAGGGTTTATATCACTTTTAATACACTCTACAAGATTGTCATTTAATTTTAGACTTTAACGGTTAGAGAGTGAAGTCTAAAGTTCAATGGCATGTGTTATAGTGTTTGTGGTACCGCAGTGGCTTCGCCATGAAAAATATATGAATAAATAATAACAGCGGGCCCGGGTCGTCGGGTGTCGGTTATGTCGGACTCGAACCGACTAAATCTGCACACCGTGTTCGGTTTTCAAATGTGAGATGGCATTCTCAGGGCCTAACATTAATGAATTGTAATTATGATATCGTCGGAAGTGAACGCGAACTCACTCATTGAATTAAAACCAAGCGGTTCGGTGACTCTTTCCTTTGTCGCACCATTAAGACCTGGAACTCTATGCCAGCTCACGTGTTTCCTTCTTTCTAGAGTCCCGGGTGAAAAAGCATCTGATGAGGCCGTCAAGCTGAGTGCCACATTGTTAACATGGTACGGGTATGTAATAGCGACACTCTTTTCTGAGACTTTGCCTTCAGCGTACCATCAGGCGAGGTGAAGTCAAATTGACGTGACATATATAAAAAAAACTATTTTATTCTCGCCTTAGTCCCGGTCGTATTTAAGATCCGCGATCCTCTGAATTCGGAGTCTGCTTTTGATATTTTTTTGGCCATGGGTATTGGAAGCGATTGACGTCTAACTACCCAGGCTCAGTTGTGGTTAGTGGACAACCATTGACAGAGTCATATTCAGGTCACCCATATAGAGCTCCGTCTTGATCTAACGACTATTGACTGTAGACCTGGAACTCCTTGAAAGCTCACGTATTTTCTTCGTCCGTCGTTATCGGTGGCACTAGTCTCTGGTTTGGAGGGAGGTCCGGTAGCTACACTTCTTTATGCTGTTATTCAGCAGCTCGTAGAAGTATGAGCGCCATCTAAGGTATGACCAAAAGTTGCGATAGCCTACATACACGTAGGCAATCTATTTATAGTCCCCGAGCAACGTTTTTTGTCAAAGACTTCATTCATCCCGGGCCATGCGCCTAAAGTTGTAAAAAGCGTCTTTCCTTCTTCCTACAGTCCCGGGTCCGTTACACGGGGCGTGAAAAAGGTGGAGTAAAATTGACGTGTGTAATTATAAAAGAAATTGAGTTTGGGGTTTGAACCCGCGATCTTTGTCTTACAAGGGCAATGCTTTGACCACTAAGCTACCAGACCTCGCCCGAACCAATTCAAATTTCTCCTTTTATATCCGTCTTTTAGGCGACGGTGGAGCATTGGGGCAGCCGGGGTGCGAGGGATATGTCGCGAGACGACCTCACCTTCGGCCTAGCACTACGACCCACAGAAGGCGTGCGGTTTAGTCGGTTCGAGTCCGACATAACCTCCCCCTCCGGCCCCGGAGGGGGGGGGGAGTATCCGTGGGGATTTCCCGCACGTAAAAAATAAAAAAATAATAAAAAAACGGTGGAGCAGTTCCAGAAATTCTTTCTTATCTATATTTTCTATTTATTTCTGTTTATTCTTATTTAATTTATATTTCTTTTTATCTATATCTTCATCTATTTATTTCGATTTGAATATTTAGCGTGAAAAATGCTTAAGAATTTGAATTGGAACATGTCACGTGTATATAATGGTGGCCCTCTCTCCTGAGACCGGCAACGCACCTAGAACCCTTCTGGTGTTTCAGGTGTCCAAGGGCGGCGGTGATCGCTTACCATCAGGTGATCCCTCTGCTCGTTTGCCTCCTAAGTCATAAAAAAAAACTTTGCCTTCAGCTTACCATAGGGCAAGGTAAAGTCAAATTAACGCGTCCTATATATAAAAAAAAAAATCTTTTGAATTAAATCTATCTAATCGAAGCATGAAAAATGCTTAAAGATTTAATTAAAATAATATGGGCGGATAAATCAAAAATCAATGTTTAAAAATGATTGAAAATTCATTCATTGGTTCCGATAGTTCGTAAGAATGTCAGTAGATGCTCCACTGTCGCGTCAAAGACAAATATAGAAGGAGAAATTTGAATTGGTTATGGCGAGGTCTGGTAGCTTAGTGGTCAAAGCATTGCCCTTGTAAGACAAATATCGCGGGTTCAAACCCCGCCTAAACCGATTAAATTTGAATCAAAAATATCTGTTACTTAGTTCCGACAACAATAACCGTTTATAATACCTACCTATACAAGAAGTATATTATATTATCTGTGCCTAAACGTAGAAGTCATCGCCCCACGCTATTGAATAATACCACAAATATCTTGTTTAGTCTATTGTCTTATCACAAATTCATTATCAATTATTTTTTACGTTTTAATTTGATTATCATGTTTTCGTTCTTTTTTAACTATTATTTTTTTGAAAGGTTCATTCACAGTAAACAAAATTCGTAATGGAGTTAAGCTACCTGCCTACCCGGAAGGAAAATGGCTTGAGTATATGTGTGTAGGTATATTTATTATTACGAGTAGTATAAATGGCCGTGTTCTAAATTTTTCTCAAATCAGTAAGCGGCCAGTGGTGATGGGCCCCATAATACGATCCTGCCGCCTTACTCTGCAAAGAGCAGCCGTGGTAGAGATGTTTAAACTTATCAAATCTTTACCTATCTAAATTTGAATGAATCTGAAATTCTGTATCCGTACATCAGAATTTCATACAAAACATAAATGATTAAAAATAAAAAATACCCGACTGATGCTGAAAAAATCGAAACAAGTCTTATAGCAGGCGGTATCCATTAATTTTCATCGGGTTTGAGATTTTCGATCTTTTCAGCATCAGTTGGGTTTTTTAATTGTAATAATTTATTTTATGTTTGTTTTTGTAATCGTCTTTTAATTTCCTTCATTTTAATACCCTACTCGATAAATTTGAGTGATTTTTTTTTACCAAAATCCGCCATAATTTTTTTTTTCTAACGACACCTCTCAAGCTAAAATACATCGAGCCGTTCAGGCTGCACAGCGTCCCAAACAATTATACATACATACACACATACCTACTCTCGAAAAACATAACCCTCTATCTAGCGCAGTCAGGTAAAAAAATGCTATCGTAAGATTACTTTCCACCAGCTTCCTTTTTGAACAATTTTAGGTAGTTACACAAGCGGCAAGCAATTTTTACTCTTTCATACAAACCCTGTTACCTTACACATCTCAAAGCTTCCGCACCTTTATTTACACCTTTCTATAAAAGCACATCGATTTCGGACACAAGTAATATCCCATTCGTGCCTTTTTTACAATATCACCAATTTTGTCGATACATGTTCTTGGCGGTTGAACCCTGACCTTCTTGCCTATTTACTTTTCCTTATAAGTATAGTTACCGGCATATCTTGACACCAAACAAACACGGAGGTAGAAAACGACAGTATTTCCGTCCCAATTGAGCGGTACAGCCCCTCTAGACAAGTGGCAATTCGCTAGCTGGCGTTTGGTGGAATAGAATGACGAATAAATGGGATTTGACGTATATGACAGTCGTTAAAGCATGTCAAATACGTCAAATCCCATACATTCGTCATTCTATTCCATCAAAGGCCGGTTAACGAATTGCCACTTGTCTAGAGGGGCAGGGACGGCAGCACGAGTGTGACTCCCCTATTGTTACATACGTCAATAGGTCACGGTAACCACTTTCTATGCTACTGAGCCTACCATCTAAGTGGTAAAAAATAATCATAAATAATCTCGGTATATGCGCAGTTGGGTCGCCAGTCAACCTCATGCACTTTCGACCTGGCACAACGACCCACAAACGGCGTGCGGTTTAGTCAGTTCGAGTCCGACATAACCTCCCTCTTGGGCTCCGTTGGAGGTATTCGTGGGTGTTACCCGCACGTAAATAAAATTATTTGGGTGTCTTTTAAGAATAGAACAGTATCCCACGCTATTCGCAAAAAACACCCAAAAACGCGGCGGAGGTGCTCAAATCCCACCAATCATGGATAATATCAAACTATTTCGCGCGCCATGGCCTCTTTTCTTTCGCGACCTGGGCTCAAGATTTATACCGGGAACTATAGTACCTACACTCGATTTGTCATTCGTTATATTTGGCAGCTCGTATTTTTTCGACGCTCATCAATACATCCTACTTTCGTATAATATACACATTTATCTTTTGAAACCGTGCTTATGATGGGAAAACAACTACTTACTCGCCCCGTATTATAAAATAAATAAATAAAATAAAATTTGTTTATTTCGGAACAATATTCCATATAAGTTAGTTTACATGAACTTACGGACTATGTTAGTGATAGGTATGCATTCAAAAAAATAGTTAATTACAATAATAAAAGGAATAACAATAAATTAATGAATAAATTAGAACAATGTCGGAATGAATAAAATTGTATTTAATGAATTAAATTGAATTTTAGAGATTATATTAAGTATATTATATGAAATGTATTGCAATGAATTATATTAATTGAAATTGGATAGGTAGGTAATAGAAATACAGTCATCATTATATTTTATTTAATTCAGGTAGCCTGGTTTACCTGGTCGATACATATGCAAACGTTCCCAGTATCGAGCCAAGGGACAGTCAGGTCGATCAACGATTACTCTCATGATGCCGTTGGAGCTCGCCCTCAATCTCTGTAACAGCGATGTGACGCGCTTTCTTAATATAGTTTGGAAACTGTCTATGTTTTCTTCGGCAAACATACCTGACGCGCTACAGAAACGAGGATACCCCAACAGCACCCTGAAGGCATTGTTATATTGTATGCGAAGAGCGTTATAGGCCTTCTGCGTGTAACCAACCCACAGGCTGCATGTGTACATCGACTGACAGAACGCTTTGAAAAGCGTTCTTTTTACATCTAGCGTACCTCGAGCAAACCTGCGAGCCAGCATATTGCATCTGACCACCAACGCTCTCCGCTCCCTTTCCATATCTCTGTCATCGATTAGATCTTCCGTTACAATGTGACCTAAATATTTAAAATACGGCACTCTATTCAAGGCTACCCCGTTAATGTAAGCCGGCGGGACTATTTCAGGTTTCTTAGAGCCTACCGTAAACACAACGAGTTCACACTTTTTTTCATTATATACAAGACCGTGTGCCTTCGCATATTTCTCACAAATTCCTAGCAGCTGACGGAGCGCACTGAGCGAGGGGCTCAGCAACACCATATCATCTGCATAGCTAATACTATTTATCATTTTTAAATCGATTGAGCATCCGATCCTAGTGCTACTGAGCTCCTCAATCAGTCGATTTATGTACAGATTAAAGAGCGATGGCGAAGTGAGCCCCCCCTGCCTCACTCCACACTCCAACCTATACCCATCGGATAACGCTCTCTCCCATCTGACCTGATTAATTTGGTTGTCATACCAGTATTCCATCAAACTTACAAGCTCATCAGGTAAGCTTTGTTCGCGCAGTTTTTCCCACATTATATTATAATTAACCAGATCAAAATTATGTGGGATTTTTTTTTTACCATTATTAATGATCAAATTATGTGGGACCGAGGATCATAGTGAAATATGGATGTTAAAATACTTCTACTTACCCTCCTTGAGCGGAGGGATGGACGCAAAAACTACCTACTTAACGGATTTTAATTTTGTTGTGATTTCTTCGTATGCGCGTTATATACGTGTGGTTCCCTCTTCCTACAGTCACGGGTTTTTTAAGCGGGGCGTGAAATAGCATCTGATGAGGTCTTCAAGCTGAGTGCCACCATTGTTAACATGGCACGTGTATAAAAATTAAAAATATAATGGTGGCCCCCTTTCCTGAGATTTTGCCTTCAGCTTACCATCAGGCGAGGTGAAGTCAATTAGATCCTATATTTAAAAAAATAACCATCAGTCATTTCCTCCCGGTTTAAAATTGGCTAAATTACCAATAGTTAATCCAATAGGTACTTACTTTGAAGGAAATAAAATATCAGCTGACGACCACGGAAATTTATAATTTAATTTCCACAACTATAGAACTGAACTTTGAATGTTGAAATGAACACAAGAGCTGTATTAGCCAATGTAATTTTTTAGGGTTCTGCACCCAAAGGGTAAGAACGGAACCCTATTACTAAGACTTCCCTGTCCGTCCGTCTGTCTGTCACCAGGCTGTATCTCAAGAACCGTAATAGCTAGACAGTACTCGCACTTGGCCGGTTTTATTAGTTAGAACCTATACCGGGAGTTAGGGGAACACTCCCGAAGCCGATGGCTCCTGGAGACCGGGGACACTACATTTATATTGAAAAAAATTTGGTTGCCTGTAAAGTCGGTATACGGGCGAAAGTTTTACGTGACAACGACTTTGAGTGGTAAAATAATTTTAATGTGAATATTCATTCGTATAGTAGGAAGAAGGATGAAATAATAGTAACAATTTAAAAATGTCTGTCTCTCTCGCTCTTAGGCGGGCTAACCATGCCCGAGTGGAAGGGACGCGTGCCTCTCACTCGCTCTCATTGTGAGCGCATAACGTGAGCGGAGCGTAACGCAGTTTTTTGAAGTGTCACCCGGCAAAACAATTTATAAGACGTTGTCACGTCAAAAAAAATTGTGAGTAGATACTGTTTATTTAGCATTATTCATTCTTCATCGTGCTAGAAAAGATAAATGAAACGATTATACCAATTCAATATTAATATACTTAAACTGAAAACAAATGGCGCCAATCGCGCGCTTTCTTGTAGTGGTGTTTGTATGTAAATACTAAGAGCCTAAATGACTCAAAGTACGGTAAAACCACAAACAACAAAACAGACTGTAACGTGATATATTACATATATACTAGCTGACCCGGCGAACTTCGTACCGCCAATATTTTTCCGCCCGCGTGTCGTCAGATCCCGTTCCCGCTGCACCCTCTACTATATTAAACATGTATTATACATATAAACTTTCCTCTTGAATCACTCTATCTATAAACAAAACCTGTATCAAAATCCGTTGCGTAGTTTTAAAGATTTAAGCATACAAAGATGTATAGGGACAGAGAAAGCGACTTTGTTTTATACTATGTAGTGATTTTGTGATAGGTACTCTAATACCTGTGGCTTGCATTCGGTGGCACAGTGCATTTAGAACGGGTATTTCGTGTGGTCGTCCTTGGTGCTACAATCTAGGGACTGAGTACGACTAACTGATGTTATGTCGGTATTACAATAAGTATTTATACATATAGATACTTAGTAGGCTTAGACTAAGTAGGTACCTATATACAATAGACCCAGTAAGTGGCCCTACAATTATGGATTAGTTTGAGATTGTTGATTAGTCTGTAGGTAAGCATTCTTCAATAATTAAAAACAAAAGAAATATGCCGGGAATAAGATCCACTACTTTGCAGTGAAAATTAGTGATTAAATAGATGAAACTAAAATATTGTATGTACAAAGTATTAATAAAATATTTCTAATATTCATAAATGTGTATTATTAATGGAACTAGCTTGAATTACAAAGTATTCAATGGGTCACGAAGGGGCAGTGTGAATATTACCGGGCCATGACAGAACAATGTTTGGGAAACACTGGGTTCTTTTTTTTTTACGTGCGGGAAATCCCCACGGATACCCACCCCTCCGGAGCCGGAGGGGTAGGTTATGTCGGACTCGAACCGACTAAACCGCACGCCGTCTATGGGTCGTAGTGCTAGGCCGAAGGTGAGGTTGTCATGCGACATATCCCTCGCACCCCGGCTGACGGGAAACACTGGTATAGTATATTTTATCTACAGAATATCACGGCCATAATAATCTCGTGTCGTGTTCCCGGCGGTGTGCCATGCCAGAGCTAACTGGAGAATATAATGTGATGTGGACAGCCCATATCCATAGGTGTACTTACTTACTATAAATTAATTATAAAGTACCTAATATATTATTACTTATATGATTAATACTGCATGGTAGGTATTAATTATTAATCTAACCAGCGAGCTTTCACAAAATTACCGAATAAATTGAACAATTTATCGATCGCAGGATATCAATTTATATACCTTTAGATATTTCCTTGTGGAGGCGGCCGGTAGATAATTACTTTTCTTATTAATTTAAAACTGCCAATTTTGAATTTTATCATCACGATCAATAAAAAGCGTACCGTCCATACTAATATTTTATAAATGGTAAAGTGTATATGTGTGTTTGTTTGTCCGTCTTTCACGCCTAAACCACTAAACCGATTTTCATGAAATTTGGTATAGGGGTAGATTGGACCTTGAGAAAGGACAGGCTATATTTGGTCGCGCTAACCGACATGCACGCGGGCGGAGCCGCGGGCACACGCTAGCTTAAAATAAATTTTTTTAGGGGCTTGCTGTGTTGTTCCCGGTGGAGTCAAATAGGGATACTCCATCTCTTCCCGGGGATGTCGTGGAAGGCAACCAATGGATAGAGCTGTTTTCCTTCCGACAGTGAGCAGCTCATGCCAAGAGCCAGCCTGACGGCTATAGACAGGATGGGACTTTTTTTACATAAAAACATTCCATGGAACTTCAGGAACATATGAAAAAACATTAGCCGAAACGAAGTGCCCTTCTAGAGTTTTGCGCTTTAAGCAATCAATTAGCCAATTGCTGCAGTGCACTGCTGGACATAGGCCTCTCTCAACGTTGGGAGGCTTCGGATTACTTGTTCCACGCACGACGGGCTGTTACAGGGTTTAATATCGAGTTTACCTTCTCTCGCAGTGATATCGTCTGCGTATTGTTCCGTCAGTCACCTCTTACGACACCCTTCGGATGAGGTGGGGTGGTGATACTTGTATTCTTTCTCCGTCACCACACGGATATTGATATGTTTTGCGCTTGATAACACTCATTTTAATGGAAGTAGAAATATCACAGTTAATGAATTTATGGGCAGTCGCATGAACGAATACATAATTTTATTAAGATCGTTAAGTTTAAACAATGTCGAGGCGGAGTACTTATTTATGATCAACGCATTTGAATTTTGATCGCTAAACATATCTTTAGTAGGTGGGTACGTGCCTCTATGGAGTCTCATGAAGATAATCTGTGCGAAACTGTACAGGACACGAATAATAATGAATCTTCAAAACTTTAGATCAAAAGCAGTGTATAAGTAATTACGTAAGTACAGTGGGCCGCAGAAGTCCTTACAGCCTAAGATCTATAATCCTTTGAGCACTTAAGTCTAATTTAACAGAATGAAATGTAACGCCTCTTGTGTTGCACACGTCGCACGTTGTAACCACTTTCCATCAGGTCCATCTTTACATGATATTCAGCCGTAACGTTTATTACGACATTTAATAACCTGGCTGGCTAATGCCATTCGTAAAATGGGGCACCATCCCGAAATAAGACAGAAAATTACATACATACATACATACATATACTCACACCTGTAGATCCCCGAGAGGATAGGCAGAAATGTATTCACAGAAAATTTGTGATAGGTTCATTAGTAAGTTAAGCAATCCGACTTCGATAAGTTAGGTTAGAAGGCCTTCGTGGTTATTTTTTTATAACCATGCAGAAATAAGTCAATTTTATAGCTGTTTGATTAAATGGCTAGGCAAGTCATTAAACGTCATCGATCTAAGCTATTTGCCTAGCCGTTCAATAAAATGGCTGAACACTATTTAGGCTGCTTATTGGATGGTGCCGTTCAGTAAAGAGCCTAGGCCGTTAATTGAACGGCAGATTAAGCTAGTAGGCCGCGACATAAATATAGATACAAAAACATGTTCAGTATTAAAACTATAAAGTTGCCAAACTCTCACACAATGAGGACTAAACGAAATATGAATTGGTGACGTCATTATCTTCACTGCAGCGATGTAGGAGTTGTATCCCTAGTTCATCCGAAGCCTTCCTCTCGGAGCCTAGGGTTAGCTTGCCGCCTTTTCCTCCTTTACTACGCACGGTCTTGAATACAAAAATAAAAATAAAACGCACAGCAGTGCAAGTGCAAAGCATTCCAGTGACGTCACTGGAGATCGACCAATGAAAATCTCTCTAACAAGGCTGTACTGCTGTAGCAGCGCTATGCACCACGTTGTATGCTTAGAGCAGTGTTTATCAAACATTGTTCTGCCATGGCCCGGTAATGTTCACACTGCCCATCGTAACCCACTGAATACTTTTTAACCCAAGCTGGTTCCATTAATAATAGACATTTCGTAATAGTGCAAATGTTTTATTAATACTAGGTACATAAAATATTTTAGTATCACCTATTTATTATAGTTACAAAATTTTAGAGCGAAGTATTTTTTACTAAATAATTCAAGTTTGCAGAAAATGACCGAAGTTTTATCCTAAGGTTCAAGTCGGTGCTGTGCTGAAAACCTAGTTTCATTTAAATTAATATACGATACCTCAACCGAAAATAGGTATTATTTAAAAAAAAGGGGCGGGAATGTTGAAGCCCGGTATTTTGTTTTGATAGCCCGGTACCGGGTCGCGACCCGGTAATTGAGAAACGCTGGCTTAGAGAATTGCACAGCAGTGACCCAAATTATTCCGTTCACCCGTAGGTACAGTCCAAAAAAATACGACTGTCCCTCTAGACAAGTGGCAATTCGCTAGCAGCCCCTCTAGACAAGTGGCAATTCGCTAACCGGCGTTTGATGGAATAGAATGTCGAATGTATGGGATTTGACGTAAATGACAGTCGTTAACGACTGTCATTTACGTCAAATCCCATACATTCGTCATTCTATTCCACCGAACGCCGGCTAGCGAATTGCCATTTGTCTAGAGGGGCTGATATTGAAAAGATCGAAACAAGTTTGATAGCAGGCGGTGCCCATTTACTTTTATTCGGTTTATGATTTACGAATAGGAATCGCCTGCTATCAAACTTGTTTCGATCTTTTAGCATCAGTCGAATATTTGTTTTTAATAATTAGTTTTATTTTATCCTTTTTAGTTATGACATTATTCGAATTCTAATTTCCTTCATTTTGATAAGCTACCCGATAAGTTTTTCACTCTGTAAATGCACAAAGTTCTGATCCATAGTTGCATTTTCCAAGTCGAAACTTCAACCCTTTTTAAATCCATATTGGTTAAATTCGTAATAACTACTGAGTTGTTGGCGGAAACTTAGGAATCGCCATACTTATTAGAAAAAAAAAAAAAAAGTTTTTCACTCAAAGTGATTATACGGGCCAAAATATGATTTTGACTCCTAATATCTAACATATAGCTTTTGTTTACATTTTAAGTTTACAAGAACCATTGGGAGAAGATTATCTTCCTGGGGAAGAATAACTTCCTGGGTCAGCCGGGGTGCGAGGAATATGTCGCATGACAACCTTACCTTCGGCGTAGCACTACGACCCAGAGACGGCGGGCGGCGGTTTAGTCGGTTCGATTCCGACATAACCTCCCCCTCCCCCTCCGGAGGGGGGGGGGGGGGGGGGGTAAACGTGGGACGAAGAATAACTTTCATTTGAGATGAATCAATGAAGTCCATATAGTGGTTCAGAAGAAATGAGGTAATAAAGAATATTATCTACAAACATACATGCATGCATACAAACATACAATACAAGATACGCGCGAAAAACATAACCCTTTTTGGCAGTCAGGTAAAAAGGAGACATGATTGCATTTTTTCAATTTATAAACGTGCAACACTATCTACTTTGTTTACTGTTATTTATTGCAATACATACTTTCATTATTTTATGATTTCACATTAAAATACTTCCAAATATTTTTTCTGAGAGTTCTATGTCCAGAGGAGAGGGCTATGACCATCAGTGGACTGTAATTGGATAATTGATTAATGATTTTCTTTTTATTAGAACCTCCCGAAATGTTTCGTTACAAAACAATTATACCTATATACTAATATTATAAATGCGAAAGGAACTCTGTCTGTTACGCTTTGACGCCTAAACAACTAAACCTATTTTGATGAATGTTGGTAGGTATAGGGGTAGATTAGACCTTGAGAAAGGATATAGGCTATGTTTGGTCGCCATAACCGACATCCACGCGGACGGAGCCTTGAGCAAAAGCTAGAATTGTATAGTTGTAGTTTATAATGTTTATATTATAACGGTGATAAACCAGTTTTGGCGGGAATATTATGCAAATGCGTCATCATAACTATTGATAGGTAACTCTTGCCAATGTTGACCTTAAAACCTTTTAATCATTATAATTAAAACATTAATTATGCAGTTCTTTTTTACATAATGTTGTCATAATTTACATATTCAATATGCCTATTTATCACATCGTGAGTGATTCGTCTATAAACCTCAGCTACGTCATGAGATGGCCCTCGTATTGGAAGGTGGATGGATGGGGCATCAGTTTCAATGGCCACATCTGCGATACATTGTTTTATGAAGAACGTTAAAATTCAAAATCTCTAGTATTTCCGCTAATCGCCCTTTTTTCGCGTGTAATTCCATTTGGGTCTACCGTCGGTTATCAAGGGTGGTTATGTTAGACTGGAACCATTCATTAACTCGCACATCGGCGTATTGTAGGAGGTAGAATACGAGCGTCTGTCTAATTGAGCAGTCCGACTGGGGAATTACCTACAGAATACCGCGGCCATAATAACCTCGTGTTGTGTTACCGGCGGTGAATAGGGTAGCCAGAGCTCACTGGAGAGTTTTTGTGCTGTCAGTAGGAAGACTAAAGGCTATTCCTGCTTTGTGTTGTACACTGACGGCATAGAAACTCTTTGTGCTCATAGGGTCGGCAACACGAGTGTGACCCCCCTGGTGTGGCACACGTCCATAGGCCAATGTAACCACATAGCATCAGGTGGACCGTGTGCTTGTCTGCTGCCTTAGTGGTATAAAAAAACCCCGGTTTTAAATGTGGGAAGCATGGTGTCACCATCTTGCTTAAGTCTAGTTCTGCTAGGGTGACAAGCGGTTCCATCAAACACTCCCAGGCCAGAGCTTATGGAGGACAGAGGTCGTTGAGCACCTGGCGACGTTGAGAAGAAGTCTGAATGCTTCTCTTCTTAATTCTTTATTCTATCACCCGGTCTCTTCATCTTAGCGTTAATACCTGTAACATCCTAAGCTTTCGGCGTTTGAGGTCCGCTTTTTTTGTTTAACTGTGAATTTCTTTGATGGTAGGACACGACGGTAATTCCGTTCAATTGAGCAGTCCGACTGGAGAAGTACCTCCGCCCTACAGAATACCGCGGCCATAATAACCTCGTGTTGTGTTCCCGGCGGTGAGTAGGGTAGCCAGAGCTAACTGGAGAGTGTTTGTGCTGCCACTGGGAAGACCAAAGCCTATTTCTGTTTTGTCTTCTACACTGACGGCACAGGAACTCTCTGTGTTTACAACAGGGTCTACCAACTACCCTGGTGTTGCAATTTTTTTCGATATTCATAAGATTTCAATAGATATCACGCTATTTTTAGTTATATGATTTAGCAATGAAGCGGCTAGATCTTGTCTACAAAATTTATTTGTATTTAATCACGTATTGAGATGACAATAGTGATCTACACATTGTATGACGCACTGGCATTAATTACCCATATAAAACCTACCATTAAAGGATTATGAGGTAACCGATACCGAACAATGGGTAAATATTAATGATTTAACCGTCATAGTTTACTAATAAATTTGTATATTTATGATAAACCTCATTTTTATGGCAATATCGCATTGTAAAACATATGACAGAATAGAATTACCATTTGTTGACAACCACTAATCTTTTTTATACTAATATTATAAACCTGAAGGGTTTGTTTGTTTGGTTTGTTCAAACTGTAACCAAGAAACCAACCGATGACACTGTATTAACAGTTTTTAAATCCAGAAAACGGGAATTAACGCGATAACGCGAACCTACTAGGTACCTCACGGATTCGAAGACGGCGGGCGTCCACCGCTGAGCCAGTCAGCCTGTGACCACGAACGGTGTAACCTGGCCCTCGATTCTGCTAAAGCAAAATCAACTGTCACACCACAGACACAGCGACAAATGGCATTAAAATTTAGACTTTATTGGTAAAGGTTAAAGTCCAAAATTAAATGAAGAGTTTCACATTTCACTTTTTCATTCACTCTACAAAAAGCCATTTAATATTAGACTTTAAAAACATGTCCTTAAAGTTTAAAATTAAATAGGTAATTCTTACAGTGTCTGTGGTATGACAATGGTTTTACTTTAGTAGAATCGAGGCCCCGGTCGAAACGTCAGGCAATCAAAGGTATGTAAGTACCTATACCATGATCGCGTCAATTCCCGTTTTCTAAATTATATATCATGGAACGCGAGAGTTTAAAAGTTAGTTTTTAAATCCGTCCACAAATATAGTAGATTCTCTCTAAATATACCTACGCCTAAAAACGAGATTAACGCTGGTGAGGGTCTTAAAGGTGCAAATATCCGATACTATAGGATGCGGGAGAGATATATGTCTGGTTATCTTACCTTCAGCAACTAAAAACTCAAATACGGCGTGCGGTTTAAGTCAGTTCGACTCCGATATAATTCGTGGGGATTGCCGGACTATACAAGTAGTCTTGCTTGAAATATACAGGGTGTAGTTTTGGGACGGGTCCGTAAAGGGTACCTCAACCGTTATTGTTACAGCAAAACGTTCTTAGAAGACTATCCCCAACTTTTAAGACATGCTTAACTGCTTAAATCGATCGAGTGTCTTTAGATGGCTCCCACCGTTGTTCCAATATTCTTAATCAGCCGTTCAATTTACTGCCTAGTCCTCGTGGTTATTTTTTTTAAACCATGCAGAAATTTGTAATTTTTTTGCAGTTTGATTAAATGGCTGTGCAAGTAGTTAAACGTCATCGATCCAATCCATTTGCTTAGCCGTTCTAATCATAAAATAAACTATTAAAAAACCTTTTTAAAAACAATCTTTTTTTTTTTTTCTTGCATTGTCATCCGAACTGAACGTGCATACCAAATTTCAGCTCAATCGGTTGAGGGCAAGTGCCTTAAAATTGAGTTGTAAGATTCCACCCGAACAAACATACATTGCAAGTTAAATAAAAGCTTGTAAAAACAGTGCTAATTGAATAGCGTCGTTTAGTTAGCAGCCTAGGCAGTTAATTGTACGGCTGATTAAGCCAGTTGGCTGCGACAGATCTACAAGGAAAATGTTGGATGCCTTCAGGCGTGGTTTAGTGGCTCAATGGTTCATTCTCCCTGTAAGGGAAAGATTGCGGGTTCAAATTCCGCCTGAAGCGATTAATTTTTTTTCTATCTTAATTTATTTGAATATTTAGCATACTAAAAGCTTAAAATTTTGCCAAAATCGTACAGTAAGCAAAAAAATGTTAATGTACAGTCAGCGTCATTAAAATGTTGCTAACAAAAGTACTCAAAATTATCAAAATACCAAAATTCCAACTTTATATTGGTTATTAGAGTACTCAAATAGTTGTAAGTATTCAGAGAGGTTCAACTATCACATAACAATCGATTTGTGATGTCAGTTAGCAGAGTATTCATATACAGAAACACGCCGGTCGATGGTAATATGAATACTCTACTAACTGACATAATTCTGGAGGACCGTTTGTTAAGATAGTTGGACCACTCTGGATACTTATAACTTTTTGAGTACTCTAATAACCAATATAAAATTGGAATTTAGATTTTTGGATTATTTTGAGTACTTTTGTTATCAACATTTTAATGATGCTGACTGTACAAAAAAAAAACATTATTTAGCTTAGTATACGTGTAGGCTTTAACCGTAAAGGCTTGTCATTAAGGACCATGGGGAGTGACCTAGTCTAGACTATTTGCCTATCCCATCGACTGACGTACCTAGTTACCCATGGCGTGTGGAATGCCACAGGGGAGTCTTCGTCGGGAGTGTGTCGTGCAGATAGTTTAAAGAGTGCTGGAATATTTTTCTAAGGGCTGTTCAACACCAGAATAATATATAGGTACCGGGAACGATCCCGAAAATAAAAAGAATAATATTTTTTTTCATCAAATCGAAAAATATCAAGCCAATACACACGGAGTACTACCAGAGGCCTTCGGCTTCGGGAGCGTTCCCCTTACACCTGGTATACAGCCCATACTCGGCCCCAGATGCTTGGCTCGAATAGTGCCCGGAGTACAGCAATAGGCTCACCCCCCATTAGGTGGGACCGAACGATGATTGGTGAAATGTAGGTAATACATACTCTGGCTAACCCTCCGGGGATAAAGGCGTGATTATATGTAAGGTATGTGGCTGGGACAGATTGGATGCGGAAGGCGGAAGATCGTACGAAATGACGCATATGGGGAAAAGTCTATGTCCATCAGTGAACTGCAGTGGGCCAATTGATTTATTGATTGATATGTAAGTATTTATGTATGCGCTATTTTTAGCCGAGCATGGAGCTTAGGGCCTCTGACATAGCTTTTCTTTTACGTGCGGGAAATCCCCACTGATTCGCACCCCTCCGGAGCCGGAGGGGGAGGTTATGTTGGACTCGAACCGAATAAACCGCACGCCGTCTCTGGGTCGTAGTGCTAGGCCGAAGGTGAGGTTGTCATGCGACATATCCCTCGCACCCCGGCTGACCCAGGGCCATCCCTCTCGGTCTGGCCAGCCTCGGGAGCGGGGGACCGTGCGGTCCCCGACTCAACGCCGGTGTGGGGAGGCACGCATCGTCCTACGATGCGCGCCGCCACCGTGGCCTGCTTCTGCTAGGGTGACGGGCGGCTCCACCTGTCACCCTCAGGCCCGCGCTCATGGGGGCAAAGGTCGGTCTGCGCCCTCCGGGGCCTCTGACATAGCAGAAGAATCGCTGCAGATGAATACTTCTAAGTAATATAAAGATTTGATTTCGCTTCGATTGCCTGTCAAAATCAAATTAAATATCAAAACGATTACGATTTCGTTGAAAAAAGGGCCAATATTCTCATAATAATATTTATTCATGAATTTTGTCTCGATCTAATGTTAAAAACCATAAAAACGATCATGTCAATGTTCTTTCTTGAATGTCATGAACCCTATACATCCCAGCTCTAGCCCGCTGACTCGCAGTTGCCCTTGGTGGACAACGTTGTGAAAATACGTTTGTATCCACGAATAGCACCTGCCAAAATTTCGATAGGTGCTGTTTGTGGACATGGCTACGTGCTATTCGCTCAGGTGCTCAAGTGCAGGACAAGCACATGAAAAGTGGTTACCGCGACCTATGAACGAGTGCAACACCAGGGGCCTACACGGGCTGCCTATATACCCTGTTTTTACTAAGTCTGTAAGATTATTACATAATTATTTTATTTAACTACTTTCATTTTTAAATTGAGTAGGTATATTTTTATTAGGATTGGTCTTCAGGTTGTGATCTTAAATATACTACTCAAAACAAAATAAGGGCCACTAAAATTTGTTGTAGTACCACGAACACAGTAAATACATTACGTTGTTTAAATTATGTAACTACAAAACTAGTCCAGTGGTCCATCCGTCAATTAGCCCACTGAAGTCCACTGCTGGACATAGGCCTCTCGCAATGTGCGCCATTTTGTACAATCCTCCGCCTTCCGCATCCAGTCCGATTCTTATTATGTTTTTGTTTTTTATAATCAACTAGCTTTTGCTCACGGGTCCGCCAAACATAGTGTCCTTTATCAAGGTCTAATCTACCTCTAGGTATACCAAATTTCATTAAAACCGGTTCAGTGGAAGCCGGAAAGACGGACAAACAGACACACACACAAACTTTCTCATTTATAATATTATATATGGATACATTGTAATAAATCTACTAGCTCCTACCAAACTTGAAACCTTATCTTTACCGAATACATTCATCTACTTTACCGGTCATCACCGACCTTTATATCCCCTCGTCCAAAACAAAATGCGTTATTACATTGTAGTGTGGATTATAATTATGAGGAGGAGGCCACGATGACAGATGAATGGTGCTCAGACTCTAAGCTAAGGTTAAACACATATAGTTTCGCAATTCTCATTCGAGCGGCCGAACGATCGGAACGCGCGTGCCCGCGACCGCGAATTTAAAATAAAAAAAACAACGATCTCGTATGATTTTTCGAACGATTTTTTTATTTGAAATTAGAATGTGTTTAGTTATGACTGTTTAGTTCAGTGTTGTATTTTTTGTTTTGAGTTACATACTTTTCGGAATTAAAGGTTAGTGCTTTTTTAATTATTTTTAGTTAAATGAATGTTTATTTTTATGGAATTTTCTAAGTGGATTTATTATTTAAATAATGATTAGGATCTCGGTAATAAATATGGTCAAATAAAGTTATATTTTAATACTTTAGTATATAAATATATACTATTTATTATATAATGAATGAACATTATATATTAAAACTTATTTGGTGAATAAATTGCAATTATTAATAATTGTAAAATAACCAATTAATAAAGAGGTATTTAAACCATGAGAATATAACTTCAATAAAAATAATAGGTACTAAATATTAAAATAAAAAACTATAGCTGAAGTGTTATTTTAATAAAGAGATCATAACACTAGACATTATTTTTATCCTTAAATATATATCTTACACCATTATTATTATTTTTTAAATATTATTAAATAGAAACACTCGCAGTATTATTTTAAACCCAAAATACATTTTTACGCCATAGTCATTTTTAACAATATCTTATACATACTTGACTGATAACTAGTTAAATCAATATCGAACTAAAGAGACAAAATTAAATCGGTTTAGGCGGGGTTTGAACCCGCGGTCTTTGCCCTACAAGGGCAATGCTTTGACCAGTAAGCTACCAGACCTTGCCCAATTCAAAGTGGCAGTGGCAGTGACAATGTCGGCAGACACTCCACTGACGCCTCAAAGACAGATATAGAAGGAGAAATTTGAATTGGTTAGGGCGAGGTCTGGTAGCTTAGTGGTCAAAGCATTGCCCTTGTAAGGCACAGATTATGGGTTCAAACCCCACCTAGACCGATTCGATATTTTCTCTTTAATTCGATTTCAATATTTAGCATAAAAATGACCAAAATTTAATTCAAATGATAACTAGTTACTTCTAATACATTATAAAGATAACTTTATTTAAATGTAATACCAAACGATCCCACGGATCCCTTGGGAGCAAAGAATCAAAGAATCAATTTCGTTTATTCAGTTTAGGCACATAAAGAGCACATTATGAACGTCAAAAATTTTACACTCATGTCAAGAAATTACTAATATAATATTGAAAATGATTCTTACGCTGTTTCGGTAAATTGGTTCTACTGAGAAGATACCAGCAAGAAACTAAGTGAACAATATTATCGTTTCTTTTTTAAAACAATTTGTTTTTTTTTTTTTTTAATTGATTTATATTGTGCGAGCAAGCAAAAAGATTAAGATGACCATGCATTTTTATCATTGAGGTATTCGTTTACTTTGTAACATCCTTTTTTCATTAAAGACTTTTTTACTTCTATTTTAAACTTATTTAGTGGATGTCAACCAAATCTTGAGGAATATAGCATATCTATTTACCTACAATATATCCCATTGGGTTAGGTACCTGAAACAGAAACAATCTTGATCTGTATTTTTTTTTTTTAACTAGTTTGAAATATTTTTCTGATTAGAAACTCTTTTTAAAGACTACAAACCGAAATCGAACCACTAATTAGTCAGTTAGCCTAAGTTTATTTGTTTAATGTATGTGTTTTTATAAAAAGTCGCTAAAAGATAGTTTACTTTTAGTTAATTGTCTAACCATAGGTTCCAACTATTATATAATCTGTGCCATAGATAAGCAAATTATGTCCTAATTTTTGTAAATAATAGTATTTATCTTGGACCTCTGAGAATAATTCAATTTAATTAAGGCACCATTTTGAAAAAAAAAAAGCACTGCTTTGAACAAAATGGACAATGTCAATGTCAAGACCACAGATTATTTTATTGACAATATTATTTATTATGCTTACCTATTATGTACTTACTATACAAAAATATTCATTAAAATATACTAAAAAAAACCTGTTTGGAGAATAATGAAAACTAAAAAAGTTTTAGTCTTAAAAAATCAAGTTTAAAACGTTCAAAAAATTAAAAATGCTATATTCAGATCGATTATATTTATATTATCAATACAATACTGGTAATATGTAATCTGCTATCTGATTCTGAACCAAATAAAATAAACAAAAAAGAAAACTTAATACGCATCTGTAGTTATAAGTTTTATTTAATACTAGCTGTGACCGCGACTGCATCTGTCTGGACTCACACTTTAATTATGCGAATTCCTGATGCTTTGCACCCCACGGGAAATAAAAGCTTCAGTTGAAAACGTTAACAATACAGGAGAGCAAAAATCCTGTTTAACCAGATGTATTTCTATTTTGACGTAACGCATGTATTTTTTTTTTGGTATAGATCCTTCATTTTACGTCAGATTTTTACAAAAAAAAAGTATCTTTATCTACTTGTAGTATTCAATACTGCAAAAAAATTGACGTTTTCGTACTTACCTACGGATTTATTTCCCTGGTAGTGCGATTTATTACATACAGTAAAAGTAGCCTTAGGATCAGAGCAATCTGCCAGTGAAATTATTTCTGTTCGTCGTGTCGGTTAGCCGGCGTTTGATGGAATAGAATGACGAATGTATGGGATTTGAAACATTTGACAGTCGTTAACGCATGTCATTAACGTCAAATCCCATACATTCGTCATTCTATTCCATCAAACACCGGCCAACGAATTGCCACTTGTCTAGAGGGGCTGGACATTGATTGTTTTCCTCTATGACTTTGGAGATAAGCCGGAACGAAACGGACAAATAGACAGATAAGTAATTTATGTAATTATAAATATCCTACGTCATTTTACACAGAGCTATGTTGACCCAAAGTAAGCATAGAATCGGAGAATAAAGGAATAAATTTCGTTTAGTTATTCTGTTTAGTACATAGAGAGCACATTTTATGAACATCAAAATTGTACAATAATGTCTAGAAATAATTTATACGAATATTAAATACAGTAAATAAATCATTTGAAAATTATTCCTTCGCTGTTTCGGTAAGTTTGTTATACTTAGAAGAAAAAACGAGAACTAGAGTATCCTTTTTTTAGGGTTCCGTACCCAAAGGGTAAAAACGGGAGTCCGACTCGCACTTGGTAGGTCTTTTTTAAATATGATTTTGTTTACATAGCATTTTAGCTTGTTGTGGAATCTAGAATGCAGGTTACCATTTTTTTTTATCAATCAACAGCTGGACATAGGCCTCTCCCAATGTTGGGAGGCTTTTTTCTAATATTTCCAAGCTGGCCAGACGGGTTGGTACAGGGTTTTATGTCGAGTTTCCTTCTTTGGTAGTGATATCGTCTGCGTATTTTCCGTTAGTGAAATCGGATGGGAGAGACTTATGTCCAGCAATGGACTTCGAATTGATTGATTTACAATTACTTTTAAGAGATAGTGGTAAGTCCCTCTTTTTTATTTATTGGTTGACCAGTATCCGTGGTACGAAAGAAGAAAGAAATTAATATTTTAACAGTTGCTTGCCAATACATTTACGATAATGTTTTATATGTACGCAAGAACCTAGATCTTTTCAAAAAAAAAACTCTGACGTACACAATTATAATACGAGGAATAAAAATAAACTTGTAGTGCCTTCAAAACTCTCAAACTCAGACTTCAAAAGGTTGGTAATTCATTTGTAGGTAACAGTATTAAAATGTTTAATAAAATTCCTCAAGAGTTGGTTGACATTCCACTAAATAAGTTTAAAATAGAAGTAAAAAAGACTTTAATGAAAAAAGGATATTACAAAGTAAACGAATACCTTAATGATAAAAATGCATGGTCATCCTAATCTTTTTGCTTGCTCGCACAATATAAACCTATGAAAAAAAAAACAAATTGTTTTAAAAAAGAAACTATAACATTGTTCACTGAGTTTCTTGCTGGTCTCTTCTCAGTAGAACCAACTTACCGAACCAGCGAAAGAATCATTTTCAAATGATTTATTTACTTAATTTAATATTATATTAGTAATTTCTTGACATGATTGTAAAATTTTGACGTTCATATGTGCTCTTTATGTGCCTAAACTGAATAAACGAAATTGATTCTTTGATTGATTCTTCTTTGATACGAATATTTCGAGGTCAGGACGAAGGTCCACCATTTTTGCCGATAACTATAATACAAGTAATTAGGTCCATAGGTCATTAGCATCAAGCTAGTTTGCGATGCGTAAAATGATGAGAATAACGCATAATTGTTGCGACTAAACAATTGAGATCTAATAGATTCTATGTTGATTAATTATTTGCATGCTACTGTAGCTTAATTTTATTGTTATAATAAGAATGTAGAACCAGTGACAAAAGGTAACGCAACATTTAAAATTGACGATCACCTTAGATCTAAATTACGTTTTTGTTCACTTTAGATCTATGTGACATTTTGATGATCAGCATAGATCTACATTAGGTTTTTGATCCTCTTCTTCTTTTCCTTTGCTTCTGCCTATTATTTGGGGTCGGCTCTCCTCATTATTCGGCGCCAGGACACTATACTGGGTTGTCTAGTTGTCAATATGGATGGTCTTCATGTCACGGGTCACAGTATAGAACCATGTGGCGAGTGGTCGACCTCAGCCGCGCTTTTATTCAGGTTTAGCCGAGCATTAGCCATAATTCTTTTTCAAAATTCTTTTCGTTTTATGTGTCCGTAGCTCATTAGGCGACTTTCTTGGAGCTTATCTGTAACATGACTTTAAACATTTGGTCAAAAAATTTTGGTCACTTTATGTAGATCTAAATGACATCTGTGGTAGGTAGGTTACCTTCACGGTTCCGTGTCAATAAAATTCTTGCTATCATTAATTAATACACAAATAATTATTTTTATCTCTACTTGTTAGATCCGGATGTTTCTATATACCTATAATATGAATACGTATTTACAAAAACAAAATTTATCTAATTAGTTATAAAGTTATGTTTACTAGTTACTAGCCACGTGAATTTCAGCCATATCTATTAAATAACAAACATTCAATATCAACTAACTTTTCCGTTTATTCATATTTGTAGAATAATATACGATAAGATATAGCAGTCGTTACGGGTAGTTACGGGTAGTTTATGGCAAACGAAGGGTAGGACGCCCCCTAGCCAGATGGACCGAGGACCTGAAAAAGGTGGCTGGGACGGACTGGATGCGGAAGGCGGAGGATCGTACGAAATGGCGCACATTGGGAGAGGTCTATGTCCAGCAGTGGGCAAATTGATTGATGGATTGACGGGTTGTTATAGCTCCAAAAGATTAGTTTAACTACAGAACTTCGAGATCACCAATTAGTTCCGGAGGTCAGATGGTAGTTACTTCTTGGAAATTGTCGAAGTTCAGTTACATCACTGTTAGATTGGAAAGTCATCCCTTAATACGTCGGGTTAAGAATTGATAATTTTGAGTTGGTTATATTTATTAGAATTCCAGAACTAAACCCAAGTCAGTTACTTTATCGTAATACTAGCTGACCCGGCGAACTTCGTACCGCCAATATTTTTACGCCCGCGTGGCGTCAGATCCCGTTCCCGCTGCACCCTCTACTATATTAAACATGTTTTATACATATAAACGTTCCTCTTGAATCACTCTATCTATTAAAATAAACCGCATTAAAATCCGTTGCGTAGTTTTAAAGATTTAAGCATACAAAGGGATATAGGGACATAGAAAGCGACTTTGTTTTATACTATACTAGCTGACCAGGCGAACTTCGTACCGCCAATATTTTTCCAACCGCGTGGCGTCAGATCCCGTTCCCGCTGCACTCTTTACTATATTAAACATGCATTATACATATAAACCTTCCTCTTGAATCACTCTATCTATTAAAAAAAAGACGGGTTGCACTCTGGGAGTGCCGGCAGAAGTGAAAACATTTTCTTTTTTTCTTTCTTCGTTATATACATAGAAAAAGATAAAAAAGAACATACCATACCTATAATATAGCGCTAATCATAGAACCTATCACTTATTTTCTGCTAATTTTCTGTCAGAAGAAATTAATAAATTATGAAAAGAAAAAATAAACACAAAAAGTAATAAATTACAGAAAGAAAAAATAATCATAAAATGTAATAAATTACAAAAAGAAAAAATAATCACAAAAAGTTTCAGAAGGCCAGGTGGTTTGAACCCGATACTATCTGAAACTATGAGGACTTACAGTCGAAGTGCTTACCGTTTAAGCTACGACGCTATCTCAGGTAAATTGCAAAATAGATAGTATTTACCTAATCTTGTATGACGTCAGTCGTCGGTTACGGTACAAAGGTCAACTAATCCTGACGCTTCCTTAACATTTTACACCCATCCAACGCCGCTAAAGAAGTTTTCACTTCAAAAAACCGCATCAAAATCCGTTGCGTAGTTTTAAAGATTTAAGCATACAAAGGGATATAGGGACAGAAAAAGCGACTTTGTTTTATACTATGTAGTGATAGTGATAGTGATAGTGATAGTGATAGTGATAGTGATAGTGATAGTGATAGTGATATTGTAGAAAAATATTATTTATTATTTTTATTTAATACTATGTATCCGTGTGTAACGGAGAAAGAATACAAATGTTGCTATCTCATCATCCGAGAGTGTCTTAAGAGGCGACAAATCGGAAGTATACACGGACGAGATCGCTGTGAGAGAAGGAAAACTTGAAATAAAACCTTTTGCCAACCTGTCTGGCCAGCGTGGCAATAGTAGGCTAAAACTCTGACAATGGAAAAAGGTGGCTGGGACGGACTGGATGCAGAAGGCGGAGGATCGTACGAAATGGCACACATTGGGAGAGGTTCATGTCCAGCAATCGACTGCAGTGCACTAATTGATTGACTGATTGACTATGTAGCTGTTCCCCGCGGCTTATGTTGCCATTAACAGAACTTAAACTTAAAGGAACGTATTTTTAAACTGGCGAAATGTGGGTGCTAGCACCTCTGCCTACCGCTTCGGGGATATAGGCGTGAGTTTATGTTTTGTTATGTTCCGGAGAACTTTGGAACAAAGCACAGTATAAAAGTTGCTTAACACATTTCAATTTGTAGATCTACTTAGATCATTTAAACCATTCATAAAATAGTAATAAAAAAATACATGAAATGATTTTAATCTTCTTTTAGGCCTAAAAATGACACTAATACTATTTCTTTATCATACTATCATGATACTATCGTCATGTTAACGTCATACTATCGTACCATCATCGTTCTATCATCTCACATCACACAGTTTTTTGTGGCTCATTAGACTTACATATTACATCAAGTGTAATTACAAGCAGTTCAATTCCGTATTGCTCAAATAGGTGCATGCAACCAACTCTATGAGCCATATACTCGATTTGTAGTGTATTACTTAATAACGGATCCATAATGACTCGCATAAAATTATTAGTTCTAATCTCTGTTTTCTTAACGTCACTTGTATGTAACTTGTCATAAGTTTGTTTTGTCATATCTTTTTTGTTCAGTTTATTCCGAACATCAGAAGTCAACAGGTTGTCATATTTTTTAGTCATAATGCTTATACTTATAATGTTTATAATCATATTTTCTGTTATAAGGTATTTCTAGACGATTTTTTTATCTCTTTTTTGTTACAATTAAAAATTAAAAAATATTCTCATGAATATTAAATACATTGACTGATGGTTGACGTGTGCCTTACGACGAGTATTTGTTACTCTTAATTATTTTAAATGAATTAATCAGTTTTATTAATCTTATGATAAAAAAAAAAAAATGAATACCAAAATATTTCTTTATTTCATTTTTAAGATTAGGAGAATCACTTTCTAGTGATTGAACTGTGCTAGATTTCTATCTAGCTCAGTTAAGTTTAGCTTAGGAGGATTAAGACAACTGATTTAATCAAAGTCAAAGATTTTTATTCAATGAACATGGTTTTTTTCTTATTGACGAGCTTAATAATTTTCTAGCATAACGACTAATATTCTAAGAATAATACCTACCTTTATGCACACTGCCTCTCGTGAACTTAGGATTGTAGCAATTACCAGCGCTCTCCAATAATAGTCATTTAAAGTGATATTTTGAAATAGTATTCGGTACAGATTCTGTGGCAATCTTTCGTGAGCAATCAAATCATCTCTCACGTTACATTCCCATGACCTATCACAGATTCAACTGTCCGTTCTGTTTAGTATCTAAATAATAATATGACGAATAGAGATTTAACTATGAGATAATACGCTATTAGTGTACCTACTCTTACACTGAAAATGTAATAATTAAAAACAAAGTTAATACGATAGTATTCGCCATCGAAAGCAGCGACGGCCTTTGATTTGTTTTTTTTTTTTGCCTGCGTGAAATCGCCACGGATAATCCCCCCCCCCCCCTTCCTAGGCCGAGGGGGGGGGGGGAAGTTATGTCGGACTCGAACCGTCTAAACCGCACGCCGTCTGTGAGGTTGTCTCGTGACATATCCCTCGCACCCCGGCTGTCCAGGGGCCATTCCTCTCGGTCTGGTCGGGAGGGCCGCCTTCGGGGGCAAGACCCCGTGGCCCCCGACTCGCCCCCCCCATACCGGGGCGCATCGTCCTACGATGCGCGCCGCCAATGTGGCCTGCTTCTGCTAGGGTGACGAGCGGCTCCACCCATCACCCTCAGGCCCGCGCTCATGGGGGACGGAGGTCGGTTTGCGCCCTCCGACGCCCGAGCCGCCTTCTAACGCGGGCAGCGATGTCCGCGAGTCTCTCTCGCTCGCTGCGCCGCACCCAGCCTTTGATCGGGTCTGGCACAGAGGTCTTCTTATGAAGTTGTCATGCTATGGACTCCCAGAGGGACTATACAAATGGTTGCCAGTTTTGACCGCATGGACATAAACGCTGGTGTCCCACAAGACTCCGTGTTGTCTCCGACCCTGTTTCTGCTGCATATCAACGATATAATGCTGGAGGTTAGGTCACGACGGTATTTTCGTCCAATTGAGCAGTCCGACTGGGGAAGTACCTCCGCCCTACAGAATATCGCAGCCATAATAACCTCCTGTTGTGTTCCTGGCGGTGAGTATAGGGTAGCCAGAGCTCACTGGAGAGTTTTTGTGCTGTCAGTGGGAAGACCTAAGGCTTGTCCTGCTTGGTCTTCTACACTGACGGTACAGAATACGAAAATATTTACTTACCATGTTATTTTTTTGATTCACGATGTAGGTACATCATGGCGTTTGTTAAAATTTAGGTTTGTTGTTGAAATATCGGTTACTTAAAACGAATAAAAACATAGTAAATATCACGGTGAGTGTTTCACTATTATACTTATTTTTTATATATTATTACAGCTTAGATAATAAAACTAGTTAGGTATCTACTTATTTTTATTTCTAAGAGTAATATTTCATCCTAGTATACTTCCGAGTGTTATAAATACTACTTAGTATTAATGTCTCTATAAAGTGTACATTTTATATTATTTGGTGTCAGTTTCACTGTCAATAATAAAATGACACCAAATAAATATCGATTGAAACTGTTTAAAATAGTTTTTTTTTTAAGTCAATGTGTAACATTTAATTCGTTTCAACTTTCGACAGTATCATAATAGTAGTTTATCTACTCTGATACTATAATACAAAGATTATAAAATTGAAATCAAATCTCTTAAGACAAACATTACGCACAGGCCAAGAAAAAAGTTTTATTACGATACAGGTCTTGGATGGACACCTATATCATTAAATAACTTTTTAATCATAACGATACACCTATACAATGTCAATCTGGACTGAACCTCTACTTAAAAAAAAAACCGCCGATTCGGAAGAAAATATAATTAAAACACGCATGCGCAATCGATGTTTGCGCCTTGGCGCCAACATTTTACATTTAAATTAAACAAAGTTTGGTAATGTTTGTAAAATTAATTAGTTTTTATATTATAGTATGACAGTACTCTCATACTATGTATTATAGTATGAGAGTACACTTATACTATAATACATAAACTGTGCGTAATGTTTGTCATAAGAGTTTTGATTTCAATTTTATAATCTTTGTATCATAGTATCAGAGTAGATAAATAAGTATTAATGTCATTAAAATAGGAAAAGTTTGAATCGATCTAGGCGGGGAACACAGGGGGCGGGGCTGACAGAGGCAATGCTTTGACCACTAAGCTACCAGACATCAATTTGAATATTTAGCAATATGCTTAAAAATTTCATTCAAATTATCTGGCCTTGTAATTTATCACTGGCAATAACAACATAACAACAAATAATTCGCTATAGAATCTATTAAAAATAATTATTTTGTTAATGTGTAACATGTCATTCGCAAAACTTCCGCCTGCTATCACAAATGTCACACATAAATATACACATTTTTATTTCGTAAAATAACACCAAATAAATCGTGTACTTACCGCTTAGCCAGCCTAATAAACAATAACTTATAATAAATAAATAAAAACGCCTTCGCTTCGCTTTCACGCCTAAACCGCCGCCGGCCTGATTTTGATGAAATTTGGTATAGGGGTAGATTAGACCTTGGGAAAGGACATAGGCTATATTATTTGGTCACGATAACCGACATCCACGCGGGCGGAACTATGGGCAAAAGCTATTTTTTTTATATAAATGAGGTAGCAGACATGCGCTCGGCCCACCTGATGGAAAGTGGTTACCGTGGCCTATGGACGTGTGCAACACCAGGGGAGTCACACTCGTGCTGCCAACCCTGTAAGCACAAAGAGTTTAGTTTAGTTTGAGTATCTATACAGACGGCACAGAAACTTTCCAGTAAAATCTGGCTACCCTACTCACCGCCGGGAACACAACACGAGGTTATTATGGCAGCGGTATTCTGTTGGGCGGAGGTACTTCCCCAGTCGGACTGCTCAATTGTACGGAAATACCGTCGTGTCCTACCTCCTAAAAGGTATTAGGAGCAATTCAAACTGTTTTATTGATTTAAATTGTATAACTGACGAACTAAAGGTGTGTATCCAATAACAGTACAATTAGTCTACAGCCCCTCTTAGACAAGTGGCAATTCGCTAACCGGCGTTTGATGGAATAGAATGACGAATGTATGGGATTTGACGTATTTGACATGCGTTAACGACTGTCATATACGTCAAATCCCATATATTCGTCATTCTATTCCACCAAACGCCAGCTAGCGAATTACCACTTGTCTAGAGGGGCAGGAAGGGGGACAAACCAAGGCATTAAGATCATTTGGAAAACTTTGTTCGTTAAAATCGATCTGATACAGACTATACAATCTTTAAATATATTTTTTTAAAGATGGTAAGTACCTAAATACATTTTGAATTAAATTTTTAGTATTTTTATGATAAATATTCAAATCGATTGAAACTGAAAAAGTTGAATTGGTTTAGACGGGGTTCGAACCCGCGATCTCTGCCTTACAGGGTTACTCACATGTTCCAAAACCGCAAATAGAATTGCGGATATACTTAAATCTTTGACCTAAAAATTATCTAAGTACCTGTGTCCTTCTGCTCCGCATATATTTTAGATTTTGTATGCTTGCTTCCTGCTTTCATTACGACTAAGTAACAGACAGATAGACCTTTAAGTATTTTTAAATAAGTCGTATACACAGATGTAACCAGATTTTGTTTTGGTTCAAGAAGAAATCTACAAAAATGTGCTGCTTTATGTCGAAATTTCCTCCAATGTAATATTAAAAAAGACCTTGGTACTAAGATCGTTCTGACTGTAAACGAAACATTGTCGGTATATCAGCCCCTAGACAAGTGGCAATTCGCTAGCCGGCGTTTGATGGAATAGAATGACGAATGTATGGGATTTGACGTAAATGACAGTCGTTAACGCATGTCAAATACGTCAAATCCTATACAATCGTCATTCTATTCCATCAAACGCCTGCTAGCGAATTGCCACTTGTCTAGAGGGGCATTTTTATCAAAAACAAGAATGGTTCCGGGTACAAATCAGTCTGTGTTGGTAAAACTGTGGCGAAGCTTATGCGTGTGGTAGACTTATTACTTGAACTAAAACAATACGCGACATTTTCACAAAGACACTCCAAAAACGCATATAATACCTATACCATATAATTTCTTGGACCCAAAATATGCTCAAAATGAGCTCGTACATTTGTTTGGGTGCCTTTCGAGGATACCACAGGGTGAATGAATGAATGAATGAATACCTATACTTTATTGTACATGCACCAGTAAATAATTCATCCAAATTTTAATATTAATTTTGTCGTACGATAAGTGGTCTTATCGCAGACTGCGATCTCTACCAGACAACCTTTAGATGTACTGATAACTTTGGAGTAGCAGGCAGTACGGCGGTGGACGAGATCGAATCCATCAATCTTGGATAATAGCAAAATAGTGATAGAAATTTGATGACACAAATTTGTCGCAAATTTCTGTCGGTTGGGTAAGTAATTCAATCTCGGTTGGATTGCGTTCAGGGGTCAGCAGACGCATAGCCAGGCAGGAGGGATTGTGGTCACAGCACCAGTGGGACCGGTGAGTGTCACGCGGTGCGCAGACGACAATCCTCTCTTGATGAGGCTGTCAAACTGAGTGCCACCATTGTTGACATGGTACGTGTATGTAATGGTGACCCTCTTTCCTGAGACTTTGCCTTCAGCTTACCGCCAGGAGAGTTGAAATCAAATTGACGTGTCCTACACATAAAAAAACTTTGTTGCTCTCGAAACTTTGGACATGTGCTCCGAGATATACTGCGCATATAGATATTTATGACCAACATAAATGTTCACTGGAAAACAATAAAAGAAACCTTTATTAGCAATAATTCACTACAAATTATAATAGTACTTACTAATAAACTGTATGCGCTCATCGCTGTTAGATATATTTCATAATTATACGTTTCGTAGTATAATAACTTATACTTCAGTTGCTACTCAGTTGGTTTAATCGTTTTTTAGCAACAAAATAAATACCAAATGTTACCATGTAACAAAGTATTTTACGACTAAAAATTAAATTTGTGTTGTTTAAGGACTGAATTAATTAATCAATCACTTAACCTATTGCAGTTCGCTGCTGGGCATAGGCCTCTCCCAATGTTGAGAGGCTATGGCATACTGTTTCTACGCTATTTTTTCTACTCTGGCAATGATATCGTCTGTGTATTTTTCCGTTAGGCACCTTCTTAAGACGCGACGCCCTTCGGATGAGATGGGGTGGTGATACTTGTACTCTTTCTCCGTCACGTTTATTATACGCAGTTTATTATAATAATTAATCACACGCGTGCCGTGACGACAGAAATCTAATTAATTGTGTAGTTTATTATAATAATTAATCACACGTGCCGTGAAGACAGAAATATTTTACTGCCAGTGCTCTGACCGTGAACAGACTTGAAGGGTCGCTGTTCTATTCGAACTGATAACAGGGAATGCAAAATAAACCAGTACTCGTGCGTGCAACGATTAGAGTACTAGACGGTCCATAAATATTGCGAATCTATCTTTTGTATTTTTGGAGCACTCATAAATTAAGTTCATAAAGTATAAATGCTGGCAATATTCCGTCGCACGACGCTAGCGACGCTTATGCGGGACTTCTTTCGTGAAAAGGACTTTATTAGGTAATCTGTGGTATGGATTTGTGATTTTGTCAACATAATCTATACCTTCCTTCTTTACTAATATTTTAAAGCTGAATAGTTCAAGAAATACTGGTTCAAATAGTAGAAATAAGTATTTTTATATTGCATAGTCCGTTTCTCGAAGAAAGTTACAGGTCACGCTAATACTTTTATTTGAAAATTAATAAATTGCGTATATCTATGGCTTAAAATGGTGATATATACAGGGTTTTGTAATAGGTATACCAGGGGCAAAGCTGGGGCAGGTTGGCTAGTCTTAATATAGAGTTTATTGTTAGCACTCGTGTGAAATTACTCTTAAGATGATAACAGCGTTCATAATTTATCATTAAATTAATTAATCAATCACGTTTAATAGGAGAAAACTAATTATTGTGAGATCTTCGACCGTTGATAGCCTTGAAGAACCACTGCTCTATTTGGATTGATAACAAAAAAGATACTGGTTGTCGTACAAGGGCTGTTTTTAACTTAGGTCAGCCGGGGTGCGAGAGATATGCACAAGCTACCCCACCTTCCGCCTTGAACTGCGACCCACAGACGGCGGCGTGCGATTTAGTCGGTTTGAGCCCGAAATAACCTCCCACTCAGGCTCCGGCAGACCCGTGGGGATTATGCACAAGTAATAAAAAAATAGGCTTGTTTTTATCTGATAGTAAACACATAGATAACTAGTCCAAATGAGTGCAGAATATTATTCTAGGTAGGTACATAGGGACTTGAAGAGGCAATATTGGTGATGCCTAGCACGTGCGTTCCCCCACACCAAAGGGGTTGTTCATTAATCCCGTGATGTGTTTTTTAGACGCACCCTTTGAATTTTTTAGTTACAAGTTATTAAAAATGAAATGAAAAAAAAAAACAGAATATCCATTTTTTTTAAAAGAAAATCCCGTGATATCTCACTATACCCCATGTTGATATTTCGTGATTATTTCTGGAACCTGGGTGTTGAAGCCCACCTAACAGTAATGCCTTTTTTTTTTAAATCGTAGTCATAAGTAATATATTCTGTGTAGACCTTTAAAACTTGCTAAAACGTCATAAATAAGAACGGGAACAAAACTCTGGCGAAAATAGTAGATTATGGTACAAGTGTTTAGAGTTGGTGATTACCGCTTAGGCGATATTGGTCTAAAGAGAGCCAAAGACGGTAATCAACAATACACACGTGTATCATACGAGGTTTTTTCAATTCACTTGTGAATAATATAAATCTAAAATAGATATTTACCCTTGCAGTTTTCAGATAGTAAAAATTCCATAACGTTAAGGACTTCACATCAATCACATCATATATCGGACGTTGTACAGTATATGTGTATATATCGGGCGGTGTAGTAGGGTACAGAAATCGTTTTCTTCATAACTGTTCCTTGTAGACATTTTATTTAATAAATAACTATAATTTATCCAGTAACAAAGAATTGCGAAACCTTTTGGTACTGGGGGACTGGCGGGAATAATCATAGTTTGATAATAGAAAGAAAGAAAGAAAGAAATAGGTATCATTATGTGCCTAATTGCGGTTTGATTAGAGACATATTATGAACAAGTAACTGAAAAACTTCTTTGGTATGTCTGGGGTAGCCCTTCAAGCAATTAGGTAATTTCGTACATCTGGTTATACAATGTCATTTTTTAAAATTCATGAACTTGAGATCGTGAAGTGTTGAACTTCCGAATGTCTGACACCATTTTAGTGTTGTTAAGACGACCATTTTGGTAACGCACTGCCATATAAGCCAATGCGTCGATTTTGTTTGTTGTATAAGGTATACGACATCCTATAATTAAGTATTTATTTTCTTTTACATACATACATATAATCACGCCTTTATCCCCGGAGGGTTAGGCAGAGGTGAATTAACATCCACATTTCATCAATTTGTATTCGGTCCCACGTAATACCTACCTTTGGAATAAATATCTCTGCATCACCCTAAGGTTGACTGGTAGAACAATGCCCATGGCATTAAGTCCGTTGTACATTTTGTACTTGTGCAAAAAATTTAAATAAAATAAAATAAGTAAATAATAAGGAGTATGAGCCTATTGCCGTATTCCGGGCACTATTGTTGATTCGAGCCAGGCATCTGAGGCCGAGTCTGGGCTGTACATGTCTGTCTGATGTTAAAGTTAATCAGCCCTAGCCGTTAATGCCTTGTACGACACAACATTATAACATACACAAAATTATATGGCCTGGGGAGGGATAGGTATGTTTAGGAGCTCGCACGGAGTTAGTGGTAGTCGACGGCGGAAATATCAGGAAGATTTTAGAGGAATATGTTGTCCCATTTGCCCCATTTATCACTCGCTCAGTACAGGTATACCTAAACCATGTTGGTGTTACAGTGATTGAGTGCACGGTCCCCGGATATGAATCCGATTGAACACGTTTGGGACTTGCTAAAGAGGAGTTTCAAACCAAGAATGCCACCACTTAACAATCTGGGCGAACTGCGAAACACATTAGTTGAAGAATGGCAGAGGTTGCCCCAAGAAATCATTGACAACATCATTCGCAGTATGCCCAGATGGATGGAAACCTTAATCAGGGCACGAGGGGGAAACATTCGTTATTGACTTGTTATTGTTGTTTCATGTTTAATTGTTACATATTTGTTGAAAAATAAAGCTAACTATTTTATACTCTCCTTTTTTTGTGTTCCGCTAATTCTGCCAGTGATGTGTATTATAAAATTCTATAATATTTTGACCACAAATGAGTTTGGAAATGAGCTTTTTGCCCAACTATGCTACTCAAGCAATAAAAATACCCCTATGAGTTTTTCATAAGGTTTTAATGGGTTGTTATTATTCTACTCCACCGAGAACCAACACGGCACACAGCTTGATCAATCTGAATTAATTTACATTGGAAAAAGTGTTAATGTTCTGACGGGACTCGCCCTCGCATCCAGTCCCTTAGGTACAGGTTCTGACGCGCTGTGCTTCTTAGCCACATTTTATTTTATATAGGACTCGTCAATTTGACTTCACCTCGCCCGATGGAAAGCTGAAGGCATAGCCTCAGGAAAGATGGTCACCATTACATACACGTACCATGTTAACAATGGTGGCACTTAGCTTGAGACCTCATTAGATGCCGGGACTGTAAGAAGAAGGTAACACGTGAGCTGGCAAGGAGTTCCAGGTCTTAATCGTGCGACAAAGGAAAGAGTCTTTAGCATTCGAAATTCTCCCATACAACCATTTTGAAGCGAAGGAAGGAGCCATTTACCGATAAACATTGAAAGTTAAACTATCGGAAACAATAAACAAATTGTTTTAAAAAAATATACCTAATATTGTGATTTTTTAAAGTATATTCAGACTGCTCTGAATTGATTCAACGTTATTTCCGGTTAACCGTAAACCAATCGGAAGTGAAAAATATTAGCATTTATTTATTACAATTTTGTAAAGAATAAAAAGTAAAAAAATATATTTTAAATTGCCCTAAAGCAGGTGTAATAATACCAAGGCCGTACACTGACCGCTGTAGTTTATTTAATGTTGATTTTATTCATACTATATATGGAAATATACCTTAATAATTAAGTTAATTAATAATATACCGTAATAATTAATTAAGTAGGCATATATTCTAACTAGCAGTTGCTCGCGGCTCCGGTTGCTTATCGCAACCAAACAGCTTTCCCCAGACTCCAATCTACCTATCTGTGTACATAATTTACTTACAACTACTCGTACTTAAATATTTTGTGTACATACATAGTTATTTTCAAAAATGTCAAATTTTCATACTAACGCTCATCCCCTATTTGAACCTGTTAGATCCCTTTATAGCGATAAAAGGTAGCCTAAGCCCTTTCCCATACTCCAATCTATCTCTGCACCAAAATCGGTTCCATGGTTTGGGGGTCAACGCGAACAGAGACAGATTTTCGCATTTATAATACTTATTACTATTGATATAATTCTCCTGTAGGAGTTTATGCCTTCTAACCCCTCCTATACAGCTGCATAGATGAAAACGCAGTGATTTACCGGTGCAAATTACTATGACACATAATCCGACATTAGATGTCAACTGTGACACATGCAATGACGTTTGTTAAGCGATTCGATGACATTGACACTAGACATACTTTTTCGTTATGTCATAAAAAATATAGTGAGGTTTTCCAACAGTTATAAGCTGACTGAAGTTTTTTTTTTCTAGTGCCAAAAGGGGAAAGGAAAAAAAGGAAGTTTTTTTCGTGCAGAATTTCGTGCAGGCATTGCGTGGAATACCACGCTGGCCAGTTGGGTTGGTACAGGGTTTTATATCGAGTTGTCCTTCTCTCGCAGAGATATCGTCCACGTACATTTCCATTAGTCGCCTCTTACGACACCCTTCGGATAAGATGAAGTGGTGATACTTGTATTCTTTCTCCGTCACCACATAGGTGAAATTAACGGAGGCCGTTATTCCTTTCATATTTCTCTTTCTCCTTTTTACTTCTATCGGAGGAGCCACAAATACTAATGAAATATTGATAAGGAAACGCGGTTAGCTCACCAGACCAAGCGTCGTCTAGTGACAGACAGTTATTGAAGTATTGGGCACGTGTCTGAAGGTGACTGAATAAAAAACACTGCCAATGACTCAATGTGTATGTGAACGGAAAAGTATTTAATCCGCCATCGTATGTAATTTCTAGGAAGTGTGTACAATACAATTGCTATGATAGATAGAAAATGAGTGGTTCGATTCAATTTCAATTGGTTGTCAAAATCAAATGAAATGTCAAAAACGACCGTTGAAAAGAGGGCCAATTCTCGTAATAAGCAATTATTCATTAATTTTGCTTCAATCTAATGTTAAAAATGGTGTTTTTTTTACGTGCGGGATATCCCCAATGAGCAGGAGGGGGAGGTTATGTCGGACTCGAACCGACTAAAACGCAGGCCGTCTGGGGGTCGTAGTGCTAGGCCGAAAGTGAGGTTGTCGTGCGACATATCCCCCGCACCCCGGCTGACAGATTGACACTGAATTTTTAACGTCCTTTTATTGGGAGGATTTGCCTCCTGATCTGAATTGTAGATTTATATCATATATAAGTAATTACGTAAATTTCCCAGTTTTTATACATTTCCATATAACATTATATATAAAAGTAATGTTGCATATTATATCATAAAAACAAAACAGACGTATATGTTTTTAATATTTATGAGACTATCTCATAAATATTAAGTAAACGCACATATGCCTACTTATAGTTCGTGGCTAACTGGTTGCCGAGCAGGTTAGCACAATACAAGGTTAACTTAAAGGTAAAGCTTCAATTCCCGCTCAGTGCAAAAAAAATTATACATGAATATATGGGTATTTGCATTGGTCTGGGCTCTGATTCTGCTATAGTAGTTTATGCAACTGTCATATAAGAAGGGGTAGTATTAGCCTATTAAAACACGCGAGTCATGTTTATCGCATGAGGCGAATGCGATAATAGATTGACTCGAGTGTTTTATTTTATACTTATACCTAAGTTATATGCAGTTTCATACACTACTTTATCTTCACTCATAATTTTTGGTACTTATATTTTGTCGTACATTTTTTTTTTTACTTTTCTGGCAGGAGACTTTAAGTTAACACCGATGCCGAGTCTAGAATATCTGGCGGACTGAAAATCTCGCCGTCACTGCTTTCTTCTCCAATCATATTTTAATCACTTACAGGATTTTGGTGAACTTTTTTGGAATCCCGAATACAAAAACACCATCGGCCAAAAAAATTATGGGAAGCGCGGGAAATTATGTTCAAACTACGCATGTGTGCGCCATTTTTTTCACGTAGTTGCGTGTATCAAAGTCCGTTGCGTAGTTGTAAACATTTAAGCATACAAAGGGATATAGGGACAGAGAAAGCGACTTTGTTTTATACTATGTAGTGATTATACCATACGTACACCTATGGCAGTCGTTAAGGGTAGTTGGAGCCCTCAAAAGTCCAACAACTGGTCTAACTGCAATGCTTCGATATCGCTTTTGGGTTGTGGAGGTTAGATGGCAGTCGCTTCACGGAAAATGTCGAAGTTCAGCCAAATACGCAGTTGGACTGGTAAAAGTGGAGCCAAGGCTCCCAAGTAGAAAGCTTCGGATGCGACTGGGATTAACGCTAGGACGATGAAGAAGATTTGCACTGAGCGAGAATCGAACCCGCTACCTCCGAAACAGCGAGTCAAACGGTCTCTCGATGCTCCAAGTGACACGTAAATTTCTTGTAACCAGTTTAATAAAATACTTGTTTGACCATGAATTCCGATAAACCGGTGTACCCGAAACTTCGTAGAGCTATAAAAATATATATAAGAAATTTCGATTTCAATACCTTCGCGAAGTAAGGTTGCGGTTTTGTTTTTATTGTTAAATAATTTACAGTCTGTATCATATCGATTTTGAGTAGCAAAGTATTAAAAAAAAAAGACAAGCACACGGGCCCACCTGATGGAAAGTGGTTACCGTGGCCTATAGACGTGTGCAACACCAGGGGAGTTACACTCGCGCTGCCGACCCTGTAAGATAGGTGTGTTAATAACCATTCGGAGCCGAAGGGGGAGGTTATGTCGGACTCGAACCGACTAAACCGCACGCCGTCTGTGGGTCGATGTGCTAGGCCGGAGGTGAGGTTGTCTTTTGACATATCCCTTGCACCCCGGCTGACCCAGGGCCATTTATCATATCGATTTTGAGTAGCAAAGTATTAAAAAAGAAAGACAAGCACACGGGCCCACCTGATGGAAAGTGGTTACCGTGGCCTATAGACGTGTGCAACACCAGGGGAGTTACACTCGCGCTGCCGACCCTGTAAGATAGGTGTGTTAATAACCATTCGGAGCCGAAGGGGGAGGTTATGTCGGACTCGAACCGACTAAACCGCACGCCGTCTGTGGGTCGATGTGCTAGGCCGGAGGTGAGGTTGTCTTTTGACATATCCCTTGCACCCCGGCTGACCCAGGGCCATTCCTCTCGGTTTGGCCCTCCTCGGGAGAGGGGACCACACGGTTCCCGACTCGCCCCCGGTATGGGGGGGGGGGGGGGGCTGCTTCTGCTAGGGTGACGAGCGGCTCCACCCGTCACCCTCAGGCCCGCGCTCAAGGGGGCGGAGGTCGGTTTGCGCCCTCCGACGCCCGAGCCGCCTTCGAACGCGGCCAGCGATGTTCGCGGACATCGCTGGCCGCTTTCTCGCTCGCTGCGCCGCGCCCGCTCTGCTGTCTCCTTCACGACTATGACCTGCTCGCAGAAGGAGGCGCTGGCCGCCCACGCATCCGCGCAGCGGACCATCGCCGCGAGCAGGGTGGAGAGCGTGAGCACTCTTACCCCCAGGGCCGTCACAAGCTCCCGCCTCGGCGTTTCAAACGCCGGACACTCGGTGAGCGTGTGCAGCCCCGAGTCCACGCTCGGGTCTCAGTGATGGCACTCGGGCGTTGGCTCTATGCCCATCAGATGCAGGTACCGCCCGAAGTTACCGTGTCCGGTAATGACCTGCGTCTGACGGTACGAGAGGCCACCGTGCGGCCTCTCTAGCCACTCCCCCATGATGGGTCTTACCGCCGCAATCACGGCGTGCCCTTATTGCTATCAAGTGGGCATCCTGTCCTGGACTGTATGTTTATGTCGGATGGAGTACAGTTCTATCCCTTAGTCAGCTTCTACAGCTATGGGAAGAGATAGGGCGGCCCTTTTCGTCTCCAACGGGAACCAACACGGCAATCTACACATTTTTTTTTAAAGAATTTTAGCAACCGAAATTATCGAAATTACTAATATTCCCTCTCACCCCTCCAACTAAGCTAATTGCTTGTGCTAGGAGTGGGTTCACGTCGGTAGTGTAATGGCCAGGATTCGAACCCGGGACCTCCCGATCGTAAGGCCGACTCCTTAACCACTAAGCTACCGACGCCCATGGTATATACTTTAGGATACACATGGAATACTGTTCTCATCTATGGGCATAGGCACCTCAGTACCAGTTTGCCCCTCTGGACCGTATCCAACGACGAGCGACTCGAATTGTCGACTGCATTCCGGATCGGCTTGACCCCTTGGCGCTGCGTTGAGATATAGCTTCGCTCTGCATTTTCTATCGCATGTACAACGGGGAGTGCTCCGAGGAATTGTTCGGAATAATCCCTGCCATATCTTTCCGCCATCGCCCTACGCGACAACATTTTCATCCTCACCACTTGGATGGTTTTCAGTCCTCAACTGTGCGTTTCTCCAGAAACTTCCTGCCTCGCACAGCTAAACTGTGGAATGAACTGTCGCCTGCGGTATTTCCGGACCGATACGACTTTCAAACCTTCAAGAAAAGGGCGTACTCCCACCTTGAAGGCCGGCAACGCACCTAGAACCCTTCTGGTGTTTCAGGTGTCCATGGGCGGCGGTGATCGCTTACCTTTAGGCGATCCATCTGATCGTTTGCCTCCTGTCATAAAAAAAAACATATATTGGACATAAGTCTCAAAACAAACGAGGCCCTGGAGCAGCTTTTTTTTAAATAAAGGGCATGTCTATTTGACTTCACCTCGCCTGATAGTAACCTGAAGGCAGAGTATTATATTTCGTAAGACACCCAAAAATCACGTACCGTGTGTATCGAGAACCTTTAGAACACATTTTAGTTTCAAGTTATATGTCCGTAGGTACAAATCCTATATACATTATTTGATTTGTTAATGAAACACGTAGTTCCTTATTTGTGCATCGTCAATAGACGATTGGTTTAAGTAACTCTTTAGTCTGTACACATTGTTAATTAATACTTATTAAATATTTATTTTAATAATATTTACACAATAGGTATTACGTTCTTAACCTGTAGTTCTTCATATTCCTAGCGGCAGTTGTAATCATTTATTTAATTTTATACCACTGAAGTAGCTGACAAGCACACGATCCATCTGCTGGAAAGTGGTTACCGTGGCCTATGGACGTGTGGAGGGGAATCATACTTGTGCTGTCGACCGGCGACAAAGCAGGAATAGCCTTTGGTTTTTCCACTAACAGCACAAAAACTCTCCAGTTTGATACATTTTATTGATTGAATAGAATTCTTAACGTCTCTGAAGGATAGAATTCTTCATCCGACAAAGAACTGAAGTTACCACCATAGCTCGCCATAATAAGCAAGCTGAAGTGGTAATGTGCTGGCCACGTCTGTCGAAGGACCGAAGGCCGTTGGAGCAGACGAGTCCTGGAGTGGAGACCGCGAGAAGGCAAACGGAAGATGAACATCTCCGAGCAAGATGTACTGACAACCTGAAAAGAGAGGCTGGGACAGACTGCTTGCGGAAGGCGGGGGATCGGACGAAATAGCGCACATTGGGAGAGACCTATGTCCAGCAGTGGACTGTAATAGCCTATTTGATTTATTGGGTTTTACTGGAGTGACTGCCGTGTGATAAAAAAGCCTGCGTTGGAACCTCGTCAGTTGTTTGCCAAATGTACTGAATTGCAGGTGAGCTTGGGCCCCTAAGACGTTATTGGGACCTTGTACACCAGTGGCAAAGGATTAAAATTTCCAAAAGGGAAGATGTTGAAATAAACAACACTTAAGTCGATCTAGATGTACCATAAGAGCCATTGGGTAGCCGGTAGGAATCGTGTTATAGGCACCCCTCGCTGTACCCACATAAGAGTATTTACTATGTATAGTCAGCATAAAATCGGTCTTAATAAATAAAGTACCAACTCAAAATGATCTTAACGCCTTGCCCCCCCACCCCCCCCCCTCTTGTTGACTGCATGTTGTGATATTTGGTACACACCCTTATTGCCAGAAAAGCGTCTGTAGGTTAGTGGTTAAGGAGTCGCTCTTACGATCAAGAGGTCCCAGGTTCGAATCCTGGCCATTACACTATCGACATGAACCCGCTCCTAGCACACGGAATTAAGCTTAGTTGGAGAGGTTAGAGGGTATATTAGTAATTTCGATAATTTCGGTTGCTAATATTTAAAAAGAAAATTTCAAAAGGGCCAATGGTGAAAAAAAAAAACTTAAGAAGTCCATCTAGTTTGTCATACACCATGCGAGCCATTGGGAAGCCGGCAGGAATCGGGTCATAGGTACCTCCCGCTACTGCTGTATATACCTAAGAGTACCTACTATGTACAGTCAGCATCGAATCGGTCTTAATGAATATAATATAGTACTCAAAATGATCTTAGTACCTTAATATTCCTTCTTCCTGTTGGCTGATTGTTGTGAAATTTTGTACACACCTTTAGTTCGGGCAATAATACAATTTAAATCAATAAAACAGTTTTATTTGCTTTTAATACTTGCGTTTTGGAGGCTTTGTAGCACTGGCGTAGCTATGGGTGGGCAAGGCGGTGCCGTGCACCGGGGCCCACAAGCTCAGGGGGCCCCAAGCTTCGTGGCCTTTCGGGCCTAAACTAGCAAAACCTCATATAAGCCCAAATACTAGAAAAATCTTAGTTTCAGAATGGAAAATGGGTTGCAACTCAACTCCTATTTATGGCAACTCATTTGAAACAACTTGTAGGGATTTTTGTACCGTATTGTAACGGTTACGTTTACAGCCAGGTTGAGGGCCCCGTAAGCCCTTAGGAGACCCCCACGCTCGGCAGGGACAACCGAAGTTTTCGCAATAAAAAAAAAAATTAATATAGAATAGAATAGAATAGAATAATACTTTATTTGTACACCATTTACATTAAATCTTACGAGTGAGAAACACTTAATACAATTGTTGTACAAAGGGCGACCTTATCGCCATAATAGGCAATATCTTCCAGGCAACCTTTGGATGGCCCGTTTCTTTTTACACCAGGGTCCTTCATCATCTAGCTACGCCACTGCTTTGTAGTCAACTATCTGGCTATATACCTAGTATCTTTACAAATTTTGTTTAAATAATATTTTTTTGAACAATTTCTCGTCCTTAACCTAAACACTAATTAGATCTAGTAACTTCTCGGTCTAAATATTTATTAATAAAACAAGGTGAGCATAAATAATATACTATGTAATTAAAATTTGAACACTAGATGCCTAATAATAGCAGTAATAGGCGCAGGTTATTATTAGGGGTTAAAGTATGAAATTGCCGATTTGTACTGACAAATTGAAATTCGTTTTTTTTTAAATTTAACGTATTTATTTAATCAAAATAATTACCATTATTATCTATACATTGCTGCCATCTAGTAGGAAGGTCATTTATGCCTTTGCGATAGAACTCTGGTGATCTAGATTCGACAAACTGTGTGAAAGCATTTTGTACTGCCTCCTGAGAAGAAAACTTTTTATCACATAGAAAATTGTCCAAATTACGAAAAAAATGGTAGTCTGTTGGAGCAAGGTCTGGCGAATACGGAGGATGACGGATAGTTTCCAATTGCAGTTCCTGTAGAGTTAAAACGGTTTCTCGTGCTGTATGAGGTCTCGCGTTATCATGGAGCAATAATGGTGAAGATCGATTCATGAGTCGGGGCTGTTTCACTGCTAGTTTTGCTATCATTGTTCGGAGTTCGGCACAGTAGACATCTGCCGTTATTGCTTGACCAGATCGTAGAAAGCTATAGTGAATAACACCATGCTGAGACCACCAAACAGTTACCATTACCTTTTTATTGGTAAGCTTTGCTTTAGGACACTGTTGTGGCGTTTCACCTGGGGTCAGCCATTGCATTTTTCGCTTACGGTTATCGTAAAGAATCCACTTTTCATCACATGTCACAATTCGATCCAATATTCCTTCATTTCTGTATCGATTCAACAAGGCAACACAAGTTTCAACACGCATTTCTTTCTGCAGATCAGTCAAATCATGAGGTACCCATTTTTCACATTTTTTTATTTTATTGATTTGACGCAAATGAGTCAATATTGTTGGTAAGGTAACGTTAAACCATGCAGCTAATTCCTGGGTAGTTTGGCTCGGATCGGCTTCCACCATGTCTTTCAATTCATTGTTATTCACCTGTGTGGACGGCCTTCCTCGTGGTTCGTTCTTCAAATCAAAGTTTCCATCACGAAAGCGTTTAAACCAAAATCGCACGGTGCGTTCATTAGCAGTCCCCTCTCCAAACGCAACATTGATATTGCGAGCTGTTTCTGCCGCGTTAGTTCCGCGTCGGAACTCGTATTCAAAAATCACTCGAATTTTCGAAGTATCCATCTTTCTTGTCTAAGCTGAATAAAAAAAACAACTGAAAGTCGATAATCGAATGTTGCACATTTTTAAATGAAGAACTACATAGGTACCATGTGGAAAAAGTTTCACTCAAAAATCTCAAACCATGAAAGTTCTATGTCAATTCGAAGTACCTATTACAATGAAACAGCAATTTCATACTTTAACCCCTATTATTAAAACCAATTAAAATTAGTAATTTTAGTTTCGCCTACGCATAGGCATTTAACGAAAATTATTTCATCACCCTTTCCAACAATAAAGAATAATAAAAAATCATTCATAATTATTGATATTTCAATTGCAGAAACTACACGACACGATAGTATTTTCATCCCAATTGAGTAATTTGACTGGGGAAGTATCTCCGCCCTACAGAATACTTACCGCCGAATAATAACCGCGTGTTGTGTTTCCGGCGGTGAGTATGATAGCCAGAGCTCTCTGGAGAGGTTTTGTGCTGTCAGTGGGAAGACCAAAGGCTTGTCCTGCTTTGTCTTCTGCATGGCAATGGCACAGAAACTCTCTGTTCTTATAGGGCCGACAGCACGAGTATGACTTCCCCCGTGTTGCACACATCCATAGGTCACGGTAACCACTTTCCATCAGGTAGGGCTTGTCTGCCACCCAAATGGTATTTAAAAGTACCTAATAAGTATATATTAGTTAAAAAAGACCCACCTTCAAGTACCAATTGTGGTAGGTACCTATACCCTATCAATTACCTCCTACCTCCAAGACGTGTAAACCTTTTGGCCTCAGTAATTTACACATCTTTGTAATAACACTTAAAACTCATTGACACCGAGATAAAATTCTAAATTTAGTATTTATTATGAGTGATGTCGATGATGTTTCGTTACAAGGTAACTAAGAGCTGTCAGATTGATACAAAAGACAGCCTCTGTGGCGTGGCGTTAGTGAGCGCGAATGTGTGTTCAATTCCCGCTCTGTGTAAATATTTATACATTTGAATATGGCTTCGTCTGATCGTGCTTCGTTAAGCCGTCGGTCCCGGTTGTCGTTACAGAGGTGGAGCCCTAACAAGCCCAACATCTGGTCTAATTGCAATGCTTCGATATCGCCAATGGTTTGTAGAGGTCACATGGCAGTCGCTTCACGGAAAATATCGAAGTGCAGCCGTATCTTAGTAGGGGTGCTTACATAAAGAAGCAGTTTGGCCCACGCAAGCCCACGCGATCGTATACACACTCTGCTAATTTTAAACAATGGCCAGCTGTATAAAGCGGGGAAACTGCTTCTTTATGTAAGCACCCAAAACCGGAGTTGCCTACTCACTCAAGATATGCTACAAAACGTATTAAAAATAGTAGATCTACCACTAAATATGGTGAAACAACTGCCATCTGAACTCCACAATCATCAAAGATCTGTAGTCAGACTAATCGGTCTTTTGAGGGCTTCAACTACCCATAAAGACTGCCATAGATGTTCGTATGGCAACCGGGACCGACCGACCGACGGCTTGATGTGCTCACCGAGGCAACTAACATATTCATGCAAACAAATATTTGCACTGACCGGGAATCGAACCCGCGCCCCCTGCGAAGCAGTCGAATTCACTACGACCACATCCGGCAACTTTAAAAAGAAATATTTTTCTTAACAATAGTTGTAATTAAAAAGACTTCAAGGGAAAACGACAGCTGACAGGAAAATTACTTTGATTACAACTATTCACAATGTCAATTAGGACGATTTCCCTTTGAAAAATCGATGTTGCTTTCGTCTTTTTAACTACCATGTAATTATTTCCGCTCTAGAATGATAGCTTATTTGAATATACAAAAGTATTATCAACTTCCTGTAAAATAAAAACCGTTATTAGTAAAACTACTACGAAAAAACATAACGTCCGAAATTGCGGACCGAAGTTTCGGATAATTTTACGCAATAAAATAAAGGATCACACTATTAAGAAATGCTGTAATTATTAAAAAAATTATAAACCCGACTGCTGTTGAAAAGTTCCAAACAACTTTGATAGCAGCCAACCTATTAATTCTCTTCCAGTTTATCATGGACAATAAAGCAGCCCTGTTTTTTATTTTTTAATAATCTTGATAGGGTCCAAACTGTGAGGTCATGCCCATACGACCTGAAAGCCGTACGTACGTAAGTTCCATAGTAGCCCTCGGAATCAAAGTGAAAGGCCGGCTGTCAGATCTTCCTATAATTATTATAATTACTTATTTCCATGTATGGCAACACTGAATAAAAGATAAAAAAATAACCTAGACCTTCAGGGAGGCTAAAGTTAATAACATATAATTTGTATGACTCATCAATCAATGTAAAATGTAAATAAACAAAAATGAATCGTTTTTGTTGCTGCGCGCAAATTTGAAAACGGCTCGACCGATTTCAGTGATTAATTTTTTGTTCAATTGTCTATAAAAAACGTTTGTTGTATCAATATTTTTATACAAAGTTTTGATAAAGGATTGAATATATGATCACACATTTTTGATGTGCATTTATCTGAACTTTTTTGATCTAACTCTATTGAATTTAATCACTACTACATGTAATATTAAAATTAATTAAATTAAGGTCTGTTGTTAGACTGACTGAGCAGCTCCCAGACTTCAAGTTGAAAGCTTCGGATGCGATCGGATAAAACTTAGCTCCTATCCAACTTGTTTTGATCTTTTCAGCATCAGTCGGGTTTTTAAATTTGCTTTTAATTTTTAATTTTATTTTATTATTTTTAGTTATAATATCACATATACAAATATTTGTGATCGTCTTCTAAATTAACTTCATTTTAATACCCTAATTGATAAGTTTACATGAAAATATTTTTGTCAACATACGTTTTGGCGCCAAAAATCCACCATAGCTTTTGTTCACATTTAATGTACCTACCCTAGAACACTTTGGAGAAGAATATCTTTCGTTTGAGAATCAATCATTGAAATCCGTCCAGTGATTTGAAAGATATGAGGTTATAAAGAATATTACAAAGAAACATACATTCGTACAAGATACGCGCGAAAAACATAACCCGTCTTGGCAGTCGAGTAAACAGTCGATGTCACTTATACCTAGCTACCGTCGCGATGGTTCCGCCTCCACCAAATAACCTCAATTCAATTCACTTACGAACCGTCAAATTAAAAAAAAAAGACAAGCCCGATGACCCCGAACGTCAATATTTTGCTTTCGGCCATTTTTACATAATTGCCACTACAGGCGACTTGAGTGCATAATAACTTCCGATACTAAAAATTTATAAGTAAATATTAGACTCTTTATTCATTTTATAGTAGGTATTCATATTATTTTTTATATAGTCTCAATTGAGTGCACCTTGTTGGATGATAAGAAGCTAAAGTCTTATCAATCAATTAGCCCATTGCTGGCCTCTCCAAATGTGCGCCATTTCATCCGATCCTCCGCCTTCCATATCCAGTCTGTTCTAGCCACCTTTTGGAGGTCATCAGTCAACTTGGCTAGGGGTGTCCTCCCTCCCGAGGAGGGCCAGAAAAGTGGGATGACTCTAGGTCAGCCGGGGTGCGAGGGATATTTCGTTGACAACCTCACCTTCGGCTTAGCACAACGACCAACAGACGGCGTGCAGTTTAGTAGGTTCGAGTCCGACATAACCTCCCCCTCCGGCTCCGAAGGGGAGGGGAGGTCTCCGTGGGGTTTCCCGTACGTAAAAAAGGGGGTTTCCTTTTTATCGTTTGCCTTCGGCGGTCTCCACTCTACTTTAGGAAGCTAGGATAGTACGACAGAAGCTTGGATGAAATCCAACTTATACAGTCAATCATTTCCAGTCCTCGTAGAGAAGTGCTAATTCATTAACCGATGTTTTGTAGAAAAGAATGATGAATGTATTATTCACACTGACAGTACAAAAACTTTCTAGTGAGCTCTAGCTGCCCTATTCACCGCCGGGAACACAACACTAGGTTATTATGGCCGCGATATTCTGTAGGGCGGAGGTACTTCCTCAGTCAGACTGCATGCTCAATTGGACGGTAATAACGTCGTGTGACGTTTATGATATCTTTGTTTATAGTAGTCGTCTGTGGTCTACTCGATCCGGAGTTTTGGCGGGTATACGAAAATGGACGCATCGCGGCATTAATTTCTTTTTCGAAATTGGTGTGAATTTGAGTTTTTATGTATAAAAATGGTGGATAATCAGTCATAACGGCTTGGACAACGCACAAAAGTGTAATAAAGTGGCATATCACAGTGAATTGTAACTTCGAAAAAAAAATTCCGCTCGTTCCTATACCTACATTGATTACCTATTACATATTATTATATTCGGTGAAATTGATCAATATAATAATTATTTTACGAATGTATTGTCACTTGTGTAGAAGGGCTGTTCTGAGTAGGTAATGATTCATTATTGACGTATGTAGATTGCAAAGTATATTTTTGTCAAATAACATAACTTTCTTGAGCTGGGCTTTCAGTAAACAACAGAAAACCGGGTTCACCAGACAAATATAGCTTTCTTTTTCTCTTCTCCAATATTTGTCTTTGAACTAAATGTTAAAATAAAATTCAAATTCCACGAAGCGTTCAAACTTCGTATGAAAATCACAGGACAGGCGGCTTAATGCGCTCTCCGAGACACGGAATGTCCTGGCCAATTCAAATAGACATATTCAGGCATACAAATGTTTGTACTAAGTGGGAATCGAACCTGCGCCTCCTGATTCTCGTTCACTACCGTTAAGCCACTGAGGCTGCCTACTATCCATCCGCCAACCTGCTGGCGATATCAAAGTTCTGTAGTTAAACTAGTTGTTGAGTTTTTTTCGAGAGGCAGGTACACGACGGTATTTCCGTCCAATTGAGCAGTCCGACTGGGGAAGTACCTCCGCCCTACAGAATACCGCGGCTATAATAACTCGTGTTGTATTCCCGGCGGTGAGTAGGGTAGCCAGAGTTCACTGGAGAGGTTTTGTGCTGTCAGTGAGAAGACCAAAGGCTATTCCCGCTTTGTCTTCTATATTGACGGCACAGAAATTGTTGTTTACAGGGTCGACAGCACGAGTGTGGCTCCCCTGATGGTGCACACGTCCATAGGCCACGGTACCCCACTTTCCATCAGGTGGACTGTGTACTTGTCTCATCTCACCTCAATTTGACTTCACCTCGCCTGGTAAGCTAAAGGCAAAGTCTAAGGAAAGAGGGTCACCATTAATACGCATACCATGTTAACAATGGCGGCACTCAGCTTCACGGCCTCATAAAAAGAGAATTGTCGTCGCAGCACCGCGTGACACCCACCGGTCCCACTAGTGCTGCTACTGAAATCTCCCCTACCCGGCGATGCACTTGCTGACCCCAGAACGCAATCCAACCGAGATTGGATTACTATGGAGGGTTTCTCACAATCGTGCACGGTTGATACCCACCCGACTGAAATTTGTGACAAATTTGTACGATCAAATTTCTATAAACAAAGGAGATGGTGGTAAGATGGCCCCAAGTAAAATACTAAGTATTTTTAACATTCACGCTATACTATACTTTATTTTTTGACGCGATTAAAGTTGGTAATGATTTAAATTAACAGAAAATCTGCAGGTGTGATAAGTTATTATAAAGTAAGTAAGTTTTGTCTATATTAAGAAATGACATCTGTGTCAATACACTCGTATTATTCCATAGATATTGATAATATTTTAGAAGGGAGAAATGTCTGTATTTTTTATACAATAGGCCCGTGCCGATGAAAAACTCGTTAGATCTTTAATTCTTTTTATAAACATATATACATACTAGCTTTTACCCGTGGCTACGCCTGCGTGGAATTCTGATTGCGGCTATAAATCTTTCAAGTTGGACCATTTTATAATTGGTTATGGTTACAAAATTTTATCAAAATCCGTTCAGTATTTTCGGAGTTTATCGCGAACATACATAGTGAAATGAAATTTTTATAAATATAAGATATAATATACTGACGCCTATAAATCCCTGAAGGGATGGGCAGAGGTGTTTTAACAACCAATTTTCGTCCAATTATGATTTTCGGTCCCACGTAATAGGGGACGAGCCTATTACCGTCTACCGGGCACTCAGTCATGGGCTGTAAATGTTTACTGTCTGAGAACAGCCCATCCCTAAGTCAGCTTATGCAACACCCACAGGAAGAGATAGGGTGGCCTTATTCCACATACAGGGTGTAATCGTTAAGTGTGTCCAGGCGATTATTCCGTAACTATTACAGATATCAAAAAACTTTAAACTGATATCGAAAGTACGTTACCTAATGAGTAAAATGACATCAATAACTTTTAAAAAATCTAACGAGAGGTATCTAACATTTTGACGTTAAACACTCCCATACATTTAGTATGAGATTAGTAGAAAAGTTTTAGTTTCCTTATTTTAAGTGATCTAGTACCCATTTTACCTTAATCATATTTTATGATTACGTATAATTAATGATTAAACGAACTTACCTGTATGTGAAGTTCTATCATAATTATGTTCGCGCCGAGTCCGAATAGATTATTCTTGAAAATATATATAACTACATGTAGTATCGCCTAGTTATAACCACTCTTGCACTAAGTTTAGAGAAAATAAATTCTTTTTTTTTTTGTGGGTAGACATGTATTGTTACCTTTGCCTTGCGACATTCGTTCAAGCTCATTTAGTTTAGAGTTCTTCCAGAGTTATAGAAATCATTGATGTATCGCCGAAATATTAGGTAAAATAAATATGGGCAGCATAGGGCGGGTGGGTTTATAATCTATTCGGACTCGGCGCGAACATAATTATGATAGAACTTCACATACAGGTAAGTTCGTTTAATCATTAATTATATTCACGCCGAGTCCTCTAGATTATTCTTGAAAATATATATAACTACATGTAGACTTTGAGAGTCATTTTACATTGGGTATTTCGGGAATATCATCAATGAGAATATAAATCAATAAACGTTTTGTTTATTATTATGTAATTTGTATTTATCTCTGTAATATTTATAATCACATAACGAAAAAGTTTTTAGTAATTTTATACGCAGTACTGGACTACTTCACTGACTATATTTAATGTAATTATTCTTACAATAATTAGATGTAAAATACAAAATATTGATAATAAGCTTCTTCAATAGTAAAGAAAACATAATGCCTATTCTGTGACGACAGAAATCAAGATTTTAACTAATGATTTAACCGTTTATCACCGATTCTGCCAGAATAGTATCATCATTATCAAGGATGGGTCTATGATAAAACTTGGCAAAAATCGAAGAGTTCTTACTCCAGCCAGCGGTTTTTCTGATTGTGTCCAAATTTACGCCAAGTGAGTGCGCGCACGACTAGGCGGCGTGACTCGTGCTATGTGCATTGAACACGCTCGTGTCGACCCCGCATTCACCGAGCGTATGCTTTATCCAGCGGCTAAGTGTCTGTGTACCTACTGGTTTATGGGGTTGTCTAATACCAATAAATAGTCCTTCAGATTTCCTCAAAGATGTAGTGCGTTCTATGTAACATTGTAATGTTGTTGCCGGACAAATTTCAAGCCTGTTTGTAAAGAAGGGCAAGTTAATAATAGGTTGATATGAACCTGGTCTAGAAGTCTTTAACATATCGGGAATTTTAATAACGATGCGCTGGGAATAAATTTTTATTAATTTTATTTTTAAGCTTTATCTTAGAAATAGTTTGAACCCTTTGTGCGGTTGAAAGAGCTAATAAAGTAACTGTTTTATTTGTTAGTTTTTCTAGACTAAGTTCATCGTTAGGATGCCATAAAGATAGCTCGTTTAGGACTAGGTTGGTGTCCCATGTAAAGCTGTATTTAGGTTTTGGTGGCTTTAGTCGATAAACACCCTTGAGGAATCTTTTTAACCTATCATCCTGACTTATACTTGGTCCCAGAATTAATGACAGAGCTGACTTATATGAATTAAGAGAGCCATATTGGAACCCCTTATTAAGGAGCTTCGTTAAAAAATAAATAACAGGTGGTACAGATGCCTCGTAAACATTTGCAGAATTCGTTTAACAAAAACCCACCATTTTTTCAAATATACATTATACTGTTTCATGGAATTTGGCGCTAAAGATATTCCTACCACCAGGATAATCGAGTCGTGTATCCAACGCGAGCTAGAATAAGATAACAACGCATTGCTTTTAGGTGAAAAAATTACAGTTTTTGTTGTGAGAAGAGATTTATACAAAGGGTACCATGGTTGAGTCGGTCAAAAAAGCACGACCATGATGCCTCTGGCTTTATCTGTAATAATCTTTGTCAATGTTTTAAGATAATTGAAATAGGTGGAAATGCGTAAAAATTTAAGTCAGATCATGATTCTGTAAATGAGTCTATCGCAAAAGCCTCTGGATCGCGATGCCACGAAATATATGTATCACATTTTTGATTAATGCGACTTGCAAAAAGATCTATGTTTGGGACTCCAAAGTAATTTGTGAGAGTATTAAAAGCCCAACCAGATAATTCCCATTCGATATCTGGATGATTTTGACGTGATTCGTAATCTGCAATAGTATAATCACTTGACTTAATATATGAAGCAAGAATAAAGAGATTCTTGGTCTCACACCAGTTCCAGATATCACGAGTTATTTGCGTTAGATGTGGATATTGGATGCCCCCCATTTTATTAATATACGCAACTGCTGTTGAATTGTCAATGCGCAGCAGTATTTGACAATTAAAATACGGATTTGCAAAAAAAAAAAATTTAAAGCTATGAAGGCTGCGAGGAGCTCTAAATAGTTAATATGTTTTCCTTTTTCCACGGTAGATCACTGGCCGCTTGCAGTTAATCCTTCACAGGCAGCCCCCCCCCACCCCGTCGTTGAGGCGTCAGAGAATATTTCAACATGATAAACGTCAACTCTAATTCGATGGACTGAATATTCTATTTTATTTAACCACCAATGAAAACAGCTTGGAGTGATGTGGGTTATGTCATAAATTTGTTATAGTCATTACAGTTTATCAAATTGAGATATTTACAGCGTTCCATTTCTTTCGTGTGCAGCCAACCGTATTCTATAGCTGGGCATGAAGATACTAATAACCCTAGCAATTGAGCAAAATCTCTAATTCAACAACGATTTAATTTTGAAAAGATTTGGAGCTGAGTCTTAATCTTCGATTTTTTATCTAATGGTAACCTAACCTGGAACTTGTGTGAATCCAAAATCAAACCCAAAAATTTACATTGTAACGGCCCCTGAACCGTTCGGGTTCGGTACGGTAAAACGTTAAATTCAAACATTTGATCCTCAAAAATAACCCTCAAATACTTTCGAGAGTCTTTGTGTATTTTAATTAAAAATTAAGCTTCTTTGAGATCAATAGATGCCATTTGGTAGTTATATCTTATAATTTTGAATGCAGTTCTTAAATCTCATAATTTAAAATGTTCAGTTCTAATGATTTATTGAGATTTTAAAATTTAATATAAATCGCATTTTGCCGTATGGTTTTGGCACTAAGAAGGTGCTCGATATAAATTGACCCTTACACGGGGAGCACTGCGATATAGCATCTATTCTGATTAGGTCTTTAATAATTTCTAAATAGTGTAACTTTTCGTTGTATGTATAAGTTGGCTTTATGGGGCAGTACATGTTGCACAACAGGCGAATCAAATTGTATTCTATACCCTTTAATCCATGATAACACCATCTGATCATCAGTGATAAGAGTCCACCTATGATGGAACTGAGATAAAAGGCCTGCATACTTAACTGAGTCAAGTAGCGGCGGTTGGGATACTGTTGGCCCCGTGATGACTTCTTCGATCAGAGTACGTGCGGCGGCTGGTGTTGAGTCGCTGGCGTAGCATACCGACCGCGCGCTGCTGCAGGCTCGTGGCTCGTCATCGGCGCAAGCGCCGTCCCCGCAGGTGGCCTGCGCGCCTGGAGAGGAGCCTTGCGGTGTAAAGGTCTCGCAGGGCCTCTTTTAATGTTTACAACAGTTTGTTATTAGAATCTTTCAGCTCAATGCCAGATTTATTGACGGCTCTGGCCGATTTTAATTTTTCTGCTAAGTTTTTACCGAAAAGATATGTATCAATTTTGGTATTTTTAAGATGCTCTTTCATATCTCTTATTCTTGTGATAGAATCTGCATATTGCAAATCGCATAAAATCTTGTTTACGTCCATCAACTTTTGCAGCATATTATTATCTTTAGTTTTAGCATTTAATTGAAAATTAATTATGTCCGTGAGACCCACAATAGCACTGTACATTTGTTTTTGTTTTATTAAAATGCCTTTATCGCGTTTTACGCGGCTTCAGTGATTACTGCTTTGATTTCTAGATTTAACTTAGGGGAATCCATTTCGTTGCAATTTGACGGTGGGAGGTACTTTGAAACTAGGTTTTTTCTTGAATGAAATTTTGAAGCATTTACTATGCTAACTTTTCAAATCGATTAAAGATAGGAAAAAGTGAATGCCCAGGTGGGACTCGAACCCACGATCTTTCCCTTACAGGGGGAATGCTCTGACCACTGAGCCAATAGGTTTTTTCTGTTTTCCTTAGTAAGGCCTTCTTTAATTATATGCAATAAGCGGTTAGCAAGTTCAGTACGAATTTCTGGGCCATATTTGTTAGTAATGCTAGGGTCATCTCCCAAAATATCTGTATTCAAAACAGGAGTGTTTGGATCGGTATCTTGGACAATAACATTTTGTTCAGAAACCGTACTTGGCCCTGGCAAAGTTTCAATTGATTCATTGGAGTTATGCATGTTATCTTCAGGCCAGTCTAATAACCAGTCATCAGGTCGTAGAGCTGGAGTATCTGAAGATTATCACGTGTATGATAATTTTGATAGCTTATTTAAATGCGTTGAAATAGCCCCAATGACTATTCCGATTGCATAAAATAATTTGTGTTACCACATTGTGGGTAGCTACTTGTTTTGAAATATTTTCTTAGAAAAGACCAATTTTACTTATTTTGATGCGTTGAAACAACCCCAACGATTGTTCCGGTTGCATAAAACAATATATTGAACACGTCGATACGTGTCTATCAACTATAATATCGGCAGAAGTGCCGACGTATTTTAATGCGTTGAAACAGCCCCAGCGACTGCTCCGGTTGCAAACGTTTTAATTACGTAAGTACAAGCTCATTTTATAGAAGTTTAATAATGCGGTGGAACAGCCCTGGCGACTGCTCCGGTTGCATTTTTTTTTTTTTTTTTTTTTTTACACTTATCACTCATTATATTACTAAAAAATTCAAAAAGTAAATACCTGCACCCAGATCCTCTTCGGGCATGACGGCCTCATTAGATGATGAAGACAATCAGTCAGTACTGATGCACTAACTCGTCGTTTACTAAGTTTCTTCTCCAATCTTTGTATTTTATTTTTATAACGGTCAATATCTTCTTCATAAGTCGTTTTACGTTTTAACATTTTTTAAATAAACCGTGCGAGAACAGATAACGTGTTGAGTGGTTGAGCACTAGAATGCGAATGAGCTTGAACGAATGTCGCAAGGCAAAGGTAACAATACATGTCTACCCACAAAAAAAAAAAGAATTTATTTTCTCTAAACTTAGTGCAAGAGTGGTTATAACTAGGCGATACTACATGTAGTTATATATATTTTCAAGAATAATCTAGAGGACTCGGCGTGAATATAATATGACAATGATGATTTTCAAGTAGATACATGTGTAAATTAATTGGGTATTTGACTGACCAGTCAAATTAGTTACTTTTTTCTAAACGTCAAAACGGTAATTTATAAGGAAAATTGTATGAAAACTATATTTGTGACGTCATAATATTTAATAGTCAAATCATATACTATTAAACGTTGGATGGATGATTAAAAATAAATAAGAACGAAAAAATAAGAACCGACGCAACTGTTTTCACTCTTTTACCATTATTAATTTAATAAGTCCAGCTAAATAATTTATTTTAACTACAGGAAAGTACCCAATTATCTTACCACTTCAAATTAGTAATAAACCGTGTTTCAATATCGCATTAAGTAATTTGAGCTAACTGAAAAGCAACACACAACAAAAAAAAAAATACTATTTGGTGTTCGTTCTAAATTCAAAATTTTGATCTCGGGTTGTTGTTCTCGTCAATTTATTGTTGTTTTTTTTTTTAATTTGCGTTAATAATCGTGATTGTTTCATTCATTGATTGCAAAATGGCATATTCCAAAAGAGAAATGAGAGATGCTAAAAAGCGGCCATTATCGCCTACAGAAGAGAGTACCCAGATAGAGAATTCACTTCTGGTGTACGTACCTAAAACCTTTTTACTAATCTCATACTCAATGTATGGGAGTGTTTAATGTCAAAATGTTAGATACCCCTCATTTGATTTAAAAAAAGTTATTGATGTCATTTTACTCATTAGGTAACGTACTTTCGATATCAGTTTAAAGTTTTTTGATATCTGTAATAGTTACGGAATAATCGCCTGGACACACTTAACGATTACACCCTGTATATAGTGTCCCCATCGGGTACATGGACCAAGTTACGGGTGGTTAGGGCTCCAGGGAGAGGAACTTCGTCACTATGCGTGCCGTGCATAGCAGAATTGCCTTCTGCATCAAGCCCTTGAGCCAGCTGTCTACCGAAAGCCTCATAAGATTTTAATCGAGCCTCTTGGCCATAAGTCAGTGAACTAAAGCGACTATCGGTACAATAATAGCTGATTCCACATCCCACATGTCGACAATCTCATGAGGCAAGTCCAAATAGTTATAGGGATATTTACCTTTTTATTTTGTTTGTTTTTTTTATCACCTGATGGAAAGTGGTTACCTTGGCCTATGGACGTGTGCAACACAGGGGCATCACACTCGCGCTGCCGACCCTGTGGGAATCTATTTATCTTGAAGAACCCCATATTTTAGTTGCTTGGAAAAACAACGGCAAGGAGTTCATTCCACAGTTTAAGCGTGCGGGAGATGATGTTCGTATCATAACAATGCGTACTGTTCATCTGAACACACATTATTGTACAGGCGGTAAAACATGCACAGCGATGTGAAGTCTCTCCTGAGGCTCAGCAATTCCACACCGCCAGTGAGTACGGGATTGTCGACGATTCACAGTGTTCGCCTTTGCTCCCATTTGAAGAGTCAAGCTGGTGCCCCGGCAGGATGGTGACGCAGTACTTCATGTGAGGCCAAGATGCCATTTAATTTTAGACTATAGTATATCAATTAGCCCGCCTCGATTGACTGCTGAACATAGGCCTCTCCCAATGTGCACCATTTCGTCCGTTCCTCCGTCTTCCACATCTGGTATGTCCCAGCCATCTTTTCAGCTCATCAATCCATCAGGCTAAGGGATGTTCTACCTTCCATTTGCCTTGCGGTCTCCACTTTAGGACTTGTCTGCTCCAACGCAATCAACTACAGCATAACGGCATAACTTTTAAATTTACTTTTAAAAGGAAAAGTCTTAAATTAAATGGCATTTTTTACAGTGCTGTATGTCAGTTGTGACACTTAGCAGATACGCAGTCCTAAATGCGTATCACGGAGATACGGGACATTGAGACAATGTTGCAATGAATGTGTGGTGCGATGATCGCGTAAGGATCTTCTGCGACATCGCTGATAAAATACAGAAGAGTCTTTTGCTGGTACGGGCATGTTTCACAGTGGCCGCCCGGGAACGTTGGGTATAGGTAAATATGCCACCTCCACTGGGTCCTGGACCGCCATGCGTGCCCATAGGAAGTGGAGGAGTAGAACCAAATGAAGGGCTTCAGAACCCGAGTCTTGGAAAAACGGAAACCCTGCACCTTTTTTATATGTAGTTAATAGTTTTTGCCCGCAGCTCCACCCGCGTGAATGTCGGTTATCGCGACAAAACATAGCCTAAGTTCTTTCTCAAGGTCTAATCTACCCCTATACCATATTTCATCAAAATCAGTTCAGTGGTTTAGGCGTACAAAACGGATAAACAGACACACATACACTTTACCATTTATTACACATAATAATATATTAGTACGGCTAAAAAAGTATAAAGACAGAATTATAATGTTTGTGCCAATTTGGTTGTGTAACTTATTAGATTATTAATTATAATTAATGGCAGTTTTTTTGCGTATTTCGATCTTTATTGAGATTTTTGAGGCAAAAAGACGCCATTGTATGTATATTTTTGTTAATATGACTATTATTATAATCACCGGCTGGTCTTATTATGGCCGATGCTCCATCATCGACCATAATAAGGCCAAGCTTTGACTCTTTTTATCTCGTCTAATATGTCATCTCATTAAAGCGTAGTGCACATATTATCATATTATTTGCGTTTTTATCGATATAAACACTTTATATCGATAGAAACGCAAGAGGAACGTGTTTAAAACGACTGCAGCAGCGGGGAAACACGTGATTTCAGTGCGCAATACTGTGATACAAAAGTAACAATATTGGAATTATGTTATGCCCGCGTGGATGTAGGTTATCATTATAAATTGTATGTGTTATTCTGATGTATAAGCTATATTATTGTAAAGTTTCATTAAAATTCATTCAGTAGTTTTTACGTGAAAGATTAAGAAACATCCATCCCTCTGTACTTACAAACTTTTGCGTTTATTATATTATATAGTAAGATAAAGTTTACGCGAAATCACTCAATGAAATAAAACCACAATAAAACCACATTTTAACGGATTCTATACGGATTCTATAACGGATTGCATCAGTCGCACGTCAGCCGCCGGCGAGGCAAGGTCTCCGAAGTTGTCGTCGCCCGGCCCTGCGCCACTGAAGATGTCGACCGCAGTGATCGACGAAACGTCTAGAACGCAAGTTTCACATCGACCATGGCCAAACAGCCCGGAAGCAGTATATTCTACATGCAACGCCGGCCGTGAAAGCCTGAAGACTTATATTTTTAGACCGATTTTTCGGTTACTTTTCATACCTTTCATGTCATGTTCGCGACAAAAAATAAATAATAAATAAATCGCTATAGAATCCATTAAAAAGTGATTTTATTTTAATAAGGATAGATATACGTGGGCCTCATTAAAAGTTTCCGGAATGAATAAGAAAAAAAATATTATTAAAGGTCAAAAATGAATTTATTGTTTCTCAATTCTCCCTTTGCGTCAATGCACTTTTTCATTCGATTGAACCAGTTTTGAAAACTTTTGTGCCACTCCTCTGTGGTGATCCCAGAAACTTGTTTTGCATACTCTTCGACAGCCTCTTCTGGTGATGAAAAATCGTAGACCGCGTAATTGGTTCTTAATTTTTGGGAACAGAAAAAAGTCACAAGGACATATTTATATTTAGGATGGCTCATAAGGTCTACGTTTTTCACCTTCAAAAATTCGTTTGTCTGTCTGGCCTGTGGGAACTAGCATTGTCGTGGTGCACGATGATACGGCGTTTACGGTTATTTTTACAAAGTTCGTCAATAATTTCCGGTAAACAAATGGTCGTGTACCAGTCACTATTCACGGTACGACTATTCTCTAAAGCAACAGTAGCCACGTGTACAGTTTTATTAGAAAAAGAAGCAATCATCTTTTCTACTTTTAGTGCGGCCTATGTATTAAGTTAACTATTCTGAACACAAAAATATTTTATGTCTTCTGTTTCTCCGTTATGCACGCAAATACTAGAGAACGGATTTTGATGAAGTTTTTTTTACTAGATATCTACATATTTTTGATCGTAATTGACAGCGTAGGATGACTAAAAATTGCGATAACTGACCTCGGCGGGGGCGAAACCGCGAGCATTAGCTAGTATTATATTAATTTTATTATTAAACTAACTGTTACCCGCGGCACCGCCCACGTCGATTTCAGTTATCGTGACCAAATATAGCCTATGTGCTTTCTCATGGTTTAATCTCTCCACACGTCCATAGGCCACGGTAACCACTTTCCAGCAGATGGATCGTGTGCTTGTCAGCTACTTCAGTGGTATACAATTAAATAAATGATTACAACTGCCGCTAGGAATATAAAGAACTACAGGTTAAGAACGTAATACCTATTGTGTAAATATTATTAAAATAAATATTTAATAAGTATTAATTAACAATGTGTACAGACTAAAGAGTTACTTAAACCAATCGTCTATTGACGATGCACAAATAAGGAACTACGTGTTTCATTAACAAATCAAATAATGTTATAGGATTTGTACCTACGGACATATAACTTGAACCCAAAATGTTCTAAAGGTTCTCGATACACACGGTACGTGCTTTTTGGGTGTCTTACGAAAAATTAGGGGTTAAAGTATGAAATTGCCGATTTGTACTGACAAATTGAAATTCGATTTTTTTTTTAATTTAACGTATTTATTTAATCAAAATAATTACCATTATTATCTATACATTGCTGCCATCTAGTAGGAAGGTCATTTATGCCTTTGCGATAGAACTCTGGTGATCTAGATTCGACAAACTGTGTGAAAGCATTTTGTACTGCCTCCTGAGAAGAAAACTTTTTATCACATAGAAAATTGTCCAAATCACGAAAAAAATGGTAGTCTGTTGGAGCAAGGTCTGGCGAATACGGAGGGTGACGGATAGTTTCTAATTGCAGTTCATGTAGAGTTAAAACGGTTTCTCGTGCTGTATGAGGTCTCGCGTTATCATGGAGCAATAATGGTGAAGATCAATTCATGAGTCGGGGCTGTTTCACTGCTAGTTTTGCTATCATTGTTCGGAGTTCGGCACAGTAGACATCTGCCGTTATTACTTGACCAGATCGTAGAAAGCTATAGTGAATAACACCATGCTGAGACCACCAAACAGTTACCATTACCTTTTTATTGGTAAGCTTTGCTTTAGGACACTGTTGTGGCGTTTCACCTGGGGTCAGCCATTGCATTTTTCGCTTACGGTTATCGTAAAGAATCCACTTTTCATCACATGTCACAATTCGATCCAATATTCCTTCATTTCTGTATCGATTCAACAAGGCAACACAAGTTTCAACACGCATTTCTTTCTGCAGATGAGTCAAATCATGAGGTACCCATTTTTCACATTTTTTTATTTTATTGATTTGACGCAAATGAGTCAATATTGTTGGTAAGGTAACGTTAAACCATGCAGCTAATTCCTGGGTAGTTTGGCTCGGATCGGCTTCCACCATGTCTTCCAATTCATTGTTATTCACCTGTGTGGACGGACGGCCTTCTTCGTGGTTCGTTCTTCTAATCAAAGTTTCCATCACGAAAGCGTTTAAACCAAAATCGCACGGTGCGTTCATTAGCAGTCCCCTCTCCAAATGCAACATTGATATTGCGAGCTGTTTCTGCCGCGTTAGTTCCGCGTCGGAACTCGTATTCAAAAATCACTCGAATTTTCGAAGTATCCATCTTTCTTGTCTAAGCTGAATAAAAAAAACAACTGAAAGTCGATAATCGAATGTTGCACATTTTTAAATGAAGAACTACATAGGTACCATGTGGAAAAAGTTTCACTCAAAAATCTCAAACCATAAAGGTTCTATGTCAATTCGAAGTACCTATTACAATGAAACGGCAATTACATACTTTAACCCCTATTATAATACTTTGCCTTCAGGTTACTATCAGGCGAGATGAGGTCAAATAGATATGCCCTTTATTTAAAAAAAAAGCTGCTCCAGGGCCTCGTTTCTTTTGAGAATTATGTCCAATATATGTTTTTCTTTATGACATAGGAGGCAAACGATCAGACGGATCGCCTGATGGTAAGCGATCACCGCCGACCATGGACAATTGAAACACCAGAAAGGTTCTAGGTTCGTTGCCGGCCTTTAAGGTGGGAGTACGCCCTTTTCTTGAAGGTTTGAAGGTCGTATCGGTCCGGAAATACCGCGGGCGACAGTTCATTCCACAGTTTAGCTGTGCGAGGCAGGAAGTTTCTGGAGAAACGCACAGTGAGGACTGCCAACCATCCAAGTGGTGAGGATGAAAATGTTGTCGCGTAGGGCGATGGCGGGAAGATGCGGCAGAGATTAATCCGAACAATTCCCCAGAGCACTCCCGGTTGTACATACGCACTATACCAAATTTTATCAAAATCGGTTCAGTGGTTTAGGCGTGAAAACGTAATATACAGACAGACAGACAGAGTTACTTTCGCATTTATAATATTAGTATGGAAATTTATACGCCATTCAATTATCCATTCGTTTTTAAGATGATTACTGATTCTAGTAATAATTAGGTAATAAATTACTAGTTTTAATGATAATTTCTGCAATACTCGTAGTTTAAAAAGCTGATCATTTTGTAATACCTGCAGTGTAATTGCGTTGTTTCCTTTAATTAAATGTATTAATTATTTGTTTAACAGAGCTTGTTAAAAATGCTTCTGTGGCGTGGCGGTAGTGTACACGGCCGCTATGCAGGAGGCGTGGGTTCGATCCTAGCTCAATGCAAAAAATTGTGTTTGTTTTTTCTTAATCAGTTGAGTAGAACTAAACGCATATCGCGGGCGGAGCTGAGGGAATAGGCTAGTAGGTTATCTTCTAAATCCTACTAATAATACAATAAGTATGGATGGATGGATGGATGGATGAATGGATGGATGGATGGATGGATGGATGGATGGATGAATGGATGGATGGATGGATGGATGGATGGATGGATGGATGGATGGATGGATGGATGGATGGATGGATGAATGAATGGATGGATGGATGGATGGATAGATGGATGGATGGATGGATGGATGGCTGGATGGATGGATGGATGGATGGATGGATGGATGGATGGATGGATGGATGGATGGATGGATGGATGGATGGATGGATGGATGAACGGATGGATGGATGGTTGGATTGATGGATGGATGTATGGATGGATGGATGTTTGTTACTCTTTCACGTAAAAACTACTGAATGGAGTTTAATGAAACTTTACAATATTAAAGTTTATACATCAGAATAACACATCGGCCACAATTTATAACGATAACCGTTTTTATAGCGATATCTTTCTAAATCTCAGATGCTATAACAACTACGAACTTGAAATTTGGCAGCTAGGCTCCTTATAAAGTCTAAACATCCGTTAAGCACGGATTTACGAAAAGGGTGGAAAACTGGGGTGAGAAGTTCGTATGAAAGTCCTATGTTTTTGAAGAGAGAGACTTGCAATTTATAATTTATATGCTGTAAGTATGGATGGCATGGTAATAATCTTCTTTTTTTATACAACTGAGGTGGCAGACTAGCTTACGACCCATCTGATGGTAAGTAACATCTGATGGTAAGACGTGTGCAACACCAGGGGAGTGACACTCGTGCTGCCGACACTGTAAACGCAGAGAGTTTCTGTGCCGTCAGTATATGAGACAAAGCAGGAATAGCCTTTAGTCTTCCCACTGACAACACAAAAACTCTCCAGTGAGCTCTGGCTAACCTACTCACCGCTGGCAACACAACATGAGGTTATTCTGGCCGCGGTATTCTGTAGGGCGGAGGTACTTTCCCAGTCGGACTGCTTAATTGGACGGCAATACCCATGTCCTACATCCTACCAAACCACTAATAATGTATCCTTAGAAATCAACCCCCTTTTAGGATTGAAGGGGATTTATGAGTTTGTATGAAAGTCTAACTAACTCCACGCGTACGAAGTCACAGGCTACCGCTAGTAAGTAATTAAATATGTAATTAACATTGCATATAAAGAGTCCTTATCAAAATCGACGTCCATGTATCTCGATTTAATGTTGTACTAAAGTCTGCCACCCCAAATAAACTGTACTAATTCATTGTACATTACAAAGCGATCTTACATTACCAATAGATAATAATTAATTTGTCAATGAAGACGTTTCTATTAGATATGATAAGAAACATTGACCGATAAACTCATACATCTTTGCAATTGATTGATTCTTGTATAATAGGTCGCAGAACGATCTCCGTTAAAGTGTTTTCACATTCATCCGATATCGGTGTCGGACGCTGATGGCCGTCATGCAATATATCCGATAAAATAGGCCCGATACGGCCATTTGCTCGAAAGCACGGATTAGTTAAGGATGCTAGGGATGAAAAAAAAAATAGTGCAAGCAATTTTCGACCTTAAGGACATAACATAGTACCTATCGAGATTTTCATTAAGTTCGAAAATTGCTTGCAGTTGCTGATTTAATCTCTTTGTGACCTGATATCGGGATCACAGTGGTATTGGCTATAATAATCGATATCGGGCCGGACAATGTGAAAGATAGATACATAATGTCATACATTTCATATCTTCCTCCGATATCGGATGTCGGATATCGGACAGTGTGAAAACGATCTTAGCCTGGCAGATGGAGCCGTCTGTCAACAATATGGTTTCCAAACTTATTCCTCCACGAACCCCTGTTAAAGTTGCCAGATGACAACGAATCCCTTATCTCAATAAAAGCTAACAAATTAGTAAGTACTTACCTGCCAAAGAAGTATCAATATCTTTTCAATAATTAATGTGAAGGGTGACTTTGTTTTTTGTTGAAAAAAAGGGCAAATTTTATAATTAATTTTGGATAATTTGAACCTTAATTCTGACTCTGTAGGTATTTCGTTTTTATCGTGCCGCATTTATCACTATAAAAACGCACGCAGTCTAGTAAAAAAATTAACGTACTCTCACATAAGTATGTTGAAGCAAAGGGTGCGTGATGGTTCAGAATACCTTTTGTATATTTTTTTTTATTTATTCATTTATTTACACACACTGACAACTATCATTGCAGGTAGGCCCTAACGCGATAGTGTCATGTAACTTAATGCTAACACCCTAGTCCATAATTTACAATCCAATTATTACAGTAACACATATATAATTAAAGTTATAAGCAGCCCTTCTGTCTAGCTGCCCAAAAAATTATCAAATACCTCCTTTTTAAATCAGTTTGAAGAGTGTTTAAGAGCGAGTGGGGAATTCAGTAGCGACAGCGCCACCATGCTCCACCAAATGTGCCAACGTCCCTACACCGAGGCACCATTAAGTAAATCTTGTCGCGAACTCTCTACCGTCAAATGGCGATTTCCCATAAGTACACGGGGACACCGTGGTCCCCCCACATCCGAAGGGGACCAGCTCGCAAGTGATGGCCCTGTATTGACCGGGGTGCAAGAGATATATTTCCTACAATCTTACCTTTATTATTCTTTATTTTCTTTTGGTTTATGGTTGGAAAATTGGTACCGCCTGCTATCAAACTTGTTTCAATCTTTTCCACAGTCTCACCATTAAGAGCTGGAATACCATGTTATAATCAAGGCATGTTAAATTGAAGGCATAGTCTCGAATATCACGTCGAGACAATGCCTTCAATTTACCATCAGGCGAAGGGAAGTTAAATTGACGTGTCTTATAAATAAAAAAGCAGTTTGGTTTTTTATTTTTTTGAGCACTAGTTCAGTTTTTACTTCTTTCTTATATCAATGCAATGAGCTGTCGCTAGAAGTCACCCAAATCTGACTTTCTCGATTTGTTTTTTGAATTGATAATTTCTCATAATAGAAGTTTATGATTTTATGATACTGTTGCATAATAAGGGTTCTTATAACACGAGTGTGTTTTAAAAAAACGAGCCGTAGGCGAGTTTTTTATAGTTTCACACGAGTGTTATAAGGCCAAGTTATGTACAGTGTCATACACTACTTTATCTACTCTCATATATACATAAACTACTTTATTTTACAAACAAAACCAAACTTTGTTTAATTTAAATGTAAAATGTTGGCGCCAAGGCGCAAACATCGATTGCGCATGCCTGTTTCCTTTTTTTTCTTCCGAATCGGCGGGTTTTTTTTAAGTAGAGGTTCAGTCCAGATGGATGTTGTATAGGTGTATCGTTATGATTAACAAGTTATTTAATGATATAGGTGTCTCTAAAATTGTTTCTTCATCTCGAACATCATTGCGAGAGAAGTAAAACCCCTGTACCAACCCGTCTGGCCAGCGTGGAAACAGTAAACTAAAGCCTCCCAACATTGGGATAGGCCTATGTCCAGCTGTGGACTGCGATAATTCACATCATAAATAGGTGGCGTGGCGTAGCAATTCGCTTGCCAACCGTTTACCTTCCTTCACTAGGTGTGTACCCGGCATATGACGTTGCATTCAATTATATAATATTGAAACAGATAGTATATTAATCGTTTCAATTGACTGATGCATACAAAATTCAGGTCAATTATAGTATTTGGGCCGAATCAATCGTTTGTATTCATTTCTATGATTTATATGCAACTGAATTGATTTAATTTATGTTCAGTATAGATATTAGATGAGTTTCAGACCATGTGATTATTTTAAAGCGTTGGTAGCATAGTGGGCTTTTTATACCACTTAGGTAGCAGACAAGCACACGGCCCACTAGATGGAAAGTGGTTACCGTGGCCTATGGGCGTGTGCAACACCAGGGGCATCACACTCGCGCTGCCGACCCTTTTAAAACAGGAAGTTTCTGTACCGTCAGTGTAGAAGATAAAGCAGGGCAAGCCTTAGATCTTCCTACTGAAACCACAAAAACTCTTCAGTGAGCTCTGGCTACCCTACTCACCGCCGGGAACACAACACGAGGTTATTATGGCCGCGATATTCTGTAGGCTCAATTGGACGGAAATACCGTCGTGTCCTACAATTTTGCCCTTACAATCGAGAGGTGCGAATACTATCCACACTACTAAAGTGAACTCAGTCCTAACACAATAAATTTGGCTTTGCTGGAGGGGTTAAAGAGAATATTAGTATACTAGCTTTTGGCAGGGGCTCCGCTCGCGTGGATTTCGGTTATCGCGACCAAACATAGCCTATGTTTCTCAAAGTCTAATATACCAATATATACCAAATTTCATCAAAATCGGTTCAGTGGTTTAGGCGTGAAAGCGTAGCATACAGACAGACAGAGTTACTTTCGTATTAAAGTATTAGTATGAATTTCGGTTCCTAATTGTCGTGTTGGTTCGGCGGTGAAATAGAATCGCGACCAGGATAACATTGCAACCCCCTTTTTTACGTCCCCCGCCGTAGCGAAGGTTGTAGGACTCGAACCGACTAAAACTATGACTCGCAGTGCAAGGCCGAAGGTGAGGCAGCTAGTGCATATCCCTTGGAGTGCATATCCCTCATACAGCCCCTTAATGACATTTTGCATACACGTTTACTTTGGATATACATAGTTTGGATAGCGCAAACAGGAAAAAAAAATGAACTTCCATGGTAAAAGCTTTTGAAATACGCATAACCCTTGCATAAAATGATTACATATTATCGTTTTAGTAAAAAAAGCTTGTTTTTAAAAGGCTTTTTATTAATAATTTTATTAAAACCTCCGGAGACCTTTTTTACTGAAACTGAGATCAATATTTATGAATATTTTGTCCTCATCCTCACTGCCAGAACTTGAATTTTAATTTGACTCATTCAGCCGTTGTCGTAATTTACAATATTCATACATTCTTTCAAACATGCGCAGGCGTATTTTTTCGTAACAATCCGCATTTTTTTGTTAAAATAATTTTATAACTTAAAATTGTGCAAGTCTTTGAAGAATTCTTAAATTATAAGCGAAAACCTGAGGGCCAATCTTTGTAATATAAATCTGTTCAAAATTCGGTTCAATCTCGTTGTTTATGCAAATTGGATTGTTGACTGACTAGTCAAATTAGTTAATTTTTAGTAAACGATAAAATGGTAAATTATAAGCTTGTTATAAGGAAAATTGGATGAAAAAATTATTATTTAATAGTCAATACATTAATTATTAAAGGTTGGGTGGATGATTAAAAATAAATAAAAACGATAAAACAGGAAGGCGCGCATCTTTTCACTCTTTTACTATTCTTTTATTTTAACACAGGAGGTAGGACACGACGGTATTTACCCCCGCCCTAACGAATACCGCGGCCATAATAACCTCGTGTTGTGTTCCCGGCGGTGAGTAGGGTAGCCAGAGCTCTCTGGAAAGTTTTTGAGCTGTCATTGGGCAGACCAAAGGCTTTCCTGCTTTGTCTTCTACACTGACGGCGCAGAAACTTTCTGTGTTTACAGGGTCGGCAGCACGAGTGTGACTCCCTTGGTGTTGCACACGTCCATAGGACATGGTAACCACTTATCATTAGGTGGCCTGTTTGCTTGTATGCCACATCAGTGGTTTAAAGAAATCTTAGTTTAGTTAAATAATTTATTTTAACTACTGGAATATACCCAATTGTGAACAGAATACACGTTTTCAAATCTTACCGTCTCATTTCTTACACCTACTTAGATGTCAGCCGCATACAGTGCAGAATATTCTATCAAGAACCAAGCGATTCGGTGACTTTTTCCTTTTTCGCAACTAAATGAAATTGTATTTATTAACTTTAAATACTTTTACTGTCATCTATACATACATAAAACTCACGCCTGTAGGTCCCCGAAGAGGTAGGCAGAGGTGTAATAACACCCTCATTTCGCCAACTGTGAATTTCGGTCCCACGTAATAAAGGGGTGAGCCTATTACCGTCAAGCAAGCACTCAGTCATGGGCCGTATGTTTACTGTGGGATTGAAAACAGTCCTATCCCTTAGTCGGCTTCTACGACTATGATTGTCCAAATAAACAACTCTATTTGTACCATAAACAGTAGGTAGGTATACAAAACAGTAAATATATACCTACATACTGTTTTTACAACACATTACCTACGAGTGAAAGACCTCTAATACCGTCTAATTTTTCAAAAATATTGAAATCGACATAATGACCGAGACGGGGGTTTTCGTATGTAAGAAATATGTTGATTACATATAAAAACCCTATACTTTACAAAATATAATAATTCTCTGTCAGCAAGACAAAAAAAAAGGATAAATGACATGTTTTTAAAGTAATTACAATACGTGTCCTAAATACATTGGAAATCCAAGGTTATCCAGGGTAACTTAAAGGTTGAATATCATTTCAAAATAATTCGAGAAAAAAAATGCAATTTCCCTACTCATCATTACACACATTTTTGACATGTGTCAAAATGACAAAGGTATGAGAACTTAAACAAAAACCTAACCTACAAATTAGGTAGGTATATTATTACATAAATTTATAATAACCACAAATTTTATAATTATTTAATTAAATGTACATTAGTATCCGGAAAATAAGAGATTATACTTTTCTTTGGAAGCGGCTGCCACTTGCAGTGCTGTTTTACCCCCCAACCCCGGGAGGGAAGCCATTAGGCAGCAAAAAGATGTTATAAATATAGATGTCACAATTGATTAATGATTTATCTAGTTTTTGCACCCCCTGGTAGAAAATGATTTGACTATTAAATATTTTAACGTCACAAATAAATTTTTCATACAATTTTCCTTTGACTTACCATTTTGACGTACAGTAAAAGTAACTAATTTGACTAGTCAGTCAAATACCCAATTCCAGGTCTTATGATACAATAAAGAAAAGATGTACTGAACTGATTTCCAGGGAATTTTATGCACCATATGAGACAACGTGTGCGTCATTTAATGTCATACTAAAAGTTATGCCTAGATTTATGACTTTAACGTGTCTATTGTACCTAGTATAATATAATTTATAGGCATTATGACCTATGACTTTAGGTCAAGGTACCTATAATAAGTATTCATCATCATCATCATCACTGTTGAGTCTAAAGTTTGCAGAGCCATAAGGCTATTTCCATCTTTAGCAGTATTATTTTATTATTACTTTATGACTCTCAGTATCACGACCCCATCTCATCCGAAGGGTGTCCTAAGAGGCGACTAACGGAAAAATACGCGGACGATATCACTGCGAGAGAAGGAACACTCGAAATAAACCTTGTACGGACCGGTCAGCCCCTCTAGACAAGTGGCAATTCGTTGGCCGGAGGCGTTTGATGGAATAGAATGTCGAATATATGGGATTTGACACATTTGACATGTATTAACGACTGTCAGAAACGTTGGTTTGGTTTATTATTATTATTACTCTTATATAGTTCATCCATCTTTATCAAATCGTAATAACACTTTGCTCGTGACACATGGCTGTGAAGTCGAATGCTGACTGGCAAGCTCTCTTTGCACCTGAATTCTGCATCGCTCTTTTATTTCTTTGCGGCTTCTGCTGCCACTTTTTCTACCTCCGCTTTGGCGTGATCTGCAGTTGGCAGATGGGGTGCCTCCACGGCTGCCCCTTCCACGGTGTCCGGCGGCATCACACCTTTCTCTTCAGGCAATCGTCAGGTATCTCCCTAGTTGGACGATTCAGGAAGTTATTTCCTCATAACTTTTCGATTTCATATATCATTTGGCATGTTCATCAAAACGACAGACTGGCCATAGTTTTCATGTCTAATTCATTCGTCAAATCATTCTATTCATTCATGTCGTCATTCTATTCCATCAAGCGTCGGCCAACGAATTGCCACTTGTCTAGAGGGGCTGGTCAGCGTGGAAACTGTATGCCAAAGCCTCCCAACATTGGAAGAAGGTTATGCCATGTCCAGTAGTGAACTGCGTAGGCTAATTGATTGATTGAGTGTGACTTTTATAGTGTGAATGAGACTGTCAGCGTCTGTCAGGATTATTATTTTTGTACTGTGGGGATGCCGGATGGCCGCCGGGCGGATGATTCATCTACGATTTCTGCGGACCATTTCATCAATTTCCCTATGCCTCCCTTGGACTTTGGTTCTTCCAGCTCTCACGGTGCCCCTTCAAACCTTTTTGTTTCCTTGCAGAAGCTCGCGATCCGTTTCAACTTCAGATCTTGTAGCTCCTCGGTGCCCAGTGTGTCCGATCCCAGGAGGTTCCATCTGATCAGGGAGTACATGGGGCACTCTGTCAGTAGGTGGAGGCTGGTCTCCTCGCTCTCCATGCACTACAGGCAAATGGGGTCGGTCTTCACACCTATCACTGTTAGTTGTCTGTTCAGTCTGCTATGTCCTGTAATTATCTCTATGACGAGCCTCATATCTCCTCTTGAGAGTTTGGTAAGTAGGCTCGTCTTTTTCTTGTCGATGCCTTTTATGAAGATCTTTGACTGTTCATTCCGGCCGTTGATCTCCATCTTCTGTTGGTTTCGGTCTCAGGATACTAGGTCAAATGGTCAAACTGAGTTAAACAGAGTTTCTTAATTTGTTAGATATGTTAGATGCAAGTAATTTAGTGATGTTTCTTTTTTGACAAAATACTTACCTATTAGTTAATAAGTTACAACATTAAATTTCACGTGAAAAAACAAATTAAATGTTACGTTGTTAAATGACGAAATGCATTATATTGAAGGCCCTGGGCAATGACCTGACCAATTGGTCTACGAAGCTAAAGCCTCAAACACACAGACGCGATATTACTTGTGGATTATTTAAAAGGAAATTAACTTGAATATTATCAAATAAAAATTATTATGACATGTATGAATATATGAACGACAAATCTATAAAATGACAATTAAATATATGTAATGTTAATGATTATTAATGTAAATTGAAATTGACAAAATATGTATTTTGCATGCTATCATGTGGCAGAATATGTATGAACTTTATATTGTAACACCTTTCTACATCCCATATTCTTGCAAATAAATTAAATTTGAATTTGATAATATCACTCACGTTAAAGTATGATTCTGAAGCCGACCGCATACGACAACTGTAGAACACATGCAGCAGATACATTACATACATTACTTATTAAAATTCAACATGTATAAAGGTGACTATGGACACAGATAACATAATACTAAAGTACAGATACCTCATCCCATACAAAAAAATGAGGCCATCATAACTCGGGCAATTTTACGGGCTAAATTTAAATAATAATATTCGCCACTAGATGTCAACAATATAGCCCGAGGTTCAGCTTACGTTTTACAGTAGTAGCTGCTAGATGGTGGTGTGCTATATTTTCAACGATAAGAAGTGTCATACATAAATGACAATATAAATAAACATAGGTAGGCACATTATTACTACTATTTATTTAAGAAGATTGACTGTGAATGATGTTAGTATAGACCGCATCTCCAAACTCGCAATCGGGCTTTTTCCACAGCGGATCTTCGCAAGAAAAAAGGGTAATACCCTCGTTTGCCAGATAAGAGGGTTCTTGAGTGTGTTGATAACGAATTAGATGTCATTTTTGGAATCCATAATGGCCGCCACGGTGTCCTAGCTAAATTGCAATATGGGTATGATTTTATAGGTTTTCGAGTATGCTGAGTTCGAATTTGACGTCAGTTTTGGCCTCCAATATGACCGCCGCGCTGTAGATAGAAAATTGCAATATGGGTATGGTTTAATAGGTTTTTGAGTATGCTGAGTGTGAATTTGATGTCATTTTTGGAATCCAATATGGCCGCCACGGTTTCCTAACTAAATTGCAATATGGGTATGGTCTAATGGGTTTTCGAGTATGCTGAGTTCGAATTTGACGTCAGTTTTGGCCTCCAATATGGCCGCCGCGCTGTAGGTAGAAAATTGCAATATGGGTATGGTTTAATAGGTTTTTGAGTATGCTGAGTGTGAATTTGATGTCATTTTTGGAATCCAATATGGCCGCCACGGTTTCCTAACTAAATTGCAATATGGGTATGGTCTAATGGGTTTTCGAGTATGCTGAGTTCGAATTTGACGTCAGTTTTGGCCTCCAATATGGCCGCCGCGCTGTAGGTAGAAAATTGCAATATGGGTATGGTTTAATAGGTTTTTGAGTATGCTGAGTGTGAATTTGATGTCATTTTTGGAATTCAATATGGCTGCCACGGTGTCCTAGCTAAATTGCAATATGGGTATGGTCTTAGGGGTTTTCGAGTATGCTGAGTTCGAATTTGACGTCAGTTTTGGCCTCCAATATGGCCGCCGCGCTGTCGGTAGAAAATTGCAACATGGGTATGGTTTAATAGGTTTTCGAGTGTGCTGAGTGTGAATTTGATGTCATTTTTGGGATCCAATATAGCTGCCGCGGTGTCCTAGATAAATTACAATATGGGTATGGTTTAATGAGTTTTCGAGTATGCTGAGTTCGAATTTGACGTCATTTTTGGCCTCCAATATGGCCGCCGCGCTGTAGGTAGAAAATTGAAATATGAGCACAGATAACATAATACTAAAGTATAGATACCCCATTCCTTACAAAAAAATTAGACCACCATAACTTGGGCTATTTTGCGCATTATTTTTAAATATTATTTTTCACCACTAGATGTCAACGAAATATCCCGAGGTTCAGTCTACATTTCGCAGTAATAGCTTCTAGATGGCGGTGTGCTATAGTTTGTCAAGAAGTATAAATAATTAATCTAATATTCTCGTGTCACAATGTTCGTTCCCATACTCCTCCGAAACGGCTCGACCGAAGTCTAAGAATTGGCTACTATTTATTTTACATACCCCAGTCCGCGATAACGGACATCCACGCTGGCGGAGCCGCGGGCAATAGCTAGTAATAATATAAATTACCAAAGAGTGAAAATAATATAGATCGCATCTTCAAACTTGCAATCGGGTACTTCACATTTCTTGTATGCTGAGTATGAATTAGATGTTAATCAAAGTCCAATTTATACAATATTGCAATACGGGTATGGTCTAACTTGTTTTTAAGTAGGTGTGCTGAGTACGAATTTTGTGTCATTTTTGGTGGTTATGTTGAACTCGAACCGATTAAAAACGCACACCTCATGCCAGACTAGGTATATCCAGTCGAGTTCAACATAACTGTTATCACCGGCGGCTGGCGCGGCGGCACGGCGCGGTGGTCGGTGGACATCTCGGACTCGAACTCGAACCGACTAAGCCGTCGCGGATGCACCGCGTATATGTCGAGTACGACAAGCAATCCCGCCTTACATATGTACTTATGAACGACGTGGGACGTCGGCATACCTAGAATGGGACAAGAATATGTAAATATCGTATGTAGGTATCTATGCACCTATATACACGAATAAATATGACTAGGTTCCTACTCTCGCCATTTTGTTCCGGTACGACGAACGGCTCAAAACAAAGTGCCTCAGCCCCTTGACTTTTACATGAGCGACTGCCGTTTGACCTACTATCCTCAAGAAGCAAAATTGCACTACAGTCGCATCCATTAATCAGTGGGTGGTACGAATAGCTCAAAATGACTCAGCCCCTTGACTTTTACATGAGCGACTGCCGTTTGACCTACGATCCTCAAGAAGCAAAATTGCACTAGAGTCGCATCCATTAATCAGTGGGTGGTACGAATAGCTCAAAATGACTCAGCCCCTTGACTTTTACATGAGCGACTGCCGTTTGACCTACTATCCTCAAGAAGCAAAATTGCACTAGAGTCGCATCCATTAATCAGTAGGTGGTACGAATAGCTTAAAATGACTCAGCCCCTTGACTTTAACATGAGCTACTGCCGTTTGACCTACTATCCTCAAGAAGCCAAATTGCACTACAGTCGCATCCATTAATCAGTGGGTGGTACGAATAGCTCAAAATGACTCAGCCCCTTTGACTTTTACATGAGCGACTGCCGTTTGACCTACTATCCTCAAGAAGCAAAATTGCACTAGAGTCGCATCCATTAATCAGTGGGTGGTACGAATAGCTCAAAATGACTCAGCCCCTTGACTTTTACATGAGCGACTGCCGTTTGACCTACTATCCTCAAGAAGCAAAATTGCACTAGAGTCGCATCCATTAATCAGTGGGTGGTACGAATAGCTCAAAATGACTCAGCCCCTTGACTTTTACCTGACCGACTACCGTCTGACCTACGGGTCCTACCCCTACTGCCCTACCCAATGTACCCTTGTATGTGCGGTAGGTACTACTACTGACTACCCTATTCCTGTTGAGTAATTGATCTGATATTAAATTTGATAGGTAGATAGGTCCCTGGGTCAGCCGGGGTGCGAGGGATATGTCGCATGACAACCTCACCTTCGGCCTAGCACTACGACCCAAAGACGGCGTGCGGTTTAGTCGGTTCGAGTCCGACATAACCTCCCCCTCCGGCTCCGGAGGGGTGGGTATCCGTGGGGATTTCCCGCACGTAAAAAAAAAAAAAAGATAGGTAAGCAGGAAGGCGTGTGTCTTTTCGGACGATAACATACCTGCCTGAGATGATACTTTCAATTAATAAAGCCGTTTAACTAAAAAGTATTAGGTAGATACCTACCTACCTTCTTGTTATTTTCACGGTCACCCATCCTTAAACCGACCTGGCTAATATCGCTTAAAACTTCAAATGTTAAGAACGGTCACCCAGGGTTGTGCAAAAGTAGAAAGAATACTAATTTGGATACGGAGTCTCAGTCGGGCGTCGGCCACCGGGGGCCTAAGCTCCAAAACCCGGTACTTACCGATTGAAAAAGTAATTTTAAGAGTTCTAACTCCAGTGGAAACTGGAAAAATGCCAGTGACAAAATTAAATTAATTCATTATTTACACTACACCAACTCAGAAAGTACCCCAGTAGATAGGTTGTCTTTAAAAAATGAGGCAGAAAGTAGGTACGTACCGTTATTATTTCAGTAGAAATATGCGAGAAATATTCCAAATATCAATTTTTTTTCAAATCCGTACTCAGCATGTTTAAAAGCCCTTGTTATTTCTAATAGGTAAGAAGTAGGTACTACCTACCTATCTAGTACTACCTACTTACCTAACCTAGTATTACCTACACAACACGCGCGCCCCAGGAGCGTTATTTTTCTTAATTTGTTTAAATTGCTTTAAATATTTCGGTTACCAAATTGACTGCTCCCCGCTTAATGGTAAGCTGGGGTGCAATCCATAAAATAGTGACCGCCATTACAAAATGCTGTCCCTAGTTTGACAGTTTTGACACCCTCAGAAGGTATTATGTAAGTGCCTTCTTTCCCCTTATTTTAATAACCTTATTGATAAGTTAGAGCGAAAAAAAAACTTGACAAAATACATTCTGGCGCCAAAAATCCAACGTTTTGCTTTTGTTCACCCAAGTACTAATATGTGAACTAACATGAACAAATATGTACCCTACCCTAGAACACTGGGGAGAGTTATTATTATTTTTTAATTTTAAACAAATAATATCATTATGACTTATCCTTTTCGCGTGGGGGTTAAAAATAAATAAGCATTCTAAACGTTTTATAGGATTGTTTAATTTTCATTGACAAAGTGACAACCCTAACACTCAAGTTGGCGGCGTTGTATGTTCCGAACAAAGGGGGATACCTACGAAATTTCGTAGCTTATAAAAACAGCGGTTTTCTTCAACAATAAAGGTGGTACGTTAAATAAATACAGAACAGAAGTAACTTTTTAACAGTAAATTGTTGGTTTTAATCATACTCCTAAAATAATTAAAAAGAAACTAATCAATTGTTAATTGCAGTAAATCTCGTTCGATATGTTTTGACGTGACAACGTCTTATAAATTGGTTTGCCGGGTGACACTTCAAGAAACTGCGTTACGCTCCGCTCACGTTATGCGCTCACAATGAAAGCGAGTGAGAGGCACGCGTCCCTTCCACTCGGGCATGGTTAGCCCGCCTAAGAGCGAGAGAGACAGACATAAAAAGTGAATGAATATTCATATTAAAATTATTTTACCACTCAAAGTCGTTGTCACGTAAAACTTTCGCCCGTATACCGACTTTACAGGCAACCAATTTTTTTTGTTTGAGTAACAGCCGTGAAATGTAGAGAATTGAATAACACGCCATCTATTGTGTGAATCCTAGTGCATAGAATCGGCAGTTTCATTATAGTAGCGATAAAAGACGCGAAGGGCGCTGCATAATTATAACAAATTGTCGAAATTAGGTTTAAAAGTTCATTATTTTATGTTTATGAGGAACAAATATTAAAGTTTTATGAAAAAATAATATTTCTAGGATTCAATTCTTATTCATTTAAAATTTTATGTGAAATTGATACACATAACGCCATCTAGAATATTTTATTAGTCACTAATAAAATTTGTTCGTAGTGGGGACCCAGTGCTATGGAGAAGCCGCAATGAATAACGCGTATCTGCTGCGTGCGTCTGCATTTATCGTAAGGGTAAAGGAATTATATCTGCCCCTCTAGACAAGTGGCAATTCGCTAGCCGGCGTTTGGTGGAATAGAATGACGAATGTATGAGATTTGACGTAAATGACAGTCGTTAACGCATGTCAAATACGTCAAATCCTATACATTCGTCATTCTATTCAATCAAACGCCGGTTAGCGAATTGACACTTATATCTCGCGACCTTGTTCTGCTGATTGTTTGTGCTGGTTGAAATCTTTAAATTACAGAAAAATTAACGTATGCATTGTAGCTGCTTTTTTCAAGGAGCAAGCAAGGTAAATAAGGAAATTTATCAACTAAATATATGTTTATTTGTTCAAAACTGACCTAGCAGTAAAAAACTCCGCATCAATGCCATTGTGGAGAAGCAGTTGACCGACTCGGACACCATAGCCTGTCATGCTGTATATCTTTCTCTCGAATCCCGCCTGCTGCGGCTTACAGCTTTAAAACGCACTAGTGTGCAAGGAATCGGGAGTCGGCATTTTAGAAATAACGCACGCGGTATTATCGTACGAAAACGCGCCTGTGTGTTTGAGGCTTAAGATTTACTGGGGTAATCAGGTAGAAAAAAGTTTTTTTTTGTTTTCCTCAGTATTAGTGGAATAAGTTATTTTTATACCAGTTCCGTGACAGACAAGCACACGGCCCACCTGATAGAAAATGGTAACCATAGCCCATTGTTGTGTGCAACATAGGGGCATCACACTCGCGCTGCCGACCCTATAGAACCCCACATTGTAGTCGCCTGGAATAACCACAGTAGTTCATTCCACAGCTTCAGCGTGCGTGGGATGAAGTACTGAAAATCTGGATTGTTACCTATATTTATCAGGCTCAAAACTATTTTCTTCCTTTGATTATTTATTATAAATACTTAATTCATCCGAAGCTTTTACCTCTCGGAGTTTGGGCTCCGCATTTCTTAGTCTATATTGGTTTACTAGCTTTTGCCGGGACTCCGACCGCGTGTATGTCGGTTGTCGCTATAATATCGGTTATCGTTATAAATGGGGATGCCGACGCAAAACTAATTGTAGATGGCAGCAGCATATGACTGAACGACAATAACCATCTGGGCCTCGATTCTACTAAAGTAAAACCATTGTCATACCACACACACTGTAAGAATTACCCATTTAATTTTAAACTTTAAATTCATGTGTTTAAAGTCTAATATTAAATGGCTTTTTGTAGAGTGAATGAAAAAGTGAAATGTGACACTCTTCATTTAATTTTGTACTTTAAGCTTATAGCAATAAAGTCTAAAATTTAATGCCACTGTGTCTGTGGTGTGACAGTTGATTTTGCTTTAGCAGAATCGAGGGCCTGTTCTGTGACAATAACAAACTCATAGCTGTCAGATTTAAAGAGACAAACAATGAAATCTACGTAGATGACAGCTAACATTGGCCATTACGAGGCGCCCTCTGTAGGGATAAAAGCGCAGTCGGCATCCCCATTGTAGCCTATGTGTTATTCTAATGTTTAAGCTATATTATTGTGAAGTTTCATTAAAACCATACAGTAGTTTTTACGTGAAAGAGTAACAAACATTCGTCCTTCCATTTATAATTAGTATAACTACAAACTTTCTCGTTTATTATAAGTACGATTAGGGTTTTGGCTGATCTTCAATATTTCCTTATGAAAACTTAGATATTTTAATAATATTAAGATGAATAAGCAAAAACTTGTAACAATGAAGCACCCGAAGACATTTTTTACTGCCAATAAAGGTCTTGACGTAATTAATTACATATTTTTTTAAATATAAAACTCAGGATCCTTTGTTTTTAACTTAGTTGTGAGCTAATACTGTTACAGGTAGGATAAGTACTTTGGCTCCAGAAATATTTGTTTTTATTTAATTTTTATTTTAGTGTATTTTAGTTTATTTAAGTGTTAGATATTATTTTGTTTTTAATATTATTTAATAGTGGAATTTGTTAAGGATTGTCTCTTAAAATACAAGTATGGGTAAGTATTTTTTTATGGTAAAAATATTATATTGTATTGACGACATTTCAATTCGCTTAAATTTTTTACGTGTCGAAACAATATACCTATATTTTTCATTTCACTTGCTCATAATGTGCATCAAATCTCACCGAAATTAGGCACATAATGATACCTATTATCAAACGATGGTTTTTTGATTGTTATTAAATCACGAGTGGGATAATGACTTTCTTTTAATTTTATACTAAAAGAACGTGTTCAATAGAATAAATAAATTAATATACCTTTATTACAACGTACCTTTATAACTGGTGGCTGACTAATGCTTAGGCCATTTGTAAGATGGTGCACCAACACGAATTAAGACCCAAAACTACATACATATACACGCCTGTAAATCCGCGAGAGGGTAGGCAGAGGTGTATTCACAGAAAACATAGTGATAGGTTTATTGAAAATGCTGCACATTCCGATTTAGATAGGTTAGGTTAGAAGGCTAAAAAAATAACCATGAAGGTTTTTTTTTTATAACCGTACAGAAAATAGTCATTTTCATAGATGTTTAATTAAACGGTTAGACAAGTAATTAAACGTCATAGATCCAAGCTATTTGCCTAGCCGTCTTATGAAATGGCTGAACATCACTTAGGCCGCTTATTTAACGGCGACATTCAGTAAATAGCCTAGGCAGTTAATTGAACGGCAGATTAAGCAAGTTGGCTGGATACATATAAATAATATATATTTTTTTAATTAAAATCATACTTTTTTTCAAAGAAACACACACAACAATGCAAGTACATAAATATTCATGCACCATACAAATATTTGCATGGAGCGAGCGTCGAACTTGCGACCTCAGACGTAAAAGTTGCGAAATTAAAATCTTTTGTCTGCCTGTCTATCGTGTTTTACGTATATTAAAAAATTTCTTGGATGTGTAAAAACATATTTACTAACCACAGACATAATTGATATTATTTGGTTACAATAGGTACCTATTATTTTTTAAACTCTCTCTTTCGGTATTCTAAGTTGATAGCACGTAATATATTGATTTTTTGCTAAAAAAAAAGGTGTTATAAATTATTAGAATAGCATAAATGGAGGCCTAATTGCTGACTAAATAACTTAAGGTTCAAAGTATTTGTGTTATGGCCGTTATGGGTCCTAGAATACGGATAAACATTTTTTTTTTTTCAATACACTTGCTCATAATATGGCTTTTTCACCGCAATTAGTACAGTAATCAAACTGTGGATTTCACAAGTGGGATATTGTTTTTTTTAATTATATTGGTTGAGCTGCTTTATACTTAAAAAAATATCGATACAAAAATAATCGTGTTCAAAATAACAAATAAATTAGGTAATACCTTCCTATTGTTTGTTCATGTCATGCAACTTCATATTTAAATAGAAGATTTTCTTGCATCTTTTTCGTGATTCAATTTCGTGGCACTACTTTCAAACTTCCTCTAATATATTCATTCCTAATCTTCTCCATTCTTGTCACACTGCACATCAATCTCAACATTCGCATCCCGGCCACATGCAACCGTCTTTCATCCGTCACTTTTACGCCCAGCCCACTCCTAGTACAATCAATTTAGATTAAAAAAAATATTAGTCATTTCAGTTACTAATACATACAGATTTTTTTTGTGTCCAAACTAATATTATAAATGGGAAAGTGTACGTGTGTCTGTTTGTCCGTCATTCACGCCTAAATCACAGAACCGATATTGATGAAATTTGGTATAGGAGTAGATTATACCTTGAGAAAGGATGTAGGCTATGTTTGTTGGCGATAACCGACATCCACGCGGGCAGAGCCGCGGGCAAAAGCTAACCACAAAGTAAGCTCATTCGCGTAAATAATAACACAAAGAATTCAACATAGTTCGGGTACTTTGAGATAACTCCCACTTCAAATTATTTACCATCTCTAGTCACCCCGTGACCAGGGCCTGATTAACCCTTAGGCTAATTAGGCTGCAGCCTAGGGCGCGAGGATCAGGAAGGGGCGCCCAAAGAAATCGTGTCTTCGCATGCACTAATCTACCATCATTGCATCTACCCTACATATTTCAACTAGACCGAAACAAAACACTGAAATTAAATGCACTTGAGAGGCACTAATTTTAACAATAAATTTAGAAATTTTCAAAAGCGCGCGTACTTCAAGCACTGCTACTCGAATCGGTCGGTGGTCGAGCGAGTGGGTGAGCTGGCAACAGAGTACCTACCTAGTGCGAGTTTTGTTTAATCCGCCTCGCAATAACGGGCGTAAATTTAACTTCTTTTTGTATAGGAAATTCGAAATTTAAACATTTTCACACTACTACTCTCACTACTTTTAGGCCGTCCGTAACGCACCTGGCGGGGGCGCGTCCTAATAATTAGCCTAGAGCGGTCAGAATTCTTGATCTGTCGCTGCCCGTGACCATGGCTTCTGAAAACTTGCCAAAACACCGGGCTACATGTAAATAATAATAAATAATTCAAGATAAAACCGTTCAAAAAGTTGTATAATTTTATTACTATTTTGTAAAATTCTGAGCTAAATTTTAACATCTAGATGTTTGCCGGCACTTATACTCAATACTTATAGTGATTTACTTGTTTCACTTTTAATGTTAAGTAAATATTGAGTCATGAAGTCGGTATGAAGTTAACTCAGCGTGTGAAAGGCGGCTTGACGAAGCAGAGTAATTGCAGTAGTATAAGTCTGTTCAAGTTGTAGAAAAGGTCAATGTGAACATTTTTGGGTTCGTTGGGAATTTTTCGTAGAACACAGTTTGAGATGAGAAAAACAGTGTAATAAAACCACTGTTCAACTGATTCTGTAGCCGATTTATTTGGTAGGTATTATACATTTACTTCATCCCGACGTTTCGGTTTTCATGTGATAGGAACATGTGAAATACCATGTAACTCGCGACACTGTGTCCGACACATACATATACTCACATACATACATTTACTCATGCCCGTGAATCCCCGAAGGCGTAGGCAGAGTTGTATTAACACCCATGTTTCGCTAACTATGAAATGAAAATTGAAATGAAATGAAAATTGTTTATTTAAATTTAAAAATACAGCGGGTTTTTTATACATCTGCCTGTGCCGTTGGCAGCTGCATCTCCCGTTATTCCATCAATTAGCTAAGTACATAATATCATACCTACATACAATCTCAATCATTTAGCCAATCCTTGGTACCTACACAACTTATCTATTATGTGTGAGTTTATAATTCTCTTTACATACATATGCATACCTACTCACACACTTTATATCTTTCTTTAGGTACATATAAATAAAATTGGAGTGTCTGTTTGTTATATTGAAGTAACCGTTTTTTACTACATACATATGAATAAGTTTAGTACGGTACATACACCAAAATCACATTTTTAACAATTTAATCTCTGAAATGGCTGAACCGATTGTGACGGGACTTTTATTGGCAGGTAGCTAAAAATGTAACTTAGGCTACTATATCAATACCCATATTTTGCGTAGGTAAGACGATTTTCAGTTCCATGTTAGGGGACGAGCCTATAGTCTGAGCTATAGTCCTCAAGCGGACATTGCTATTTGCGGAATGCGGAATTTGTTAGTTTTCTATCGTATGGAGATCAAACCTATCCCTTTTTTCATTCTTTCAACCTTCTGTTATTTATTTGTATATTGTCACACATTACTGATAATAACTCCATTCCAAGGTTATTCGAGTTTCGATGTATTACGACATCAATACGTGGATGCAATGTTGCGGTCATATTTAATGGCCTTTAGGGTCATTGAAAAAAGTGATTCAGAATATCTACGCAAAAGCGACGATATGGCGCAAATGTTAAAGTGTAGGAATTGCGGTGAAGAGGTTGCGATATGATTTTCGTGAATATTATTTCGGTCGTTGGTTAAGTGTTGAGAGAGGCCTCAAAGTGGTGGTGTGCAACACTAGGGGTGCCACCACTCGTGTTATTGACCCTGTAGGAACCCATAACCCATTTGTAGAACCCATATTGTAGTCACATACTTAGTCAATGCCTAAAACATCGAACATACTGACCGAAACTCACCCCCCCCCCCCCCCCATTTTCGGACGGGTAATACACAAAGTCAAAGATTTTTATTCAATCTAGAAAAACGTGGTTGTTTGTTATTGACGTCAATAATAAATTGTACTTAACCTAAGTGTACCACCACTTCCAAGGCGCTGGTGGAGAAGAAACGGCGCAACAAACTCCACTGCGGCATTTTTTCAGATGTCAATTTACAATATTTATATCCTTAACGCTAAATGTGGACGAATCTACATTTGTCTCGTGTCTAAATGAACAAACGTGCCTATACAAAAAAAAAACTTTTTATGAAATAATTAACCTAATTGAATGAATTTTACTATGCTAACTTTTCAACTGTCGCCCTAAAACGGTAGTATAGGAGAATTTGGATAGCTTCAGGTGTGGGCCGGTGGCTCAGTGGTCAGAGCATTCCCCCTGTAAGGGAAAGATCGTGGGTTCGAGTCCCACCTGGGCATTCACTTTTTCCTATCTTAATCGATTTAATTAACCTAAATAATAATATATGACAAAAAGTTCAATATTATGCCGTAACAAAAGCATTTTAGGAGGTGTCTGTACCATGCTCAAGCAAGACGGTTTTGTCTTTATAAAACAAACAGACACACACGCTCTATAAGTCGGGTACTGTAGGTACTCGCTTATGTACTCAGATTAGTTGATTGTATATTTAGACCATATACTGTATAGACACAACATTATAACAAAATGCATCGCAAAAAAACTATTTGAAAATGCGTTATGTATAAGCTAACTAGCTTTTGCCCGCGACGCCGCCCGTGTGGATGTCGGTTATCGCTGTAATATCGTTATAATTTCAACCTGTGTTGTTCTGATGTATAAGCTATATTATTGTAAAGTTTCATTAAAATACATTCAGTAGTTTTTACGTGAAAGAGTAACAAACATAAATACAAACATCCATCCATATTGTTCTTTAAACTGTCAATGCTTATACCGAAGCACAGACCGTAAGTAATATCTATTTTTACGCCGCTTTATTAAGCCACTTACTGCATCTATAGACTTCGTATATAGTCTAAGATCATATCTTTTGTTTAAAAGGACATCTGTAAAGATTTTCTCACAAAGATAAAAGACAATAAGCGAATTATGATTTTTATTACATCTTCCACGATCGTTTGTCACGTCTGAAGCGTGACAAACGAAAGTTATGGCCTTATTTTTGCGTGACAAAACCCCTTTAGGCTTTATAGGCCCGAAGCCACGTTTAATTTAGACAATGACTTCTTCCCGGGCAATAATTCGTACAATGGTTAGAGAAGTTGAATTATGAATTTTCGTGGCAGTCAGCTATGATTTTGTTTGTGGGTTAAGCAGCGGTGACCGCTCATACGGATAAAAAAATCAATCATTTACTCCCAGCTGAAAATTGGCTAAATTATAATTAATACAAAGTCTTAAAGGAAACAAGCGCTGGAAAATACGTCGCTGGTGACCTGAACTTGTGAAAAACCGTCAGTCATTTCCTCCCGGCTCAAAACTGGCTTAATTACCTTCGGTTATAACATTGGAATGTGTTGAAGGTAACAAAACATCAGCTGCCGTAACAAGGTGTAAGAACGTCGGCTGGTGACTGGAAAAAATTCAGTCATTTCCTCCTGGCTGAAAATTGGATAAATTAAATTACAGTTAGGTTATATATACTGCGGTAGAAAACACGTCAGGTGGTGAGAACTGATGACAGACAAGCACACGGCCCACCTGATGGAAAGTTATTACTGTGGCCTATGATGGATGTGCGCAAAAACCAGGGGCGTCACACACGTAAGAACGGTCAACATTCTCAGAACCTTCTTATAGGTACCCTTGTTCAATCGTTTTGACATTTGAAATATTGAATCTTGAACGCTTTTTACCCGACTGCGCAGGAAGAAGGGTTATGTTATTCGAGAGTATGTATATTACCTTAATAATAATTATTAAAATAAAAAACCCGACTGATGCTGAAAAGATCGAAACAAGCTTAATAGCAGACGGTACTCATTAGCAAATCTTAAACCAGATGAAGTGAAAATTAATGGGTACCGCCTGCTATAAAGCTTGTTTCGATCTTTTCAGCAGCAGTCGAGTTTTTTATTTTTAATAATTTATTATAAAGGGAATTGGATCTCTGATCTAAATAATGATTATGCAGGAAATCTATAAAGGTCAAAGCTTCTTAATTGAGATAAAAATCACAATTACGCGATGACCTCGAATGATGATTTCGATAACATTTTTGTGATCCAAGAAAAACAATATCTCACTATTTCCGCATCATAGATAGCTACAACAGAATTAACAAGGCGTCGGAGGTCGCTCAATGACCTCCGTCCTCTATGAGCTCAGGGCTTAAGGGTAAAAGTGGTTAATAGGACTGGGACCTAGATACCGATTCCCCAGAGTTTGCGTAACGCGGCAAGATATTCTCCGCCAGTGTCTCAAGAAGGAAGTGGACACAAGCCTGAGGGTGACGGGTAGAGGTCACCTGTCACGCTTAGTAGGAGAAGACTGGGGCGCAGATAAATGCACGCTCCCCGCTTTCCTGGGTAAGACAGGGACACCGTGATTCCCACACACCCGAGGGGACTATTTCAAAGCTGTAGAATGTAGATGGACGGGTCTCTAACGCAGGTTTTCTTCTCCGTGTTGGGAGGCCAGGCGGTAGTAGCTAAAATCATCTACGTATCCAAATCAAAAAGGAAGAGGAGTAAGAGCGTTTCCACATTGTTCGATATCCGATATCCGACATCCGACATCCGATATAGGAATACGTAAAATGTATGAAATATTTATCTCTCTTTCACATTATCCGGCCCGATATCGGTTATCGGAGCCAACGCCTAGATATCGGATCACAAAGATACTAAAATAGCGACTGCAAGCAAGTTCTTTATATTCGACCTTAATGAGATTTTTTTAGTTACGTGTTCTTTCGCGTTAATTGATGACGCTGATTATGATAGTAAGAAAAAAAAACTCGATACCATCTCATGTCCATGAGGTCGAAAATTGCTTGCACATTTTTTTTTCTTTTTTTTCGTCCCTTGCATCTCTAACTAGTCTTCTACTTCCGAGTAAATGGCCGTATCGGGCCGATTTTATCGGATAAATGTAAAAACAGCTAAAGGTGTCGGCTATCGAATGTCGGCTATCGGCGGCTATTGGCGACCGGCGCTCTAAGAGATTAATGGACAATCGAGACAATTGGGAATAATCTATCATAAGGTTTTTTTGCTATTAATAATTATGTATTTAACTTCAGAAATTAATTTCAAAACTGGATTTTTTGCAAAATATAATTTTTTTTTGGTATACGTGATTCAGACTAGTTGATATTTAAAAAAACTGGTCAACGTTTAATCTAACTAGTTAATTTAATACCCTAAACTGGTGACGATTAATCCTCAAAAGGTTAACTGGTTGGATCTAAAAAAAATGTATTTTAATTAACTGATGAGTCAAGTGACCAGACTAGTCATTGAAAATTATGACAGGCGACCATTTAATGCGTAGACAGACCTGAAATCAGACAAAACAATACTTTTTGCGTCCATCGCGAATAAACACACAAGAATTTAAAAAAAATATCAAATACAATTATTTTTTTAATATCTCGTAGGTAAATGCAGACACGACTAATCGATTTAAATAGAGAAAATTGAATCGGGGGTTTTGAACCCGCGATCTTTGCCTTAAAATGCAAAGATTTGACCACTAAGCCACCAGACCTCTTCCTAACTAATTCATATTTTTACGAAATATCGGCGCCAATGAATCGTCCTCAAATGAGACCGGAAATAATGCAAGGAAGATGTTGATAATTGGAAGATTTTTTTTTTTACATTCCTGCTCTTTTGTTGCAGAAAAAAAAATGTCAGTGGAAACTATCATCCCAGAAGACCGCAAGTCTTCTTCTACTGCGTCTATCCAGTCAGAAGACGCAGACTCCACTAAAGACAGTGCCACAGACTCACTGAATAGTCTACTGAAGAATAATACGGACACTGACTGTGGAGATGCGTGTATGGATGTGAAGATTGAGTGCGAGGGAGAGACGAAATCTAAACGGAGGGCTTTTTGCAGTAAGTATTGAATATTATAAAGCTGTAGAGACTGTTTGTTTAGTTGACCCTCTTTCCTGAGATTTTGTCTTCAGCTTACCATCAGGCGAGGTGAAGTCAAATTGACGTGTCCTATATAAAAAGAAAAGCGATGGGTAAAACATGAAAAATACTTATTACATACTAAAGCATTTCATTCGCACTTCTTAAATATCTTGGCCGAATCGTGATCATCGATGATGGTATATTATCTTATATTATACACTCGTACTACTCCCCCTCTGCGGTGCAAATTTCTAAGCATACAACGTCGACCTCAGCGCTGCGAACGAACTTGAGATTGTCATTGGTCGGTGTTGGAGCCAGTCACCCGTCTGCCACTCCAATCTCGGCTGCCAGTAACAATGTTCACTTACTGGTTGCAATGTCACAAGCACCTGCAGAACCCCTTCAAAGCGTGTCTGTATTGTGAGGTGTGTATGTGTTTAGTGTGTTACTTGCCCTGACTGGTTCCCGCGCAGCCGATCACGCCTTTGTACTGCTTCGACGGCGTTCACCAACAAATTTCACTATGTACCACACACGTGCTCACCACTTTACTTTAGCATCCCAAGACGTAATTGTACTGAAAACCCTTCCGTTTACACTCCGCACCCACGGATACATATATATTTCCCAAATTCGATAACTGATTACTATATAAATCTCAAAATATTGTCTCAAATGCTCCCCCCAGGCAAATTATAGAAAGAAAGAAAGAATGATCTGACATAAATGACACTTCAACTGTTATCGAAACTTATGACTAAGACATGGAACTCTGGTCTTTTTAGACCAAACAGTCGGATTGGGTGACGTCACTGGAGATCGACGAATGGCAATTCTATCGAGGCTGTCACACGGCGCTGTGCTGTCAGCAAGTGCATAGCCGGGCAGGGGGGATTTTAGTCGCAGCACTACTGGGTGTAACGCGGTGCTGTGACGACAATCCTCTTGTGATGAGGCCGTCAAGCTAAGTGCCACCATTGGAACGTACATACGTACGTGGAACGTACATGTAATGATGAGACTTTAGTTTCAGCTTACCATCAGGCGAGGTAAAGTCAAATTGACGTGTCCTTTATAAAAAATAAAAAGGAAATATGCGTTTTCTGACCGCACACATGCAGTAGACGTGCAGTCCAGCCCCTCTAGACAAATGGCAATTCGCTAGTAGGCGTTTGATGGAATAGAATGACGAATGTATAGGATTTGACGTGTTTGACATGCGTTAACGACTGTCATATAGGTACGTCAAATTCCATACATTCGTCATGCAACGCCTGCTAGCGAATTGCCACTTGTCTAGAGGGACAGGATTGTTAAATAATATTTTATTTGTTATAATTATTCTCCATGCGTTAATTACATTCGCAACCGACGCCCAAACTTCGGACTCTGGAGTCTAGCATGAACAACTGTCGTTTCGTATCGCAAACGTATTGAGAGAACGGAGCATTGCGATTGGCCGGCTTCACACATACGCAGGTTCACAGTACGCAGGCGGCCAATCGGAATGCTCCATTCTTTCCATACGTTAATGATACGATAACGATAGTTGTTTGTACTAGGGGTACTGTTCATCTTTAATATTTTCCGTGAAGCTACTGCCACCCATACTGGCGATATCAAAGTTCTACAGTTAGACCACCCCCCCCCCCCCATTCTGCTAATTTTATAACATAACAACACCACTGTCATATCGCTGACATTGCATAAAATTTCATTAAATTTTAGACTTTAGTTCTATACACTTAAAGTCCAAAATAAAAATAGAAAGAGTTCATAACATTTGACATTAACTCTACAAGATTGTTATTTAATTTAAGACTTTAACAGTATGACTGTAAAGTCTAAAGTTAAATGGCAGTGGTTACCAGTGTCTGTAGTAACGCAGTCTCTTTGCCATGAGAAAAATAATAGCAGAGTCCTGACTGGCCTGGCCCAGTTTTTTGACTTTTTAGAGCTCCAACTACCCCTAACGTCTGCCGTAGATATATATGAGTCAGACTGAAAATTTCTTTACTTCTTCTAATGTGCTCTCCGAGGCACAAAGGGTTCTGATTGTGTTAAGAAATGGTCACCCATCCTAAAAATAAACTGGCTAGTATTGCTTAAAATTACAATGTGTTACTCAGTTACAGACTGAGATATAAAGCTATGTATTTTAATACAAGATACAACCACAACATATTGACACAGATTTTTGCTCCACGCGGTAATCGAACTAATGGCCTTCAGTTCGAACGGACATAAGTTGAACTATTATGCATTTAATGTTAATATTTAAGTTGTTTAACAAGTTTATAAACATGAACGGTCTGTAACCTGCTTAGAACATAGTTACCAGCACATATATTGAACCTTTTTTATTTACATGCGGGAAACGAATACTCCAAAGCGCCGGCTCCAGAGTCGAAGGGGGAGGTTATGTCGGACTCGAACCGACTAAACCGCACGCCGGCAGTCGGTCGCTGTGCTAGGCCGAAGGTGAGGCTATCAACGACAAATCCCTCGCACCTAGACTAGCTATGACCGCGACTTTGTCCGTGTGGAATTCGTCATGGGTTTTAATTCGTCTTTCGCGGAATCCTAATATTTTTCAAAAATAAAGTATCTCAGAGATTTCTTCTCTAGGGCATACCAGATCTCCCGGCCACGTAGGTTGATGAGACAAAACATCGTGCGGTTTTAGTCGGTTTTGCAATGGCAGAAGTCGAACCCGCGAGGTCTTTCTTAGCCGTCTAAGGCTGCCTTTCAACCAGAGATATGCTATACAGCTATAGTACGAAGATCTAAAAACAAAACTCCAAAACAATTCGAGCGTTTCCTTTGCGCAATGCTACGTAACTAAACGAATAAGATGTGCTACGAAACATCCTACATGTACGAGTCATATATCTTACATGGCACGCGCATATCATTCACATCAGCACTTTTCTGTCGCCTCACACAAGTTGTACATTTTCGCGACAGTACGCATTCGCACCTCATAATAAGCATTAGTTACGCGATAATTAAGTTATCAATAAACGCATATCATTACATCTATCAGTGACTTATCATTTCAAACAATTCAAATATCGAAATGTGTGTGTGCCCACTCAACAGCGCATACAAAAATATTCTTTCGAATCTATTCTCCATCCACAGCACACATCCATTCCACGCATTTTTTGCTATAAAAAACATAGCTTAACTAAGGTTTAGCTGAATTCCTTTCCACCAGTGCTATGCTATGTGGACCAACCAATATAATTAATTGGTGAATATCAAATGCATCCATAGCACGTAGCTTAGTTGGAAAGGTAGCCTAAAGGCGTTCACTCTCTAACAGTTCGCCTGTAGTTTTTGATTTGTCCGGCGGCCTGCAGTCATAAGCCGATAGCGCCCACACACTGAAGCGATTTTGGTTTGCCGGCAATTCCCTGTTGTCAGTGTTGCGACCACACACTAGCAGTTGTGTGTCGACAGTTTCCCGCCGTACGATCACCTGACGGCCTTTTACTGTCCGGAATCGTTTGGCGGCCACACAATATCGGATCGTATTTGTCATCAGCCCAAAATCGTTAACGAAACTGTGAGTTTGTGGGTCATTGCGACAAACTGACAGATTTATATCATCCAGCCATCGTCCGGTAAATTGATAGTGAGTGGAAACAATCACTACAGCAAAAAAAGTAGTAAGAAGACAAAAATACAAGCTTTTTTTGGATGCGAAGTGCGCGCAAAAAAATAGAATACTCAATCTATGAGATTGACATATGTTTACATCTGTCTTGGACGTCGTAAACGTCAAATATTGTGTCAATTCCATAGATTGATTACTGTATTCTACTAAAAATTGTGTCACGTGTCTAGGAGGACAGGTAGACCTGTTTTTGCACGACGCCTCAACATCGCGAGACGAAATAAAAACTAGCTACACATTATATCGTAAATATACGCTGACATGTTGTTATTTAAACCCATTTAATAGTAGTAAAAAACAGGTACACATATACTGTACTATACAAACTGTAGCCCGCGGCTCTGCCCATGTGGAACTGACTTAGACAGGAAATCTTCGGAGCTGAAGGAGGAGGTTATGTCGGACTCGAACCAACTAAACCGCACGCCGTCTGTGGGTCGATGTCCTAGGCTGACCCAGGGCCATTCCGCGCGGGCCCCCGTCTCACCTCCAGTATGGGGGAGGGGGGGGGGGGGGGCATCGTCCTAGGATGCGCGCCGCCGCCGTGGCCTACTTCTGGTAGGGTGACGAGCGGCTCCACCCGTCACCCTCAGGCCCGCGCTCATGGGGGGCGGATGTCGGTTTGCACCCTCCGACGCCCGAGCCGCCTTCGAACGCGGGCAGCAATTTCCGCAAGTATTTCTCGAATGACCGGCTCGCAGAAGGAGGCGCTGGCCGCCCACGCATCCGCGCAGCGGACCATTGCCGCGAGCAGGGTGGAGAGCGTGAGCACTCTCAACCCCAGGACTGTCATAAGCTCCCGCCTCGGCGTTTCGAACGCCGGACACTCGGTGAGCGTGTGCAGCCCCGAGTCCACGCTCGCGTCGCAATGATGGCACTCGGGCGTATCGCTTAATTCAATTAACATACGAAATATTGAATTGGTTCAGGCGGATGCAAACCCGCGATTTTTCCCTTACAGGGAGAATGCACTGACACTCCAATATACGACAACTAAACAATTATATAGTACCTAGTATGGAACTAACCCCGTATTATTACAGTAAAAAACAGTTACCATCCTAAATCAAGATTTCGCGCTCATAATTCGCAAATCACGACTGACATTTTCAACCATAAACAATAGCACAGAGTATAAAACCTAAAACTTCCTCAATCCATCACCGGCAGTCAATAGCCAAACTTAAAACGTCAAAACTATTTTTAATCGTAGCATTGACAAAGGAGTCGTACGCATTCGGCCCAGTAACAATGTTTATGTCGCAGCCAAGCAGCTTAATCAGCCGTTCAATTAACCGCTTAGGCTCTTTACTTAACGGTGTCATTCAATTAGCGGCCTGTATGATGTTCAGCAATTTGATTTAGCGGCTAGGCAGATACGATTGCACCATTACTACAATTTTATACGAAAAAGTGCAGCCGTATCTCCCTATTGACTGTACCTAACCTAAGTTACCTAACTAACCTAAGTGATTCCGACAGCTACTTTCTATCACCGCACCGCTCGCCATAGACAGGGAGTTCATCCTCACACATTGCGACCAGAAATGGTGCGAACCGTGCGGTACGAAAGGAATTTCATCCCACGCACGCTCAAGCTGTGGAACGAGCTCCCTGCTGTGGTTTTCCCAAGCGACTACAATATGGGGTTCTTCAAGAAGGGCATTAGAAGGTTTCTTCAGGGTCAGAAGCGTGAGTGCGACGCCCGTGGTGTTGCACTCGTCCATAGGCCACGGTAACCACTTTCTATCAGGTGGGCCGTGTGCTTGTCTGCCACCTAAGTGGTATAAAAAAAAAGTTATCCAAGTTAAATTGCGCATGCAGATTTCTCACAAGTGCGAATGAACGAAAAAAAAATGGCGAAATGTTTATAAACACACCTCTGCTCATGTCATTTTGTGTCATATTTCGGAGTAGTGCCCTATCTTAGGAATCGGCTAAACATTAGCCAGCTAGTTTATTTAATGTTGTAACAAACGGTACAGCTAATATCCTTCAGCTCCTCAAGACAAGTAAGTGGCAATTCGTTGGCTGATGTTTGATGGTATATGTAGAATGACGAATGTATGGTATTTGAAGTTTATGACACCGGTTAAAAACTGTCAGATACCTCAAATCCCATACATTTGTCATTCTACTCCATCAAACGCCGCCCAAAGAATTGTCACTTGTCTTGAGGAATCGTTAATTGAATGTTGCCGTTTAGTTAATAGCCTAGGCGGTTAATTGAGTGGCTGATTAAGCAATTTGGCTGCGACATTTGTATGACAATGAACGTCCTAGCGCTACAAAATGCGTAATAGTGTTACCTCACGTTTTGCATACTAAAAACAGTCAGGCAGCGTGAATCTAAATTCGGATTCGTGGTGCCGTAGAAATGAATCTTCTATATCTATATATACAAAAGCGAAATAGCACTCACTGATTAATTTAATTCTTTTTTGTATACACACACACACACACACAATACAGAGATCATAATAAAACATTTACATAAAACATTTAAACGAACATGTACAAAGGTGCATTTAACACAAAATGAGTTCTCTCCCAGCAAACCTTTGAGTAGAAGAAATTAAACACGAAATCTCAGAAACTAGAACCCCTACAAACTTGAAATTTGGCTGGTAGATTCCTTATAAGGTGTAGACATCTGTTAAGAACGGATTTTTCGAAATTCCACCCCTAAGAGGATAAAACGGGAGTTGAAAGTTTGTATGAAAGTCCTATATGTTTGAAGTTAAACCCCTCTTTGGATTAAAACAGGGAATGATAGTTTGTATGAAAGTCTATCTCACTCCACGCGTACGAAGTGGCAGGCGGCCGCTCGTAAATAATAAATTACACCAAGATCACGCTGCACGCCAACTTCAAGCTGCAGGCCGGGACAAGTCTTACCGCTTCGGCTCCTATAATAGGAATTGGTAAATCTTGTTTAGAAACGTCGGTAGCTTAGTGGTGGTTCGTCGGTAGTTGGCCTTCCGATCGAGAGGTCTCGGGTTCGAATTCTGGCCATTACACTATCAACATAAACTCGCTCCAAGCTCCAAGGACAAGCAATTTAGTTTAACTGGAGAGGTCAGAGGGAATATTAATACCCAGCTTTTGACAGCGGCTCTGCCCGCGTGGATGTCGGTTATTGCAATCAAACATAGCCTATGTTCTTTCTCAAGGTCTACTCTAATCCTATGCCACAAATTTCATCAAAATCGGTTTTATGGTTTAGCCGTGAAAGACGGATATCACTACATAGTATAAAACAAAGTCCCTTTTTCTGTCCCTAAATCCCTTTGTAGGCTTAAATCTTTAAAACTACTCAACGGATTTTGATGCGGTTTTTTGAAATAGATAGAGTGATTCAAGAGGAAGGTTTATATGTATAATACATGTTTAATATAGTAGAGAGTGCAGCGGGAACGGGATCTGACGCCACGCGGGCATAAATAAATTGGCGGTACGAAGTTCGCCGGGTCAGCTAGTTTATAATATTAGTATGAATATCGGTTGCAAATATTCTTTAAAAAAATATTATCGTCCCGGCTTTCACCGTCGCCGTCAGACATGAGTCATTCTCATAAAAGGCAACCAACCCAAATCTATGACTGGGCACGCGAACCCTGGCCTCCTAAGTCCAAGCCTTGGCTTATACATACATACATACACACACATACATACATACATGCATACATACATACATCCATACATATATACATGCATACATACATAAAATCACGCCTGTTTCCCATAGGGGTAGACAGAGATCACGGATCTCCATTTCCTATGATCATGACATACTACTTTTATGATGATAATAAATAGATTTTTTTTAATATTGCTGCAACCGAAATTACTAGAATTCTCAATAACCCTCTTGCTAAGCTTAAATTGCTTGTTTCCGAAATGGGTTCACATCGGTAGTGTAATAACCAGAATTTGAACCTGGCACCGCTCGATCGAGATGCTAACAACCACTCAGCTATCGACGCCATTATTTCCCACTACTAAGAAAAAATAAAGAAAGACTGCAGGCAGATGCTGGATGCGGCAAGCTGAAGACAGGGCGCTATGGCGCTCATTGGGGGAGGGCTATGTCCAGCAGTGGACTAATATAGCCTGATGATGATGATGATGATGAAGAAAAAATAAAACTGATCCCTAAATCGAATCTCCCAAGAAACAAACACGTGTTTACACTCATAAATTAATTGTCATTCAAATTTATTCCTTATTACACTGCAATAAGAAACACTCACATATAGTAATCAGTATTTAGTACGCAAATGTAACTTTGCTAGGTCAACGTGCGTTTGGTCTGGTTACGTCATTAGAATGACGTATGCGGTATTCATATTTGGTCATGGAGGTCAAGATGATTAATCTTGGTTCATTGTTATTGAAAAAGCAGGAAAATTCTAGAATATTTGATTGATAACCTATTTTTCTATATTAGGTAGTGATTTTTTTTATAGCACCGAAGTGGCAGACAAGCACACGGTCCACCTGATAGAAAGTGGTTACCGTGGCCTATTCATTATAATCATGCTTAGCTGTTTAGTGTAGCGTCTATGGCGTGGCGGTATCGTTAGTAAACGCGGCCGCTACACAAGAAGCGAGGGTTCGATTCCCGCTCATTGCAAATATTTGTATACATGAACATGGCGGTTTGCATTAGTTCATCAGAATTTTCAGGTTCCCAGTCCCAAGCCAATCTCCTATTCCGAGGTGGCCTTCCCGGCTGTGGAAACCGTCGTCGTATCCTCAACTTGCCCTGGGAATAGCGGGCGACAAACGTCATCGGAGGCCGCGCTCTTTGAAGACGGAGGTCGTTGAACGACCCCCGAAGTCTGAGTCACCTGGTGTATCCCTAAGTCCTCGCATCACAGTGATGGCACTCAGACGTTTCCTTATTGATCCAAAATAGGTAGTCCCCGAAAGCAACCATTCCAAGAGATCACTTGCGTCAGCCGGTACGAAAGGCTCTCGTGTCGCCTCTCTAGCCAATCCTCCATGATGGGTCTCCGAATATTGGTGTAGTCCGCTTAGAGCACCCAGCCGAATAGCACCTAGCCTTGTCCATGAACAGCACCTATCAAAATTTTTGACAGGTGCTATTCCCTAGAGATCTAAATTGATTAAAAAAGAGTTTCAAAAAGTGCTCCGGAATCGCCGCGCACACTCCATATTCCGCCGAGAATTGCACACAAATGGCTTAATTCTAGTAAGAGGAATATTATTATAGAATTAATTCTAAGAGCGTGCAAGATTTATACCCAGAAGACATTACAACACCGCCGTTTACTTCGTTAGAATACATAAGAATGACATTACTGTAAACTCCAACAATATATTTACGTGAGAACCATCTTTGACTTTATTTCCCTGGACTGTGAGACTGAGGTGGGTATGTCTACCAACACTGTGATGCGAGTGAGGACTCGGAGCTGCACACAGTAACCAAGTGCCTGGGGCATAGGAAACGCAGAGGTGGATCCTAGTGGTGGCCCTAGGAGTGGGAGTTCTCTCGCTTGCTGTATTGTTCACGGCTATTTGGTACGCTGTGAGAGTGCGTGGGCTGCCAGCGCCTCCTTCTGCGAAGTGATAGAGTGGGTACGTAGGAGACTTTTGCCCTTCACATCCCGCGACGAGCGGACGCATCTCGGGCGTCGGAGGTAATAGAACGAACTCTGTTCACCGTGAGCGCGGGCTTGAGGAGTGACCTATAGAGTCCCTTGTCACCTTACCAGAAGCAGCCCGAAGCGGCGCGATATGCGCCTTCCCCTATCCAGGGGCTAAAAAGGATTAAGTATTATGGTCCCTCCGTGGCCATCTTGGGATGGCCTTAAGTCAATAAAAAGTATCAAATTGCGAAGATATTTAGCTTCAAGGCGTGATAAAGGAGAAGCCGGTTCTTCCCAGCTTTATTACGGTACATAATAATGTTTTGTATATAAAAGTCAATAATGTAACTACTTTACCTATCGGCTGTAGCAGACATATTATCTCTTTATTGGATCAACATAGCATCAATACGGCTCGTTCAGTATTCCTTGTACGTAACCTAACACTAGAACGCATATTAATTGACTATATTATGGCGACGCCTAGGTCTGATTGAGACGACTAGCGAATTGTTTACAGTGTATGAATGAGTATTTGAAATAACTTACAGTTTCTTTGCCATGGGGATAGTAATTAAGCAGGTTTTGGTTAAATGAGACAAGTGATTATGCCAAGGTATTCCTTGGCTTAACAACTAAAAAGGGTGGGTAGGTATATGTGTGGATATAAAAAACAATATAACGTTGATTTATGGCTTCTAGAGTGGATGATACGAAATCTAAAAAAGTTAACCAGGAACAGTACAAAGTATTTTTCGTAATTCATAACTCAGTTTCCTGTGTCGCAACTCGGTGTCGTGTAAATAAAAATAAGTATTGTTTAGTATCTGTATGGTATCCTATGAAGTCTCATTTTCTTCTACCGTAGATTTGCAAATGGGTATCGCCTGCTATAAAGCTTGTTTCAATCTATTCAGCATCAGTCGAGTTTTTTATTGTTAATTTATTTTATTTTATATTTTTTTAGTTTTGACATAGCTACTAGGTAAATATTTTTATAACAGTCTTCTAATTTCCTGCATTTTGCTACCCCACTCGATGAATTTGATTAAAAAAAATGTTTTTTCCAAATACATTATGGCGCCAAAAAACCAAGATAATTTACCATTTGTTCATATTTTATGTACCCAAGAACACTTGGACAATAAATACCTTTAACTTGAGATATGAATCATTTAAATTCATAGGGTGAAAGAAAAAGAATATTACAAACATACATACATACAAGAAACTTGCGAAAAAACATAACCCTTCTTAGCAGTCGGGTAAAAAATCACATCAAGATCGTTTAACTTTAGTTAAATACATAACCAAAAAAAGGAATTATGGTTTCAAATCAAGACGGTCAATTACACCCCTTGTATACAATGTCTATCATTATCAATCTCACTTAATAAAGAAAATTATACCACCAGACAACGCGTGTCATTGCCAGTACAAATGAATATCAAATGACTTATCATTAGAGACACGTACTCATTTTCACTAAAGTGTTCCTAATACTTGTCATTGATGAGTTATATACGCGGTTAGATCATCATGTGTCAGTTGCAGACGTGATCTCGACTCCGATCATACTAAGGGCAACCACACATACGGCACTTCAAAACAATTCTATCAAGCACCAAGCGGTTTGGTGACTCTTTTTTTTTGACGCTCTATTAAGTCTTGGGTTCTTTTTTTTTTCAATGCCAACACACGTGTTTCCTTCGATCAAGCTGACAATGTCTATTCTCCTGCAATGTCCAATATGCCAAAGAGTCTGGTGTTCTATTACGTCCAGTCTCACAATGCCCAATGTCTCATAATGACAAGTATCCAAACTCTTATTACAGGTGTGCAAAAGTATCTGATCAGCCCAACGAATTGTCACTTGTCTAGAGCGGCAGTACTTCTAGACAAGTGGCAATTCGCTAGCCGGGGTTTGATGGAATAGAATGACGAATGTATGGGATTTGAGGTATTTGGCATGCGTTAACGACTGTCATATACGTCAAATCCCATATATTCGTCATTCTATTCTACAAATGCCGGCCAACGAATTGCCACTTGTCTAGAGGAGCAGGCCGTTAAGCTGAGTGTCGCAAGTGTAAAATTGTTGGTGTCTGTCATGGTGACCGTCTTTCGTGAGACTTTGCATTATGACTAGGTGAGTTGAAGTCATATTGACTAATTTAGATCGCAAAAATCAACATCCAGGACGGAAGTTGAACTCGCGACCTATCCCTTACAATCTGACCAATAGAACTACCTGGCCCCCGATTCTGCTAATTTTATGACATAGCAACACCACAGTCATACCGCTGACATTGCATAAAATGTTATTAAATTTTAGACTTTATTTCTATATTGTTAAAGTTCTAAATGAAAAGAGAAAGAGTTTATAACATTTTTTATTCACTCTACAAGATTGTCATTTAATTATAGACTTTAACAGTATTACAGTAAAGTCTAAAGTTAAATGGCAGTGGTTACAGTGTCTGTGGGACCGCAGTGGCTTCGCCATGAAAAAAATAATAGCAGAATCAGGGCCCTGGACACGTCCAGGATGACGGTGGGTTTTGTTCTCTCCCTTTATCTCTACCAAATGTTATCAAATTTGGTTCAGTACTTATTAGATGCTCTCGACAGGTTGCACGACGTGCGGTCCACGTTATTGGAAATTCCGAGGTCACCAGTACCCTCGAGCCTCTGCAGATGGGTAGAGATGTTCCTTTCCCACCCGCTCCTTTCCTACACAGGACAACACGTGCAGGGCTTAGATGTCACCCGCATACCATGCAGAACATTCCTTCGAGAACCAAGCAGATCGGTGACTTTTATCTTTGTCACACCATTAAGTCCTGGAACTCCTTACTAGCTCACGCTTGCTCAGTTAACATGGTACGTGTATGTAATGGTGGCCCTCTTTCCTGAGACTTCGCCTTCAGCTTACCATCAGGCGAGGTGAAGTCAAAGTGACGTGTCCTATATAAAAAAAACGTGAAAGCATGGATGACATGGCAGTCAGACAGAGTTACTTTCGTATTTATAATATTAGAGTATATTTCCTGTAATAATTTTAACCAAGCATCTACAATACGAGTATGGGGTTCTTCCTTCAGGACGGGCATTAGAAAGTTCCTGCAAGGTCAGCAGCAGGAGGGTAACGTCCATGGTGTTGCTCACGTCCATAGGTCACGGTAACTAGTTTCCATCGGGTGGACCGTGTGCTTGTCTGTCACCTAATAAGTGGTTTAAAAATAATGAAATACTTAGATTGCACTCTAAAAACTTACGCCGATATGGAAGGTGGGAATATTCATTAAAAAAACAATAAAAACATACATTCAATACGAGGCCGCGAAACATAAAAGCATTAAAGTTAATAGTGTGCGTTGACCCTTAACACATTACAATGATTGTTAGTTAAAATTCATAATGATTAGTGCGGTGTCCTTGACCCTAAAGCAGAGCATGCCGCCATTTAAGTATGGCTTCGTATACGGCGCGAAGTGTTGCGTTGTGTAACTTGTGACCATTGACTTCCATGTAGAAACTTATATCTACCTTTATTTCGTGCAGAAATCCTTTCTGACACACCATTTTTACAGTGCGGAAATAAAACAATTGTGTCATGGTTGCTGGTGAGGCGAGAATGAATTTTTAATTTCGAATTTGGAACGAGACACTAGTTCATGAATTTTGACAGCTATGTGTCATACCGCGCCCTTTATTTAATCAAAGTCAAGGTCAGAGATTTTTATTCAATCTAAAACAACATGGTTGTTTCTTATTGACGTAGATAATAAATTCAACTTAGCCTATGTTTACCACCGCTTCCAAGGCGCTGGTGGAGAAGAAACGGCGCAAAGAACTCCACTGCGGCATTTGAACGTCATCATGTCATCTGAACAACAGTAACTAGTAGCCTACCTTAAAAAAGTTGCACAAGAGTGGGTACTTATTCGATTTAGTTATCCCACGGATTTTTTTTAATGTTCTGGCCATTAAGTCTAAGGAGTAATTGCCTAAATCCTGATGGAAGAAATCCGAAATTAATTAATTTATTTTATTTGGCAAACAAAATCAATTGACAACTGATTGGATATCTTAAAACCATTTAGAAGTTTTCGCATAATTATGCTTAATTGGTGCCTGCCTGTACAGTGGGCATATTTTGAATTAATTTCGTTATTATTACAGTCAGAGAACCGAATTAAACCACCTCCTAGAGATAAAGCAACTATAAGAAGATGTACTTGTGTTAAACAAGTTCAGGGTTGGTTTCCCAACTCATGATACATCATATATATAATCACTAGCCTTTGCCCGCGGCTCCGCCCGCGTGGATGTCAGTGATCGCGACCAAACATAGCCAATGTCCTTTCTCAAGGTCTAATCTAACCCTATATAAAATTTCATCGGTTCAGTGGTTTAAGTGTGAAAGACGGACAAAGAAACAGACACACAGATGCACTTGCCCATTTAGAATATTAGTACATACATACATAAACTCACGCCTTTATCCCTGAAGGGGTAGGCAGAGGTGCTAGCACCCACATTTCGCCGGTTTATGTTTAGGTCCCAATGTAATAGGTGGCGAGCCTATTGCCATTAACTGGGCACTTATAAACCTGCGATATTATTTTAGTATGGATAATATACCTACTTACTTAATTATTTTGTCTGTGGTAGGTTTTTTAAGTACTACACGACACAGGTACCCGCATATACTACATTTTTTATTAGTTTTTTGTGCCAATCAGTGTTTCAGATGTACATTTTATGGTAGCCGTTGTGGACTTGCTTCTGCTAGGTAGAATCTAAGACAATAGCTAATCTATCCTATGAAAAACTTTCACAACAATACGGCCTATCTACTAGTTGTTCGACCATCGCGACCAAATATGGCCTGTGTCCGTTCTCAAGGTCTAATCTACCCTTATACCGAATTTTATTAAAATTTAGGCGTGAAAGCGACAGTCAGATGCAGCCAGATTTACTTTTGCATTTTTATAAAATTTGCATGAATGGCTACAACCTTGAGCTTAATACAAGTAGATGTTACAGATTATACAAAAAAGTATTGCTACTGAATTTAAAATTACCACTTGATTTCTTTGCCGCAAATATTTTTTTTCACAATATTTCACACAACGCTGTCTTGACCGTCTCAGCCACCTTTTGCAGGTCATCGGTCCATCTGACTAGGGGGTGTCCTACCCTTCGTTTGCCTTCTCACGGTCTCCACTCAAGGACTCGTCTGCTCCAACGGCCATTGGTCCAGGTCTGGTCCGCACTGACTACGAAAGGCCGACAACTGTACGAAATGGTGCACATTTTGAGAGGCCTATGTCCAGTAGTGGACTGCAGTGGGCTAATTAATTTTTTTAAATTTTTTGTTTCAAACACACGTCCATAGGCCACGGTAATCATCAGGTATATCGATGATGTTTAGATTTGAAATGTCGATTGATTTGATTTTTGTTGTGTGCTATAAGTTTGTACCTCGGCCTTGCCCCTGACAGAATAATTATAATCTCCGCGGACGATGAAACCATCTCCGATGATTAGTTTAAACACTCAAAGCATGTACATAAATGATACGTGGCTTGTCCGCACGTGTGCTTAAGCATATACATAATAATATACAGAAATGCATTAGTGCACGGGTGCACGAGTATTTACAAATATTATTATTATCTTATATGGTAACTCGATAGTCGTTATCTTACGTCTATCAACATACACAACATCTTTTATCATTGACTTCTATGTAGGTATAGTGTCCTAGAACAAACTCCGTACACGTTAAGTGCCAATATTATAAATTCGAAACCAACTCTGTCTGTTACGCTTTCACGCCTGAACCACTCTACCGATCTTGATGAAATTTATTAAGTATCTGAGATTGAGTAGACCTTCAGAAAGGACATAGTCTTTTTTTACGTGCAGTTACCCCGGAGCCGGAGGGGGAGGTTGTGTCGGACTAGAACCGACTAAAACGCACGCCGTCTGTGGGTCGCTGTGCTAGGCCGAAGGTGAGGTTATCAACGACATAATATATACCTCGTAGCCCGGCTGACCCACCCACTACGCCACGGAGCAGTCCTACTGTATATTTAGGTATTTCTACAACCATTTCACAGTATTCTATTCTCTCTTGTTACAGATCCCATAGTGCAATGCGTATGGGGTATTCTGCTCATACTCCTATCAATAGGCAGCTTCATATTCACGCCAATGGACTTCGTGTTACTGGAGAAATTAAATATGAGACCAGGTAAGTTATTCACCGCCTTTATACGGTCAAGAAATCACGCGTACTTGATCATCCAGGATTGCGGGGCGGAATGCTCGTACGTATAATCCTTTCGCGACTATCTGTTGAAGTTCAAAGTTCACAAAATCTTTCGCGCGGTAGGTATAGACCACGCGATTGCGCGTGCACGACATTCTTTCTCTCTTTTTCTCCCATAATCGCGCCGTTATGCGTGCGTGCATTCCGTCGCGCAATTCTGGACCCTCCTAATAACAAGCGACGCACTCTTTCAAACGTGAATGCGGTTTTCGTGAGGGAGAAAAGAAAGACTGTGCATGTTAAGGAGGCTATTATTAAAGGATATGCTAAGTGTCTCCGCCTCTACCAAAAGGTAAAAGGCGCGAATCATTTTAGTCCTGGTTTTCGGTCACATGACAAAAGATTACATATAAGGAAGTCCCGGTCAGGTTCCCAGTCGCATCAGAGGGTCTCGAAGTCGAAGTTCCGTTTTCTGACTTCTTCACCTCCACTTCGCACGGTGTTAAGCATCCGTGCTATTGAGACCATTGTCATGGTTCATATTTTACACCAAGTCAACACTTCTTGGGTTTTTTTTGTTTTTATTTTTTTACGTGCTGGAAATCCCCACGGATATCTCCCCTCCGACCGGAGGGGGAGGTTATGTCGGACTCGAACCGACTAAACCGCACGCCGTCTGTAGGTCGATGTGCTAGGCCGGAGGTTAGGTTGTCTCGCGACATATCTCTCGCACCCCGGCTGACCCAGGGCCATTCCTCTGGGTCTGGCCCTCCTCGGGAGGGGGGACCGGGAGGTCCCCGATTCGCCCCCGGTATGGCCTGCTTCTGCTGGGGTGACGAGCGGCTTCACCCGTCACCCTCAGGCCCGCGCTCATGTGGGACGGAGGTCGGTCTGCGCCTTCCAACGCCCGAGCCGCCTACGAACCCGGGCAGCGATGTCCGCGAGACACTTCTTGGGTCTACCACGCCTACCAGTTCCCGACGAAGAAGAAATTAGGAGCTTTTTGCTGTCAATGGGAAGACCAAATGTTACTCCTGCTTTGTCTTCTACATAATGGCACAGAAACTCTCCGTGTTTACAGCGTCGGCAGCACGAGTGTGATTTCCCTGGTGTTCTGCACTTTCCATCAGGTGGACCGTGTGATTGTCTGCCAACTCAGTGGTGTGAAAAAAATTGTTACTCATGTACCCTAGTAACCTATTTTCCTTCTGAGAGTAGGTGACCTCGGATCCAGCCGGGTTGCCAGATAATCCCTCAAGGGCCCTTACAGCCCCGGCATCTGAAGACCCGATTAGGCAAGCTGTTTTAGTCGGTTCGAGTCCGACGTAAACACTGGGACGTTAAAGCATTCCAGGAGGAGGTAAAGATTTGGGGTACTTGGGTTCTAAGGATTTGGGAACAGAGTCGGGGTGCCAGGGAAATACCTTATTTGGCTTTACTCCACGGCATTTGAGACCCAAAATGACATAGGTGTAGAGATTCCGCACGAAAAAAAGGATTGAATTAGTTATACACCTACTTATAATATATTGATCAAATCAAAGCCTTTCTCCAAAGAGGGCCAGACCGAGAGGAATGGCCCTGGGTCAGCCGGGGTGCGAGGGATATGTCGCGAGACAACCTCACCTTCGGCCTAACACATCGACCCACAGACGGCGTGCGGTTTAGTCGGTTCGAGTCCGAAATAACCTCCCCCTCCGGCTCCGGAGAGGGGGGTATCCGTGGGGATTGCCCGCACGTAAAAAAAGCCTTTCTAAGAAGTGCCGGACCACTTTTTCACTTCCCTTCAAGAGATCGGCATATATGAAAATAATTATAAAAGTAGCTAAAGATGTATGCCAATACCGCAGGAAGTGGAAAGATGTGATCACTACCTACCCCACAGGGAAAGTGGCGTGACTATACTCGTATGTAAGCTTAATAATATCGCAGACATATAATTAACCTGCGGCAAAATATCAACTCTCTTAATACAAGCTCATTGTCAATACTCTTGAGGATCGTCTAATAATTACGTGAGGCGTTTTAGACCGAACCAAATCTCACCTGCGCTTAATTTTTTCTGAAAATGTCACGTATTTTTCTTCACATTTATAACATCTATTTTGAACCTATTCTCAAGAAATAAATGAATCTGAATTTAGATAAACTTACGAAAAAAAAATGTAGGCAGCCGTGTTTGTTCCAGTAGTCACCCATCAGATTTAACTAAGTATTCCATTTCCTCACTATGATTCTGTAATTCTATAATATACAGACTTAAATATACCTACTAGTCGCAAGTATGATGTTTTATATATCTAATAAAATTAAGCAATTCAGTTATTTGCACAAAAAATGCGTGTATTTTTGGGTATATGAAAAGAAGCACCCAAATAGCTATAAGTATTTATGCATACAAATCCTAGTATTTCTCGAAATCGAAACCACTTTTTCTCAGCAGTCGAATACCGTCACACCAAAAGCATACAATGCCAAAAGTTAGTTGCGAGCCGCACGTCATGACAAATTCTCACCGAGATGAACTTCATAAAATCGCCAATTATACCTACACGACACATAATCCTTATAGATCTCGTGAAACCGCCAATTTCGCCTTGCCTCACGTAATTAACGGACGCTCCTTCACATTTATTTAACTATATTTATTGTTATTGCTCATCCTTTACACGAGGAGACAATGAAGATGTATTTCTTCGATAATTGGCTTGCATGACCTCAAAAATATTCTCGCTAAATATGGCCGTGACCTGAGGCTGGCCACGAACTTGGGAACCCGGCTCCGATGGTCGACTTCTTTACTACTTTCGTTTACATGACCATAGATTACATATAAGGGTGTGTTCGTGAGCGGTCGTGATACAGAACGTGTACGAATAAATAAAAATCAAGTGTGTGTTTGTTGAAATAACAGCTGTAAATAAATGCATATGAATTAGTACACGGTATCAACTACTTACAATACAATTACAATTTCTATTTATTTGTCTTTCTGTCAGTTTATTCTATATAGTCTCTGAAGTGGCATACCTATTTTAGAAAAATATTCAGATTTAGTAAAAATGTAAAAGACCTTCGTCCGGGTTCCATAAGATTTTTGTGGCATAATAGCTTTTTTTTTACGTGCGGGAATTTGCCACGGATATACCCCCCCCCCCCCCCTCTTCTTCGGAGCCGAAAAGGGAGGTTATGTTGGACTCAAACCGACTAAACCGCCCACCGTCTGTGTGTCGATGTGCTAGGCCGAAGGTGAGGTTGTCTCGCGACATATCCCTCGCACCCCGGCTGACTCAGGGCCATTCCTCTCGGTCTAACCCTCCGGTATGGGGGGGGGGGGGTATAGCTCATAGCCATAGTTAGACTTGGGGATACTGAAGCTTAAGCTTTGAATTGAGTTTGGTGCAAAATTTTGTAATATTTTTTTATACAACTGAAGTGGCAGACACGCACACGTCCCATTTGATGGTCCACCACGAGACCAGGGGAGTCACACTCGTGGTGCCGACCCTATCAACGCAGAGAGTTTCTGTGCCGTCAGTTTAGAAGACAAAGCAGGAACAGCCTCTGATCTTCCCACTGACAGCACAAAACTTCTCCAGTGAGGTCTGGCTACACTACTACTCACCGCCGGGAACACAACGCGAGGTTATTATGCCCAAGATATTCTGTAGGGCGGAGGTACTTCCCCAGTCGGACTGCTCAATTGGACGGGTATACCGTCGTGTCTATTCTTAAAATTCTATCATATCATTTTTTTAAATAAATTAAAATAATTATAGACCGTAAATAAAACGAAACATCAAAAATGTGCGTCAATTAACATTATTAAAAACATTAAGTATTCTTCTATCTCTGTCCACACCCATTCTGGCCATCGACTCCAAGATGTCTTCACGCAAAAAGGGCAGCAGCAAGTAGCCTTGCAAACTATTGCATAAGCTACCTTTCAAATCGCAATATTAGAAAAAATCTATGATTGATTAACAATAATTACCCCTCCTTTTGAAAAAAACTCTATTCGTGTAGGCTAAAAAAATATACTTGCAATTTTGTGGGTCAATATTTGTAAAGCAATTAGATCTATTGAGACACTGCAATTAGTACCTATTTATAAATTAGCCTATGGAGTTGAAACGCTTTGGCCTACTGTACTTCTCTCGCAGTGAAATCGTTGCGTATTTTTACCTTAGTCGCCTCTGTCAACGCCCTTCGGATGAGATGGGGTGATGGTACTTGTATTATTTCTCCGTCACCATTATAAGATAAGACTCAATATGCTACATTCATTAAGTGTAATAAGTGTTAATAAATTAATCCATTGCAGTTCACTGCTGACCTGTTGTTTTATACCATCAAGCGATGATTGATGATTACACCAATCAAATTGGCAGATCATTAAAAAACCCCAGTGTTAGGAGTGGGCTCCCGTCGATAGTACAATGGCCAGGATTCGAACCCATGTCCTTTTTTATGCACAGCAAAGGCACACGATCTACCTGATAGATCATCTTCAATGAAAACACTTGTACTATTCCACATTATTTATTAAATTTCTGACCGGTTTCGCCTTACGGCATTATCAAAGGTTGATACATGTTTTTTGGGTATCAGATGTCAATTAGAGTAATAAATTATAACTATTACTCTCATAAATATTGACATCTGATACCCAAAAAACATGTATCAACCTTTGATAATGCCGTAAGGCGAAACCGGTCAGGAATTTAATAAATAATGTGGAATAGTACAAGTGCTTTCATTGAAGATGTGTAGCAAGTTCCACCAAGTGCCATCAATCAACAGTATAAGCACTACCTGATAGAAAGTGTTTACCGTGGCCTATGGACGTGTGCAACACCAGGGGCGTCACACTCGTGCTGCCGACCCTCCTAGGAACCTCCTAATGCCCTTTTCGAAGAACCCCATATTGTAGTCGCTTGGAAAAACCCCAGCAGGGAGTTCATTTCACAGCTTTAGCGTTCGCGGGATTCCTTCATTAGTTACTTTTCACTTCTCATGCTCTTAAAATGTTACTTTACTCCCTGCATATCGGGACTAAAGTTCCTTTTTAATCTCTAGGGACTAAAGAAATTTTTTTTTAATTTACTTTGATAACTCCTAAACAGCCAATCACGGTGTTTGTGAATGGGAGGATTATCACCTTTTTAGTGATTGTGTAGGTATAGAAATAACCTCAAAATGACATTTGAAAAATCAAATATCCCATTTAATTTCGTGAACCACGAATAATGATATTAATTTAAATAATTATTATGTAAGTATTAAGGATAAGTCCATTTTATTAACCATTTCCAATTAGTTTTAAATTATTTTTCAAGTTTGAATCTGTTGGCTAAATATTATATATGCAAGCATATAAACCGTACGTCACTTAACAACAAAAAAAACCGCGGGACAAATTTCTTTGCAATTTGAATATTTGAATAGATTATTCGTAATAAGCTTGCGTTGTAATCACCAATTACTTACACCAATTAATTGTGCAACTTAGAAACTTTGTTATTATAAATAAATAAAAATAAATAAATATTCCACAACATTTCACACAGCGCTATCTAGATCCATGGTAAGCATAGCTTTACTACCTTGTATTATGGAATCTAGAATACGGATAAACATACTTAGATTTTATTTTTTGTAAATGCATAACTACATATTATACATAGAAACACCCAGACCAATGCAAATACCCATATCCATGCATACAGATAGAAAAAGATATTTGCATATTTCTTAATTTTTTTTTTTAATATTATGATTTTGTATAAAAAGTCGCTTTTTTTTCAAAGTGAAAAGTAGAGTGTTTAACGTGGGACTAAACAACCATAATGACACTCGAACTATTAGCCAGGCTAAACATCTCGTGTCATTATGGCTTGTTTTAGTCCCTTGTTGAACAATCTACTATTTCTGCTCTGTCTTCCACAATGACGGCAAAGAAAAACTATGTTCTTACAGGGTCGGCTTTCCATCAGGTCGGCCGTGCACTTTTCTGCCAGCTAAGTGGTATTAAAAAAAATACCGCTCAGTGCGAATCGTTTCCGGTTACAATATGTGAAGATGGACTTCCCCGCCTATGAAGCATCTGATTTATCATCTCTCATCATTTTTTAAACATCTTAATGCCACTATCCGCTTAACGAATACCCCCTCTTCCAGGGCTACCCCCCTACGAATGGTGGGCGGACCCACCAGATGAGGTGAAGCTCCGAGCCTACGTGTTCAACGTCACCAATCATGAGAGGTTCCTCCAAGGTCTGGATGACAAGTTGAACGTTCAGGAGATTGGGCCGATAGTATACCTGTAAGTACTGCTCATTGTTTTTGGGTATATAGAACCCCACCGGGGTCCAAACCCACCTCCCCAGACTGGTAGGTACTGTGATATCCGCCCTCGTGGCAGATATTACTAGTAGTTGCCAGGACATCATGTGTCAAGGATTTAAAAATAAATCATACCTACCAATAAAAAATAAATATTAAATTGAGAAGATAGGAAAAAAACTGACTCGTTGGACAGTTCCTGACAGTTGATGGGAGGTCTTCGGAAGAAGCCAGCTAGTCTCCGGACGCTCAAGATTTGAAGAGACGTGTACTAGCTTCCGCGGTCCTCTGAAACGAGTATTGTATAAAATTAAAAAAAAAAAACCTCGCGTAAAATCCCCTTTTAAAAAAGCTCATGTAGGAATGATGTGTTTTATCCCAATAAATTTCAATATTACGGCAAAGAAGTCCTTTTATTCGTAAAACCGTGGCGATCAAACCCCCGACTCCACAGTAGGTACTAAATAACGGACGAGGCTCTTGTGCAGGTCATCTTCTCAAGGTTGGGAGATCATAAAGCAGTTGGTCTGTAAATGTCCACAAAATAATCAAGAATAAGAAGTGGAGCTATTTTCGTGTCTCGGAGGCACCTCAGGCGGTCGATTACAGTTGTCATACGAACATCTATGGCAGTCGCTACGGAGAGTTGAAGGCCTCAAAAGTCAAAAGTGCAATTACTGGTGGCGCGTAACGTAATGCAGGTCATATGGCAGTCCTTTTGAAGAGAATTTTGAAGTTCAGCCAATCAATCAATCAATTAGCCGAAAGAAGTCCACAGCTGGACATAGGCCTCTCCCATTTCGTACGATCTTGCCTTCCAGCCTGTCCCAGCTACCTTTTTCAGGTCGGCAGTCCATCTGCCTAAGGGACGTCCTACCTTCCGTAGCATCTGATGAGGCCGTCAAGCTGAGTGACACCATTGTTAACATGGTACGTGTTTGGAATAGTGATCGTCTTTCCTGCCCCTCTAGACAAGTGGCAATTCGCTAGCAGGCGTTTTATGGAATAGAATGACGAATGTAAAGGATTTGACGTATTTGACATGCGTTAACGACTGTCATTTACGTTAAGTCTCATACATTCGTCATTCTATTCCACCAAACGCCGGCTAGCGAATTGCCACTTGTCTAGAGGGGCTAAGACTTTGCCTTCAGCTCACCATCAGGCGAGGTGAAGTCAAAATTGACGTGACCTTTATAAAAAAAACTGCATCCGAGGATTCCACTTCGCAGCACGGAACCGCTCACTCCTCATCATCTTCTTGATTTGGTTAAGACTTTTATGAGAGCAACTGCAGTCTAAAATTCCATCGTAATGACAATATCTTACTATATAATCAGCTTATATTTTTAACTGATGGTCAGATTCAAAGTACAAAAACCGTCTTGAAAGTCTCGACCTTGCCGTAAATATACATTGAGTCGAAGTAAAGATAATCCACCGCCAAATAATCGGTAAATATCGGTAATGTACTGTGACGTCATCGTACGTGTTCGGACGGTAGTGTCGGTGGTGTCGGTGGTATCTAAAGGTCAATGGTGCAGTAATACCCGGTGTGGTATATTTGTTTTAAGGTGGGTGTATACTGATAGATACAGATGTATTAAATTTGTATCGCTTTTGAGACAGGAATGACGAATGAATTAATTAATGATGTTTATATATTTGACAGCTTTCAAATGTGAGTTCGGGAATTTTCGTTGTTGCCGGATTATTTCAGTCTGACTTTTCTTCTTTATTTCTCTTTTTTTCCTTACTACTTTCTCCCTATTTAACTAACTTCACATGATCGATTATTCCCAAATTCTTCTCTGTGACACAACGCTTCTATATGTAATATTGAGCTATAGAAGACTTTATACGGACAATTTGTAACAACGGGCTCCGTATCCTTTCACATACGCACCTTGTTGGGACAAATAGAGAAGACTATTCTAAGAATTAGACTTTTCCAAGAACAGTCATTAGACTACTGTGGTATCCTCGATTTACCATAATTCTAGATACAAAATGGTATTGTCATCAAAACTAAAAGTGTGTGCCAAAATTCAGATTCGATAGGTTCCCATGAAAGAGCTATAGTTTTTTAAGCAAAACTATTTAAAATAATGCGTGAGGAATTCCATTCCTACTTGCGGTGACTGTTTTATCTCTCAAAATTCGATGCAAATCAATATGTAAAATGTTCCTTTACTAAGAGATAGTTAACTGCTATTGTTTAAATCGATTAAGATAGGAAAAAGTGAATCGCTCAGGCGGGACTCGAACCCGAGATCTTTCCCTTACAGGGGGAATGCTCTGACCCCGTCGTAGTATAGGAGAATTTGAAAAGCTTCAGGCGTAGCTCGGGGGCTCAGTGGTCAGAACATTCCCCTTCCCCTAGCGATTCCCTTTTCCCTATCTTAATCGATTTGAAAAGTTAGCATAGTTAATGCTTCAAAATTTCATTCAATGCTATTGTTTACCTGTCAACCCTATGGCAATGACTTTCGTAAGATTTAAACTATGTTATTCTTTAATCTCCTATTGTGATTAAGCCTTTCATACTGATAAAAACGAATCTCTCAAAACATAGCTCGCAGTGGTCTACCACCTTTATATATTGAATAACACATTATATTTTTCGACATTGTACAAAAAACCAGGAAATAGTCATCGAGAATACAAACGTGTGCATCTATCTGTTTATAACTATATTACCCGATAGTGATAAAAAAGCTGGTCAAATACAGGCGGTTCCGTACCTACTACAAGACTTTACTAATACACACGCCGCGCGCCGCCAGAATTAGCGGAACACAAAAAAAGCGAGTATAATATGGTTAGTTTTATGTTTAGATTTTATGACGGTTTAAAATTATTAAATGAATGTTAAATAACGAGTGTTTCTCCCTCGTGCCCTGATTAAGGTTTCCATCCGTCTGGGCATACTGCGAATGATGTTGGCAATGATTTCTTGGGGCAACCTCTGCCATTCTTCAACTAACGTGTTTAGCAGCTCGCCCAGATTGTTTGGAGGTGGCATTCTTGATTTGACTCTCCTCTTTAGCAAGTTCCCAAACGTGTACAATCGGATGACCGGGGACCGTGCTGGCCACTTCATCACCGTAACACTAACATGGTTTAGGTATGCCTGTACTGAGCGAGCACTGTGAGCCCGAGCATTATTCTGCATTAAAATGAAGTCGTTACCAATAAATGGGGAAAATGGCACAACATGTTCCTCTAAAATCTCCCTGATATACCGATCAGCAGTCAGATTTCCGCCGTCGACTACCACTAGGCCGCTAATTTTGTGTTGCAATTACCGGTAAATGTCACCATTACATATACGTACCATGTTATAATGGTGGCACTCAGCTTGACGCCCCTCCTTCAACATTCATGAAGCATTCAACTTGGAGTCAGGGGTCCGCTTTACCAGTGTAACTGCCGGATTTGGCTTAACTTCGATATTTTCCGTGAAGCGACTGCCACCTGACCTCTATCTACCCGTACGAACTGCCATAGATGTTCGTATGGCAACCGGGATTTTTGTTTATCATATAGGACCTGTCAATTTGACTTCATCTTCCCTGATGGTTCAGCAAATCTCGGGAAAGAGAGTCACCATTACAGACACGTAACAAGTTACAATAATGGCCCTCGGATTGATGGCATCATGAGATGCTTTTTCACGCGCAGCTTTAAAGACCCGGTATTGTAGGATACTGCCCCACCAGGAACTTTTTTAAGTGTAGTAGAGAATTTTTTTACGTGCGGGAAATCCTATACCCCCTCCCCCTTCGGAGTCGGAGGGGGGGTTATGTCGGACTCGAACCGACTAAACCGCACGCCGTCTGTGGGTCGTTGTGCTAGGCCGAAGGTGAGGTTGTCTCGCGACATATCCCTCGCACCCCGGGTGACCCAGGGCCATTCCTCTCGGTCTCGCCCTCCTCGGGAAGTAAAGTACCAGACCTCACCCTAACCAATTAAAAATTATATTTCTATATCTGTCTTTGAGGCGACCGTTTGAATTTGAATCGGTTAGGGCGAGGTCTGGTAGCTTAGTGGTCAAAACAGTGCCCCTGTAAGGCAAAGTTCGCGGGATCGATCCCCGCCTTGACTAATTCTTTTATAATTTAAATCGATATTAATATTTAGCATGGAAAATGCTTAAACATTTAATTAACAACAAAAAAAAAGGTTTCGTTTCTTTGGTTACGGGACCCTAAAAACTGTTTCAAGTATAACCTTTATGCAGTTGATAAAATTAATCTATCTGGCAACCCGAATGACCAGAAATATTGCTTGCTGCATGTAATGAACCTTCGCAAGTTTTTTTTTATTGCAACATTTTAATTCACTGAAGAATTATGAATACTGACTCATTACCTCAGTGGTTCAGTGGTCGATAATGTAGCTGTCATGTTTGAGGTCCCATGTTCGGGGACTGGGTTGGGCATCATGTTTTTTTTTTCAAAAAAGTGGTAGCTCACTAAACCTCCGCAATAATGGTGACCCCGGCGTAATTTCTTAACTCAAAACATTGTTTTTTATGCATTCTAATTTTCTTGTGTAAATCACGTTCCTGTCTGCGTCATAATGTTATTCCAAACTAAGTATAAAATCTATATTTGTACCAAAGTTCAGCGAGATCAGTGCTCCTAGCACGGACAACTATCTATCGGAAACGTATTGAGAGAACGGAACATTGCGATTGATCGGCTTCATATACACACAGGTGCACAGTAGGCAGGCGGCCAATCACATTGCTTTATTCTCTCAATACGTTCACGTTGCAATTACGATAGTTGTTCGTGCTAGGGGTACTGTTCAATTATGAGAGCGTGATTGAATTAAAACAACCAAACACCTTTACAACCCTTCGCATTTAAAGAAGTCTATTTAATTTCCAGCAGTAGACTGCAATAGCCTAATTGATTAATGATTGATTAATTCCATGAACACCAACAGCCTGGGTGTAGGTATAACTAGGGTGTTATCTCGAATTCGGAGATAACCCTAGGGCAGGTAGGATATAGGAGGTAGGACACGACATTATTACTATCCAATTGAGCAGACCTATTGAAAGTACCTACAGTATGTGGCGGCCATAATGACCTCGTGTTATGTTCTCGGCGGTGAATAATATAATAGCCAGAGGTCACTAGAGAGATTTTATGCTGTCAGTGGGAATACCTAAGGCTATTCCTGCATTGTCTTCTACACTGACGACACATAAACTCTCTGCACTCTGCACGAGTGTGACTCCCCTGGGTGTGGCACGCTTTCTATCGGTCCAGTGTGCTTGTCTGCCATCACAGTGTTATAAAAAAGGACAACTGGAGCACGCGGAAATTGTCTCACTGGATCACCTTAAATCATCACCCCGGGCCCAGGATATGCGTGCGTTTTACGTCGGTTCGAGTTCGGTTGCTGTATGAGGAAACTTAATTCATTTTCTTTAAACTGTCAATGTGTGCATGCCATGGATTGTATTAATATGTCAACTTATTCTGAAGTAATAGCCATTTTTTACGCCGCGTTGGAATGACATTTGCCGCGTCTAGGTATAGAGTTTTTAATTATATAGTCTAAGATTTCGATATTTTTTCCTTGTAAGTGTAGTTTTGTAAGAGTTACGTAAGTGTACTTTACATAACGTTATATTGTAAATCAACTTTTAACTAAAAAAATGTATTTAATTTATGAAATAATTGTTTAAAACGGTATATAATTGGATAGGTAATGTGTCTATGCAATTTATTGTAATCAAATTATGTAATACATTTTAAGTAGGTATAGTAATTAGTCTATTTTTAAACTCACACCTTATAGGTAGATATAAATTCATAGATATTCTAGAAAATTTTTGTACCTAAAAATTAGTAACCAAAATTACTTACCATCTTTTTTTGGCATCCATTGAGGTGGCATACTTGCTCACGGCCCACCTGATGAAAAGTTACCGTGGCCTATGGACGTGGGCAATACCAGGGGAGTAGCTGCCGACCCTGTAAACACAGAGAGTTTTTGTGCCGTCAGTGTAGAAGACAAAGCAGGAATAGCCTTTGGTCTTCCCACTGACAGCACAAAAACTCTCCAGTGAGCTCTGGCTACCCTGCGCACCGCCGGGAACCTAACACGAGGTTATTATGGCCGCAGTATTCTGTAGGGCGGAGGTACTTCCCCAGTCGAACTGCTCAATGGTGATGCCGACTGCGCCTTTATCCCTACAGAGGGCGCCTCGTAATGGCCAATGTTAGCTGTCATCTACGTAGATTTCATTGTTTGTTTCATCAAATCTGACAGCTATGGGTTTGTTATTGTCACAGAACAGGTTATTGTTGTTTGGTCATATGCTGCTACCATCTTCAATTAGTATTGCGACGGCATCCCTATTGGACGGAAATACCGTCGTGTCCTACTGCCTATAAAGTAGTATTCAGATGAAAAACTTAATTGCTTGTGTTTGGAGTGGGTTCGCGTCGGCAGATAGTATGATTCCAAAACCGACCACATACGACAACTGAAGACGCATGCAGCAGAAACATTACATACATTAATTATTTGTTAAACTTCAATACGCATAAAGGGGACCATTATAGCGGCTATGAATTACGCGTATCTGCTGCGTGCATCTGCGTATACATCAATGGCTAGGATTTGAATCTGGAACATCTCAATCGGAAGATTGGTTTCTTAACAGCCCCTCTAGACAAGTTGCAATTCTTTGGCCGGCGTTTAATGGAATAGAATAACGAATGTATGGGATTTGACGTTTATGACATGACTGTCATTTACGTCATACCCCATACATTCGTCATTTTATTCTACCAAACGCCGCGCAGCTAACGAATTGCCACCTGTGTAGAGGGGCTGATAAGCTAACACAGCGTCATCTTAACTGAGCTTACCACATGGGTGCACATGGGTGTGGGGTTAATGGCTACGTGATAACCGAGTAGTTTGGTTAATTGTTAACACCTTGTAAGGTTAAGTAACGCTAGCAACAGGTCGATGTTAGAATGGGTGACCATTCTTAAGACTTTAAGAAGTCTAAGAACCCTCCACGCCTCGCAAAAGTCGATAGCCATATCGACTGCCTTAGATGGTCGTATGGCAATGGGGATCGACGGCTTAATTATAGAAAACAAAAAATCCGACTGATGCAGAAAAGATCGAAGCAAGTTTGATAGCAGGCGGTACCCATTTGCAAATCATAAACCGGATAAGAATTAATGGGTACCGCCTGCTATCAAACTTGACTCGATCTTTTCAGCATCAATCGGGTTTTTTAGTTTTAGGTAATAATTTATTTTATTTTATTGTTTTTAGTTATACAATATATTATATTTTTGTAATCGCCTTCTAATTTCCTTCATTTTGATACCCTACTCGATAAGTTTGAGTGAAAATATTTTTGACACCATACGTTTTGGCGCCAACAATTCACCATATAGCTTTTGCTCACATTTTATGTACTCTAGAACAAATTGAGTTTGTGTGGTTAGGAATATATGAGATAATAAAGAATATTACGAACATACATACAAGACACGCGTGAAAAACATAACCCTTCTAGGCAGTCGGGTAAAAAACGTGCTCTCCTAGGCAAGGAAATACCCAGACCATTACATATAGACATATTCAAGCAGACAAAAATATTAGGCGGTAGTAGCACTGGCGTTCAATACCGCCACGCGAATCTGGCAAAGAAGAAGCGTACAATTTCAACTGTCCATTTCAACAGCACGATAAAATGTATCCTTCCTTTCTTCCAGGGAGAAGCTCCTGCACTCCAACATCAGCTTCCACGAGAACAGCACCATGACCTACACAGCTAAACGGTTCCCTATCTACCTCCCGGACGAGAACCATATAGACCTGAACGCGACCATCATAGTTCCTAACATTGCAGTACTGGTGAGCATCTATAGTATAATTTGGCACACAAAGGGAACCATACCGTTATTTGTGTTTACTATTAAGGTTTTCTTATACCACTTGGGTGTCGGACAAGCACACGGCCCACCGGATGCAAGATGGTTACCGTGACCAATGGACGTGTGCAATACCAGGGGCGTCACACGCACGCTGCCGAACTTGTTGGACATACATACATACATATAATCACGCCATTATCCTCGGAGGGTTAGGCAGAGGTGAATTAACACCCACATTTAACCAATCTGTATTCGGTCCCACTTAACAGGGGGTGAGCCTATTGCCGTATTCCGGGCACTATGGTTGACTCGAGCCGTGCATCTGAGGCTGAGTCTGGGCTGTACGTATCTGTCTGATGTTAAAGTTAATCAGCCCTATCCCTTAGTCGCCTTGTACGACACCGCATGGGAAGAGAAGGGGTGGCCCAAATTCTACTTTGCCGGGAACCACACGGCCTCTCGTTAATCACTAAACTTGTTAGAACCTTCTAATTAATGCCCTTCTTAACAGTACTCTAAACAGTTGTCTAACTAAAGGTAACAAGCGCATGGTTCACCTGATAGTAAGCAATTAACTGGTCTAGTGATAGCGACAACAGAAATACATCATCGGATCTCCACTGTTCAGCTATGTACAGTTCATGAGATAGACCCTGGTGACAGACAGCCAGACGGACAGCGCTGTTAGCAAAATAGGTTCGGTATTTGCAATTCAAAAAAATATTTACAATTCATCTTTAAATGAAATACATCATAAATATCAATAGATACATTTCATATCTTATTGTATTAAATAGTTGACAAATATTCAATTTAGAATTCGAACCCAGACCATTTTGATTGTAAACTGCTCACTCGAGAGGTTTTGTGCTGCAAGTGGGAAGCCTTTGTCCTGCTTTATCTTCTACACTGACGGCACAGAAACTCTCAGTTGTAACAGGGTCGGCAGCGCGAGTGTGACTCCCCTGGTGTTGTACACGTCCATAGGCCACGGTAACCACTTTCCATCAGGTGATCCGTTGTCTGCCATCTAAGTGATATAAAAAAAGACGGGTTGCATTCCGCCTATCACTTCAACCTATCACTAATTTTCTGCCAGAAGAAATGAATGAATTACAAAAAGAAAAAATAATCACAAAAAGTAATAAATTACAAAAAGAAAAAATAATCACAAATAATGTCAGAAGCCCAGGTTCGAACCCGGTACTATCTGAAACCATAAGGACTGACTCAGTCGAAGCGTTTACCGCTAAGCTATGAAGCTTCTTAGCGTAGCTAACAAAATAAACAACCTGTAGCTAATGTTGTATGACGTCGGTCGTCGGTTACGGTTCAAAGATCAAGTGATCCTGACCCGAGTTTAACAAGTTTTCACTTCAAAGAAACTCGTTAATAACTAAACTACCGATGCTTCATATACTATTGGTTCATATCTAACCTTTTTTTCCAGGGTATGATGTCCTACCTCCACGAGGCGCCCTATTTAGTCCAGACCTTTTTCCGTACTTTCGTCAATATGCACCGCTCTAAGTCCTTCGTCAACAAGACTATATACGAATACCTGTGGGATTTCAAGGACCCTGTTCTGGACGTCTCCAGTACTTGGGCACCGGGAATTGTTCCCGTCAGTAACGCTGGGATACTGGATAGAGTGAGTATCTAAAAGTACCTTTGATTGTTTAGTAGGACGATCAGACTAGACTAGAAGAACAACATAGACAGAACGCATAGAACTAGTGTGTGAAACATTACCACAGATAATATACTGTAATTCTTATACAGATACACAATCAGGAACAAAAAATGGTTACACTGGTAACTTCGAAAAGCAGTCAGGCATCTTTTGTTTGCGAGTGTTGTAACTAGATGGCGACATCGTTTTGGTAAATTTTTCAAAACAAATATTTCTGAATAAAACTATAAATATTCTAATCTATATTGATTTTGCCAGATTCTGCAATAATTGTTAAAGTTACACACTTAATGCACCATGCCAATGGCGGCTTCCTAAAATCGCACTATTGTCACGAAATCTTTATTTATCACAATACCAACGAGTTTTATATGCTTACATGCTTTCATTTTCACGTGTATAAGTCAAAGTCAAATCGCCTTTGGGTTATGGAAGTCAAATGGCTCCACAGAAAATATCGAAGTTCAGCCAAATCCGCAGTTAAATTGGTAAAGCGGACCCCAGAGTCCAAGCTGAATGGTTCGGATGCGACTGGGATTAACTCTTAAATGTTGAAGACTGTAGGCTGCTTCACACGCGTATTTTATACGTTCCGTCTAAGTATGTAATTGTTTTAGTCTGAGAGTATATAGTACCTACCACAGTCTAACGAACTTTCAAACTTCTTGTACTGTCATAGTATGATACTAGGTTTTATATTTAGTTTAGAAGCTGAGTGAGCGTTTTATCGTAATAAATAAAAGTAATGTCATAATAAAGTTCCGAAATATAAAAGTAGAGGGCGATAAGCCCAAAAGAAGATGGATGGCGTGAAAGAGGATAAATCAAAGAAGGAAGTGACTGAAGAACTGACATCTGACAGGAATGTATGGAGATCGGAGGATTACGCCAACCCCAAATAATAAGGACGAGGGCAGCTAAATGATGATGAGAAAGGTCGTTCATGTGAGAGAAGGCCTTTAATGCAATCGGATTACAACGCGGAAGAGGTGAAGATGACTTCATCAACGGTATTCTATCTGTTCCAGATATATGCAGACTTCACTGACGAGATGACCGTGAAGATAGGTCCCCAGTGGGGCCACAAGGAGTTCTTCCAGATCGACAGGTTTAGAGGGGCACCGCAGGTACCTGGATTTGACCCTAATGTAAGTACCTAGGGCCCTAGGAACCAAATTACGTCTTATTTGGCCCGTATTCTAGAAAAACGCTCAGTCCTGAAGCTCGATTTATTTGGTTACAGATTGTATGGACAGATTGACAGATTTTCTATACAATCTCTCCTCAGATACATTGAGATATAGAACTTAGTAAGTACTATTCTAGAGTACGGGTTGGTACGGGTCTAACTCTCTACTCTAGAGATTAGAGAAAGAATTCACTTCAAATTTCGTACAGCATTTTCGTAAAAATTTACATTCAATTTTTTTTTAATATTTTTGTACCACTGAGGTGGCAGACAACCACACGGCCCACCTGATGGAATGTGATTACCGTAGCCTATGGACGTGTGAAACCCGATGCCGACCCCGTAAACACAGAGAGTTTCTGTGCCCTCAGCATACCTAGACGACAAAGCAGGAATAGCCTTTTGGTCTTCCCACTGACATCGCAAAAACTCTCCAGTGAGCTCTGGCTACCCTACTCACCGCTGGGAACACAAGTTCGCTGCAGGCTGAATTATTTATGCCTAGTTAATAGAATAGAATAGAATAGAATAACACTTTATTTGTACACCATTTACATAAAATCTTACGAGTGAAATATACTTTATACAATTGTTGTACAAAGGGCGACCTTATCGCCATAATAGGCAATATCTTCCAGGCAACCTTTGGATGGACTAGAGTTAAGTGTAAGAATAGGTTAAACATACATACATTTCTCATGACTTTAACCTGAATGAAACACAAAAGGCTTCGACCGGAGTAACGAAAACTGAATCAGGTGGAGTTTCTCAGATCACATAGACCCACGGTGGGAACTTCCCCACGCACGTGTACACCGGAGGAACTCATGAGTGCCTCTGAGATCGCTCTCAGGGTGACTGTACACTGGGTAAACAAAATATGACTTGATATGATGTTGACTCGACATAAGAATACAAAAGGCAGCAGCCAAATTCCAAAAAATGTCCCTCTATTCTAACTACAGAATTTTAATACCGCCAATTGATTGTTTTGTTTTTATATTGGACATGTCAATTTGACTTCACCTCGCCTGATGGTAAGCTGATGGCAAAGTTTCAGGAATGAGGGTCACCATTACGAATGTACCATTTTAAAATAGTGGCACTCAGCTTGACGGCCTCATCAGGTGCCTTTTCACGCCCCGCTTAAAGGACCTTGAACTGTAGATAGAAGGAAATCTGTATCGAGGTCAACTTTTTCCGTGAAGCGACTGCCATCTAACCTCCACAACCCAAAGGCGATATCGAAGCATTGCAGCTAGACCAGTTGTTGGATTTTTGTGGGCTCCAACTACCCGTAACGACTGCCATAGATGTTTGTATGACAACCGTGACCGACGGCTTAACGTGCTCTCCGAGGCAAGACCAGACCAATGGAAATACCCATATTCATGCATACAATTATTTGCCCTGAGCGGGGATCGAACCCGCGCCTCCTGCGTAACGGCCGCGTTCACTACCGCTACAGCGCTGGATTACAATAACGACCGATAAATACGTCACCCACAGGAAACCCAGCTCGTCCTGTAGGTGTCGCGAAAACGCGGCTAAGGGTTAAGACAGTTCTTCATCCGACATTAAACACACACTCAAAAAGAAAGTTACTATTAAAACTTACTTTTTTACAGATATGTCCAGACCGCGTCTCAGGTTCCACCGAAGGCGTGATGTACGCCCAAAGGTTGACTAAACAGGACACACTCCGCTACTGGAGGAAGACTGTCTGCAAAGCGGTTCAGCTGTATTTCGATAGTGAGTTCTAACACTGCTCTTTTTTTTTAATCAGACTCATCATTTTCATATATGCGTATCTTTCTTATTGCATCCGAGGCCGAGACGCCCTCGGAGCTCAGGGTCTGCCTTCCGGCTCTTCCTCTTCCACTTCGCACGATCTTGGGCGTCCATGGTAGTGAGACTCCACGACGTCTAGCCAGGACTTCTTGGGCCTACCTGGACTCGGCGGGGGCGCTATCGCCAGGCATTTGCTACCCACGTAGCCTGGCTGTTGTAACCCCAAGTCATAGCCGTACAAGCAAAGGCGGCTTTCTTTCTTTAATCAGTCTATGTCAGCTTATAAGGTCTCCAATCATAATTGTTTTCGTGGCTTAAGCAGACCTCGCCTGCTGATTGCCGAACGAGGTTCTGGGGGCAGGATTTCCTTTTGAGGGGTTTGCGTCAGCGACAGGCTCTGCCGCAAGCTAAAAATAAAAGAAGTAAGAGAGCAGACCTTGGGCTCCCGTAGTGGCCAAAATTGGGATAAATGCAGAATAACATTTTTGAACGGAAAAGCTACGAGGAAAATTTGCGTCCTGGGTCTCGATTCTACTAAAGTAAAACCATTGTCATACTACAGACACTGCAAAAATTAACCATTTAATTTTAATGTTTAAGGTAATGGTCGTAAGGTCTAATATTAAATGGCTTTTTGTAAAGTGAATAAAAAAGGAATAGTGACACTCTTCATTTAATTTTGGACTTTAAGCCTGTAACAATAAAGTCTAAAATTTAATGCAATTTATTGCATTGTCTGTGGTATGACAGTTGATTTGGCTTTAGCAGAATTGAGGGCCTGCAGGGCTAACATGCGCGCATCGTCAAATATCTCGAATCGAGATGAGATATCATCTCGAGTCTTCTCGAGCGAAGTAACGCCGACATATTTTGTCGCGTCAAACTTTTTCAATTGTTGTCTATGGCATACACATTTTTTAAACATTTATCCGATAAAATCGGCCCGATACGGCCATTTGCTCGAAAGCACAGACTAGTTAGGGATGCTAGGTATGAAAAAAAAGAGAAAAAATAGTGCAAACAATTTTCGACCTTATTGACATGACATGCTATCGAATTTTTTTTCTTATATTCGTGATCAGCGTCATCAATTAATGCGAAAAGACACGTAACAAAGAAAATGTCATTAAGGTCGAAAATGGCTTGCAGTCGATGTTTTAGTCCAAAATGAACCGAGCACAAAAATGTTTACACGAGATAACTTCTCGTCGACCAAATGAAAGACGGTAGACAAAACATTTTAATTTAAAAAAGAGAAAAAATAGTGCAAACAATTTTCGACCTTATTGACATGACATGCTATCGAATTTTTTTTCTTATATTCGTGATCAGCGTCATCAATTAACGCGAAAAGACACGTAACAAAGGAAATGTCATTAAGGTCGAAAATTGCTTGCAGTCGCACAAAGGTACTAAATTTTGATCCAAAATGAACCGAGCACAAGAAAAGTTTACTCGAGATAACTTCTCGTCGACCAAATGAAGGACGAGAGACAAAACATTTTAAATGTCAAAATTCGAGTAAATAAGGGCACGTATGTTACAATTTGCAGACACTAAGTAGAGATGATTTCTCGAAGTCGAGTTATGTCGACATCTGACAGATCGCCATGAAATTTGCCAAGTTACCAACAGTCGATATCGACATAAAACGGCAAAATGCCTCGAGATAGCTATCTCGTGGCGCGCATGTTAGCCCTGCTGGTTCGGACATGTAATGCATAGGGATGAAAATAATGTCGTAAGGAAGGTATTATCTATGGAAGTGGATGTTTCTGAAACCTGCTTTCTTGAAACAATTTTGAATGGTTTCAGGCTATATTGCTTCTCATGCCGCTGCAATGTTTAGAATCGCATCATGCACAGTCAAGGGTCGTTTGCTGTCGGGGTCTTCCATTTCTTGAAGATAGCGATGTATCAGTCTTGTCCTGTAACCTTGCTTTAGGACTTTTATAATTCCCTGATCCATCGGTTGTAATTTGCTTGTCGCATTTGGAGGTAACTAAACAAGTTTGATATTCTTGAGTTCAACACCTTTAGGGTAAGCGGTTGTCAATAATCTGCGCTGACCTCTCTCGCTCTGCTCGGCGTGTATTAAACGGGATGACGAATCGTATTAAGCGTTAAGAAATGTATGAAAATATATTTTAAGTTGCAGGGACCGACGTAAAATGGCGTATTAAGCGAGAAATCGTAATAAGCGTGATCGTCTTAAACGGGTTTTACTGTATTTATAATTTATCTTTATCTATTTGCAGGCGAGATCACGATAGACAGCGTGCCTTTGTACCGCTACAACCTGTCTGAACACGTGTACGACCGCGTGACCAACGGGACCGACTGCTACGACACGGAGCCCTCCCTACCCACCGGGATCAGTGACGCTTCTAAGTGCTATTTTAGTGAGTACCTGCATAAATACAGTGCCTCTAGCACGAAAAATTATCGTAATCGTATCGTGAGAACGGAGTATAGCGATTGGCCGCCTGCCTACTGTGAACCAATCACAATGCTCTATTTTTTGGATACGTTTACGTTTACGTTTCGAATTCGAATTATTCGAAATATTCGAAATTAATAATCCCAGTCGCATCTGAGTTATGCTTTCACCTCAGGGATTGGAGTCCGTTTTTCCTGTCTAACTTCTAGGCAGGCAGACATACTTACAAACAACACACAAACCTATAGCACAGATCATATAAAGTATGTAGTTATTACGTAACTGATAAACACTCTCTCTCTCTCTCTCTCTTGTAATACATAAGTTGCAAGCAGAATGGATCATTAGTGCCCCGAGCACGAAAAACTATAGCAATCATGACGTAAACGTATCGAGAAAAAGAAGCATTGCGGTTGGTCGCCTGCCTACTGTGAAACTGTATGTGTGTTAAGCCGCCAATCGCAAAGCTCCTTTCCCTGGACACGTTTACGTTATGATAAGAGGCCGTCCTTTAATCACGTGATCTTCTTTAAACATTATAACCCCCCCTCCCCCTTGGTGATACGTGGTGAGGTTTAAGACTACTCCCTCCCCCCTCCCCAACATCACGTGTATTTTTAGTAGGTACCTATAAAGAATCTTATTTTTTTTAGAATATTATCTTTAAATACAGGTTATAATCTTATTTTTAATACACGTGATACCTTACGCCTGAATTTTGTCACAACCTCCCCCCTCCCCTTTCGAGCCTCACGTGATTAATGGATGGCCGCTTATGATAGTGCTAGGGGTACGTAAGGTATTTTCGATTGCGGTCGGGGGGAGTTGAGAACTGCGTGATCGCGTATTTGAGCTAACGCATTGAAATAGTGACCGAAAACATAGTTTGCCAAATGTTGTCTTAACCTTTATGAACCTCTGACGACCCCTGCGGGGGTTTAAAGGTCTGAATATATGTATAAATTAAAAATTTAATGACATTTTAAAGTATTTACCATGCTAACTATTCAAATCGATTAAGATAGGAAAAAAATAATGGGTTCAAGGATACGAACTTGCTACCTTTGGTGGCTCAGTGGTCTGAGCATTTCCCCTGTAAGGGAAAGATCGCGGTTTCGAATCCCGCCTGAACCAACTCCAATTTTCCCATCATAATTTATTAAAAGTGACTATAAGTATGTATCTTTATTTCAGATTTCCCCATGGTGGTATCGTACCCCCACTTCTACATAGGCGGTCTGCCTAAAGACCACTATGTCACTGGTCTAACACCTGACAGAACCAAACATAATTCGTGGGTCGATGTCGAACCGGTGAGTGATATATATTATGATACAAGTACCTACTAGCGGCCGGCCTCTACTTCGTACGCGTGGATTGAGTTAGACTTTCATACAAACTACTCTGTTTTTACCCCAAAAAGGGGTCGATTTCTAAGGATACAGTATTTTAATGCACCTCCACACCATCTGCAGAGCATACATTCTAAATTTCAAGTCTCTTCAAAAACACTTAAACTTCCAGTGCCCGTTTTGTCCCCTTATGGGTGCTTACATAAAGAAGCAGATTGGCCCGCGCGAACGTATACAATACAACATACTCAACTAATTTTAAACAAGAGCCAATCGCCGCCGGGCTTTCGAAGCGGGCAAACCGCTTCTCTATGTAAGCACCATAGGGGTGAAGTTTCATTAAATCCGTTCTTAGCGGATGTCTACACACTTTATGGAACCTGCCAAATTTCAAGCTTACAGGTTACAGGCTACATTTATGCTTTTTAAACAACTACATAAAATGAGAAGTTTCTCAATTCGGATGTTTATTATCGTGGTTTTACAAAAATCTTTTCTTTTTCTCAGTACACTGGCACGCCATTCAGAGCGGTTGCAAGAATGCAGAGTAATTTAAGAATATACGACATATCATCGTACGATTCAGAATTTTCCAAGTTGTCGAATCTGGTCCTGCCACTATTTTGGGGGGAATATGTAAGTGTTTTTTTTGTAATCACACCGTTTGCTTTAAAAATCTTGGGTGAGGGGACAATATACCACCCGGTATATTTAGGGGAGCGCTCCCGAAGCCGAAGGGCCGTAGTAGTATTCCGGGTATACTACATATTGGCATTACACCCGGTATGAAACACAGCTAAAGCTGAATTCGTACTCCATGAGCGCGGTCGTGGGGGTGACAGGTGGAGTTACCTGTTACCCTAGCAGAAGCAAAGGCAGCGGTGCGATATGAACACCCTCCTTTTCGAGGGGAACTAAGGTCCCTACACCCGAAGTACCATTTCCAAACCGGAGATATCGCAACAACAACCGGGGTGCGAAAGAAATGTATTATGTACCATCTCTGGTCTTTGAGAACCGAGACAGCATTGCTGCAACCGAAAGCATTCAATTCGAATTCGACATACGCCCCGTGCGGCCATCTGTGTAAGTCTCTAAGCGTACAATCGAGCTCAATCCTTGATAGAGATTGTGATTGGTCTATCTCCAGTGACGTCACGCAGGCTGACCAATGACAATCTCAATCAAGGCTGTGCTCGACGCTGTAGGCTTAGAGAATTGCACTGCAGTAGGCCTAGATCGATCAAAGCTTTATATTAATACGGGCCTTAGAGCAGTTCCAAGAAAAAAAACTTGCGTCAGAATCTCATTCGTCTAGCGGTTGGTGTACCGGCTAGCAGGCCCCGTAAGCCTTGGTGAGGCACCATTCTGTCATCCCACTTCTGACCACAGGCAGAGAATCCATCCTCACACGTAGCGACTTGAAACAGTACGTACAGTCAGGTTTGAAGGAACTCCATCCCACACAGACTCAAACTGTGGAATGAACTCCCTGCTGTGGGTCTTCTTAGCAACTACAATAGTTCGTTAGTAATTAATTAAGGCGGAGATTTGATAGCTTAGTGGTCAAAGCATTGCCCCTGTAAGGCAAAAGGTCGCGGGTTCTATCCCCGCCTAGACCAATTCAACTTATTCAATTCAAATCGATTTGATAATTTAGCACAAAAATTGCTATAAAATTTAAATCAAAAAGGGTATTGGGAGGATCCTACCGGGAAGCGACGTACCTGGTGTGGCCCACATCCTTAGACCGCGGTAACTACTTTCCATCAGGTGGGCTTTGCTTTTCTACCACCCAAATGGTATAAAAAAACCATACTACCCAGATGCTCAAAATCATTGATGTCTAAATAAAAAATCACATCTTTTTGTTTCAGAACCAAGAAGGGTTGCCAGACGGAATAAAATGGATGGTATTTTTAATAGTGGTAGTACTGCCGCCATTGTCGATAGTGATGTCCACAGCGATGATACTATTCGGTTTCTATTTATTAACCAAACATATTTATTTAAATAAAGTCCAAAACGAAAAATTAAAAACTATATTGTTGTTTAAAAGTAAGAATGTTACTCAGAATAAAATATTAGCCTTCGAAAGGGAAACGTTTATGAAGGCAAGCTAGTTTAAGATAAGATTACCTAATCGATAGATCTTTCATATGAGTGGGTCTGTTAAAAAAACCTCTTTTTTTAAATTTAGTAGTGAGTTTAGAAATACGAAAATATATAATTACGTCTTTAAATCCCCGAAGGGGTAGGTAGATGTGTATTAACCCATTTTGGCAACTATGATTTTTGGTCCTACACCATAGAGGGTGAGCTTATTGCCGTTAAGCGGGCACTCAGTCATGGGCTGTATGTTTACTGTTGGATGAAGAATAGCCATATGCCTTAGACACGTTCTACGACACCCACGGGACCTAAAAATCTGCATGAAATATCGTAAACTAGCACTTGCCCGCGGCTCCGCCCATGTGGATGTCGGATATCGTGACCAAACATAGCCTGTGTCCTTCCTCAAGGTCTAGCTATACCAAATTTCATCAAAATCGGTTCCGTGGTTTAGCCGTGAAAGACGTACAAACAGACACGCACACAAACACAAACACACACACACACACACACACACACACACACACACATACATTTTCCCATCTATAATATTAATATGGATAAGTATTTAACTAGGGTAACAAGAAGGCCCTAAAAATAATCCTTCATATTGTCCTTTGTACTGTTGCTGTCAGAAGTTACTAAACACCAAAAAATATGTAAATAATTCTTATATTGAAATAAATCAATAAAAATGATTGATGTAGACGTAAGTGGATTCTCGAAAATGACCCCAGAGACACCCTGGGTGCGAAGGTATACCTTTTGGGTGACCTAATGCCCTAGTAACTGAGAGCCGTGTGGTTTTAGTCGAGTAGAATCTAACATAACTAGCATTACTGACATTACCGAATGAAAAAAAAGGTATGCTTTGGTCGATAGATATATACTTAATACGTTTTTTATCTTCAAAGGACAAAACAATGGACTAGACTTCTGAATATCGGCTATCAGTGTTTTTTATGAATATTCGGCATTTTATACTACGGTCTTTTGACGTTCGGGTTTTTAATGTGCAACCGTTTAGAAATTTAAAATTCTTGGTATAAATACCTACTTGTCAGACATAGCACACTAAACGGACGTGTTCTTTTAACAGACTCATACGATGAAAATCTATTTTTAAGGGGTACAAGGTAAACAATGTAAGTAAAGACTGAATTTATGTAATTTACATGACATGGCCAAAGTGTAAACGAATACTTTTTTATACGATTTCATAAAGAACTTCTCTCTTCTTTCTGTCTATCTACCTCGTGTCTCAAAAAACTGTTATAAAATAAATTGAAGAAACAAACAAGCTTAATACAACTTTTAAACTCTCGCATTTCATGATAAGTATACAATAAAGTTATCGGGCAATAACGCGATTATGTTACACCGGCCGTGGTACAGAATAGGGACACTGTGAGTGTGCTACGTGACAGTACATGGCGAAAAGAAAATATTGAAAAGGTGCGGGTCCCTCACGGACTCGAAGACGGCGCGCGGCGGGCGTGCACCGCTAAGCCAGCCAGCCTGACGGCCCGTGTGACCTGCTCGAAACGTCAGGCAAATCAAATTTATGTGTACCTATACCATGATCTCGTTAATTGCCGTTAACTTTATTGTAAAGCATAATATACAGAAAATAAACTTCAATAAGAAAATTCAAATTAGCGAAAAAGTAAGAAAAGTTGCAAAAGGATATCGAATGTACAGACAAAGGAGATACTGTGCATAGGAATGAAAAAAATGTTATAAAAAAGGCATTAACCATGTAAGTGGATGGCCACAAGGGGTGAAGAAAACCTAAGAGGTGATGGATGGACTGCGTGAAAGATGATTGGAAAGGAAGGGAGTGGATGTTGAGATGACTGGAAGCAAAGATGAATGGAAAAATATTTTCTTTAGATGTTGGTGTTTATCACACAACATATTGGATTAAATTTGAGGTTCCTAATTAATAATATGTTTAAGAGTTATATGTGTACCTACGTAGTGAGATTTGTACAAAAAATGAACAGCAACATAGGTATACAAAATTATTTTATATTTTGTCATAAATCCCTAAAACGTAATTTGATTTCGGTACTATTACTATTAGTTATGTGGATGAACGGGGTGAGATGTTCCTCCAACACAAAGGGAGGATCCTCCGACCAGGCAAGGTGGTCACGCCTGGCGGGCCGCGGCCCAACGATTGTTGTTGGGATGTTGTATATGTATTGTACCAGCGTGGGAACTTCACTATCGCGATGCAGGATTTGTAGTGTCATAGTAGTTCGGCTTGATGTCGCTAGATGGCTCTGGGTACATGTGGTATCGCCACAGTTACCTTATTCACAATATAATTAGGTATAGAAGAGCGGCTTCATAGTGGACAAGCGCAACACACAGCACACAATTTGAGGATTCGAGAAGTATGAAGTATGGTAGATAGCCATAGTCGCCCTAAGACGAATGTATAAGAGTATTTCGAATTGTATTCCCCTTGTAACGGACTGGTCGTGACATCCATTCCTGGATGACTTTTTCCGATCCAAATCTATTCCGCTTAAATTCAGTTCACTGGCTAATTTTGTACGTTCTAAAATGTTGACAATAGTTTTAGACACAAAGACTATAAAACTCTCTATCGAAATCTTTCTATGTATAAAATCTTATTACAAGGCAGCCATGCATTTACGTTAGAGATTTATATACTACAGACCGATCGTAAACGCTGTACCGCGCCTTGGGTATGTGCGCTGAGACGGGGCAGTATCGACCAGTCAACGTCAGTAGTGGACAGCCCTCCGCCAACGCGTGCGCCGCTCTCTCGCTCGCTCTCTACCCACGCTCTTTCTTTCTTTTTCCTTACCTCGTCCCCCGCCATGCCGTGCGGGGCCTAGGGCGCGGTACGCGGTATAGCGAACACGATCGGTATATAAAAGCAAAATGTTTGACGTGTAAGTTATATATAAATTATAATAATTATTTATGATGGAAAGGGTGTTAGAACATAATAATTACATTATAAGATGGGTTTAGTTTGTAACTGTGATTGTTCCTAATATAAGTTAGATGCATCGAATTTGCTCACTGGTAGCTTTAAGATAAATTAATAAAATAAAGATACATGTCAGTACAATAAATTAAGTTTTATTTTCTGCTTACAAAAGAAATTGACCGATTCAGCAGACAAGATACATAAAATCTTTTATTAGATAATTCGTTTGTATCGAAACAATACGTTACGATAAATCGACGTATCTAAATGATTATTCTGAATGTGTCACAACAAAAGAGCCAATTATGCATCGAATTATATAGATACCTACCTATCGACAATCTATATTTGAATAATTTTCCCTTCCCTAAGAGCGTTTTCACACTCATCCGATATCCGACATCCGATATAGGAGGAAGTCAAATGTATGAGATATGTATCTCTCTTTCACATTGCCCGATATCGGTTATCGGAGCCAACACCACTGTTTTGGCCCGATATCGGAACATAAAGAGACTAAAACAGCGACTGCAAGCAATTTTCGACAATTTCTGAGTTATGTGTTTTCGCTTTAATTGATGACGCTGATCACGAATACAAGAAAAAAAGCGATACCAAGTCATGTCAATAAGGTCGAAAATTGCTTCTACCTTTTTCTTTTTTTTTTACTCCTAACATCCCTAACTAGTCTGTGCTTTCGAGCAAATGGCCGTATCGGGCTTATCGGATAAATGTGAAAACAGCACAAGTCGGTCACACACAGCACACACGCAGCACAGTCGGCTATCGGCGTCCGACACCGATATCGGATATCGGATGAGTGTGAAAACGCTCTAATACTGTCCGATAATGGCGTGTGCAAAAAAGCCAATCGGCTGTTTTCTTGACAATTGCAATGTATCCGCATAGACCGCATACTTAGTGCCACAGGCTCAGTATTCGATTGGTTTTTTTTATATAGGACACGTCAGTTTGACTTCACTTCGACTGATGGTAAGCTGAAGGCAAAGTCTCGGGAAAGAGGGTCAACATTACAAACACGCACCATGTTAACAATGGTGGTACTCAGCTTGACGGCCTCATCTTTACGCCCTGCTTAAAGGACCCGGGACTGTAGGAAGAAGGAAACACGCCAGCTGGCATGGAGTTCCAAGTTTTAATGGTACTTTTAAAGGAAAGAGTTACCGAACCGCTTGGTTCTTTTAGGAATATCATGCACCGTATGCTATTAGGGTATTAATATTCTGTACAGGTCTCTCTAGCCAGTACCGCATAACAAGTCTGACCGCTATTACGGCTTGTCCTGCACATAGTTGGCCAAGCCACCGTGTCCCTATCGAGCTGGGATCTCTCTCTCTCTCACTTTTCTCCAGGCTCGGGTTCATGTTCCCGCCTTTCAGTAACGATATAGCACCAAATAGAATTTCGCCGCCAAAATCGAGAGTAGCTACCTGGCAAGGAGACTCGCCGCGTCGAGCATATCGTGCGGTACTCCCTAATAACCCTGATAACTATCGCGCGCTGCAGAGCATGCAGCTGCTGCACGTGCCTTGCTCAACAACCTCCTGTCGCCGCCGCGGCGGCGCCCCGCCGCGCCATCCGCCGGACCTGGACGTGCGAGCTGGCCAGGCTCACCGTCCGGCCCGATGGCCGGATGACGCGACGTAGCGACGACGCCGCGACGGGGAGAATTATTGGTTATTTTTGGATAGTTATATGTACCTGGGGTTTGATCCGAGAGAAATCTTCACTACTTTGGGAGGTTTGCTTCGCGTAAATCGGCCTTAGTTCTTACCAGCACGCACCATGATTCAGCTCGCCATCTGTAGTTAAAACGTAAACTGATTCCCATCATTCTACACATTGCGGTGTACCCAACCTCACACTCTACATAGGTGTGAAGCCGTGCATAACATTGAAATATCTTATACGTACATATCTACTATGATTAATTAGTCAGTTACATGCTCTACGAGATACAAGTCATCGTAGTTTGTTGGGTATTAAAGAGTTAACCGCAGCCAAGTCTGCAAATTAACCTCTCACTATCTCTGTGACACAGGACTATTTCACTTCGTTATAGAGACTTCGTATTGCAGTACCGAAGGTCTCCTATAACAGACTGATTACGGCCTTCCGCCCAGTCTAACACTCACGAGGTTTTCGCATTGCCATATCGAAAGACCTCTTAATGTAACTGACATCCAAGAATATTTCACTTTGTTATAGAGACTTCGTATTGCAGTACCGAAGGTCTCCTATAACAGACTGATCACGGCCTTACGCCCAGTCTAACACTCACGAGGTTTTCGCATTGCCATATCGAAAGACCTCTTAATGTAATTGACTTCTAAGGACATCAGAAACTTTAGTTAAAGAAAGAAAGTTAGGTATCTTAAGTTTATGCATATAAATGGGAACCTCTACACTATTGTCTTAGTGCTACTACTTAGCTTATATTTCTCTCTTATGAGCCGCCACCTTGCTGGACGCCTCCATCAAACACCAATCACTTAATTTACTTTGCATTTAACATTTGATGTAGTTCAAATGACTGAAATGAAGCGGCAAACGCCACAGACAACACAAGTGTCAAACCATAAACTATAAATACTCTTTATGACTAGTTTGTTACAAGTTTAGTCTTTTGGGCTAACAATAATAATTTGACTCTGCTACCCACAGAACAGAAAAAACTATTAGAAGTGTGATAGGACCACAGAACAGAAAAAACTATTAGAAGTGTGATAGGACAGATTCAATAGCGGAACCAATGTCGCCAAACTCACACATACAACCAGATAATAATACGTTGCACTACTAGTAAACAATTGTTTTGATTGGTCGTATATCTTTAACACCAAACTAGCCTAAAATATGCACACTGCAAAACGAAAACATACCTTATGCAATCGTTTTAGTGATTACTTTTATATAGATAAAAAAGGAATTTACGACGTTTTTTATCTGGATCAAACTTGCTTCTCACTCTAACTCTATTCCGAAAAAGTTCAACTACTCCCCAACAGATGTCCGTTTATTTCAAGAATGTTATTTAAAACCTTAAGCGTTAGGAATACGGTTGCTATTACTTTGAAGTATTATCTCTCTCACTCTAACTCCTTATCATTAACGCTAGACCGGTGACATAAAATTTTGGCAATATCGATAGATTTGAAATTTGTTTTCGTAATGTCAAAGGATTCCAAACGCTGTTAGTAATTATAATCTAAGAGTACTAAAAAAGAGGGATTTTATAGCTTGTTGAACTGTTTTTTATTAACGATTAAAAATGTATGAAGACGTCAAACTACGTATGTACCTATTTAATTGAAATAAAACAAGTGTCCATTTATAGTAAATATTTTATGTAACTGTTGCAAAATAAAACCGTTTTCACACCATCCGGCGCATCCGATATCCGATATTAGTGTCGGCTCCGATATCGAAGGAAATAAAATAAAGTAGAAAAAGATGTTGAAAATAATTGCTAGGATATTTCTTCTTTTTTTCATCCAGTCTGTGCGATCGAATAAATGGCCGAATCGGACCGATTTTATTGAATATATGTGGAAACAGCACATGGTGACGGCTATCGGCGTCAGACACCCAATATCAGAAAATGTGAAATCGGGATACTTAAAATACAAGTGCGAGTATTTTACAGTATCAGACGGGTGTTTTAAGACCATATTACGAGCAGTTAGTTTCATACACTACTTTGAAATAATTAATTTAATTTGCATAAAATGAGAAAACGTAGAGCACCAAAATCTATTTGCTGATCGCGTATGCATGTTGCGCCGCGTTCACAAACTAGAAAATATCCAGCTGGAGGTGTTCAATTCGGAAGTTTATATTTTTGTATGTTTGTACGCGCATACTCGTAGCTTCGTCATGTGTAGACAAATTTGCAAAATTCCTTCTTTGTTCGAAAGAAGACTATTCCGGAATGATACCATTTATTTTTTGTAAAGATCCGATAAAGGGTTTCAGAGAGAGACCACGAAACACTTCAATATTAGATGCTCTCGACAGGTTGCAGCGACGTACGGTCCGCATTATCGGAAATCCTGAGGTCACGAGTTCCCTCGAGCCTTTGCAGCTGCGTAGAGATGTTGCTTCCTTGGCAGTATTTTACCGTCTCTACCATGGAGAATGTTCTGAAGAGCTATTCCAATTAGTCCCACCCTCTCCTTTCCTATACAGGACGACACGTGCAGGACTTAGATGTCACCCGCATACGGTGCAGAACATTCCTTCAAGAACCAAGCGGTTCGGTGACTCTTTCCTTTGTCGCACAATTAAGACCTGAAATTCCTTGCCAGCTCACGTGTTTCCCTCTTCCTACAGTCCCGGGTCCTGTAAGTGGGGCGTGAAAAAGCATCTGATGAGGCCGTCAAGCTGAGTGCCACCATTGTTAACATGGCACGTGTGTATAATGGTGGCCCTCTCTCCTGAGACTTTGCCTTCAGCTTACCATCAGGCAAGGTAAAGTCAAATTGACGTGTCCTGTATAAAAAAAAACTAACTTTTAAACTCTCGCGTTCCATGCTACATAATTAAGAAAACGGGAATTAACGCGATCATGCTATAAGTACTTACATACCTTTGATTGCCTGACGTTTCGACCAGGTTACACCGGCCGTGGTCACAGGCTGACTGAGGTATGTAAGTACCTATACCATGATCGCGTTAATTCACGTTTTCTAAATTATAAAAAAAATTAACCAGGAAATCAGCAGTAATTGCTGCAAACGCATATTATTGCTATGTCTATGCCACTACACATCATAACATCACGCCCGTATCCTTTGAATGGGTATGCAGAAGTGTTCAGAATGTTCCGTGATATAAAAAAAAAACAATAAAACCATTTGACAAAAGTTTATAAATATTTCAAAAAAAAGTAGATATCGATAAAGTTTGACTACATCACTAAATGAATAGCGAAGAAAGTTCTGGAATAAATAAGTATGACATGTCTATTGTGTGTAATCAAAAACAAGCTTTATTGATATGTGGTAAGGTTGATTTTTTAATTTATTTTATTTCTTTGCATTTCAATAAGATTAGTTATAAATTCTGCTATATCCTGACTTATCGATGGTATAAAACGCCTCCATTTCGAATATTTATGCTCCTACTATCATCGGTGCACTACAAAATGACCCAGTAAGGCATATTTCTATTAAATAGTATTAAATAACACACGGTCCAAAACTGACAAATACACGTGATGACAGATACGACTGAAGGTTGAAATTGTAAGGTCTTGCAAATCTCCGCATATCAATGACACGCGTGCCACGCCTACTTCACACTTCCATCGTTTTTTCTGTTCCGTGGATAGGACAGATTCAATAGCGGAACCAATGTCGCCAAACTCACACATACAACCAGATAATAATACGTTGCACTACTAGTAAACAATTGTTTTGATTGGTCGTATATCTTTAACACCAAACTAGCCTAAAATATGCACACTGCAAAACGAAAACATACCTTATTCAATCGTTTTAGTGATTACTTTTATATAGATAAAAAACTTCTCAATCTAACTCTATTCCGAAAAAGTTCAACTACTCCCCAACAGATGTCCGTTTATTTCAAGAATGTTATTTAAAACCTTAAGCGTTAGGAATACGGTTGATATTACTTTGAAGTATTATCTCTCTCACTCTAACTCCTTAATATTAACGCTAGACCGGTGACATAAAATTTTGGCAATATCGATAGATTTGAAATTTATTTTCGTAATGTCAAAGGATTCCAAACGCTGTTAGTAATTATAATCTAAGAGTACTAAAAAAGAGGGATTTTATAGCTTGTTGAACTGTTTTTTGTTAACGATTAAAAATGTATGAAGACTTCAAACTACGTATGTACCTATTTAATTGAAATAAAACAAGTGTCCATTTATAGTAGATATTTTATGTAACTGTTGCAAAATAAAAACGTTTTCACACTATCCGGCGCATCTGATATCCGATATTAGTGTCGGCTCCGATATCGAAGGAAATAAAAAAAAAGTAGAAAAAGATGTTGAAAATAATTGCTAGGATATTTTTTCTTTTTTTCATCCTGTCTGTGCGATCGAGCAAATGGCCGATTTTATTGAATATATGTGGAAACAGCACATGGCGACGGCTATCGGTATCAGACACCAAATATCAGAAAATGTGAAATCGCTTTAAGGATACTTAAAATACGAGTGCGAGTATTTTATAGTATCAGACGGGTGTTTTAAGACCATTTTACGAGCAGTTTCATACACTACTTTGAAATAATTAATTTAATTTGCATAACAACGTAGATCACCAAAATCTATTTGCTAATCGCGCATGCATGTTATGCCGCGTTCACAAACTAGAAAATATCCAGCTGGAGGTGTTCAATTCGGAAGTTTATATTTTTGTATGTTTGTACGCGCATAGCTTCGTCATGTGTAGACGAATTTGCAAAATTCCTTCTTTGTTCGAAAGAAGACTATTCCGAAATGATACCATTTATTTTTTGTAAAGATCCGATAAAGGGTTTCAGAGAGAGACCACGAAACACTTCAATATTAGATGCTCTCGACAGGTTGCAGCGACGTACGGTCCGCATTATCGGAAATCCTGAGGTCACGAGTACCCTCGAGCCTTTGCAGCTGCGTAGAGATGTTGCTTCCTTGGCAGTATTTTACCGTCTCTACCATGGAGAATGTTCTGAAGAGCTATTCCAATTAGTCCCACCCTCTCCTTTCCTATACAGGACGACACGTGCAGGACTTAGATGTCACCCGCATACGGTGCAGAACATTCCTTCAAGAACCAAGCGGTTCGGTGACTCTTTCCTTTGTCGCACAATTAAGACCTGGAATTCCTTGCCAGCTCACGTGTTTCCCTCTTCCTACAGTCCCGGGTCCTGTAAGCGGGGCGTGAAAAAGCATCTGATGAGGCCGTCAAGCTGAGTGCCACCATTGTTAACATGGCACGTGTGTATAATGGTGGCCCTCTCTCCTGAGACTTTGCCTTCAGCTTACCATCAGGCAAGGTAAAGTCAAATTGACGTGTCCTATATAAAAAAAAAACTAACTTTTAAACTCTCGCGTTCCATGACATATAATTTAGAAAACGGGAATTAACGCGATCATGGTATAGGTACTTACATACCTTTGATTGCCTGACGTTTCGACCAGGTTACACCGGCCGTGGTCACAGGCTGACTGAGGTATATAAGTACCTATACCATGATCGCGTTAATTCCCGTTTTCTAAATTATAAAAAAAAATAAACCAGGAAATCAGCAGTAATTGCTGCAAACGCATATTATTGCTATGTCTATGCCACTACACATCATAACATCACGCCCGTATCCTTTGAATGGGTATGCAGAAGTGTTCAGAATGTTCCGTGATATAAAAAAAACAATAAAACCATTTGACAAAAGTTTATAAATATTTCTAAAAAAAGTAGATATCGATAAAGTTTGACTACATCACTAAATGAATAGCGAAGAAAGTTCTAGAATAAATAAGTATGACATGTCTATTGTCTGTAATCAAAAACAAGCTTTATTGATATGTGGTAAGGTTGATTTTTTATTTTATTTTATTTCTTTGCATTTCAATAAGATTAGTTATAAATTCTGCTATATCCTGACTTATCGATGGTATAAAACGCCTCCATTTCGAATATTTATGCTCCTACTATCATCGGTGCACTACAAAATGACCCAGTAAGGCATATTTCTATTAAATAGTATTAAATAACACACGGTCCAAAACTGTCAAATACACGTGATGACAGATACGACTGAAGGTTGAAATTGTAAGAGCTTGCAAATCTCCGCATATCAATGACACGCGTGCCACGCCTACTTCACACTTCCATCGTTTTTTCTGTTCCGTGCTGCTACCTGTTTACTTCGCGAACTGCACGTCGCGACACCTCCGTCCTCCATGAGTGTGGATGACAAGTAAAGTTGCCAGTCACCTTAACAGAAGCAAGCCCTTTCCCATTCCGTAAGCAAGATGGGAACATCGAGGTTGAGGAATATCGGCAATCTTAAACATCGGTATACGATTATCTAAAACGGCGTGCAGTGTACACCCCCACCGAGTGGCAGGTGAACAAGGGGAGGGGGGTGGTCCACTTTTTTCCGGGTTTCCGAATTTTGTTGGAGATGATAGCCCTAACGTTACCCTGCAGGAGACCTGCATTTTCCCTTCAAAAGTGTCAAATCGTGATAAATTGTATTTAATTTGCGTTGATTTGCAAATGAGTTGCAAAGAAACGGTATGCATTTGACGGTATGATGATAGCCGTAAGCAGTTCCTATTTTTGGCATTTCACCGAATTGTTAGTTTTATATACCTACTGTAATATTTTTAAAGCAATTGTAATATAATTCTCTTAATAGAAAAATAACTGTGATAGAGTATTATTTCCTTCGTCGCCTATCAAACAAATTAACTTTATTAACAATTTTATAGTAGATGGTACAAGTGTGTAAAGTTAGTGATAACCACTGAGGCGATATTGAGAGCTCTCTAAAAAGAGCCGAAGACGGTAATCAACAATACACACGTATGTTTTTCATTTCCCTTGTGAATAATAAATAGATATTTACCCTCGCAGTTTTCAGATAGTAAACATTCCATAACGTTAAAGACTTCACATCATACATCGGACGTTGTACAGTATATGTGTATATATCGGGTGGTGTATGTACTAGGTACATACATCGTATTCTTCATAACTAGTACGTAAGTATAGACATTTTAATTAATAAATAACTATATTTTCACCAGTAAAAACAAATTGCGAAACTATTTGGTACTGGCGGACTGGCAAAATAATAAAGAAGAACACTGGCCACAGACTAAAACTATGAGGTTGTTTTTTACTTTTACAAAATTGTTAATTTACTTAAAATTTTAAACAGAGAAGAGAAAACAAAAGTTATATTTGAGTAAAAGTTTTGTTTATTATACTCGTACAAGATGTTTTTTTTTTAATTTAAATACAAAGTTGCATGAAATAAACAATCAATAGGTAGGTATATTAATATATTTGATCTATTGAACACGTACTTTTTTATCTATTTTATTATATATTAAAAAAAAGCCACTCGTGTTTTAATAACCATCAAAAAAACCAAATCCGAAAAAGCGTGGTGACTGTGCGCAGATTGACCGAACGAGACCAATCGAATATTCTCAACCGATTTGAACCGACTTATAATAAGTGCCACTGTTATAACGACTACTAACTAGAATTCGTCGACCGCGCGACGCCGTCACTAGATCTACCCACATCTCAATTATTATTGCCGAACAGATTATGTACTACAATTTTACTTAATTGAATCTTATTAAAAATCAAATTAGAAAATCAATTGCAATGTCTGTCTTATTTTTTCTAACGTGTTTTTGAGAACCAAATACTACAAAAAAAACGTATAACAAAACGCAATACGTTTAGTTAGTTGCTTGATCGGTTTTTTTTATTTGACACTTATCAATTGCGTTTAGTTTACACTTGCACTCCATTATATCCTCTTTGACATTTCCCATCAATGCCATCATACATTATACAAGTGACGTGTAAACTGTATTCGTCGGCACCATACAATTTTCTTCTCACCCCTAAAAAGCTCAAAATGAGCTTCAAACGTGATAAGAAGGAAGAAGAAGACAGCGGAGGAAACCCCTACCAAAATCTAGACAAAACCATAGTCTTACAAGAGGCCCGCTATTTTAACCAGACGCCCGTAAACCCAAGAAAATGTTCGCTTATTTTGACGAAAATTCTCTATTTATTGAACCAAGGCGAGAAGTTTACTACTCAAGAAGCAACAGAAGCGTTCTTTGCTACTACAAAACTGTTTCAATCGAAGGATGTGATGTTGAGAAGAATGGTGTACTTGTGTATTAAAGAATTGAGTACGTTAGCTCAAGATGTGATCATTGTAACGTCTTCTTTGACGAAAGATATGACTGGGAAGGAGGATTTGTACCGCGCGGCAGCTATAAGAGCCTTGTGTAGCATAACTGACAGTACTATGCTGCAAGCTATTGAAAGATACATGAAGCAGGCCATTGTCGACAAGAATCCGGCTGTAAGTTCGGCTGCGTTGGTTTCCGCGTTGCATTTGTCTTCGACGGCACCAGATTTAGTGAGGCGGTGGGCTAATGAAGCTCAGGTCAGTAGTCAATTTGTTATAAAAATATTAATGTTTATTTGTTCTTTTGCATTGTGCTACACAATACTGTTCATGAAATTGTGATAAAAGAGTGTGTTTTTTGTGGTACTCCGTAGGCAGTAATGCTAATTATAGGTATACAATGCCCCATAGGTAACAATGGTGGTAGGTGGCAATGTTATTGAGTTATCAGTACCAACATTAAAAATGCAAAAGTAACTTATCTGTCCGTTACACACTCTAACACCAAACGAATTTGATTAAATTGAGTAAAGATAAAAAATAGACATTGGGTAAGCTATATTTGATCATGCTAACAGACATCCACACAGGCAACAGCTAGTTTATGTTAACCATTATGAATCTGAGTTTGTTACGCTAGTACTTTTATTGTTTATGGGGTATATGAAGGCGGGCTATGACAAGCCTTCGAATATCAACATCACGGCGGTTGCGTGGCAACGTTTTACTTCTAACAACGTAAAAAGAAAATGTCTTTTTAGCTTAGTAAATTTTATTTTATAATAAGTTAATTCTGTCTAATATGCATGAAATATACGCATATAATTGTAACTAGCATCTCATTACGTGCCTCCCTTAATCCCCATCAGTATATTAGGGTTGATTGAAATAGAGGGGATTTAATATGGTGATGTGGGCCGTGTGCTTGTCTGCCACCTAAGAGGTATAAAAATCCCAACAAATAAAATAAAATAAATAAATAAATATTCCACAACATTTCAGACAACACTATCAAGATCCATGGTAAGCTTAACTAGCTTGTGTTAAGGAATCTAGAATAGGGATAAACATACTTACATATATACATACATATTATACATAGGAACACCCAGATCAATGCAAATATACATATTTATGCATACAAATATTTGCACTGAGCGGGGATCGAACCTCGCGTTCACTGCCGCCGCGCCACAGAGGCTGTCAAATGTGTATATATGTGTGTATGCGGAATGTTTACTGGCAGATGGAGAATGGTCCTAGTCCCATGGTCACATAGACACGTACTTATGTACATACATAATGGTAATGTAATAGTGATAAAATATAAGGTGATTAGTAATCTTATCATATATAGTGGATCTAGGGTATACCTATTACAGATTTGATTCTAATCAAAACTTAATTTTTTATTAAAAGAATGACATTTTGTTGCATTATGTTACTTGAATTTTAATTTGAACTCATGGTCAACGTCTTATATGGTTGTAATATGTGTGACATAGCCATCACCGAGTCCAAGTCACTCTAAGATGAGACGAAGGCACACTGTATATGCTAAACATCATTTATTTTTATGTTCCAGGAGGCCATCAGTTCCGACAATGCCATGGTGTCATACCATGCTTTAGGAGTTGTTGCTGGTTCCAGAAAGAACGACAAACTATCCACAGTTAAGCTCGTGACTCGTCTAGCTTCATCTCCTCTTAAGTCTCCCTATACGCTCTGCCTTCTCATTCGTTTAGCTGCCCAACTGGTTGAAGATGATGATTCTGATGTTGCTAGACCATATATAGAATTCATTGAATGTTGTCTTAGACACAAGTCCGAAATGGTCATTTATGAAGCTGCTCATGCCATTGTCAACTTGAGAAAGACTACCAGAGATCTGGCTCCAGCGGTCTCAGTGCTGCAATTGTTCTGTGGTTCTTCGAAGGCGTCTTTAAGATTGGCAGGTGCCAGGACGCTCGCAAGATTGACTGCTAAACACCCTACTGCAGTTGCAGCCTGTGCAGTTGATCTCGAGAATTTGATTTCTGACCCTAACAGGTCCGTAGCGACATTAGCAGTTACTACTCTGCTGGCAACTGGAGCAGAAAGCTCAGTCGATAGACTTATGAAGCAAATTTCCAGTTTTGTTTCCGAAATTTCGGATGAATTCAAGATCGTCGTTGTGCGTGCTATCAGACGTCTCTGTACAAAATTCCCAAGAAAGCATCAGTCTTTAGCGGCTTTCTTGGCAGGAATGTTACGTGATGAAGGTGGACTCGAATATAAAGCGGCCATCGCGGATGCCATCATAGCTTTGGTCGAAGAGAATCCTGAAGCCAAGGAAACAGGGCTGGCCCATTTATGCGAATTTATTGAAGACTGCGAGCATACTGCTTTGGCTGTCAGAATTCTGCACTTGTTAGGTAGAGAAGGTCCTAAATCACGTCAGCCTTCGAGGTACATCAGGTTCATATATAACAGAGTAATTCTAGAGTCCGGACCAGTTCGTGCGGCCGCTGTGGCAGCCGTAGCTCAATTTGGAGCCCAAAGACCTGAACTTTTACCAAATATTAGAGTACTTCTCGCTCGCTGTCAATTGGATGAAGAAGACGAAGTCAGAGACAGAGCTATTTACTACAGCGCGATTCTGGATACTGGTGATCCACAACTGATCAATGATTACATAGTAAATGTCGCGAAACCAAATCCTGTGTTACTCGAGAAGGCGTTACGAGATCACTTGGCAACTACGCCGGATGAGCCTTTCAATATCTTGACTGTACCCGCTGAGGAGGAAGCTAAAGAAAGCAAGGAAGCTATTGTCGAAATTGAAGTACGGAAACCAGTACAGATGTCGATAGAAGAAATCTACGCTGAGCAACTATCCAAAATCCCTGGCATCGAGCGTCTTGGTCCAGTGTTCAAAACGACACTTCCATTCGATTTGACGGAAGCAGAAACGGAATACCGGGTGCGGCTTCTAAAGCACATCTTTGCCAGACATGTTATCCTTCAATTTGAGTGTGTAAACACTTTAAGCGACCAGCTTCTTGAGCAAGTCAACGTTAAACTGGAATTACCAGCGGAATATGAAATAAAATCTGTCATACCTTGCCCGAAACTGGCTTACGATAAACCTGCTTCTGTTTTCGTCATAGTCGAGTACCCAAGCGCTTACATGGACAGTTTAGGCATATTTGTGCCTAGTTTAGAGTTTTATGTCCGCGATTGCGACCCTACTACAGGAGTCCCGGATCCTGGTGAAGGTTACGCTGACTCTTATCCTTTAGAAGAATTCGAAATGAGCTGTTCCGATCAAATCAGGGCTAGAGCTGGTGGTGACGATTGGGAACAAACTTGGGAGAGAGCATCCAATGCTCCTGAAGCTACCGATACTTACGTCCTATCTCAGAATGATATTAATGACGCTGCTAAAGCTGTGTGCGAGCATCTAGGGCTACCTAAAGCGGCTATATCAGGTGATGCAGTGAAGGAGATTCGAGGAGGTGGTATATTTAGAGGTGGGGCCCCAGTGTTGCTGCGAGCGAGGCTTGCGGCGACTGGGGGTGCGGTCACTATGAAGCTGGCTGCTAGATCGCCAAGGGAGGATATTGCACAAATGTTTATGGCCGCGATAGGCTAACTTTATAATATATACTTTATGATAAGATTATTATACTTTCGAATTCTTGATGCTAATATTTGGAGAGGAATTTTCTATTATCAAGTTTTAAGGTCGAAAGACACTTGCAAAATTACTAAGTCAGGAAAGTGTTTTTTTTTCATCTATTTAAAAGACTACTAGTAAACCCCTTATAGAGCAGTCAACTACCACGCAGGGGGCGCGGATTCGATTCCCACTCAGTATAAATATTTGTGTGCACGAAAATGTCTATTTGCATTAGTCTGGTATTCGAACACAGGACTTCTCGATCGTAAGACCGACTCCTTAACCACTAAGCTACCGAGGATTTCCTTTTCACTGTTTATATTTCAAATATTGGTATGAAGAATGCGTCTAATTCCATTACTTGAATATCTTAAAATTTATAATATGTATCTTACTTGATATTGTATTCAACCGTAAATGTTTAAAAATTTAAAACCAAAAGAGTACATAGTATCAATTTTCGCTTTAGCCGTTTTTGCCTACAGTACAGCTGCTTATGTTTATAGCAGTGGCGAGGAGTCCCTGCAACCCGATTATTGGCGGCTTGCTCTGCAAAGAGAAGCCGTGGTAGAGTTTTATAGAAAATTGCTATACTCGTTCTATGCATGCAAAGAAAAATGTAATCTGTTACTTATAAACTTGATGTATCTGACGGTTTTGTAGTTGAAAATGTAAAATAAAATTAATGTTAGTTAACAATGATTGTTCAATTATTTATAACTAGCTGTTGCCCGCAGCTATACCCGCAACCCATGAGAACCAATTCCCGGGATAAAAGTAACCTAAAAGTTATACCAGACTATAAAATCTTCTATCTAAATATATATAACTCAAAGGTGACTGACTGACTGACATAGTGATCTATCAACGCACAGCCCAAACCACGAGACGGATCGGGCTGAAAATTGGCATGCAGGTAGATGTTATGACGTAAGCATCCGCTAAGAAAAGATTTTGTTGAATTCTACCCCCAAGGGGATAAAATAGGGGATGAAAGTGTGTATGAAACTTTATCAATTTTAAACCGATCGGGCTGAGACTTGCATAAAGCTACTATGTTGACTTAACACTAAGCGATAACCAACATCCACGCGGGCGGAGCCGCCGGCAACAGCTAGGTCCTGTATAAAATTTCAGCCAGATCCGTTTTGTCGTTTGAGCGTAATTGAGTATTTTAAAAAAAGTTACATTTTATCTTATTATTGGGAGTAAGATAGGAAATACCTCACTATAATATTTATTAAATATCTGACTCCGTCTAATGAGAACAATCGGAATTTTTAGGTTTTCAGAAACAATACCTACTGTTCCTGAGAACAAGGATGAAAAATAAGGATTATACCTAAAAACTTTTTATTTGTGTTGTCATAGTTAAAGCAAAAAGTAAAAAATACTAAGAAATAAAAAAAACAATTGCAAACTAGCAAAAAGCCAACAGCACGTGGTATTCCCAGGCGGTCACCCATCCAAGTACTAACCACGCCCGATGTTGCTTAACTTCGGTGATCGGACGAGAACCGGTGTATTCAACGTGGTATGGCCGTTGTGAAGAGCCGAACTAAAATAACAATACTCTTGCTATTATTATTACGTCATTAATGCCAAAACTCAGACTTCATAAGCTTAATAATTCGTTTGTGGGTAACAGTATTAAAATAAAATTCCTCAAGATCTGCTTGACATGCCACTAAATAAGTTTAAAATAGAAGTAGTTTAAAATAGTAATAGTACAAAGTAAACGAATACCTCAATGCATTTTCATCATGGTCATCCTAATCTTTTTGCAATATAAATGCATTAAAAAAAAAACAAATTGTTTTAAAAAAAGAAACGATACTATTGTTCACTGAGTTTCTTGCTGGTATCTTCTCAGTAGAACCAACTTACCGAACCAGCGAAAGAATTATTTTCAAATGATTTATTTACAAACTTTACTTAATATTCTATTAATAATGTCTTGACATGACTGTAAAATTTTGACGTTCATATGTGCATAATGTGCTCTTTATGTGCCTAAACTGAATAAACGAAATTGATTCATTGATTCTCTTCTTTGATTAACTTTTGAAAAATGTAAATGGCCAGGATTCGAACCTCGAACCTTTCTATCGTAAGGCCGACTCCTTAACCACTAAACTGCCGACGCTTTTATATCGTATACTTTTAAGTGCGTTTACCATAAAAATGACAAAATGGCCAATTTGTTAGTTTCGTCCATTTAAATAGGAGCCATCCACGGAGGACAGAAAAGTTCTGTAATTCGATGCCATCGATGTTATTCTTTTATTTCGTTTGTTTGGTAGTATTTATTATTAAAATATATACCAGGTGGCAGACAAGCACACGGCCCTCCTGATGGAAAGTGGTTACAGTGGCCTATGGATGTGTGCAACACAAAAAGATTCTGTGCGGGAATAGCCTTTGGTCTTCCCACTTACAGCACAAACACTCTCCAGTGCGCTCTGGCTACCCTATTCACCGCCGGGAATACAACACGAGGTTATTATGGCCACGGTATTCTGTAGGGTATGGTAAAAAAGGTCATTTTGTGTGAAGCAGTAACTAGTGGTCATTTTGATACAGTAAATAAGTACCGAAACCCATATTATACAGTTAGCTATGGAACAGAATTATATTATACTAGCTGTCGCCCACGGCTCCGCCCGCGTGGATGTCGGTTATCGCGAATCGGGGTATGAAAAATAGATGTTGGCCGATTCTCAGACCTACCCGATATGCCCACAAAATTTCATCTAAATCGGTCAAGCCGTTTCGGAGGAGTATGGCAACGAAAACTGTGACACGAGAATTTTATATATTAGACTAGCTGTCGCCCGCGGTTCCGCCCGCGTGGATGTCGGTTATCGCGAATCGGGGTATGAAAAATAGATGTTGGCCGATTCTCAGACCTACCCGATATGCCCACAAAATTTCATGAGAATCGGTCGAGCCGTTTCGGAGGAGTTTGGCAACGAAAACAAATGGCTTTTTGCTAGATTGCAAATTTTTTTTAATATGTACAGTCTTTTATTTTATACTTTTCAGTTTTTGAAGTCGGTTTTTTAAACGTAGTTTTTTTTATCTGCCATAGGCTTTTATAGCACTTAGGTGGTAGACAAGCACACGGTCCACTTAATGGGAAGTGGATACCGTTGCTCATAGACGTGTGCAACACCAGGGGCGTCACACTCGTGCTGCCTACCCTGTAGAATCTTCTAATGCTCTTCAAGAATCCCATATTGTAGTCGCTTGGGAAAACCACGGCAGGGAGTTCGTTCTATAAATAACTGTATGTATAGTATTCGCTTCGGTACTTATTTACTTTATCAAAATGACCACTCACCAGGTACTGCTTCTCACAAAATGACCTTTTTTACTAGAGATGGGCCGAGTACTCGGTTGCTACTCGGTACTCGGCGTACTCGGCGGGTTTTTTGATACTCGTACTCGGCCGAATAACTCGGTTTTAATGCCGAGTATACTCGGTTTAGGTAAAGCAATATATTTAGGTTGTTGACGTTGACGCAAATGGCTCACGATTTTGAGATATTTCCAGCATGTTGGCTTCTGCTGTTGTGTTTTTATTTTTGGTTTTTATTTTTTTGTTTTGTGTTCCTTCTTTTTTTCTATTTTTTTGTTTTTGTAAATTTAATATCTTTCTTTTTATTATTCATGTCGCATGCCCTCCACATAGGAGCTACTCTCTATTGTTATCTACTTGGGTCAACTGATCCAGGTAGGCAATTCCAGCTTCGAAGACGAGGTAAATCGACGAATCCGACTCGGCTGGGCGGCGTTCGGGAAGCTACGAGATTTCTTCTCGTTCGACATACCTCAGTGCCTGAAGACGAAAGTCTTTAACCAATGTGTGTTACCAGTGATGACTTATGGATCGGAAACGTGGTCTTAAACAAACTCAGAGTCGCTCAACGAGCTATGGTAAGGGCTATGCTCGGTATTTCCCTACGTGATCGCGTCAGAAATGATGATATCCGTAGGAGAACAAAAGTAACCGACGTAGTCCAGCGGATTAGCTCGTTGAAGTGGCAGTGGAATGGCGACCGCGTACGGGCAAATGCAGTGTAGGACGCCCAACGGCTAGGTGGAAGGACGACCTCATCAAGGTCGCCGGGAAGCGCTGGATGCGGGCTGCTTTGGATCGGTCATTCTGGAAGTCTATGGGAGAGGCCTATGTTCAGCAGTGGACTATGTATGGCTGATATGATGATGACGTGCAACGTGACGTATTTGATTGTAAACTAGCAAGCGACTGATAGATGAAAGGCGGGGGCGGGGTGAAGGGTGTATCAACGCGAGTCGGCCGCTCGTGCCGCGCGAATCTGTTCGTACTTGTTTACGCGCCCGAAACGGGGATTTGATTGAACAAAGTTACTCGGCCGAGTACTCGGTAGGAAAAAAATTGAACCGAGTAAAACTCGGTACTCGTTACTCGGCAAAAGTGCTACTCGGCGCATCTCTATTTTTTACCATACCCTACAGAATACCGCGGCCATAATAACCTCGTGTTGTGTTCCCGGCGGTGAGTAGGGTAGCCAGAGCTCACTGGAGAGTGTTTGTGGTGTAAGTGGGAAGACCAAAGGCTATTCCCGCTTTGTCTTCTATACAGACGAAACAAATTCTTTTTGTGTTCCACACATCTATAGGCCACTGTAACCACTTTCCATCAAGATGGCCGTGTGCTTGTCTGCTCCCGAAGTGGTATAAAAAAATATTATAAGAAATACTACTAAACAAACGAAATTAAAGAATAACATTGATAGCTCTTAGGTAAATGGACCAAATTATCAATTTGGCCATTGTAAACGCATCTTATGAAGTAAAAGGGTTCTAATTAGAGATGCAACGGATATTCGGTTGCTATCCGGTATACGGCCTATTCGGCCATTATTTTACTATCCGGCCGAATACCGGATAGTTGCGCACTATCCGGCCGGATACCGAATAGTGATTCTGTTTGGTATTTAACTTTGAAAAATGGTTAGTATACAAGAAAACAACAACAAATAAATAAACACAGAATGAAGTACGAGTTCACAATTACGTATACACTACTATATACATTAAACACAAAAAAACTTATCTATTCAACAAAATAGGCGGGTGCACGTGTACTGCATACGAAATAGTTCCGTACACTGGCCTAATAAAACACGTTCCTTGCCTAGAAAACGGTCCGCGCGAACCTACAATACGTAACAGGTTGAAACCTGCACGACGCGGCGACGCGCCCGCGCCGCCAAACTAAAATGTAGGTATCGTTAGGCCGGCCGAATATTCGGCAGCCGGATACCGGATATTCGGCCGGTGATCGGGCCGAATATCCGGTATCCGGTATCCGGCCAAACAACTATCCGTTGCATCTCTAGTTCTAATATTCTTTCTCACATAAAAAGTTAATGACGTTGTATAGTAGCAAGAGTATTTTTATTTTGCTTCAGCGAATGCCAACGGCCATACCACGTTGAATACACCGGTTCTCGTCCGATCACCGAAGTTAAGCAACATCGGGCGTGGTTAGTACTTGGATGGGTGACCGCCTGGGAATACCACGTGCTGTTGGCTTTTTGCTTGTTTACAATTTTTTTTATTTATTATTATTTACTATTTTTCTTTGACTAGGCAATGCAAATAAAAAGTTTTTAGGTATAATCCTTATTTTTCATCCTTGTTCTCAGAAACAGTAGGTATTGTTTCTGAAAATTTAAAAGACCGATTGATCTCAATAGACGAAGTCAGACATTTAATAAACAATATAGGAAGGTGAGTTATATCCTATCTTACTCCCAATAAATATGATAAAATGTGAAAGTTCGACAGCCTCTGTGGCGTGGCGGTAGTGAACGGCGCAGCTACGCAGGAGGCGCGGGCTCGAGCCCCGCTTAGTGCAAATATTTGTCTGTATGAATATGAATATTTAAAGTTGATTCAAATAATGTATTTCATTGTGCTCTTTTTCATCTACCCGCTAACGTATGTACCTTTTGTGCAATAGACTTTTAATTCCACTAAGGTGGTAGACAAGCACATGGTCCACTTAATGGCAAGTGGTTACCGTTGCTTATAGACGTGTGCAACACCAGGGGCTTCACACTCATGCTGCTGACCATGTAGGAACCTGCTAATGCTCTTCAAGAACACCAAATTGTAGACGCTTGGGAAAACCACAGCAGGGAGTTCGTTCCATCGCAGATAATCTAATATATAAAATTCTCGTGTCACAGTTTTCGTTGCCAAACTCCTCCGAAACGGCTCGACCGATTCTCATGAAATTTTGTGGGCATATCGGGTAGGTCTGAGAATCGGCCAACATCTATTTTTCATACCCCGATTCACGATAACCGACATCCACGCGGGCGGAGCCGCGGGCGACAGCTAGTATAATAAATTCTGTTCCATAGCTAACTGTATAATATGGGCTTCGGCACTTATTGACTTTATCAAAATGATTATTAAGTACTGCTTTTCAAAAATGACTACCAAAATTATAACTAAACAAACAACTAACAATTTGGCACAGCCTCCGTGGCGTAGCGGTAGTGAAAGCGGCCGCTGCGCAGGAGGCACTGAGCGGGTTCGATCCCCGCAGTACCGAAGCCCATATTATACAGTTAGCTATGGAACAGAATTTATTATACTAGCTGTCGCCCGCGGCTCCGCCCGCGTGGATGTCGGTTATCGTGAATCGGGGTATGAAAAATAGATGTTGGCCGATTCTCAGACCTACCCGATATGCCCACAAAATTTCATGAGAATCGGTCGAGCCGTTTCGGAGGAGTTTGGCAACGAAAACTGTGACACGAGAATTTTATATATTAGATTATCTGCGATGGAACGAACTCCCTGCTGTGGTTTTCCCAAGCGTCTACAATTTGGGGTTCTTGAAGAGCATTAGCAGGTTCCTACATGGTCAGCAGCATGAGTGTGAAGCCCCTGGTGTTGCACACGTCTATAAGCAACGGTAACCACTTGCCATTAAGTGGACCATGTGCTTGTCTACCACCTTAGTGGAATTAAAAGTCTATTGCAAAAAAGGTACATACGTTAGCGGGTAGATGAAAAAGAGGACAATGAAATACATTATTTGAATCAACTTTAAATATTCATATTCATGCAGACAAATATTTGCACTAAGCGGGGCTCGAACCCGCGCATCCTGCGTAGCTGCCGCGTTCACTACCGCCACGCCACAGAGGGTGTCGAACTTTCACATTTTATCATTATTATTGGGAGTAAGATAGGAATTACTCACCTTCCTATATTGTTTATTACAACATGTCTGACTTCGTCTATTGAGAACAATCGGACTTTAAAGTTTTCAAAAACAATACCTACTGTTTCTGAGAACATGAAATGACAAAATGAATGAAAAACAATGAAAAATAAGGATTATACCTAAAAACTTTTTATTTGTGTTGTCATGAGCAATGAAAAAATGGAAATAAATACTAAGAAATAAAAAAAAAACAATTGCAAACTAGCAAAAAGCCAACAGCACGTGGTATTCCCAGGCGGTCACCCATCCAAGTACTAACCACGCCCGATGTTGCTTAACTTTGGTGATCGGACGAGAACCGGTGTATTCAACGTGGTATGGCCGTTGGCATTCGCTGAAGCAAAATAAAAATACTCTTGCTACTATACAACGTCATTAACTTTTTAAGTGAGAAAGAATATTAGAACCCTTTTACTTCATAAGATGCGTTTACAATGGCCAAATTGATAATTTGGTCCATTTACATAAGAGCTATCAATGTTATTCTTTAATTTCGTTTGTTTAGTAGTATTTCTTATAATATTTTTTTATACCACTTCGGGAGCAGACAGGCACACGGCCATCTTGATGGAAAGTGGTTACATTGGCAGATGTGTGGAACACAAAAAGAATTTGTGCCGTCTGTATAGAAGACAAAGCGGGAATAGCCTTTGGTCTTCCCACTTACACCACAAAAACTCTCCAGTGAGCTCCGGCTACCCTACTCACCGCCGGGAACACAACACGAGGTTATTATAGCCGCGGTATTCTGTAGGGTATGGTAAAAAAGGTCATTTTGTGAGAAGCAGTACCTGGTGAGTGATCATTTTGATAAAGTAAATAAGTACCGAAGCGAATACTATACATAGAGTTATTTATAGAACGAACTCCCTGCCGTGGTTTTCCCAAGCGACTACAATATGGGATTCTTGAAGAGCATTAGAAGATTCTACAGGGTAGGCAGCACGAGTGTGACGCCCCTGGTGTTGCACACGTCTATGAGCAACGGCATCCACTTCCCATTAAGTGGACCGTGTGCTTGTCTACCACCTAAGTGCTATAAAAGCCTATGGCAGATAAAAAAAACTACGTTTAAAAAACCGACTTCAAAAACTGAAAAGTATAAAATAAAAGAATGTACATATTAAAAAAAAATTGCAAACTAGCAAAAAGCCAACAACACATGGTATTCCCAGGCGGTCACCCATCCAAGTACTAACCACGCCCGATGTTGCTTAACTTCGGTGATCGGACGAGAACCGGTGTATTCAACGTGGTATGGCCGTTGGCAATCACTATAGCAAAATAAGAACACAGTTGCTACAATAATAACGTTATGACGTAATTATAGTAGCAGGTCTTATTTTGCTATACCACTTACCAATAAGTAAACCGTGTGCTTGTCTGCCACCTAAGTGGTATAAAAGCTTATTGCACAAAAGGTACATACGTCAGTAGGTAGATGAAAAAGAGCACAATGAAATAACATTATTTGAATCAACTTTATTATAAATTTTAATAAAGGAACTTTATACCTACTTATAACAATAAAGTTTTTTAGAAAATCAAAATACACTTACAACGTAATATAATTTGTTCTTACATTAATCATGTGAAAACACCGTTAGACGGCACACCGATGATAGTTGCCGGCATATATCATGACCTCAGTGAAGTCACGAAAATGTAATTCGAGAGCTGGTGCGATTTTTTGGGAACATGCTTGAGGCAAGCTGGAAACTTGACCTTGTGTACTTGTAAAATTTTTTGTCTCTAAAAATGTATTTTTTAAGATTTTTAAAACCTTATACTTAGTTTGATTTAACCCCGTCACTCACCAGCCAGACCAGAACTGAATTATTTCGATTTATTTCCGTAAGCTCGTTATAAATAAAATCGCCAATAACGGGCTAAAAAGAAGGTATCTACTTAATATAAATGATTTTCAGTCGTATCTACTTGTATCTCAACAACAATATTCCTAATCCATTTAAAAATATCTATGGCGATTAGGAACACAATGAAAATCGATTACACCACTAATTAAATAAAAATATAAACCCCACGTACGATTTTGTTTGAATGAATTCTGAGATATTAAAATAATATTAAATGAATTATGAATTTACTCATCCCATACATTTTTTATACATACACTTTTTTTCTACGATTTTCAAAAATAAACTATGTTAGGGTATAATAGGAGATGTGTGTGACAAATTTTCAGCTTGCCTCAAGCAGTTATCAGTGCCTCAAGCATGTTCCCAAAAAAATCGTACCAGCTCTCGGACTAGTACCCTTTATACACGGGAGGATAGTATAATCACAGTGTTACTACTATACAGTGGAGAAAGTTGGACGATGCCGCCGCTCGCGTAAGTACCTACGCTATTCGTCGCAAATGTGCAAGGGTTGTCAGAAAAAAAGGAAGTAAATGTAATTATCATGCAATCATTTATTTGAAATACATTTACATGTGTTGTACTGCAAATAGGTACTTATGTAAATCAGCATTCGTTTACATTCGGAAATGCTACGATTGTCGACGAGAGAAAATAGTTGTAGGTAGGTACTGAATAATTATTGATTTTTGATTCATAATACCTAACTATTATTTGCATAAAAGAATTTTAAATTCTTTCAATGTTAGTGTTTATTTAAATACATTTTTCTCAACTTCTATCGATAGACTCCACGGTTACTTTGAAATTATAGAAATAAACTTACCTCGCGTCACAGGGAAATCTATAATATCGTAATTCTTTATTGGCACTTATGTCGAAAGACATCCGTACACGGAACAATAATGCACCATTATGATATGAAACGAAGAAAATTCTTAATAATTGTTACGCGAGGGATACCTGTACGTGGCTACGGTAGCCCTCAGCGAACTTTCCCGCAAAAGACGCGATTTGGCGGACAGCGCGTCCGCGCCCCCCGACGCGTCGCAAGTTCCCCTCCGTTGCTTTGTGTAAGTACATTCGTCGCACTACTGTATGTAGTAGTAATACTGTGGTATAATCCACCTATCATAGATCATATCAAACCAATCTGTTCACACAAAGGGCCTCGTTTCTCACGCATCTTGGGGTGTCAAGATATATGCTGCCAACTATTCAAAATAGTTGAAAGATGGCCTCATACAAGGTAGTATGGCATGTACAATCAGCGTCAAAAATATATAATGAAAACACAGTTTATAAAATTAAAAATCTATCAAAGGATTTTGGGGGCGTGGCTTCCCTGTACAGGGGAGAAAAGTCCCCTTCATTGTTCAACTCTCTTTTCATTGATGTCGTGAACATTTTATTTGATTATAGAAGTGAATTGAATGGAGACAACATCTTTTTATAACAAAATTAACATAATTAACAAAATAACTTTCGTAACTTTGAGGGGTTGATCAGTGTCGGTAACTATAGTCTGTTTTTTTAATTTCAGGTAGTAAAATGACGTTACCTGTGTTGCCGGTTAATTGCAATTGCAATTTGCCTTATAGACCACCTTACACCCCGGTATCTGGAACCCGAGACGACATGCGGTTTTAGTCGGTTACATAACCACCCCCACCGGTCGCCGGAGGAAGCATTCTTGATGATTTCAATACAAGAAAAACAGGGTGAAAAGCAGTGGTAAAGGGTCCTTTTATCACAATTCCAGCCGGCTTCCTTCCTTCCCCAAATTCGATGAACTACACCGAGTTAAAAACTTTCTTTCGCCGGCTTCCGTTTTGAAAACTTTCATACTTCCCCACTGATGTATAGTTTCATTCCCCTCTCTCTAAATAGGGCCCATCGTATCGGCCGCTAGTTGGCCCACTACTAAATAATTTAAATAATAAAATATTTAAAACTGGAGTTAATAGATTCCACATTATCAGATATGCCGTCTAAGTCTCCCATTGTAACGCAGACAATCACTTCTAGGGCCTTCTGTAATATCTCTGCCTGCATCAAGCATTTCTTGATTATTTGTCTGAAAAAAAGAATTAAATGAAAGACTGGTGAAGTGCGAGCCATTCTCATGCGTTACAGGCCAAAAGACACATTCATACATATCCTAAATATATAATACCGAATTACACACATACAAACCTAACTGAATACATAAATTACATACATAAATTTACATAGGCCCATCAGGTTCATACCGGGTGTTAAAGCGTCGGTAGCTTTGTGGTTAAGGAGTCGGCCTTACGATCTAGAGGTCCCGGGTTCGAATCCTGGCCATTACACTACCGACGTGAACCCACTCCTAGCACAAGGAATTTAGCTTAGTTGGAGGGGTTAGAGGGAATATTAGTAATTTTGATAATTTCGGTTGCTAATATTCTAGATTTTAAAAAATTCGAACGCTCCTGAAGCCGAAGGCACTTGGTAGTCCGGGTACACTACATATTGGTTTCGTTGAGATTTACTAACACGATGTAGAATAAATAATGGTAATTAAACTGTTTAAAAAAATGAACAAATGATTGAAAAAAAAAATCACCAAATCCTATTTTTTTATGCCAATATGAAGGGTACACAGGAGTACAACCAGGTGCTTTCGGTTTCGAGAGCGTTTCCCTAACACCCGGTATACAAAACCCCATCAGCCAACCCAATAACCCCATCGGGCACATACAAAAACCCTATCCAAGCACGCAAAAGTCTATCTAACTTGCATATGGCGTGTTATGAAAAAGCATCTGATAAGACCTTTAAGCTGAAGGTGTAAAATTGACGGTATTTGCAATAGTAACCCTCTTTCCTTAGCCTTTGCTTTCAGCTTACCATCAGTTGAGGTGAAACATTAATGTGTCCTCTATAAAAACCAAAAACCGCATCTTTTTTTATACCACTGAGGTGGCAGACAAGCACACGGCCCACCTGATGGAAAGTGGTTATGGTGGCCTATGGACGTGTACAACACCAGGGGAGTCACACTCGTGCTGCCGACCCTGTAAACACAGAGACTTTCTGTGCCGTCAGTGTAGAAGACGAAGCAGGAATAGCCTTTGTTCTTGCCACTGACAGCACAAAACCTTTTCAGTGAGCTCTGGCTACCCTACTCACCATCGGGAACACAACACGAGGTTATTATGGCCGCGGTATTCTGTAGGGCGGAGGTAATTCCCCAGTCGGACTGCTCAATTGAACGGAAATACCGTAGTGACTTGACTTTGACTATATAAAAACCAAATTAAATCACATACCTGTATCGAGTAATTTTTGGATCTTTGGTAGCCTGCACACTAGATCTGAAGATAATAGTTTTGAATGCTGTGTCGTCATTGGATTCCCTTTCAATAATACTGTAACAAAATATATAGAAAGAAAATAAAATATTCTGCCTAGATGAGAGAGAGAGAGAATCAAGAAACCTCCTCGGTAAGTAAAAGAAGAAAAGGAATTTGAATTTAACGCTTAAGCATTTTTCATCATGCTTAAAATTCAAATCGATTGAAATAGAAAAACTTGAATCGGTCTAGATCTATATACAAAATGTCAGAAGTTGCTCCACTTTCGCCTTAAAGACGGATATAAAAGGAGAAATTTGGATTGGTTAACTGGTAGTTTAGTGGTCAAAGCATTGCCCCTGTAAGGCAAAGATTGCGGGTTTAAACCCCGCCTGGACCGATTTTTCTTTCTATTTCAATAAATTTGAACATTTAGCATGAAAACTGTTTAAAAATTTATTTCAAATTGTATGGGCGGAGCAGTCAAAAATCAACGTTTAAAAATAATTGAAAAATGTTTTGTTGGTTTCGATAATTCTTAAGAATGTCGGTAGATCATCCACCGTCGCCTCAATGACAGATATAAAAGGAGAAATTTGGATTGGTTAGTGCGAAGTCTGGTAGCTTAGTGGTCAAAGCATGGCCCCAATGAGGCAAAGATCGCGGGTTCATACCCCGCCTAGACTGAGTCAATTTTTTCTATCTTAATGAAAAGAAGAGGAAATTTCGCTCTTGTGACGTGAGTCTTTTGAGACCATGATTGGATGATTACCGGATGATTTCGTACTCGTTTCGTAGCGAAAGATTTTAGGCATAGTTTGGACAGCAAAATCGTCTGGAAGTATTAATGTTGAGAAAAAAACAATAACCCATACATTATTCTGTTCATCTGTTTGGATGATTACCGGAAGATTTCATACACGTTTCGTAGCAAAAATAATTGGCCATAGTTCGGATAGCAAAATCGTCTAGAAGCATTAATGTTGAGAAAAAAAAGACATTCACACAATATTGCGTTCACCTATACATTAATATCATAAAGAGTAAAAAAAATCAGCAAATTTATAGTTCCACACGATTTTGCTATCAAAACTGTGCCCAAAGTCTTTAGCTACGAACGGAGTAACACAATCAGTCCCGAGAACGAAAAATATTCGAAATTGTAACAAAATGTATCGAAAAAACGGTACCCCTAGCTCGAACAACTATCGTAATCGTATCTTAAACATATTGAGGGAACGGAGCAATGCGATTGGCAAGCTTCAAACACACACAGGTTCAAAGTAGGCAGCCGGCCAATCCTAATGCTCCAATCTCGCAATATGTTTACCATACGACGACTATAGTTGTTCGTGCTAAGGGTACAGAGCATTGCGATTAGCGGGCTTCACATGCACGCAGGTTCACAGTAAGCAGCCAGCCAATCGGAATGCTCCATTCTCTCAATACGTTTGCGATACGATTACGATAGTTGTTCGTGCTAGGGGTACCGGGCAATGCGATTGGTTTACAGTAGGCAAGCAGCCAATCGCAATGCTTCGTTCTTTCGGTACGTTTACGTTACGAATTCGAATATTATTCGTTCTCGGGGTAGTGGGTGTATAATTTACTAGTTGCAGCGACTTCGGCCGATGGGATTTATCATCCCGTTCATACAACTCTTATGAAGTTAAGAAAAACGGGAATTAACGCGATCATGGTATAGGTACTTATATACCTTTGATTGCCTTACCTTAGTGCCCTGAGCATTCGTAACGTAAATGTATCGAAAGAACGATACCCCTAGCTCGGCCCCCCATGAGCGCGGGCCTGAGGGTGACGGGTGGCGCCGCTCGTCACCCTAGCAGAAGCAGGCCACGGCGGCGGCGCGCATCGTAGGGCGATGTAACCTGGTCGAAACGTCAGGCAATCAATGGTATGTAAGTACCTATACCATGATCATGTTAATTGCCGTTTTCTTAACTACATATCATGGACAGCGAGAGTTTAAAAGTTAGTTTTCATAAAGTTATTCCAGCCCCTCTAGACAAGTGGCAATTCGCTAGCAAGCGTTTGGTGGAATAGAATGAAGAATGTATGGGATTTGACGTATATGACAGTCGTTAACGTATGTCAAATACGTCAAATCCTATACATTCGTCATTCTATTCCATCAAACGCCTGCCAGCGAATTGCCACTTGTCTAGAGGGGCTGGGCTTGTTAAGTAGTACAGTAAGCTATGTATTATATATTTTGAGTCAATAAAGAATTATTATTAATATTTGAGACTGTTATCTACCCCGTCCTAAATTTCAGCCAGATGTGTAAGCCTTAGTTTAGTGCATGATTAAAATTCAAACATTGAATTGAATGAACAAAACATCTTACCTTTTAAGCATACGCCTGTTTTCCATCCGACCATAAACATAGAACCCATGACTAAGTGCCCACTTAACGGCAATAGGCGCCCCCTATTACGTGTCCGAAAATCATAGTTGGCTAAACGTGGGTGTTAATACACCTCGGTCTACCCTTTCGAAGAATTACAGGCCTGAATATATGTATATATATGTATGTCTTACCTTTTCAGTTGTTGTATTAGATCACGAATATCTTGAAGGCACTTGTTCGATTTCGAATAGAGAAGATTCTTTCGTTCTTCGCATAGGGCCTCTTCGCGAATCACTTTCACAAAGTCATATCTGAAATAAGGTGATAAATAAGAATAACAATAAATCGCTTATGCTAGGAGTAGGCTCACGTCGGTAGTGTAATGGCCAGGATTCGAACCCGGGACCTCTCGATCGTAAGGCCGACTACTTAACCATTAAGCTAGGACCGTTAACAACTTTGTCGCTGAGTAAATACATTTGAATGAAAATTTTAACCATTGTAAGTGTGTCGGTAGATGGCTCCAACCATCACTCTAAGACAGATATATAGGAAAATTTGGATAGCTTCAGGCATAGATCGGTGGCTCAGTGGTCAGAGCATTCCCTGTAAGGGCTAGATCGCAGGTTCGAATCCCCCCTGAGCTGATTCAATTTTTCCTATCTTAATTGATGTATTATACATATAAACCATCCTCTTGAATCACTCTATCTATTGAAAACCACATCAAAATCCATTGCGTAGTAATAAAGATTTAAGCATACAAAGGGATATAGGGACAGAGTAAGCGACTTTGTTTTATACTATGTGTAGTGATGATAGGTGTAGTCGAGCTTCTTCACCGCTGAAGCACTCCCTGCTAACCGCAAAAGACACCCAAAACCGCGTACTGCGTTCTAACATTGTTAACAATATTTGGGTCAAGATATATGGCGGCAACTATAGCATGATACTTACATAAATCTATATATTTCTTTCAAAGTACTGCCCAGTTCCATCAAAAATATTTGGACCAACGAATACGCCTGAGAACTCTCATTCTCAAATCCCGAATCATTAGTAGAGTCATCTCTTGAAGGATTCATCATATCATTATCATTATTAATTTCTTCTTTTGTCTCATTGCATTCTTTCTTCACACAATCATTATCATTAGTTAAATCAATGGTAAAATCATCCTTACTATTATGCGTTGTGTTAATGTCATTAATAATAGCGGAGTCGTCACTTTTTTTTATCATTGTATCATTTTCGTTATTTTTAATAATAGTAGTAATTTCTTGTTTAATTTCCTTTGATTTGCTTCTAGTGTGATAATAAAAAACGTTGTTCAACAAAGGATCGGTTTTATTCTTATCGTTACCATTAATATAATTTTCATTATTGGCATTATCACATTTTTCATATTTTTTTAATGCTATGTTACTCTTTTCAGAGCTAACAACATTACATTCATCATTTTCATTATTTTTTTCATATACTGTCTCGTTAGAATTGTCATTTATTTCCGAATAATCTAGCATATCTAAATCTAGAGGCTCTTTATTTTTATTTTTCTTTTCATGTTCATCTATTATTTTAAAATTTCTAATCACTTTAGGTCCAGTTGTTTTATCATTTATTGTTGCAAAAGTATGTCCATGTTCTTCATATATATCTTCATTGGATAGGTTTATATTTTCTATCAAGCTTATTATTTTCGGTTCAGTATTTTGTGTCAATTGATCAGCTTTAGTTTCTTTTGTATTATTATCATTTTCTATATCAGACTCTTTAATTTTAGATTGGCTTTCCTTTGAAACTATATTGTGTTGCTTTAAAGGAACCTTTACTAATAGCGGTCTAGCACTTTTGCTGGGCATATGCTCTGAATTTGGATTATCAATACCTAACAGTCTCACTAATTTTGTTTCAGCGTCAGTTCTTGACATTGTGTTGTCTTTGGCTGTTTTATCGTAAGAGAAAGATTTTTTGTTGTCTATTTTAAGCATGTTAATATTTTTACCAAAGATTCTTACGACTTTCGTGTCCCCCTGTAAATTAAATATTTATATTAGACATTCTCAATTGAAGTTTGTTCGGTAAACGATCAGTAGGTTAAGCTACCTAAGCGCGGTTACCATTTGGATAGGTGACCGCTTACGGGCACACAGTGGTTGAGAACTAACCACAATTCAGGTTGGGCGGTCAAACGGCAGTAGCACCCAATATAGCCGAAAAACTCAAGCCATATTATATCTAAGCGGACCTCGGACTCTGAGGTTTTTTTTTTATGGCACTGAGGTGGCAGACATGCACATGATCTCTTTGCCGTCAGTGTGGAAGAGAAAGCAGGAATAGCCTTGCCTTTTTTTAAAGAGTACAAAATTCCCACGGACTGCCGGTCCCGGCGGGGGTGGTTATGTCGAAATCGAACCGACTAAAACCGCACGCCGTCTGTGGGTCGTAAGTTGCCGGAAGTAACTCCACCCTACAGAATACCGCGGGTACAATAACCTCATATTATGTTCCCGGCGGTGAGTAGGGTAGCCAGAGCTCACTGGAGTTTTTATGCTGTCAGTGGGAAGACGAAAACCTATGTCCTGCTATATGTTCTACGCCGACGGCACAGAAACTTGCTTCTTACAGGGTAGGCAGCGCGAGTGTGATTCCCTATTGATGCACAGTTCTATAGGCCACGGTAATAACTTTCCATGAGGTGGGTGTGCTTGTCTGCCAACTAAGTTGTATATTTAGAAAAAAAAAAGGTGAAATTGTCTGTCAAATATCTCTCCCACCACGGCCGACTTAGGGCCATCACCGGATGCGATCGGATGATGGACCCAAGGACGATGATATTTTTTTTATACAACTGAGGTAGTATACATGCATGCACACGACCCACCTGATTGAAAGTGGTTACCGTGGCCTATAGACGTGTGCAACACCAGAGGAGTCACACTCGTGCTGCAGACCCTGAAAACACAGAGTTTCTGTGCCGTCAGTGTAGAAAACAAAGCAGGACAAGCCTTTGGTCTTCCCACTGACAGCACAAAACCTCTCCAGTGAGCTCTGGCTACCCTACTCACCGCCGGGAACACAACATGAGGTTATTATGGCCGCGGTATTCCGTATTCCGTAGGGCGGAGGTACTTCCCCAGTCGGACTGCTCATTTGGACGGAATTACCGTCGTGTCCTACCTCCTGTACAATATGATGATGGTACTTACATTTGGTGATATTTCTGATACACTAGCCTCACCGTCCCGTCTTTCATCATACGCCGACCACTCCTTATAATGTTTCTTCAAGTATTCTATGATCATTGACGGATTTTTCGCAACTGCAAAATTTTTACAGGTGATGCATTTTTCTTCTTAATAATAACTACGCTACCTTGCATTATGGGTTCTAGAATACGGTTAAGCATACTTAAATACATTTATAAATACATATTAGCATGTGTAATAAACAGGTTTTTAAGTCGATGTGTGTATAAAGGTTTTTTTTTACGTGCAGGAAATACCCACGGATACCCCCCCCCTCTCCCCACCCCTACGGAGCCGGAGTGGGAGGTTATGTCGGACTTGAACCGCACTTCGTCTGAGGGTCGTTGTGCTAGGCCGAAAGTGAGGTTGTCTCGCGATATATCCCTTGCACGCCAGCTGGCCCAGGGCCATTTCTCTCGGTCTGGCCCTCCTCGGGAGAGGGTACCACGCGGTCCCCGACTCGCCCCCGGTATTGGGCCTGCCGTGGCCAGCTTCTGCTAGGGTGACGAGCGGCTCCACCCGTCACCCTCAGGCCCGCGCTCATGGGGTTCAGAGGTCGGTTTGCGCCCTCCGACGCCCGAGCCGCCTTCGAACGCGGCCAGCGATATCCGCGAGTGTGTCTCGCTCGCTGCGCCGCGCCCGCTCTGCTGTCTCCTTCACGAGCATGACCTGCTCGCAGCAGGCGCTGGCCGCTGTGTGTAAAGGTCCAAGCATACGTATGTATGTAGGTGAAAAGAAATTAAAATTTAAACTTACAGTACTGCCTAGCCTCTTTATTCGTATCGTCAATCTCGCTTCGACAGACCGCAGTGGGTCGGAGTAGCTCTGGGTCCAAATATATAGTTTTGCTTCCTATTTCGCTCACCAAACAATCCAGAAGCGATTCATAGTAGGATAAACCCTCGAAATGAGGTATAGTAGTCTGGAATAACATAATAGTACATTGTTCATCGAGGGGAGAAAGTGACCGATTACCAACGCGGGTGTAGTTTGAGGACCGAAGCGCAGCTGAGGGCCTCAATACACACAAGTTGGTAATCGCACTTTCTGCCGCGTGATACATACACCTATGAGTAAAATGAAAAACATTTTACAATTATTGAAATTCAATGTTATTTTTTTTTGTTTGAGATGTTTGGGACAATGCTTGTTGTGCTATTGGCATAGCGCTCGAGGAAGGCCGTAGCGCCAAAGGGGCATCTGGCTGGCGAGGTGCTTCTGGCCATGCCGCGCTCGTAGGTGGGCTTCGAGGTACAAACTTTTTATTTTGGCATCCGACTGTTTCTAGTCTTGAATTTTAAATTAAAAAAATAAAGGAGGGGAGGGGGATTAAAAGAAAGTGCTTATTTTCTCCCCGCTGCAGCAGGGGAGAAAATAAATCGCTTGGATTTACGTACTTGCTTCCCTTTTTTCAAGTAAGAACTAATATACTTTCCTAATAGGTGTAGTATAAAGTATTTAACTAAGCTTAATAAACTAACATAGGTACCTATTTTGTTGTGCTCGTGTTCACAAAATGTGATCTTCCACTTCTGCCATCATCCTCTCCCCTTTCCCTACTCATGCTCCTACGCTTTCACCGTCCTCAACTCTTGTCTCTATTCTTTCCCCTTCTTTTACCTTTCCCCACTCCTGCCCCTTTCACACTTCCCCTTCCTCCACTCATGCCCTAACCCTTTACCCCGCTCATGCCCTAACCCTTTACCCCGCTCATGCCCCACCCTTTTATAAATTATCTCAGTCTCCAAACTCTACCCCTGACCCGGTAAGCAAACTCGGGACGTATCGCATAGCACCTATATTAAGAAACAATACCTGCAAAACTTGTACAAGCACCACACCACATCCCAGTATCTTCATAAAGTCTTGAGGTGGTGTGTCCAATTTGAATTTACCTTAAATAAATAAATAATAATTAATCAGGGCCCTGAGTCTGCTATTTTTTTTTCATGGCAAGACCATTGCGTTACCACAACACCGTAACCAATGCCATTTATTTAACTTTAGACTTTACAGTCATACTTTTAAAGCCTAAAATTAAATGACAATCATGTAGAGTGAATGAAAAATGTTATAAACTCTTTCTCTTTTTAATTTTGGACTTTAATGCTGAATTCTAAAATTTAATGACATTTTATGCAATGTCAGCGGTACGACAGTGGTTTTGTTATGTTATAAAATTACTCGTGGTCTGCAGTGAGTCTAAGTGCAAAACTAGCCAGGCTAATCATAGGATGGGTGGAAATTTCCTCCACGAGCGCAGGCCTGGGGGCCACAGGTGGAGTCACCAGCCGCTCTAGCAGAAGCAATCAGTTCCCATCTTGCCCCCTTTTCTGGGGGGCAAGATAGGGACTGGATCAGTCCGGATTTGAGGAAAGTTTTTTATGGGCCACCTTGCATCGCAGCATCCTTGTTTTATACAATAATGTGAACGGGAATTAACGCGATAATGGATCTTACTTTTAGTTGGTTTGAGTTCGACATAACACCCCCCTCCTCCCCTGGGCAGTAGGGGCGTACCAGAGGGAATATCCGCACGAGTGAGATAGATGTCAAACGCGAGCCTATTAACCATATAAAAACTACAGGTACAGTTGTTCAAAATTTAAATCTTACCTTTACTACAGGTACAGTTGATCAAAAACTCCAATCTTACGTTTACTACAGGTGCAGTTGCCCAAAAACTCCAATCTTACTTATACTACCGGTACAGTTGTCCAAAAAATCCAATCTAAATAAATCTAATAAAAAGCTCCAGTTTTCCACAAATTCCAATCTTACCTTTACTACAAGTATAGTTGTTCAAATATTCCACAAGAAGTCCCACTACATCTCTCAATCTTGCATCATCATACAGCATCTTGATACATGTCAGCATTTCAGGTAATATTCGATCCGAGACCATTACTTGATCCACATAGTTCGCGTTTATCTGTAAATGTATCCGACCAGATATTAAATAGTAGATGATACCCACGTGAAATTCTGATCAAGTTCCCGCTACCCATGGGAACCTATTCCCGGGATAAAATGTAGCTGGTATTCCAGATTATAATCTGTTCCTTTAGTAGGAGGTAGGACAGGACGGTATTTCCGTCGAATTGAGCAGTCCGACTGGGGAAGTAACTCCGGCCTACAGAATACCGCGGCCATAATAACCTCGTGTTATGTTCCCGGTCGTAGTAGGGTAGCCAGAGCTCACTGGAGAGTTTTTGTGCTGTCAGTGGGAAGACCAAAGACAATTCCTGCTTTGTCTTCTATTATAACTCTGTGTTTACAATGTTGCACACGTCCATAGGCCACGGTAACCACTTTCCATCAGGTGGCCAACTCAGTGGTATAAAAAAAAATCCTATACTAAATCTGTGGGTATTTTGCGCACGTTAAAAAAATTAATGAACCACTCTATCAACAAATCATGCGAATCCATTCAGTAGTATTTGAATTTATCGAGAAGAGACATATAAAACCCTTGTTACACTAACACTCAAACGACGCGAATCACGTACTAACGTCGCCGCGATATCGCCAAGGCGTCTCTCACATACATTTGAATGGTGACTCGGACATTGTGAAACCAGAGTTTCCGCGATCGATTTCAATAAAGTAAATCTATCGCGGTATATAGTAGTGGGGGTATATAGTAGATCGATTTCAATAAAAACAATGAAGATTTCAAGGAGTCACGCGCACGCATTCATTCGTGGCGTGTGTGTTACCGGTAAGCGAGATTATTTGTTTCGCAAAAATGTCGTGTACAGTGAAGTGTAGTGGCTGTAACATTGTCATAGACGAGCTCTTAGCCTTTCTAAAGGCTAAATTATCTATTTCTGATGAAGAAAGTTTGGTCAAGATATGTGGATCGACATTTACCAGTGACGACATTCAAAAATCGCATACGTTACTTTTCGAGTCCGTACCTACCGAGATGCGTAAAATCACCCGCAAAGGGAAAGGAAAAGAAAATCGATTGCTATACGACATTCTTCATTTTCTAAAAGTTACCGAGCCTGATATGCTGCCGGTTTTCGTTGCTCGGGATCTAGCAAAGCTGCCGCCTATAACTTTTGACCATCTGGACGTGTCAAAATTGTTGAGGGACTTGGAGCTTGCACAGGAGGATATTAGGAAAATTAAATCTTCCTACGTAACCGTTGAGCAGCTTGAGTCTGTGAGGAATGGGTATGTCAATTCCAAAAACGCCTCGCCACCGTTTTCTGCTGCAAAGATAAACATGAGGCGAGGGGCGTATCGTGATAGTGGACCAGTAGGTTTATCACTTTATGAAGAATCCTTTGCAAATAGCGAGGATATTGCAAAAGATTGTAGTTTGCAGTACCGATCGATTATTTGTAAAAAGTCAGAGGGTAATTTACAAACGACCGGCCTAGTATCGGAACGAGCAAGCGATGTCGAAGTGTGCGATGACTCACATCAACATGTACCTAGCAGTGTCGAGACGCCGCAAGATCAGCTGATCGCGGGCGCAGCAGTGACACCGATAAAGAATTTTTCCTATGCGCAGTCAACTATGAGGGATGATGAAGGATGGACACTGGTTCAGCGAAGAGTGAAAAAGTCGAAAAATCGCATCGAAGGTAAAACAGGAACCGTCCTAGTGGAACCTGATGAAATGTTCAGAGCTGCTGAACGAACAGTACCTATTTTCATAACGAATGTTCATCAAAATACAAGCGAGTCAGATATTGTACAATATATTTCTAAAAAGACCCAGGAAACAGTGAATTTAGAAAAAATCACAATTAAGCGTAAATGTGATTACAACGCATATAAATTCTTCGTACCACAATCCAAAATATCTCTGTTTCTTGACGATAAAATATGGCCACAAGGAATAATATTCCGTCGTTTCGTTAATTTTAAAATAACCCGTAAAAATGTAACGTCTACTAAAAGAGACGAAGCGGCTCCAGTAAATAAATAAAGATGGGTACATACAAATTTGTTACATTTAATTGTAAAAGTATCAAGCGTTCCATTGACAATGTACGTGATCTATGTAAGACGTCAGATATCATTGGGTTGCAGGAGACGTGGTTATTCACTGAGGAAATACCTCTTTTAAGCACCATAAGCAGTGAATTCGGCAGTACTGGTGTGTCCGCGATGGACGCGGCGGCGGGCGTGGTACGAGGCCGGCCTTATGGGGGCGTGGCATTGCTATGGAGGCACAGTGTTTTTCAAAGTGTGGTTGTAATCGACTGCGATAATCCACGTATTTGTGCAGTTAAGGTAGTGTTAGACGAAAGGTCTTTCCTAGTGATGTGCGTCTATATGCCTACGGATGATAAAGTGAACTTGGCGGAGTTTACGGATACAATGAGCTCGGTGAGTGCGATTGTAGACAGCTGTAGTGTAGATTGTGTTTATATGCTTGGAGACTATAATGCCCATCCTTACGAAGAATTCTACTATGAAATGTTGAACTTTTGCGCTGACCAAGACTGGTCTTGTGTTGATTTTGACAGATTAGGCATAGCTACTAACACCCATACATATGTAAGTGATATAAACGGAGCAAGACGATGGCTCGATCATTGTTTAGTCACAAAATCAGCAGTTAAATCTGTTCAGAATGTGTATGTTAGGTATGACGTCTTGTGGTCCGATCATTACCCTCTTGTTATCGAATGTAATGTTAATACTGTTATACCTACAAAATATTTCAACAACAACAACTCTTAATGTTTAAATAGTGTTATATGGGGAGAAAGAACACAGGCGCAGACTGAAATATATCGAAAAGTTGTCATGAAAAGTTGAAAAATATTGATTTCCCATTCGAATTGCTCAACTGTTGTGAAAGAATGTGTGGCGATAGTGGTCATAAAGCTGTAATAGATAATTTGTATCATAGTATAGTGGAGGCCCTTAAGGTTTCGTCTATAATGGGTCGTGAGAATAACAATCCTAGAAAAAGGATTGTAGCGGGCTGGAATAAACATGTTGCCGAGGCTCACAGAATGGCCAGGCTGAAATTCCAATTATGGGACTTGCAGGGTAAGCCTGCAACAGGTGTAGCGTACACGGAAATGTGTGAGGCTAGAAAAATATTCAAATCGCGTTTAAAGTGGTGTCAAGATCATGAAACTCAGTTAAAGATGGATATTCTAGCTTCTCACCACTCAAATAATGATTTCCGCTCTTTTTGGAAACACACCAACAGGTTGCAGTGTAGGCCGCGTCAGCCTGTGAGCGTTGGGGGTGTGAGTGAGCCAACGAGTATTGCTAATCTGTTCGTTGATCACTTTATCATAAAGTCGCCTCTCGGGCCATCCCAGTCGATGCTGAATATTGAGCCCGAGGTAGAAAGGAGGATTTCCTTTTCAGCCAAGGAAATAGCTGCCGTAATTAAGTCTATGTCTAGAGGTAAATCTCCCGGACACGACGGGCTCAGTATTGAGCACCTTAAATTTGCGGGCCCGCACCTATCTCGAGTACTGTTTTTGCTTTTTAACATTTGTTTGGGCCACGGTTATATGCCGGCTGATATGATCCGTACAATAGTCGTGCCTATAGTCAAAAGCAAGACAGGCGATCTTGCAGATAAGAATAATTATAGACCCATTTCGTTGGCAACAGTAATAGCTTAAGTGTTTGACAGTGTGCTTAATACACAGTTAAATAACTTCATTAAACTGCATGACAACCAGTTCGGATTTAAACCCAAATTGTCAACAGAGAGCGCTATACTGTGTCTTAAGCACACTGTCTCGTATTATACTAAGCGCAAAACGCCAGTCTTCGCATGTTTCCTAGATATGTCGAGGGCGTTTGACCTGGTTTCTTACGACATTCTATGGGAAAAGCTTGAAAAGGCTAGGTTACCGCCAGAACTTATTAATATCTTCAAGTATTGGTACAGAAACCAGGTCAATAGCGTGAGATGGAGAGGCGCACTATCTGAACCATATGGATTGGAGTGCGGGGTGAGGCAGGGGGAGCTGTCCTCGCCTACGCTCTTCAATCTGTATGTGAATGATTTAATAGAGGAGCTCAGCGGCGCAAGGATTGGTTGTTATGTGGATGGTGTCTGCGTCAACAACATCAGCTATGCGGATGACATGGCGCTGCTGAGTGCATCTGTCTGTGGTCTGCGGACTATGGTGGCCAAATGTGAATCGTACGCACTCTCACACGGCATGGCCTATAATGTTAAGAACATGGCTCATGTTATGGTCTTCGGGGGCGGGAGCAAACGATATGACCAAATTCCACCGGTTTTATTAAATAACCATACATTACAAAGAGTGTTTAAGTTTAAATACCTTGGTCATGTGTTGGCTTCCGACCTCGGAGACGATAATGACATTGAGAGGGAGCGGAGGGCGTTGTCAGTGAGAGCGAATATGCTGGCCCGCCGGTTTGCGCGGTGTTCACGAGACGTGAAGATAACACTTTTTAGAGCTTTTTGTACATCTTTTTATACGTGCAGCCTGTGGGCTAGATATACTCAAAAGGCTTACAACGCCCTTCGCGTGCAATATAATAATGCGTTCAGGGTGCTGCTGGGGCTGCCGCGCTTCTGTAGCGCATCAGGGATGTTCGCAGAGGCCCGCGTGGATTGCTTTTACGCAACCATGCGTAAGAGATGCGCGTCCCTGGTGCGCAGGGTGCGAGCGGGGGGCAACAGCATCTTGAACATGATTGCGAGAAGACTGGACAGTTGCTACGTAAACCATTGCTGTGCCATAGCGGGGGGGATGGTGCAGGAATGGCCGTTGTAAATATTTGTACCTACTTTTATTTTACTAACATAGAATAAGTAATACTAACAAATAATGAGCCTTTGTTGCTTGAATATAAATAAATTCATTCATTCATTCAAACCAGCCATGTCAGAGCGTTTTCACATTATCCGATCCGATATCGGTGTCGAACGCCGATCCTATATCGGAGGAAGTAAAATGTATAAAAGATGTACATATAAATAATAACTCACGCCTGTAAATAACCAACGGCAGAGCTGTATTAACAGCCACATTTCGCCAACTACGATTTTCGGTCCCTATAGGGGGCGAGCTTAATGCCGTCAGGCGGGTACTTTGTCATGGGCTGTATGTTTACTGTCGGACGGAGACCAGCCCTTTCCCTTAGTCGCCTTCTGCGACACCCGCGGGAAGAGATGGCGTGATCCTATTCTACTGTATATTATCCGACCGAATATCGGAGCCAACAGCACATAGCATCTCGTCGTCCATCGGACAACGATATCGGATCGGATATTCTGAAAAGGCTTTAAGACGCGCGCAATTTTGCAACAAAAGAAAATTCCCGTCGCTCGTCATCGCGACTCGTGTCTTAACTGTCATACATATCAACAAGATGGCGGAACAACAATTTGGCACTCAATTTGTATTAAGAAATTTAGGAAATTTTTTAGTTTCCAGTAGCATAATGTACGAGCCTCGAGTTGCGAACAAATTTTCAGTTGCATTTCCACAATACGCGACAGAAGTCTCGTCACTTTCTAGTTTTCTAATGTAAGACGGGCTAAAGAAGTGGCCGAGGACTTGGCTCTAAACTATGTAATGCTCCGGACATCATATATATCTTGAACCTTATATGTGCTCAAACTGTGCTCTATAAGCGTACACGTTTCTTGGATGTATTTTGTGGATAGCACGGGGAGCTCAAACTCACCAACCATAGATTATAATAAAACAATCCGCGCTAGCCAGGCTCTCGTATGTCTTGCGATTTAGGGTCCAAGAAACGTATACCAAAGTATAATGATTAATTTTACCTGTAAAACATCATCCAAAACATTTTCCATAATTTGAGTAAAAGTACAAGTCCATTCTTCCATCCGTGTAGTTAATTTGTCATGCATCATTGCACTTTTGATATTATAATTTTTTAAATGTTCCTCCAACCATTTTTCTGAAGTTTTAAAATTCGAACGGACTTCGTCAGTTGCTGGCGTTCTCTCGTTCAGTGCAGACGTCGTTCCTTTCTTTGAAGATAGTCTAGGAATTTTAAATGTTTGCCACGAATGTTGATTTGTATCTTTTTCGTTTGTTTCGGGAGATTTTGTATTTAGTGCACTGTGCATGATTTTTTCTATGCGTCGTTTTTCAACTGTAGTTGCTACTTTCACTTCATGGTCACGATTAGAGATGTTAAAGTTATCGTTATTCAACACGGAATCATGCGTATTATGATGTTTAGATGTCAATTCAACAATGTTCTTGTATGTTTCCGAGTTCTGTTTAGGATTAAATTTATTCGAATTCTGTTCGTTACCAAGATTGCATATATTGGAGACATTTTTAATCTGATTTTCTTTGGAACTTGTATCAGTTTCGCCTAGTCGTTTATCATTTTCAACGTAACCTGGAGATTTATTAAGTACTTGTTTGGGTAATTTTGAACGACAGAGTCTGATTTTTGAACCGATTTTATTTGGAGTCTGTTCGTTACTGAAATTGCAAACATTGGAGACATTTTCAACATGATTCTCCTTAAAATCAGCCTCACTCGGTGGGATATTGATCTTATCACGATCAATAGGCTTATCTTTTGAATTTAATTGCTGTACATTATTAATTTTAACTGGAGCAACATTGCAATCAGTTCCAAATCTTTTCTGAGCAGTTTTTGGTTTCGTAATATCAATCAATAGATCATTTCTTTCTGTATTTTTGCTATTCGCAAACAATTCTCTTTTGTATGTATCTACAGGAATATTGTTGTCTGGAACCGGTTTTCCGGTAGTTTGATTTTCAAAGAAAATATTATTTTCAATCTTGTGGTTGTCTACGATGACTCTTATTTTCTTTAGTTCTGAAAATAGTTTGGGACGGACTATGGCTCCGTTCTGAATTTCCTCTGTACTGAAACAGCGTATGTTATTTGTGCTAGCCGTGGCTTTGAGATGACTATCATTAGTTATAAGTACCTGAAATTAAAATGATTTATGGTACATTTTGAAATATATATTTCTAAACAAACCTATCTTCTTCTATCTTCTAAATATATATAACTCAAATATATATGACTAGACAGTGATCTATCAACGCACAGCCCAAACCACTGGACGGATCGGGCTGAAATTTATTATGCAGGTAGATGTTATGACGTAGGCATCCGCTAAGAAAGGATTTTGATTAATTCCACCCTCAAAGGGATAAAATAAGGGATGAAAGTTTGTATGAAACTTTGTCAATTTTAAACCGATCGGGCTGAGACTTTGCACGCATTATGCTACTATGTTGACTCAACACTAAGCGATAACCGACATCCACGCGGGCGAAGCCGCAGGTAACAGCTTGTATGTTATCAAATTAGTGAGATATTAAGAGCTGTACATAAAATACATAAGCAATGTTAAATTTTATTATTAAAAACGATGCATAGCTATTACAATTCTAATTTAAATAAAAGAATGTGTCACACCGTTAGTGCCGAGAGAAGTGAAAACATTTAGCATGCATTATTATTAGCAAGCATTTAGCGATAAGGCCGCTCATTGCGCATTTAACTATAATTACTGTAATCCATACTGTTATCTATGTAATCTAATGTTGATGTACAATAAAGAGTTATCTCATCTATCTATCTTTATGCACTTAAAAAGTTTTCAATTCAAATCACATTTCAATTATATATGATTTTTAGATTGACATGGTCATTTACATTACAATTAAAATTATAAACGGGATATTTACCATGTTTATTATCTTCTTTGAGAATCCGATATTTCGGCACTGTTACAAGTGCCATGATCATTGTTACAGTACATCCGTGATCATGGCACTTGTAACAGTGCCGAAATATCGGATTCTCAAAGAAGATAATAAACATGGTAAATATCCCGTTTATAATTCGGCTTATCACGGTTACGTAGGTTCTATACTGAGGTATGGTATAATTTTCTGGGGTAATTGTACTGAGAAAGAACAAGTGTTTAAATCACAGAAAAGATGTGTAAGGGCAATGTGCAACCTTCAAAAAATAGACAGCTGTAGGCCTTACTTTAAGAGTTTGAAAATACATTGGCATTTGTACATTTACGAAACTGCGGTATTTGTTAGATCCAATTTAGGTTTGTTTGAACACTATACAAGTAAGCGCCACAAACACAAAATATGTTGCCCTCAGCATAAGAGCGCGTTAATGGATAATAGCGTTTTCTGTATGGCGCCAAGGATCTACAATAACTTACCTAAGGTTATTTTAAGTGTAAGAGATATCGACAAATTTAAACATGAAATTAAATCATTTCTATACGAAAAAACTTACTATAGTGTAAATGAATTTCTAGAAGACAAGACAAAGTAATTTACTGTAATTTAATTTATTGGAAATAAACAGCAGGCGAGATTTAATGTGATTTGAATTGTTGTAATTTGTTTTGTTATGATTTGGTTTATTATTATTTTTTAGTGTAATTTGAAATATTCTATTGATAATAGTATGTATGTACTCCTTATGACTTTAATTGTATTATTTTTTTGTACTCATACTGACATAAATTTTTTAACAAAATCAATTATTGGTATGCTATTAAGAAGCCCACATAAATTGTTTAATTGCACATTTTATTATAATCCTTATTGTATGCCTTGAGGCGGAGAATGGAGAAACCACATTGTATGACATCACCACTATGTACCCATTTTCACAATAAAATGATTTGAATTTGAATTTGAATTTGATAATTTTAATTGTAACACATATCAATTGTAGCAATTTGACAAATAGGTACTACTGGCTGTATAGAATTTAAAAAAAAAATATATTGTTCTATCGACGTGACGTCAGAATGAAATCGAAATTTGCTATGAAAACTACCCATCACCCTTGAAGAAGTTTTATCCTCAAAGATATAACACAACATACCACAAATTGCTGATTGTTCATAACTCTTATACAGCTATTCAAAATAGCATCGTGCGTTGTGGTAGAATTATTAGCATCTTCTTCTGTTGGCGGTTCCACTGCAAAAATTAATAACAATTAAAAAATCTGTCATGACATATTTCTATCTATAAATACACCCATACACAAACATCTCAAGCAACTATCTCGTATTGAAATACAAAAGACATGAGGATACGACAGTATTACTGTCCCGATTAAGCAATCCGCTTGGGAAGTATCTCCGCCATACTGAATACCGCAGCCATAATAACCTCGTGTTGTGTTCCCGGCGGTGAGAAAGGTAGCCACAGCTCAAAGGAGATTTTTTGTGCTTTCCGTGGGAAGACAAAGGCTTGAAAAGAAAACGGGAATTAACGCGATCATGGTATAGGCAATCATAGGTATGTAAGTACCTATACCATGATCGCGTTAATTCCCGTTTTCATTATTATATAAGACAAAGGCCTGTCTTGCTTTGTTTTCAACACTGACGGAAAAAAAAAAACTCTATGTTCTAAAAGGATCTGCCGACCCAAGATGGTGCATAATACAACGAACCGAATACCACGCAATTTAGACTACACGTGACTTCCCTCAACTAATTTCGAAAGAAAATTGCTACTAGGAATTTTTTTTCTAGTTTACTCAATCAATTCAGCTAATTTCCTTGTACTAATAATAATAATGACAAAAATCGTAGGCAGTGAAGGAGATATCACACACGCGGCAAGACACTAAAGGTTACGTTTCAATTCGCCTACAGTCATTTCAACTATGGTCGACTCAACTGCGGTTGATAAATACTAGGTACGCCCACGTTTGAATCACCTATTGGACTACTCAACTACTGTTTCATTTACCTACATTTGATTGCACTATTGGATGATTCTTCTAATGGTTGTTTCAGTTATTGTTATTTCAGCTCAACCAATGGACGACTAATTAATGTATGGGTGGTTGGTTATAAAAACAGCGGCCAAGTGCGAGTCGGACTCGCCCATGAAGGGTTCTGTAGCAGCAAGTAAAATAATATAAATTTCTTGTAGTTCGTTGTTACTTTGATCGACGTTTTAATAACAGTGTACGGTTTACGATTAATAATGTACTTATTAAAAAAGTATTTACTAGATCTCGTTCAAACCAATTTTCTGTGGAAGTTTAAACGCTTGCTGCTTTGCTTCCTTGCTTTTTTTAGGTATACTTTTTTTAGTTTTATCATTCTCTCATTTAAGAAGTTAACGGACGGGGGTGGGGGGCATTTTTACTATTTTGGATGTGTCTCTCGCGCAAACTATTCAGTTTTAGAAAACAATTTATATTAGAAACCTCAATATCATTTTTGAAGATCTATCCATAGATATCCGGTTTGATGAAAAAAGTATGGGGGAACCCCCAAAATTAATTGTTTTTTTTTTGCTATTTTTGTGTGAAAATCTTAATGCGGTTCACAAAACACATCTATTTACCAAGTTTCAACAGCATAGTTTTTTTAGTTTCGAAAAAAAGTGGCTGTGATATACGGACGGACAGACAGACAGGCAGACAGACATAACAAATCCATAAGGGTTCCGTTCTTTGCCATTTGGCTACGGAACCCTAAAAAAGTAACCACAAAAGCTTAACTTAATCTATTAAAATGTTTTCGTGGTTGAAAAAACCGTAGGCGAATTCATACGTAAACAACACTCACCAATACACTGTTCCTGTGGTGTAGTCATTCTTCTACTCAACTGCCTGGCAATGAACACTCTTTTCTGCCCTCTACAGTCGCCGATACACAACGCATCTAGCTCTGTACGCATGCAGTGAGGTATAAGTAGTCTGCATTTGTCATCTGTGAAGAATTTATATAGTAGTTTATGATACTGGTGCATAGTAAGGGTTCTTAACACGAGTGTGTTTTAAGAAAACGACCCGTAGAGTTTTTTTATAGTATCACACGAGTGTTATAAGACCAAGTTATGTACAGTGTCATACACTACCTACTCTCATACTATATAATACATAAGCTAATTTATTTAACAAACAAAATCAAACTTTGTTTAATTTCAATGTAAAATGTTGGCGCCAAGGCGCAAACATCGATAGCGTATGCGTGTTTCTTTTTTTTTTCCAAATCGGCGGATACTTTTTTAAAGTAGAGGTTCAGTCCAGATGGAGGTTGTATAGGTGTATCATTGTGATTAAAAGTTATTTAATGATATAGGTGTCCATACAAGACCTGTATCGTAATAAAACTTTTTTTGGCCTGTGCGTAATGTTTGACATAAGAGTTTTGATTTCAATTTTATAAGCTTTGTATTATAGTATCAGAGTACATAAACAAATAAATTTAATTGTTTGGGCCAAAAGTTATAATTATGCATATTGATTAATAACTTCACTTGTACTTTTACACACTTTAGTTTTTTAACCTGACCGGTTTCACATCACTGCATTATCAAAACCTTTTTTAATCTATTAAACCTTTGATAATGCCGAGAGGTGAAACCGGTCAGGTTAAAAATAAAATTAAACTGTGGAAAAATGCAAGTGAAGTTTTATTTCATACTAGCTTTTGCCCGCGGCTCCGCCCGCGTGGATGTCGGTTATCGCGACCAAACAAAGTCTATGTCCTTTCTCGAGGTCTAATCTACCGCTATGCCAAATTTCATCAAAATCGGTTCAATGGTTTAGGCGTGAAAGCGTAACAAAATGTGTTGCTAAGCGCAAATCTCGAGAACAGCTGAACCGATTGCGCTAATTCTTTTTTTAGAATATTCCTTGCAGTACGAGGAAAAATTGTGCAGAGATTCGGAAAAAAAATTGTGCAAAACATTTGAGTGACGCATAATGGCTTAGGGGTGCTACGGGGTTGAAGTATGCCACGAGCGAAGCCGAGGCGGGTCAGCTATACCATATAAATCATGATATAATCCTTTGAAAGTCTTTTTTTATACCACTGAGGTGGCAGACAAGCACACGGCCCATCTGATGAAAAGTGGTTACCGTGGCCTAAGGACGTGTGCAACACCGGGGGGTTTCTGTGCCATAGGCCATAGGCAAAGCAGGAATACCCTTTCATCTTCCCATTGACAGTACAAAACCTCTCCAGTGAGCTCTGGCTACCCTACTCATCGCCGGGAACACAACACGAGGTTATTATGGCCGCGGTATGCACTTCCCTAGTCGGACTCCTAATTTGGACGGAAATACCGTCGTCTCCTACCTCTTGGTTAAAAAAAAAAGTGGTTTTATTTCAATGATAGATATTCGTGTAAACTTCCGTATTACGATTAGACATTTGTTCATAATCATGGCCTTTGTTCTCAATAAGTACATAACTGAGTTCATTGGGTTGTGGAGGTCAAATGGCAGTCGCTTCACGGAAAATATCGACGTTTAGCCAAATCCGCAGTTAGGCTGGTAAAAGCGGACCCCAGACTCCAAGCTGATAGCTTCGGATGCGACTGGGATTAACGCTAGGATGAAGAAGGACATAAATGAATTCAATGTCTCACGAATTGAATAGCAAATAACACAATTTTTTCCAGAAACATTTGAAGAGTTCTGCTTCAGATGATTCTAAAAGGATCTGACCTAATATCAATCGCTTATAAAGTTAAAAAAAGAAACATACCTGATTTCAACAACCCATCAACCATTTCTAGATCATCTAACAACACGTCCATATCCACCACTAAGTACCACGGTTTTCTGATTCTGTCCCCTTTGCCCATAGGTAACTCATCGGCACTTTCTTTTAGTGTCACACTGTTGGACGCTTCAAGTGAAGTCGTACTAATACTATCATATTCAGGAGTAACATTTTTATTTTTTGCAATTTGATTTTTGATTGGCATATTATTTTGTAGTGGCACACTTTTCGGCATATTTGTTGTGATTGTCGTGGAATGATCTTGCTCATCTTCCATGGTTTGTACTTTTTTATTAGAGTGAGTTTTTACAAGTATTTTATTTTCTTTGCATGAAGTTTTTGCTATGGTATTTTCAGTGTTTGTTGCAGCATTATTGACAGTGTACTGTTGCTGTGTCAAAAAATGTTTGGGTAAATTTTTTTTGGACATATTTTGTACTGGCATATTTTGTGCTTGTATATCATGTGTTGGCTTATTGTTACTGTTTCCTATATTGTCATTCTTCGGTTTATTTTTTTCGAGCATTCTATTATTATTCAAAGTGGATTGTGTAGGCGACATCGGTATTTTATAGCTCTTTTTTATTTTCGATTTTGGTGTCTACAAAAAAAAGAAAAACTACCTATTAAAAAGACTGGCATGGGTCTGTTCATATTGGGTTTTTTTTTTACCACTTAGGCGGCAGATAATCACACGGCCTACCTGATTGGAATCGGTTACCGTGACCTATGGACGTGTCCAACACTTGCGCTACCTACCTTGTAAAAATCTTTTAAAGCTCTTCTTGAAGAACCCCATATGAAGTCGTAGGATTTCTCTGGCGATTTCACCATGAAGGACCAATAGCCATTGGTGCAAACATCCCCAATGGAATGGCGACTTGAAAAGGTAGACTAAATAGACTAGATGCGAAAGGCCAACATTAGTAGACATCTATGTCCAGCAGTAAACTACAGCATTAATCAATTGATTCAAATAAAATCTGCAGGACAAGGTAACCTCACAAGTTGGTAGACCTGCTGATTGATGAATAAAGCTCTTGTGCTGACGCTTTCATGAGCTCTCGTGTTCGCAACAGGCAAAGAATTCATCCTCTTCTCAGACCGGAAATGGTGCACATAGTGAGGTATGAAAGGAACTTTATTCTGCGCATGCTTAAGCTGTGAAATGATCTGTGCCCCGAGGACGAAAATCATTAAATTTCGTAACGTAAACGTATAGAAAGAACGGAGCATCGCGATTGGCGGCCATTCGCAATGCTTCGGACTCTCAATATGCTTTCGGTACGAATTTGAATATTATTCGTGCTCGGGGCACTACCTGCTGTGGATTTAAATATAGGGTTCTTAAAGAAGGGCATTTTTTTTTTTGAGAAGAATATTAGCACCCGAAATTATCGAAATTACTAATATTCCCTCTAACCCCTCCAACTAAGCTAAATTGCTTGTGCTAGGAGTGGGTTCACGTCGGTATTGTAATGGCCAGGATTCGAACCCGAGACCTCTCGATCGTAAGGCCGACTCCTAAACCACTAAGCTACCAACGCTTGCTGCATTAGAAGGATCTTACATTGTCAGCAGTACGAGTGTAACTTCCAAGTTTTGTACAGATCCAAAACATTAAGCAGACCTCGAGCTTGGTGGTAAAATGCAATTGACACAACACTATTATTATGATGATGATACACTTACATTTAGCTGATAATCATCCTCATTTTCATCATCAGCTGATATTGAAGTTTCATGCTGATTATTCAAATCAAATGTCACTCTTTTCTTCAATGGAGTATTACACTCTTCCAATTTAACTTTTTTGGCTGTAAATACAAAAAAAAATGACTAAGAATCTGGTATTGATAATAAAATAATATTGAATATGGTTCATTTGCACTGAGCAGGACTCGAACCCGCGCCTCCTGCATGGCAGTCGCGTTCACTACCGCCACGCTACAAAAACATAGGTATAGTAGATAAATGAACATACTTTCCAATGAACTATCACTTTTTTCTCTCTGAGTTTTCTTCCTTTTAGCTAATTTTCTCTTTTTCGCTATCAAGACAAACCTCAAATCATGTTTGTGCAAATGCCCTGTATCTTTTTTTGATGATTCTTCTGTATCCGACTGTGATATTGGACATTGAACTTTATTACGCTCACAGACTGTCGAATTTTCATTATCACTATATTGATATCCAGGTTCCGAATAGTAATCAGGAATTTCAACTGTATCAGAAGTATCTAAAGTTGATTTTCCAGTAACGTTGTTCATTTCTATATTTGATTCAGTGTTCAAAATATTTTGTTCTGGCACATATTGAGAGGTTGATGCTTGATTTTCAACCAGATTTACATTAGAATTGGATTGTTTTATTGGTGTGGATGATTCAAAACTTTTGTGTCTTTCAAGTACATAAAATTTTTTTTTTTCTTTATTGAAATATAGCGTAGGTTTTTCATAATTGACGAATTTCTGGCTTAAAGATCCACCACTACTGTGGACAAATAAATCCCTTTCTATCGGAACAGCTTGAGGCAATTTCTCATTTGAAGTCAATTGAGGCAATTTCTCATTTGAAGTCAATTGAGGCCACCCAGGTGTTGGTAACGGGACTGGTGTCCAGATAAAAGTGGGCATACCCACGTTTGGCATACCCATGTTTGGCATACCGGGCATAAACGGGCCTAGACTTGGTACAAATTGGGCTGGCTGACCAAACGCTGGAATTTGTTGAGGAAAATTTCCATTTTGGAATGGATTGTATTCAGGCCAAGGGTTGTATGTTGGCGGTTGTTGGGTACAATGGTTATTCTGGAATGGTGGTCTTTTGTATTCTTGCCACTGGTTCGATGTACTTGGGCAGTTATTTGAAGGGGCAGTCTGATGAGCCTCACTCTGGTCAGGGGGAGTAGTGGGTTCTGGGTAACCCTGGGTTCTAGGGTTGGGCTTTTTGATGTTTGGAGCGATTCCTTTTTGCTGACTATTTTTCTGTAAAAAAATATACAGTTCTTTTTGCAAGATAGTATTTCTGTTAATTATTATATTTTATTGTATGTATTCCTTGTTATGGGTACAGCCTTTTATGTCCTTTTCAACCTAAGCTATGACTATGGGCAGACAGTCTTTTTCTACTTTGTTAGTGATATCGTCAGCCAATTTTAAAAATCTTTTTATAAACGAAAAATTATTATGATATGTCCCTGGTGCAAACTTTTCTCAGGTGGTTGAGGAATCTGATGGCAGTTGCTCCCATTAAAGCCAAGTTATAGAAAGGATTAGAACAGCTATAAGGTAAGTGATTGGAGTATTAACTGGTAAGGGCATATTTTTAAATATATACTATTCAATATTATAAATTATGACAGCCTCTGTGGCGTGGCGGTAGTGAGTGCGGCCTCTACGTAGGTGGCACGGGTTCAATCCCTGCTCAGTGCAAATAATTGTATGCATGACTATGTATATTTGCATTGGTCTGGGTGTATCTTTGTATAATATGTATGTATTTAAAAAAAGAACCTATCTGAGAATCTTCAATGAAAACACTTGTACTATTCCACATTATTTATTAAATTCCTGACCGGTTTCGCCTTATGGCATTATCAAAGGTTGATTGATACATGTCTTTTGGGTATCAGCAGGGCTAACATGTGCGCCACGAGATAGCTATCCCGAGGCATTTTGCCGTTTTATGTCGATATGTCGACTGTTGGTAACGTGCAGGGCTAACATGCGCGCCACGAGATAGCTATCTCGAGGCATTTTGCCGTTTTATGTCGATATCGACTGTTGGTAACATGGCAAATTTCATGGCGATCTGTCAGATGTCGACATAACTTGACTTCGAGAATCATCTCTACTTAGTGTCTGCAAATTGTAACATAACGTGCCCTTATTTACTCGAATTTTCACATTTAAAATGTTTTGTCTCCCGTCTTTCATTATTGGTCGACGAGAAATTATCTCGTGTAAACTTTTCTTGTGCTCGGTTTATTTTGAATCAAAATTTAGTATCTTTGTGCTGAAAATGGCGGTGCCATTTTATCGGAGCCAACATCACTGTGTTGCCCCGATATCGGATCAAAAAAAGACTAAAACAGCTACTGCAAGCAATTTTCGACCTTAATGACATTTCCTTTGTTACGTGTTTTTTCGCGTTAATTGATGACGCTGATCACGAATATAAGAAAAAAATTCAATAGCATGTCATGTCAATAAGGTCGAAAATTGTTTGCACTATTTTCTCTCTTTTTTTCACCCCTAGCATCCCTAACTAGTATGTGCTTTCGAGCAAATGGCACTATCAGGCTAAATGTGAAAACAGCACAAGATGTTAGTTTGAACGTAGTGTAGTTTGACGCGACAAAATATGTCGACGTTACTTCGCTCGAGAAGACTCGAGATGATATCTCATCTCGATTCGAGATAGTTGACGACGCCCGCATGTTAGCCCTGCAGATGTCAATTGACATATAGCGATGCCAATTGAAATACAGTGTAAATTGACATCTGATACCCAAAAAACATGTATCAACCTTTGATAATGCCATAAGGCGAAACCGGTCAGGAATTTAATAAATAATGTGGAATAGTACAAGTGTTTTCATTGAAGATGTGAAGCAAGTTCCACCAAGTGCCATCAATTAACAGTATAAGCACTATCTGAGTATTCGATAAAATTTATTACGGCTGTACTCACGTCAATCGTCAGGATGCACCTGACTAGTTTCGGACCCGACCGGAGTCCTTAATCAATGAGCAGAGTATCCAGGCGCGGCGACGTCAGGTGCTTTACTGCGTTCCCAACGTTGGCGCTGCCGTCGCGCGCGCTCGGATAGCGGCGGGGTTGTACTCGGCTGAGTACGGGACAGTTCGGCTGTCCTCGCTGTCGCGTCTGTGTCGTCATCGTCGTCGCTCGATGGTTCAGCAGTGCGGCATAACGCGCTCACCGTGTCGCATTCGATTCGATTCCCATTTGTGGTACGTGCATTTCAAGGCCGGTTTCCAAGCTGGTGGCAGTGTCCATCCCTTAGCTCTGTTGAAATTCGGACGACGGCTTATTTCAATCGCCTGCCGTACTTTTCGCGGCACAAAGTATGTTTCTTTCGCTAGTACGGAGGCCTTATCGAACCGTATGTAATGAGCCGTGTCCGTCATATAGTCGTGCACGTGCTTAGCGACTGCCGACCTATTGGTGTCCATGTTTTTCATGCACCGTATATGTTCCTTGAGCCTGGTCGCGACGCTCCGGCGAGTCTCCCCGATATAGCTCAAGCCACAGTCGCACGGTATCGAGTAAACATCGGCTACCCCCAGTGGACTGTTGTCTTTGGGTGAGCGAAGCAGCTGCCTTAATTTGCTGGGTGGGTGGAAGATTGTCCTGATGCTGTATCCTCGGCGTAACAGGTGTCCAATCTTGTCGGTCACACCTCGGATGTAAGGCAAGAACGCCGGTGTCCGTTCCACAACTGCTTGGCGTTTGTTGTCAGCGGCACTCGCTAGACGATTACAATGACGCCACTGATAACCGTTGCTTTCTAACACCTGGCGGAGATGTGGCATTTCAGCCTCCACGTATTGTGTATCACATAGGCTGAGCGCACGGTTGATCAGTGGGCTCGGCACGGATGATAGCTGAGCGGGCTGGTGGTGAGAGTCTGCACGTAGATCTGTGTGTGGGTTTCCGATATACAGTGTGTGATAAGCGTCCGTTTGATTCTCGGATAACCAATACGTCCAGAAATGGCAGAACTCCGTCTTTTTCTTCTTCTACCGTACAACGTATCTTCCGGTGCACATTGTTAAGGTGGTCCATAAATTCCGACAGCGAGTTTCGATCGATGATTGCATATATGTCATCCACATATCGCCACCAATATCCGGGCTTTACAGGTGCGGTGGTCAGTGCTCTGTCTGTCTGTCTGCAGTGGTCTCAGTGGCATCTTCATGGAGTGGTTTGAAGATCAAGATCTTCAAACCACTCCATGAAGATGCGAGCGGTGAACCCATTGCTACAACTACAGTACAGTTGTCGAGGGTGCTTGATATTGAGAGGTGGGAGGTTCTGTATAGCATGACTTACAGTCGAACAGACCCAGTAGGTAAGCAGATGACCAAAACACTGTCAGATAAATTGGCAGAACTCACTGGAGCTTCTTATAGCTACCCACAAAGTACGGCAAATGAGTCACAAAATTCAGATTCACAGACAGAATTCGGAAGAAACGTACAACATAATATATACCCTTTTGCAAGGCACTGATACACCCACTGGATACATTGAGTGCATAAACTTCTGTCTGAAAAGAGGCTATTTTCTATGGAGAAATGATTACTACCTGCAGGTGGATGGAGTAGCAATGGGTTCATCGCTCGCACCGGTGACGGCCGGCATCTTCATGGAGTGGTTTGAAGATGAAGCACTGACCACCGCACCTGTAAAGCCTCGATATTGGTGGCGATATGTGGATGACATATTATATGCAATCGTCGATCGAAACTCGCTGTCGGAATTTACGGACCACCTTAACAATGTGCACCGGAAGATACGTTGTACGGTAGAAGAAGAAAAAGACGGAGTTCTGCCATTTCTGGACGTGTTGGTTATCCGAGAATCAAACGGACGCTTATCACACACTGTATACCGGAAACCCACACACAGATCTACGTGCAGACTCTCACCACCACCCCGCTCAGCTATCATCCGTGCCGAGGCCACTGATCAACCGTGCGCTCAGCCTATGTGATACACAATACGTGGAGGCTGAAATGCAACATCTCCGCCAGGTATTAGAAAGCAACGGTTATCAGTGGCGTCATTGTAATCGTCTAGCGAGTGTCGCTGCCAACAAACACCAGGCAGTTGTGGAACGGACACCGGCGTTCTTGCCTTACATCCGAGGTGTGACCGACAAGATTGGACACCTGTTACGCCGAGGATACAGCATCAGGACAATCTTCCTCCCACCCAGCAAATTAAGGCAGCTACTTCGCTCACCCAAAGACAACAGTCCACTGGGGGTAGCTGGTGTTTACTTGATACCGTGCGACTGTGGCTTGAGCTATATCGGGGAGACTCGCCGCAGCGTCACGACCAGGCTCAAGGAACATATTATACGGTGCATGAAAAACATGGACACCAATAGGTCGGCAGTCGCTGAGCACGCCTATATGACGGACACGGCTCATTACATACGGTTCGATAAGGCCTCCGTACTAGCGAAAGAAACATACTTTGTGCCGCGAAAAGTACGGGAGGCGATTGAAATAAGCCGTCGTCCGAATTTCAACAGAGCGAAGGGATGGACACTGCCACCAGCTTGGAAACCGGCCTTGAAACGCACGTACCACAAATGGGAATCGAACCTGGAATGCGACACGGTGAGCGCATTATACCGCACTGCTGAACCATCGAGCGACGACGATGACGATACAGACGCGACACCGAGGACAGCCGAACTGTCCCGTACTCAGCCGAGTACAACCCCGCCGCTATCCGAGCGCGGGCGACGGCAGCGACAACGTTGGGAACACAGTAAAGCACCTGACGTCGCCGCGCGTGGGTGCTCTGCTCATGATTAAGGACTCCGGTCGGGTCCGAAACTAGTCGGGCGCATCCTGACGATTGACGTGAGTACAGCCGTAATAAAATTTATCGAATTGAAAAATGGCTCACGATAGTTTCTATACGAAAACTATCTGAGTATGTTTATCCGCATTCTAGATTCCATAACACAAGCTAGTTAAGCTATGCTTACTATGGATTTAGATAGCATTGTGTTAAATGTTGTGGAATATTTATTTTTATTTTTTCAGGGTTAAAGTGTAACTATTCACATACAAAGTACTGGCCCTACACCATTCACACTGCAAAAAATGCCATTATATTTTAGACTTTATGGCTATAAACTGAAGGCCCAAAATTGAATGGAGGGAATGACATTACACTTTTCATTCACTCTACAAAAAGCCCTTTAATGTTAGACCTTAATAACATTATTTTAAAGTATAATATAAATGGAATAATTTTGCAGTTTTTGTGGTTTTCATTTAGCAGAATCAATATCTGGTAATGTTCAGGAGATAACAATATTATGGAAGACTAGCATTTGCACGCGTGGATATTGGTTATTGCTATAAATTCTAGCCTATGTGTTATTCTGATGTATAAGCTGTTTATACTGGAGATCTATGGCACTTGGTGGAATCTACTACACATATGAATAACAATGACACTTTTACTTTTCTACAGTTTATTTTTAATTTTAACCTGACCGGTTTCACCACATGGCATTATCAAAGGTTTACGTAACAATAGTTTTGAAAAATTGTAGTATTTAGAAATATAATAGGTTCTGACCTCTGACCTCCACACCCAAAGGCGATATCGAAGCATTGCAGCTAGACCAGTTGTTGTATTTTTGAGGGCATCAACTACTCGTAACGACTGCCATCGATGTTTGTATGACAACCGGGACCGATGGCTTAACATGCTCTCCGAGGCACGACCAGGCCAATGCAAATACCCATATTCATGCATACAAATATTTGCACTGCGTGGGGATCGAACCTGTGCCTCCTGCGTTAGCGGCCGCGTTCACTCCTACGCCACAGAGGCTGTTATGGCATTATTGTTAAGTTTCAATACAATCCATTCAGTAGTTTTTACATGAAAGAGTAACAAACGTCCATCCATCTTCTCTATCTGTCTATATGTTCTTTTCATACCTTTATATGTTCTTTTTGAACCGATTGTGATGGTACAGCAATAGATAAAACCTTGGAAAAGGACATAGGCTATGTTTGGTTGCAATAACTAATATCAACAAAGGCGGATTCGCGGGCAATAAATAGCTAGTTCAAATTAAATATTAGGCGGGAATCGTATTTCAGTAGAAACTAACACAGTACAAAATGTCCTTTGTTACATTACATATAACAAAAGGGCTTATTACGTTCAAATTTCTTAGAAAAGATAGCTGGCTATCTACAGGTATCAAATATATAGTTTGTATTGTAACTAAATTATTTAACGTACCTCATTGCTATTTAAACTCCAAACAGTTTCACCATTAGCAACATTAAAATAATATAATTTGCCCGGAAAGCTTTTGGAATGGCACAAAACCCACTCATTTTTTGGAGCGTTCATTTTGCATGTTTGTAATTTAAATATTTCAACAATTGCAACATTTATGAATGGAATACAGAAAGTTATGTTTAGTTTTAACACGAAATACTTAGTACTCTCTGTAGAAGATAACAGGAAAAACTTGAAAGTTAAAAGTTTGCACACTTCGTCAGACCTAATAGAAATTTTGCTTACACCCGCGAAATTTTTCACTTCACGAACGTTTTCATGACATTTGGTAGTTTACAATTTACATTCCGACTTACGTACCTATCTCAATTCTCACCTATGATGTTTTTTTTTATCAATCAAAATGGAGTTGGAATAGGGATAACCAGGGATAATGTTCATAAATTACTTCTTTTTCTTATATATTTAAATTCATAGTAACTTATTTAAGTAAAGATATAAAGTAACTTTTATCTGGTATACCTATTATTATTTTGACGTGACAACGTCTTATAAATTGGTTTGCCGGGTGACACTTCAAGAAACTGCGTTACGCTCCGCTCACGTTATGCGCTCGCAATGAGAGCGAGTGAGAGGCACGCGTCCCTTCCACTCGGGCATGGTTAGCCCGCCTAAGAGCGAGAGAGACAGACATAAAATTCATCCTTCTTCCTACTATACGAATGAATATTCACATTAAAATTATTTTACCACTCAAAGTCGTTGTCAAGTAAAACTTTCGCCCGTATACCGACTTTACAGGCAACCAATTTTTTATATTATTTAACTTAGGTCTTGTTAGTGTGATAAAGAAGTGAGAATAATGGAATATTACCAAAGATTACATATAGTGTTCTTACAAAATCACTTTTATTTATTATTTCACGGATGTCAAGGTATTAAAAAGTGTAAAACAGTAATAAAATAATATTTGTAATTCATAGCGCTCCGCGAAATGGAACGGTGTCCATCTTTGGCTTTCACCCTGGAGTGGAAGCACGGGGTCAATTTACAAATTTCTTTCTTTTTGATTCGTTTTATGTAGCTTTTTGGCGGGTGCTATCTGACCTCCCAGCCCTGAGAGGAAAGCCAGCGCCAGAGCCTTAGGGTCATACCCTACTTAAAGAGCGGTGCGCCTCTATCCATTATATTTTTTTCGCGTAGATAAAATTCAAAATGGTCCAAGGCCGCTCATCTCTCCGTGGGGATTGATTCCTTGTTTAGCAGGTGAACCGACTAGCCTCGTAGGACGTGAGGTTGACTTGGTCACACAAGGTGTTGGTAGGGCCCTCTGTACACCCCTCATCACGTACTTCCATAAAAATGGGTATAAAAGATGCAAATAAAACACATAATTTATATAAATATTTACAATTTATTTCGTTTGTCTCCATCAATTGAGAACCCACCCTTAAAATGGCGTTGCTGTATTTGACTGCATGTACACAACTTTAAAATTGACGAGAATGCATCACTTCATTGTATATTTTGATTAAATAAATATATTAATTAAAATATATATGTACTTTTGATTTTGATTATCAGTCCTTTTTGATATTTCTGATTAATTTGATAATAATCAACACATAGCCAATATACCTACTTATACTCCGTTCGGTTAGGGACATAAATAAGTCAAACAATCTTGTAGCGACTTTATATAAAACACATGTTAAATAAATACCGAGGGCAAGGCGAACGCTCCCGAAGCCGAAGGCCCCTGGTAGTACACCGGGTACACTACATATTGGCATATATTTTTTTGATATATATTTTTTTTTTTGTTTCATTATCTTTATTTGTTCTCTATCGTATCAGTAAAGCTCAATGAAACGGTAATTTCATAAAAAAAAACATCACTACAACAAAAGCACGCGCGTGGCGCCGTTTGTTTTTTCTGTAGTGATGTTTTTTTTTATGAAATTCTCGTTTCATTGAGCTTTCCTAATACGCTGGAGAATAAATAATACTAATTAAAGCGGTTTTTTTTTCAAGAATGTATAAAAAAGATTCTTCGCAAATCGAAACAAATTAAATGCCAATATGTAGTACCCGGAGTACTAACAGGGGCCTTCGGCTTCGGGAGCGTTCCCCTTACACCCGTTATACTAGGCTTACTAACTAACTAACAAGTGGTTCAATTTCGGTTTTTAGTCTTCAAAATGAGTTTCTAAACAGAAAAATATGACTTGAGTTCTTAAATGAAACATAAATTAAAAAGGCACATCAAGATTGTTTGCGTTTAGTTAATACTTAAGCGAATGGAGTGTAGGGCGGTGCATATTGTGGACATTGGCAAAAGGATTTTTATTTGTCGAAAAAGAATAGACCTTATCACTATCGTCATGACGCCGATGCCGAAGATCGTCATTCAAATTCCAATTTTATTTTAATAGCAATAAGACTCTTAATCCACAGAAAAATTTAATCGGTTTAGGTGGGATTCGACCTACAGGGGGAATGCAATAGTGCTGTATTTCATTCAATCCTTTCCTTTGCCGATGTCGATATAATGTGCGCTGGCCCTTCATCATCATCACTACAGAATATACATCAAGACGAAGTACCCCAAACGGATGATAAATTGATGACCGTTTAAAATGTTTTCTGAGGTTTATTACTACTACCGCATACTCTAATAATTGCTCGAAGGATTAAATTACTTAAAGTTAACATCACGGCGGTACATAGATATAACCGCCAAAAATAAAAATGCATTATGATCAACCATAAATACTAGACCACATCATTTTGGCTAAGTACCCGTCAACCTCAAAGTTTTAGTTTTAGGACCTTATGTATGCAGCGACCGGCAGCGGCTTTTGAGGTAAAATATTACAAGCCATTTTGAATCTTATCTACGGGAGACAAAGTTCATAGTCATTTGAAGGCGACGGAAGGGCAGTGCGGCTGCACGAGCCTTCTAGTTCAGAATTCTGGCCCAGTCCCTGCTCTTACAGCGACCCTTACAGACGAGGATTTTCTCTTTGAGTTTCTTTTTGAGGTGGTACGGGTACGTAGCCTTTATTTTTCTTAGTATGCAGTTTCTGAAATTCAAATGTCAGATTTGAATTTCGAAATTCAGAAGCTGATATTTTTTCTCTCGAGTAAAGTAAAGCGGCTTTTGCCAATTTATTATGCCAAAATTGCGTTAGATAAAGCGTATAGAGCGAATATCTGAATTCATTCCACATTCAAAAATTAAAAAACACCCTTAGAACAAAAGCAAAGAACAGAGTCAAGGGTCCGGGAAAGATTCTGGAGTCCAGAATATTTCCCGGACCCTTGTCCAGATTCTAATAGGTCCTAATTTTTGCAAAAATATCGTTCAACTTTAAAACCGCAACATGTACACATTTTGACTATTTGACTAAACTTAGTATCGTTCAAATACAGCACGCGTCATCAGAATCATGAAAATCATAATATATACAATCGTATCAGTCGTTTATTAGAAAAATCTTAATGTACAATAACAACCTTCTAGTAGACAGACACAAGTTTTTTCAATACAGTTTTTTAATAATCCATATAATGACATAGAAAGAATACAAGTATCACTATCCCATCTCATCCGAAGGGTATGAGGAAATGGTTAACTGAAAAATATGCAGGCGATATCACTGCGAGAGAAGGTAAACTCAAAATAAAACCTTGTAGCAACCTGCCTGGCCAGCGTGGAGACAGTAAGCCAAAGCCTGCCAACACTGGGAGAGCCCTTTGTCGAGTAGTGGATTGCTAGGCTATTTAAAATACTTTTATTCTCTATATGGTGTATGTAGAACCTGCGACTTTGTTCTCGATAGCCTATAATCTTCCTCGATAAATGGACTTAAAAAAAAAAAGAATTTTGCAATTCGAACCATTAGTTACAGAAATTTCTAGTGAAACGTAAAGCAGCAGCAATGAAACCAGTACCCCGAGCACGAAAAACATTCGAATTCGTTATGTAAACGTATCGAAGAATGGAGCATTGAGATTGGCTGTCTGCTCACTGTGAACCAATTGCAGTGCTACATTCTCTCAATATGTTTACGTTAAAATTCGAATGTACTCGGAGCACTGATTGAGCGGATTAATGTAATGTCATTCAGTCTAAAAGTCCATATCTTGGAAACTAATTGATATATCGAAATAATTCTTTCACATAGATTTTTGATTGTCAACACTATACGATAAACTTAAATTCAAAATTTGTGAATATTTTCCACTCTAAGACAAATATGGTCAAAACTACAATAGTGTAACCATATTATCCATACTAATATTATGAATACGAAAGTAACTCTGTTTGTCTGTATGTTAACGCTTTCAGGCCTAAACCACTCAACCGATTTTGATATAATTTGGTATAGGGGTAGATTAGATCTTGAGAAAGGACATTAGCTATGTTTGGTCGCGATAACCGACATCCATGCGGGTTAAGCCGTGGGAAACAGCTAATAGAGAATATATGACTTTAGTGAGCCGTTAAAGAAAATTTTCTGTATTAAATACCAAATCAATTAATCTACTATTATTGATATCAGATGTGTACCAACTAATTTTGTCTTGTGTCTGTCAACTAAGGAAGGGGGGATGCAGACTTATATTCTATAACTTAAAGTAACTAAAATATAAAAGTTATGTATGCATGCACAAATATATCGTCATAATACGTAATTAGGTTGTGTAATACAAAAATATTAATTGTATTTGGCAATAATGACTTGGATTTTTTAACTAGCTGACTAATACAGATTTAAATGTATGTAAGGTACAGTTTGGCGGCCATTGTGGCTACGCAAGGGGCGCGGGTTCAATTGGGTACTTTCCTGTAATTAAAATAAATTATTTAGCTGGACTTATTAAATTAATAATGGTAAAAGAGTGAAAACAGTTGCGTCGGTTCTTATTTTTTCGTTCTTATTTATTTTTAATCATCCATCCAACGTTTAATAGTATATGATTTGACTATTAAATATTATGACGTCACAAATATAGTTTTCATACAATTTTCCTTATAAATTACCGTTTTGACGTTTAGAAAAAAGTAACTAATTTGACTGGTCAGTCAAATACCCAATTTCAGTTCAGTGCAAATATTTGTTTGCATGAATATGTCTATTTGTTTTGGTATTACTGTGCCTCGTAAAGCACGTTAAGCCGTCGGTAACGGTTGTTATACGAACATCTATGACAGTCGTTATTGAGGATATGGGTTAGATGGGAGCATACATAAGGACTGATCACTCCTCCGCTCAACGGCGTCTCCACTGGCAGTTGTAAGAAGGTATGCAGTTTACGTTCTGGCCTGCTGACGACGGGAGGAATACTTTAAGCAAACATGTGACCTCAGACCGGGACTAACGCGAAGATGATGGTTTTTTTCATACCAGTTACGTGGCAGACAAGCACACAGTCCACTTGCTGATGCGTGGTTATCGTGGCCTATTGACGTGGGCAACACCAGGCTAGTAACACTCATGCTGCCGACACTAAGCAGTGTTTCTGTAACGTGAGCATAAAAGGTAAAGCAGGTCAAGCCTTTGGTCTTCCCACTGACAGCACAAAAACTCTCCAGTGAGCTCTAGCTACTGCTGGGGATACAAGAGGTTATTATAGTCACCCCACATATTTCATAACTACCATACATTTGAGTGTATAGCCTCTATAAAATCCTTGTAAACCAAAGAACAATCGACAACAAATTAAACAAATATAAATTCTTTTGATATTTCTGCATGCATACATTTCAGGAGAATTCATATATTTGAAAATATTAGTTTATTTTTCTTTACTTGAGGAAGCCCTTTTGTATAATTATTTTTAACTATGGAAGTATTTTGTTAAGTGAATGTAATTAACATATCTGATTATATTAACAGGAGACCTATATGTATCAATGAAAAATAGTTTAATACTGTCCGCATGGTCGTGTCAATTAAATTTTGAGCAAATTTCGTGCAAATTAGACAATGACAGCCGATAGCATATTTTAAAGTGATATCGGAATGGAAAATTATCTCTCCAGTACCAACTTTACCCGGATTGAGATTGGAACGGTATCGAAATTGGGTCGAGACAGAAATTGATTTTAAGAGTAAGCTTGCAGTTTCGTCTTGCCACACGCTTTTAACCTCCCGACACCCAACGTCCTATATAAAGAACATAGCACCCAAACGATTATGAACCTTCTTTCGCCGTTGCTTTCTAAGTATAAAATGCGTCCCTCTATGAGTGAAGTCTGCAGTATCGGCATGGTCGTCTTCCTCTGCAAAGCTTGCGGTGGCTCGGACCACTCTAGAAAAAGTTCCACGAAATGCGAAAAGTATTTGCCTCCGGTGAGAAAAAGAAAACGGGACCTTGCCGTTCAACTAGAAACGTACACCGTAAAACGTGGATTGGCGTCTCTCTCAACTCTTGACTGAGATTCGTCGCGACGTCGTGGATTTGTCTCGCGTTTACATAGAATTGGGCGTGTGGATCAATTATTACATGATAACGGCGACTGCTTTACCCGCCAAGCCTGACGTATTAAATTTTTTATACGCCATGAAAGGCAAGGGATCTACGCGGACGCGTATCGCAATATTTTTGGTGAAAACAGAAAGTACGACGGGCGTTTGCGTTCGTTCATAGTTCAGGAAATGGCCAAACAGTACGAAACGGTTTTGCGCACCAACGTCGAAACGCACGCGTATTCTCGTTTGGCGAGATATTTCCAAGTGAAACGTAACGATCCCGACTTGTTCAATGCTTTCTTCAAGAAACGTTTGCCCGAAAATCATGCCGAGATGAAACGCGTTTGTTCCATCATCAATGTGGATTCATTGAAATCAAACCGCATGGTGGTCCACGATACCAGAATGGATTAGAATTCAAGAACATTTGCAAGACTTTCGTCTGTTTCCCCAGCCGTCGCACGGATTGAAACACGCAACGTACACTTCGACGGGATGGCACGAGTTGATACAACGAGTGGATGCCTCCGCAATCCCGAGCGTTTGGAGCAAAATTGAGAATCACGTTCAAGAGTTATGGAGCCCTTGGTTGAACGTCGATGTTAAAAAATTCGGGTGTTGTATTCAAACGGACGTAGTGAGCGCGAGTCTTTCCATGAACCGAGTTGTCAAGGAGAAAAAAATTAATAAAGAAAACTTACGATAGAACCATCGCGGTGGATCCTGGTTCGAGGTTGCCCGTTTCGACGTTCGAATCAAAGCTGGGACAATTCAAGAGAATAACGCAAAAATATGTTCGTTCCCATACGCTGGAATGGAAACGCGAGCGAGTACGCGCCAAGCTGTGCTCGAGCAGCGAACGAGCCGAGCAACTAGCGAGAGAACGATTCGATTGTCCCCTGTCATATGAAAACACTTCACGCGTCACAGAGTATACCGTGTTTTGTATGGCTTGGTTCGACGCGAGACAAGAACCCTACGAGAAACACTGGAAGTTGACTCGTCAGCGTCTAGACAAATACATACGCAGAGCCGTGTGCGAGGAGAGAATAATAAAAGAGGTGTTGAACGGCGGAGACGGAGGCGTTGAAAATAAATTAATTCTCTACGGGGCGGGCGCTAAATTTATGAACCGCGCGACGTTCCATGGAAGAAAATTTAAACACGATTCGCTGATCAAACGATTGAGGAGCAAACGAAACATTGACGTCGAGATAGTGGACGAGGCGTACACTTCGCATGCGTGCTCGGCGTGCAACGAAAAGACGGGAGCTTTCAGCAAGGTGGACATGAATCACAAACTACGTTGGGGAGTTTGCCCAAACTGCCGCAGCGAGTTCGATCGCGACGCCAACGCTGCAAAGAATATTCTAATAAATTATATGAGGTCTGCCATCTGTAGGCCGGGATGTTCCATTACGAACGGAGCATCGTAACCTCCTATTCATTGTAAACTCTGAGACAAACAAGGTCGAGAATCCCTTGCATCTATTTTGCTTCTGGGTCGTAGGAGGATGATATTCATTTTCACGTTTATATCAATTTAAACTATGTCAGAACACTTATGTAACTAAAAAAATAGACTGACTGCAACCGCTATACCGCGCCTTGGGTATACAGCGAGACGGGGGATTATCAACCAGTCGACGTCACATGTGGTCAGTCCGTCGCCAACGCTGGCGCCGCTATCTCGCTCGCTCTCCACTCACGCTTTTTGTTTCCCTTTCTTTACAAGGTCCCTCGCGACGTCGCGCGTATCTTAGGCGCGGTACAGCGGTCACGGATATACTACAATGAATTGATAATGAAAAATATTTGGATTCTATAGCGATATCATTAACGATTGATGTATAGCAACCAAAACCGACGTTCAATGTAAATAATATGAAGTAAATCGCGACGAAACCATTAAAAATATCTTAATGTCTTATTTGAATGCTTTAAAATTTTATAGGTATCCTGATAAAATACAAATCAAATAAATACATGAATTCTCCTAAATCTATTTAATTGTTTTCTTGTATTACAATATTATTTTTTGGCATTTATATGGTACAAAATTTACAAATGTTAATCAAATTTTACAAACAACCTCTCAAAGTATCTTTTTAAAATCTAAATTATAAATTTAAGATCAAGTGCCCTCAAATTTGTTCTAATTAATTTTGTTTATATCACTGTGACCTGATGGAAAGGGGTTACCCTAGCCTATAGGCATTTGCAATGCTAGGAGACCACATAAGAACATTTTAATGCTCTTCTTGTAGGACTCCATATTATTATTTCAAAACCGGGCAGCATCTGGAAGCCATATTATCTAATGCCCCACCACTTTGCTTGGAGGGCCTAGTTGATTCAGTTTCAAGGTAGGTACCCCTACAAACCAATATTTTATCACAATCACAAAATTTCTGTAGGTACGTTATCCACATTTTACTAATTGAAATTAAATACTTTCATTAATATTTTGCTAAAAAACTTAATATTCCAATAAAATTAATATCACACATGTAAAAATAATTCATATTTATCGTTCTTTAAAAGGTTGTATATAAAATTTGATATTATACAGGGTGTACCTGATATTCATATAAATTTTTACAACACCCGCTGTTAATGTGTAAAAGAATAAGCGCCAACTATGTATTTCTGATATTTATCTTTCTGTATTAACAGCAGATCACATCCACATTTAAAAATACACAAATTTCGAATACATCCTGTATATGACAAATATATTCGCGCCAACTAAGGAAACATAAGTAGTTCAAATCTGTAGGTACTTCTGGCTTTTATCGAAAATGTTAGCTTGGTAATCAAATTATACATCACATGCTAAAGATCTATTGATTAGAAACAGAAGCAAACATAAAAAAATCTTTCTTGTCGTGCAAAAATACATACGTTTTGCAAAAAGGGCGCCCGTATGTGTCGGCGGATGGCCTTATGCGAGTGCCCTTATAAGTGCAAATCGCATGTATTGTTTAAGGCACAGGACGTGTATTTTGAAAACAGAATTTCTTTGAAAAAGTAAATTACTGAGCGTCACTGAATAATGAAAGAAATTACAACGCGCATTGTAGCTTATAAGCTACTAAGCTGTCATTATTAAAGAAAACTCCCTTTTATTAAGCAAATTGTGCAAGAACTTACAAAAAAAGGTGCCTATAATATAATTTTGTTAGTATGCAACACTCGAAATAAGCAAAATGTTGCCCAAATAAAAAATGTAAAATCCTTTGGTCTAATCCAAAGTGTAATAAAGAGAGAAAAAAATCATATCTATACACTTGATCACTTTACAAGTCTGTTCCACAGTCTTGCATAATATTCTTGAATCACTTTGTCTTGCATAACTTACGATAATTCTTGTCTTATTATACACTTTATGTCACAAACTGTCTTGCATCACTTGTGGCACTATAGCAAGGAATCTTGCATCGTTGGCAAGTTGTCTTGCATTACTCATAACACTGTTACCAGCTGTCCTGTGCTATTGTAACACAGTGCCTTGCTTCACTCGTGCGTGTAGAATATGAGTTGTGGATTAGAGTCATCTGGTGATACTTCGAGCTGGACGTATTGTGGTGTGGTCCGCGCGGACTCGTAGGAATTACCTCCGTTTCGTGATAGTGAGTTTCTTGACCTGAAAATATGATAAATATCAATTAGGTATCAAATTAGTAAGTTTTAAGGATAGGCCCATTCTTGACACAGCCCCCTTTGTGACTCAGAGAACTCATTAAAAGAGTCTTTCAATACGGAAGCGTCAAAAAAGTTCATAGTCCTATGAAAGTAGAGGTGGTGTAATTTGGTGAGGTGGGACACACAAACATTCTTGCAATTATTTCTAGCAACGAATTCTGGCCACTACTGTTTTTTCAATGAGAATTGACTCTAAGCCATTGGTCCTGGTTACCATAGAAACATCTATGGGCATTGTTACGGGTAGTTGAAGTCTTAAAAATCCCGACATTGGTCTAACTACAGAACATCGATGTCGCCAGTAAGTTGTACAGATCAGTGCCCCGAACACGAAAAACGTTTGAATTCGTAATGTATCGAGAGAATGGAGCATTGCGATTGGTTCACAGTAGGCAGGCGACCAATCGCATTGCTCCGTTCTCTCCATACGTTTATTTTACGAATTCGAATATAATTCGAGTACGGGGCACTGTGCCCCGATTGGACCGCCTCACTCAGGCGAAAAATCAATAAAAGTCGGACAAAACCTAAAAACATAAAAATGTTCAAAACATGTTAAAACCTATTTTAAAGACTAGCCTGATAAACAATACACACTACCTGCGCGCGCGGCGCGCACCCATTGTTATCTGTTAGCTTGGGTCTCAGTCCAAAGTTCGACTTGTTCAACAGCGGATGTGTTTACGAGTGAAAGTGGTGCTTCTAATTATTACGATTTTAATAATTTTGTGTCTGAAAGTTTTTGTTTCTTCGATGGATTCGCTTCCAGGAGGTAATAAACTATTTATTTATATTTACTTTTTTTAGTAATAATAGATTTTTAATGCAAAGAAAACTAACTAATGGGACAGTAGGGGTATTTTTTGCCATTTTTGAGTTTTGAGTAGAGCTAAAGTGTCACTTCCGGAGAGTGCGGGCACTATGTTTGATATTTTTAGAGAGTTTACACTATGTTTGTTAATATGCAACCGCAGAAACTTGCGTCCCTAAGCGACACTTGAACAAAATTTTCATTTTAATCGACTAGGCTGGTACTGTTCGCAATAGACGTACGAATAAAAGGAAGTTTTACTTCAAATTTGTTAGTTAATTGGTATTAAATATTGGTTTAATATTGTTTTAGGATCAACTGACGAGGAAGTTAGCTTCAGCAGAAAGACTCTAATTGCCTTTTACCGGGAGGAAACTTCCAAAAAGGAGCAAGATAAAATGAATTATTTGCAAAAAAAAGTTCAATGTGCTCTAAAAGTTACTGAACTTACTGATGAAATAAAGCAATCCCTTAGAAGATTAGTGAGTGATTTTAAAATAAAACTTCATCAAGCACATAGAAATTTTGCTCGCTGTATTAACGCCAACAAGGCCTGGTTCGACAACTATGTTACATTTCCTGTTGCGACTCCAACTCAACAATTAAAAAGCAGACTTGGTGGCCGGCCTAGTAAGAGCTTTGAAGAATGTACTGAACGTACAAAACGTCGAAAGACAGAAGATGTACGGCAACAACTAGAACCCCAAGAACTTGCTTTTGCAGCTCAGGTAGCATATCGTGCACATGGTGATATCCATACTTCTCAAGTAATTAAGCAAGTGGCTCTTACTGGTGCCAATAGCAGTTTTAACGTTCCCAAAACACATGAGAGCTTATCGTCAGACAAAGCGTTATCCTTGGTGATTGAAGGACAGCTATCTAAATTTCAATACAACACTTTGAGGACATCAGCAATGGAGATGAACTGTGGTTTGTATCCTAATTATGAGACTATAACTGAAGCAAAAAAAAGGTGCTATCCTGAAAGTATTTTATGTACAGAAACGAGTGCCGTAGTTCCTCTTCAAAAATTAATGGACCATACTGCACTGAGGTTATTGTTGTCTCTAAATGAAGTTATACAATCGCTTACAGCGGATCAGTTACAAAATCTCTGCCTTATATCCAAATGGGGATGTGATGGCTCAGGTTGCCATGCTTTTTTTTTTTTTTTTTTTTTTTACGTGCGGGAAATCCCCACGGATACCCGCCCCTCCAGAGCCGGAGGGGTGGGTTATGTCGGACTCGAACCGACTAAACCGCACGCCGTCTGTGGGTCGTGGTGCTAGGCCGAAGGTGAGGTTGTCTTGCGACATATCCCTCGCACCCCGGCTGACCCAGGGCCATCCCTTTCGGTCTGGCCCTCCTCGGGAGGTGGGGACCACGCCGTCCCCGACTCAACCCCGGTGTGGGGAGGCGCGCATCGTCCTACGATGCGCGCCGCCGCCGTGGCCTGCTTCTGCTAGGGTGACGGGTGGCTCCACCCGTCACCCTCAGGCCCGCGCTCATGGGGGGCGGAGGTCTGTAAGCGCCCTCCGACGCCCGAGCCGCCTTCGGGCGCGAGCAGCGATGTCAGCGAGTCTTTCTCGCTCACCGCGCCGCGCCCGCTCTGCTGTCTCCTTCACGAGCATGACCTGCTCGCAGAAGGAGGCGCTGGCCGCCCACGCCATCGCCGCGAGCAGGGTGGAGAGCGTGAGCACTCTCACCCCCAGGGCCTGCACAAGCTCCCGCCTCGGCGTCTCAAACGCCGGGCACTCGGTGAGCGTGTGCAGCCCCGAGTCCACGCTCGCGTCGCAGTGATGGCACTCGGGCGTTGGCTCAATACCCATCAGATGCAGATACCGCCCGAAGTAACCGTGCCCGGCTATCATCTGCGTCTGACGCAGGTTGCCATGCTGAATATAAACAGAGATTTGAAAATTTCGAACAATCCGATGCAAACATGATAATTACTTCGGTTGTGCCAGTTCAACTTATTTATGATAATGGTGATAGCAAAACAGTCCTCATCTGGCAAAATCCACGCCCCTCCTCACCAAGGTATTGCCGTCCGATAAAATTAGAAATGGCTCATGAAACCGCAGAACTATCAAGAGCTGTGGCTGAAAATTTTCAAGCTGAGGTTGATATTTTAACACCAACGATTGTCAAAATGACAGAACAATGTGTGGTCAAACATAAATTGATAATGACGATGGTTGATGGGAAGATGATTAATGCCTTGACTGACACCAAATCTGCCATGCGTTGTTACATCTGTAAGGCCACCTCAAAAAACTTTAACAGGTTAAAATTTTGTATGGCAAAACCCATCCTGGAAGATAACCTTAAGTATGGTGTTTCATCGCTACATGCTTGGATTAGGTTTGCAGAGTTCATATTGCACCTAGGTTACAAGTTAAAAGTTGCTAAGTGGCAAGCAAGAGATGCTCATAGTAAATCCATAATAGCAGGTGAAAAGCGCCGCATACAAACAGAATTTTGGCAAAAACTTGGTCTTCATATTGATAAACCAAAGCAAGGTGGAGGTACATCTACTGATGGAAATACTGCACGTGTCATCTTTCAACACGCAGAAGAAGTTTCTGAAATAACAGGTGTGAATCATCGGCTTATTAATAGCTTACACATAATTTTGAAAGTAATTTCGAGTGGTTACAAAGTCAATGCGGAAAAATTCAAAACATATTGCAATAAAACAGCCTCATTTTTCGTGATGAACTACCCTTGGTATAATATGTCAACTACACTACACAAAATACACATCCATGGATCAAATATACTAGAAAACTCAGAAATAGCCACAGGATTAATGAGTGAAGATGCTCAAGAAAGTAGAAATAAAGATGTTCGGCAGTACAAAGAGCGGTTTTCAAGAAAATTTTCTAGAAAATTAGCCATGGAGGACACTTTTAAAAGACTGCTGATTTCTTCAGATCCCTATATAACGGGGCTAAGGAAATTAGTGGCAAAAAAATCTGTTTCTATGTGCCAAGATGTTTTAAATTTAATAGATGAACCAGAACATTACTATTGATGTATAATAAAAATGTCTAAAAATGTTTTATCTATTATTTGAAAGAAAGAAACCGTTTATTCTACACCTTATATATTATGGCCACCTTATATAACCATTTTTATAATAATCATTAATATTTAAGTTTTGTCCGACTTTAATGGATTTTTCGCCTGTGTGCGCCTGCCTACTGTGAACCAATCGCAACGCTCCATCCTTTCGATACGTTTACGTTACGAAGTAGAATGTTATTCGTGCTTGGGGCACAGATGGCAGTTGTTTCTTAGTTTAGATCCAAAGCTGACCTCAACTGAGCTGAGAAAATATCATGTATGAATGAATAACGCTTTATTGTAAAGTAAACCATATATAATTTTAACAATCCATATAGCACAATGTATAAGTCTTATTGCGGACTGAGATCTCTATCAGATATCCTTTTGAAGGATGGATTTTTTGGAGACGCAGGTAACAAGTTGTGTAATTACTACTTTATCCATACTAATATTATAAATGCGAAAGTAACTCTGTCTGTCTGTATGTTACGTTTTTACGCCTAAACACTGAACCGATTTTGATGAAATTTGGCATAGTGGTACATTAGACCTTAAGAAAGGACATAGGCTATGTTTGGTCGCGATAACCCACATCCACGCGGTCGAAGCCGCGGGCAACAGCTAGTAGTATAATACTTATCAAATATACGTACTTAGCCTTGGCGTGTGTGAGTATGTGGGACTTGAGGTTGGTGCTCTGCGCGAATTTCTTGTTGCAGCCGTCGAACGGACACACGTACGGTCGGTCGCCCGTGTGGATGCGTACGTGTGTTCTGTAAAGGGAACACAAATACAAGCTGTATTAAAACATTCAAACAGTGGGACTCTGTGGCGTGACGGTAGTGAACGCGGCCGCGACGCAGAAAGCGCGGGTTCGATCCCCTCTCAGCGTAAATATCTGTATGCGTGATATTTGCATTGGTCTGGTCGAGAGCACGTTAAGTCGTTACGGGTAGTTGGAGCCATCAAAAGTCCAACAACTGGTCTAACTGCCCATCTAGACAAGTGGCAATTCACTAGCCGGCGTTTAATTGAATAGAATGACGAATGTATGGGATTTGACGTAAATGACAGTCGTTAACGCATGTCAAATACGTCAAATCCTATACATTCGACATTCTATTCCATCAAACGCCGGCTAGCGAATTGCCACTTGTCTAGAAGGGCTGCGGAGATATTGTTGAGGTCAGATGTCAGCAGCAGCAGTAAAATATCAAAGTTCAGCTGAATCCACAGTCAAAAGCTGACACCAGACTGAAAGCTTAGGATGCGACCGCGATGAACCCCAGAATGAAGAAGTAGTTACGACCCGACATAGAAATGTCCCGGATGCAGTGTTATCAAAAGTAAACAAAAATTTGTAACCATTCTAATAAAAGGCTAACCTTTTTTTCTTATAAAAGGTTAAACTTTTGTTTATTTTAATACTTACCTTAAGTTAAAATCTAGTGAGAACCTCTTCCCGCAGCCTTCGAATGTACACTGAAAAGGTTTCTCCCCCGTGTGTACGAGTTGGTGACGTTTTAATTTTGAACTCTCCACAAACGCCTTGCCTGAAACATTATGATTACAATAATTATCAAATAGGTTACAGATTAATTGGCCATCAATGTCATAGCGAAAAGAAAATCTTAAAAATATCGAGAATATGGTGGTAGATGAAGAACCTTCTACCACGAGAAGTCAAATATAGCGTATACCGCCTGTGACCACGGCCGTTGTAACCTGGTCGTTACGATAGGTGAATCAAAGATATGTATGTACCTACCTATACCATGATCTTGTTAATTAAAAAAAAAATGAATATTAGCAACGGAAATTATCGAAATTACTAATATTCCCTCTAACCCCTCCAACTAAGCTAAATTGCTTGTGCTAAGAGTGGGTTCACGTCGGTAGTGTAATGGTCAGGATTCGAACCCGGGACCTCTCGATCGTAAATCAAAGTCGCTTTCTCTGTCCCTAGATCCCTTTGTATGCTTAAATCTTTAAAACTACGCAACGGATTGTGAGGTTTATATGTATAATATAGTAGAGGGTGCAGCGGGAAAGGGATCGGACGCCACGCGGGCGGAAATATATTGGCGGTACGAAGTTCGCCGGGTCAGCTAGTATTTTATAATTGTTAGTTGGTACAGAATTAATCTTCAAGTACAGTCGACAAAATCGATAGTATCCCACAAAATAAAAGATATTTTTTTTACTTTATGTCACTTAAATGGCCATATTTGGTGAGATTTTGGCAATAATAACGCTGTTTAAGAGCATTTCCTTTTTGGTTTATAATGCTGATGCTGTTTACTGCTAAGGAGTGTTTGGGGCCCCAAGTCAGTACATATTAGATAATAATTGACGAACGAACCTTTTTTCTTGGGTTCACAAGATCAAACTGCAACATCCTATTAAGTAAATAATGAAAAGGACGAGTAGAAGAGCGAGTGCATGTTTTGCATGCGACCGAAATTGTCAATCAACACTCTATGAACATGATGATTATCACTTGGCTCCGGGGGTGAGTCGGGTACCGCGTGGTCCCCCCTCCCGAGGAGGGCCAGTCCGAGAGGAATGGCCCTGGGTCAGCCCGGGGTGCAAGGGATATGTCACGAGACAACCTCACCTTCGGCCTAGCACATCGACCCACAGACGGCGTGCGGTTTAGTCGGTTCGAGTCCGATTTAACCCCGAAAGGGGGGGGGGGGGGGGTTCGGGTATCCGAGGTGACTTTCCGCACGTAAATAAAAAAAAAAACGCTTGGCTTTGGGCTTTACAAAACCGGTATACAAAGTATCCTATGTCGCACTCGGTATTATATTAATGTAAATTAAATAGTGCACTTACCACACTCCGCACAGACGTGTACTCTAGGCCCATGCGTGTGTAGATGTTTCCGCATCGCGGAGTTGTCCCGGAACATCTTTGTACAGCCCTTGTGTGGACACGCTGGAATGGTAAATAAATTAAATTTTAACAATTAAATTAAAATCTTCAATAAATAATTATAGTAAAACAATTTCGGTTGGATTGCGTTCAGGGGTCAGCAAGTGCATAGCCGGGCAGGGAGGTTTTGGTCGTAGCACTAGTGGGACCGGTGGGTGTCATGCGGTGCTGTGACAACAATCCACTTTTGATGAGGCGGTCAAGCTGAGTGCCACCATTGTGAACATAGTATGTGTATGTAATGGTGACACTCTTTCCTAAGACTTTGCCTTCAGCTTACTTATGCTTAGAGCATAGGTCAGTTTCTTACAGACTTATCAGTGAATAATATTACACTTGTTAAAGTTTCTGAAGTCGTTTGGAGGTTTGTTATTCAATCACACTTTAACGGTTTACACACCTGGCTGAAATTTGGTACATGGAATAGATTACTGTCTGAAATAACACATAAGGTTACTTTATTGTGGGAATAGGTTCAAAATTCTAGGGCTCCGGAAACAGGTTCAAAATTCCACGAAGGCGGAGTACCGGATTTAGTCGGTTCGCGGCATGCCCACCGCCGTTCCGGGATAGACATATAAAATATCTTACCTATAGTTCTGTCTGAGGATTCCGGCATAGGTTTCTTTAGTCTAATTTTGTGTCCGGGACGCGCAAATTCCGCTAACTGCTTGGGGTCTGATAAATCTAAACCTGTGAACACAAAAAGCTTTATAAAGGCAATCTATACTTTCAAACTAATATTCATCCGTGATTGCCGGACTTGAAATGGCCCTCGTAAAAGGGCAGATCACCCGTCCGGTCTACAGCGTCCGTCCCCCGCTAGAAGTATGTAACATTCATCATCATCTTCATAACGCCTTAGAACAAACAATCCAATCCGGGACATACTGGATGCGGAAGGCGAAGGATAAGAAGCAAAAGCCCACATTGGGAGAGACCAATATCTAGCAGTGAACTGCAATAGGCTAATCGATTGTCAATATCACAGTCCTTTGCTGGACATAGGCCTCTCGCAATGTTGAGAGGCTTTAGCCTACTATGTCCACGCTGTTCAGATGGCTTGGTTTATTTGGAGTGTTCCTTCTCTCGCAACGATATCGTCTGCGTATTTTCCGTTAGTCGCCTCTCACGATACCCTTCGAATGAGATGTGGTGGTACTTGTATTCTTTCTCCGTGACACAGCTAAATGATTGACGGAATCTAAAGTGTCGGTCTAGGAACCTACTGTTGAAGAATTTGGTACCAACCTGGCATAGTTTCAGTTCCTAATATATTCTTCTTGCCCGTCATATATTCTGTATAGTCAGGATCCGGTTCGGGATTTGAGCCATCATCTGCAACATTAAAATAGTCCGATAAATAAAAACATATTGAGAAAACTATGTCTGCTATGACTATCACTGACGCCAAAGGGGTACTTTAGGGTTTATGTCTTATGAGGGCTGGAGATTTCTCCATCCTTTAGTGATTTTGTATGAGCATGATATCCACAGGGAGGAAGGTCGACAAGTAATAGTGTAACATAAAGAGATAGAACGAGGAAGGGAATGTTAGAAAGGTACTGGGGGCGAGGGGAGGGGGGGGGGGCTAAGAGATAAGAACAGGAGAGGAATGCATGAAGTGCCAGCACTGTATATCATTTCATGCAAATCGTATATATTTAAAAAAAAAAACCTGCTTGATGGCCACAGATATGCCCCCCTCCCTGTTGAGGCCGAAAATCAAAGTTGGCGAAATGTGGGTATTAATATACATATGTACTTACCCTCATCCTCGCCAGTCGCCCACATAGTGACGGAGAACTCTCCCTCCATCGTCTTGATCTGCACCTGTTTCTGTTCCCACCGTCTCGCCGGACCACGCCCTGCCACCCCCTCCATAAGACCCACTGGGACTTCGCCTGGAATGTTTGGGAATAAATTGTAGTTAGCGTTTATCTGAGGAGATTTCACGAAGAGAAGAAAAACTCTAGTAGTAAGTCTCTGCTGTCTGTCTGTCACCAGTGCCCCAAGCATGAAAAATTATCGAATTCAACGGTTGTTGCAGTGATCGAAGTTAGCAGAAAGCACCTATCGTTTTCAACGACAGACACATTGATATAATTGCTAGCACAAGACCAGCAGGCGCGTTCTGCAATCTTCAATCATTGCCGCCATCACATAAGCCAGTGTTCAGGAATTGCAACAGTGGTTAATCATACAATTTTTCTGGTAATCTTATATAGATACAAATCGTATTTTTCGTGTCATTTCCTGGTTTTTGGCCCGGCAGCATCGCCATTCCGTGTTCTCCCTTCAAAGAAGCGTCTAATGATATACCTACATGTCATCTGGTAATCTAATCGGATTAAGTTTAGTGCTGTCTACTCTCATACTATAAATGTATCGAGAGAGCAGCGTATCGCAGGCTGCCCTGCCTTCTGTGAACATTGGGATTAAAAAGGCTTCACACAAGTCTGCCAATCGCAATGCTCCGTTCTCTCAATACTTTTGCGTTACAGACTATTTTTCGTGCTTGGGGTACCGTGAGCGTTTTATAGTTGAAATTCTCACAGATGAAGTATTTGTTGCCTATTTATTAAAAAAACAAACGTAATGATATGGAACTCGTCGTTGGTGAATTCTGGTTGGTTTGGTTTTTTTGTTCCATATAGTCAGTCTAGTAGTTTACAGGTTATATTTTTGAGACGGGTCAGTTAAGGCAGGTGCCCCTGTTGTAGTTACAGAGAAACATTCTTAGGGGACTATCACCAATTTTTTATGATATGCTGAACTACATTCACAGATTTTGACAAAATCTTACAATCAGCAAGATAAATGCTAAAGTCCCTAAAAAAAAATTGGTATCAATCGATCCATACCTTAAATCCCCACATAAAATAGAATCTGTTGGCCTGCCCTTACTGACCCGTCTCAGAAATATTTCTTGTATACTTGTGAAGTCTTATTATAACTTACCGATGGGCATCAAATGTTGTATATTATTCGAGGTGTTATTGACGCCTGTGCGGGGTCGGCCGCGACCTCTTCTGGAACAAATTGATGGTGTGTTATACATGAAAATTACAATGGGCTGTGTATACGATGTGTTTTTAACTGGGATCTTATGAGAAAATCCAAAAAGTAGATACTGAAAGGAAACTGTCTTAGGAGCTAGCGGCATAGTTTTATTGTCAAGCGTGAGTTGAATCTAATAGGATACAACGAAATGAGATAAAAATTAATTTGCAAACGAAATTCGTTAATGTTCCAGGAGCTTTTGTATGAGATTAATTGGCTGATTTTATAGTTGTATCGAAGCGAAAGATTTTTGGCTCAGTTTCGTTAGTAAATTCGTCTGAAAGTATAAATTTGGCGAGAAAATAATGTTCGATATTTTTAGGAAAAAGAGTAACCAAAATTACTTATATTCCATCTAACCTCTTCAACTAAGCTAAATTGCTGAGGAATGGGTTCATGTCGGCAGTTTAATGGTCAGGATTCGAACCCGGGACCACTCGATCGCAAGGCCGACACCTTAACCACTAAGCTACCGACGCTTAAATAAATAATTAAAATGTATGGGAATAATGTACACGTGAACGGAATAATGTATAAGGTTCAGGTTTCTTTTTCTTCGCTAAATAAAAAAAACGGACTATATGAAATCAGCCGGTATTAATTTCTGTAATGTAATCTAATAGAAATTTTTAATATATTGGCCAAAAATCAACATACACTTTTCATGTCACTATTCTGTATCATACTATACTTTAACATGCCACCACAAAATGAACCATACCTGCTACTAGTGGAAGGCGGTGTGACGTATAGCGAGTCGTAGTGTGTATCAGAGCTGGCGTTCAATACCTCTTCTCCCGAGATTCCTGGCAGTATCACTTCCTCGTTGCCAACTGAAATTTTGAAGTCTGTCAGCGTTGCCGACACGATTGGGACGATGTTTAGATATGTGTGTGAGTTGATGGTATAAAAGATTAGGTTTAATGAACTTTTAAAGCAATTAGTTTGCTAAATTCTTTGGCGATTAGGATTGAAAAAAATATATTTGGTCTCGTGTCTCTCCCGTTGGTCCCCATAGGGGAGACGTCAGGATTTTTAGGCCTGTTGTCTACCCTAAGCTGAGAAGACATCAGAACTTGCTTTTAAAATTATATTAGAGTAAAGTAAGTTCTCATATCTCCCCATTCTAGGGGAGACAAAAGGACTGATAAAATCTTGATTGTCTTGTCTTGTCTTGTCTCCCATAGGTATCCCCCTATGGGAGGGGAGAAACGAGACCAAAACCAAAAAAAATGTCCAAGGTGGGATTTGAACTTGCGACCAGTGTCTTACATGGAAATGTCAAAAATGTGTCCATATACTACTCTGCCAGTGGGGACACTGTTGACCGGACGAGTAATCAATCCTTCTGTGTGGGCCATTTCACTCTTTTCCCCTATAAAACGACTGACGTACGTGTTCGTATGGTGGGCCATTTCACTCATTTCCACTATATAACAACTGACATACATGTTCATATGGTAACCAGGATCGACAACTTAACGTGTTCTCCGAGGCACAACCAGAGCAATGCAAATCACCATATTCATGCATACAAATATTTGGACTGAGCGGGGACCGAAACCGCGGCTCCTGCCTAGCGGCTGCGTTCACTACTGCCACGCCACAGAGGCTGTCCACGTTGTTCAGTTGGTCAAAGCATTCCCCTGTAAAGGACTGGTCCCATCTCAAACATTCACATTTTCTAATCTACATACATACATACATATAATCACACACATTATCCCCGGAGGGTTAGGCAGAGGTGAATTAACACCCACATTTCACCAATCTGTATTAGGTCCCACGTAATAGGCGGTGAGCCTATTGCCGTATTCCGGGCACTATTGTTGACTCGAGTCACGCATCATATCTGTCTGATGTTAAAGTTAATCAGCCCTATCCCTTAGTCGCCTTGTACGACACCACATGGGAAGAGAAGGGGTGGCCCAAATTCTACTCTGCCGGTAACCACGCGGCTAGCTGGCATTTCTAATCTATATTACAAAGAATATTTTTACAATTTATAAATCACAGTATTATTACGCGCTTTCAGGCTTTTTCCAGAAGGATACGAATGAAGCTAATATTCCTCGACATATTGCAATCTGCCAATCGTCATGTTCCCAAATTGCTCTTTCTAACTTTTTTTCAGAGTCAACAGTGGTTCATAAAATTTATTACATTTTACCAGCCCAATACTTGGCAACGGCTACAGCATTGTTATTACTATCTTTTGTTTATTTTTATTTCGATTTTTCTTTTTATATTATGTGCATGTATTTATCTGCAATAAAAATCAATTTTCATTATTTTTCCTTTCATTGTCCGTTGCCCTACAAAGGTCCTTTGTATGGCCACTGACAATGTGGCGAGGGATTCTTATAACCCGATTCCTGCCGGCTTGCTCTTCAAAGGTAAGCCATAGTAAAATTCCATGCAAACATTGCTATGATTTCTCTATAAAAGGAAAGACATTGTCCACCAGCTCCTCTTTTCATAATTTTCAGCCTTCGTCACTGCTTGATAGTACGAGTAGAAGGGAACAGCGGGCAAGAGAGCTGATGCAGCATGAATTGGGATGAGACCCGTAGTCGCAGACACAAGTTCCCAGATAAGACTGAATTGACAACCTCTATGGCGTGGCGGTAGTGAACGCGAACGCTACGCAGGAGGCGCGGGTTCGAACCCCTTTCAGTGCAAATATTTGTATGCATAAATATATATATTTGCATTGGTCTGAGTGTTTCTGTATATAATATGTATTTATTTACAAAAAAAACGTATCTAAGTTTATCCGCAGTCTAGATTCCATAACACAAGTTTGTTAAGCTATGCTTACTATGGGTTTAGATAGCGTTGTGTGAAATGTTGTGAAATATTTATTATAACTTTGAACAGTTTTAATGACGAAAATGATGTACTGTTCGCGAAAGCGTATATGTGTGTGCATTTAGATAATTTCCCATGGAATTTTTTACACTAAAAGAACAATGGGACTAAAATTAACATACACGTACTATATCATATTGTACAAATGTACAACATACATGGTAAAGTATCTCCATCAAGCAGACTTTGGACCTCGAAAATCTCGATATGACTGGGACTAACTCAAAGATAATCTCTTTTAATATCACTTAGCCTTACTTGGCCCACCTAATGAAAAGTGGCTATCTAGATGATGATAAATAAAAAAAATAAAAAAAATATTCTACAACATTTCACAAAACGATTTCTAGATCCATGGTAAGCATAGCTTAACTAGCTTGTGTTATGACATGGTAAAGTCAAACAAACAGATAAAAACCCTCGTAAGAACTGACCTTCTTCCAGGTGCTGCATACCGATGACCTGCTCCTCGGCCTCTTCATACTGGTCATCCGTTATGTACTCCTCATACTGGGCCGCTTCTATCTCTTCGTACTGAAATTGGAAAATAAAGTATTTATATAGTGTAATTTCTTTGTACATTATTTTATTATATTAAAAACCGCGGTAGCCTAGTGGTTTGGGTAATGGACTGCTGAGACGAGGTCTCGGGTTCGATGCCAGGTTTTACCATGGCACACACCAATAACTTTTCGATGCTTTTCGAAGTTATGTGTGTATTTATCGCAGGGTTTATCAGTGCCCGGTTAATGGCAATAGGCTCGCCACCTATTACATTGGGATTTAAACATAAACTGGCGAAATGTGGGTGCTAGCACCTCTGCCTACCCCTTCGGGGATATAGGCGTGAGTTTGTGTGATGATTAACTTCTCAACTTGTTAGTTCTAAAATGTTTATTTTCTTAAAACCTCAGTGTCATGGCAGTAGTATTCAACTGCTACGTAATATCAGTTGCGGTTGCGAGGTCGCGGGTTCGACTTCCGTTCTGTGCAATTATCTGTTTCTATGTATAATATGTATTTTTTTTAAAGAAGATTAGCGACCCATAACTATAATATTCCCTCTAATACCGCCAACTAAGCTAAATTGCGTGTTCTAGAAATGGGTTCACGTCGGTAGTGTAATGGCCAGGATTCGAACCGGGGACCTCTTGATCGTAAGGCTGACTCATTACATTATAGTCACTAAACTACCGCCTACGCCCGCGCCCCGCCGTTTCAATGTATTGTTATCCGCATTACAGGACAAATTTTAGTAGCGCGCAGTTTAGCTCAGAATGTTTATTAAATTAAATAAAATATCATGTTATTCATGGCAACTAGGCCCAATTTGTTAGTAACAATTCGTCTTACATCTATGGTTAGTATGAAATATGTCAACAATTAAACAATTAAATTAAGAAATTATTATCAATCGATATCATATTATTGCATTACATCCGATGTCAGTAAAAGAATATAATTCAAAAATCTAATAATTAAAAACAGTTATTAATTAAGTAAGTAACACAAATCCATGATAGATGCAATAGTCAACAATAATGTCAATTCATAATAGCGTATAAATCCTTTAATTCAATATATATATATATATAAAGTATAAACCAATTATGATCAAACAAAAGTAAAATTTGAAGACAGACCAAGACCTTTCAAACAAAAAAAAAACCGCATCAAATTCCGTTCTTGCGTAACAACCAAACTGGAATTTTAAAAAGAATAGTTATGGGTTCAATCCATACTTATATTACAAATGGGAACGTGTGTGTGTGTGCGTGTGTGAGGTGTGTGCGTGTGTGTGTAACTGAACCGATTTTGACGAAATTGGGTAGGGGGGGGTTTTTTTTTACCGTGAGGGAAAATCCTTCATGGATGCTATGCCGGATTCCTACCGACTAAAAACCCTCACGTACCGCCTAGTAACCTGCGGTTGGTAGCCCCGGGTAACTCCTTGGAAGGATGTCCCAGGACCACCAACAGACCTACGGCTGCGGCCTCGCCTAGGAGGTGGTTGACCTTGACATAGGCTATGTCTGGCCGCGATAACCAACATCCACGCGGGCGGAGCCGCGGGCAAAAGCTAGTTGTTAATAAAACAAACAACTTTTTTTAAATATCTCCAATGTCAGACTCAGCTACATTATCATTATCACTGCATAGTATAAAACAAAGTCACCTTCTCTGTCCCTATATCCCTTTGTATGCTTAAATCTTTAAAACTGCGCAACGGATTTTGATGCTGTTTGTTTTTAATAGATAGAGTGATTCAAGAGGAAGGTTTATATGTATAGTACGTGTTTAATATAGTAAAGGGTGCAGCGGGAACGGGATCTGACGCCACGCGGGCGGAAAAATATTGGCGGTACGAAGTTCGCCGCGTTAGCTAGTATGTATAATATAGAAGTTCTATTAGGGTATCTATACTCCGTTCGGTTAGGTACTTAATAAAACTAAAGATAAACAATCTTGTGGCGACTTTTTCATAAACACAAATAAAACTTATAAAGAAGGCTTTGTGGCGTAGCGGTAGTGAACGCGGCCGCTGCGCAGGAGGCGCGGGTTCGATCCCCGCTCAGTGCAAATATTTGTATGGATGAATATGGGTATTTGCATTTGTGTGGTCGTGCCTCGAAGAGCACGTTAAGCCGTTGGTCCCGGTTGTCATACAAACATCTATGGCAATCGTGTTCGAGCGCTCAAAAATCCAACAACTGGTCTAGTTTCAATGCTTCGATATCGCCTTTGAGTTGTGGAGGTTAGATGGCAGTCGCTTCACGGAAAATATCGAAGTTTAGCCCAATCCGCAGTTAGACTGGTAAAAAGTGGACCCCAGAGTCCAAGTTGAAAAACTTCGGATGCAACTGGGATTAACGTTAGGATGAATAAGAATAAGTTAAGTACTTGAGCGAATAGAGTATAGAGAGTTTAGAGAAGAGAGAGTAGTGATAGTTAATTACCTTGACTCCCACCTGATCATCGCCGTCGATCTCCACCATGGATCCGTGTGTGCCAATCTCCACTTCACACATGATCTCCTGGTTCATCATCTTGAATGGGTTTCACCTGTGACAAACATAAATACTTCAATTATTACTGTTCTATGTTGGGTGTTTTAGAATCATTATTCTCTGAACGTTTTTTCCAACTTAATTTGCGTTGGCTCTGCAATTTAAATATGATTTGGCGGACCTTCGATATTTTACGTAAAGCGTCTGCCAACTGACCTCCACAACCCACAACCAGTTAGATCAGTCCGGACTGTCCGTAACAGCTGCCATGGATGTTCATATGGCAACCAGGACCGACGGCCTTACGTGCTCTCCGTGGGTCGACTAAATTAATGCAAATAACCATATTCATGCATTAAAATATATGCGCTGAGCGGGAATCGAACCCGCACCTCCTGCCTAGCTTAAACAATTTCAGAAAGGAATAAACAGATAGACATTAAAAATTTATAAAACTGGTTATTGTAATAAGTACAATCATATGCATTAGTTAAAAAGCTGTTGTTTTAACATTACAAATAGACAATGCAATTTTATTCATTTGTATAATATGCAAGTATAATGAGGATAAATTGTGATACTATAATATAAAATAGCTATTGAAAAACATTTTCTATACTATCTTTTTTATACATCTACTAGACAACCCGTGGCTTGTTTAAGTTTTTTTTTCTCTCTATACTATCTAACTAAAGAAAAAGAGGGCAAAGAGGGAAGAAGGCAAAGAGGAAATCTAATTGAAACTTTTAAAATATTAAATGGACACTACAACATCAAAAACTTCAAAGATACTGAATTCGAATAAGCAATTGAGAAAATATTCATGTAAATTAGCCAAGCCTCCATGTAATAGCAATCCTAGAAAACACTTCTTGCTAAATCGTATAGTATACCAGTGGAACAAACTGCCGGAGTCAGTTATTACTGCAAGGAATATTCTGTATGAATTTGGAATGATTCAAGCGAGGCTCATTAGCTCAGTGGTCAAAGCATTCCTTTAAGGGACTGGTCATGGGTTTAAAAGTATAAATTTCATTTATTCAGGTTAGGCACATAAAGAGCAAGCAAAAGAGCAGTAAAAAATTTTGATGTTCATAATGAATGTCAAAATTTTACAATATGTCAAGAAATAATTAAAATGATATAAAATAGAGTAAATAAATCATTTGAAAATGATTCTTTCACTGGTTCAGTAAGTTGGTTCTACTGAGAAGATACCAGCTTCATAATGAACATCATAATTTTACAATATGTCAAGAAATAATTAAAGTGATATAAAAAAAGTTAATAAATCATTTGAAAATGATTCTTTCGTTGGTTCAGTAAGTAGGTTCTACTGAGAAGATACCAGCAAGAAACTCGGTAAACAAGATAATCTTTTTTTAAATGTGGTTTTATTTAAAACAAAATTATATTGTGTGAGCAAGCAAAAGATTAGGAGACTATGCATTTTTATCATTAAGAGCAGCTTGAGCTGTACACTTTTTCCATTCTTTATTGGTTTGAATATAAATCTACTCAAAATTCAGTTCAGAAATTCAATCTCAATCAATTAAAGTCCACTGGTAGATGTAAACCTCTCCAAAAGTTGGGAGGCTTATGTTACTTTTGTCCATCTGTCAGTAAACATACATTATCATGACAAATTGTCCCCTTGGTGGCAATAGGCTCACCTCCTGTTACATGGAAACAGAAATTTTGGTTGGCAAAATATGGGTGGTTAACACACCTCTGCTTACTTATGTCACTTTTCACCCTAGTCTTTGGACATCTGCAACATAAGCCTTATAGTAAGGGTAGGAATGATGATTTCAGGTTATGTCTAGACCTGTTTTTTTGTTCTTTTTTAAATTCAGAAAATCTTAACTTGTAAGCTCTCCCTCCTGTAGTGCATTATCCTTAAAATGCTGAGATGGTTTGATGACTTGATAATATTGATATGTTTGATGGCTTGATAATAGTTTAAATAGTTCAATGAACTTTTGACAACATAGATAGAAACAAAAGTTTATCTTCAAAATTACTGTTTTATATGCATGTCATATAATTTATATTATAAAGAATGTACAATAATACATTCTAGCGACAAGAGAGCATAATAACAAATTTAATGTCAATTTATCATTCTCAAACCACTCAAAACTCTATAAATTAACCTCATTAGTAAATGGTAACAACTTTTTAATTATGTATTCTGTAACACTTTTAAAGTTAATGAACGAAATAATGACCATACTTTGGGTGATGACAGAAATGAGACACTTTTGCTATTTAAAATGATAAGAAGTGCAAAACAATGGAATTTGCATGGCAAATTGTATGTTATTGATTACAATAACTTTAACTGAAGCTAAATTATATTGGTAAACAGTATACTTATTTTTACAATTGGTTTGTTGTTGATAACTTATTTTTAGACGAATGGTGAAAAAGGTAAACACAGTATTACATGTTTTATCTATGTCACCCCAAGCGCGTTTATCGCAATATCTTGCCTCCCACTGAGAAAACAACTTTATGCTCTTATTATGTCGCATTTTTGGTGCATTGGAGTTCAAACAACTATCTCTCAGGGCAGGTGCAAGTACACTGGCAGGGTAACTCGACCGGCCGGGCTTGCTACACGAGGATTTTTTAGATAATTATAAAATGACCACGCCAAACACTACACACATCGATACCTTATAATATGACCTTCATTCTGTGACCCTTTTACCAGCTACTAAATGCGTAATATCATAAAAAATATAAAACACTTGTTACGATACGTCAAAAAGTACAATGTTTTCGATAGAAATAATTTACCTGTATTTATCCTGTAACAAAAGCACCAACGGCCCCCAGAAGACAAATATGGACAGATGCGTTGGCACGGAATTTTCCGACGTAATATTTACAGCAACTAGTGCCACAGCTTTCAGTGAAAAAAAGTTCGATATTTAGGCTCAAAAATATTTGAAATTTACGCGAAAATGTTTATAAAATATGTCCGACTAAACATGGCGTCCAAAGATGTCGGACCAAATTCAATATGGCGAAGCAAAATGGACGCCCGCTCACCACCCGTTCGTGTTCGAGAACTCCGCTGGGAAAGGAAAACCAAAGCGCTCATGTCATGTAGAAAAAAAAACATCGGAGTTTAATGTTGCCAGACTTAAATGCAACTGGTGAGGTTTTTTATTTCTTGACAAAGTAAAAGAAGGTTAAATTGCAAAAATTAGAATAAAGGGTAGAAATTTAATAAAAGAAAGTGATACGGCATGTTTATTTTCTGAATATGATTCCAAATGAAATATCTATAAATAAAATCCACGATGTTAAGTAGCAACATCGGCAAATAACTGTCAATTTTCGTGTTATCCAGTAGCGCCATCTATCTAAATACTTTGACGTAACAGCGCAACCTGACGGAGAAAATTGTGCAAGTCTGCCATTTTCCATCTTCCTGTTCCTGTGGTTATTTAACATTTTAAAAATTGGTTTTTAGTGAAAAATAAGCAATGGCTGTAAGGTTATTATCCAAATTGAAGGTCTTACCAGAGGTTCGAGGTGTCGTAAACGCTAGCTCAGCTGCTGCGCCCGCTTCACTATCAGATTTTGATCTTCAGCATAAGACACCAGTAATCAGGCAACAGCAGCTGATTCCTAAGGCTCACTATGGTGGTCGTCATGCAGTCACTATGCTCCCAGGTGGTGGCATCGGTCCTGAATTAATGGGCTATGTAAAAGAAATTTTCAAGTGAGTTTTTATTGTGTCATAACCTTTCCATAATAGACCTTTAGTTTCAAAATCTTGGCTTTCGAAACATCTGTTTATCTGATTTTTCATTCTCTAGACTCACAAGTACAGTGAGAGGTGAAGCTCAGTATCTCATACTTGGTCTCTTGCCCCCACTGCTATAAAATCCAATTAAGGAAAATAATAATTATATTCACTTGCAAACTTATCAATATTTTGTGTTTGTGATGGTCACATGACTATAGTTGTCTATACTAGTCCAGATGATGGTAGATGGGTGATGCTTATAAACAAAATACTATCTAAACACATTAATTTCACATTCCTTGTGATTTAAATTCAAAGTGATTTAATTCCAAATATAGAAAAACTTGCGTTGAGAGTATCGCTTGTCCGGCTAAGCTGGATTAGTTTAGGATTCGTTCTGTGATTCTCCTGCTGCTCAATTGTTTTAGTATATGTGAATATTATTTTAAATTCTTTTTTATTAGATTTTATTATTAATATTAATTTAATAAGAATATTATTCTAGAATATTATTTTAAATTCTTTTTACTTAATTTTATTGTTAATTTTTCAGATATGTTGGCGCACCGGTGGACTTCGAAGTAGTCAATATTGATCCTAATGCAGACAATGATGATGATGTGAAGTATGCTATCACTACTATCAAGAGAAACGGTGTCGGCCTTAAGGTATTACATACACTCATGCTTATTTCCTTCTGGCGGGAGAGGGACAGACAACAGCCTGCAATCTCCCTCTATCCTTACATAGGTACTGCATGAGCTTTCTCTACTGTCTTAATTCAGAGTGTTAGGAGCCTCACCAGGACACTTGCTGATGAATGTGGCTGTGTATGTGCAAAATTAGGTTGATTGTAAAAGACAAGATGAACTATGTTTGCTTCCTTCATAATATGCCTAATGCCTTCATAAGAATAATGACAAAGCTATACATGACAGGTGTAACTGCAAAGCAATAGATGTAATCAACGAGCAGACCTGCCTTGCTCTTATCATAGTCAGTTGACTTTCCTGGAAGAGGCACATATACTGGATCTGTGATAAACTGAAGGGTATAACTGGCTAAGTTTACTCTGATTAAGTGGAATACCCTACCAAACCCCTAAACCCTATTTCAGGGAGTGGTCCATTGGTTTAATACTAATAATCTTTGCCTAAATGGGAACAAAACTAAATGTATAAAATTCACATTACCTTATGTTACACAGGTGGAAACCAATGTACAACTCAATGGACAAGTGTTGAACCTTGTGGAATCAACAGTGTTCTTAGGTTTAAGTATTGACGCCAAACTGCAGTGGCGATCGCATATTGAAAAAATAGCCAGTAGATTAAGTTCGGCTTCTTAGGCTGTAAAAAACATTAGGACATTAACAGACGTGATTACAGCTAGAATAGTTTATTTCAGTTATTTTCATAGTATTTTGAGCTACGGAATTCTCCTTTGGGGTAATTCCGCGGATTTAAACTCAATATTTATTTTACAAAAGCGGGCTGTGAGAGCTATTTATAATTTGGGCCCAAGAGTTTCCCTTTGAGAAAAGTTTAAAGAAATGAACATTCTAACCGTAGTGTCACAATACATTTTCGAAAACCTAATGTATTTTAGGAAAAATATCTCAAAATTTTCAAGAGTTTGTGACAGGCATAATATAAACACAAGACATAAAAACAATCTTATAGCTTGTGATAGTGGACTCCATAAAATTTTTAATTCTTTCCGGGGCAAATGTATGCGCTTTTTCAACAAGCTCCCTAATGAAATTAGAGATTTACCTGTGAATAAATTTAAAAATATAATAAATGACTAAACTGTGCCAAAAAGGCTATTATAAAATCCAAGAATATTTAGATGATAAACAAGCTTGGAAATGAGCTGTTTGCTCAACTATACTACTCAACTATTGTATTTAGACTAAGTAGATTAAGCAAATGTTAGTAAATAGACCACCACACAGTGGTCAAAACATTACAAGAAGTGTCTCGAAAGTTGTTTCCCGGAAAACGCAAACAGCAAGAGTCCAAAATCTCTCCTGAGACTCTCGAACTAATGAGAAAGAGGCGTGAACAACCATCCACACAGTCGTCTTCGTCAGATGAGAGGGCCTTAAACAAACGAATTAAAAAGCTGATACGACGCGACCTCCGACGCTTTAACACTCGCACCGTCCAGGAGACGATTGAGCAAAATAGGGGGTCGAAAGTGTTCGCTCAGCAGTTTGGGAGGCCCCATCTGACGAAACTTAAAACTGTGGATGGCAAAATTATTGCCTCAAAGTTCGGGATGCTTGAAGAGATCGAGAAATACTATGGACAGCTGTATGCATCACGGATGAGTAAACCGACGGGACACAGTGATGAAGAAGACCACAGAGCCCCGCTCACGCGCCATTACACCGAGGAGATACCCGATGTCGAGCAGTGCGAGATAGAGACGGCTCTCAGGCAACTGAAGAACAACAGGTGTCCTGGTGATGACGGAATTACTACTGAGCTCCTGAAAGCAGGCGGGATTCCAATCCTCAAAGAGCTAGCAAGTCTTTTTAATTCCGTCATCCAACAGGGTCTAACACCTAGGGCGTGGAGCGAGAGTGCGGTGATACTGTTCTTCAAAAAAGGCGACAAGACCTTGCTGAAGAACTACAGGCCCATCTCGCTCCTGAGCCACGTCTACAAGTTGTTCTCGAGAGTCGTCACAAATCGCCTCGCGGGTAAACTTGACGAGTTCCAGCCACCGGAGCAAGCCGGGTTTCGAAAAGGCTATAGCACCGTGGACCACATCCATACTGTTCGGCAGATTGTAGAAAAAAGTCAAGAATACAATCAGCCGCTGTGTATGGCGTTTGTGGACTACGAAAAAGCCTTCGACTCCATCGAAACCTGGGCAGTTCTGGATGCCCTGCAGCGGTGTCGTGTTGATTGGCGATACATTGAGGTGCTGAGATGCCTATATGACACTGCCACAATGTCCGTCCAGCTCCAAGACCAGAAGACGAAACCGATAAGCCTCCAGCGTGGAGTTAGGCAGGGGGATGTTATATCCCCCAAACTATTCACCAATGCATTGGAGGACGTCTTCAAGACTCTGGATTGGACTGGACGGGGTATCAACATTAACGGAGAGTACATCTCACACCTTCGGTTCGCCGATGACATCGTCGTTGTTGCGGAGTCGCTGGAAAAACTGGGCGAGATGCTGCACAGCCTAAATAGAGCTTCTCGACGCGTCGGCCTCGGTGTAAACTTGGATAAAACCAAGATCATGTTCAACGAACATGTTGCACCGAGACCGATTGCCATCGAAGGGGCGACGCTCGAAGTTGTCCAAAAATATGTATACCTGGGCCAGGTTATCCAGCTCGGTAAAAACAACTTCGAGAAAGAACTAGCCAGAAGGATTCAGCTGGGCTGGGCAGCATTTCGCAAACTACGTCGAGTCTTCTCTTCCCCCCTACCGCAATGCCTGAAAACAAAGGTCTTTGACCAGTGCGTCCTACCTGTTATGACTTACGGTGCCGAAACGTGGACACTAACGGTAGGGCTAGTCCATAAACTAAAAGTCGCGCAGCGGGCTATGGAGCGAGCTATGCTTGGAGTTTCTCTGAAGGATAGAATTCGAAACGAGGTGATCCGACAAAGAACCAAAGTTACCGACATAGCTCGCAGAATAAGCAAGCTGAAGTGGCAATGGGCTGGCCACGTCTGTCGAAGGACCGATGGCCGTTGGAGCAGACGAGTCCTAGAGTGGAGACCGCGAGAAGGCAAACGAAGGGTAGGACGCCCCCTAGCCAGATGGACCGATGACCTGAAAAAGGTGGCTGGGACGGACTGGATGCGGAAGGCGGAGGATCGTACGAAATGGCGCACATTGGGGGAGGCCTATGTCCAGCAGTGGACCGCAGTGGGCTAATTGATTGATTGATAGTAAATAGACCAAAAAAAAATGCCCGCTGAGTTTCTTGCCGAGTCTTCTTAGGTCGGGGCTGCGTTTCGAACTGGTGGTCCATTAGCTAAACTAGTCGTTTTTTTTTTAACTTGACGTTTTGTAAGTGCCGTTTTAATGGTCTATGCAGAATAAATGATTTTTGACTTTTTGACTTCTGACTTTTGACTTTTGGTGTATTCAGCTACAGAAGAACTTACAAATCGCAGCTCAATTCCATCTTTGCACTACAACTGAGGCTGTTGAGAGAAATTGCTTTTCTGTGATGTTTATTATGACTAAGTTACCAACTGAATGTCATTGATCGTGATGTCCAGAAAAATTCGGATGGCTTTATGTGGCATCATTAGCAAACAAAGAAAAAACTATTTCTGTAAAATTCTTTTTTTTACAGGGCAACATTGAAACAAAAAGTGAGGCAGCATATGTAACATCACGTAACGTAGCCCTGCGGAATGAACTCGACATGTACGCCTATGTGCTCAACTGCAAATCCTACCCTGGAGTGGCCACTAGGCATAAGGATATTGATATCAGCATTATCAGGTATCTTTATGAAATATTATATAAATAGCTGCAGGACATAGATGACAAAACTACTCTCTCTTTTTCATCAGTAGGTGATGCCGGTGGCTCAATCTGAGTGAATATTGGTCATATGATTCTATTTTTGATCATATCTGCACTTCATCATCAACTTTTGTATTCTTTTGATCTGATCAAGGCCATTCTATTGAAAAAACTGCTTCAAAGATCTCTTCAGCAGTTTCATCCACTACAAACAATCGGACAAGAATAAAAAAAAAGACGGGTTGCACTCTGGGAGTGCCGACAGAAGTGAAAACTTTTACTTTCATTCATTTTTCGTTATATACATAGAAAAAGATAAAAAAACATGCCATAGTATACCATACCTATAATACAGCGCCAATCATAGACCCTATCACTAATTTTCTGCTAATTTTCTATCAGAAGAAATTAATAAATTACAAAAAGATGAAATAATCACAAAAAGTAATAAATTACAAAAAGAAAAAATAATCACAAAAAGTGTCATAAGGCCAGGTTTGAACCCGGTACTATCTGAAATCATAAGGACTCACAGTCGAAGCGTTTACCGCTATGCTGCGAAGCTATTTATAATATATTGCAAAATGGACAGTCTATAGCTAATATTGTATGACGTCAGTCGTCGGTTACGGTCCAAAGGTCAAGCGATCCTGACGCGCGAGTTTAACAATTTTTACCCATCCAACGCCGCTAAAGAAGTTTTCACTTCAAAAAAAGATTTAATATTCAGACCCAGGTTTCTTTTCAAATATTTCAAATGTATAGATAGGACCAATTCAAAATTTTATAGACTGCCCAACAAAATACTTTTTACCAAAAATTCATTAATCATATTATGTCATTTATACCACGTAGGTGGTTTTTATGTGTACCTAATAAATAAAAGGAAAACAAATAATAGTATTAACTCCGTTTTGTCGGTGTATACTCAGTGTTGCATACTGTTGATTTTAAATTTGCCATTGTTTTCTTCAAAAATTTTTTGCAAAATTTTTGACTCGAATAATATAGATAACATGTACTGGCAATCCCTCGAGTGTAGCCCTAGCCCCAATACCATTTTTCGCCAAAGCTAATGTCTTGTTTTTCAGACAAAACACAGAAGGAGAATACGCTATGTTGGAACATGAGTCTGTCCGTGGCGTTGTAGAGTCCATGAAGGTTGTAACCGCTAGCAACTCTGAGAGGGTTGCTCGCTTCGCCTTCGAGTTTGCTAAGAGAAATGGACGCAAGAAGGTGGGGATATTAATTTAATAGACTATTAAACAGTGTAGTAGTAATTAACCCGAAATTAATGTATTTTGATATTTCTTTTTTATTTTGACACTAAAAATGCCATAAAATTTGAGACTTTATTCATATAAAATCCGAAATTAAATGAAAATTGTGCATTACAGTGCAGTTTTTTGGCAGTGGTGATAGTCTGATGGCGCATCAACTGTCTATATTTGTTTTATTCTTGGTCTAACATTAATTAATACATTTTAACCACTTTGTTGCTTGTCTCAGTTTATTTACAATACCTACAACAACAAAAACCAGTTCAAGTGTCAAGGACTTTAATTCATTTTTATTTATTTTATTTCTTTTTACGTACTTTATAAGAGACACTCCACACTTCTGACATGTAAAGTATTGATGATATCGGTTTTACTTGGACCCAATCCAGCCTTCCCAATACACCTGCTGGTTATTGGACAAATCAAAGAATCCATTTCGTTCATTCAGTTTAGGCGCATAGAGAGCACATATGAACGTCAACATTTTATAATGATGTCAAGAAATAATCAAAATAATATTAAATAAAGTAAATAAATCATTCGAAAATAATTCTTTCGCTGGTTCGGTAAGTTGGTTCTACTGAGAAGATACCAGCAAGAAACTCAGTGAACCAATTTTTTTTAATTGTGTTATTTAAAACAAAATTATACTATGGAAGCAAGCAAGAGATTATAATGACCATGCATTTTTATCATTAAGATATTCGTCTACTTTATAATATCCTTTTTTCATTAAACACTTTTTACTTCTATTTTAAACTTATTTAACCAAATCCTGAGGATTTTTTTAAAACATTTTTATACTTGACGAGACTTTGACGTAGGCTTCCAAATCAATATAAGCCAATTCGAAAGGAAAATCCTCACATGCAGATGGGATCAATTTTTGAATTCAATTGTTTAAAAAAAAAATAACCCGCCTGAGTCCCCTTTGCTTTTTTCTTCCCGTGGGTGTCATAGAATGCGATTAAGGGATAGGACTGTTCTCCATCCCGACAGTAAACATACAGCCCATGACAAAGTGCCCACTTGTCGGCAAAAGGCTCGCATCCTATTACGTGGGGTCAAAAATCTTAGTTGGCGATTTGCAACGGTGAATATGTTTATAAACATATATGAATGTATATAAAAACTAGTCCCTTTTCATTGCAGGTAACAACAGTCCACAAGGCAAATATCATGAAACTCTCTGATGGGCTGTTCTTAGAGACTTCGCGGCGAATGGCAGAGGAGTACCCCGATATAGAGCACGATGACATGATCATTGACAACTGCTGTATGCAGCTGGTAGCCAAGTAAGTGTTGGTCATGAAGAAAAAGTGAAACGACTCACCTTAGGGTGCATATCCACTGAAAGCGCAGAAACCGACGGTGGCCAGAGTTTGTTATTAGAAATGATTGCGAGAAGGATCGCTCGGTCGCGTCACATACAGGATACGTAAATTTGACTTCACTTTGCGTGATGGTAAGCTGAAGGAAAAGTCTCAGGAAAGAGGGTCACCATTACATACTCGTACTATGTTAACAATAGTGGCACTCAGCTTAACGGCCTCATCAGATGCTTTTTCACGCCCCGCTTAAAGGACTCTGGACTGTGGGAAGAAAGAAACACATGAGCTGGGAAGGAATTCCAGGTCTAGCTTGCACTGTCTAAACCTTTTTCTAATTCAGATGTAGCACAGGTAATGTAATATAATTCTTATACAGATGCACAATCAGGAACAAACAATGGTTTCACTCGTAACTTCAAAAAGCAGGCAGGCAGCGTTTTAGTTCAGGAGTTATAACTAGGTGGTGACATTGTTTTGGCAAACTTTTTATAATCTTTAGTATTAAAATTAACTTAATAAAAAATAAAAGATACTCCAAACACATTATTGCGCATGACTGAATAAAACTATAAATATTCTAATGTATAACGAGTCTGCCAGATTCTGCAGCAATTGTAAATGTTACAGACATAATACACCATGCCGCTAGATGGCCCCAAAAATAAATAAATAGCACGATTGTCACGAGATATTTATTTATCACATTACCAACGAGCTTTTTATGTTTACATGCTGACATTAAAATGTGTATAAGTTCTGAAAAAAAAGACGGGTTGCACTCCGGGAGTGCCGGCAGAAGTGAAAACTTTTTCATTCTTTTTTTCTTCGTTATATACAGAGAAAAAGATAAAAAGAATACACCATACCATACCTATAATTTGGCGCTAATCATAGAACCTATCACTAATTTTCTGTCAGAAGGAATTAATGAATTACAAAAAGAAAAAATAATCACAAAAAGTAATAAATTACAAAAAAGAAAAAATAATTACAAAAGGTAATACAAAAAGAAACAATAATCACAAAAAATAATAAATTACAAAAAGAAAAAACAATCACAAAAAGTGTCAGAAGCCCAGGTTCGAACCCGGTACTACCTGAAACCATAAGGACTTGCAGTCGAAGCGTTTACCGCCACGACGCTTCTTGACACACTTATCAAAATAAAGAATCTATAGCTGTTGTAATGTTGTATGACGTCAGTCGTCGGTTACGGTTCAAAGGTCAACTAATCCTGACGCTTCCTTAACATTTTACACCCATCCAACGCCGCTAAAGAAGTTTTCACTTCAATAATTTACGTGATTCTAAGTCATCAAATAAGCGTTTTAACTTTTTTATTTCTTTATATGAGTCTACTAGTGCCATTATATTCATTTTTGAGTATTACTAAACTTAGTATCGGCACCCCATGGTTGTAGTGAATTTTCAATTTATCAGACGGCAAAAATTCGATAATTTATGTGAAGCGGCCGACATACTCCCCCACCCCCCCTCCCCCTACACTAGCGACACAGAAAGTTGTCGGTTCTGACTAACTGCAACGAATGTCACCCGGTAACCGAGGCTGAGGTCTGCTTAACCTTGCAATTTCGAATCGTATAGCCCACAAACTTCTCAATCAAAAATGTCTTGAATCTGTCAGGCCCCACCAGTTCGACGTGATGCTAATGACGAACTTATACGGCTCTATCGTGTCCAACGTGATCTGCGGCCTGCTGGGCGGCGCCGGCCTCCTCTCCGGCAGGAACTATGGCGACCACTACGCGGTATTCGAGCCTGGCACCAGAAACACAGGTATGAGTCTCCCAGGCCCCACCAGCTCGACGCGATATCAGCTTTCGAGATGGGCTCTTCGAGTCTGAGAATCATGATGTCCAGGCTCGCTCGGTCGCGTCACATAGGGGTTACGTCAATTTGACTTCACCTCGCCAGCTTACCATAAGCTGAAGGAAAAGTCTCAGAAAAGAGGGTCACCATTACATACACGTACCATGTTAACAATGATGGCCTTCAGCTTAACAGCCTCATCAGATCACGCCCCGCTTAAAGGACTCGGGACCGTGGGAACAAGGAAACACGTGTGCTGGGAAGGAGTTCCAAGGTCTAACTTGCGCTAAAGGGTCCTTCGTTGTTTAGTATCTAAACCTTTTTCTAACTCAGTTGTAGCACTGTTGCAGTCTGAGAATCATGATATCCCCTCTGGCCCCCCGGAAAGAGGAGGGCGGGGTGGGGCATCGCTCGCTTAGAGAGAGAGAGAACAAGCAGCAATAACTTTTTATAAATATGTTTATGCATTTCTTCATATCTTTCTTTAACTCGCTTTCCATATCTACGGTACCTTCCATAAGCGAAAAAATTGTCTATAAAAATATATTTAGCCCCATTTTGAATAGCATGATCTATCGCACAAGACCACACATTTGCACATATTTCATAGCTGTATTTCAACTTCCAGGTACCGCCATTGCTGGCAAGAATATCGCCAACCCAATCGCTATGCTCAACGCATCGGTCGACATGTTGGAGCACCTCGGCCACTTCTGCCACGCAGACCTCATACGGAATGCAATCAACAAGACGTGCAACGTTGACAAGTGAGCCATGCATCCATATACTCACGCTTGTAATTCCCCGAGGGGATAACCAGAGATGTATTAACACCTACATTTCGCCATCTACGATTTTCGGTCCTACGTAATAGAGGGCTAGCCTATTGCCGTCTACAGTAAGACTGTATGTTTACTGTCGGAACAGCCCTATCTTATAAAGTCGCTTTCAACAACACAAACAGGAGCTCCCTATTCTACTCCACCAAGTGAGCCATACTGTTTGTTTATTGTATCTTAATGCCAATTCTGAGATCAACCTATTTACCCGACTACGCCAGAAGGAGGGTTATGTTTTTCGAGAGTATGTATGTATGTGTGTAAGTGTGTGTATAATTGTTTGGCACGCTCTACAGCCTGAACGGCTCGATGGATTTTAGCTTGAGAGGTGTCGTTAGATTCGTATTTACTATGAGAGTGACACTGGGTATATCAAAATAAAAAAAGCAAAATTGCAGACTTGGTAAAAAAAAAAACACTCAAATTTATCGAGTTTAGCAAATTTATCCAAAAGAAGGAAATTAAAAGACGATTACAAAAATATTAATTTCATAACTAAAAAGTATAAAATAAAATAAATAAATGAAACTTTACAATAATATAGCTTATACATCAGAATAACAAATAGGCTACAATTTATAACGATAACCGATTACCGCGAGCAAAACCTAGTATAGAATATAGTCAAGGAGCCCCTAATCTTTTCCCATAGGTGTGGTTGAAGGCCACCGAGGGCTGTACTCTGACTGACAGTAAACATGCATAACAAAGTGCCCACTTGACGGCGATAGCATATAACATAAACTCCCTCCTCCTCCTTTATCCCCGAAGGGGTAGGCAGAGGTGCCAGCACCCATATTTCGCCGGTTTAATTTTAGGTCCCAATGTAATAGGTGGCGAGCCTATTGCCAGTAACTGGGCACTTATAAACCTGCGATAAATACACACATAACTTTGAAAAGCATCGAAAAGTCATTGGTGTGTGCCATGGAAAACCTGGGCTCGAACCCGAGACCTCGTCTCAGCAGTCCATTACCCATACCACTAGGCCCATAAACCTGCGATAAATAGACACATAACTTCGAAAAGCATCGAAAAGTCATTGGTGTGAGCTATGAAAAACCTGGGATCGAACCCGAGACCTCGTCTCAGCAGTCCATTACCCATACCACTAGGCTCATATTATGCTCTCATAGATAAATATATTTTCCTCCATGTTTCAGGGTCCTGACTCCAGACGTGGGCGGCACAGCCTCCTCCACGGATGTAGTGAACGCTATCATCGGTAACATCAAATAAACATTGATTTAACATCACTAGTTGTACGGGCAGAGTGTTCGTGTATTAATTCAGTAGAGATCTGTGGTCTGCCTTCTATCGCGATTTGACATGAAATCATTGGATTTGTTGTCGTGTAGTGCTGTGTTAAAGGTTTGATTCCCGCTTAATGCAAATAAATGTAGGAATATATCTATTTGAGTTGGTCTCTTTTTTTTTTTTTTTTTTTTTACGTGCGGGAAATCCCCACGGATACCCGCCCCTCCGGAGCCGGAGGGGTGGGTTATGTCGGACTCGAACCGACTAAACCGCACGCCGTCTGTGGGTCGTGGTGCTAGGCCGAAGGTGAGGTTGTCTTGCGACATATCCCTCGCACCCCGGCTGACCCAGGGCCATCCCTTTCGGTCTGGCCCTCCTCGGGAGGTGGGGACCACGCCGTCCCCGACTCAACCCCGGTGTGGGGAGGCGCGCATCGTCCTACGATGCGCGCCGCCGCCGTGGCCTGCTTCTGCTAGGGTGACGGGTGGCTCCACCCGTCACCCTCAGGCCCGCGCTCATGGGGGGCGGAGGTCTGTAAGCGCCCTCCGACGCCCGAGCCGTCTTCGGGCGCGAGCAGCGATGTCAGCGAGTCTTTTTCGCTCACCGCGCCGCGCCCGCTCTGCTGTCTCCTTCGCGAGCATGACCTGCTCGCAGAAAGAGGCGCTGGCCGCCCACGCATCCGCGCAGCGGACCATCGCCGCGAGCAGGATGGAGAGCGTGAGCACTCTCACCCCCAGGGCCTGCACAAGCTCCCGCCTCGGCGTCTCGAACGCCGGACACTCGGTGAGCGTGTGCAGCCCCGAGTCCACGCTCGCGTCGCAGCGATGGCACTCGGGCGTTGGCTCAATACCCATCAGATGCAGATATGAGTTGGTCTCTTATAAATGTCAGAAAAAAAATCTGTTTTTTTTTTTCTTTTTAAATGAATATTAGCAACCGAAATTATCGAAATATTCGAACCCGGAACCTCTCGATCATAAGGCCGACTACTTAGCCACTAAGCTACCTACGCTAATTTATTATAAAATTAGCTTTATGGAAACTGCACTTTGCGGGAATCGAACCCGCGAACTCTGACTTATCAATGAAACAGCCACAGGAATCGTCGAAGAGCGGGGCTCTTTAATATCTTATAAGCGTGACGTACTTAAAGTATTAAATATTCTGCCGAGTTGAGAATCTACTTTACAAGTCGGTTAATAAATGATTTCATTGGCAGAGGCGATAGAAGAATATGGACAAGAAATAGGGTAGTTGAGATTACCTACAAAATTAAAAATGAAAGAACAACGAATTTATTATGTACCAGAGGTATACCCAGGGACCATTTTGTCAAATTGGACTTTAGCTACTAACAAATAAGGTTCAATTAGTTCGATAGTAACTAGGTCTTCTCACGGTCTTTTCGGTCTTCTGAAGATACCAAACTCAACTATCCTATTGTATATCAAAAGTATTTTTTTGTGTATTTATTTTTATGTATGGCAGTGATAGATATCTAGTAGTTATAGAAATATTTTATTGTATTGATTTAAAAACATGATTGAAGTTCTATCAGTGATGAGGAGGTATTTTTAGGTTCTTGATGAAAATTTAAACAAATGTATTAATATAATATTACACTCTGCCCAAGTAGTCTCCATTGTAATTTATTTTAGTAAACCAAATATTATATTAAAAGGACGTATATCACATATAAATGCTATTATAGTGAATTTAAGGCCGATTACCGATTCGGCAACGTTCGGGAAAAAGATCGGCCTGCTTCGTTTCTGTATAACGCGCTCTCTGTCGCACATCAAACTGACAGTTTGATACCTTTATAGAGTAGTTAAAACAGTTTCCGGTTCGCGAAACTCATGGGAATCTATTTCCGAATTAAAAAACTTGATAGATTGAGGAACAAACGTCTTCACAAACTTTCACATTTTTAATATTAGTAGGAAGTGGAATAGAATTAATGGTATGGATTCGGTTTTATCTACTCTAGAAATATATCAAGATGCGCTGTTACAAAGCCGAAGTGAACTGATTTTAACCGATCTCTCACTCTTTTTGCTGACTAGGCAAGTCAGATCAATAACTGCGGTCTAAGTAATAATTTATTTCTTTTGGCTAGGAACATATAATATTTGCCGTAACATAGTTCATATGTGATATCTGTTTTATGAAGTATTATGTCATGATAAAATACGTCATTACTGGGACGAATTATTTAGTATATTTTCAAAATTATAGCACTGTAAATACACGATATAAATTTTAAATCATTGACAATAATTATTTAGATTGTATTTATTATATGAACGTAATGAATTCTTGATCATCGACCATTATGTTACAATTGGACTTTTACGCGAGTGGCGCTATCTACACGTCGATTTGCTTGAATTAATGTTGGTTATTACCACAATCTTGCTAGACTAAAAAATTAAAACGAAAATTTACAAAAGTGATATACTCTGTACATTTTACATACATACATATTGTCACGCCTGTAAGCCCCCGAAGGGGTAGGCAGAGGTGTTTTAACACCCACATTTCGCCAACAATGATTTTCGGTCCCACTTACGTACGCGAGCCCATTACCGCCAAGCGAGCACTAAGTTATTGGCTGTATGATCAATAATTCATTACGATTAAAATCTGTAGATCTTTTGTCCCACTAGCGCCATTGTCTTCCCAGCGGATTTTTTTGCAACTGCCTCGCAAAATTGTAATATAGACAATTTGTAAAAAAAACACTATCTGCCATAGATAATCGTAGATTCAAATGTAATAAGTCATGTTTTTGTTATTTATTTATTTATTTATAGTAGTTAATTTGAAAATAAATTTTGAAGAAAGTTATTTCTTTTTATACATACATACTATATATTCACTCCTGTAATTTCTATAGACAGAGGTGTATTAACACCTACATTTCCCACTTAATAGGGAGCGAGCCTTTAACCGTCAATCAGGCACTTTATAATGGGGATGGTTTACTTTCGATGGAGAACAGCCCTATCCTTTATGCACCCTCTACCAATCCCATTTAATTTTTTATTTTATTTTAAGCCAACATATGCAAAGACCCTGCTCCACTATCATCATGTGTCATCGAGCTCAGAAAAGCCAGAGAGCCAAAGACATCTCCTAAGAAAGATAAAAAGAAAAAGTAAAATGGCCACATAAATATCAAGTCATATGTCTCCATTCGGTTAGGTAATTAACTAAACAATCTTAATGTGTCTTCATAACGTTTAAAAACTCAGTTAAAAATATTTTTCTGTTGAGAAACTTCATTTTAAAGACTAAAAACCGAAATTAAACCTCTAGTTCGTCAGTTCGTTAGCCTAGTTTATTTGTTTAATATGTGTTTTTATAAAAAGTCGCGGCAAGATTGTTTACCTTTGGTTAAGTACGAACCGAATAGAGTATACCTGTGCCTGCCACAGAAAAAAAAAACAAAAAGAAAGTGTTAGTGATGTCGGCTAGTCGATGGTTGGTAAAAAAAAAATGTTCCCGCCAAAATTGATTACTGCTAGAGCTCGGCGCATAGCTATAATTTATATTGTTAAGCCTCAAACACTCGATCAAAAATACTGCAAAGGCCCATTTAAATGGGGAGCCGGGAGAGTTCCTCGTCTGCAAGACTATCGCAATATAAAAAAGAAGTTGCTCCGTCTAAATATTCGCAATAACAATAGCCGCTCGCTCGTCCACGCTGGCGAGAATTGCCACGCAATTGAAAATTTATAGTGTCCATCTAAACAGAATTTAAAGCAATAATCGTATTTTGGCCTGAAAAAGGTGGCTGGGACTGGATGGGGAAGGCGGAGGATCGTACGAAATGGCGCACATTGGGAGAGGCCTATGTCCAGCAGTGGACTGTAGTGGGCTAATTGATTGGTTAAATCGTATTTTGACATATTGTTGGTAATGACAGTCGCCCCGAGGAGGGCCAGACCGAGAGGGATGGCCCTGAGTCAGCCGGGGTGCGAGGGATATGTCGCATGACCACCTCACCTTCGGCCTAGCACTACGACCCAGAGACGGCGTGCGGTTTAGTCGGTTTGAGTCCGACATAACCTCCCCCTCCGGCTCCGGAGGGGTGGGTATCCGTGGGGATTTCCCGCACGTATAAAAAAAGGTACTTAATGACAGTTACGTATGATTTCTCGAACCGAAATGTGCGATAAACTCTCCACGTCTAAATAGCGTTTTTTTGCTATATCTGTTTTTACTACAATATGTGACGACAGCTACGTAACTCTTTAATGCAATAATAACGTTGCTATACAAGTAGGACTTGGTTTTAGGACGACTGTGTTCTTACATCTGTATTGGGACGAATGCGATCCCGCACACTTGCAATATAAGTAGGACGCTTGCGTTTCTACGTCCTGCGATATTCCGATACAACTGGCAATGTTCCCCGCCTGCTGTAGGTACAGCGTGAAGAAATACGAAATACAATAGGCTATACGACATTTTTTTTTTACTATCGAAAAATGACTGCTTTGTGATAATACTAGCTGACCCGGCAACTTCGTACCGCCAATTTTTTTCCGCTCGCATGGTGTCAGACCACGTTCCCGCTGAACCATAGATATAAACCATCCTCTTGAATTACATAGTCTATCTATTAAAAGTCATTTTTCTAACTCGATCCAAGCTATTTGCCTAGCCGTTTAATTAATATATTAATATTAATTAAACGTCTAGGTATATAAATATATAAGTATACGATAATAGATCACTACATAGTATAAAACAAAGTCGCTTTCTCTGTCCCTATATCCCTATGTATGCTTAAATCTTTAAAACTACGCAACGGATTTTGATGCGGTTTTTTTTAATAGATAGAGTGATTCAAGAGGAAGGTTTTTATGTATAATATATGTTTAATATAGTAGAGGGTGCAGCGGGAACGGGATCTGACACCACGCGGGCGGAATAATATTGGCGTTACGAAGTTCGCCGGGTCAGCTAGTATATTAATATAAGTAATTAGATAATTGAATGGTGCCGTTTAGTTAACTGCCTAGGCAGTTAATTTAACGGCTGATTAAGCTAGTTGGCGACGACATACATATAAGACCGATAATAACGCTTCTGTTTGAGGCTTTACTAGATACTGACTCGGCGGGTAGGAACTTGCGTTTAACATAGTTCAATAGTATTTTGTAATAAGCAATTGCATTTATTATAAATGTGAGTGTTTGTTTATAATACATTTTTGAAATAACTTGGTAATGAGAATCTCTTGAAGAAAGTTTAAAGCAGTTATCAATTTTGGCGCGTTATAGTCTAAGAAACTATTGCATAATAAGGTTCTTAAAATACGAGTGTGAATTTTGTAGTATCACTGTGTTCTAAGACCAAATTATGTGCAGTTTCATACACTACTTTATCTAATCGCATGAAATAATATAGTTTGCTTAAAATGGCAAACGTTTAGCGCCAAAATCCATTTGCTATGCGCTGCATCCACAGATTATGTAGAGAAAAGCTTGTGTCCAGCTGAAGCTGTATCGTAATACAAAAAAAGAAGTTAAAAAAAAGAGCTACTTTCATGTATTTTTTTAAATTTATTTTGATATTCTGTGCATAAAAACCGTCATTAAAGTTCTATGTTTATTTTTTTAATGTTGATATCATAGATTGTTGATATTCAATATGAGAGTAGTTAAAATACTATATCAATATTTATTTATCAATGGCTATAAGACTTTGTACGTATCGAAATAGCAAGTACTAACGTACTAGGTTTCGTCTTTTTTTGTGTTCAGGTCAGGTGAGCTTTTTTATAATTAATTTTTACTGACGACGTTATTAAATATAACTGAGGGTATTCCCCAGTAAAATGGTAATAAGTAAGGTCAGACAAAACAACTTTGACAAATTTATGTGTACCACGATTATGAAATATGACCAGTTGCAATGTTAATATATTTTTTTAAATTTATGTTTATTCCATAAAATATGAATATTATATTTATTCAACCAAGTGTAGCCAAATGTTTTTTTTATTACCATTTTTTTTATATTTTCTTTTGTACAAACTTGAAACAATAAATTTCAGTTAAGCATTCGATTTATTTATAATATTTTAGTAGTTAAAGAGTTGTAGTAATCTGTGTAAAGAGCCCTATGAATACTATTTGCCCTGCGTCAGCTTATATATCGCCGATGAAGAGTCAATAAATAATAACTGCAAAAATGCAACTTTTCAGGAAGCGAAAAAAACGTCTCAAGTCCGTATGAATTTATTTTTACCATATATTTTTTTTTAATATTCATACATGTACTAACTGTAATATTACAAAACAATTTATTTTTCTATAATGTTACTGGGCTTCAAATAAATTGTAGATTGTAGGTATTGCTTTGTCTACTGAAACACATTGTTGGAATTCGAAGATTATAGGTATTGCTAATGCAGAGCGTAGGCGCTATTGTCTGGTGGCCAAGGACCGAAAACAGTACGATATCAGCTAAACTACAACGGACCCAAAGATTAGCCTATAGGGCAACCACGGGATGCATGAAGACCGGCGCGGCGGCCCCCACGGCGGCAATGGAAGTCATGCTCGGACTCCCACCATTGGAACTGTTTATCCGCCAAGAAGCAACAGCTGCGGCTATACGCCTAAAGGCACTAAACCTATGGAGCGACAGGAATACACGACATACATCACTGCTCACAGATCTCACAGCTGAGCTGCCTATCATAGGAGCAATAAATGATCGTGTACCGAAACAGCATATATTTGATAAGAAATACAAAATCCAGCTCCATGAAGATCACCGCTGCGAGGCACTATGCCCAGCAGAAATGCGTATCTTCACAGATGGATCAAAAACGGATAAAGGCACGGGAGCTGGCGTCTTCTCAGAAGACCTCAACATCACCATCTCGAAACCGCTGGGGACGGGTACAACACAGTATTCCAAGCAGAATGCATGGGGATAACCCTGGCGGCTTCATCAGTAATGGCCAGGAGAGTGGAAAGCCACTCTATACGTATATTGTCGGACAGCATGGCCGTGCTGCAAGCCTTGAGCAGCCACACTATAGACTTGGGACTAATACTGGAGTGCCATCTTAAATTAAACCAAATAGGCAACACCAACAACATAATCCTGCAATGGATCAAGGGCCACAGCATCTCGCGCGGCAATGACGCAGCGGACGAGCTTGCTAGGAGAGGATCTGGCATGGTCGCAATGGGACCTGAGCCCATAATACCGATCCCCTTTGCATACCTACGAACCATCGGAAACAAACGAACGATAGATCAACACAACAGATACTGGACAAACCTGGAAGGATGCAGACAGGCCAGGGAAGCAATCCCTGTGCTTGAACATAGACTGACCCGGCGTGTTCGACAACTGTCAAAACAACAACTACGCATGGCTACAGCTGCCATCACGGGGCACGGCTCCTTTAATAAACACCTTTTTATTTTAGGAATCACCGACAGCCCTCTCTGCAGAGCCTGCATGAGAGAGAGGGAAACAGCGGCACATGTGCTCCTACACTGTCCTGCAACCGCCACATACAGGGCTAAGTACTTCAATAATACAGGTACGCCCAGGGAGATCACCAGCAGTGTAAAGAGCCTGCTGACGTTCTACAATGAGTTGGGGTGGATCGAGTGAAATGCCCACCCTCACGCAAAAACCGCGCCATGACGTGGAGTTGCGGATACCAGCCCGTGTTACCATACCATACCGCCGCTGCATTGACAGGTCGCAACTTGTCAGTACGCTTGGTACAATGATCACAAGCGGACGCATTTAAGCGTAGATAGTATATATTGCCATCATAAATGACGTAATAACACTTAATATATATTGCAACAACTGTTTATCTAGCAAAATTAATACGAAATAGACCCAAAATCTTTATCAGTAAGGTGTATTTCACTATTTTACTATGAATTTTTGAATAAAACGAAAATGGGTAAAATGTCAGTTATTATATATTGACTCTTCATCGGCGATATGTAGAATTAAATTCTTTGTATTTTTTTTTTCTTCTTTTTTTTAGAGCATTTCAGATTATTTTGTGTATTTTGGTCGTAAAGATCAATCTGATCATGTAGTAACTTGCAGGTTGAGAACAATTCCTATTAATTACGTAGTGAATATAATCTAATTTCTCTGTTGGACAATCCCTTAAATTAATGGGGCCATGCAACAACTGGTATTGCTCGTTCTATAGATGTTGAACCTAAAATGTGCTCAAAATATATCTATACGCGCAGTAGTAGACGAGTTCAAATTCACCAAGCATAGATGTACCACCAACTGTACAAAACAATCTGCGCTCGCAAAGGCTTTTTATATATCGTGATTTAGGTCCAAAATATACGGAACGAGCAATGTACAGGTAAAAAAGGATCACTTACTGGACGCTGCTTGTGGCCACCACTCAGGAGTCAGGATACGAAATGTATTCACGAGCATCAATTGGTTGTGAGTGCGACGAGCTGCTTTGAAGTTCAGAGCGAGACTGGTTTGTTACTACAGGTGGCCCGCGCGGCCAATTTCTTGTGATCGGTCTACCCACACACTGTCATTACAGGTACCCCCAATTTAACCAAGATTTTTCCAGCTAAACTGTTAACTCGGGTTTTAAAAAAATGACAATGTGATTGAAATAAGAACAAGCATTGGGATATTAACAATATATTTTCAGTACATTTTTCAAATTCACCTAAACGATATGAATGACATTAAATGCGCGATCATCGCATTTTGCAATCAGTGCCGGTTTTAGGGGGGAAATAAGCGTCATGGGGGAAATTGGACTAAAAAGATGGGGGAAACTGAGTGCATACAAAAAAGATTACATCTTTTTTTAAACGTTGTACGATGTCAAATTCATTAAATGATAAAAGACCATTTGGAAGTAATTCGCGGCAAATAATATCTAAATCCGGCACTGTACACAAACGAATATTAAAACTATTCACAAATATAATTGTTACAATAAAAAATCAATAGAAAATAAATGCGTTAAAAGATTTTTTTTCGAGTTTTTACGACACCTGTGATTGACGCCATTCATAATTTAATAGTCGACTTTTAAAATTGTAGTTCAATTTCAAGACTGGTTAATATCACATTATCCGTGTGGTGAAGGTGAATAATACAAGTATCACCACCCTATCCCATCCGAAGGGTGTCGTAAGAGGCGACTGACGGAAAAATACGCAGACGATAATATCACTTTGAGAGGAGAAACCCTAGAAATAAAACCTTGTACCAACCTGTCTGGCCAGTGTGGAAACAGGCCAAAGCGTACTAAGATTGAGAAAGGCTTATGCCAGCAGTAGACTGCGATAATCTAATTCATTGATTGATAACATCAGTTTTTGTTCGTTATAATATACTAATCAACGCCCGCGTGGATTGTATATTTTAGTAGGTAATTGGCCACAACTTACCAATCACGGTAGTCCAGTTGAAAAACATATTCGAATAAAATTTTTAAGCATTTTAACCGGTCTGGTAGCTTAGTGGCCATAGCATTGCCTCTTTAAGGCAAAGATCGCGGGTTCAAACCGATTTAGATTACTAGACCGATTTCATTTTTTTCTATTTAAATCGATTTAAATATATATTAGTCATTATTTAAGGTAGTTTCAGTATGGATTTATATAATCTCACACAAATGTCAAGTTAAAAAAAACACAATTTTATAAGTCAACTATATCAAAAATGTTTATTCTGGGCGCCTAAAAATAGCATACTATCATTCATATTTTTTCTATACTAAACTTAACATTGCAGTATCGGGAAGGTAGTTCCGATCTAGGATGATGAATATTATAACTCATAAAGTTCTCCAGATTATTAGTTGGCGAAAAGAAGGTCGAACTGTCCTACAATTTTGCCGGACTAGTACCTAAAGAAAATGCTATATAAATGCAAGAATTGTGAGCAATTTTGGTCACTTACCCCATGTTTATTAGCTAGGTCAAACTATAGCTTTCATTAACGTTGAGTGTAGGCAGAAAATGAGTTATGAAAGTTGCCATTTTCTGTTTTTCTTACCATTTCATTGATTTTTAGATTGAAATAAAATAGACCTCACTAGGGGACTCATAAGTCCTAAATTTACAGAGTGGGATTGTTTTCTCTATAGGGATTTTTTAGACATTTAATGATCTTTTATGTCTGATATTGCTAGAGGGAAGTCAATTTATAATAATTCTAAATTCTCCAATTTTGCAATGGGTTCCAAAATGATTTAACTTGCCCTGCCATTCCTTGCGTGTTAACATAGTCTTTCATAGTTCAGTTGTTAGTTAGTTGTTGTTCCATGTGTAAAGGTGTCATATAAGATGTGGGGGTACTTTGAGTTCCATACAAAAAAGTAGGGTAGGATAAGAAAATGTAGCCCTGATTTTCTTTTTTCTAAAACATTATCAATGCATCATTAAGTGTACAGAGATTTTATATTGTAATAAAAAAATATGAATGATATTCTGCCATAGAATAAGCTTTAATTTGATTAGAAGAGTCAATAAATAATACTGTGTCAAATAAGTTAAAATCATATAGTCAATAGAGATTCTTTTCAATTTGTTATTCACTGCGGGACATTTCGTTTTCAAACAAACAATATCGTCAAAATCGACAAGACTGTAGGAACTTTTAGCAATTGCAGAGATACCTTTATAACAACCGGCAAACTTCTTGATAATATACTCTAGCTGGGCAGAACAGGATTTATTAGGTCTCTTTGGTGGTAAGAACGGGGTAGACTACTCCACCAATCATAGATGTATAATCTAAACGGGCTCAAAGAGCTTGAGCCATTGGTTGGTTAGTCATCCTGCGTATAGTAGAATAAAATAATGAATGTACGGAATTGACACGTATTTTGACGTTAATGACAGACGTTAAAGTAAGTCGATCCCATACATTGATCAATTCATTCTATTCTATTCTATAAACGTCTCTCCGCTTGCCTAGAGAGGCATTCTTTTATTGTCTTCTTGATTTGTTCGTAAAGTGCACATCTTTCTGCTGTTTATTCAAGAAATTTGCCGTCACCTATAACATAAGGTTATAGAATTGGTACAAGTCGGTGTATCAAAATGTCCCCCAGCAAAACATACAGGCATTCAAAAAAAAGTCGAATTGAACGAATGATAATAAAATACATACGAGATTTCTTACGTTTTAAACATTCGAAATTGATTTTTTTTAATTATCTACCCGCGTTTTGGCAAATTCTTGTTCGATTTAGCACCAAATTTTGGCGGTATATCATATTTTTTAATAATACAAACTTAGACGATCCTATCAAATTACTTGCTTTACTAAATGCTACATGCGAGTACGCGCATGCATAACTGTATTTTTTAATTATTTTATCCTTATTTTGTGTTTGAATTATAAAGGCGTCTGTGGCTTAGTGGTTAAGGAGTCGGCCTTACGATCGAGAGGTCTCTGATTCGAATCCTCGATCATTATCAGGTGACACAATTTTTGGCCGCCTTGTGGAAATTCGGCCGCGTCGCAGTTAGATTGGTAAAGGCGAGCCCCAGGACTCCGAGGTGAAGGCCTATGACAATGACACTGGCTCGAGAAATCAAAAGCAAATATTTTTCAAACTATATGTCAGAAGAAATTTCACTTTGACAGATCTATTTTTGTAAAAGGTTGCAGTTTACGATAATAATAAAAAAATCATGCATCACTTTGGAAAACTCCTCACTCACACTTTGCGATTAGTTAGAGTAGGTTGTAGAACGCACGATAATTCTGATCAAGCACACGGTCCATTTTATGGTAAACGTCGGCCTATAACGTTTGCCATATATGAAGTGTTACTCGATGCCACTTATAATGGGACATGAAAACACACTGTGGTGTGTTATACCCATGAGCTTGGAAATGTGAAAAGTGTGGATATCAAGACAAGATTTAAAAATTATCAATTTCTTTTTCTTTCTTTGGGCATTTATTTTGAAATGTTTAACAAAACATTGATTTTACCATCAGCCGGGATAAGCGGAGAAGTGAGATTAAAGTAATAATTTTTTTAATTGCAACTTCACAAAAATGCAGATCAATTTAATTTTATTATCAAATGGGGCAACATGGGAAATGGGGGGAACTGGGATTAAAAAGATTAAATTTTTATTTTTAATATTAAATATGTAGGTTGTAGTTAAATTTATACAATTAAAGTGCATATATAATTTTGTTTACTAGTTTATGTGTTAATTTTTTTGTTATTATGATCCGTTAAATCTGATATGGTTAGCAAGTCATATGATAGCGTCGCCTATAAACTGAATTGTATTCTTCTTAAATTAAAAACAACCCAATTTGGTTAACACGCTGTGTCAATTGATTTAATATTTCCTCCATGAAATCGTTAAGAGTTTAATAAATGAAACTTGCCTCTATATCGAGGGACCGTGAACTTGATGTATGTTTCCCCCTCAGTGGGGGTAACTGGGAATACCCAATTTTATTGTTCATTAATATCTACCGCCTCTATAAGTTGCAGTTATATTAAAAATAGTTATTAATTTCATTCGGTATTGGAATTTTATTAACTGGCAAAACTTATCAATAAAAATTTGTTCAAGAATTGATCACAGAAACATTTACAAATTTGTTCTTCTCAATATCATGACACATAGCGAAAATATTAAACCAATCGCACATTGAAAATAAATATAAATAATAGAAATATAGAAAGAATTATATAGCCTCGCTATATTTATAAAAAACACCTCATTGAATGAGAAGTATAAAACTTTAAATCAGTCCACAAAATAAATTAATAGTAAATAATAAATTTATTAAATAATTTTGGTTATATGCTTACGATTAACGTACCCAAAAAGTAGTTAAAATTGTTACTATATATAAAAATAAAAAATGATATGATCGTTGGAAAAAAATAGATCAGTGTTGGTAAATAGATTTTGGATTTTAGTTGTATAAAATGAGAAAATTACTTTTTAAATTATGAGGTCCAGGGTACTTTTGAATTCATAATATTATCATGTTTTCGTATGGCTCAATTGGTAGAGCATGTAATCCGGGTCTTTGTTTTTTTTTAAACTTATAGATACATGAATCGTCAGCATAATACCAATAAAAGCTAAATAAAAAATAACATCATCACAATAGGTATACCACCTAAACGCCTAAAACCGTTACTATTGTTACAAAAACTAATAAAAAAACAGCTTATCAAATAAAATGGCATATCAATCACAGTTGTCAAAAACTTAACTATCATAGGAATCACATTTTGAATGACGATAATTAAATAATATGAAATCACAGTAAAACAGATCTTGCTTAAAACTATTGGAAACCGCATCGGCAGGCATTTTAGCGCTCCAGGACAGTCATTCATTGGCGAGCGGCATCTTACCGCTCTCGTCATACCTATGGCATACTTATCCATCAATAGTTCATACAAACTACATTGAATACTCCCCACCATAGTAATACTGTTTAGCTGCCTAAAATGCTTACAATTAAAAATAAATATACTAGAAATTAAATTAATAAAATTCATACAGTCTATTACATTAAGTTGTGACATACTTAAAATTAAATTAAATAATTTTATAAAATCAGTACTGGATAAAAGCGGAATAAAAATAATAATATACGATTCTCGCGCTTCTAACACTACACTAAGTCTATAGACACAGATCAATATCGCACGCCCGCATGTCCGTAATACGCGACATAAGTCAGAATTACGTGTTACGCGAGTCAAAGTTACGCGGCATGAGTCGGAATTACTCATTACGCGACTAGCGTTAAATATACGCGTTGAGCGTTTTAAAATTACAGTTAAATTAATCACAGAACATCTATTCGAAGATTCTGTGTAAATTAAATTATTTTTCAACATTGTGCGTGCTGTTATCGTATTTAGGATCAATTTGTTGTCCATCATTTTGCTTTTTAAGTTTAAATCACACCTCGAGTTACCCATCACTTCTTTTATTTTAATTAATTTGTTGTTAACTACAATCACATTAGGTTCCAAAACTTTAAAATTACCGAATTTTACGCGTCCATATTTACGCATATAGCTCGTCGAAATTACGCGACAACCAAACAATTTCAGCCTTACACACTTCAAAATGTGACGTGTGGTTACGCATCTTATTACGCTTATAATCAATAATATCTTACTCAATAAATACCTACGAACGTTGAGACAACTAGAACACACCGATAGTGCAGTCCAAATGACTAAAATTACGCACATTATAACTATTAAAGTCAAAATTACCTGACTGTATGTCGGTTTTACGCGACGGTTGGTCGTAATTACGGGGTTATACGTCGTAATTACGCGGTTAGGGAAAGGGGGCGAATGCGGGCGTGCGGGGGAGGACAGGGGGCGAAAGGGGCGCGGTTCCGCTCTTCCACTGTACTGACGTGGTTTTAATGGTTAAGGGCAATGCTGCTTCTTTGGTTTCTTCAAATGTTCCTCGTCGATACCGGACTTGGGTACCTGGTGGATACCAGAGATGGAATAAAGATAAAATTGTTACTTTTAATATAAAAGCAAGCTGATAATCTGTGGTCAGTAGTGGCGGCACATGAATGAACGTGTAACCTTCTTTTTTTTTCGTGCGACAACTCCATGAATGTGCCCTTTTTTACTACTTAAGTGGCACATGGGTTTTTACATTAGCCCTGTCAAAAATACCCCCGTGGGCAATGGGGAATCTCTAGCTGTAGTTTTTATTTTATTTCATTAATTACCTTTAATACAAAACAATACAAAATCAATAGTAATAGCACAAAAAACCACTAAGGTTTATTATAACTGTGTCATTAAATGTTGTCATTATTTAACATAGGTTCAAAATCATATTATCAATTGTCAGATTCGCCAATTGCGACAATTATAATTTGAAATTTAAAGTAATATCCAAAACAAAAAGAAATATAAATATAAACTTCCTTCTACCTTACAAATATCTCTTGAGTTTAGATTTTACACCTGACACAGTGTTACATTTTTGTATAGGTATTAGACGCGGTTCATACAGAAGAGACGTGGCGGGGACATTTGGGGCTAGTGGACAATTTAAGTAACACAATTTCAACCTTATCTAGTTTACAATAACGTTGAATGTCGTGACGCGCCACTCGATTCGTTGGCGCATCACTTTACTGGAAGGACGTTGCCTGGAGGCGCGGGCGCATTTCTCCTCTAATACAATAACGACGTTATTGCACACTACATAAGGTTTATATTGTGTTACTTAAATTGTCCGCTTAATACGTCCCCGCCACATCTTTTCTGTATTAACCGCTCCTTAGTTATTCCCTTACCTCGGTGTACCTCTCTCCCTTCAGCGAGACAATCTTATTGTCCCGGTAACGAACCATCTTCTTCGGCTCGATCTTCGGCGCCAGAGGCTTATGCTCCTTGGTTACAGCATTCTTGTCTACGTAGGAGTAGCTGGAAATTTTAATACATTATTGTATAGATAATCGTACTACCAAGACCTGCTGTGTAATTCTCTAAGCGTAAAGCGTCGAGTACAGCGCAGTGACAGCCTTGATAGACTGTCATTGTTCGGATAGGCCGACATAACTGGAGATTTCGAACAGACTTATATTATACTAGCTGACCCGGTGAACTTCGTACCGCCAATATTTTTCCGCCCGCGTGGCGTCAGATCTCGGTCCCGCTGCACCCTCTAGGTACTATATTAAACATGTATTATCCATATAAAACTTCCTCTTGAATCACTCTATCTATTAAAAAATCCTCATAAAAATCCGTTGCGTAGTTTTAAAGATTTAAGCATACAAATGGATATAGAGAAAGCGACTTTATTTGATACTATGTAGTAATGAATTGGCGTCCTGCTGATTTAAGGTCAAGGCACTGAGGTTTTTGTCTCATAATGTAAATAAAAAGCAATTAAAGTAGGAGCAGGAGACGTTGGCCTGGTTACTTCACCGGCTAACGAGTGTTGCATGCCTTCATAGAGCAACATGTCATGGAATAAAAATATTAAAAAAAAAATTTTGTAATACTTAAATATGAATTGATGGCACTAGTAGACTCATTTAAAGAAATAAAAAAGGTAAACGCTTATTTCCTTACTTAGAATCACGTAAAATATAGTAAAAAAAAGTTATAAATAAAGATTTCGTGACAATAGTGCTATTTATTTATCTATTTATTTTCGTGCCATCTAGCGGCATGGTACATCAACTCTGCAACTTTTACAATTACTGCAGAACTTGACAGAACCAATTTAGATATTTATAGTTTTATTCAGTCATACTCAAAAATATGTTTGGTTTATGTTTTTATTTTTGATAAGTTAATTTAAAAATTAGAAAAGTTTGCCCTAAAAATGTCGCCATCTAGTTACAGCTTCTGCAAACAAAAGCTGCCTGCCTGCTTTTCGAAGTTACGAGTGTAACCCTTTTTTTGTTTCTGATTGTGCATCTGTATAAGAATTATATTATATTAGCTGTGTTAAAGTGTAACAAAATTTACTCTTGGCATTTTAGAAGAAACTTATGAGCGCTTCTGAAATCAAGCAGCACAGGGTGAACAAAATACTCTTGGCATTTTAGAAGAAACTTATGAGCGCTACTGAAATCAAGCAGCACAGGGTGAACAAAATTTGACAGACGATATGCCATCAATATGACAAAAGAAGAAGAAGAAGAGGTTCGCTGCGGTACAGTACAGGGCATCAATTCCCTGCTATACGTAACCAATCACTTACAGCTCAATGATCCTAGTCTTCAGCTCATTATCGTCGATCAGAGAAATCCGGATCGCGTTATGCACTGCTACAGGAGGCGAAGCTTATCCTTAGCACGTAGCAATGTAACAGGAACCACCCATACCCTGCCACACTCACCGCTCAATGATCCTGGTCTTCGCAGCTTTGGTCCTGGTCGTGAAGCTGATAGCATCCTTCCCCGTAAGACACACCCATCACCTTCCACCAAGTCACTCACCGCTCAATGATCCTGGTCTTCAGCTCATTATCATCAATCAGTGGAGTACGGATCGCGTTATGCAGTGCTGCAGGGGACAGCGCCTGCCCCTGCTCCCGACGATGCAGTAAGGTAGCAGCAGCCCTTTCCACGTCACCGTGGGCGATGGATACGCAGTGTTTGATCTGTCATCACCAGTATACCATTAGTGATCAGGTAGGCAAGTGCATTGACAAAAATTTAGGAGTTACGTTGAAATGGAAATTTGTAAAGTGTTTTAACCGAATTTCTTGGTTATGTTCGCGCGTATCTTGTATGTATGTTTGTAATATTCCTTATTGCCTCATATCTTCTGAACCACCGCATGGATTTCAATTCTTCATGTCTCTATTGCCCAAGTTTTTTTGGGTACATAAAATATGAACAAAAGCTATATGTTGGTATTTTTGGTGCCAAATGTATGGTGTTAAAAAAATCACTTCAATTTATCGAGTGGAGTATCTAAATGAAGAAAATTAGAAGACGCTTGTTTCAACCTTTTCAGCATCGGACGGGTTTTTATTTTTAATAATTTATTTTTTTACCCTGGTGGCAGATAATCTCGCGGCCAAGAAAAGGATTACCGTGGCCTATGGACGTGTGTAACACCAGGGGAGTCACACTCGCACTGCCGACCCTGTTGGAACCCTGTACTAATCTCAATATGGCTATTTGCATACCATGGTCACACTCTTGATGAACCACATTATGTAGTTGCTTGGAAAAACGACTTATCGGTATACCTGCTTATTGCCTAACGTGTCTCTGGTGCAGACCTTTCCTTCGTAATTTCTAAGGGCAGACGGCTGTCTCACCCGTAAAACCGAATTATGGAAAGGAGGAGTGTGGTCCTCTCTCCTAGTTTATATATGTCGCCGCCAACTAGCTTAATCAGCCATCCAATTAACTGCCTAGGCTGTCAACTATACGGCGCCATTCAATTACGGACTGAATGGTTTTCAGCCATTTAATTAAACGGCTACTCAAATGGCTTGGATAGATGACGTTTAACTATTTGCCTAGCAATTTAATTAAACAGTTAGAAAAATGACTTATTTCTGCATGGTTATAAAAAAATAACCTAACCTAACCAAGTCGGATTGCGCAGCTATCACAATAAACCTATCACTAATATTCTGTGAATACATCTCTGTCTACCCCCTCGGGGATTTACAGGTGAAAGTATATGTATGTATGTAATGTTATATCTTATTTCAAAGTAGTGCTCCATCTTACGATTGGCCTAAGCATGAGCCAGCCAGGTTATTAAATAATGTAATTAACAAGATGGCTGAATATCATTCAGGCCGTTAATTTGAATCGCGCCGTTTAGTTAACTGCCTAGGCACTTAATTGGACGGCTAATTAAGCTCGTCGGCGGCGACATATACATAAATTGGTTTCAAAAGTAACAAAATCTCGGGCTCTAAGGGACCCGAGATGAGCGTTTGAATGAAAAACGAAGAAGGAAGAATATAATGTGTTTATAGATTAATTTTAGAATTATAAACAGAAGCTCGAGAAGTCGAATGTAGCTCATCACAAGTATTGGTTTTTTTATACCGTTTAAGTGGCCGATAAGCTGACGGCCCACCTGATGGGAACAGTTTACTGTGGCCTATAGACCCGACCATATATACCTCTACTATAGATCTTAAATGTGCTCCATAGGCGCAGTACACGTTTCTTGAGTGTGTTTCTATGATAGCAGATCAGATTATTACACAACAATCCGCACACGCAGGGCCTCGTTTGTAGCTAGCTACTTAGATACAAGATATTTGTAAATAAGAAGTGCAATTTGCAAATAGTTAGACGTCATCTATCCAAGCCATTTGAGTAGCCGTTTAATTAAATGGCTGAAAACCATTCAGTCCGGAATTGAATGGCGCCGTATAGTTTATAGCCTAGCCAGTTAATTGTAGGGCTGATTAAGCTAGTTGGCGGCGACATATATAAACTAGGAGAGAGGACCACACTCCTCCTTTCCATAATTCGGTTTTACGGGTGAGACAGCCGTCTGCCCCTAGGAATTATGAAGGAAAGGTCTGCACCAGAGACACATTAGACAATAAGCAAATTATAAGAAATTTTACATATTTTTCAGTAAACTGGCTAACTAAAAAGCTCATATTTCCAACTTACCTCCATGATGCATGAGTTCGGGAACATCTCCTGCAGTAATTGGCAGAGTTCAGAATGCTCATCGCTCTCGCTCAGCAGAGGGCGGCGAGCGGACTCAGCGCACTCGGAGCTCTCAGAGTTGGAGTGAGATCTGAGGGTAGTAAGGAATTAACTGGTTTTTATAGGTATTCAAACTATCATTGTCACTACCTCATACTAAAAGAATAACATATATATGGAACGTATTACTATACGCGGCTTCGCCCGCAACTAGCGTGTGTAAAATACTCGAGTGAATAAGTAGTTACTTCCAAAATCATACACAATGTGTAGAGATAGATCGGGTTAACAATAAACGCTGCTTAAAATCATTTAGATCGCAGTTTGCGCAAAATACATCAAGCGTGCCCCAAGGAAGTGTTCTAGGGCCTCTACTCTTTCTTCTCTATAATAATGATACACCTAAAGTTACAACAATAAATGTAACTAATGTAAATACCACAATAAGTGGCGTTTTTTTTTTACGTGCGGGAAATCCTCACGTATACCCCCCCCCCCCCCCCCCCCTTCGGAAAGGGGAGCTCTCAGAGTTGGAGTGAGATCTGAGGGTAGTAAGGAATTAACTGGTTTTTATAGGTATTCAAACTATCATTGTCACTACCTCATACTAAAAGAATAACATATATATGGAACGTATTACTATACGCGGCTTCGCCCGCAACTAGCGTGTGTAAAATACTCGAGTGAATAAGTAGTTACTTCCATCGGGTTAACAATAAACGCTGCTTAAAATCATTTAGATCGCAGTTTGCGCAAAATACATCAAGCGTGCCCCAAGGAAGTGTTCTAGGGCCTCTACTCTTTCTTCTCTATAATAATGATACACCTAAAGTTACAACAATAAATGTAACTAATGTAAATACCACAATAAGTGGCGTTTTTTTTTTACGTGCGGGAAATCCTCACGTATACCCCCCCCCCCCTTCGGAGCCGAAAGGGGAGGTTATGTCGGACTCGAACCGACTAAACCGCACGCTGTCTGTGGGTCGATGTGCTAGGCCGAAGGTGAGGTTGTCTAGTGACATATCCCTCGCACCCCGGCTGACCCAGGGCCATTCCTCTCGGTCTGGCCCTCCTCGGGAGGGGGGGACCACGTGTTCCCCGACTCGCCTCTCGTATGGGGGGGGGGCATCGTCCTACGATGCACGCCGCCGCCGTGGCCTGCTTCTGCTAGGGTGTCGGGCGGCTCCACCCGTCACCCTCAGGCCCGCGCTCATGGGGGGCGGAGGTCAGTTTGCGCCCTCCGACGCCCGAGTTTTACTTTAGACGACTTCACACGCGAGTTTTATGCGTTGCATGTAATTTACTCTTCTAGTCTGAGGGTACCAACTATTACAGGATATCGGTGCTGAAATATCGGAATCCCAAAATATTTGTGTTCTAAACCGCTTGTTTTGTTGTTTGAATGCGCAAAAACATATAGCCTATGAAGCAGTATTGTCACAATCGCTGAATCATGCTATTTAGATGTAGTTACAGTGCTCAGAAACTCACCAAAACGCGATGCTATTATGAAATACCTGAGAACTACAGAACTTTCGACTATATTCTGTATAGACACATTATTCTAACCAAATTCATCGCAAAAAAGGCTCGGAATAAGCGTTATGTGTAAGTTAATGTCAATATTGTCTTTAAACTTGACAGTTTACCAAACCAAACGAACATGTACCAAAGTAGTAGATATTTTTTACGCCTTTTGTGGCAATTACTGTGTCTATAAAGTTTGTATATAGTCTAAGAACAGAACTATTGTAACTGTGACGATACAATTTTCCTTGGAGAATTAAGAGCCTGTTTCAGAATCAGCTACGAATGCACTCACCGGTTGTGCTTGGTAGTATTGGCAGCGGGCAGCATCTCGCTCAAGCTCTGCAGAGTCAGACTGATCTTATCGTCCACAGAATCATCTGGAATGTGTATTTATTGTTAAGATGCTTAGGTAACTACTATACAAACTTAGTATTTCGGTAGCATAGTGGCCGAAGTCAATCAGAGATGGAAGTCCTCGCCAGTCATGAGACAATCGAAGATCTTCATCAAAAGCATTGACAAAAAGAAAACAAGCCGACTGTTAAAACTCTCCCGAGGAAACATGAGGCTGGTCGTAGAAGTGATAACGGGACACTGCCGACTAAACAGGCACCTGACACTTATAGGGGTGAAAACTGACCCCAAATGCCCAGAGTGCATGGAGGAGGAGGAAACCAGCCTCCACCTGCTGGCAAAATGCCCCATGTACTCAATGATAAGATGGGAAAACATGGGGTCGGACACCCTAGAAGAACAAGACCTCGAGGATCTGAAGGTGGAACAGATCGTAAGATTCTGCAAAGAGACAGGTAGGTTCAACGGAACGCCGTGATTGCCGGACACTTCTTGGCCTCCAAACAGGAGGAATAGGGGAATTGGGTGAAATGGCCCCCATAAAAGGGCAGATCACCCGTCCGGTCTGCGGCGTCCCCCGCTGGAAGTAAGTAAGTAAGTAGTATTTCGGTAGTCTTACGCCGCTTGGTTCCCGGCAGAGTAAAATTAGGACCACCCCATCTCTTGTGTGTGTGTCTTGTGGTGTCGTACAAGGCGACTAAGGTATAGGGCTGATTAACTTTAACATCAGACAGATATATACAGCCTGGACTCAGCCTCAGATGCTTGGCTCGAGTCAACAATAATGCCCAGTATACGGCAATAGGCTCAACCGCTATTACGTGGGATGGGACCGAATACAATGATTGGTGGAATGTGCGTGTTAATTATACACCACAGTTTAACCTTTCGGGGATAAAGGCGTGATTATATCTATGTATGCAGACCACAAAATACCATTGCAAGCACTTGTGGCCAGTTGAGCTCACTGCCCTTCTAGACAAGTGGCAATTCATTGTTCGGCGTTTGATGGAATAGAAAGACGAATGTATGGGTTTGACGTATTTGACAGTCGTTAACGCATGTCATAAACGTCAAGTCCTATACATTAGTCATTCTTTTCCATCAAAGGCCGAACAACGATTGCCACTTGTCTAGAGGAGCTGTGCGGTAAACGATTAATGGGTTAAGCTACTTATGCGCGGTTGCCATTTGGATGGATGAACGCTTATGGTAAAACATCTAAGCGATTCCGTGCTTCGCAGCGCACGTTAAAAGTCGGTCCCGGCTGTCAATAGCGGTAAGGTTAAGACGGAGGCCTATATGGGCGAAATGAACAACTCTACCAGTGGTAGGTCAGTATCCACAGCTTAGACTGGGAAGGCGAACGGTAGTCGCTTGCAATATACCGCGGGGTCTGCTAATACCAAGTGCACAGTCAGTAACAGATCGAAATTGAGTAGCAAAGTACTCAATATGATCTTAAAACCTTGATATTCCCCCTTCCTGTTGTCTGATTGTTCTTTGGTACACACCTTTAGTTCGGACGATAATACAATTTAATTTAAATCAATGGAAGAACAGCAAGTGCATAATTTGGGACGCAACCTGCGTCAGCACAGTAGCCGCCAGTCATCTTAGTCGCACAGTTCACTCCCCGTCTGCGGCCGCTGAGGACGCCAGCTTAAGGAAAAGATTTAAATACGCCGACCTGGAGCCGCTTTATAACTTGATGCCGGTGGCCGTGAGGACTCTGGGGGGTTTGGGGCAAGGAGGCCAGGGCCTTTGTGAAAGAGCTAGGACAAAGACTCAACGAGACAACAGGGGACTATCGATACGGCTCATTCCTGGTGCAAAGGTTGTCCATTGCAATCCAGTGTGGAAACGCAGCGAGTGTGATGGGCGCTTTTCCACCAGATACGGTCAGGGGCGGGCTATTTAATTAATATTGACTAAATATGTATATTGTTTGTTTACATTGTAAACTTTTAAAGTGACATGTAATTTTTTATTGAGTATTTTTAACTTCATAAAATTTAAATCAATAAAACAGTTTGGTATTAATATCATTTTGTGTGCATACTTACTTTATAAGATTAATCTGAACTGTACCATTGACAAGAAATTTAAACTCTCACCATTGCTGGAAAGCGACTTGGTCTCATCGCTGCTGACTCGCAGTTCCGCTTCCAGATCGAGGACCCAAGAGCAGACCATACCAACGTCGATGCTGGCGAACTCCGGCACGTATGCCGCCATCATCTCGATGAACCCTGGAATTGATAAGGTGGTAAATAAATATTTTACAACATTCTACACAACGCTATTTAGATCCATGGTAAGCATAGCTAACTAGCTTATGTTATGGAATCTAGAATGGGGATAAACATACTTGGATCATTTTTCTTTATAAATACATACATAGGAAACACCCAGACTAACGCAAATATACACATTCATGCTTACAAATATTTGCACTAAGCGGGAATCGAACCCGCGCCTCCTGCGTAGCAGTCGCACCTTCTACCGCTACGCCACAGAGGCCTTATTTAGTCTTATATCATCATCATAACGTATCTGAGGTCTTCAATTCGGAGCTAAGGGAATATTATGAAGCTGCTGTGGAATGAACTTCCTGCTGTGGTTTTACCAAGCAACTAAAATATGGGGTTCTTCAAAAAGGTTTCGTCAGGGTCGAGTGTAATTTTTACTCGTTAAGACGCACAATGGACCGTGGCCTATGGACGCACACGTCCATACTTTCCATTAGGTGGACCGTGTGCTTGACTGCCATCTCTGTGGTATTAAAAAAAAAATTGAGAGAGCGCGTTTGTTAGTTTGGTTGAACGTGTAAAACAATTGGTTCAACTAGAAAATTCTTGTTTTTTTTTATAGATAGTTCGTAAGAATATCGGTAGACACGCTCCACTGACGCCTCAGAGACAGATATAGAAGGAGAAAATTGAATTGGTTAGGGCGAGGTCTGGTAGCTTAGTGGTCAAAGCATTGCCCTTGTAAGGCAAAGATCGCGGGTTCACACCCCGCCTAGACCGATTAAATTTTTCTATTTAATAATAATTTTTGTGCCCTAAAGAAAATTTATAATATAAATATACAATAGCTTTTTAGAGATCACCAAAACACAAAATTAAATAAATTTAATAAATTTCACTTCAAAAATATGTGCAATATTTGTAAAATACAATGAAAACAGTGCTACTAAATATAAAATTTAAATGACAGCTAATGTCAGTCATCATTCAACAAAATATGAAAAATAAAAGGACACGAAGATGATTACACGATCCCAAACAAGAAACGCACGCCCAAGATCTCCGGCCTCGTTCACTCAGCTCCGCCCCACAGCCAACCACAAGTGGAATTCCTGGGGCGTCGAGCAACAGCAGCTCGAGTGACGAGTATTTCTCCCCACCGACGTCACCAACACCTGCGCGCCGGCGACGGAGAGGCCGGCCACCGACCTGCTTGGGGTCCCGAGGCCCACCGGCCTCGAATAGGGCCCCCGCTGCTGGTGGTGTAGTGCGCCGCATGCGATGGACTCATATTATGAATGAGAATTGCATGCGCGCCTACTATGGGGCTACAGAGGGAGAAACCATTCGGACGGCGTATCGTGACAGGATGCTTGCATTGTTTCAGGTCTTCGACCCAACCATCACAGTGTCCGCCCAACGATTTTCGGATCAAGTGCGGGCTATCCAGCGGTGTAACCTATTGGATCAATCTGTGCTTGATCGGCTCCGCCTGAAGGCACAACCTACTCGCACGACTCCTCCCTTGATACGGGACCCACCCGCCGCGTCGTCAGCTCCGCTGTCAGGGGTGGCACCAGCGATATCGGTGGAGCCCGTGGTCGATGATGGAGATTGTGTGAGTACGACTGTTAGCACCCAGGTAAGTGAGCAATTGGGGAGGGCTTTGGAGAATGCCATTCGCCAGTATAGGTCCGCGCCTGAATCTAGGCCGCGTCTACCACGTCTGCCCACTCATAGGCGAAATCTGGCACTGATGGGAGCCCTGAATGATTTACTATTCCCGTACATGCGGGCTAGTAAAGACTTGTCTGATACCCACTCGATCATGTACTGTGGAGCAATCGCGGTGTGCCGCGTCGCTCGTGTCAAGTTCCCAGTTACTGACCGAGCGCCGCGGCCCGCCGAGGTTGCACCCGCTTAGCAGGTACGGATCGAGCGGCGTATCAGCACATTCAGGACTCTCATTGCGAAGCTGGTCTGCTTCAGCCGGGGGAATAACCGCCCCCGTGTCATGCGTTTCGTGACTCAAGCATTCGCCGGGACCGGTATTCGGCGCTCGGATTTTGTGGCTAACGTCACGGAGCGCATTGATTACCTGAAGCACCTGAAGCAGGAAAGCTACAGAGAGCGCGTGGATCGGTACTGGCAGAATCGCCTTTTCCAAAGCGACCAAAGGAAGGTATACCGGAAGTGGGATGGAACCGACCAGTGTGTGGTCGATGAGGGGCTGCCAGAAGCCAATGCCATGATTAATTTCTGGCGTGGTATCTGGTCAGCGCCCGTCGAACACACGGAGGGCAATTGGATGTGCGTTGTTGAGCGTGAATGTGGGAGTATCGAACCCATGGGATCTATTACTATAGACCCAGAAGACGTGAGTTGTGCGATTCGTACGGCCCCGAACTGGAAAAGTCCTGGGCCGGACGGGTTGCACAACTTCTGGATAAAATGGATCCGGTGCTCCCATGACCGCTTAGCGACGCAGTTCCAACAAGCCCTCGAAGTTGGCTCCCTTCCCCGGTTTATGACCACCGGGATCACCTTCTTGCTCCATAAGACCGGTAGTACCGTTGAACTTAAAAACTATAGACCCATCACGTGCTTGCCCACTATGTACAAGCTCCTTACATCCATTCTGACCATTAAAATTAACACACACATTGTTGTGAATAATATTTTGGCCCCCGCTCAGAATGGGTGTAGGGTTGGGTCCCGCGGTACTAAGGAGCTCCTCCTCATAGGCATGACTATTAGCCAGCAAGTCCGGCGGAACCGCGGAGCTCTGTCCGCGGCCTGGATTGACTACAAGAAGGCCTATGATTCGGTGCCTCACTCATGACTGAGGAGGATCTTAGAGTTGTATAAAATCGATGCAGTTCTGAGATCCTTCCTCAGTGCGTGTATGGGTCAGTGGACCACAGTCCTTCGTCAACCGGGCGGCGGGGAGATCTCCTCTGATCCCCAGGACTCCATAAGGATTGAGCGGGGCATCTTCCAGGGTGACTGTCTGAGCCCGCTTTGGTTTTGCCTAGCACTGAATCCTCTCAGCACTTTGCTGAGAGATTCAGGTCTAGGCTACCGGCTTCGGAGAGAGGGTGAGGTTATTAGTCATCTGCTGTACATGGATGACCTCAAACTTTTCACACGGAAACTACCTGACCTGGTGGAGCTGCTGAAAATCACGCAGGTCTTTAGCAACGCCATTGGGATGGAATTCGGTGTGGATAAGTGTGCGGTCTTACATGTGCAGCGGGGGAAAGTAGTGAATTTTACGAATTTGCAACTTTCTGAGACTATGACTCTCAGGTCTCTGTCTGAAACCGAAACGTACAAGTATCTCGGTATGTCAGAGTCTTTGGGTATCTCAGTAGTGGATATCAAGAGATCGGTGAAGGAACGCTTCTTCTGCCGCTTCACGACAGTACTCAACAGTCTTTTGTCGGGCGGCAACAAGGTGCGAGCCTTCAACGGTTGGGTGATGCCTCTACTGACTTACTCCTTTGGCATACTGAGATGGACTCAGACTGAGCTGGACGCCCTGGATAGGAAGGTCCGTCAACTGCTTACCACTCATCGTATGCTACACACGCGCTCATCTGTGATGAGACTGTACATCCCACGGAGGTGGGGGGTCGAGGCTTTTTAAATGCCAAGAACCTCCACAACCGTGAGGTGTGCAGACTCAGGGATTATTTCCGGAGCAACGAGTGCGGGATGCATCGTGATGTGGTGGCAGTAGACAAGGGTCTCACTCCGCTCTCCTTGGCGAACGAGAACTGGCGCAGACTGACGGTACTGAGCGTCACAGACCGCAAGGCCGTATGGGAGGGCAAGGAGCTGCACGGGAGATTCTATCGAGCCTTAACAGGGCCCGATGTGGACCTCCTGGCCTCGGTCAACTGGCTACGCTTTGGGGACCTCTTTGGGGAAACTGAAGGGTTTGCCTGTGCAATTGCTGACGAGGTCATGATGACGAATAACTATCGGAAATATATCCTGAAGGACGGTACGGTCGACATCTGTCGGGCATGCCGCCGTCCCGGAGAGTCACTCAGACATATTATTTCTGGTTGTTCTCATCTGGCCAATGGCGAGTACTTACACAGGCATAACCTAGTGGCCAGGATCATCCACCAGCAACTTGCTCTTCGATATGGCCATGTTGAGTCTGAGGTGCCGTACTATCGGTACACACCGGTGTCGGTTCTTGAAAATAGTCATGCATTGCTCTACTGGGACCGCTCTATTATCACTGACAGGACTATTGCTTGCAATAAGCCTGATATCGTGGTGATCGACCGGCCCCAGCGCCGGGCAATGATCGTTGACATCACCATTCCGCATGACGAGAACCTCGTGAAGGCTGAGAAGGACAAAATCAGCAAGTACCTAGACTTGGCTCACGAAGTAACCGCCATGTGGGATGTTGATTCAACGATCATTGTCCCGATAGTCATTTCAGCGAACGGGCTGATAGCGAAAAGCCTCGACCAACACCTCAAGAGGCTCTCGCTAGATGGTTGGGTCAAGGGTCAGATGCAGAAGGCGGTCATCCTCGACACGGCACGTATTGTCCGGAGGTTTCTCTCTATGTGACTCCGACTGCCGATAGCTTGGGCCCTGCCCCGCTATCGGTGGCCTTCTATTTTTTATATTTTTAAATAGATGTTTTCTTTTTGATATTTATTTAAAAACTAGCTGTTGCCCGCGGCTCCGCCCGCGTGGATGTCGGTTATCGCTTAGTGTTGAGCTGACGCTATTGAGCATTAAATTCGCCTCTCTACTCAACTTTGTCCTCGACTATGTACTCACCTCTGCCCCTATGCCTCCATTATCGCGTCAATAGGTAGCCTATGTTCATTCCCAAGCTTCAATGCCTATGTTCCTTCCCAAGCTCTAAACTATCATTGTACCAAATTTCATCAGGAAATCTTCAAAAATGACAAACTTTCATCCTAAGGCCTTAGTCCCCCCCTTCTACCCACCTTTTTGTGTGATAAAAGGTAGTCTTTGTCCGTTCCCAAGCTCTAAACTATCTCTGTACCAAATTTCATCAGGACATCTTTTAAAACGATAAACTTTTATCCCAAGGCCCTGGTACCCCCCTTCTACCCCCTTTTTCGCGATAAAAGGTAGCTTATGTTCGTTCCCAAGCTCTAAACTATCTCTGTACCAAATTTCATCAAGAAATCTTCAAAAATGACAAACTTTCATACCAAGGCCCTAGTCCGCCCCCCTTCTACCCCCCTTTTCGCGATAAAAGGTAGCCTATATCTGTTTCCAAGCTCTAAACTATCTCTGTACCAAATTTCATCAAGAAATCTTCAAAAATGAGAAACTTTCCTCCCAAGGCCCTAGTCCGCCCCCCTTCTCCCCCCCTTTTCGCGATAAAAGGTAGCCTATATCTGTTTCCAAGCTCTAAACTATCTCTGTAGGTACCAAATTTCATCAAGAAATCTTCAAAAATAACAAACTTTCCTCCCAAGGCCCTAGTCCCCCCCCCTTCTACCCCCCTTTTCGCAATAAAAGGTAGTCTATGTCCGTTCCCAAGCTCTAAACTATCTCTGTACCAAATTTCATCAAGAAATCTTAAAAAATGAGAAACTTTCCTCCCAAGGCCCTAGTCCGCCCCCCTTTTACCCCCCTTTTCGCAATAAAAGGTAGTCTATGTCCGTTCCCAAGCTCTAAACTATCTCTGTACCAAATTTCATCGAGAAATCTTCTAAAACGATAAACTTGTATCCCAAGGCCCTGGTCCCCCCCTACTACCCCCCTTTTTGTGTGATAAAAGGTAGTCCATGTCCGTTCCCAAGCTCTAAACTATCTCTGTACCAAATTTCATCAGGAAATCTTCTAAAACGATAAACTTTTATCCCAAGGCCCTGGTAACCCCCCCCCCCCCCTTCCACCTCCCTTTTCGCGATAGAAGGTAGCTTATGTTCGTTCCCAAGCTCTAAACTATCTCTGTACCAAATTTCATCAGGAAATCTTCTAAAACGATAAACTTTTATCCCAAGGCCCTGGTCCCCCCCTTCTTCCCCCCTTTTCGCGATAGAAAGTAGCTTATGTTCGTTCCCAAGCTATGAACTATCTCTGTACTAAATTTCATCAAGAAATCTTTAAATATGACAAACTTTCGTACCAAGGCCCTAGTCCCCCCCCCCTTCTACCCCCCTTTTCGCGATAACAGGTAGCCTACTTCCGTTTCCAAGCTCTAAACTATCTCTGTACCAAATTTCATCAAGAAATCTTCAAAAATGACAAACTTTTCTCCCAAGGCCCTAGTCCCCCCCCCCTTCCAACCCCCTTTTCGCGATAAAAGGTAGCCTATGTCCGTTCCTAAGCTCTAATCTACCTCTTTACCAAATTTCGTTAAGATATCTTCAGAAATGACAAACTTTCGTAAAAACTTTCATCCCCTATTTCCCCCCCTTAAACCCCCTTTCTCGTGATAAAAGGTAGCCTATGTCCGTTCTCAAGCTCTAATATACCTCTGTTCCAAATTTCATCAAGATCGGTTCAGCGGTTTAGGCGTGAAAGCGTAACATACAGACAGACAGACAGACAGACAGACAGACAGACAGACAGAGTTACTTTCGCATTTATAATATTAAGTATGGATGTAATTTATAAGTAGTTTTAAATGAATAAAGAGATAATAATAATTAAAACTTTATTTCAGACCTTCATCCATACAACTGTTAGTAATACAAAACACTTATAAGCTGTGTTAGAAACAAAAGTGTTCAAATCAGTGTTTAAATCAATTCTTTTTTGTGTTGTATAGTCTGTTAATGGAAAATGTTATAGGTTATATATATAATTACGCTTTACTTCGAGGCAGCGGAGCAGTAAACATAAATCGTTGAATACAAATATGTTCTTTAAAAAATAAAGGCATTTTTCATTTGAGAATGTTACCTTTTGTATATATTTATGGTAGAGCACTTTTCGTTCTCGTTCAGTTGTAAAAATCTCCTTCAAGGCAGACCTTAAAAAACTGCTAATAATACCAAATGTACTTCAATGAACCAATGTGGGTGTCACTAAATACCGAACAGTATTGATCGATGAGTGCCGCTCGTCTATTTTCACTCGCTTGGTGTGTGGGTATCCAGGATAATAGGTAACATACATACAAGAGTGCTGTGGTTTTCCCGAGCGACTAAAATATGGGGTACTTCAAGAAGGGACTTTTTCTTTAAAAAAAAATTAAGAATATTAGCAACAATGCGACGCGACGTTACTCTAGTTAAAATTGAAAAATGAAATGTAGGTATATCCGAAGATATGGACCGAAGTTGCGAACAACAGTATCATAAAATACATTTATTCCGCAATCGAGATAATTTACACTTATAATACGTATTAGAACGTTCCTACAGGGTCGGTAGCGCGAGTGTGACCCCCTGATGTTGCACACGTCCAACAGTAACCACTTTCCATCAGGTGGGCCATGTGCTTATCTGCCACATGGGTGGTTTAAAAAAAACAGTCGTGGCTTTTTCCTTTTTTGCTATGATCCTGAAATAAATCTTTCGCTTCCACTAGGTACTAAAATGGCATGTGTTAAGAATGGCCAGGACTCGAAGCCGGGACCTCTAGACCGTAAGGCCAACTCCTTAACCACTAAACTACCGACGTCACGCTATTCTAGCTAAAACTGAAAAATGAAATGTACATCCGGAAGTTGCGAACAACGGTATCATAAAATTGCATTTTTTTCCTCAATCGAGCACGAGACACCTTGTTAGAGAGAAGCTGTACAGCTGTACTGAATGAAATTCGAACTACATGGTCTTTTCTTCATTATTCGCTCTGTTCTATGGTAGACTTGTATTTATAGAATATTTTTTTTAAGTATATTAGCAACTTAAGTTACTAATATTCCCTCTAACCCCTCCAGCCAAGCTAAACTGCTTGTGCTAGGAGTGGGTTCACGTTGGTAGTGTAATGGAAAGGATTCGAACCCGGGACCTCCCGATCGTAAGGCTGACTCCTTAACCACTAAGCTACCGACGCGATAAAGCTGAAGAGTTGATTAAAATAGGAAAAGTTAGGATCGGTCTAGGCGGGGTATGAACCCGCGATCTTTGCCTTACAAGGGCAATGTTTGACCACTAAGCTACCAGACCTCGCTCGAAGCAATACAAATTTGTCCTTCTATATCTGTCTTTGAGGCGACAGTGGAGTGTCTACCAATATTTTTACGAACTATTGGAACCAACGAATGATTTTTTAACCATTAAAAAAAAGGTGTAAAGTTGTTTGTTTAGTTGAACGCGCTAATCTCAGGAACTACTACTAATGATGGTTCAAATTGACAAAATCTTTTTGTGTTGAATAGTCCGATTATAGAGGAAAGTCATCGTCACGCTACTACTCAAAACAGCGAAGCAGTATTCATAAATATGTATCAACAAACCTCATACAATATTTGCAAAATTATAGGCATAAATAAGCTAAAGTGGTTTTAAGAGCTTTCGAAGTATGCCACGGGCAAAACCGGGGAGCGTCGGTAAATAAATTGTATTATACACACAAAGAGTATACGGGTCAACGGAATATCCGTAAATTATTAATGTGTATAGGATGAGTACGCGCATGCGTAGTCCTTGCGTATGTCAGCTGACCATCCGGTCATCGACCCCAGACACATACTTCAAACAATACATGGTTTAGGACACGTGAATTTGACTTCACCTCCTGATGATACGCTGAAGGCAAAGTCTCAGGAAAAAGGGTCAGCATTACATACATGTATCATGTTAACAATAGTGGCACTCAGCTTCACGGCCTCATCTAAAGAGTATTGTCGTCGCAGCACCGCGTGACACGCGCCGGTCCCACTAGTGTCGCACCCAATCCCCCCTACCCGGCTATGCACTTGCTGACCCCTAAACGCAATTCAACCGAGATTGGATTAATATGGAGGGCATTTCGCAATCGTGCACGGTGGTACCCACTCGGCCGATATTATTCACATTATTAGTAATCAACACTTAACTTTTCACAATTTCAGGGGATTTCCCGAATGAATCGTAAATCGAATAACGTGTTCAGGTTGGAATTTCCGCATTCAGATGCAGTTTCATGTGATGTCGCAAGTGTAAGTCCGATTTACTTAATCCGTATTTATATCGAGTTCTTTTTGACCGACTACAAAAAAGGTAGGAGGTTATTTTATTTTCATTTGAAGACTATTTAGGTAAGTGCTTATAGTTATAACTATCTTTTAAACAATATTAGTAAACGTAATTCTAATTAATAACTCGAATTCTGGTTAACCCTTCCATAAACTCATAACATAAACTCACGCCTGTATCCCCGAAGTTGTAGGCAGAGGTGCTAGCACCCACATTTCACCAGTTTATGTTTGGGTCCCAATGTAGTAGGTGGCGAGCCTATTGCCATTAACCGGGCACTTATAAACCTGCGATAAATACACACATAACTTCGAAAAACATCGAAAAGTCATTGGTGTGTTATGGTAAAACCTGGGATCGAACCCGATACCTCGTCTCAGCAGTCCATTGCCCATACCACTAGGCTACTTTTCAGTTTACCTAAATTACGTGTGTTAGGAATGGAATATTGTTGTGATGAATGAGTGAATCGTATTAGGATAATATTTTATCATGCGGCGATGTTTTCACGAATTTTTTTAGTGCTCATATATGAGTAACCATATCTATTGAGATTTTCATTTAGGAACTTGATTCAATGTGGCCATTTTAGACCCGCAGTTATCGAATTCGGGATCTTTCGATTTTAAGGTCGAGTTCTTACTACTTAACCACTTTTTTTAACGTACTGGATATTCCCACGTTTACCACCCCTGCCGGAGCCGGAGGGGGAGGTTATGTCGGACTCGAACCGACTTAACCGCACGCCAGCGCCGTCTGTGGGTCGCAGTGCAAGGCCGAAGGTCAGATAGCTATAGTGTATATATCCCTTTTAACCCGACTGATCCAGAGCCATCTCTCTCGATCTGGCCATCTTTGAGTGGGGTGGAAATGCGTAACCACCAAGCTGCCGATCTCTTAATATTGACCTGTTAATTTAACAAGCCTTCCTACAAATATTGTTGATTTGAAAACACGATAAGGCTCTATATCTACACTCGATCACGATATTGTATTGGCGTCTCATTTCGCTCCATTTATTTTGAGCTTTATTTTAAATTCTAATACTGACGAGTCGTTGTATCAAACATATCGGTAAGTTATTTACATCAGGGGACGCCGGAGGCCAACAGGGTAACCTATCGTGATTCTGTGAGTGTGAGCTACTTCATGCAAACAGGTAATACCTAATATAAAATTTTGAAGGGCTTAGAGAGAATATCAGTAATCTCGATAATTTCGGTTGCGAGTATTCTTTAAAAAAAAAGGGAAAATTTCTTCCTGTGGGTCGGTCGTAGAAGGCGACTAAGGGATAATGCTCTCCATTCAACAGTAATCATATAGCCCATGATGATGTTTGATGGGAATTTGCTCGCAGCACTGTAGGAGATAGGACACGACGGTATTTCCATCCAATTGAGCAGTCCGACTGGGTAAGGACCTCCGCCCTACAGAATACCGCGGCCGTAATATCCTCGTCGTGGTGTCTTCCGGCGGGTAGCCACAGCTCCCGCTGTCAGTGGGAAGACCAAAGTCTATTCACTGACGGCACAGAAACTCTCTGTGTTTACAGGGTCGGCAAAGATCGCGGATTCAAACCCCGCCTAGACCGATTCAATTTTTTCCTATTTTAATTGAGTTTCTTTTAGGGGTTAGGGAATCAGATGGCGGCCACTTCCATAAGAGCTAAATATCAGTATGGTGATGGAGAAGAATACAAGTATCCACACCCCCATCTCGTCCGAAAGGTGTTGTAAGAGGTGACTAACGGAAAAATAAGTCAATATAGCTGTGAGAGAAGAAAATCTCGAAATTAAGCCCTGTACTAACCCATCTGCTGGCCAGCGTGGATACAGTAGGCCAAAGTCACTCTACATTGGAAGAGGCATTTGTCCAGCGGTGGAATGCTAGGGTAATTGATTGATTTGATGAGATGGAAAGTGGATGCAGGTCTCTAAAGTGTAAGCTTTGGATGCAAATGGGACAGTGTTCCGATGTAGGCCACTTTCTATCATATCTTTTAAATAAATGTTTAGCAAAGAACAGTAATCATTGTTACCATTATAAATTCTACAAAAGAAAGTATACTTATGTAGAACAGTGTTTATTGAGATAACGCTCACAATATTTGCATTTTTCTTATTTCTTTTTTTAATTTCTTGCAATTGGATTGGCATTTAAACCCTGAAAGGATAGACAAAGAAAGAAAATGTATTTAAACAAGAAATTTCAAATATTCAGGATGTGACCTGCCCCTGTAGACAAGTGGGCTTTTGGTAGAATAGAATGAAGAATGTATGGGATTTGACAGATGACAGTTGTAAACATCAAATTTCATACATTTGTCATTCTATTCTACCAATTGCAGGCTAACAATTTGCCACTTGTCTAGAGGGGCTAGTAGCTCTGTTTGTCAGAGTATACCCCCTGTAAGAGACTGGTGGCTCATTGAAGTCCTAACCTGAGTGTTTACGTTTTCTGATCTAAATTTCCCTATAAAAAACTTGAATTTCACTACATTTCTACCAGGAAATTGTTTTGTACTGGTTCCGACATGTAATGTGTTGCGATGAAAGTAATGTCCTAAGGAAGATATTAAATATGGAAGTGGATGGCTACAAGGGAAGAGGAAGACCTAAGAGGAGATGGATGGACTGTGCGAAAAGAAATGGCTAGAGAATTAGAGAGTGAATGTTGCAACGAGAGATGAACGTAAAAAGCACACATGTTGTGCCGACCCTGTAAATAAGGGAGGTAGATGATGATAAGATGGAAAAGATTTAGTCGTAGAAGTGAGCAAGTCAACACGGATAGTTATATTTGTAATCCGTAACATGAATATCAGTCAACAATGGAAGAAAAATGTACAGACAATACAAAAAGAAAATAACAATGCTCCTATGATTTCTGTAATCCATTGTTAATCAAATTCATAATAATCATTTAAATACACTATTTCACACTTGCATGACCAATTATTTTATTGAAACATAAAAGAATGTATTTTCCTTTCTTATGTAAAATAAAATAAGAATTAATTATTTATTATGTATATTTTTTTATTAAAATAAATATTATAATTGTCACTTGCTAAGGATTTCTTTACCGCAAAATATAATTTTAATGCCAAGGCGAGCGTGTATAGCATAACGAGGGCACTGCTTTATTCTAAAGACACACTACAGTGAAGAAAAACAATGAATGAATTTTACCTAGTGGTATATGATATGCCTGTCATGAGTTATTGCTTTAAATTTTAGTGGTATGTTAGGATTTTTAGAAAAAGAATATATTATACATTATAAAGATGTTAGTAGACAATTCTTACCTTCAACGTCGAAGCAGGGGTCCTTCGAAGCCTCTTGCAAGATTGAAATCACATAAACCAAAATCACATCGTCTATTACGTTTAAATCGGCTTGCGGTGCATGTTTAGTGATAAAATGAAATAAACTCTCCCTAACGAGGGACTTCTGCTGCGCTGTAGCACTCATTATTACTTAAAACACTATACTTTTTGTAAAACACTGCAAGAATGCAAAGTATATTCAGAAATATCGTTACGGGTGGTTACACAGTGTAAAAAGTAGGTCTTTAGGATTCATATGCACTTATAGCCGTAGGACGACCTTGTTACAATTATAGAAGATCAAATTGATTTGCGAAAATATTAGGTTTATTTTCGCAGTAAAAATCTGGGATAGAACTGCGAAAATCAATACAAATGTGAGTTTTTTTAATAAACAACTTTTTGTCATTCATAAAGCAGGCACAAGTCCACACACGTACGGCCAATTTGTCACATTTTAAATTTCAAAGTATATCTAAACTACTTAAATTACTTAATTGAAGTTTTAAAAAAACTTCACATTTGTATGCCTAATTTATAAATGAACACGTTTTTCTATAAACATTACACTATAAATAAAATAATATTATTTTAAGTAAGTAAATAAATATCACTGACACGACTTGTTTTCGAACGAAAGATGCAGCAAGGGCGGTAAATTTAAAAACGATTACTTAGTGCGATTATGGCGGGCTCTTTGAATATAATTACTTCTTGAAAGTTTGTTGGTGCATTTATATAAAAGTTGTTGCATAAAATGATACAATACCAACAAAATATATACAACTGAAAATCTGTAATTTCATAATATAATTCCATAGCACCATTTTCAACATTGCACCATCTGCATCAATCTGACGTGAATTCACGGAGAATTGGTCGAACTCTTTGTCATCACATCGTACTTAGGGTGCAATTAACTAATTTTCCTTGGTCAGAGGTTAATAAACATCATTTAGAGATTGTTTCAGCTTTACTAAAAGGCTTAAAAATTAAATGTGCGCGTGATATTGTTTGATATTAACATTTATCTACATTTTTCGAAATTCATTTTAGGTAAGTATTCGTTTTTACGTGTTTTATGTAAGTATCTTCTCTTTATATATTTCCATAAATTTACCACATCATGGAATCAGATACCTTTACTGAATCATAATTAGTCGTGATTGATGACTTTCTATTGAGAGAAGTTTTTACCGCCATCGATAGAAAGTTAATTCTCGTAATAAAAAGCGGTTCAAAATTGTAGTGAAATTTCCGATCGCCTCCACAAAAGTGAATTTTATCACTCAGATTTCACCATTCTTCGTTATTGCCTTTTTGTTCCTAAACTCACCTATGCCCTCAGATCTACACTATTTTCGAAACATTTGACAATTTTGGAAAAAATGAACAAAATTGCAGAAAATATCCTCACCAACATTTTTAATGTGGTTTCGGATGACCGAGCTTCACTACAAGCGTCTCCAACGATTCGCTTGGATGTGCTCGGTATTCGCAAAATTTTAGATGTCAGCTAGTGTTCCTGTCTTTAGTCCACAATACGGAAGAGTTAACTAGGAAAATTCTTGCACCTACATTAGTTAATTCTGTAGTACCTAGTGTGTGTGATGCAGTGAACGATTGGAAAATTGCAAGTCCAAACACCGATCCCCCAAAGAACCTTTTGTCATAGCGTCAGTGGGGGGACGGGGACTGCTCTGCATCTTAATACCACAAAGTTTATTATATGCAGCAGGCTGTAATGCAGCTGAGGGTGCCCGTTTATTGGCGGTTGGAATAGGGATCGGGTCTTTGCTCTTCCGTCATCTAACGTAGGGACTATGTTAGATGACACTACCGCCCGTATCGCCGCGTGCCTCCGATTAGGTGCGTGTGTTTCTTCGCCTCGATGGCGTTGCGGAGCTGTACGCTGCAGGAGCGCTGGGCGAATTCCACTACACGCCAACCTCAACAATAATCCACCGTGCTCTTGTCATCGCTGGTGTGCCAGCTGTGCTCGAACCAAACGGTTTGGTGCGCGATGATGGCAAGAGACCGGTCGGCATGTCTTTAGTGTCATGGAAAATGTGTAGGACTCTGGTGTGGGACATGGAACATGCGTCGACAACATGGCTCCTTCCGATATACCTGGCTGGGCTGGTGCTGCTGCTGCTTCTGCAGAGGCTCTCAAGCGGCGCAAATACTCCAATCTCAACGGTGTTTATGTTTTTTTTCGTTTGGAGTCGAAAAGTTGGGGTCATGGGGTCCGAGCGCCCGCAATCTTTTCAGGGAGATTGCGAAGCGTATGGTTGACGCTTCTCGTGACTGGCCTGTTTTTAGGTCAGAGAATCAGCATTGCCATACAACGTGGCAATGCTGCCAGTCTTCTGGGAACGCTACCACAAAAGGCATGTGATGCGGAGGAATTCACCGACGCCATTTAATTATTTGTTTTTAGCTATCATGTGTTTGCTTTTAGTTTTTTTTTGTTTTCAATTTTTTATTATATTATATAGTCCTTGTATAAAACTTGTTTAAAAACAATTTGAAAGAAAAACCTTCAGAATTTAATCTAAATCTAATCTCAATATGCTAAATATCAAAACAAGTATTCTTGTTTCTCGTAACAGAATTTTACAATTTTTCATTGTCTACGTGCGCGTTTTTGACATTCGGGAGATTGAGGTTCGATCGAGATTGAATTTTGAACCTCTTTTTATTACGAGCATTATTGGCCTTCAGTTCCTTATTATAACAATTACTCAGTTCCACTTACCTTCTAAAACGATCAATAAAAAACAATTCTGTTTTCAAATTAATATATTTCAATTAAAATTTTAAAATATAACGAACAATCATTTATACTCTCAATTTTATCCTAAAAATGATTGGTAACACAACGCCGAATTCACAACTACATTATTTTGTTTATTTTACAATATAACAATAATTACTTTGCAATCACAACGGGAATGTTTGGCACAATTTCTTAGATTTATCAAGTCTGGTAACACTCATTTTATAAGCATTAGAAGTTACATCTACCCACATTATTGATGGTTTATGATAGCTTCAGTTCATAGTAATTGAAGTAGGTACTTTTAGCTTAATTATAAACTCTAGAAGTCTAAACTGCAGACCTCGTAGCACGTTAAATATACTGTTTAGTCTCTTTAACTAAGGAAATGAGACTATTTTATCACGTGCTTTTTTATTGGTTGAAGAAAATCGAAAGAGACATGGGTCTTTACTACCGTGCAGAGTATCGCTTTTAAGAGATTAATTTTCCGTAGATGTGTGCAAAGGTAAAGAAATGCCAAACTTATTTGAATAGTATTAGGTCGTAGTTCTCGTAAAACGATTCAGGCAATTATATTTTTTATACGACTAGACGAGCGCAAGACCACATCTGTACAATTTGTAATAAATTTGAGGAATTGAGCACTCAATTATTTTGTGAGAGTTTTTTTTTAATAATTTTTATCGTCGTTTAACACATGCAGAATAACGCATTCATTAAAGTAAATCACTGTCTCGATCTAACACGCTCAGTCACCTTTATTAGCTCAATCTAAACAGCTGTGGTGTTCCTCTCGGCTCTTTTTGATTATATAAGCATATTTTTATCGGCATTATTAAAATAACTCAAATATGCGAGATATTTATAAAACAAATTCTACGACCTTTAAACATTCTGTTATAACTAAACTTTTGAATAATAAAAAAATAATGACGCTTGTACACCTTGGCTCAATTAGAGTTGACGGTTATGCTTGCAGAGGAAAGGAAGGTATAAAATCATTTTCTGAAGCAATTAAATAGTCTTGAATGTCTACCAAACATGCTCTGTGCTCTGTCTATCAGTGTCTGGTACCTATTTAATATTTTATTTAGAATATTCGGGAATCCTGTCATGTAGTATTATTTTCAATGTCGAGATTTTAAAAATCGTATTACATTCTCATTTCAGTATGTAGGACACGTAAATCTAATGCCAGGATTTCTAAGATTTTTATTACCCTATCTATAAACTACATGCGACAACTCCTATTGTACGTAGAGGGTGGCCAATTATTGCAATATTACAGAATTATTGCAGTTTTTTACATTGTTAGTTGCAAGTATTGCACGAGACACATTCTTAATACTACTTATGGAATAAATAAAATTGTAAATTCTAATAAATAGAGTGCAATCTATCTACGCTTAGCTAGAATAGTGTGAAAGTTCTTGGAACATGTGACAGTTCAGTATACAAATTATTACAACACAATATAATTTTCTTATAGATTCCATACTATTCTACATATTCACTACGGAAAAGTACAACTAAATTTCAAATATATTGAAATAAAACTGAATTCTATGGCAATTTATTTTGTGTTATTATTAGGTAATTTCGATTGATTGCCAATACTATTAATTATTTGTAATGGAAAAGTATTGTTTTATTTATTTATTATAAGATTTATACATACACAAAACGAACATAACATACATAAGATGTTGAAAAATTGGTTAATTGTTTGCACTGCGTAAGTATTGATGCAATGGGTGAACATTAATTGTATAACGCAATGCAATGGGTAAGTCTAGGTATGCGTAATTGCATGCGTAGGTTTATGCGTAAGCGTATAAGTAAATGCGTACTTAATAGTAAGGCGTTCGTTTTTAACATTACTTGAAAAAGTGTGAGGATTTGAACTACCGAATAAACAAATAAGTAGTTTTACTTTTCCGTAGAATATAATATGTAAAATGAAACAATAACCAAAGACTTAGATCTAAAAATTATTTAAAAAATATGACAAATTTAAATATGAATTTTATAGATAAAATAGTATTTTCTAGAGGCAGAGGTACTTATGTGCAGGTATATTATATATATTTTATTAAAGATAAATATATATTTTTTCCTATTCTATTATAGACATTTTCTTAGATTTTATAGTAAATGCTGCTAAGTTTTTGTAGTGGCAGTTGGATTTGAAAGCTTCGTAATGTTAATGTATTTTTAAAAGACTTCGTAACAAATATCTGCAACGTGGTCATACAATTTTTTAAACATCGGTGAGCTATTCTAATAGCTCACCGAATTACCGCCGCTTATTCAAACAATCGTTCTTTTTAAAATATGTTACGAAGTCTTAAAAAAAACTTGCTAGCTAGACGGACTTATTTAGACAGGTTTTCTTTCAATAATACCTAACTAAAATTTAATACCTATCTAACATCTGAATGTGTTTTATTAGAGATAGCATGGGTGTGTATAAATACCATATCTATAGTTCATTGATATGTGTGTATGAACTTTGTATAAATGTTAGTGTTAATTTTGAGCATAATGGCCACAAAACTAATTGCTGAATCTAAATAATTTGGACATCTAAATCACACGCTACAATTGGAAATAAATATAAAACCACTAAAAGATTAGTCTAAATTAGTTAGTCTAGCTAAAACATAAAAACAGATGGGAAACTATTTATATTTTGTTCAGTTTAATATTCAAATCGATTAAAATAGAAAAAATTGAATCGGTTTAGACGAGGTTTGAACCCGCGATCTTTGCCTTACAGGGGCAATGCTTAAGCTACCAGAGCTTAGTGGTCAAAGCATTGCCCTATGAAAAATGCTTAAAAAATTAATTCAAATTATTTAATATTTTTAAAATATTCAAAGGAGTATTCCGAAATGTAAACTTATGAAAAGGAATAGTTGTATAGATTCTTTTCACCGAAATGTTTTTTAAATGCACCGAAAATACGCGAATACCATTCTTTTTTATAATGCAATTCGTCAGATTCGGTAATCCAAAGTACTTTTGAAAAAAAACTTTTGGAAACCAGACATTACTACCGCCAATGTCCGTGGTTAGAGAATCATTATTTCTTGTGGGCGAAGCCCGCGGGCATCAGCTAGTAAAATATTTAAAAAAAAAGGTACGAGCACATTTTCGCTGATCATAAATAAGTAACAATATTGATAGACTAATCACTGATAGATATAAGTATAGTAACTCAATCAGAATACCGCTATAAAAAGTTCGTCAGGCCAGCCCAGCCCCTTGGAATCTGGTAACGAGACGAATAAGACATCTGTGAAGAACAATAATTATTTACTTATCCTAATATTTAAGTAACGAAGATAGACTCTGGACTACTATTGCTTGTACAGTTTAAATTCTCTTTTGCGCATGCTTATCTATTCAACAGTGATTAATTTTTGGGGTTAGTGGAAAAAAGTCTTGGATCGAGAACTATAGACATAAATGAATTAAAAATCTTAAGCCAACTGTACATATTGGCTCATAAGTTTGTATTACAACAATTAAAATAGTTTTCAAACACGACGGCAGTTTAATATTCTAATGACAAGCCCAACGTGTACAGTTTGCATAATGCAGTAAACTCATGAACATCACCAGGTATAAAAATGGTAAAAAAATGGCATAAACGATATTTGAAATGCTAAATGGCATTTAGGTTTTTTTTTAAATTTTGTGTTCGTTAATATAATGTAATGGAATTTTCTTCACTATCCCCTTATATCTTATGTGCCCGACAAACCAGTGCATCTATATTATAGTGTTTACTATGATTTTTTAATGTTGTGTTATATTTAATTGACGATTAGAAATTCAGCAATAAACCATGAATTTAAAATGAATTTGAAGGTCACCTTGCGTAAAGGAATTAAATATTGATTAATTTTTATTCTTACGGTTTTCAACCTCTGTAGTAGGTACATCACCAATTGTATCGTTATGTCATCATGCGGATACGTCAAAATAATATGTGTACGAATTTCAAAATTAGAACCCTTTTTCATTTGTTACTTTTTACCGTTTATTCGCGTTCACACTGCACAGATATATTTTTTATGAGACTTAATTTCTTTGGATTTAGTTCGCATGCATTCGCTTGGTGTGTACCCGGGATTACTACAGTAATTTGAGCAGCGTTACTAACCAATGATTTAAACCCAGGTAGTTTTGAAACAACAGAATCAGTACGAAACCAATATTACAAAATTGAAGACCGGTCGCAATTATTTTTTATTTTTAAATCAAATTCATTTAAGAGTCACGTGCAGTTGTTTCGTATTATACCTATCAACAATTGATCACAATTTTTCACAAACTCACCCTGTGGATAGAGATATATAATATTTACGATTGAATCAAATTTTTAATTATAGACTTGTATTTTAGGCTTCATTTTACCGATAAATTTAAACACGTTCAATTCAATTTGAGAGTTTTTGGCCTGAGAATAAAGAAAATAAAGCGAGGCCTAAAAATCATTAAGGATGTTGTCAGAGGGATACTTCCGGTTTGCCCATTCCATTCCACTTCACCCCACCAGTAGGGACACTTGGTGGGGGAAACTGTGAAGTACTAATACCTACTAGTCAGAGGCTTTTGGAGCTCAACCTTACAACTAAGTACACCGTTAAATACATCATTAATCGGTAAAATTTAGCCCATATTATCAATCAAATAATACATATTCATTATAAGTACAAATATAGAATAAAATATAGGTATACATTGTATTATATTAGCAAAATAATTGAGATGGAAAAACACATAAAAATCAAAATTTGACGCAGCCATCTTGAAATACTTTCAATAAAATCCATTAGTTGTTATTTATTTTATTTACAATTATATATCCATCCGTAAGACTTAGAAATATATCAACTACGTACTACATAAATAACGTATTATAAAAACGGCAACGTATATTTTCGTAATATAAGCATAATATTTTTTATCTCAAAAAGTAAAATCACAATACGATCTGTCTGTGTGATGTTAATAACTTTTATCAAATCCTCTCTCAGCATTATTTGGCCAACATGCCAGGGGAAATTTTCACGATGATATTTCCATTATCAACCTAATATATCAATTATGATTCAATAAATTCTTCGTTTCATGAGAAAACTGGGCGCCTTAGCTACCTTCTTTCTCCCCATTGCCCTCTATTACCTCCCGTTTTCACTGTGCAAATGAGTCCTCTCGTATCTAGTAAATTCTAATTGACCAGCTGGACAGGGGAAATACCCAGGGTATTATTTCCCCTGTTAATGTTTTTGTGGGATAATATATTATTTAATTGTTACAAACATTCACACACAGACAGTTAGGTAATATAATTTATCATTACAATACACCAATACCCGATCGTTAAATTTTCATATTTGCACAAAATCAAAAGTATTTTTTTAATAAAGCGTATTTTGAAAGGATTCGATATTCTAAACACACTTATGGTTAATAATAATTTATTTAACAACAGGTGATTGGATATCTATTGCAGTTTAAAAAAATGACGGTAGTTCACACAATACGAATCATGTTTTTTTTTTGTTGTAAGTAAGAAAAAAAGTACTATTTAGTGAGCGGGTGGTTTCATACGTTCTAAATGACAGATTGTAGTTCTTAACCTTGCACAAAATATTACAACAGCAATACAAAAAACATAACATTAATTTATGTTTTGATGTAATGTATTTTGGAGTTCAAATGTACAAATATTGAAATATAAAACATAACATCAAATAATATATATTGCGTTTTTTGCGTAATTTAATTGCACATTATTTAATTTGTTAATTTAAAAATAAAATGACATTCATGCCATCATTTGTGATATCTTTTTTAGATAGAATTATTAATTATAGTATCCTATAATAGTTTTAGATAGGTATTAAAATTAAAGTTAATTTAGTAGAGCAATCATATTTGTTAATGTTTAAACATTAAGGGTTACCCACATGAGTGCGGTTTCCCCGCGAGAAAAATGAATAAATCTCTGTCCTAAATTATTAATATTTGAATTATTTATTGCTTATATTTGCACGACATAAATATAATAATATAATAAGCGTATGTATTCCTCTTATTACCTTTTATTCCCTGTCCAGTAAAATCTTTTTTAATTTTTTATGATATTTTAGCAATGGTCATGCTTTGAAATCAAGATTTTCAAGCTCAATGTTATAAGGGCTTTCACAAAATTGCAGATTTTACCAATAAAAGAAGATCAAACTAAACCAGGTTATCACATTTGACGATTAATTTAGATTGGATTTTACTAGTGAAAATCTTTTTAACTAAACTATTTATTTATTTTCTAATTAACATAACAATGGTTTTAAAACTACATTTCTAAATAATTACATTATATTAAAAAAGAAAACTAAAAGTTAAAATGCGTCGTGGAATTCATCCGCATCGCATGCCTCTTGTGGAAGTGTTCCCAGAAGACTGGCAGCATTGCCACGTTGTATGGCAATGCTTAATCTCTGACCCAAAAAGAGGCCAGCCTTCTGGTCACGAGAAGCGTCGACCATACGCTTCGCAATCTCCCTGAAGAGATTGCGGGCGCTCGGACCCCAAGGCCCAAACGTTTCGACTCCAAACGGCACAAATTCATAATCTCCAATGAGATTGGAATATTTGCGCCGCTTAAGAGCCTCTGCAGAAGCTGCAGCAGCACCAGCACAGCCAGCCGTGCCAGGTAAATGGTTAGGGGCAATGGTGTCGACGCAAGTTGCGTCCCACATCAGAGTCCTACCCATTTTCCAAGGCATTAATAACATACCATCCGGTCTCTTGCCATCGTCGCGCGCCAAACCGTTTGGTTCAAGCACAGCTGGCACACCGGCGGTGACAAGAGCACGGCGGATTATGTCGTTGAGGCTGGCGTGCCGTGGAATTCGCCCAGCGCTCCTGCAGCACGACAGGCCATGGTGTCCAAGTCGATCAACTGCTTCTCCACAACGGCATCGATGCGGAGAAACACACGGCGCACCTAAGCGGAGGCACGTCGCGATGCGTTTAACTAAACTGAGTTTTTACGTTTTACTAGATGAAATTATATGAGTAAAAATTAAAATACAGTTTCTATCATTTCTTTTTCACCAACTTGCATTAGTTGAACTTGATAATCTAGTTTAGTTGCATCGCAATTATTTTCATTTATGAAATGCGCACTAAAAGACTTTTTGTCGATACTATTAAATTTTTACACTTTCAACTCAAAAAAATCTTAATCAACCATATCAAGTGAACGAAAGTGAAGGTCACATATCATTTGGAATTCGTAGATCATTACCGCAGGATATTCAGCGTACGTTACTGATCGTTTGCTTTCATTTGCTTGGTGTGTATACGGCATTACGACAATTTGAAGAAAAGAAGAAATGATTTTTTCTTTCACGACAAAAGTCGTTAATTTGTGAAGGCCCTAATTTTATGTAAGGAACTTTTACAATAACATTCAATGTACAGACACATCTTCGAGTTATAATATTATAGATAGAATTTATTATAAGATATGGACATTCGTTCTTATACCGTTTCAATTATAATATTATTTGACCACAATTATATTTCCATTGAATAAACCATACGCTTTGGTTGTGCGACAGGCATAGACAAATATTTGAACATGATTACGTGAACCCGGTCGTGCAGTATTAGTCGGTCCGACCTATCCACATAATTGGCACTTGGCAGTTCAGTCGTTGATAGTTTAGTGGTTACGATCGATAGGTCCTGGGTGTGAATCCTGACTAGAACATTGCCGACATCTTTACAAATACCTCTCCCTTAAAACAAAAAAATAAGTGTTCAAATATTTGAGCTATTATGTGTCGCCAGTATGCCATGCTTTTGTGTAAAGGAAGATTCTTCCTCAATTCTTAGCATAATTTTAATATTTTTCACATATAAATAAAATATTATTTAATATTAACAATAATTTTAGACATCAATATTTTTATTGCACCAAAAACGACAATATTCTACTTATACCGCTTCGCATAGCGAGCGCACTAATAGAATTCATTTATTATTTAAATAATATAGATTTGACTTCATTCCTTGAAATTGTATGCAGAATCGGGCATCCTAATATTTTTTTTTAATTACTTATTAAGTATGGCAATTTAACTCAAAATAAACAAATTGCGTCAGTTAAAAAATCTGCATTCCAATTTTAAAATTTCGCAACATTGGAACCTGTCAAAATGAGCTAGGTAAATACCGCAAATCCCCTATGGAACATTTCGAAATTCAAATAACTAAAAGAAAAACTCAACGGAGTCTTTTTTAAAACACAATTCCGCATTTCAATTTCAAATTCTCGCGGCGTCAGGGCCTGTCAAAATGGGCTTCATACCGCCATTTTCTTAAATTTTTAAACATAATATATACTACACACTGGATGTTGCCTGCTGACTGCTGTGATCAGATATGATTGAGTTCAGATCTGATTCGCGGAGCGTCGGCGGTGTTCCGAATGGGAAATCCTGAAAGAATATATAGAAAGGATTTTAAGTCACCGTCTCTGCTCTGGGATATATATCCCTAAAATTAGACAATGTCCGGCATTTTTTTGGGGCTATCCCAGTTTGTTCTAATGCACCAGGATGGTCTATCCTAGTTGAAAATTTTTGTAAATTGCATACTGGCAAAACCAATAATAAGAAAAGCAAAAGGGCGACCCCTAGTCACATGACAATTCACTGCAAGCTCTATACGAGCCATCGCATAGTCATTTTATATAATAAACACGTAAGAACATTTTATGTCGTTGCTGTAAAATACATTTATTAATTAATTCTCAAATTACTTCACAGCGTTAACAAGTAGGTTTTGTTGCAATGAAAGGTTCTTATCGAGCATTTCATTTAAGTGCTAGTAAAACTTGGTCCTTTGAGCCGGAATGTACTGGCACTTACTAAAAGTGCTTGGTTGGCAGTCAGTCCATTGTCCTTTCTTTTTTGATAGACAAGCCCTCCTACTTAAAAGTGGTCACCATGGCCTATGGACGTGTGCAACACCAGGGGCGTAACACTTATGCTACCGACCTGGCAGAAACATAATGCCATTTATAAAGAGCCCCATGTTCTAAGTACACTTTGGTTCTTCGAGCTGGATTGTACGGGCTCTTACTAAAAGTATTTGACAGTCTTGTCGTGGCGGTAGTGAATACAGCCGTTACGCAGGAGGCGCGGGTTCGATTCCCGCTCAGTGTAAATATTTGTATGCATCTCGTCTAGTCGTGCCTCGGGGAGCACGCTAAGCCGATTGCCATAGGAACATGTATGACAGTCGTTACATTATAGGAGAAATGGGCGAAATGACTCACACAGAAGGGTTGATTAATGATTACCCGTCTGGTCAACGGTGTCTCCACTGGCATTAGTAGTACTAAAGGTACTTGGTTGAAAAGTTAATCCCACCCACGTCTGTATAGACTTATGGAGAGTATACCTGCGAGGGCAGGGTCCGTGGCGCGGGGGGCGCAGGCGGGGGCGCGCGGGGAGCTCTCGGCGAGGCGCACTCGGCGCACTCCGCGCCGCCGCCCATGCTGCGTGTGGAGCGGCGCGTGCATGTCTCCGGCATACAGCTGGTATTGACAGATCTTTAATCTAAGTTGCGAGGCAAACGAGGGCTTAGTACTCGCGAATTGTTTTATAATAATCGATGCTAGGTGAATTTGAACTCGTCCTCCGCCGTAGCACGCCGTACTTACTTCAAAAGACACCCAAGAAACGTTAACTGTGCGTATAGCGTATATTTTAGGTCCAAGATAATATGTTCGGGCGTATAAACTTTTCTCAATAATATAATTAAAACAGATTAACTTCTGTCAGTCATTAACTTATTGTTATAAGGGCGGTAATCCTGATCAATCACAGCACGCAATATGAAATGTAGATTTTGTAAATAAAAGATAAGAAAGAACAAGGCCCCAAAACTCTTTTTGGGACACACCTCGATATTATAGAAACCGTCCATTACATAGTTTACTTTTCAAATATGGACATTTCGTAAGTTATCAAAAAAATAATGATCATCTCTGAAGGGGCAGTTTCTTTTTCGTTATTCGCCACATGTATCTAGTCGATAGAGAATAATCAACGAAACATACGAGAGAAAAGGGACCCAAAACTCTTCCTTGAGGTACACCACAATATTATTAAAGTAACCTCTTCAAACTTTTTATTATCTGTTTTATAATGTTTATTATGTAGATTTCATACAAATTCAGTAATTTCGATTCAAGTTCTAACAAACACACAAGAAACCATTCTTCAATTCTCTGAAAATCTGTAGATTTTACCAAGGCCTTTGAGTACTTGTACCAAACTTAAGAAAGAACTATACTCACGCATGGTGAACTATATGGGCACAAGGCAGAGACGCCAGTGGCTCCGGCCGGTCCGCTAGAGGCTCCCGACACCTGGCACAAGCTGGGGCTGCCCAGGCTGCCGCTGCCCTTTTCTGTCTAGCAGCTGCCTCGTTATCACCAAGGCCTGTGTAGATCTCGGCGAGGCGTAGCCGTACGCGGCGGACTAACATCTGTGAATAATATTAGTTTTTAATATTCAGATACGAGTTTGATGATCAAATAATAATTATGCTTAAATACGTCCAACTGGAACCACAAATGCCATGAGGCGAAACCGGTCAGGTTCAAAATAAATATCGTGGAAAAGTACAAGTATATTTTCTTCTCAATATGTGTAACAATGAATTCCACCAAGTGGCATCAATTCTAGATTCCATAACACAAGCTTACCATGGGTCTAGATAGCGTTGTGTGAAATGTTGAAAAAAAAATCAATAGTATAAATAGAGACGACAAAGATTTTCAGAACGCAAGTTAACCTAACTTTAGAAGTGGTACAGTTTATCTCTCGAGGTTTAGGGTCAGATGGCAATCGCTGTAACATAAAAGCTGAGGGTAAGCTACATCAACTAAGCATTAGGGTTGCGGTCGCATTGGTACCATTGGCACCCATTTAGGTGATCAGATGGCAGCCACTTTGCCCGCAAAACAAAAAGTGCATCCTGGGCTCGAAAGGGCAGATTTTGGAGGCAGCATTGCAATTCTCTTAAATACGATGATGATTACCTTGGAACCCACAGAAGTAGCCACTTCCAATAGCCTGGTATTAAACTCCAGCGGTCTACAGTTACAGATCCTGCCTTGAAGACGTAACGCTTCTAAACACCTCGCGGCTCCATCCATAGCTTCCATTTGAGCGAGGCGGTCGCCTAGCGCTTGGCCAGCACCCATTGCTACTTCGTAATGCCTTGAAAGATTGAATAAATTACATGTATTATTTCTTATAATGGATAATAAATGAAAGAAGGAAGGTTTATTTTAGAAAGAATCGAGAACCGGAGAGAAAATGATAGATCACCTAATGCGACACGAATCATCATAGAAGGGAAGAGAGGAAGGGGTAGGCCAAGAAGAATGTTTATGAAACACGTAAAGGAAAAGATACAGGTCGCTTCGTATCAGGAGGCCAAGAGATTGGCGGAGGAAAGGGACGAATTGCGCTTGGTTCACCGACAAGAGCACTGCTCTTAAATTTAGAGGGAGAGAGAGGGGTAGATGTATTATTATATCAACCGTGTGGTGACGAAGATAGAATACAAACATGACCACCCCATCTCATCCAGATGTGGTCGTAAGAGGCGATTAACAAAAAAATACGCAGACATAATCAGAAGAGAAAGAAAACTCAAAATTAAACCTGTACCAATCGGCCTGGCCAACGTGGAAACAGTAGGGGATTACCTCCAAACATTAGGAGAGGCCTATGTTCAGCATTGAACTGCGAGGCTAATCGATTGATTACATCAACGATGAGGTTACTTTGATAATTTGTGGCAATATCATTTGTGATATAGCTTGCGCCATTACGCTCAGCGCCATCTAGCGGAGTAAAGTCAATATACGTTGGCGATGTTCATACGCTGATTTAGCAGATAAGGGGTGTAGAGATGTACGGGGCCATACTAAGATCTTTATGGCCTAAACCAACTACACGTTCTTGCCACTACATGTTTGATGGATGACGATCTGATATAGACTTTCTTCTCAGTGTTGGGAGGTCAAAACAGATGGCAGTATGCCTCCTATAAAAGCCGTTTGGCCGTAAGCCAAACCAGGTAGGAGGAGTAACCGAGGTGAAAGTCTCGGATGCAACCGAGAATAACGTTGACCATGATAACAAGTCTATCAGAACTGTTATGTTTCTCTTATTTAGAGTGTCCACTGGTGAGTTCTTCCGCAATTTTTTGCAGAGGATTGTTTCCACCGACTACGGTTACAATTAGCGGCAGCCATTTGCAAAAGCGCAGTGCAGTGACGCGTGTTTAAGTCCGTCGTGCGCAGACCGCGATCCAGGTCACACGGCCGAGCCGCACAGGCTACGGCTCGCTCTGTGTCACGGAGACGCCACCATTGCTCTGAGCAACTCGTTTGTAACGTGCATATAGAGTAATTGCAGTTAATGGCAACAGTCCTCTATAAACCAATAGGCTACTTGACTCATACTTAATTACATACATCGAATGAGTCTTTCCTTTAGTACTTGACTTAGGAAAACGTAAAAAAGCGATATCGTGAAATAAAAGTACATGATCAATAAATAAAATTAATTTGACAAACACATTTTTATATTTTTTTATGCAGCGGGTGAGAACACTGTCGTCCATGTTATGACGTCATTAATATATGAAAACAACGAAACTTCAATTGTCATAATAATTATCATGGAGATGTGTGATTTTGTGAAAACATCTTCCGTAAGTGGAAAATGGTGATTGTTTTTTCGAGTTACTGAAGAAAACAATGATGGACATCGGATTTGTAAAAGCAGAAAGCACAAATTTGCCGAGAACTAACTCGGTTATGATTGATAATTTTTTTGCCACGAATCCTGATTTCTGCTCAACCCAGCCAAGAAATGTCAAGACAGCTTTGCATTTTATTAATATACTCATGGAAATAAAACAAAAGTTCCCTAATTAATTTTTCAATTAATAAGTAATACTGAAGTAAAGGCTCATATCATGATAACATAACCTTCAAATAATTATAACTACTTACATATTTCTCATTATACTTTTTCAGATCTGCAAGAGAATCATACGGCGTTGATGCTATAGGGTACTTGCAACTTAAACGGTAGGGAACAAACTGCACAAGAAAATGTAAAATGTGTCCTAACATAAAGTGCACGCAAAACAATACACGGTGTCAGTATTAGTGGACTGAGCTGCCAATGCCATATTGTTGTTTACATGTATTTCTGACGTCACAGCACAGATGATTTATCGAACAACATGGCGGACAGCGTTTTCCCCGGTTTTTGAAAATCATTTCTTTAAATAAAGTTTTCAATATTTATAGGCTTAAAAATAAAATCTCATAATTTTTTTTGTATAATGGAATTTTAATTAATCGTTTAGGACAGAAAAAAAAGTAGTATTGCGGCAAATACTTGCCAGTGGATATTCTGTATAAGAGAGAATTCTGATGATGAGAAACATAATTATCATATTATAACTTACCTGAGCGCCTTCCCCACATCGCACTTCCGCCTGTACACATCGCCCGCTATGCGAACTGCTCGAGCATAACAACCCTGGTCTCCTACTACTGCCGCAAGTCTCAGTGCTTCCTGGAAGAGTAGAAAGTGACTGGTGAATTATTTTAGGGCTTGTTCAGGTGAGTGACGTCCCCGCTGGACCGGAGGCTCCGTCGCGCGTGTACTTTTAAAGGAAAATGTCCAAAATTCCCAAAATATGTTCAGACGAAGAAAGAATATTTTAGTATCACCACCCCATCTAATCCGAAGGGTGGTCATAAGAGGCGACTAACAGAAAAATACTCAGACGATATCACTGCGAGAGAAGGAACACTCGAAATAGAACCTTGTACCAACCCGTGTAGCCAGCGTGAAAACAGTAGGCCAAAGGCTCGCAACATTGGGAGAGGCTTATGTCCTGCATTGGACTGCGATCTATAGGCTAATTGATTGAAAGTTGATTGGTAGGTTTAGACTACGGTGTTTGTCACCTACATGGAAGTAGGTAGACCTACACATTGTTGAATGAGGCTTTGGCGATTTGCTCTCGGAGTCTGACCCTTCATTAGACGTTAGAAGGTACTGAAGGTAGGCTAGATAAAAATCAACCTAATTATGAAAAGGAGCAATTGCAAGCTCCCATCCAACAATTGCAAGCTTACGGAAATTGGTACTCAAGTATGGAGTCCATCCAGTGGCCTGGAGTCCATATCATGGACTGGACACTATGCCGACGGAAACCAAAGTAAAAAGCCTTGGAAGCAGCTAAGAATGCGTGGTGTAACAGAAAATAAAATCCTTACATTACAGTAGTCATGCGCATCTCCAAGCTCCCCGCGCGCGCGCAGAGCGGCGGCCATTTGCAACAGCGCGGTGCGATGATGACGCGTGTTTAAGTCGGTCGCGCGCGGACCGCGGCCTAGGTCACACGCGCGTGCTGCACACGCTACGGCTCGCTCTGTGTCACGGAGACGCCGCCATAGCTCTGATAAGCCTACGTACACCTGGAAATAGATAATGTAATGTGAGCTGGGTGGTTGAGGGATATAGGTCCAGATGTCGAATTCTGGCAATTACACTATCGACGTGAACCCATTCCTAGCACGAGTGATTTGACTTGGCTCGAGAGGTTAAAGGGAATACTAATAATTTCGGATTCGAGTGTTCGATAAAAAAAAGTACTTGGGCATTGCAAGGTTAAGCAATACTGTTGAATGAAATTTTACAGCGTTTAGCAAAATAACTATTCAAATCGATTAAGGTAATAAAAATACTTTGAACCGATTCAATTAACTTCCTATCTTAATCTATTTAAGATTAAGATAGGAAGTTAATTGAATCGGTTAATTAATGGATTAATTATCCATTTAAAGATCGACTAGGCTAGCTAGTTGGTCTTTAAATGGATAACCTGACCATTCGCAACAAAGTGCGCCCATCGCATTTGTCTTTCGAGCCGGATGTAAACCAATTGGCAAACTAAAAATCTCTTTTAAACAAAGAATATTATTTTTGATGCACAAATAATAACTCGCATTTTAATATCGCAATCTATCAACATCATTACGAGACATCTTGTATCAATATACTGCACTTAACTACCAAAATACTTAATTAATTTCTCCTAATTTTACGTCTTAAAAATACAGAATAACATAAAAAAGGAATTACTAACACCAACCTGCAATAGCAGTGTATTATCGTTCTGGGCTTGTGCCACCGCCAATGCCTTCTGGAACCCGTCCATAGCCTTCGAAAAGGCTCCCAGTTCCAGACTGACAGCTGCCACTGTCAGGTGGACGCATCCTGCGGTGGAACCTCCACCGCAGTCATTGTATAGAGCTTGTCGGGCGTATGAGAGGGCTCTGGAATGAAAAAGAGTGTTGGTAGAATGATCAATAGAGTTACAGGCATATATCTATTCTTGACCCTAGTGACGTCATAAAATGTATTCAATATGCACAGTACGCTTTTTTTGAGTGTCTTTTGAGGATAGCACGAGGTGCTATGGCGGTGCAAGAGCTCCCATTCATCAATCAAAGATTATAATATATTTATTTATTCAGGCAATGGTCCAATCTGTTGATATACATAAAGCTTATAAGCTAATGTTATTAATAACAATTAAAACATGTTCTTATGAAAAGCTAAGACGACCACGGCGCCACATAGGGCTGTCCCAGCGGTCTGCCACAGTGTAAGAATGTTGTTGGGGCTCTCAAGCAACCTGTTCATGATATATGCTGCTAACGGCGATGATCATACGGATACAGATGTATATTTAACCTACAGGATGACGTATGTCTATGCCATTGTTAGGTGCGATATGGAGCTTGGAGTACCTTCAACCCGAAACCTACCTACGTTTTCGTGAGGTTATTAAACCTACAGAATCACACATGCTTTCATTGATACGATTAGATTTTGAAATTTCATAAGGCTTAAACATATACTTTCTAAAAAAGTAATTAAATCGGATTTATACAATATATGACACAGATTAGTGTGTCCGTAGAATGCGTGAGCCCGTAAGTGTTCTAGAAAGATTAGAAGTAGAAAATTTGCAAGAAGATAAAGTGGGAGAGGAGTATGAAAGCAAATTGACTGAAAGGTTTCATGTCATTGACAGTATTTGTGAGATTGAAGAGTTATGGAAGGTATTTAAAGATGAGATTGTGAGTGTGGCTTCCTAAGTATATGGCGTAAGAGAAGTAAACTACAAAAGGTGAAGCATGCATGGTGGGATAAAGAAGTACAAAAGTTGGTATGTGAGAAGAAAAAGGGTGGCTAGACTGGCTTTCAGTTAGAGCTAATAAGATAATGTAGAAAGCTACGAAGGAGGATGTGGATCAAGCAAAAGATAAATATAGAAGACTGAAAGGGCTAGTGAAATGAATGATTGCCAGAAAGAAAGATGAACAAAAAGACGTGTTCGATGAAAGGTTATCTGAAGATTTCCAGGCGAACATTAAGTTCTTTTGGAAGTCCATCCGTTCAGCCAGAGGAAAAACGCAGAGCTCTGAGCTGAATGCGCTGAATGCGAGCGCTATCAGAGACCAGAATGGAAATATTGTAAAAGGGGAAGACTGTGTGTTAATAAGATGGTAGGACTATTTTAAAAGCTTGTTTGAAAGAGAGGATGGTGTACATGCATGTTAAAACTGTATGAATGAAGTTGTGAATGCACGAAGATATGAAAGCTGGAAAAGCAGCGGGATATTATAAGGTGACAGTCAAGCGGAAAACGTTGCGTGCGGAAATTTCTGTGAGACATGCTGTACACCATTATATGTTAACATCTTTATACCTGACCTTGTTTCGTGCAATAAATGAATTTACTGAAAAAAAGATGCCGTAGGCTAGACATGGCCTCGTAGCAAGTCAGTTGTGCCGCCTTTTAACATGTGTTGTGTTAACGATCGTGTACCAAATGATTGGTGTAAGGCCGTAATAGTTGCACTTTACAAAGGAAAAGGCTCGCATCAGGACTGCAAAAACTACAGAGGCATTATTGCCTACTCAGCATTGTCGGCAAACTGTATGCGAAAGTCCTGATTGAGAGAATTATGAAAGAAACCGATGAGAAAATATGGGATGCACAAGCGGGTTTTAGAAAGGGAATGGGATGTACGGATCAGGTCTTTTCCTTGCGAAGCCAAGCCGAGAAATTTTTGGCAAAGAGTCAAAAGGTCTATTGCGCATTCGTGGATTTGGAAAAGGCCTATGATAAAGTGATGAGGAATGAACTTTGGTCGATACTGTCTATGTATGGGGTGAGCAGCAACCTTATCCGAGCTCTGAAGTCTCCCTATGAGAACTCCAGTACTTGCGTGAGGATACATGGATCATACACTGAATGGTTTAGCATCCAAACTGGTGTAAGACAGGGATGTGTAGCGTCACCATGGCTGTTTAACTTATTCATGGACAGTTGTTTGCAAGATTTGTAAGATAAAGAATGTGGTTTAAGAATGAATGAGTTACTCGTCAAATGTCTTCTCTATGCTGATGATCAGGTTTTTCTTCCGTCATAGGCAGATGAGTTGCAGAAGATGGTAACAACTATGCATGGAGATTTTAAAAGGAAAGGAATAAAAGTAAATGTAAATAAGATAAAAGTTATGGTTTTTGAAAGAGATACGATGATACGGATACGGTGATCGGATCGAGCCAATGATACATTACTGGACCCGCCTTATGTTCTTCGGCGCCCAAGCCGATATATTTGCTGATTTACGTTACGGACCAGGCTCTCACGCAGGCTTTCCTCGTGATATTGGTAAAGTAACTAAGAGTAGTCACCTCCTTAAAAGCTATAAAGCTAAACCAAGAGAAAAACTAGTAGTAGTAAGCAGCCCTGGGCTCCAAAGTGTGTGCCTCGGATGCAACCAGAAACAACGCTCAGGGGCCGTCCATTATTGATCTTTTTTAACATGTTTTAACCCTCCTTCCCCTTGGTGATGCATCGTGAGGTTTAAGACTCCCCCGCCCTCTCCCCAACATCGCATGTATTTTTAGTACCTACAAAGAATCTAAAACAAGAATCTTTTAATACAGGTATTAAAAAGTATAATCTTATTTTATTCTAAAATTAAGGACCTAAGGGTTAGAAATCGCGCGATCGAGCCTCTCGTGATTAATGGATGGCCCCTAACATGATGATGATTTTAGTGCCTAGTTCCAAGCAGTGACCCTAAAATCTCTGTTACCTGTCAAGTCCTCCCAGCGTCTGATGAGCTCTTGCCAAGTTGAGGTAAGCTTCAGCTCTCATTGGCGCAGAATCCAACTCTTCAGATATACCCAGTTGAAGGTTTGCGTATTCCAAAGACTCCCTGCAATGCAAACATTCTCATTATTTCTGTTTGAGAAAGAATACGAAAATGTATTTTGGAAGGTGTGTTTACGTCACGCTCCTCAGTACCTATATCCTTCGGTTATCGCGACCAAACATATTAGGTATATGTCCTTTGGACTGTTTATACTGGAAATTAATGGCACTTGGTGGAATCTACTACACATATTGAATAATAATAGCACTTGTACTTTTCATCATTTTAATTTTATTTTTGACCTGACTTCGTTTTATCTAATGCCGTGAGGTGAAACCGGACAGGTTAAAAATAAAAATAAAGTGTGGAAAAGTACAAGGGCTATTATTATTCAATATTATTTGTCTTTTACCAAGCCGTATTATGTATTCCTATCTATAAGCCTACCAAGCTCTAGTCGGTCTGTGTTAAATCGTTAAAGCGCCTGAAACATTTACACCCGCATCGAGAGGAACCGCGATGTATGCATCATATCTGGCGCTTCGAGTAGGTAGTTTTCATTAATTATAGTTTTGAAAATGTTTAATAACTTTGAGCTTTTGCACTGATTACAAGTCTTGTTCTTTGAATTTTATTCTCCTTAAAATAAGTCCATTTTCGTACATGATCCGGCTCGAAGGACCATGTATGAAAGATTGAAGTTTGGTAGGCATCATCTGTAACCAACCCAGCACAATGGTCGAATCAGTCCAACAATAGATCGTGGGTTTTATTCTGGCAACTCGACTCTTGGCCATCAATAAAGCCCACGACTATACCGCGACTTGAATTGTGTGGTGTGGTTATTGGTTCATGTCTTCATGGTAAGGTGATTAGCTCACTGCGATTGAAGGTTAGTCGAGTCTATTGTTGTAATGATTCGACCATTGTGCAGGGTTGGTTACAGATAATGCCTACCAAACTTCAACCTTTCGTACAGTCTGGTCTTTCCCTGTATAAAATTTCATTAAAATTGGTTTAGTCATTTAGATGTGAAACCATACCTAACAGACAGACAGACCGACAGTTATTCAAGTCGCATTTTATTAGTACAGGTATGGATGGATGCCGGTACTTGCAGGTTAAAATATTCCAACACTGTATCAAATACAGTCAAAATCTTTCAGCTGTTAGGACTGTGCCATCACGATATAATATTAAAAAAAACAGTACTTATCGAGAACTCAGCAGGTTAACAACCGCTTATAAAATGCGACTGTTTAGTGTAGAGTTTGTAGTTTATTAACATTAACGATTATTTCAAAGAGTCAATACCCATTGAGTTAAACTTCTTAAGCACCGTATACATTTCTGGCATATTACCAAATAAAGCCGTGGACTGATTCGGCGGAATGTTTGTAGCTGACTTTATAGACTGGTTAACAGTGGATATTTATTACGAACCTTTATTACAAACCATGAACACAGCTGGTGGGCTTCAAAAACCAGGAAAAGGCTTAAGATATTCTTTGAAATACACTAGCTGTTCACCACCTTCCGGTTGTTTTAGAGGTAAACTTTAGTGCTGAAATTCTAAAATTATCTATTAATGAGCCATCTGTTATTTTCACAAGACTAATTAAGTGGTTTTAAGTACGTTTTTGTTGTTTTTTTTCTCTGATAAGAAGAGCGACTCCGAGGTGTCTTAATAAATATATATTAATGACAATATTTTCCGCAACAAATATTAAGGGGCGAGCCAATTTTCAGTACTTTTTCTTTGATTGTGTTATGCCTTATCCTTAAAAAGTCATCAGCCTTAACCGCTACATACAACAATAAAACATCAAGAGCAAGAGCTAATGTGGTTTTGATTTTCTACCTCACCGGGCACATACACAAGTAGAGGACTTAAAACAGCAGAAAATTAGCAGCAAAGTTTTTGCCTAACGTGTTCACAGTCTCAGTCATATCATAAGATATTCTTTTGACACTCTGCCAACGATGAACCGTAATAAATGTGGATTTATAATTATGTTGTATTTACATTAGAGTCAACCCGGAAGTTTTGTATTTGTTGTAAATATTATGTCTTTAATATTGGGTAACTATTGTGGTCTGCGACTTTGCCCGCATGAATGGAGATCCCGGTTTTCCCCGCCCGGTTTTCAGGCCGGTAACGATAATACTTTTTCTAAATTAAAAGTTGATAAGTTATAACATCACCTATCTGTTGTAAAATTCCTTTGATATTCGTTGTATAACTATCGTACATACACTCCGTGTAGGTGCTTTTTACTATTTAAAAGAATATTAGTAATCGACAATTTCTAATATTCCTGTTAACATATCCAGCTAAGCTAAACTACTTGTGTTAGGAGTGGGCTCACGTCGTTAGTGTAATGGCCAGTATTCGAACACGGGACCTCTCGATCGTAAGGCCGACGAAGTGTTTGGGTATAAAAATGTATATGTCACTAAGTATGAAAACTTTTATAGCGCGATCTAGTATCACTAGTTTCTGTAGCAGTTCGACTCGTTCTCGCTAGATGGCGAAACTTGCACTACTTATGTCGAATTACCCTTAGCGCCATATTGAAGTAGTTTGGTTCCTTATAGCGTTAGTTGTATGCTTTCTAAAACTCACCTATACTTCCCAAGGTCCATGTGTGCCTAGTAATAGTGTTCTAAAAGCGCAAATTGTTGCTCCTATATCGATCTCTCCTCAGCACCGTATCAAAGCAGTTCGACTCATTCTCTCTAGATGGCGTTAGTTGGATGTACTATAGAACTCGCCTATACTTCCCAAAGCCCATGTGCGCCTGGTACAAGTGTCCTAACAGTGTAAATTTGTGTCGAACGTCGCTTAGCGTCGTATCGAAGCAGTTCAATTTGTTCTCACTAGATGGTGCTAGATGTATACTGTGTAGAACTCACCTATACTTCCCAAAGTCCATGTGCGCCTGGTATAAGTGTCCCAACAGCGCAAACTTGTCGCTCCTATGGCGAACCCCGCTCAGAGCCGACAGCCACACTTTTACTGCGAGTCGCTGCTCGTTCTGTCCGTAGAGCCGGACGCCTCGCTCGATCTTGAAAAAGAAAGGATATTTATAAGAATAAAGTTATATGATAGTGTTGGCAGTTGAATCAAGTTAAACGTCAAAGGGTTTGTCGGAATCTGTACTATGCAGAATGGAATAGTCTGCGCTCATCTTCTTCATCATGGCCAAGGTGAACTCGGAGCTCAGGGCCCACAATCTGGCTTTTGTGTATCCACTTCGCACGATCTTGGTTGGGGGTAATTGTTTTTATTTTAATGAATTTTTTTGGCTTGGTTACAAGACCTTCAAGCCTTGTCTTCATTTATGTGTATCTTCATTTCTTGATGATGTTGATAATGAGTTGATGATGTAGATGATAATGATGATGACGATGAATGATGATTGCTGCCTCAGTGAAGTTGTGGGGACTTTACTATAAAATCCACCATTTTTTATACCTAAAAACCCGAATTCACACGAATTTTGAAAAATAATACCGAGATTTAAAACTCGACATTTAAAAAGCACAGAACTCCAAATCTCATTGTCATAAGAGCAAGGCTTCTGTCGGCAAGATACTGTTTAAAAATGGTGAGACGTTACCTTCCTTGCGATGTACTGGTCGAGCGAGCTAGGAGAGGCAAGCAGGCACCTCACTGCAGCACGAAATTACAGATTCAGGGGCAGGTATGGCTCGCGTACCTTTCTCCTTGCGAGGTACTGGTCGAGCCGGGAGCGGCAGGCGCGGAAGCAGTCGAGGAGGCCGGCGGCGGGGGGGCGGTGGGCGGGCCCGAAGCGGGCGCCCCACCGCAGCGCGCCGTTCCGGCCCTCGCCGCCGCGGAACTCCTCGGAGAACGGGTATACTTCTGTGGAAGGTGGGCAGTCATGTCAGTCAAAAAGTCCAGGCAAAATCTGGGGGACTTGGTAAAATACCTCCACGCTTGAGCCAGCGAGGGTCGTTAAGACGAACTTGAACTGATTAAAACTGATCGTCAGTTGTTCAGGGTGCGGTGGTCACTCCTCAGCTTACCCAGGGCTATTGAAGGCCCCCTCGGGTGTGGGACTACGATGTCCCTTATTTTTCCCCGCATAGGGGGGAGATCTGTCAGAGATCTGAAGACAGCATCTATGACGTATGCATGAATATGGGTATTTGCATTATTCTGGTCGTGCGTCGGAGACGATAAGCCGTCGGTCTCAGTTGCCATACGAACATCTATGGCAGTTTATACCTATAGGTAGTTGAAGCCCTAAAAACTCCAACAACGGGTCTAACTGCAATGACTCGATATCATCACTGGGTTGTGGAGGTCAGGTGACAGTCGCTTTAGGGAAAATATCGAAATTCAGGCAGATCCACAGTTAGACTGGAAAAAATGGACCCCAGACTCGAAAGCTTCGGATATGACTGGGATTAGAACTAAAATGATGAAGAAAATAGGAAATGCATTATACTTCAAAAAATAACGGATACTTACCTTGTGGCTCATCGAGATGGTGTCTTGATGGATCAGGCGAGCTGAGAAGTCTAGTTGCCGACAATTGGTGCGCCGGCACCCCGCTGAAAACAAAAAAACAAGGCAACTGATATTTTCTTTCAGATATGTTGGCGTGATTTATACAGAACAAGCAGGAGGCATTAACATTTTAAGTTGTGACATGGACATCTGCCCTTCAAAAACTTTTCATTATTCAGCACGTCCGGGTTCAAGTCCTGGTCATTTCACTACCTAAGTGAATCCACAGGCAATTTAGCATAATTAAGAGGGTTAAGGTCAATCCACACACATCAGGGCCGTGACCGGAACGTGGAGAGACCGTGCCCCGTCACGGCTCAAAAGAAAATCGGTGTCTATATTTTATATATATACACCGGCGACGGTGTTTTACACATCCCAGGCGCGGCCGTGATGTGGGATAGACCTTAAGAGAAAATATTAGTAATTTTACTTTGAAAAATATATTACAGATTGAATTTTAAAACAAAGTTGACTGAAACCATTAGGTTAGGGTCGTGTGCTTGTGACAAACAATGTGGCATAAAAAAATGTGTTGCCCTTGGAGTTATAAAGTCTTTAGGCAACTGACTTTTATTATCAAAGAAGACGTTTACTTAGCTTGTCTAAACTGAAATGACGCGCCCTAATTCAAGTACGCTCTATGTGTGGACTAGCGCTGGCATATTGGATAGAACAAGACGTCTGCTCACTTGCGCGTTCTACTAGTTGATCAACAAATCCGGAAGACAATTGTCGTCAATTTGTCTGTGTGCGTAAGGCAGGTGGTGGGGCGCATAATTTTGTCTTAGACAAGGTTTATATGGATTGGTCATAGATATATCATGTTCAACGTACCCGAGGAAGTCGCGTGACTCTATAGAGTCCCATGACATATTCCGCGGGTGTAGGCGACAACGTCACCTGGCGGTAGGATGCATCGCACCCTCTCGCTCTGACACCGCTCTACTCTGCTGCGATAGAGGAAGACAGATATAGATCAGCGAATAATGAAACTATATCGGTACAGTTAGCAAGTACTCAAAATGATCTTAATGCCTTGATTTTCCCGCCTTCCTGTTGACTAAGTGTTCTGATATTTGGTGAACACCTTTCGTTTGGACAATAATACAATATATATCAATAAAACAGTTTTATTTGCTCTTAATATCTTAGTTCCTAGCCAGAATCATTCTGACGCTGACTGTACTGGGTACTACAACAAGTAGAAGATATGAAAATAAATGCTTACCCGAATTAAATGTATTTACAACACAAAAAAGATTGGGAATCCATGCTTCTATCACTTCTTACACCCATCTGGTATGATCTTCAATCTGGAAAGATAGGAGAATATTATCTGAAAGAAATTGAGCTGTTTGATATCAGCCCCTTTAGACAAGTGGCAATTCGCTAGCCGCCCCTCTAGACAAGTGGCAATTTGCTTGCCAGCGTATTATGGAATAGAATGACGAATGTATGGGATTTGACGTATTTGACATGCGTTAACGACTGTCATATACGTCAAATCCCATATTATATTCGTCATTCTATTCCACCAAACGCCGGCTAGCGAATTGCCACTTGTCTAGAGGGGCAGGGTAAGAAGAGTTGCTGGAGTTTATTGTTCAGTGAAGATACGTTTGGGTTCAGTAGCACGCGAAGCAATGCTATTGGCTGGCTTCACACACAGACAGATTCACAGTATGCAGGCAGCCTATCGCAATGCTCCGTTCTCTCGATACATTTAAAATACGATTACGATAGTTTGTGTGTTGATAGTTCGTGCTAGGGGCATTGGTCTCTCCCGATCCACTGAGCCTCCTAGGCGACTCAGACGTCGGAGGTCGCTCAGGAGGATCGTCCTCCATAAGAGCTGCTTTTTACCCGGGGCCAAGACAGGGAGACCTTGGCTTGGAATTGGAAGCAACCCTGAGTCAGCCGCGATGCGAGGGAAATGCTTTTCATCCCAACATCTGAAAATCAGAGATGTAGAGTTTAAGTCGGTTCGAGTCCTATAGAACCACTATATCCATAACCAGTATCCGGGGTTACCTCAAGAAAAAAAGATGCGAATGGAGAAGTGCAATTCCCGCTGAGTGCAATGTTTGTATGTATGAATACAAATATTGCACTGAGCTATCAATGTAATAATACTGCAGTCTGGGTGTTTCTATGTAAAGGCGAGGTCTGGGCCCTGATTCTGCTAATATTTTTTACATGGTAAGACCACTGCGGTACCACAGACACTGTTACCAATGCCATTTAATTTTAGACTTTACGTCAATACGGTTAAAGTCTAAAATTAAATGACAATCTTGTGGAGTGAATGAAAAATGTTATGAACTCTTCCTCTTTTCATTTTGGACTTTAACACTCACGCATAAAGTCTAAAATTTAATGACATTTAATGCAATGTCAGCGGTATGATAGTGGTTTTGTTATATCATTAAATTTGCAGAATCGAGGGTCTGGTAGCTTAGTGGTCAAAGTATTGTCCATGTAAGGCAAGATCGCGGGTTCAAACCCCGCCTACACTGATTCAATATTTTTCCTATTTTAATCCATTTGAATATTTAGCATGCAAAATGCTTTAAAAGTTCATTGATTGTTTTGGCGGAGTGGTCAAAAATCAATGTTTATAAATGATTGAAAAATCATTCATTGGTTCCGATAGTTCGTGAGAATATTGGTAGACGCCTCCATTGTCGCCTCAAAGACAGATATAAAGGAGAAATTCAGATTGGTTCGGACGAGGTCCGGTAGCTTAGTGGTCAAAGCATTTCCCCTGTAAGGCAAAGATCGCGGGTTCAAACCCCGCCTAGACCGATTCAATATTCTTTATGTTTTTATCGATTTGAAAAGCACTAATGTTTATCCGCTTTGTCTCAAGCTCAAGCTTAATTAGTAGATTTTTGAAGTGAAAACTTCTTTAGCGGCGTTAGATGGGTAAAAATTGTTAAACTCGCGTGTCAGGATCAATTGACCTTTGAACCGTAACCGACGAAAGAAGTAAAAATAAAAATATTATGCTGCAATGGGTGCCTGCTCATATTGGGCTGATCGAAAACGAGATAGCTGACCGATTGGCTAAGGTGTCTCTTATAGACGGCATAGACTTTAAATGCGCCCCACATTATGTTGATGTACTGTATCGGGTCAAGAATCGGTGTACCGAACTGTGGACCGAGTACTTTGATCAAAGGTCGCTAACCAAAGGTATCTGGTACCGAACTATTCAGCCTAGCATTTTCAAACATCCTTGGATCGATCAAGCCAGTATGAGTAGATCAGACATGGTCATAGCTCTTAAGGCGCCCACTCACTAACAGTTTACCGGACGATATAAATCTGTCAGTTAATCGCAATAACCCACACACTAACAGTTTCGTTAACGATTTTAGACTGACGACTACTACGATCCGATAGTGTGTGGCCGCCGAACGATTCCGGACAGTTCTAAGCCGGACAGTCCTAGGCCGTCAGGGCGAACGAGCACACGTCGGCCGGCGACCTGTCGATCGACGTTTCGTGTCAGCTTTTTTACGTAATAAACTTAGAATAAAACAGTGAATTAATTTTATTCTTTTGTCTGAAGTAATAACTAATAACATTGACATGTACCTACATCACTATTTTTTTTATAAAATTTTATTCAATTTTTGTACATAATCGTCTATATTTCTTATGCACATAGTCCATAAAATAGCTAACACCTATTTCTCACAATGATTAGCACGTACTTATATAAGAATAACGTAGTGCAAGCTATTTTCAACCTTATTGACATCACAACAAATCTAGTTTCTTTTCTTATATTCGTGATCAGCAGCATTTATTTATGCGATAAAACATGTAATTAAGAAAATGTCAATAAGGTCGAAAATCGCTTGCACTGTTTCGTAGTCTCTATGTAACTGATATCAGACCATTACCGGCAGGCGATCGTACGACCTAAAACTGACGACTCACAACTGCTAGTGTGTGGTCGCAAAACTGACAACAGGGAGTTGCCGGCAGGCCAAAATCGCTTTAGTGTGTGGGCGCTATCGGCTTAGGACTGCAGGCCGCCGGACAGATCAGGAACTGCAGGCGGACTGCAGGCGGACTGTTAGTGAGTGGGCACCTACTTCGTTCTGGACACATCCCATTGAATGGTTTTGCATATTTAATGGGTAAGGTGGGCTCGCCTAATTGTAATTTATGTAACGTTGTAGAAGATGTAAATCACATTTTGATGGAGTGTGTACGGAACGAGGCCGAAAGAAAGCAATTATATGGCAACCGTAATTACAATATCGGCCTATGTAACAGTATCCTCGCTCGTCCCTCTTCGGACGAGGCGAAACAATTGTATTCTCTAGCTAAGATTTGTTGTATAAATAGTTGATATGATAATAACTCTAATGAGGGCGGCATCGGCATAGTCACCCAGTGACTAAGCCCTCAATAATAAATAAAGGAAAAAAAAGGACGACATGACGTCATACAACATTCCTAGCTAGAGAGTGTTTATTTTGCTAGGTACGCTAAGAAGCTTCGTAGCTTAGTGGTTAGCGCTTCGACTGTAAGTCCTTATGGTTTCAGATAGTACCGGGTTCGAACCTGGGCTTCTGACACTTTTTGTGATTATTTTTTCTTTTTGTAATTTATAACTTTTTGTGATTATTTTTTCTGTTTGTAATTTATTAATTTCATCCTACAGAAAATTAATAAAACTTTCTATGATTCGCCCTATATTATAGGTATGGTATAGTTTGTTCTTTTTTATCTTTTTCTCTGTATATAACGAAGAAAGAAAGAAAGAAAAAGTTTTCACTTCTGCCGGCACTCTCGGAGTAAAACCCGTCTTTTTTTTATACAACTGAGGTGGCAGTTAAGCACACGGCCCACCTGATAGTAACTGGTTACCGTGGCTTATGGACGTGGCAACACCAGGGGAGTCACACTCGTGCTGCCGACCCTGTAAACACAGAGAGTTTCTGTGCCGTCAGTGTAGAAGACAAAGCAAGAATAGCCTTTGCTCTTCTTTATATACGCAGTAATGAAACAACTAACAATCTAATTCAAACGCCATAAATTATGTACCTAGCATGTATCAAACATTAATTCACGTCTATTTATTGGAAAATAAAGCCGGTGTCGGACAAGTTTACGATTTAATCCGTCTTCCGATTGGTTGTTATTCTAAGCAGGCTCCGCACATTGTCAGTTTTGTCACGGACTGTCTTTATTGAGACCCAATGCTGAAAGAAAATATCAGTGGCGGATGTAATAGCAAAAGACAGCTTGTTTAGTAAATCCTAGTACCTACTCAATCTTGGTTGTATAATAGCCTTGTTTAAATAATCTGTGAGGCGTGCGTAACATCTCATTTACCTTACTTTGTGACTTATTTCAAAATGGAAGAAGTTTTCAAATCGAATTGTCCCTCTAAACAAGTGGCAATAGGTTTGTAGATTAGAATAGAGTAGAGTTGGTAGAGTTATCTCTAAATATATAATTATAACTCAAAGGTGACTGACTGACTGACATAGTGATCTATCAACGCACAGCCCAAACCACTGGACGGATCGGGCTGAAATTTGGCATGCAGGTAGATGTTATGACGTAGGCATCCGTTAAGAAAGAATTTTGATTAATTCTACCCCCAAGGGGATAAAATAGGGGATGAAAGTTTGTATGCAACTTTGTCAGTTCTAAACCGATCGGGCTGAGACTTTGCATGCATAAAGCTACTATGTTGATTCAACACTAAGCGATAACCGATATCCACGCGGGCGGAGCCGCGGGCAAACGCTAGTCTATCATAAAAGTCAAAATACGTGTCAATCCCATGTGTCGTCATTCTATTCTGCAATATCTGCAATGTCACTTTTCTAGGGGGCGTTTACACCACCAAGTATGAATATTTTTATGACCCTTTTTTTCTTTAAGACGGAGATAATTCAAGCGTGGAACCTGGGAGTCAAGATGCAATGATGGTATCCTGGAGAAATCGAGGGGAATCCTACAAAATGTAGGTAAACATATTGTTTATGTTGCCTTCCATGATGTTGAGCTGATGATAGGAATCTAAGAAAACGATTGACGATGCATCTAAAATGGAAAAATAACGGACTGCAACAAATAAACAGTGAAAAGTGACCAAACACTGAATTTACAGATTTACTGATATTCGCTTCATATTAAGTGAAGCCAGGACTTCGAAGTGAAAGTTGAGACTGATACAAGGAAGATGATGACAAAGTTATGTTTTTTTTTACCACTGATGTGGCAGAGGAGCACACGGTTCACCTAATGGAAAGTGGTTACCTGAAGTGGAAACCAGTCAAATCGTCACTGGAATTTCTCAATCACGTATCAAAGACCGTTGAAGTTCAAATTCAAATTCAAATTCAAAAAATCATTTATCTCATAAAAATTATAAATTTGTTTGGAATCGTCATCATTTTTTCCCCTACCGTGCAGTGCGTGAAATGGCAACAACTGAGAAGCAATGCCAGAAACCTCAGTTGGAATCCTTTTTTAAAAAAAACGTCATCATGTTTGTACAATCATTTTCTTGTGTTGACTTAGAGCGACTTAATTCCAAGCATTTTTGTCATTCAAAAAGTCTGAATTTAAATCGTTTAATCGTTATTCGTCGTTTAATAAATAAGTTAAATCGTTTTCGTTTGCACCAAAGTACTTTGCTAGTTGCACCGATAGCTAGTTATATCCCGCCTCCTCGCCCGTTACTTATTCATATTTACCGAGACTGTCCGTGGCGTCAGCCTTCAACGGTCTCTCCGCCCGCAATGGGACCATTAACTTGCAAAAGGGCAGACGCAAGCGTTTATCGCCATTTCCACAAATTGGCCCATTTAAGCTCAGCCGGAATGTAATTAAGAGCAGTGAGTGTAACCTAAAAAAAGACGGAAGGATTGTGCGTGAAAGAGAATAATAGGGGGGAACGGACATCTGACAGGAATGTACCCAGAAGAATGATAAGTTGTGCCGACCCCAAATAACTGAGACAAGGGCAGGTAGATAATGATTTTCACTATATTGAAACTAAAACATGTTCTAAACAGATGCATTAATACATTAAAATAAATACATACATACATACATATATATAATCACGCCTTTATCCCCGGACTCACATTTCACCAATCTGTATTCGGTCCCACGTAATAGGGGGTGAGCCTATTGCCGTATTCCGGGCACTATTGTTGACTCGAGCCATGCATCTGTACATATCTGTCTGATGTTAAAGTTAATCAGCCCTATCTCTTAGTCGCCTTGTACGACACCACATGGGAAGAGAACGGGTGGCACAAATTCTACTCTGCCAGGAACCACGCGGCCCAATAAATATGAATAAGTATTACGATTCTTCTTCAACCGGAAGTCTGCGGTCCGCTTTACCGGTCTAAATGCGGGTTTGGCTTAAATTTGATATTTTTCATGACGCGACTGCCATCTGACTTCCACAACCCATTGGCGATATCGAAATATAGCAGTACGACCAGTTGTTGGACTTTCTAGGTCTCCAACTACCCGGAACGACTTTCATAGATGTTCGTATGGCAACTGGAATCGACGGCTTAACGTGCTCTCCGAGGCACGACCAGACCTTTGACGAGACCAATGCACATAGCCATATTCATGCATACAAATATGTACAATTCGCATTTACTTACTTCTACGCCACAGTAGCTGTCAGAATATTAGGATGATGATATTTCATCACACATTGACATGGGCTTAATCGCATGTGACTGCATGCGGAGCCCCCGTGCAGTCTATGGCGTACTTGGTTTCATGTCCCCTATGTCCTACCTGCACCAAGGAAGATCTTAATAAAGCCACTGACAGCGCGGTCGCAATGGCAGAATTATACTCTCGAATAATTTCACGTAGTGTAAAAGTGAATAATTGAAACGAAAGAACACAACAATGATCAATACTAAAATAGTGGTTTGTCGTTCTACCACAGTATTACTACTACAATGACATACGGTAGCGCGTCGAATGTAGGTAGGTTCTTACACAGAGACGCGTCGGGGGGCGCAGACGCGCTGTCCGCCAAATCGCGTCTTTTGCGGGAAAGTTCGCTGAGGGCTACCGTAGCCGCGTATAGGTATCGCTCGCGTGACAATTATTAAGATTTTTTTCATTTCTTATCATAATGGTGCACTATTGTTCCGTGTACGGATGTCTTTCGACATCAAGTGCCAATAAAGGCATAGGTACGATTTCATAGATTGCCCCGTGACGCGAGGTAAGTTTATTTCTATAATTTCAAAGTAACGTCTAGAATCTATCGATAGAAGTTACGAAAAATGTAGTTAAATAAACACCAACATTGAAAGAGTTTTAAATTATTTTATGCAAATAATAGTTAGGTATTTGGAATCAAAAATCAATTATGATTCAGTACCTACCTAAAAATATTTTCTCTCATCGACAATCGTCGCATTTCCGAATGTAGACGAATGCTGATTTATATAAGTACCTATCCATCAATTATTAGATTTATCGTGTATACTAATATCGTGTATAATAATTAATCTAAACGTCTAAGAATAAGGTGTGACAAAAGTATCTTGCAGTAGGTACAACACATGTTAACGAATTTCAAATAAATGATTGCATAATAATTACATTTATTTCCTTTTTTTTCTTTTCTGACAACCCTTGCACATTTGCGACGAATAGCGTAGGTACTTACGCGAGCGGCGGCATCGTCCGACATCAAAGGCGTTTCTCCACTGTATGTAGTAGTAATACTGTGGTTCTACTGTTACTTATAGGTGCTACTATATACACGCAATCAAGTCCCATTAATTCCAATAGAGTAGAATGTTGCCAACCTCCATACATTACTATCAAGTAGGACATATTTCTTTTCCGCCCTAAGTAGGGTAAAAACTTGCAACGTAACGCTCTTTGGCGTTTTCTCAATGTACAGTTCACGGCTTTTGATTTTCAACATCGGGAAGACGAGTGAGTGTTCGGCCAAGATCGGCTTGCTTCGGATTTGCAGAGCAGTCTCACTGTCGGACTGATAGATTGTTACTTTTATAGAGTAGTTAAAACCATTTGTCATTATCAACATCTACATGGAGACGATTTGTGCCCTCGGATCTCAGGGTTTGCCTTCCGGCTCTTCCTCCTACACTCCTCAAAATCTTGGGCGTTCATGGTAGTCCGCACGCATGTCACCCTCCACGACGTCAAGCCGCGACTTCTTCGGCCTGCCCCTTCTAAAAGTTGTTTATCAAATACTAGTTATTGACTACGAAACCGTTCGTGTGGACTTCTGATCCCGTTCCCGCTGTTGACCCTCCCGATAGCGTGATGATATTATAGCCTATGACACTCACCAAATTATGTGGATTTCTACTGGTAAAAGAACTGTCATTATCTAAAGGAAGTTCACACGAATATTACACACTAGCTTTTGCCCGCGGCTCCGCACGCGTGGATGTCGGTTATCGCGACCAAACAAAGCCTATGTCCTTTCTCGATGTCTAATCTACCCCTATGCCAAATTTGATCAAAATCGATTCAATGGTTTAAGCGTAACATACAGAGAGATAGACAGACAGACAGAGTTATCTTCGCATTTATAATATTAGTATGGATCGAAATAAATAGAGAAGATGGTTGGAATGAACGACCAGCTTGGAGTCGTTCACTTAATCAAACCCAAGATAAGGTCCAAGCAGGCTCACCTTTTTTATTTAATACCAATGGGGTGGTAGACAAATACACGGTCCACTTATGAAAGTGGTTACCGTGGCCTATGGACGTGTGCACCAGGGGAGTCACACTCGTGCTGCCGACCCTGTAAACACAGAGTTTCCATGCCGTCAGTGTACAAGACAAAGTAGGAATAGCATTTGGTCTTCCCACTGACGGCACAAAAACTCTCCAGTGAGCTCTGGCTACCCTACTCACCGCTGGGAACACGACACGAGGTTATGATGGCCATAGTGTTTTGTAGGGCGGAGGTATTTCCCCAGTCGGGTCGGGTAATACCGTCGTGTCCTACCTCCTAACATCAAATGACCACAGTCACTCTCGCAAAGGTGGACCCTTTCCTCAGAGGTGAAGACCTTGAATACAATTGGGATTCAACGCTGTGATGATAATGCGATACAGAGAACGTTTTACAAAACCGAAACCACTCGATCTTACACAAACTCCCTCTCTTTCTACTTCCCGATTGACCAAATCATAAACCGCGAACTGTACGTGATATCATCACAGTTTCCTATCAAAATTTCGCACGCTCGCCGACCCGTGATCAGCCCGTAATCCGATGGTAATTATAGATCAGATTAATCGCTATTGATTAAAAGTTCGCCAGGGGATTCCCGCGGTTTAACCTAGATAAGATTGCTATCTTGTTCACTGTTGTATCAATAATAATTTCATTTGGTGGTAGAAATTTGATGGCACAAATTTAATGTAGAATGCGAGGCCTTATCGCTGGAAGCGATTTCTTCCAGGCAACCTTGGGATGGATCTAGTATTGTGTAATTATCGGATAAGCTATAGATACAAAGTGTATTAAAAACAAAAAGAAATAGAGACAGTCACAAGTAAAAAAAAAAGACGGGTTGCACTCTGGGAGTGCCGGCAGAAGTGAAAACATTTTCTTTTTTTCTTTCTTCGTTTTATACATAGAAAAAGATAAAAAAGAACAATAATCACAAAAAATAATAAATTACAGAAAGAAAAAATAATTATAAAAAGTAATAAATTACAAAAAGAAAAAATAATCACCAAAAGTAATAAATTATAATAAGAAAAAACAATCACAAAAAATCCCTTAAGGCCAGGTGGTTTGAACCCGATACTATCTGAAACTATAAGGACTTACAGTCGAAGTGCTTACCGTTTAAGCTACGACGCTATCTATTGTAAATTGCAAAATAGATAGTCTGTACCAATCTTGTATGACGTCAGTCGTCGGTTACGGTTCAAAGGTCAACTAATCCTGACGCTTCCTTAACATTTTACACCCATCCAACGCCGCTAAAGAAGTTTTCACTTTAAAAATTATACGAGATGGACTAGTGCTTGGGAAAGAACATAAAATAGGGGATGAAAAATTGGATGAAAGTTCGTAATTTTCGTAGATAACGGTATGAAAACTGGTACAGAGATAGATTTAATGAATATTCTTAAACATTCTACAATACTAAACCCAAAGTAACATAGATTAAGTAACTTGAGTTATAAAATCTCGAATGCGGATAATTTTTTGAAAATGTATTCATACATACATACATATAATCACGCCTTTATCCCCGGTGGGTTAGGCAGAGGTGAATTAATACCCACATTGCACCAATTTGTATTCGGTCCCACGTAATAGGGGGGAGCCTATTGCCGTATTCCGGGCACTATTGTTGACTCGAGCCATACATCTGAGGCTGAGTCTGGGCTGTACATATCTGTCTGATGTTAAAGTTAAACAGCCCTATCCCTTAGTCGCCTTGTACGACACCACATGGGAAGAGATGGGGTGGCCCAAATTCTACTCTGCCGGGAATTGATGCATACAAATATTTGCACTGAGCAGGGATCGAAAACCGCACCGACTGCGTAGCAGGCAAACGTTCTACCGCTACGTCACGGAGGCGTAGCCGCGGGCAACGGCTTATAAATCATATTAGTTTATGTAAATATATTTTTTTAGCTGCAGCTAAAAATAGCGGTTAGCAGTGCGTTATTGAATATGGGTAACATATTTTTTGTAAGTAAAAATTATATTTTGTCCTCAAATGATACAAATATTTGTGGTTAAACTGACCGTAGGTATTACCTCTACGTCGTAGCAGTAGTAGATAACCGCTACGCCACAGAGGTCTACGTGTAACCTAAGACAGTGCTGGGTAAATTTTAATTGCAATTAAAATTGGATATTTTCCTGTAGTTAAAATAAATTATTCAGTTAAACTTATTAAATTAATAGTAGTAAATGAGTGAAAACAGTTGCGTCGGTTCTTATTTTATCTTTCTTATTTATTTTTAATTATCCCACCCAACCTTTAATAGTAATTGATTTGACTATTAAATATTATGACGTCGCGAATACACAATTACTATACACTTCACTTTTTAACTTAACGTTTTGATGTTTAATTACAATTTAAATTTCTATCTAGCACTCTCTAACAATCCGCCTGCAATAAGCCTGCAGTTTCTGATCTGTCCGGCGGCCTGCAGTCCTAAGCCGATACTGAAACGATTTTGGCCTGCCGGCAATGCCCTAGTTGTCAGTTTTGCGACCACACACTAGCAGTTTCCCGCCGTACGATCGCCTGCCGGTGTGTGCTCGTTCGCCCTGACGGCCTAAAATGAGCAGTCCGACTGAGAAAGTACCTCCGCCCTGAAGAATACCGCGGCCATAATAACCTCGTGTTGTTCCCGGCGGTGAGTAGGGTAGCTAGAGCTTACTGGAGAGATTTTGTGCTGTCAGTGGGAAGACCAAATGTCTTCTACACTGACGGCACAGAAACTCTCTGTGTTTACAGGATCGGCAGCACGAGTGTGACTCCCCTGGTGTTGCACACGTCCATAGGCGACGGTAACCAGTTTCTACAAGGTGGGTCGTGTGCGTGTCTGCCAACTCAGTTGTATTAAAAAAAGATGACATGATAAAGAGCCAAAAACAAGGTAGGTACTCTGTTTTTTTTTATTTATTTATTTATTTATTCATTCTTAATATACAAATGATTTACATAATACATATATTTTCTCGCCAAACTGTGACGTTTGATGGCGGAATAATAGTTCGAACTTTAAATGGTAAAAGGAAGCTTACAGTCAGCGCATAATTTCAGATTCAAATCTACAGATTATCTGCTTTTGTTCTGCTGAGATACGGAGAAATACGCTAAAAGAGATGTCGAGAGAGACGCTTTGAAAAAAAATATGATAAGATAATTGTTTATTAAAAGAATTACAAACATTTAGAAAGAGTCAAGGATATAATATATGTATTTTGTTGTTTATAGGTATATAATATGGGTTGGATGGGTGCCTAAGCTAGGCTCAAGGGCCAAGGCCTGTGTTTCAGGTCCCCAGGTCCCCTTCTCTAATGGGAAATTGTATGTGTGTGTCTGTTTGTCCGTCTTTTTCGCCTCAACCACTAAACCGATTTTGATAAAATTTGGTAAAATAGGGGTAGATTAGACCTTGAGAAAAGACATGGACTATGTTTGGTCGCGATAACTGACATCCACGCGGGCAGAGCCGCGGGCAAATGCCGGTTATTTATAATTAACTAGTTGTTGCCCGCGGCACCGCTCGCGTGGAATTCGGATTGCGGCTATAAATTGAGATGTTAGGCCCGTCGCCCACGGCGACTTTTTGTAGCGATGCTGTCGTACATCCGTATCGATATAGTCGCGAAGTGGTCGATAACAGCGTGTCCCAGCCCACGGCACAGATAACATAATACTAAAGTACCCATGGGCTCAGCTCAGATGCAGTCGCGATGGCAACGCGATACCATCGCGCTTCTGTCTCGATGCAAACGCGATTCAAGTAACGGTACATAAATACTTACGACCACTACAGTTGCAAAATGGACTCCGTTGAGGCAACATTAGTCACCTTGTCTTTGGTGCTGCTTTTACGTAAGCAGTCGAAACGAAAGCAACGTCAGTATTGGATGCACCCATTTAATAAAGAGAGATTACTATGTGGACTATGTGGTCCACCGACATGGTCGCGCGTTTGCATCGTCGCGATTCAGTAGCACGTTAGCATCGCTATTGTAGCGCGTTGCAAATGCGACTGGCATGCGTTAGTAGCGATGCTGACGCGCGTTTAGTAAACGCGCGACAGCATCGCATCGCATTCAGTAACTCAAACTTCATGTTCAAATTCAGTTACGATAACGTCGAGGTCATCTTACCATTTTAGGTTCGACTTATTTTCTTAGGTACCTAATACAGGAGTGACTACCGTATGAGTTCCCAACCCTGTGAAGAAAATCCAGCGCTTTTTCGTATATCGGTAGGTATACTAAGGGCCCTGATTCAGCTAAAAATTTTCCATGTCAAAACTACTGACGTACCGCAGACACTGTAACCAATGCCATTCAACTTTAAACAAGCGGCGGTAGCTTAGTGGTTAAGGAGTCGGCCTCACGATTGAGAGGTCCCGGGTTCGAATCCTGGCCATTACACTACCGGCGTGAACCCACTCCTAGCACAAGCAATTTAGCTTAGTTGGAGGAGTTAGAGGGAATATTAGTAATTTCGATAATTTCGGTTGCTAATAATCTTTATTAAAAAAAAAAGAAAACAAATCAAAAAATCAGTTTAATATTATATTATTAAAGTCTAAAATAAAATGACAATGTTGTACGTACGTTTTCATTTTGTACCTTAAAATTTAAGAAATAAAGTCTAAAATATAATGACACTTTATGTAATGTCAGAGGTATGACTATGGTTTTATGTCATAAAATTAGCAAATCGGGGGCCAGCTGACAAGTGATATTGGCTTGGGTTTGAAGTCGGTGCCATGTCAAATGTAATAGTATTAGGCGCCGCCTTTAAATTAAACCTATTATTAGGTAACACATAGGGACAATAGCATTTTAATAATATTTGAGTTCTTTGGATCCCATTATATTTCTACCCTACCAACTATATTTCTCAGGACATATATATTTTCGTGCAATATCGAGTTGTTTTTTGATCTCAACATCCGCTCGGGTGGAGCCACGGTAATAAGCCAGTAAATATTTAAAAAAGTTTCTTTTAAAAACCTCTGCGAATCTTAGAGTAAATTTTATAACTAGTGCTGCGTAATGTGTAAGTTTCAACTGCCTATTTCAAAGTCGTCACAGGTGTTTGGCGCGGCATAAAGCGTCGGCTTGCAACTGCTCTACGAAGGGCTACAGGGGCCTAAATCGTAAGATAAACGAGCCCTCGGCGCGCGCGGTTTTGTAATACCTACGCTTGGTGACAATGCTGGGAGAGGCCTATGTCCAGCAGTAGACTGCGAAAGGCTAATTCATTGATTGATGTTTGGTGAATTTGACGTCGTTCACCGCTGAAACACGCAGTGATATCCTCAAAAGACGGATGTTAGGGGTGAAAACTGACCCCAAATGCCCAGAGTGCATGGAGGAGGAAGAAACCAGTCTCCACCTGCTGGCCAAATGCCCCATGTACTCAATGATAAGATGGGAAAACATGGGGACGGACACCCTAGAAGAACAAGACCTCGAGGATCTGAAGGTGGAACAGATCGTAAGATTCTGCAAAGAGACAGGTAGGTTCGACGGAACGTCGTGATTGCCGGACACTTCTTGGCCTCCAAACAGGAGGAATAGGGGAATTGGGTGAAATGGCCCCCATTAAAGGGCAGATCACCCGTCCGGTCTGCGGCGTCCCCCGCTGGAAGTAAGTATTCCTCAAAAGACACCGAAGAAACGTGTATATAGTCATATTTTGCGCACATATTTAAAAAAAAATATAAATGACCGAATTCTCTAATATTTCCTCTAACCCCTCCAACTAATCTAAACTGCTTGTACTATGTTATGGTCAGAATTCGAACCCGGGATATCTAGATCGTAAGGGCGACTCCTTAAACACTAAGCTACCTCCGCTTTGATATAATATGGAATGTCCTGATATTATTTAGTCATAGATCAGATTCGCGATGTTAGCATTAGCCAGCCTAGGCATTAGCCAGCCAGGTTATTAAATGATGTAATAAACGAGACGGCTGAATATCATTCAGGCCATTATTTGAATGGCGCCGTTTAGTTATCTGCCTAGGCAGGTAATTGGACGGCTGATTAAGCTGGTTGGCGGCGACATATATAATGTAAGACTATGGTATTGGTACTCATCACGGCGGCGGCGCGCATCGTAGGACGATGCGCGCCTCCCCACACCGGGGTTGAGTCGGGGACCCCCCTTCCCGAGGAGGGCCAGACCGAGAGGGATGGCCCTGGGTCAGCCGGGGTGCGAGGGATATGTCGCATGACAACCTCACCTTCGGCCTAGCACTATGACCCAGAGACGGCGTGCGGTTTAGTCGGTTCGAGTCCGACATAACCTCCCCCTCCGGCTCCGGAGGGGTGGGTATCCGTGGGGACCCGCCAGACTCAAAGTAAGCATAGTTTAATTAGCTTGCGGTATGAGTTCTAGATTGCGGATGAATATATATTTTTCGTAAAAATATCTAATGCTGAGACTGATTCAAATAGACTTAATTATATCCATGCTTACAAACATTTTGCACTGAACGGGAAACAAACCCCAGCCCCCTAATATATCAGTCAAATGTAATACCGGCACGCCACAACAATTTATTTATAAATTTTAACATTCATAAATTATAGATAAATTATAATTATCTTATACACGCTAAATCTATTTCAGAACGGCATTTATTATTACGCATTTTATGATGCTTATTTTCATTTTAATATGTCATATCATTAAAAATAAAATCGTCACACTGGAATTAGAACATTTTTCTAAATAATATTTATAAATTGCCGCTCTTCCTGTCTCTCCTCTCTTCCTGTGGGTGTGGTAAAGGGTGACAAAGGGATAGGGCTGTTTTCCATCTGACAGCTAATGACTAAATGCCCCATTGACGACAACAAGCACGCCTCCAATTACGTGGGACCGAAACTCAAAGTCAGCGAAATATAGTTGTTAATACAGCTCTGCGTACCCCTTCGAGGATTTACAACCGTAAATATATGTAAATATATTGCCACTAGAAGCGTCTAAATTCTATTTTCACGGTACCTAGACGCTTCCCTGGTAGTATGACCTAGGTCACGGCTGCAAATGTCAACTAGCGAATTAGGTCACAGGCGATTCGATATTTTGAACTAAGATTATATCATACTAACATTATTTTAATCTACATACATACATATATCATATTCACGCTTGTAAATGCCCGAAGGGAGAGTGTTTTAACACCCACATTTCGTCAGCTCAGGAGCCTATTACGGTAAAGTGGCAATTATCTTCGGCTGTATGCTTACTGTCGGACAGAGAAGTCCTTTCCCTTAGTCACCTCCTACGACATTCCCGGGAAGAGATGGAATGGCCCTACTCCACCTCTTTTCCACCGGGAACCAATACTGCAATATTAGTATTTAACCAAAAGCAATCCCTTATAAGAGAATTTATTTAAAATTCTAATAACGATTTCAGAAAAAATAAATCATCTAAACAAAATTAAATTATTTCTGAACGAAATTTTAAAGCATGTGTAGACATCTGTTTGTATCACCATTTTTTAAAATATTGTTCTCAATTTAAAAGGTCCTAAACTCTCGTGTTTTTAAAAGTGAGACAATAAATCAATTTATATTTTTTATTTTTAAGTTTATTGTTCTATCTAATTTTGCCCTCAAATATGGGTATACCATATTGCTTCGTGTTTAGGTATTAAATTGATCAACTACATAAAAAAGTAAGAAAAGTATAGATTTTTGTAAAGGTCTTGACGTTTAATTAGCGAAAAATAGACAATTCAACACCTAAAAAACATCATTTCAAGTGTTTTTTTGAAATAAATTCTAAAAATTGCATTAATAATAAATGAATTAGCAATTTGAAACACCCATTTCAAAAATAGGGTAAGTAAAAATAATATTAGAACACGAATCTTAACTTACCGTAGACATCTTTACTAAAGCACAGAACCATGTTTTTTTTTCACAGAGCTCACAGATACTTTAATAATACACTGTAAATATATTAATATTGAAGTTTATTAAACCATTTATTTGTAATATATTTATTAAATACGATTATTTTGTCAATTTTAATGTTTTAGTGTCCTTGCGAGCGGATCACACCCCAATCGCGAGGGATGTTATTCTCGACGAATAAGAAATGCATGGAGCCGTTAACATGTTTTAAAAAATGTTATAATATTGTAGTAAGGGTCATATAATAAATTAATGAAAGGTATGTTTGATTTGTTTTAAGTTAAAGATTCAGTTTTGGCGTTCATGCAAATAAAGACTTCTATTCTGTTCTATTCTAATGAGTTGGTTCATGTAGGGAATATTCATAAGTTGTTAAGCAAGATAATTTTTGTTTTATAATCAAGTCTTTCAACTCACATATGTTGAAATTAAACCATTTTAACTTATGTTATGAAGTTCAAATATACCTACATCCATGTGCACACTTATTTTCCATACTCAGTACAATTAGCCTTTTACAGTTCATTGTTGGATATTGGTGTCTCTCCATGTGATGCATTTTGGGAAACTCATTGCTCCGCCTCATTTAGTTCAAATATATTAAAAATATCCATGTCGGTTGCCGCCTGGAGTAGCGTAGGGCCACCCTATCTCTTACCGCAGGTGTCCTTTAAGGCAAATAAGAGATACGACATCTCTAAACATATAACTCGCTTGATAGCAATATGCTCACTCCCTACTTCGTGGGACTAAAATATGAGTGTTAATACATCTCTACACCACCGCTTCAGTGGTTTAATTCACCCATAAAATTATCAACTAACAATTTAGATCCCTTCCCAGCCAAAGTGGTTGTATATAATGCAAACATAATCCTCGTCGCGGGAAATCAGTACATTTATTAATAATAACACATTGTACGTCACATTACGTAACATAAGCTATAAACTAAACACAGCACCAACAACAAAGTAACTACCAAAAGTTTTCCAAATAAAATATTTATGACGAACATCGACTCAATGTGTTCTACTGTTATCAGCTTCTTCAAGTAACGCACAGCGCATGCGCGAAACGTAGTTCCTATTTTAGTTACGGTCAGTGTGGTGGCGCTTCTAGTTCAGTTAATACAACTTTTCACCGCTCGGAGCGCTGTTAAGTTTTTAGTTCTAGAATAGGGCTCATCATCATCATCTAATATACGATCGGCCGGGGTGCGAGAAATATGTCTCAGCTTATCTCACCTCCGACAACCTGAAACAGAAACAGTGCTCACCGTGCGGTATGAAAGGAACTTCATCCCACGCACGCTCAAGCTGTGGAATGAACTCCCTGCTGGGGTTTTCTCAAACGACTTCAATCTGGGGTTCTTCAGGAAGGGCATAAAGGCGCCCACTCGCTAACAGTCCACCAGCAGTTTCTGATCTGTCCAAACCACCACACACTATAGCAGTTGTGTCGCCTATTGATGTGTGCTCTTTCGTCCTGACGGCCTAGGACTGTCTGGAATCGTTCGGCGGCAACACACTATCGGATCGTAATAGTCGTCAGTCCAAAATCGTTAACGAAACTGTAAGTGTATGGGTTATTGAGATTAACTGACAGATTTATATATCGTCCGGCCGTCGTCCAGTAAACTGATAGTGAGTGGGCGCTTAGAAGGTTTCTTAAAAGTCGGCAGCCTTCAAGCCCTTGGAAGGACGGGTAAGCTTTTCTCTCGGGGCAGCGGCGGGTGAGGATTTGACTCCCGTACAGTGCGAAGATCACAGAACAGAAAAAACTGTTAGAAATGTGATAGGACAGATTTTATAGCGGAACCAATGTCGCCAAACTCACACATACAACCAGATAATAATACGTTGCAAATTAGCCTAAATTATGCACACTGCAGAACGAAATCATATCTTAATGATTGGCATTAGTGATAACTTTAATATAGATAAAAAAAGGAATTTAAGACGTTTTGTATTTGAATCAAACTTGCTTCTCACTCTAACTCTATTACGAAAAAGTTCAACTACTCCCCAACAGATGTAAATTTATTTTAAGAATATTATTTAAAACCTTAACAGTTATGAATACGGTTGATATTACTTTGAAGTATTATCTCTCTCACTCTAACTCTCTTACATTAACGCTAGAGCGGCGACATAACATTTTGGCAATATCGATAGATTTGAGATTAGAAACGGCGCGACATCTAGATGCGCCGGAGCAACAGGAAAACGAGTAAACGCCAGGACTGCGGGACGGGTGCTGGCTGTTAGTGTAAAAGTCCCAATTCTGATCTCTCAAGCTAATCATGGAAATAATTTGACCATTTATTGAAGTGGCCAAGCGCCGGGCGTAGCACTACCCCCTTCTTAGACATGCTCGTCCCGAGCATCATTAGATCCGTAGTATCTCGCCAGTCGGTCAACATGTACAACCTTCAAGGGGCTTCGCTGGTTGCGTTGTATCCGGTATGTAACGTCATTGATCCTGGCGACAACTTTATACGGCCCTTCCCAGTTTGGAGACAACTTCGGACTTTTGCCTTTGCGACGCATCGGATTGTGTAGCCAAAGACATTTTATATTAATATATCCCACTTCTGACACCAGTTGTTACGAGCGTGGGGGTCGGTTTAAATAGAAAATGCGAGCAAAACCGTTGAAGACAGATTTTATTCAGCTGCACTTAAATTACACCAAAGCGCGTAGAAATTCAAAAATCTGTCTTCAACGATTTTGCTCGCATTTTCTATTTAAACCGACCTCCACGCTCGTAACAACTGGTGTCAGAAGCGGGATAGAAAATGCCGATAACGCCGAGAGACGACAGGGAGGGAGTTAAAACCAGAAGCCAGGCCGCGGAAGAGGCTGCGGGTACTCCGAGTACGTCGACGGGTGCTTCAAGATCATCATCGGAAATTAACCTGAACGCGATTATGACCTTATTGAAGGAGCAGGCCCGTCACCAGGCAGAGCAGGCCCGTCGCCAGGAAGAACAGGCCCGTCGCCAGGAAGAGCAGACTCTGCAATTGAAGGCACAGCTCCGGCAACAACAGGCAGAGCAGGCCCGTCAACAGGAGGAGCAGGCCTTGCAACTAAAGGTTCAGCTCCGGGAACAACAAGAAGATCTATTTGCCTTCTTGAAAGAGTCTAAAGCAGAATGGCAAAGAGAAATTCATTCAGTGCAAGACAAAATAGAAAGCCACGAAGAGAAATTAGGAAGCATCGACGAGAAATTTGAGAGTTATGAGGAACGGCTGCAGTCTGTGGCTCAAAACGTAAAAAATTGGAGACAAAAATAGCGTGCGGAACAACTGGCTCTGTAATCATTCCATCTGCACAGGCTGTCGGAAAGTTCAAAGTACCGCCATTTGATGGGACCTCCTCGTGGACTGCATACAAACTGCAGTTCGAGTCTGTGGCAAAGGTGAACGGTTGGGATAAGGAGCAAGCCAAAATAACATTAACATTGGGGTTACGGGACCAAGCACTCAGTGTTTTGGAGGCGCTTGGAGGTGAAGTGACTTACGACCGCCTTCTTGAAGCGTTGGAATCACGTTACGGTGATAGTCACTTGGAACATGTCTACCGTGCCCAATTGAAGGACAGAAACCAGCGTCTTAATGAGTCTCTGCAGCAGTGGGCTTTGGAAATAGAAAAGCTTGTGAGAAAAGCTTACCAAGGAGCTTCATCGTCATTTCTTGACAGCATTTTGGTGCAAGCTTTTATTGACGGGATCAGAGACTTGGAGGTGAGAGCTGCCGTCCGTCTGGGTCACCATGCAACCCTTAAAGATGCTGTTGCTCACGCCCTTGAAGTGGAAGCTGTACGACATGACCCTCGACCACAAAGATTGCGTGAAACCTCAACAAATGAGCAACGTGTGTACCGTCGGAAATTCGCCCCCAGGTGATATTTCTGCAAAGAACAAGGACATATTCGGCCTAGCTGCCCGAAACGGACTCAACATGGTAATGGCCAAGAACAAGCGGCGCGACAGATTGAACAGCCAGGAATACGAGAGCATCGGAGTGGGAAAGCGCATGGAAATGCAGATGCACTCTCTCGAAGACCTTGTCCGGTGGAATGTAACCATTGTTGCAGGCAAGAAGCTAAGGACAGTGTGGCGATTAGAACGATAAGGACTGTTACTGTCAGTGATGAGTGGAGTAACGAAGCCATGCAGCAAGCACAGCAAGAGGATCGAGACATCAAGCCTATTCTCGAATGGATAAAGGCAGGAACACCTAAGCCGAAATGGAGTGATGTCTCCCAAATGAGTGCAGCTACGAAGAGCTACTGGCCATAATGGGAAAGCCTTGTGATACACAATGGAGTCCTGTGTAGAAAATGGGAGTCTGCAAACGGGAAAGACTCACATCTGCAGTTGGTTGTCCCAAAGATTAAAATTAATGAGGTTTTGAGGTCATTTCATGACGGAACTTCAGGCGGCCATCTTGGCGTGAAGAAGACTTTGATGAAGATTCGTCAACGATTCTATTGGATCCATTGCCGTTAGGATGTTAAAGATTGGTGTAGGAAATGTACATGCTGCGCATCGGTAAAAGGGCCTCATACAAGGAGCAGGGGAGCATTGAAGCTATACAATGTTGGAGCGCCTTGGGAAAGGATTGCATTAGATGTTGCAGGGCCATTTCCTGCGTTGGACTCTGGAAACAAATACATCCTAGTAGTAATGGACTACTTTACTAAATGGCCGGAGGCTTTTGCCATACCTAACCAGGAAGCAACTACAGTCGCAGAAAGACTGGTCACAGAAGTGTTTTGCCGATTTGGAGTTCCTCTGGAAATACACAGTGACCAGGGAAGGAATTTTGAATCACAGGTATTTCAAGAAACCTGTAAGATAATGGGTATTCATAAAACCAGGACCACCCCATATCATCCGCAGTCAGACGGAATGGTTGAAAGATTTAACCAAACCTTGGAAAGGCATTTGGCTAAGGTTGTTGAGAGCCACCAGAAAGACTGGGATAGTCATATTCCTTTGTTCTTGTTGTCTTATAGAACAGCGATACATGAAAACACAACGGTGACTCCTGCGTGTGCAAATTTTGGCAGAGAACTGAGACTACCGGCTGATCTACTGACTGGACGTCCTCCAGATTCACCGCAAGAAATCACGTAATATGCTAGTGCATTGCGCGATAGACTAAATGACGTTCACACCCACGTCCGTGAATCTGGCCTCCAGGCAAGTGAAAGAATGAAAACCCGATACGACCGCAACTCTAGCCGGGTTCAACGAAGGCTCGTTGGTATGGCTACACAATCCGATGCGTCGGAAAGGCAAATCTCCGAAGTTGTCTCCAAACTGGGAAGGGCCGTATAAAGTTGTCACCAGGATCAATGACGTTACATAGCGGATACAACGCAACCAGCGAAGCCCCTTGAAGGTTGTACATGTTGACCGACTGACGAGATACTACGGATCTAATGATGCTCGGGACGAGCATGTCTAAGAAGGGGGTAGTGCTACGCCCGGCGCTTGGCCACTTCAATATATGGCCAAATTTCCATAGGAGTGAGCGAGACGGCACTATAGAAAGAGACAGCATGCCTTGACGTCACTGTTCTAGAAGGAATCGAATGAATAGAACGAGACGTCAGGCTAGAAAGAGACACAAGACCCAATAGAACCTTCCAGAAAGTTCCTGTCTTTTTCAGAACGTACCTGTCTTTTCTCGATCTTTCGCTACTCGGCCGCGCCCGATATAAAAGGCGAGCTAACAGCCGCCGCTTAAGTTTGAATACGACTAGTTTTCGAAGCGATTAAAGCGATAAAGTGTGCGAAGCGATACAGTGCGATTTATACAAGTGACTGTGTATTGTGTAAGGAAGAGTTTTGAATTTCTACGCGCTTTGCTGTAATTTAAGTGCAGGTGAATAAAATCTGTCTTCAACGGTTGTCCTCGCATTTTCTATTTAAACCGACCCCCACGCTCGTAACAATATAATACGTTACAAGTTTCAACATGTTCTGTCAATGTATTTGTATGCATGAATATGTCTCTTTGCATTGGTCTGGGTGCTTCCGTGCCTTGGAGAGCGCGTTAAGCCATCGGTCTCGGTTGTGATAAGAATATGTACGAGTATTGCAGGGGAAATGGGTGAAATGACCTATATAGAAGGACTGATCCCCCGTTCGATCAACGGCGACCACACTATAGAAGTAGGAGCAGTAATTGTAAACTTCATACGTAAACTTTATACAAATGAACCCAATATATTAAATGGTTTGAATAATACAATTATTAAATATGAGATTAGATGTCAAAATATTAAATTAAAATTATTTATATTTATTAAACAAATAATAATTTCTTCGTCAAAATACAATGCAATAATAAACACATTTTATGTCACCTTAATTCTAAGTATATTATACAAATTCAGTACCTACTATTTGGTATTAGTCGAATAACCCACCCCTGATTGCTCCCGGTGCAAAGGTGCCCATCACACTTGCCGCGTTTCCACGCTGGATTGCGATGGCCAGTCTCTGCACCAGGAACGATCCGGAGCGGGAGTGGATGTTCAGGTGGGAAATTGTTTAAAATCTATCGATATTTAATATTAGGAAGGTAAAGAGTTTGTTTGTTTGGTCGAACGCGCTAATCTCAGGTTGGTTCTAATGGTTCTAAAAATTCTGTTTTTCTTAAATGGCCCGCTTATCAAGGAAGCCTATACACAATTAATGTACTCAAGGGAGCCGAGTAGTTATATTATACTTCAACAAATCCGGCCATACATTATGTATTTGAAAATGGAAAAAATATATAACTAACGTGGTTTAAATGGTGATACGGTGTTTCAAAATATGCTACAGGCGAAATCGGGGCGGGTTGGCTAGTACAGAATAATAGTTTGAAGTTGTTTAAATTGTGTCTACTTTACTGTTGGTTTGTTTTATGAGACAGAATATCAGGAAACAACCTCTTTACACAAAATAAAATCGCTAGTAAATCTGCCCACACCTCAACTGGTTAATAAAACCAAAACTCAAACATAAAAAGCATATCAAAGACCATTTTTCCTCATTTCTACCGCAAAATTTAACTATGTGCGAACAGACATACAGTCTCAACCTATTTACCTTTCATTCTAGATCGGTGAACAAAGATTTATCATTAAAACTATATACAAATAATCATGTTCTAAAAAATAACAGGCCAATAAAATAAAAATAAAGTAAGAAAAAGAAAAAGACACATTAAAAATCGATTCGAAATACGAAAACGAGTGACATAAAAACGTCCGGGAGCTTTCGTCGCAACAAATTTAAAGGGGATATATTGCCGGCATCAATTTCAATCCAAATACTAATAAATTGGCATCTCTCAACGACACGGAGCTACACAGCTAGACAGTTTATTAATAGCTAACATATTTTGTAAATCTCAGACTGTGATCAACCCTCGGCTGAATTCAGTGTCGCGTGAGTCGCGGGCCGCGTCACCCGAAAAAAAAAGAAACGTCAACTGTCAGATTTTGGCGCGCATTTAAATTTTTTTTTAGTGTTGTGAAGGATAGTGCGTAGTTACTTAGCTAGTGAAGTAGTGTTCTAAAATTTTTATTGTTGATCCCAAAAATGTTGACTTATAAAATACGAAATAATTTCTTCTGAAGTGCCTGTCAAAAAATTCTTATTATTCTGAATATTAGCTCAAATGAAGGATGGCAATGAGATGCTAGGGGGAAAAGAAGTAATCTTTCTTGCTGTTACAGTTCCTAAACTAAGAATCACTGTTGAGCTTTAGTGTTTTTATTACTTTTATTTAATGAATAGACCAAAGTAAAACTATCTTCCCGCTAAAAAACACAAAGATATAAATAAAAACATCCTACTATGACATACAATGCCATTTATGATAATTATAACAACAACAATAATTACAAAGAGTTCGATTTTCAAAAAGATGAAAAGAAAATTTTTAACGACCAGTGTTGTCAAGTTAAAAATGAGCACAAAAATGGAGAAAGTGAAGACAAAGAAGAACCTCATATACAGCACGTGCTGGGACCAAGTAGGCGATGTTTGGCGTGGGCTTGCAAAGCTTGTAAAAGGAAAACGGCGGCAGTTGACCGACGGAAAGCAGCCACACTGAGAGAACGGCGGCGATTGAGAAAAGTAGGTTGTAGCATTACTTTTTAAGATTCGTGATGATAATTGTATTCTTTCTCCGTCACCACACGGATTTGTATCAATCAATCAATCAATTAGCCCACTGCAGTCAACTTCTGGACATAGGCCTCTCCCAATGTGCGCCATTTCGTACGATCCTCCGCCTTCCGCATCCAGCCACCTTTTTCAGGTCATCGGTCCATCTGGCCAGGGGGCGCCCTACCCTTCGTTTGCCTTCTCGCGGTCTCCACTCTAGGACTCGTCTGCTCCAACGGCCATCGGTCCTTCGACAGACGTGGCCAGCCCTATTGCCACTTCAGCTTGCTTATCTTGCGAGCTATGTCGGTAATAAATATCTTGAAAATAATTTGGTGAAATGAGGGTCAGTATGCGTGTGTGAACCATATGAACGGACCAAAAAACCAATAAAGGAACTCAAGTGACCCAACCAATGATGCAAGCCCAAGGTTTCCCGAGGAGGGCCAGACCGAGAGAGGTGGCCCTGGGTCAGCCGGGGTGCGAGGGATATGTCGCATGACAACCTCACCTCCGGCCTAGCACTACGACCCAGAGACAGTGTGTGGTTTAGTCGGTTCGAGTCAGACATAACCTCCCTCTCCGGCTCCGGAGGTATCCGTGGGGATTTCCGCCACGTAAAAAAAAACAAAAAAAGCAAGCCCAAGGTTAAACCCACCACCTAAGTTAAATTGCTTGTGCTTGGAGTGGGTTAACACCGATAATGGGCCAAGTTTTGAATCCGTGACCTCTCGATCTCTCCCTAACCCTCAATTCAATATTTGAAAGCGTCGGTAGCTTAGTGGTTAAGGAGGCGGCCTTAAGATCGAGCGGTCCCGGGTTCGAATCCCGGCCATTACAATAACGACGTGAATCCATTCCTAGCACAAGCAATTTAGCTTAGTTGGAGGGGTTAGAGGGAATATTAGTAATTTCGATAATTTCGGCTGCTAATATTCTTAAAAAAAAATTGATAATGAGTTTTTTTTTGTTTTTAGGAATATTTTTGGCTTGATAACAAGACCTTTAAGCCTTCACTTGTTTGTTTCTTCATTTGTTGATGATAACGATAATGAGTTGATTATATTGATAATGATGACGGCGATGGCGATGACAATGAATGATGATTGCTGCCTCAGTAAAGTTGTGGGAACTTTACTCCCTATGTAGTACAAGTGTTTTCATTGAAGATTCATTGAAGAAGCTCCCTAGGGCGATTTGGAACGAACAGGAAAAGTCAAAATTCACTGTAATATGCCGCTTTCCCACATTTGTGTGAGTTGTCCAAGAGTTTAGATCTAAGAATCCAATATTTTTGTTGAACTTGAATTCACACCATTTTATCTTTCCCGCTTTCGCGCCGAAACTCGATAATAAGTCTAAGAGTAGATAATAAAATGATTAATAAAACATTCACTTTATTGTAATTCTTAAGTATAATTGTTTTAAATCCACCGCTTTTTTTTTCTTAGAAGAGGAATTTCATTCTCTAATCATTTACATGAAACACAATGTGAAATAAGTTTTACTCTATTGAATTGTGTTACTTAGTCATTTTATAATCTCAAAACTTATTAAATTATATCTACTACTATTCAGTTTGGTTATATTTACAAACGTATATTTGCTGAGTGGGAATCTAACCCGCGTCGTATGACGTTGCAATCGAAAGGTCGTCAGCTTACAAAACGTTCGCATAAGTAGGTATATTTAAGTGGCAGGTACCTATACTCCATTTGGTAGGTACTTACCTAATGGCAAACCATCTTGCAGCGGCTTTTTATAAAAACACATCTACTTATGCATCCTAGCGTTAATCCCAGTCGCACCCGAAGCTTTCAACTTGGAGTCTGGGGTCCGCTTTTACCAGTTTAACTGCGGATTTGGCTGAACTTCAACATTTTCCGTGAAGCGATTGCCATCTGACTTCCACAACCCAAAGAGGATTTCGTAACATTACAGTTAGGCCAGTTGTTGGATTTTTGAGGGCTCCAACTACCCATAACGACTGCCATAGATGTTCGTATGGCAACCGGGACCGACGGCTTAACGTAATCTTCGAGGCACGTTAAACCGTCGGTCATAAAAAGAAAAACACATATTAAACAAATGAACTGGATTACCTAACTGACTAACTAGTGGTTTGATTTTTCGTCCTTAAATTGAATTTTGAAACAGAAAAATAAACTTAGTTTTTAAATAAAACATTAAAAAACGCAAAAATATTACAAGTACCCATGACCTAATAAAGTAAAAGTACCCTTGTAAACTATGCCCACAACATTGTCCAAATTTATCCTCATGGACTTTGATCGGAATTTTAATTTTTCACTTCTCATGCTCTTAAAATGTTACTTTACTCCCTGCATATCGGGACTAAAGTTCCTTTTTAATCTCTAGGGACTAAAGTAATGTTTTTTTTAATTTACTTTGATAACTCCTAAACAGCCAATCACGGTGTTTGTGAATGGGAGGATTATCACCTTTTTAGTGATTGTGTATAGAAATAACCTCAAAATGACATTTAAAAAATCAAAAAATCCCATTTAATTTCGTGAACCACGATTAATGATATTAATTTAATTAATTATTATGTAAGTATTAAGGATAAGTTCATTTTATTATCCATTTCCAATTAGGTTTAAATTATTTTTCAAGCTTGAATCTGTTGGCTAAAGTATATGCAAGCATATAAACCGTACGTCACTTAACTACAAAAAAAACTGCGGGACAAATTTCTTTGCAATTTGAATTTTGAATAGATTATTCGTAATAAACTTGCGTTGTAATCACCAATTACTTACACCAATTAATTGTGCAACTTAGAAAATGTTATTTTATTATAAATAAATAAATATTCCACAACATTTCACACAACGCTATCTAGATCCATAGTAAGCATAGCTTTACTACCTTGTATTATGGAATCTAGAATACGGATAAACATACTTAGTTTTTTTTGTAAATGCATACATATTATACATAGAAACACCCAGACCAATGCAAATATCCATATCCATGCATACAAATATTTGCACTGAGCGGGGATCGAACCCGCGATTCCTGCGTAGCGACCGCGTTCACTACCGCCACGCCACGGAGGCTTTACCCCGTTATCGATATGATAAATTAATATATTTAGGTTGAAACAGATATTTACCTTTTTTTTTTAATATTATAATTTTGTATAAAACGTCGCTTTTTTCCTCGCATTCAAAGTGAAAAGTAGAGTGTTTAACGTGGGACTAAACAACCATAATGACACTCGAACTATTAGCCACCCTCGCTTCGCTCGGGTGGCTAAAACATCTCGTGTCATTATGGCTTGTTTTAGTCCCTTGTTGAACAATCTACTATTATTGCACGATTTCGATAAGGTATTTTTTCTAAAATCAAAGTGCCTAGAACGCTTTATATACTGTACTAATATTCCCTTCAAAATCGATCTAACAACTTAGAGATTACCGAATTTTACTTTTTTTATACGTTTTTCAATATCTAAGTAGGTATTATCACAGATAATATAACGTAATTCTTATACAGATGCACAATTAGAAACAAGAAATTGGTTACACTCGTAACTTCGAAAAGCAGGCAGGCAGCTTTTTAGTTCAGGAGTTATAACTAGATGGCGATATTGCTTTGGCAAACTTTTCTAAATTTTTAGTATTAAAATTAACTTAGCAAAAATACAACATACACTAAACACATTAGATACTAACAAACACTTCAATGTTGACACTGAAGGAATTGTGAAGTTTAAAGCCGTTGAGAATAATATGTCGACGATCTATTGTTGTCAGTGAGTGACAATGCTATACGACACAAAAACGTTTAAACACTACTAGATTACATGATGAATGGTTCTTGTCATGAATGTCTCAAAACATGACAGTTTCACGCACCCAACATTAGCACAATCCGTACTATTATTATAAATCGGTAACTTTCGGTCTGTTTGTTACGGTTTAACGCGTAAACTACTGAACCAATCTCGGTTGAATTGCGTTCAGGGGTCAGCAAGTGCTATGCCGGGCAGGGGACTTGTGGTCCCAGCACTAGTGGGACCGGTGGGTGTCTCGCGGTGCGCAGACGACAATCCTCTTCTGATGAGGCCGTCAAGCTGAATGCCATCATTGTTGAAATGGTGCGTGTTGTAATGGTGACCCTCTTTCCTGAGACTTTTCCTTCAGTTTTTCAGGTGAGGTGGAGTCAAATTGACGTATCCTATATAAACCGAGTGTACCGAGTGTACCGAAAGTACTTAAGAAATACTTGAAAGCAACATACTTACTTAAAAGTATTTTTATTGGCTATAGCTTTCACGTTGGTAGGTACTATTTTTGTCCGAGTGAGTGTAGCGCACGAGAGTCTCTGTGTCCACAAGGTGGCCGATTTTGCTTTTGTTCAAATCTGCGTCGGAACTAACTTCCGGTCTAGTGGGCTCATTTATTAACCGATTTACACAAAACTTGGCATGTTCCGTAATTTAAAACACAACTTTTATCGAGAGCTTTTTTCATGGAGGGAAAATGGGTCGCCTTTATTTTTGAAAGGAACTTGATGATTTTTGGCTGAAACATCAAGGACGTAACTCCTGTCCTGACAGATTTTTGTGGAAAAAAATCAAGCCTCATAAAGGTGAATTTGTTATAAAAAAAAACATATGAGATAAAGGAAGGAAGTTTGCTGTAGGGTATTTTTAAGAACGAATCGTCATAATGTTGTAATGGAACATCCAGGACTGTTTAAAATAAGAAAGTCCGATTGTGTTCCTTTTTTTTTATACCAGATAAGAGTACCAGAAAATGTGGCAAAGTGGAATTCCCGCGAGGTGTACACTGTTCACAGAAATACTAGTTCTAAATAGGTAGGAGGCAAGACGCACGACGGTATTTCCGTCCAATTGAGCAGTTCGACTGGTGAAGTACCTCCACCCTACAGAACAATAACCTCGTGTTGTGTTCTCGGCGTTGAGTAGGGTAGCCAGAGCTCACTGGAGAGGTTTTGTGCTGTCAGTTGAGAAAACCAAAGGCTTTTGCTTTGTCTTCTACGCTGACTCCACAGAAACTATCTAGGTTTACAGGGTGGGCAGCACGAGTGTGACTCCTCCGGCGTTATACACGTCTATAGGCCACGGCAACCTCTTTCCATCAGGTGGGCCGTGTACTTGTCTACCACGTCAGTGGTTTAAAAAGATACTCTGAATGCAAAGTTTCAATCACTTTTCAACAACCATTCTGCATTTTATTTCCAATGCTTAAACATTCGCGCAAACATACAACAATATTATTCATTAGCATATCAGGAAACCCTTTTAGCTCCACTCCCGACATTCCCTAAGCCCCACGTGAAAGCACTATTCTTATAATTAAGTGTTCTAATCCGACATGTTGAAATAAATCAGTTGACATCACTCGTGAGGCACGTAGCGAAGATTACTGGATTACTATACAGAATAATACTTCGCCCGAGATCATTGGAAAGAGTATAAATAAAAATGTTTTAGATAACTTTATATGTTTGGTTTCCGGTAGGACGAATAACTGACTACTTTCGTAGTTATACACTTTCAAAAGATAAATATATTTTTTATACCTCTTAGGTGGCAGGAAAGCACACGGCCCGCCTGATGGAAAGTGGTTACCGTGGCCTATGGACGTGTCCAATACCAGTGGACTCACACTTGTGCTGGCTACCTTACCTACTCACCGCCGAGAACACAACACGAGGTTATTATGGCCGTGGTATTCTGTAGGGCTATACATATAATCCGAAACTCACTTCTGCATCAGCAAATCATTGACGGACCCGACAGGTCATTTCATCGAAATGCTACATGTACCTACCTACCAAATCCTATTTTTAGGCCTTTTTTAGTAGTAGTGGACTTGACTAGCAAGGAGGTGTGGGTTCGATTTCTCGATCTTTTGAGTGCAAATATTTGTATGCATGAATATCTATATTTGCATTGGTCTGAGTGTTTCTCTGCCCAGAGGAGCACGTTAAGCCGTCGGTCCCGGCAGTCGTTCGTTGGTACCCTAACGTCCAAAAGCAAAACTACGATATCGCTAATGAGTTGTGGAGGTCATATGGTAGTCGCTTTACAGAAAATATCGAAAGTTTACCAAACCCGCAGTTGGACTGATAGAACCGGACACCCGTCGCCGACAGTCGGGAAACACATAGGCTTGTAAAAAATCAAAATCAAATCATTTAATTTTCAGATTACATTGATCCATTGTGTTAGTAAAGACTTAGATTGGGGTTAGTATGCACATAATTTTTTCTAATATATAAATTTCTTATTTTAAATTCTTAATTAAACATTTTCCTGCGATAAGGAACCCATGCAGAGCCGTATAATCCTAACTGACCACCCTTCTCACAAGAAATTAAACTTTAATTACTTATCATTTTTATATTCCTGAAATTCGGAATACTTGGTGATTCTGATTACGCTCTCGCAAGGGAACCATTGCAGGAGTGTGATCAGAATTCCACGTGAGACGAAGCCGCGGATATTAGTTAGTATTGAATAAATCTTGTTCTCTATAAAATTGACAAAAAAAATATCTATGTGGTGACGGAGAAAGAATACCACCCCATTTATCCTAAGGGTACCGTAAGAGGCGACTAACGGAATATACGAAAACGATATCACTGCGAGAGAAGGAATACTCGAAATAAAACCCTGTACCAACCCGTTTGGCCAGCGTGGAAACTGTACGCCAAAGCCTCCCAACATTGGGAGAGGCCTATGTCCAGCAGTGGACTACGAATGGCTCAATCAAAGAATCAATCATCAGGTATCTTTAGTAGATGGATTTCTATTAAAAAATATATAGGATACGTCAAATTGACTTCACATCGCCTGATGGTAAGCTGAAGATAAAGTCTCAGGAAAGAGTGGAAAGTGGTTCCTCTCTTTCCTGAGACTTTGTCTTCATACACGTACCATGTTAACAATGGTGGCACTCAGCTTGACGGCCTCAAAATACTCGAGATAAAAAATATTATATATTTACAAACCAAACCATTAGGTTACACACACCAATCTGAAAACAATTAAATTCCAAATTAACACCTTAAAAGTTTAAAATTAAAAGGGTGATTTCACACGTGCGCGCACGCATCCAACACTCCCCCGGGATCGATGGCACTTTAAACACAATTAAGTGATGTGACAGGCCAAAGCTTTTAAACCGACACGCTCGCGTCAAAAGCGATTTTGTCTCGTGTTCTGTTTATATCGGGACACCGGGACTGAATCCCGGCTATCCCGGGACTAATTATTTCCCGTGAAAGACATTGGTATTTCTTTTTAATGTCTACTTTTAGTTGACTTTGATGAGTTGTGGACTTATAGTCTCCTGAGACACAAAAATTGAATTAGTTAAGTACTGGTGTTATAGTGGCAGAACCTTGGTCGTGGGTTTGATTTCCGTTTAGTAAAAATATTTTGCATGAATTATGTCAATTTAAAGTGTTTTTGAGGTCTACTTAAGCGTTGGTAGTTTAGTGATTAAGGAGGATCGATTTCACGTTGTGGAGGTTCTAGGTTCTAATCCGTTACAGACGCGACGTCAGCCCACTCAAGTAAATTAGCTTAGCTAGAATTCGGCGAAATCCGAGTAATTTTGGTTAGTAAAATTATTTTAAAAACGTTTTGTTCGAACGCAATAACAAAGGTCGCATGTTCAATTCCCGGTTAGTGTAAATATTTATATGCATGAAAATGTAAAATGTTGCAATATTTGGTGTATATAATAGGTGTAATTTTTGCATTACCTAATCTGTCTGTATCATATATTTAACCTAATACCTAATTGCCGCATCATAATTTATAATAAAATAACATTTAATATCATTTTTATATTATAACAATAAACTTTAAAAAAAAAATGTCTGTATGGTTAAAAACGTGACTCTGATAGTGACATTCTCGACAGATTTACGACAAACAATCATAATATTTGATGATGGCAACAAAATGGTACAACACTTATATATATTTAAAAATAAATCGTGGACCGTTTGACGGACGCAGTAAATTTGTTTTTATGTGAAATTAAGATGTGTCCCCTAAATCGTGTCTTTTATTGGTTGTAGGGACTATTTTTAATGTAAGCACTGGTTTAGAACGGCGACGGATCATACTGTATTGCGCGCGGTTTTTTTTGTTTGATTTAAATATTGAATGTACCCGAATTCGGAGCAGTGACCTCACCACATTTTGAAATCACGTGATTGCAATTCGATTTAGAAGAAAAATATGAAAAGATTTTTTATATTCCTACACCTATGGTTTCGTGATTAAACCTTCAGAATTATTCATAGCTTGATTCCTTTTCGTTTGAAACTTATTTATTAGTTAATTGATGGATGGATGCATACTCTGAAACGCAAAATTAGACGAACAAATTAGAATTAAATGTATCATAGTTAGATTATACTCTGGAAATAGGTTCCTGTGGGTCGCGGAACCGGAATTAGCATCTCACGCGCGTGGGCCACACAACAGACAATATTGTACACCAACCCTTAGCTTCTTTTCAATTTCATCATTTAATTTATCACAAAGAACTGTAAGGTAGCGTGCTAATAGCCATGTATACTGAAATAAATTATACTTTTTTTTTTCTTTTTTTTATAGTAATTGACATTACGGTCGTCTAATCGTAAATGATAGCCACTGTGGGCGATAGAGTGTGGTGGGTAAAATTGGCCAGAGCAGTACGCACTTCAACATACCCGGGAGCTACATGGGGACGCCGTGGCCTGCATACCCAAAGGGAAGCTCGAAAGAGATGGTTGTGTCTCCGGCAATCTCACCTCCGGCAACCGTAGAACCAAAGACGGCGTTCGTTTTGGTAGCGAAGCCGGTGGGCTCATAGGGGTGGTATTCGCGAGGATGTCAGCACGATAATCAACCCACGTGCCTCCCGCGTGGTTCCCGGTAGTGTAGAATTTGGGCCACTCCATCTCTACCCATTAGGTATCGTACAAGCCGGCTATAGGGCTGCTGTTTAACATCAGACAGATATATACAGCCCAGACGCAGCCTCAGATGCATGGCTCGAGTTAACTATAATGCCTGGAATGCGGCAATAGGCTCACCCCCTATTGCGTAGGACCTGATACAATGATTGATGAAAAATGGCTGTTAATTCACCTCTACCTAACCGTCCCACTGACCGTAAAAGGCGTGATTATAATATATGTATGTATGTAAAAAAAGTTGTGTGTGATTATCTTACTGAGTGTGTAAGTAAATAGGAAGTGCCAGAGACTCATTATCATCCTAGCGTTAATCTAGGTCAAATTCGAGACGTTGCCTCGAAATTCAGATTCCGCCTCTTCTAATCCAACCGCGACGCAGCGATCTGCGATATTTTCTGCCATCTGACCTTCGCAACTAATTGACCATATAGAAATATTGCACTTAGAACAGTTGTTGGAATTTTTAGGGCTCGAACTTCCCGTAACAACTGCCATACATGTTTGTATGGCAACCGGGACCGACGTCTTAACGCGCTCTCTGAGGCACGGAAACACTCAGACCAATGCAAATTGACATATTCATGCATAATATTTACACTGAGCGAGAATTGAAGCCGCGTATCCTGCGCCGCAAACAAATTCACTGACCAGAATATGGACACACACTGTCAGCATCAGATCTACCCTGAGAAGTAAAGAGTCAGAATGTCTTATTGATTTAAATAAAATGGTGTTATCGTCCGAAGTAAAGGTGTGTAAACAATAGGAAGCGGGGATACCAAGGCATTAAGATCATATTGAGCACTGTTCCTATTCATCATCATAATACTTATCGTCGTAGAAATTTAAAATCTTCTATGTGCAAAAAGTAACATTTCGAGAAAAATAAAAAAAACTTCTTCCTGAAAAAAAAACTAAGAGTAGGTATGGTATTAGTTTAATTTGTAATTTGCCAAATATATGTAAATTAAATCTAATTCATGCTTTAGTTGTGATACTTCGCTCTCTTTCTAGTAAGAAATAGGCGCGAAACTGACCGAAACCATATTCGAGTTGTCACATGAGCGATTTTGATTTACATTTTTTTTTTATTAAATAATAGGTATTGTTACTAAAATCTTCCATGTGAGCATTAGGCACATGAGAGATTTTGATCAACTATTTTTAGTAGTCTGTCACATAAGATAATTTATAAATGAAATGTGCGTTAGTGAAATATTAAGATAAGCACATGGGAGTTTTTGTAAACGGTATGCACTGAAAAAATCTTGCAAATAATCTGTGAAACTAATTTACAAGGAAATGTCACATGGGAGGTTTTAAATTTGCAACGACGTTATGAGGATTCTTTAAACCTTACATAAACCATGAATAAAACGAAAATATTATCAGCTAGTTTTTTGGGCTACGGAAGCATAAATCTATCATATGTATGAAACGAATTTGATTTATATATTCCGTCAGGGCCGTCTTAACCGGGGGTTCAAGGGTGCGGCCGCACCCGGGCGCGTAGCCCGAGGGGGCGCAGGCCGAGCTCTATATTATATCAATTTTATCAAGATATCTTCGAAATTGACAAACTAACATCCCCTGGCCCTATCCCCCCCCCCCTCTACCCCCTTTTTCGTGATCAAAGGTAGCCTATGTTTGTTCCCAAGCTTTAAATTATCTCTGTACCAAATTTCACAATAGAAGACATTCATGGCCCTACTCCCCCCTTTTATCGTGAAAAGGTGGGACCATTTTCGCGATAAACGGTAGCATATGTCCGTTCTCAAACTCCAATTCATCCTTTTACCAAATTTCATCAGGATATCTTCAAATCTGATAAACTTTCATCCCCTATCCCCCCTCTCCCCTTAAACCCCCTTTTTCGCGATTAAAGGTAGCTTATGTCCGTTACCAAGCTCTAATCTACCTCTGTACCAAATTTCATTAGGAAATCTACAAAAATGACAAACTTTCATCCCCTATTTCCCCCCCATAAACCCCTTTCTCGCAACAAAAGGTAGCCTATGTCCGTTCTCGAGCTCTAATACACCTCTGTACCAAATTTCATCAAGATCGGTTCAGTGGTTTAGGCGCGAAAGCGTAACATACAGACAGACAGACAGAGTTACTTTCGCATTTATAATATTAAAAGTATGGATTACAGATCTTAGAGAAAAATAAATGAAACATCAAAAATTTATTGCGTTTTTTTTGTTGACCGGGGGGAGGGGGCGCAGTCTGAGTTTCGCACCCTGGCGGTATATAGCCTTAAGACGGCCCTGTATTCCGTGATAAGATAACTGACCCTTCGCCATCCCAGTTAACTAGATTACGTCACTCCACCATAATTTTGAGTTCCTATTCAAATACTACAAGCGTAAAATACAATTCTGGCCTCTTTCAACCCAATAACGATGAATGAAGATTCAAATTTGTATCATTAATTGAATTACACCAACAATTTCTCACAGAAGATGACAATCCACGGAAATAACATTAAAAAAACAACAAAAATATAAATTTCCGAACTGTCGACATAAATCAACGATAAAACAACTAAAATAACTCTCGGTTCTGAAACCGTTGCTTATTAGGCACGAACCATTGAAAACAATCGACCCGTGTCTTGTAAAGAAAAAGAAATAGAAGATGTCTGCTATTCTAAATTCAAATCTGTTCCTAACACATTTTTGTTATAGTTATTTTGACATTGTTTGAAATATTAAGTTGGTTAATTGATAAAAAAGGTAATAAAATAATTCAGTAAAGCAAAAATTTATCTAATAAATAGGCAATTCATAATTTGGATCTACATCAAAGACTAGACTAGTGACTATTTGTAAAATAATATGGTCGAAACCAACTAAATGATTTAGGCTGGATCATACCGGCGAATATAATTTAAGCTGAGTTTTCATGTTTATTCAATGAAATGGTATTAATCATTCCGGTTTAAACTGATTGGTATTAGGTATTCAGCCTATAATCCGAAGCGTCGGGTCTACTGGTGGAATGCGGAGATCGCGAGGCTGCGTATGGCCTGCGTGATCACGCACCGCCGGTGGGCCCGATTCCGTAGGAGGCGTACTCGTCCCGCAGACTCGGAGCCCCGATTGGCGGAGCTTCATGAGGGATACAGGGAGGCCCGGAATGCCCTCCGAGCGGAGATCAAGCGGTCAAAGGCCGCTTGTTACCGGGAGCTCCTGGAGACGCTGGAGCGGGACCCATGGGGGCGGCCTTACCTTATGGTAAGAGAAAAGCTGCGCCCCCGGGCCCCTCCGCTGACCCAGGTGCTCGAACCGGCTCTGCTCGGAGGAGTGGTGGAATCCCTGTTCCCGGCGCGAGCGGAACATGTTCCGCCGCAGATGGCTCCGCCGCCTCGGTCGCCTACGGCACCCAGGGTGGTGATTGACGACGAAGTGCCCGAGGTCACTTGGGTAGAACTAGAGCTGGCGGTGCGAAGGCTTAGGGCCAAGAAAGGCACCGCCCCGGGACCCGACGGCATTCCAGGCCGCGCGTGGGTCCTAGCTCTAGGGGAAGACGGCCTCGAACCCCGACTGAGAGGGTTCCTCAGCGCATGCTTGGAGCGGGGCCAGTTTCCGAAGATGTGGAGGACGGGGAAACTGGTCCTCATCCGCAAGCAGGGACGCCCGGCGGACGAGCCGTCCGGGTACCGGCCCATAGTGCTGCTCGATGAGGTGGGCAAACTCTTCGAAAGAGTTATTGCCAAGCGCCTCGTCGAGCATCTCTCTAGAGTGGGGCCGGACCTGGCCAGCCTAACAGTGGGAGGTACTCCCATCGACATCAAGCCCCGGTTGAAATACCTGGGGCTCGTGCTTGATGGTCGATGGGACTTCGGACAGCATTTCCGAAGTCTGCGCCCCAAGTTGGTGCTCACGGCGAATGCCTTGGGCCGGTTGTTGCCCAACTTGAAGGGCCCAGAGTCCTCCTGCAGGAGACTCTACGCGGGTGTCGTGCGGTCCATGGCCCTATACGGGTGCCCCGTGTGGGCGGACACCCTGGAGGCCAGATTCCTGCCTCTGCTCCGTACGGCGCAGAGCACGATGGCCTCCAGGGCCATCAGGGGATACCGCACGATATCCTTCGAAGCGGCGAGTCTCCTGGCCGGATCGCCACCGTGGATCCTGGAAGCGAGGGCCCTTTCGGCACTATATAAGTTCCGAAAGGAGGCGCGGGAGCGGGGATTCGATCCCGAGCCCGAGGATATTCGGGCCGAGAAATCCCGGCTCCACCAGGTCATGGTGGCCGAGTGGGAGCGACGACTTGGGCAACCACGCGCAGGGCACGCCGTCATTGCGGCGGTAAGGCCCATCATGGGGGAGTGGCTAGAGAGGCAACACGGTAGCCTCTCGTACCGTCAGACGCAGATTATCACCGGGCACGGTAGCTTCGGGCGGTATCTGCATCTGATGGGTATAGAGCCAACGCCCGAGTGCCATCACTGCGACGCGAGCGTGGACTCGGGGCTGCACACGCTCACCGAGTGCCCGGCGTTTGAGACGCCGAGGCGGGAGCTTGTGGCGGCCCTGGGGGTGAGAGTGCTCACGCTCTCCACCCTGCTCGCGGCGATGGTCCGCTGCGCGGATGCGTGGGCGGCCAGCGCCTCCTTCTGCGAGCAGGTCATGCTCGCGAAGGAGACAGCAGAGCGGGCGCGGCGCGATGAGCGAGAAAGGCTCGCTGACATCGCTGCACGCGCCCGAAGGCGGCTCGGGCGTCGGAGGGTGCAGACTGACCTCCGCCCCCCATGAGCGCGGACCTGAGGGTGATGGGTGGAGCCGCCCGTCACCCTAGCAGAAGCAGGCCACGGCGGCGGCGCGCATCGTAGGACGATGCGCGCCTCCCCACACCGGGGTTGAGTCGGGGACCGCGTGGTCCCCCCCTTCCCGAGGAGGGCCAGACCGAGAGGGATGGCCCTGGGTCAGCCGGGGTGCGAGGGATATGTCGCATGACAACCTCACCTTCGACCTAGCACTACGACCCAGAGACGGCGTGCGGTTTAGTCGGTTCGAGTCCGACATAAATTTCCCGCACGTAAAAAAAAAAAAAAAGGTATTAGGTATTATGATTCAAAAGTTTAAATGTTCGTAGGTAGATACAAGCTTCGCTCGGAATTTTAGTTCTTTTCAGGAAATATAGATAAATTTAGAATGCAAAACTGTACTAACACGTAGTTCAATTGCTGAGACAGAAGCTGCGAGTTAGATTTCGGCTCAATTAATATAATTTGTATGTGTGATATCGTATCATGGGATTTATATTGAATATTCCAAGCGACTACAATATGAGGTCGGCAGTGCCGCACACGTCCATAGGCCATAAAATATTAGTATGAATTTAATAAATTAACCAATCTCTCTTTTGGCAGGTAAACGCAGCCTTCGAGGAACTCCGAATACGTGCCAGGGCCGGCAGCGGTAGACTACCCAAGCTAGAGATACTGAGAGCTGCCATACAACACATAGAAAGACTACAGGCCGCTTTGAGAGCAGCTGCAGTGGTAAGACTCAATCTCTTTTTGTATAGTTACCCCCTTTTTCCCTCCCTATTGGTAGTTACCCCTTACGCGTATTTAGAAACCAAGCCACGAGAAAAACGAGGTCCTGGTGCGAGCAGATTGTTTTGATATAATCTATGGTGGATTTAAGCTCCTCCACCCACCTAACCACTCCACCAAAGAACGCGTAGGTACAGTGATATCCGCCCTCCGTGGCAGTTTTCAGTAGTTGCCTGGACATCATGTGTCAACGATATAAAAATAAATCATAAAAATAAAAAATAAAATATTGAATAGAGAATTTAGGAAAAAAACTGACGTGTGGGACAGTTCCTGACAGTTGACGTGAGGTTTTCGGAAGAAGCCAGCTAGGCTCCGGAAGCTCAAGATCTGAATGGTGTGCTAGCTTCCGCGGTCCTCTGAAACGAGTATTGAATAAAATTAAAAAATCCTCGCGTCAAATCCCCTTTTAAAAAAGCTCGTGTAGGAATGATGTGTTTTATCTGGTTTTATCCCAATAAATATCAATATTACGGCAAAAAAGTCGTTTCATTCGTAAAACTGTGAAGATCAAAGCCCCGACTCTACAGTACTGCGCATATAAAGTACATTTTGTGATATATGCAAGGAATTTACTATAGCACTATCATAATCGAGATACCTATATATAGATCCGACCAAGACTTTTAGATACCCACACAGACAACCTAATCTGGAAAAAACATACATACATACATATAATCACGCCTTTATCCCCGGAGGGTTAGGCAGGGGTGAATTAACACCCACATTTCACCAATCTGTATTCGGTCCCACGTAATAGGGGGTGAGCCTATTGCCGTATTCCGGGCACTATTGTTGACTCGAGCCAGGCATCTGAGGCTGAGTCTAGGCTGTATATATCTTCCTGATGTTAAAGTTAATCAGCCCTATCCCTTAGTCGCCTTGTACGACACCACATGGGAAGAGAAAGGGTGGCCCAAATTCTACTCTGCCGGGAACCACGCGGAAAAAAGCATCAAAATATGTTATTACCTTTACTTATAATTGGTATTTACCTAACCTGAGAACCTACTCGGTCATCCGTCATTAACCACATACATACCTGCATATAATCACGTCTTTATCCTCTAAGGGTTTGGCAGAGGTGAATTAACCCCCACATTAAACCAATCATTGCATTCGATTCCACGTAATAGTAATAGTGCAACGGTCAGCAACAGGCGGACCGCGGTCCGTTTGCGAATCGCGAAAGGCCGAACCTTGGATCGCCAAATATTGTAATGTGTTGTACAGTTTTTTGATTGTCTATTGATGTATTGATGAAATCGCCATTTGAAGTTGATCCAGCGGCAGAATGGACAGATATGGCTGCCAAGTTGTTTAATCTGTCAAAGCCACCTCTTCAAAACGAGATAATTGATTTGCAAGAATGTGTATCTTTGCAAATGTATAAAACGGTATCCACTGAAGAATTTAGGATCTAACATTTCCCAGAAAAAGACGTGTGGCACTCGGGGACTGCCGCGGTAAAGCAATTATGATAATATGCCCTTTGACGTGCATTAGTTTTTTTCTTCTTTTTAGCTCTTTACGCTTTTCTTCTCTATAAAACGAAAATATCTAGGTATAAATAATAGGTATAAATAATTAGGTATAAATAGTGTAATGACACACCAAAACAAAATTATTCATTTAAAAAAAATAACGATATTAAGAAGTGATTATCGACAAATTTTACAAGTACAGCTATTCACTGTTGTACATAAATACCTATACACCTATATACTTTCTCATAAACAGCTGCTTATGTATTCGTCCGTTACGGAATTTCTGGATTCGGTCCCCGCGCTCAAGGCCCTCGATAGAAGCAATGCAATTACTTAAAAATATGAACAATTCAAAAAACTAGCTATCAAATTTAGCCACTATGTTTGGCTCGTGTTTTAAATAGTGTTATTAAATAGTGTTTTAACACACTTCTCGCTAACTATGATTTTCAGTCCCACTCAAGCACGTAAGCAGCAACCTATTGACGTCAAGCAAGAACAATCAATCGATTAGCCTCTCTCTGTCCACTGCTGGACATAGGCCTCTCCCAATGTTGGGAGGCTCTGGCCTACAGTTTCCACGCTGGCCAAACGGGTTGGTACAAGGTTTTATTTCGAGTTTTCCTTCTCTAGCAGTGATATCGTCTGCGAATTGTTCCGTCAGTCGCCTCTTACGACACCCCTCGGATAAGATGGGGTGGTGGTCACCACATGGATATAACTGTTGGGTAAACAATTGTTGCTAAACCAAAATAAATAAAACGTCAAGACAACGCAGTGCGTGTGCAGTCTATTTCAGTGTTAGTCCTGTCTCGCGTCGCTGCTTGCGTCCAACGCGCGTTTGAATCGCAAACATGTGCGCTTAATTAAGTTGTACACAAGATACACTGTGGATTTATATGCGTACACGCTATCTAGCTGGCTTAGGATATGGACCACCTAAGAAGTTAACTACAATTTTCGATTTACATTTAAAAAAGTGAAATGCTGAAGACGGAGTTTAAGCCCGCGACCAGTCACTTACAGGAGGAATGCTCCGATCACTGAGGTATCTGATCCACGGCCCACCTGGTGGAAAGTGTTTACCGTGGCCTATGGACGTGTGCAACACCAGGGGAGTCACACTCGTGCTGCCGACCCTGTAGACACAGAAAGTTACTGTGCCATCAGTGTAGCATACAAAGCAGGAATAGAATTTGGTTTTGCCAGTGACAACACAAAACTCTCCGGTAAGCTCTGGCTGCCATTCCCACCGCCGGGAACACGATACGAGGTTATTATGGCCGCGGTATTCTGTAGGGCGGAGGTACTTTCTCAGTCGGACCGCACAATTTTAACGGGATTTTTTTTTCATATCACTTAGGTATAAAAAATAAGGGGAATTACTTCCCCTACTTCGCTAAAAGGATGGAATTAGAGAAAGGACAAGGTAGGCTATGTTTGGTCGCGATGACCGACATAGATACATACGAGCCACTGGCATCAGCTTCTCCGTTAAAAAGTAATTTCTAAGATATGAAGCAATAACACTGTAGCTACTGACAGCCTCCGTGGCGTAGCGGTAGTGAACGGGGCCGCTACGCAGGAGGCGCGGGTTCGATCCCCGCTCAATGCAGATATTATATTGCTCTGGTCGTGCCTCGGAGAGCACGTTAAGCCGTCGGTCCCGGTTGCCAAACAAACGTCTATGGCAGTCGTACGGGAGCCCTCAAAAATCCAAAACTGGTCTTACTGCAATACTTCGCTTATCGCCTCCGTTGTGGAGGTCAGATGGCAGTCACTTCACGAAAAATGTCGAAGTTCAGCCAAAGCCGCAGTTGGACTGGTGGCGCGGACCCCAGACTCCAATTGAATGAAATTTTGAAGCATTTACTATGCTAACTTTTCAAATCGATTAAGATAGGAAGAGAAGCTATCCAAATTGTTGTTTCCAATAGTTCGTATGAATGTCGGTAGATGGCTCCCACCGTCGCCCTAAGACGGTAGTATAGGACAATTTGGATAGCTTCAGGCGTGGCTAAGTGGCTCAATGGTCAGAACATTCCTCATGTAAGGGAAAGATCGCGGGTTCGAGTCCCGCCTGAGCGATTCACTTTTTCCTATCTTAATCGACCCAGACTCCAACTTGAAAGCTTCGGATGCCACTAGGATTAACGCTAGGATGAAGAACGACGAAGAAGAAGCAATAATACTGTAAAGCGTGTTCGCACTCCACACTGTTGGCTAACATAATATCCTGATGATAAATATGGTGATTTAATTTATGCTTAACTAGCTGACCCGGCGAACTTCGTACCGCCAATATTTTTCCGCATCGCGTGGCGTCAGATCCCGTTCCCGCTGCACCCTCTACTGTATTAAACATGTATTATACATATAAACCTTCCTCTTGAATCACTCTATCTATTAAAAAAAACCGCATCAAAATCCGTTGCGTAGTTTTAAAGATTTAAGCATACAAAGGGATATAGGGACAGAGAAAGCGACTTTGTTTTATACTATGTAGTGATGTCTGTGTGATCGTAAACTTGTCGTTACTTAGTTATAACTTTGACTGTTTGAATCTCTACATTTGTCTACTATTATAATAGTGTTTTTTACCTACTTATCGTTAACTAGCCTCGGTGGTTTAGTGATTAAGTGTCGGTCTTACGAGCGTAAGGTCCCGGGATCGTATCCTGACCATAACACTGCCGACGTGATCCCAGTCCTAACACAAGCAAAGTAGCTTAACTGGAGGGCCTAGAGAGAATATTAGTAATTTCGGTTGCTAATTGAGACAGATTATGACAATTCACATGATGTTAAGTTTTTGCTTCTGCCAGCACTCTCAGAGTGACACTATTATGCACGCATGAACCACGAGCAAGCATGTAGTAAGCAAGTAGCGTGCAGCAAATATGCAAGTATCGCTTCTCTCACAGGTCCGGAATATATTCTTTAATGAAAAGACATTCGGGTTTTATTTTTTGCGTTTAACCCTAATACTTTTTCGAAAATACAAGTAGTCTATTTTACGTCTTATGACCTCTGCTATCTACAGTAAACAATCCGTTAAAATCCGCCAATCCGTTTCGGAGATTAACTGATACAAAAAGATAGTAAAACAGGCAAACAAAAATTTTAAAACTGCATTTTTGTTATAGGTTCTGTGTTATGTTGCATTAAAATCTGATATTTTAAACATACACAGACACTTCATTTGTACATAAATTGATCTATTTCCCATACCAATCTTAAAAACCCTACGGAACCCCTCCGCTCTCGTTCTGTAAACTCTTGTCCAGCTATATCCAGACTACATCAGATCCGTCGACATGTTAAATCGACATTAATATGCGTCCTCGCATTATTTATTAATACACGTGCATCCAGAACAGAAATAGAATTACGTAGAATCATGCGAACACACGAACAGACAGAGCAGTGTAATAATTTTAATTGCCGCGAATAAGTTTCATGTTAAGAGTAGCAATATATTAGGAGTTGTAATCATACTTAGATATTCTCTGTTGGCTGTTTCGTTTTTTAGTCGCGATGGGCTTGCATTAAATGTGGTAGAACGAAGAATAAATAATCCACGCTCAATATTGCAAATGCAAAAGTAACTTTATCTGTCTGTCTGATTCGTTTTCACGACTTAACTACTGAAGCGATTTTCATAAAATTTAGTACAGAGATTGAGTAGAATAAACTTCTTCCCCAAGAGGAAGGAGCTTGAGAAGAAAGGACATAGGTAGACTGTTTGGTTGCGATAACCGACATTCACGCGGGCTATGCTCTTCGGGCACCTAGCTTAATGAAAACTAAAATCATATCTGTAGTTTCCCTGCATCACGAATTATTTTTCATGCCGTGCGGTAATACTGGTTAGGATATCAGACCGAAACCGCACACGCCGTCACGGATCTGATAATGCCAGGGCGTAAGGTGCAATACCAATAAGTGTAAATGCCTATGACATTATGTCCACCTGTACCACGTATTGAGAGAACGAAGCAATTCACGATACGATAAAGATAGTGGTTCGTGCTAGCGGTACTGTACTAGTATTTTATTTGTGCATCAACTTTAATAAAGAAATAAGTATTCGCACCGAGCGGTAATCGAACTCACGATAGTCAAGCGCTCTACTACCTACACCAAGCAGGTCGTCACCCGTTCTCAAATAAAACCAAAAATGGTTGAAGCTCCATCGGTTGAAATAAATTGTTTGTCGCGCAGTCAGGCGTTGTATCTAATGGCAGCCATTAGTGTGGGCTCGTTACTCTATAGTATCTGTTTGTTGCTTAAAGTTAGAGAGTTATTGAGTGAGCAGGGCCCTACATACACCTTAGGGCCCTAAGCCAACCTTGTCTGCTAGTCTGTTCACCAGCTGGACAACGGACGAGACTGTGTCGTAGGCTTTCATTTCGAAGCTAAGAGAAGCTGAGAGGTCCCATAAATACCGATATACCAATCTGAAAATTGACCTTGGTCCCAAAATTTGTACTATTGATGCAACTGAAAAATCGCTACGAGCATGAAGATGGTACATACTTGCATAATACATATACCTACTCACAGCTGTAACCTTCGAAGGGGTAGGCAGAGGTGTATCAACACCCATATTTCCCCAACTATTATTTTTGTTCCCACGTAAAAGGGATCGAGCCTAGTGCCGTGAGGCGGGCAGTTTATCATAATTGTATATTTACTATCGGATGGAAAGCAGCCCCTTTTTATATAGGATACGTCAATTGGACTCGACCTCACCTGATATAACCATGTTAACAAGGGTGGCACTCAGTTTGACGGCCTCATCAAAAGAGGATTGGCGTCTGCGCACCGCGTGACACCCACCGCTCCCACTGGTGCTGCGACCACATTCCCCCCTGCACGGCTGCACGCGCTGAGCCCTGAACGCAATCCAACCGAGATTAGATAACTATGAAGTTTGCACGGTGGTACACACCCGGGCGAAATTTGTGACAAATTTGTGCCATCAAATTCCTACCACCAGTAAAAAAACAAAGTCCTATTCTTTAGTCGCCTTTTTTTTACCTGCAGGAAAGCCCCCCTCCGGAGCCGGTGAGGGAGGTTATGTCGGACTCGAACCGACTAAACCGCACGCCGTCTGTGGGTCGAAGTGCTAGGCCGAAGGTGAGGTTGTCATGCGACATATCCCTCGCACCCCGGCTGACCCAGGCCCATCCCTCCCGGCTTGGCCCTCTCCGGGAGGAGGGACCATGGGGGGAATTAGTCGCCTTCTACGACATCCGCGGGATATCGCGGTGTCGGTAGTATCTATCTAATGGCGGCGAACTCTAAACAATGAATATTACCACTGCAGTTATGCACAATATTTTATTTACTACTTATAGCAAGTATTTACCGTGGCCTATGGACGTGTTGGATCACCAGGGACGTCACACTCGTGCTGCTGACCCTCTAGGAACCTTCTCGAAGAACACCATATTGTAATTATTTGGAAAAACCCCAGCAGGGAGTTCAATACACAGATTGATCGTGCGCGGGATGAAGTTCCTTTCATATCTGATTAGTGCGTGGTAGCAGAATTACAATAATATTTTAGGGAAAGATGCGGGTTCGAGTCCCACCTGAGCTCAATTTTTATTTTATTTTATACAACTAAAGTAAAAGTAGACGGCACACGGCTCACCTGACGCAAAGTGGTTACAGTGGTCTATGGACGTGTGCAACACCAGGGAATTCACACTCGTGCTGCCGACCCTGTAAACACAAGCATTCTGTGGAGACGAAGCAGCACAAGCCTTTGGTCTTCCCACTGACAGCAGAAAGACTCTCCAGTGAGCTCTGGCTACCCTTCTCACCGCCGGGAACACAACATGAGGTTATTGTGACCGCGGTATTCTGTAAGGCAGAGGTACAGCCCTAGTCGAACTGCTTAATTTGACGGAAATACCGTCTTGTCCTATCTTAAAGTATCTGAATAGTTAGCATAAATGTTTTTAAATTTCTATTATTATGTCTCTTCTCTTGCAGTTAGAGTCGGAGAGCTGTAAAAGTTACATGGAGTGTCCAGTGACGTCACAACGTCAGTACGACGTGAGAGAAACCAAGACAGAAAAAGAAAAACCTTTTATGAGCAGTAAGTTCATCAGTCTTAAAGTTTGAGCACTAGTGTGGGGGGGGGGGGGGGGGGCAATATGATCTTAGCAGCTCAAGTGTCAAGACATTGCTGATCCATACACCTGTAGATTAATGCACGAGGTTCTGGCGCTAGATCGAAGTCAAAAATCAATTATTCTGTTGGTATAGACTATTAAAACGGCACTTACAAAACGTCAAGAAAATAAAATTGAAAAATAGTTTAGCAAATGAGCCCACACCGGTTCTAAACGCGGCCTCTATCTGAGAAGACTGCGGCACGAAACTCAGCGGGCATTTTTTTGCTCTATTTAAAGGTCTCCAAGCTCTCCTCTCGGAATTGGGAGGTCATATGACAGTCGCTATCATGTGTATGTTAAACTATAATTAGTTAGAGGCGTAAGTAGACTGCAGACTCTGAAGTGAAGCGAATCTGAGAGATGAAACCGATGATGATTTTTTTATACCACTCAGGTGGCAGACACGGCCCACCTGATGGCAAGTGGTTACAACATGATGTTTACAAATATTTGCACTAAGCTCGAATCGAATCCGCAACAGTCGTGTGCTTTACCATTACGCTGCATAGGTAGTTAGCTATTACAGAATGACTGCTCTGACCTCCCAAACCCAGAGTTTCATTCATTCGTTAGAGAGGTTGGCTTTGTCCAAAAGCTTTTGGCTGGTTCCATACATCCAATCATCACTTAGAAATAAATGACGATATATAATATATGTCGCAGCCAACGAGCTTAATCAGCCGTACAATAAACTGCCTAGGCTCTTTACTGAACGGCGCCGTTCAATTAGCGCCCTGAATGGTGTTCAGCCATTTGATTACACAGCTAAACAGCTAGGTAAATGCCTTGGAGCTATGATGTTTAATTATTTGCAATTAATTTAATCAAACAGCTAAGAAAATTATTTATTTCTGAATGGTTTATATTTTATATGAATACACCTCTATTTACCCCCTCGGATATTTATAGGCGTGAGTGTATGTATGTATGTACGTAATTTTATATCGTATTTTGTGGTGGTGCCCGTATTACGAATGGCTTAAGCATTAGCTAGCCAGTTTATTAAATGTTGTAATGAACGTTACGGCTAAATATCATTCAGGCCGTTAATTAAATCGCGCCGTTTAGTTACCAGCCTAGGCAGTTAATTGTACGGCTGATTAAGCTCGTTGGCTGCGATATTTTCATAGATAATTATAGTCACGGGTTTGAATTCTGGAAGGGATAGGCAGAGGTGTATTAAACAATTAACGCCCACAGTTTTTATTAGCACGGGATATATTGTGATAAGACTTTTGAAAACTTACTTTTGCCGAACTCACTTTTGTTTACTTTTTAATCGCGGTAAGTCCCGAACTAACAGACACTGTGAGTACCGACCTCATTTAAATTAGCGTGAAAATTAATGATTATTCCAAATAATTGGTGTTGCGTTGCACACGGTCATAAGCCATGGTAACCACTTACCAAAAGGTGGGCCGCGTGCGTGTCTGCCACCGCAGTTGTATAAAAAAAAGACGGGTTGCACTCTGGGAGTGCCGGCAGAAGTGAAAACATTTTCTTTTTTCTTTCTTCGTTATATACATAGAAAAAGATAAAAAACAACATACCATACCATACCTATAATATAGCGCTAATCATAGAACCTATCACTTATTTTCTGCTAATTTTCTGTCAGAAGAAATTAATAAATTATGAAAAGAAAAAATAATCACAAAAAATAATAAATTTCAAAAAGAAAAAATTATCATAAAAAGTAATAAATTACAAAAAGAAAAAGTAATCACCAAAAGTAAAAAATTATAATAAGAAAAAACAATCACAAAAAATCCCTGACGGCCAGGTGGTTTGAACCCGATACTATCTGAAACTATAAGGACTTACAGTCGACGTGCTTACCGTTCAAGCTACGACGTTATCTATAGTGACTTGCAAAATAGATAGTCTTTACCTAATTTTGTATGACGAAATGACAGTCGTCGGTTACGGTTCAAAGGTCAACTAATCCTGACGCTTCCTTAACATTTTACACCCATCCAACGCCGCTAAAGAAGTTTTCACTTCAAAAAGTTGATACCTACAGTTAATCTTCAAGGTGTTCAGATTAACATACTAAAAGTCTCCTTTTTTAGAATTTTGCTTATATGTATATATAGAAAACTATTAATTATATCCCTTTTGTTAATTTATTTATCCACATATTTATTTATCCACTTGAATGTCTGAAGAATAAAGATATATTAATTTCTGACCCCGTAGATATTGCTAACTGGTTTAACGATGTGTTTTCGTCAATCTCGAGTAATAGCAACATTCAGGATATTTCTACTTACCCTCTTATAAGGCAACCAGATAGAAATATGGATACTATCTTCCTATATCCCTGTACACCCGTGGAGATATTAAAAACTATAAACTCACTAAATAATAAAAAATCTGTGGGTTATGATGAGCTTTCAACTTACATCCTGAAATCTTGTGCAGTTTACATAGCGCCTGTACTCAGTCACATCATAAACGTATCTTTGACAAATGTTATATTTCCCAGTAAGTTAAAAATCTCGATAGTGAAACCTCTTTATAAGAAAGGCAGTCCATTGGAAGTCGATAATTATAGGCCCATTACACTTATACCTATACTCACAAAGGTTTATGAAAAAATAATGCACTCTCGGCTGACTGAGTTTATTACCAAACATAACATCATAAGGGAGGAGCAGAATGGATTCCAGAAGGGCAAATCTACCACGTTGGCAGCTTTCTCCTTAATCAGAGCCATAACAGAAAATGTCGATAAAGGCAATACGGTAACGGTAGTGTTCCTGGATATGAGCAAGGCCTTCGATCTGGTGGATTTCGAGAAGTTGCTCGATAAATGCGAACGATACGGCATCCGAGGCCCAGCTCTGGGTTGGCTCCGGAGCTATCTTTACAATAGGACTCAATGTGTGGAGATAGCTCGTATAAACGAGAATCGAACACTGACACAGTACAGGTCTCAATTTCGGGTTAAGGACTCGGGAGTCCCACAAGGTAGCATTCTGGGTCCCCTGTTGTTCCTTCTTTACATCAATGATCTGCCAAGTATCACATCCCAAAAATGTATTCTCTTTGCTGATGACGTGTCGATTGTAATACCGAGCAATCCAAATCACAATCACGATGAAGTAGTGCACCAAGCAATGAGGAGTATACTAGAGTGGCTTACTACAAACCATTTAAAAGTAAATTTGTCAAAAACTAAATATATTGAATTTAGGAACTACAAACAAAAACCACATAGCTTTGAATTGGCGTTGAATGGTGTTACGGTAAGCAGGGACAGTCACATTCGTTTTCTAGGCCTCATATTAGACGAACATTGTAACTGGAAGCTGCATGTAGATTCCGTATGCAAGAGAGTAAGTTTCTCTTTGCTCTGCGCCAGCTTAGAAACACAACTTGCGAAAAAACAGCTCTTATAGCGTACCACGGCCACGTTGCCTCAATTCTAAATTATGGCGTATTATTGTGGGGTAACTCAACTGACATAGATAGAGCCTTCCTAAAGCAAAAAAAGTGCATAAGAGCTGTATGTGGGGTAGGGCCTTTAGAAACATGTAGACCACTCTTTAGAAGACTGGAGGTACTGACTTTGGTGTCTATTTATATATTAGAGGCAGGTATGTTTGTGAGAAACCAAAGCCACCTGTTTGTCCAAGCAAGTGAATGTGGGTTTGGATCACGAGACCCCACTAAATTAAAATTTGAATTGTGCAAAACTAGCTTTCACCAGAGGAACTGCTTAATGATGACAATCAAGATTTACAATCACATTCCAAAGGTGATCAGGGAACTGCCTAAAACTCAATTTAGATCTAAATTGAGGCAATGGCTACTAATTAAATGTTTTTATAATTTGCAGGAATTTTTCGATTGTAAGTGACTATGAATGTTATTTTTTTTTTTAATAGGACACGTCAATTTGACTTCACCTCGCCTGATGGTAAGCTGAAGGCAAAGTCTCAGAAAAGAGGGTCACCATTACAAACACTTACCATGTTAACAATGGTGGCACTCAGCTTGACGGCCTCAACAGATGCTTTTTCACGCCCCCCTTAAAGGACCCGGGACTGTAGGAAGAAGGAAACACGTGAGCTGGCAAGGAGTTCCAGGTCTTAATGGTGCGACAAACAAAGGAGTCACCAAACCGCTTGGTTCTTGAAGGAATATTCTGCACCGTATACGGGTGACATCTAAGCCCTGCTCGTGTTGTCCTATGTAGGAAAGGAGAGGGCGGGACCAGTTGGAAGAGCTCATCAGAACATTCACCATGGTAGAGACGGTAAAATACTGCCAAGGATGCAACATCTCTACGCATCTGCAAAGGCTCAAGGGTGCTTGGGACCTCGAGATTCCCAATAATGCGGACCGCACGTCGCTGCAACCTGTCGAGAGCATCTAATAAGTACTTTGCGGAGCCATCCCAGAGATGCGAGCAGTATTCCACGCAGGACCGAATTTGGGTCTTGTATAGAAGACACCGCTGCTCCGGCGTGAAAAACCGTCTCACTCTGTTCAAGACTCCGAGTTTACGCGAGGCTGTTTTGATGATACTCTCGATGTAGTTTTTGTTATTAAGTTTGCAGCGAACATCCATACCGAGGATAGCCAGGTTGTCCTGCAGTGGCAGTGGAGTGCTCTGAAGAGTGGGAAGGGGAAGGAAAGAAGATACCTTTGCTGTGAACGCACATGCCTGTGTCTTCTTGGCACTGAACTCGACCAGGTTCTCAGAGCCCCATTGGGAAATGTTGTTGCTGCCTTTTATCTGCGATATCCGACTGCTTATCCGCAGGACGTCCATGATAACTCCCGTGCAAGGTGCTATCATCTGCATAGCAATGAATGCTGCCGGTAGACAGCATGTCATTGATATGCAGAAGAAAAAGAGTAGGGGACAGGACGGCCCCTGCGGCACACCAGCATTTACCTGCAAGAACTACCTACGCGAATACGGCGATCCTGCAAGAAGCTAGCTACCCAGTTGCATAGTCTAGGGGGCAGACCGAAGGCTGGTAGCTTGGAAAGAAGCGATTTGTGCCAGACTCTATCGAAAGCTTTGGCGATGTCAAGACCAATTGCCAGTGACTCGCCGTGCTTGTCCATAGCCTCACCCCAAAGATGGGTAACATACGCCAGAAGATCACCCGTTGACCGTTTCGGCCTGAAGCCATATTGCCGGTCATTAATTAGGGAGTGATCTTCAAGGTGACGCATGAGCTGTTTGTTAATTATGTGCTCGAACACCTTGCACAGCACTGAGGTGATGGCTATGGGTCGATAGTTAGTCGGGTCTGAGCGATCCCCTTTCTTGGGGATCGGCTGTACATTCGCCTCCTTCCAAGCCGAAGGCACTGTACCCGAGCTGTAGGACAGCTTATAATTAGGTATAATTAAATTCAATAATTCTTATAATTTGCATAAATTGAAAATTGTTATTATATGTTTTAAATGCTTATTTATTGACATGTACGATATAATAGAATCTAATAATTTATATTGAATTGCAATTGGGCTTGATAATGCTAATTTTAATTGGTGACAATTCTTTTTTCTTGACAATTAATAATATCAATTTAATCTTAATATGTACATGTAAGTAACTAATTCAAAAATATAATTGAAATAAATAAATACAATAAAATTATCATTCTTTAGGTATTATATAGTAAGTGGTTAAACGATCATATTGTATAAGTAAAAGATTCGTATGCCTAATGAAGGCGAGATATGCTGTATCTAAAACTAAATATGTAACATGTTATCTTCACCGTGTCTCCTACGAATAAATTTCATTTCATTTCATTTCATTTAATTAAATTTTCTATAAATTATATCTACATATTATTACTAGACGATCAATACTTTATTAAATACTTAAAAATGTAATATAACTTATTAATTCGCGATAAAATCAACTTGACTTGTTCACTTAGAGATCAGTGCTTGTTCTATTGTTTTTAGGGTTCCGTACCCAAAGGGTAAAAACGGAACCCTATTACAAAGACTTCGCTGTCCGTCCGTCCGTCCGTCTGTCTACAGGCTGTATTTCAAGAACCGTAATAGCTAGACAGTTGAAATTTTCACAGATTGCGTATTCCTGTTGCCGCTATAACAGCAAATACTAAAAACAAAATAATAATAATGATTAAGGGGTGCTCCCATACGAAAAACGTGATATTTTAGCCCTTTTTCATGGCTTTTAGACTTTTTCTGGTACGGAACCCTTCGTGCGCGAGTCCGACTCGCACTTGGTCGTTTTTTTTTTATATAAGATAATTTCCCATGATGAACTTCCCACGCCAGAGTTAACATCGTGATGTTTCAAAATAAAATTAATACTCATATTTCACTACCTATAATATGATTTTCGGCCCCAGCTTATTGCGTGGTGTAGGTACTTTGATATGGGGATTATTTTCTACTAGCTTTTGCCCTCGGATCCGCCCGCGTGGATGTCGGTTATCGCGACCAAACATAGCCTATGTCCTTTCTCAGGGTCTAATCTACCCCTATATCAAATTTCATCAAAATCGGTTCAGTAGTTTAGGCGTGAAAGTGTAACATACAAACAGACAGACAGACAGAGTTACTTTCGCATTTATAATATTAGTATGGATCCCATAGTCGACTTCTATGATACGCACGGGAAAATCTTATGGCCCTATTTTAATCCACTGGACTGATGATTACCGGATTAATATGATTTCCTTTTCAGGTGATACCCCATCTTGCGGAGTGAACAGCTTGGCTCGCTTGAGGTGCATTGTACAAGCTCTCGCAGGCAAAGACAGGCCGTGATACATGTTATTGTAATATAAAATAGTACTACAGTGCCTATCAAAGGCAAGCTGTAAAGAAGAATGAGCGTTCGGTTAAGATCGGCTTTTATCGGTTTTGTATAGCTTTCTCTCTGTCTCATTAGACTGAAAGTTTGATAACTATATAGGGTGGTTAATACCGTTTGCTGACTTTGCTGTGCCCCACGGTTTCCCTCGCTCTACTCGGTTCTTATTCCGCGTCTCATCCGCCAACCACCCGCCCTGCCTTCCCCAAAAACTAGGTTATTAAATTCAAGCAGATATTTAAATCGCATATAAATTAATAGATATATAATAATTAATATTTAAGTTAAAGTAACCATACCAACCTGTGTTATGGGATCTACAATGGGGATAAACTCTTCCTCGTCCACATGTGTATAGTGTCAGATATAAGCGCGTTTCAACAAACAAACAAACTACCTACCATAGAACTAAACTTTATTATTAGACAGATTAAAACTATACATTCGATTAGAAATATTATATGAAACTGTCAACATGCGCTGTGTGATAGAGACAACGCTTTACAACCCCGAAGCTATTCGATTTTAGCCGAAGTCTCACTTTTCTTCCCGAACTGCAAATCATCCACCCAACCTTTAATAGTAAATGGTTTGACTATTAAATATTATGACGTCACAAATATTTTTTTCATACAATTTTCCTTATAACTTTTCGTTTTGACGTTTAATAAAAAGTAACTAATTTGACTAGTCAGTCAAATACCCAATTGTATGTAATTATAGAAGTTGTTGTGATTACTGAATCAAGTTGATGCTCAATATTTGAAAAAGAAAAATATTTATAATAAACTAGTGATTAAAATATTATTGAGATATTTGGAGTTTTATTTATTTGACTACCTGTGGCCCGCGGCTCCGCCCGGGTGGATGTCAGTTACCGCTTATCGCGACCAAACAGAGCCAAGGTTCTTTCCCAAGGTATCAATCTATGTACCTCCGTGGCGTGGCGGTAGTGAACGCGGCCGCTACGCAGGAGGCGCGGGTTCGATCCCCGCTCAGTGCAAATATTTGTATGCATGAATATGGATATTTGCATTGGTCTGGGTGTTTCTATGTATAATATGTATGTATTTACAACAAAAAAGTATCTAAGTATGTATATCCGCATTCTAGATTCCATAACACAAGCTAGTTAAGCTATGCTTACCATGGATCTAGATAGCGTTGTGTGAAATGTTGTGGAATATTTATTTATTTATTTAAATTACATCAAAATTGATTCAGTTTTTTATGCGTGATTGTGTAAAACAGACAGACCAAGCAAAAGTTACTTTTGTATTTATAATCTTAGTATGGAAATTACAAGGGTTAAATGGATCACAATTTTTTCCCCTGACATGTAGTATGTACAGCGCCCAACTGTTGTGTGCAAGATCCCACCAATATTTTTATGGCCCGAACCAATCTAGAAAGTGTCAAAATGCATAAAGATGGTATTTGAATCAGCTTCAGTATACCTTTCTAATGAAAATACTTCAACTGAACTTACTGGTAGATCCAGGTCTTGTCAGGTCCTGGATTGCTGAAGTACCAGTTACTCGTGAAACATTCACACTCGCTATGGAAATAAACCCATCATGGGCGAGTGGCTAGAGAGGCCACACGGTAGCCTCTAGTACCGTCAGACTCAGATCATTACCGGACACGGTAGCTTCGGGCGGTATCTGCATCTGATGGGCATAGAGCCAACGCCCAAGTGCTATCACTGCGACTCGAGCGTGTATTAGGGGCTACACACGCTCACCGAGTGTCCGGTGCTTAAGATGCCGAGGCGGGAGCTTGTGGCAGGCGGCCCTAGGGATGAAAGGGCTCACGCTCTCTACCCTGCTCGCGTCGATAGTCCACTGCGCGGATGTGTGGGCGGCCAGCGTCTCCTTCTGCGAGCAGGTCATGCTCGCGAGAGAGAGAGCAGAGCGGGCGCGGCGTGATGAGCAAAACAGACTCGCGGACATCGCTGCCCACGTTCGTAGGCGGCTCGGGCGTCGGAGGGCGCAGACCGACCTCCACCCCCCATGAGCGGGCCTGTGGGTGACAGGTGGAGCCTCCCATCACCCTAGCAGAAGCAGGCCACGGCGGCGGATGGCCCTGGGTCAGCCGGGGTACGAGGGATATGCCGCATGACAACCTCATCTTCGGCCTTGCACTGCAACCCACAGAGGGCGTGCGGTTCGAATCCGGCCCCGGAGGGGAGGGGGGTTTTCGTGGGGATTTCCCGCACGTAAAGCTATGGAAATAAACCCTGGTTATAGAAAAGAGAAGATTTGTTTCTTCAAAAAAAGGGAATGCTAGGTTGTAAGGAACCAATTTAGCTGATTTAAATTCCTTGTTTTCACATCGGTAATGTAATGTGCCAAGATCTGAACTCTGAACCTGTCAATCGTAAGGCCGACTCCCTAATCACTAAACTACTGAAAATGAAGTGACAATTAAAATACGTATTTGGAACAAATTAACTAAAATGTATCTGAAAGCACTTCTAGTAGGTGGCCTTTTCCACAAGAGCAGAAAAGTAATCCCATACATTATTTCGAGAGTTACACCAAACGATCCCCCGACACGCGCACGCGTTGGGGGCGTGTCTTGGCACGACGCGGGCGACGCCCACTGCACAATATTCATATTTGTGGGCAGTTAGATCCAATGGTCGGAGCTCATTATAAATATCTGACTTGAGGACTACCATTTGATGTAAAATAAAGAAAATTTGAACTAAAAAAACTTAAATCAACTTCAAGAAACAAAAACGAGACACTGAAAAGTGCAAAAATAATTGAAACAACAGATTTACACAGAATACAGGTCGAATTCAAAACCTCTTCCTTTTAGGATTAGATTAAAAAGCAGGTAGAAGCATACCATTTCATGACAGAAAGTAAAAAATGAAAAATTGATGAGAACTAAATAGATACTTATATCATTTTCAAAGAAAAATATATGACTTTGTATATTATACAATACTAGATGTTGCCCGCCGCTCCGGCTGCGTGGGTGTCGATTATCGCAACCAATATCTACCTATCTTCGTCATCCTGGCGTTAATCCCAGCCACACAACTTACACTCTGGGGTCCGCTTTACCAGTCCAACTGCGGATTTGGCTGAACTTCGATATTTTCCGTGAAGCGACTGCCATCTGACCTCCACAACAGTTAGACCAGTAGGACGTTTGAGGGCTCCAACTACCCGTAACGACTGTAATAGATGTTCGTATGGCAACCGGGCCCGACGGCTTAACGTGCTCTCAGAGGCATTACCAGACCAATGCAAATACCCATATTCATGCATATAAATATGTATTTGCACTGAGCGGGGATCGAATCAGCCCCTCTTGCGTATATAGCCGTCGCATTCACTACCGCTATATACCACGGAGGCTATCGCAATCAATACCTATGGTCTTGCATTAAGATCGTTACGAGCGTAGTTTTTATACCACTTAGGTAGCAGACAAGCACACGTAACATGACCCACCTGCTGGAAAGTGGTTACCGTGGTAATATGAACGTATGCAACACCAGTGGCGTTACACTGCTGTCGACCAGGGATGGAACTCTAAAACTGCAATACTACTTCGATATCGACAATGGTTTGTGGCCAGATGGCAATCCCTGTAGGTACAGAAGCTATTGAAGTGCAGCCGCGTCGCAGTTACACTGGAAAAGGCGGGGCAAAGAATCCGAGGTAAGGGTCTCGGAAGCGATCGGAATTAACGCAAGGATAATGATGTTGTTCAGTTCAGCTATAATATTAGTTACAGCAATCCGCAGTTAGACTGTTTGCGCAATACGGTGTGACCTCTTTTCAAGCCATATTGCGCAATAGAACTGCATCCTTGATGCGGAGGGTCCGGGGTAGTTCCAACAGCATGTTGAGCATTGTAGCTGATAGATTGGAATCGCCAATATGGCGGCACTGGATTGAGATGCACATGCACAAACAAAAGGGATGCAATAAAGTGGTTCCCACTCGCTCGCTATCACTAAAATAGAAATTTTATTGTTTATGTATATTATTTTGTTGTTGTGTAATAATGTGACATTAAATTTATTTTAATTTTAATTTACTAACATAGTTTTAGGTACTTAATACTAACCATGAAATGGATTAATTTATCTGAATAAAATGATTATTATTATTATTAAAGCGGACCCCAGACTCCAAGTTGAAAAGCTTCGAATGCGACTGGAATTAACGCTAGGATGAAGAATGATGTAAAGCTATTATACCGGATGAAAGGGAAACGCTCCCGAAGCCGAAGGCCCGTGGTAGTACTCCGGTTATACTACAATTTGGGGATTTTTTTTTTCATTTTTTTTTTCGTTCAGCTTTATTTATGCTCCATCATATTAGGAAAGCTTAAATATTATTCAGTGTTTCATTGAGTTTTCCTAATACGATGGAGAATAAAGAATGCTAAAAGCAAATGAAACAAAAAAAGTAAAAAAAAACGAATTTTTTTTCACCTAATCGAAAACAAGAATACGTCAATATGTAGTATACCCGGAGTACTACCGGGCCTTCGGCTTCGGGAGCGTTTCTTATAGACCAATCGACCCAAAACCCCCTTTTCAGAATTAATTAACTCTTAAAACGGTACCTGTTAACTTAATTTGTACACGGTACAGTAGTTATTGCTATATTTACTTCATTAAATTTTCCCCGAGAGCGACACTACTGTAATTCATTACATTCGCTATCAATTTTTGCAGCGAGTGATCTCTGTCGGAACAAATGCATGAATTAAGTACTAAATTTAGCTGTAGATAGGGCGCCTTCAATTAATTTCTACCTACGTCACACTGTACAGGGCCGCATTTAGGGCCACGGGGCTTTAACTCGAATCTGGGGCAAGAAAAAGGGCTTCACAATTTTTTAGTGATAAGTATATACCTAATTAATGTCTGAAGCCAATAGGCTAACCTACATCTTACTGGGACGTACCGTGTTAAGGTTTTAACTCGAGGCAGCGTGCGGTTTTCATCGGTACTTGTCCAACATAACGACCCACGGTTACATGCGGGCGTAATATCCGTGGGAATTACCGCACCAAAAAAGTATAGTAGTGTGAGACTATACTTTTTTGGTGCGGTGTTACGAAAAATAACACACCCACGAACGCATTGAGGAATATCACTTGGAAACTCACGGGCAAGTTAAACAAACTCTCTATGAGCTCACACCGATTTCGGCAACTATAAGTTTTCGGTCCCACGTTATAGGGTGCGAACCGATTACCTACCATCAAGCGAGCACTACCTACGTCATAAGCTGTATCTTTACTACTAGCTTACTAAATAATATAGGTATCTACTCATATTAAAAAATAACGCTTTGGTCGGCTCCTCTATCAAATCCGGCCCTGGCCACACTACCCAAGCCCCCAGATAATCTAGCTTCACCTACATTCATGCAAATAAATCATCTAACCTATCTACACACCTCACAAAGTTTGTACCCACTGTCCATTGAGATTGGCTATGGCTCAAATACGTTGCCCGATATTTCTTCCAGCACATGCGTTTAGCAATTATTCATCCTCTTGCCGACAAGTAGGTACTATAAATATATGTTTATACATAGTAGTTGATTTATATGTTTGTTTATGAAGCGAGAGGCGTGGTCAAGTCGTTTATCCTTACTTCCTACTGATATTTTAAATGCGCAAGTTTGTGAAGATGTTTCGCTGATTGCTCGTTGAATATATCTTGGATCTAAAATGTGCTCAAAATGTGTTCTATACGTACAGTACACGTTTCTTAGATGTATTTTCGGTGTGCTATGACCGTGGACAAGCCCAAATTCACCAAGCATAGATTATAAAAAAAAAAAGACGGGTTGTACTCCGGGAGTGCCGGCAGAAGTGAAAACTTTTTCTTTCTTTGTTTCTTCGTTATATACAGAGAAAAAGATAAAAAGAACAAACCATACCATACCATACCTATAATATAGCGCCAATCATAGACCCTATCACTTATTTCAGCTAATTTTCTGTCAGAAGAAATTAATAAATTACAAACAGAAATAAATTACCTACAAACAGAAAAAATAATAACAAAAAGTAATAAATTATAAAAAGAAAAATAATCACAAAAGTGTCAGAAGCCCAGTGTAGCGGACCGCGAGACGCGATGTCAGCACATTCCTTTCCAGGCGGCGACGGAGCCCGCACTCTCTGTAAAGCCAGTTCATACTCGTAGCTTGCCACAGTCGGCCACGTATAAACTCGCTCCACTTATAGATATTCTATGTTAATATCAAGTGTTCTAGATTAACTAGATTACAGTTCTATTGTAAGAAATAGGTTGTGATCAATAATAAACATTTATAGTGTACGCAATCTTTTAATGAAGAGCTCCCACATAACTGCATAGGCATAGCCTCTAAAGTGGTGACCCCGAACACGCGTGTGGGAGTTTGTAGGTTATATAACCTCGCGATATCGAACTTTTGTGAACTTATAGAACTCTGGTGAACATTATTGTGACAAAATGGCAAATAACGAAGTTAGTGCGGCTGCAGTAAAATCAGAAGAGCAGGTGATCACGAGCATAGCGGTTACGACGCGCATTCCAGACTTCTGGTGCGACGAACCCGAGCTGTGGTTCATTCAAGCCGAAGCAGTACTGAGCCCTCAAAAAGCATCTGACGAATCAAGGTACCAGATAATTGTATCTAAATTAGGCAAAGATGTCCTGACGCAGGTCACGGACATTCTCAGAGATCCCCCGCAGACAGACAAGTACTCTACGCTAAAAAAGCGATTGTGCGACATCTACGCGAGGACCAAGGAACAACAGGTACATAAACTCATGTACGAAATGGAATTAGGAGACCAGAGGCCATCACAATTACTTAGAAAAATGAGTGACCTTGCACAAGGCAAGATAGAAGAGGAAACCCTACGCATACTATGGCTCAACCACTTGCCAAACACTGTGAGAGGGATTCTGGCAGCCACGGAGACGAAGGACCTTAGTACCTTAGGCAGTATAGCGGACAAGGTCATAGAATCCGTAGCCCATCGAGAAACAGTCAGCAAAATAGATGCAGCTGCAGGAGGCGAACCAGCAATCTTGATAGCAGAAATCAAGAACCTGACAGAGAGGATAAGAGGATTGGAAAGCAGGCAGCCCAGACCTAGATTCGCCAGCAGAGGAAGAGGCAGATTCGGAGGATTCCGATCAAGATCACCGAGGCGCAGCCCATCTCGCAAGCGAACTCCAGCAGACCATGACTGGTTATGTGACTACCACTTCCGGTTCCGGCATCGGGCGAAGAAATGCGTGGAACCATGCAATTGGAATAAGAAGAAGCCGGAAAACTAACAGCGGTGCATGAAATGGGCGAGTCATGCAGGCCGCAAGTAAATCATCGCCTTAGCATCATGGACCAGCACACAGGTACCTCTTATCTTGTAGACAGTGGCGCAAACATATCGGTCTATCCGCGTAATCTAGTGAGCGATAAGCACATATCAAAGCATAGTGAAAATTGTGAATACAACTTGTTCGCGGCGAACGGTACTAAAATTAAGACCTATGGACAGTTAACAAAAGAATTAGACTTTAAATTAAGACGAAATTTTAAGTGGATATTTGTCATAGCTGACGTAAAACAACCAATATTAGGCGCAGATTTTTTAATGAAACACAAATTGTTAATAGACCTTAGTGGCCGCAGATTAATCGATACCGAAACAAACATAATGGCGATCGGGTCATTCTCCGATTCTGACCAACCCACAATCAAAACCATATCCGACGATCAACCCTTCATAGAAATTTTAGCTAAATATCCAAACATAACGAAACCGTTCTCCGTCAAAGGCCCCCCTAAACACAGCGTGCGCCATCACATAGAAACTACTGGTGCACCGGTGCATGCCCGTGCACGCCCGTTGCCACCAGATAGATATAAGAAAGTTAAAAGTGAGTTTCAGCTTATGATGGACCTAGGAATATGTAGACCCAGTAAAAGTGCGTGGGCCAGTCCATTACATGTAGTACCCAAAAAAGATGGTAACATTAGGCCCTGCGGGGATTATAGGAAGCTAAATGCGATAACCAAACCAGATAGGTACCCAGTACCACGATTACAGGACTTTACATATCTCTTAGCAGGTAAGAAAATTTTTTCAAGCCTCGACATCAACAGGGCCTACAACTGCATACCAGTACATGAGGACGACATCGAGAAGACAGCAGTAATCACACCAATGGGTCTGTATGAGTTCACAGCCATGCCGTACGGTCTAAAAGGGGCCAGCCAAACGTTCCAGAGGTTCATGGAGCGTCCTGCAAGGGCTGGATTTCCTATTCTGTTTTGCAGACGACATCATCGTGGCCAGCGCCGACGTAGAGTCCCACAAGCATCACCTAGAGGAAGTCTTTAAGCGTTTTAACGAATTCGGCATCACCATCAACATATCCAAGTGTTGTCTGGGCCGACAAAGACTAAAATTCCTAGGCTACGAAGTATCAGCAGAGGGCATAAAACCTCTGCATGACAAAGTGGAGGCCATAAAAAACTACCCAAGGCCCAAAACAGTTGAGGATCTGCGTAGGTATCTGGGCATGTTAAATTTCTACAGGGCACACATCCCAAAAGCAGCACAAGGACAGGCCGAAATGAACAAGTTCCTCCACAACTCAAAGCGTAAGGATAAAACAATCATACAATGGACAGAAGCAGCGACACAAGAATTCGAAGAAAGCAAGGTTAGCCTACAGAACGCGACATTGCTAGCGCACCCAGTACCAGATTCCCCGTTAGCCTTGATGACTGACGCATCAGACAGCAGCGTGGGAGCGGTCTTACAACAACGGGTAAGTAACAAATGGCAACCTTTAGGCTTTTTCTCCAAGCGCCTGACTGAAGCGCAAAGAAAGTATAGTACCTACGATAGGAAACTCCTGGGGATATACCTAGCAATCATTCACTTCAGGAAACTCGTCGAGGGCCGAGAATTCGTGGTCTATACCGACCACAAACCGCTAGAGTATTTATTTAGCAAAGTAGGTAGTGAAAAAGAAACCCCCAGGAGAACAAGACAAATCATGTTCATCAGTGAATTCACGAACAAAATAGTACATGTTCAAGGTAAGGACAATGTCGTGGCGGATACGCTGTCGCGTATTGAAACAATAACATGCCCCACGGGCATTAATTTAACAGAACTCGCCCAGGCACAGGAAACAGATAAGGAGCTCTCAGAATTCTTAGCCAACCATAACAATAGAAGCTTGTGCTTTAAAAAAGTAAAACTAAACGGTACCGGGCCCGAGAACACTATACTCTGTGAGACCTCAACCGATAAGGCACGCCCGTACCTACCCGTAGAATTCCGCAAGGCAGCATTTGAATCAATACACAACCTCAGCCATCCGGGTATTAGAACATCTAGGCGCATGGTTACAGATAGGTTCTTCTGGGCAGGTATGAACAAAGACGTTGGTAGGTGGGCACGCTCATGTGTCAGGTGCCAAAAAGCTAAAGTCCACCAGCACACGACATCGGCACTTGGGGAATTTCCCGATTGCGATCGCTTTGAGCACATCCATATCGACATAGTAGGGCCCCTGCCCAGCTCAAAGGAGGGCCACAGATTTTTGCTAACCATGATAGACAGGGCTACCGCCTGGCCAGAATGCATTCCAATGACAGACATCTCAGCTAAATCAGTAGCCCAGGCAGTTTTTGAACACTGGATCACACGTTTCGGCAGTCCCTTAAGCCTAACGAGTGACCAGGGTAGACAGTTCGAGAGCGAAATATTTAGTCACCTCATGAAATTTTTAGGCATAGAAAAGATTCGCACAACAGCCTACCACCCACAAGCAAATGGTGCGTGCGAAAGAATGCATAGATCATTAAAGGCCGCATTAAGAGCTAGATTGGACAACGAAAATTGGTTAAGGGAATTGGGATTGTAGATGGTATTATTGATGTGTAGATGGTATTATTGGGATTGCGAGCAGCACCGAGGTGCGACACTAACGTAAGCGCAGCGCAGCTAGTTTACGGCTCCACTATTAGATTACCCGGGGAATTCTACGATAACACAGACAGAAAATTTTATGACTCACAGGAGTACGTACAAAACCTAAAAGAAGTAATTAGTAAATTAAAGCCAAAGCCCACCTCTCAAAGATCATCTATACCCATCTTTGTACATCCCGAACTAAAAAAATGTAGTCATGTATTTATTAGAAGAGAAGTAAAAAACAGTCACTACAACCCCCTTACGAAGGCCCGTATAAGGTAATAACGCGAACGGATAAAAACCTCACCATTCAATTACCAGATAGGATTAGCAACGTATCCATTGACAGAGTAAAACCAGCATTTTTAATCAAAACGGATAGTCAGGATAGTAGCAAAACAATCAGCCCGAAATCAAATAGGTCTAACGAGTCAGAATCGGAGAAAGAAACCGAAAAAAATACCACTCAGAAAAGCATTTTAATTTTAATTAACACTCGCACCTCGCGCAGCGGTCGTGCCATCAGGCGGCCGGTAAGGTTTAACCTATAACAGTGCACTAATGTATTTCAACATAGCGTTACGTAATAACAAAATGTAATTGGACCGTGGAATTGCTTAATCTGCTGATATGTTATTTCACAAGCCACCCATTCGCGTTCCATCACCGTTGACACATAGATGTATATAATCATGGGGAAAAATCAAAGTAAAGAACAGGTCATAATCGCCCAAGAAGGAGCGAACAGCTCAGACATCCAGTATCAAATATCAAAATTCAATGTAGTTCTGATTGTAATACTAGCAGTAATGAGTGCATTCATAGCCTATTTCGTGTTCAAGAAATGTAATAAAAGAACAAAAAATTGGATAAGCAAACAGATGTCGGAAGCAGCAGTAATTAATGCTGATCGAGCCCCAGACAGGCCCAGAACAATTCCACTCTCCAAAGTAGTCGTCACCTAGAACATACATGTAAGTCAAAAGCCACAGGAATGCTAGCGCGAAGTATGATGAGTAGTGATGGATGGAAGAAGTTGCAGGCGCTGTCGTGATGGACGCTGAGGATCCCAAGGGATGTCATTAAATATAGCAGAGCGGGTCATCACGGCAGCTACCATTAAAATAGGCATGAACGTGAATAAATTAAGTAGATATAAGTTTTTTTTAAGGTCTCTGCTGACCCATATGTGGGCAGGCGTAATAGTATAACATGTATTAAATGTTACAACAGGACGCAGTGTTGCGACACCGGACGCGCTATGTAAACACAGGTGCGGCGTCCGATTGCGCGCAAGTCAGCAAAAATCGCATGAAGACCGTAGGCGATGTATAGTTTAAGAACTTTATAATGATCCGTTTTGTATGAAACTCTTGTTAAGTATAGATAATTTTTTTTCATCTCAAAATTTTATGTAAAATTTTTCAAAATAAGGGGGGAATACTGTAGCGGACCGCGAGACGCGATGTCAGCACATTCCTTTCCAGGCGGCGACGGAGCCCGCACTCTCTGTAAAGCCAGTTCATACTCGTAGCTTGCCACAGTCGGCCACGTATAAACTCGCTCCACTTATAGATATTCTATGTTAATATCAAGTGTTCTAGATTAACTAGATTACAGTTCTATTGTAAGAAATAGGTTGTGATCAATAATAAACATTTATAGTGTACGCAATCTTTTAATGAAGAGCTCCCACATAGGCATAGCCTCTAAACCCAGGTTCGAACCCGGTACTATCTGAAACCATAAGTACTTACGGTCGAAGCGCTCACTGTTAAGCTACGAGGCTTCTTATCGTATCTTGCAAAATAAACAGTCTATATAATGTTGTATGACGTCAGTCGTCGGTTACGGTGCAAAGGTCAAGCGATACTGACGCGCGAGTTTAACAATTTTTACCCATCCAACGCCGCTAAAGAAGTTTTCACTTCAAAAAATCCGCGCGCGCCATATCCATTTATATATCGGGATTTAGGTCAAAGAAATATGGAACGAGCCTGGGGTTATCCTATTGAGGGCTTACCCGGGGTGCCCGGCAATGGACACTTGGGAAGAACACCGTGTGGTTTTAGTCGGTCTGAGTCCGACACGCCCACCCCATCGTCAGCACCGATGGGGTGAAGCCCATGGGGGTTTCCGCAGGTTAAAAAAAAAAACAAGCCGTACAGAGAAACATAATAGTCTGTAATAATAACACATTATATTTTATTAAGGTATATCAAAACCCGTGTGGTGACGGCGAAAGATCATCAGTAATACCATCCCATCTCATCCAAAGAGTGTCGTAAGAAGCGACTGGCGAAAAAATTCGCAGACGAAATCACTGCGAGAGAAGAAAAATTCGAATTCATTTACTTAGCTGTAACCCGCGGCTGCTGTACTCTTTCAGGAATACTTATCCTGTTACCAAAAATAAAAATATTCCTGGGTTAAATAGTAGCTTACGTACTATTTCAGACTATTATCCAATGTCTGCTGTTTATACTTGACAAGCTATACAATATTGTTACCAGGAATTAACGCGATCATGGTATAGGTTTACCTGACGTTTCGACCAGGTTGCACCGGCCGTGGTCACACGTTGACTGCTGGTTCAGTGGTGCACGCCCGCCGTATCCGAGTTCTTGAAGTAGAAGGTTCTTCATCTACCCGCACATACTCGATATTATTTATAGTTTGTTTTCGCCATGTACCGTCATATACCACACTCACTTTTTGAAGTTAAAACTTCTTTAGCGGCGTTGGATGGGTAAAAATTGTTAAACTCGCGCGTCAGGATCACTTGACCTTTGAACCGTAACCGGGTACTGACGTCATACAACATTAGCTATAGACTGTTTATTTTGCAAGATACGATAGGAGACTCCGTAGCTTAACGGTGAGCGATGCGACTGTAAGTACTTATGGTTTCAGATAGTACCGGGTTCGAACCTGGGCTTCTGACACTCTTTGTGATTATTTTTCTTTTTGTAATTTATTACTTTTTGTGATTATTTTTTCTGTTTGTAATTTATTAATTTCTTCTGACAAAAAATTAGTAGAAAATTTGTGATAGGTTCTATGATTGGTGCTATATTATAGGTATGGTATGGTATGGTATGTTCTTTTTATCTTTTTCTCTGTATATAACAAAGAAACAAAGAAACAAAAAGTTTTCATTTTCGCCGGCACTCCCGGAGTGTAACCCGTCTTTTTTTTTTACGTGCGGGATATCCCCACGGATACCCCCCCCCCCCTCCGCACCCGGAGGGGGAGGTTATGTCGGACTCGAACCGACTAAACCGCACACCGTCTCTGGGTCGTAGTGCTAGGTGAGGTTGTCATGCGACATATCCCTCGCACCCCGGCTGACATACTACACTCACAGTGTCCCTATTCGGTAAGCTTGCTGTCCGGTGTCTATCTGACTGCGCCGAAAAGCGAGGTAGCATGTTTTAATCACTGGATTTTAATGTTGCAGATAATTTAAACCCGTTTTCCCGATTGAAATGTTTATAGACAAGCTATTTAATACAAAAATAGTGAAACGGTTCTAGGAGTGAGGCGACTGAGGCGGGCATGAGGTCGGGAAATACAAAAAGAGGACTTGATAAAATAATGATTTTTGGCATCTATGTAGTTATTATAAATAGGCAGGTCCGTCTTTACAAAACCACCAAACAAAACTGCGATTCTTTTTTTACGTGCGGGATATCTCCACGGATACAAAACCCCCGACTAAACCGCACGCCGTCTGTCGATGTGCTAGGCCGAAGGTGAGGTTGTCTCGTGACATCTCTCGCACCTCGGCTGACCCAGGGCCATTCCTCTCAGTCTGGCCCTCCTCGGGACAAAATCGCGAGTGTATACAATAAGCATCGTGTGTCGTGAATGTGATTGAGAACGAGCTTGTAGTGAAAATGATTTACCAAGAGAACTCGATAGAGGATAGATCAATATATTTACTCCCAAAAACTTTTTCTTGTTCACTACCTCCAGTTCATCCGTGATCATGGTGTTTGCAACAGCATCTAAATATCGGAAACTCCAAATAATATAATTGTAAATAGCTATAATAGCTCTAATAGTAATTTGTGTGTATTTCTTTCCATAAAAAGTTGCTCAGTTATGTCTAGAGGAATCGAATCCCAGATTTTTTGGAATCGATACAATTTTTAAATGAGACAATTAAAATATGCGTAGAACGAAACGTACTTACCTTGATTTGACATTTTGACAGCTAATATTGTTGAAATGAATCTTTTTGAGCCCCCTAAAATCCAACCACACGTCCTGATCGTCCATCTGAATCTCGTGGGGGGCGGACACACGGAAACAAATTTACTGGCGTGGCTAACGTGGCTCTGGTACACTTGACATTGGCGTCTCGCCATAAAAAACTGTATAATACATTAACGTGATAATCGTTTGATAACTTGATATTGGCGGAGTTGCGGCGATTTGCTGCAGAGGCCATTTTGAAAAAGAAAGAAGAAGAAGAAGAATCTTTTTGAGACTAGAAGACTTATGAAAATTTATTGACGATTCCTATAACTTACATCGAGCCTGAATGCGCTTTTTCAGCCCTCCCGAGATTAACTGTAGTAATCCCGAAATTCCAGGATTAGAAAAATCGACCGGTATCGAATCCTCTAGTTGTGTCGCATTGGTATTTCGCTCTTCATTTTTCATTGGTAGATACGTCAGGTTTTCCGGGAGCGACTACCGTTTGACCTTACAATCCCGAAAATTTGCAGTAAAATGTCCATCCACCATGCCACAGAGGCTGTCACACCCAAGGTGTCACAGTTGTAGGAGTTACAAGAAACTGATAAAAAAGCTAATAAAACAATGTATAGTTTTAAAAACATTATAATTAAGTAAAAATGTAACATTTTACAAAAATATATTTACATGTATACATAATCTAAGTACGTTCAGCGACATTGTATAACATATATTATACATGTTATATATTACACAAATAGTTTAAGTTACAAAAGGCAAGTAACTATACACAATTTATACTTGCAGCTAGATTTTTCTCCATGACACCACCAAACGATCCACCAGTGGTGTCATGGAGAATTATTCCTCAGGAGACCCCCATGACATAAAAATGCAACTATACCCCTCGCTTTGTAACAAGATATAATACTTGTATTAATTTGCACTCCATTGAAATGTTACATGTTTAGACCATAAATCGCCATTTTGTTTTTTAAATGTCTAGGTAAATTTGTATTTTATTTATTTATTTATTTATTTTATACAATATAAAACCTTTTTTTTACATTTGTCCGTCTATCTGTATGTCTCTGAGCTCTGAAACGGGTGAACCGATTTTGTCGAGATATTTCTCTGGCAGATAGCTGATATTATAAGGCGTAACTTAGGCTTCTTTTATATTAGAAAAAATAAAAGGAGCTTCAGAAAATTCAAATAATACTAGGTATTGCCAAAATACATTAAAAATACAAACCACATTTTTAAATTAATTAAGAATACAATAATGCTGGGTGCACATTACTGTTATGTGCCAATAATTACCGCCATAATTTCAACAACGCCTAGGAGTAACCACGATTTACTGCCTACTTTATTGACATATTGATTGATATGACATTGACACTTAACAATGCCATAATTATTGCGGAAACAGCCCGGTAGCCGGTAGTGTGGCCCCAGCAAGAATACAAATAGCATTTTCATTAACAAAAGATACCATTATAGGGATATTATTTATACTATTGCCGCTGAATGTAACTCTATAATATATAAAGTTTACATTACAAATAGAATACTTAAAATTATTATATCAAATATTGGAATTAATTCAAATATACAAATTTTAGTGTGTAATAGAACAAATGCAGGTTAAAAACTAAATAAAAATTTATACTCTCTATACAATATGAGTTATGATAAGCTTAGGCTTGTCTTTTCATAGTAAATTCCCATTGAAAGAGTTTGGTACTTAACTCATTCTCTGAACCTCTTTCCCAACTTCTATGTTTTAAGTGAAGCGACTGCCACCTGACCTCCACAAGTAATTGCTGATATCGAAATTCAAATAATACCTAGTTGGATTTTTTTAGGGCTGCAACTAAACGTAACGACTGCCTGCATAGATGTTAGTATGGCAACCGGGACCGCTTTGTGTGCTCTTGTAGTACGGTAACATCCTTTTCAAGATATTCATGCATACAAATTTTTGCACTCAGCAGGAATCGAACCCGCGCCCCCTACGTAGCAGTAATCCATACTAATATTATAAATCGGAAAGTGTGTGTGTGTGTCTGTTCGTCCGTCTGTCACGGCTAAACCATGGTACCGATTTTTGATGAAATTTGGTATAGGGGTAGAGTAGACCTTGTGAATGGACATAGGCTATGTTTGGTCGCGATAACCGACATCCACGCGGGCGGAGCCGCGGACATAAGTTACTAAAAATATAAAGCTAAATCGAACCACTACTGTAAGCAGTATATTATTTGTTTAGGTAGTTGATTGAATTTGTTGAAACTTCTTGATGGAACTTCATTTTACTATCTTTATATATATTAAAAACTCACTTTACAAGTTCCACACCATTATATTTAGTTTTATCATATCACTGTATAATACCAATATTTTATTTATAATATTACGACAATTATAAATAGACATAAAACATAAAAAAATAAATCAAAAATAAATATGTTTACCTGCAGGGCTAACATGCGCGCGTCGTCAAATATCTCGAATCGAGATGAGATATCATCTCGAGTCTTCTCGAGCGAAGTAACGTCGACATATTTTGTCGCGTCAAACTTTTTCAATTATTGTCTATGGCATACACATTTTTTAAACATGTTAGTTGCTGTTTTCACATTTATCCGATAAAATCGGCCCGATACGGCCATTTGCTCGAAAGCACAGACTAGTTAGGGATGCTAGGTATGAAAAAAAGAGAAAAAAATAGTGCAAACAATTTTCGACCTTATTGACATGACATGCTATAAATTTTTTTTTTCTTATATTCGTGATCAGCGTCATCAATTAATGCGAAAAGACACGTAACAAAGGAAATGTCATTAAGGTCTAAAATGGCTTGCAGTCGCTGTTTTAGTCCAAAATGAACCGAGCTCAAGAAAAGAATACACGAGATAACTTCTCGTCGACCAAATGAACGACGGGAGACAAAACATTTTAAATGTCAAAATTCGAGTAAATAAGGGCACGTATGTTACAATTTGCAGACACCCAATAGAGATGATTTCTCGAAGTCGAGTTATGTCGACATCTGACAGATCGCCATGAAGTTTGCCATGTTACCAACGGTCGATATCGACATAAAACGGCAAAATGCCTCGAGATAGCTATCTCGTGGCGCGCATGTTAGCCCTGCATGTTACCAACTGTTGACATATCGACAAAAACCGCAAAATGCCTCGAGATAGCTATCTCGTGGCGCGCATGTTAGCCCTGCTGAAGATGAGTTATTCGAAACATGCCGTAATATTATACATTAAATATTAGTATTATACAGTGATAAAACTAAGTATAATGGTGTGGAACTTGTAAAGTGAGTTTTTAATATATATAAAGATAGTTATTTGTTTAAAATTGTGTAAAAAGACTTATCAGGATTGTTTAGCTTTAGTGTAATACCTAACCAAATGGAGTATAGAAATGGCTACGATAAAGTTCAAATGTCTATGAACGTTTTCTCCTGTAGATAAGACTTAAAATAGATTGTAATATTTCACTTCAACAAACCACCGCCAGCCGTTGCTCTTTCAATAGCAATTGACACTTAGTGTTTAAGGCCAAATAGGACAGTTTATTTTTCCTAATGGCCTCATAATATAGGGCCATTATTATATTCAGTATTAGAAACAATTCACTGGTTGATAGAAAAATTTAGTGACGCATTTACACTTACGGTTTTTGATAACCAACATTAGATCAGTGTTTAAAGTAATTTTTTTTTTTGAAGATTTTATGGCCTGGTAACGAGACCTTTAAGCCATGTTTAAAGTAATATTTGCGCTTCAACTATATACAAACTGTATTCCTAGACGCAGCAATAGGCTATTTGACTAGGTCGTCGATTATTACTAATACTGCATTATTTTTAATTCCAAAAATATTCAGTTCAAATTTATAACTTTTTAGATTCCTCGGCCAGACCGAAAGGGATGGCCCTGGGTCAGCCGGGGAGATGCGAGGGATATGTCGCGAGACAGCCTCGCCTTTGGCCTAGCACTACGACCCAGAGACGGCGTGCGGCTTAGTCGGTTCGAGTCCGACATAACCTCCCCCTCCGGCTCCAAGGGGGGGGGGGGGATCCGTGGGGATTTCCCGCACTTAAAAAAAATCGTCACAGGCCTTGCCGAATTTGTATGAAGCGTTTTTCGGCGGCCGCGAGAAATTGAATTCTCAAAATTAAATATCTTTATAAAACTATTTGTCGTAAGAATATTTTTCTTTGACAGTTCATTATATTATTACTAACTTTGACAGGCTATGTAAGCAGCACGATATTAAACCTTACTCGACCTGACCCAGAAGAACCTACAAATTGATCTTCTAATTTGCTGGTGTTGATTATGTAGATTAAATGTGTAATGTAAATGTGTGGCTTTCTTTCTTTTTACCATAAGGTATGTGTATTTTTGTTCACAATGTTTTACCCACAAAGCGAAAACTTGTTACTGGCTTTCTATTACCTACTCCAACGCTATTCATGTTTTTGTAGCTGTAAGTTTTTCATGTATTGAATAAATAAATTACTAAGTGAAATGTCAAATAACCTATTCAGCAATAGTTCGTGAGATAATCGGTAGACCCTCCGCCGTCGCCTCAAAGGATGTAAGGGAGAAATTTGGATTGGTTCGGGCGAAGTCTGGTAGTGGTAGATAGATTTTACAGCTCCCAATATTTACCGATAGTGTAAACGCGCCATTACAATTGAGCCGTACATTATGTAAAATCATTATTAATTAATTAATTAATTTTACTAAATTATAGTATTACAATATATAAAATATCACATTCCTATAAAAGTTAAGCAGTTTTACACGCCTAAGGCCTTAAAATGGACTGATTCTGAATAAGGCCACATCTAACAGGCAGCTGTATCTAATTATATAGAAAAGAAATCGCGCTATACACCAATATATACAGACATAACCACGTACCAAAAAGTATTTACTGAAGTATAAATTGAATTCGGTCTTAGTATAGTAATCAAATTATACATATTTTTATAACCATACTATCATAAGATACATATTATACATGCCCCTTTCCTAATGAACTAGGCAAACAACACATGTTACCAATTGATCCTGGACTACACCAGCATTGTTTACAAAAACTCACAATTTCTTGTACCCTACAGAATACATTCTCACTGTTTCTGATATCATTTTGTGCCTCTGAGGGCAAGAAAAACATCCTAATAATTCCGGATAAAAATAGCTCGGGGTTCGCAATTCTTTCTCACTCTTTCAATTAACTCTTTGTGCTTCTGAGGGTACAGAAGCCACCGTACTAATATCACGTAAAAATAGCACATACTATAACCCGATGCCAGCCGACATAGATCGCATGGTACATGACAAACTAGATCAATATAAGTGATTTTCCACCGCCTTCCTTTTTAAAAATCCCCCCCCCCCCCTCGCCAACGCCACCCACCACTGATTCATTCTTCTTCATCCTAGCGTTAATCCCAGTCGCATCCGAAGCTATCAGCTTGGAGTCTGGGGTCCGCTTTTACCAGTCTAACTGCGGATTTGGCTACACTTCGACATTTTCCGTAAAGCGACTGCCATCTGACCTCCACAACCCAAAGGCGATATCGAAGCGTTGCAATTAGACCAGTTGTTGGTCTTTTGAGGGCTCCAACTACCCATAACGACTGCCATAGATGTTTGTATGGCAATCGGGACCGACGGCTTAACGTGCTCTCCGAGGCACGACGAAACCAATGCAAATACCCATATTCATGCATACAAATATTTGCATTGAGCGGGGATCGAACTTGCTCCTCCTTCGTAGCGGCCGCGTTCACTACCGCTACGCCACAGAGGCTGTCCTACCACTGATTCATTCTCTAACGTTTAAAACATACATCATCATCATATCAGCCACACACAGTCCACTGCTGAAGTCCTCTCCTATAGACTTCCAGAACGACCGATCTAAAGCAGCCCGCCAACCTGTTTGCCAAGCGTGACGAGTATGACAAAACCTCCTATGAAAACATACATATTTGATTACTATACCAAGAATTTTCCATTTAAAAAAGTTTTACAATTGATATATTTGATTTAATCTCACATACTATCATTCTACGTATACATATTTGTGCTAGTCTCACAAACGACATATCTCACACACTATCTCAATTACCACATTATTATAATATTTTAAAAACTATTTATTTATAGAATTTATGTTGCACTAATATAGGGTATTAATTAATTTAGAGTGCGAGGGATATATCGTAGACAATCTCACACTATCTGAAGTTGAAAGGCGGCGTGCGTTTTTCGTCGGTTTAAGTCCGACATAACCACTTATTGGAGGTGATTTATGCACGAAAATATTTATGATATAATCAAATTTCATCCAGATCTGTTTATCTGTTTGATCGTGTTTGAGCACCCTACAGAATACCGCGGCCATAATAACCTCGTGTTGTGTTCCCGGCGGTGAGTAGGGTAGCCAGAGCTCACTGGAGAGCTTTTGTGCTGTCAGTGGAAAGGCCAAAGGCTTGTCCTGCTTGTCCTGCTTTATCTTCTACACTGACGGCACAGAAACTCTGTGATTACAGGGTCGGCAGCACGAATGTGACTCCCCTGGTGTTGCACACGTCCATAGGCCACGGTAACCACTTTCCATCAGGGGGACCTCAGTTGTATAAAAAAAGCAATCTATTCTTTACGAACTTTAAGATTTAGAATATTAGTAGGATAGAATTACAGGTTGGGTTTCATGGTTAAAACAATATCTATGTCTAAGATTAACACATTTAAATTATTAGCTGAATACTTTTTTAACCAATTACCAAAAGGCGGAGTATCTAAATTCGATTGGTATTATTTTTAATACAGTCCCATAGGGCCGACATGCCAACTACCAGCTCGGTATGGCTAATAATTGCCAACTAAAAAACAGAAGTAGGCCTTGAAATAACTTCACTAAAATTAGATTTCCAATAATCATAATCATTTCGTCAGTGCCGTGTTATTGGCTGCTATAATCTACATTTAAAAATTTAACTTTATGTCGATGACAATAAGGCCTATTCTTCTTCATCCGATAAAATTTCTTTAACGGCCCTTAAACGTTATAATACTCTCATATTAGTGCAACATGAATTCTATATACGACATACGTCTTCATCACAAACACATACATCTTCTATCAAAAAATCTGGAATATAATGACACAGAATTGGCTAGATTAGACCAATTTAACATTATTCATTTTAACGGTCTTCTATGGATATCCGGATACACGGCCGTCTGCTGATACCCTAAATCTTGGAAGGTATTAATGTGTCCGTGACAAATTTCCTTACAACCCGCTTCTAAGTTTCAGATAGTCGGATATCCGGAGGTATGCTGACGATAGCGATCCCTGAAGTGTTGTGTTCGCGAAAAATTCCATTAAAACTTTCTTCTAAACTCTGCATGTCCCGGATATCCGGACGTCTGCTGATACCCTAAATCCCTGAAGATAGTGTAGTGTTCGTTATAAACACGCTACGCGTCATTTACACTGCATTATGTCACTAATATCACTTCAAGTGAGAACCGTCATCACGCGTTGCCCAGCAACTCACTGTGGACAGAAAAAAATAAATTAGAATATAGATACGCTAATACGCGACTAAATACGCTAATAAAAAATGCGTTAATCCCAGTCGCATCCGGAGCTTTTACCTCGGAATCTGGGGTTCAGTCTAACTACGAGTTTGGCATACCATGATATTATACGAAAAGCAACTGCCAAGTGACCTCCACAACTCATTGACGATATTGAAGTTTTGCAGTTGTTGAACTTTTTAGGTCTTCTACTCGACGTGCTCTCTGAAGCACAACCAGAATAATGTAGATTATAAAGCCATATTCATGTATAACGGCACAACGAACAGAATAAGGAACGAAACGGAACAAATATGGCGGAAATGGATGCCGTGTACTCGCTACACCACAGAGGCTGTCGCTAGTGACAATAGGTGGAGGTAGTCATGGGCAATATTATTTCCTTTACCGAATTCTATCTGTGCTATTTTCCTTAAACAGTTCGGTGTTTTAAACGTATAAGCTAACAGACAGACAGAGATACTTTCACATTTACAATCCTCATCATCATATTAGCTTTATTTCCAGATGCATTCGAAGCCTTTCCTTCTTTTGGTTTGGGTTTTATGGAAAGTAACTTCCTTCTGATCTCCCAACTCAGACAGGAAAGCCTACGTCAGAGTCTCGTTCATCAATCAGCAGATATACTAGGATGCAGATGAAGTTGGCTTGGCTTGGCCAAGGGTCTCAGTGGGGCCCCAAACACAATTTTCGCATTTATGCTCGTAGAAGTAGTTGGACACTCACTTGGTTAGTTCTCGTGCGGTGATCGGCCCCGTCAAGCCCGAGCGGGACCGAGATCGACTCAACTGTGCTCTTCTTTCAGCTGTAATATAATAACAGTATTAGCCAAATATATATCATAATACTTAAGCTCTGGGTCGATGAGCACTTTTTGGGGGACAAAATAGGTACAGACAATGTTTTGGAATTAAAACATATTTATACATTTATACAAAACTGACAAAAATTACTATTCAGACTGGTGTAATCGCATCGTATGGTTGAAATAAATTTAAAGGCACTTAGTAACTATTTAATTTCACTAGAAATATTCTATAAGCTCAACGTCAAACAAACAGAGTATAGCTTATTTGATAATAAGCATGTCGTTTGTAAATAAATATTAGACAATTCTGTGTCCGTTCCGTATATTATAAGCTTATAGAATACTCTTTGTTTTTTAATGACATTCACACATCTTACAACATCGAAAGCTTTTGCTAATACAATATCAGCGGCATACAACAAATACAGTACAAGTGTGATAAACAGTATATCCGAAAGCCCGGATATCCGGAAAAGAAAACACCGTATCATCCCTATGTTAATTCCGATTGTATTTTAAGCATGCACTTGGCAGCATAGGCACCGCTTTCTCACTCTGATGTTGCTAATGTTGGCTCCTAACCACGAGAGGAAAGCCAGCATCACAACCTCATTTGTTAATCAAATTACGGTTTGCAGGTGAGATCGATTATAGTTCCTATGAACTTGGTGTGGTCTACACAACTCATCATCTCCTTATAGGTACCACCCACTTAGGTGGCAAACAGGGTCCACCTGATGGAAAGTGGTTACCGTGACCTATGGACGTGTGCAACACCAGGGGAGTTTCACTCGTGCTGCCGCCCCTGTAGGACCCTGACGACCAGCTAATTCTACATGAGTATTATTAAACCACGTTACATATTTTGTTAGAGCGAGAAGGCATGCATTCGCCTAGTCTATAGTATGAGCAGCACATCGAATAAAATTATGACGTCACTTGTCGGTAGTTTTTGAGCAGACACGCGTAGTCCGTGTCGTCACGAACACGACCGCCTCGCTGCAATGCTCGAGCGCACGAATTCGCTATATACACAGTTACATTAGTTAATACTTCATTTTAAAAGGACCCCGAGTAATAACGGGGGTTATGTATACTCTGTGCCACTTTTTTCAGTCAAAACGAACCGATTTAAACCACCAGAAGGCCAATTCTCCTCAGAAATTACAAAAAAATAGTTGTATGAGTTTATTTAGTAAATTGGCCTTTAGCTATCAAATCTTGAGCAGTTTGGGTTTGACGAGTGCCCGTATGTGACCAAAATCTCTTCCTGTGTTAAGAATCCTTTAATTGACCCCGTAATCGGGTGAAGAAATTCCATTGCTTAACACTTAATGATAAAAAATTTAACATGACTAAATATTAGATAGAAAAATGTGGACATATTAAAAAATAATTTCTGCTAAAACAAATACACTTTTACTAAATACTACCATTGGTGCACTTTTAACTACAACCATTCACTCCGCTCAAGCAAGGAAATATTTTGATTAATTGAAATAAAAATGCAAATAATTTAAATAATAACTATCGCATATGTGTGAATTGTGATATTATCAAGTGCACAACTACAAAAATAATTGGTGCACGCTTACATAAGTCATCCCTGTCACCTGTTCTATAGACGATGTTTATTATGCTCGGAAAAGAATACATAATGTACTTATACTATTTTATAGAAAGCCAAAGGGGGCTTCGATGGTTTCCATTGAATTGGTATAATTAGCCACCCGAGTAGAACCGAGTATGGCGGGTAAATCCGCGGTGTATATATAGTCAATAATAAAATTAAAGTAAAAAATATTGAATCGATCTAGGCAGGATTTGAACCAGCAATCTTTGCTTCAAAATTGCATTCGAATTGTTTGGGCTGAATATTCAAAAATCAATGTTCAAAAATAATTGAAAAAATATTCATTGGTTCAGATAGTTCGTAGAGAATATCGGTAGACGCCACCACTGTCGCCTCAAAGACAGATGTAAAGGAGAAATTTGGATTGATTTGGGTAAGGTCTGGTTTTTTTTTTTACGCGCGGGAAATCCCCACGGATACCCCCCCCCCCCCCCCCCCCGTCGGAGCCGAAGGGGCAGGTTATGTCGGACTCGAACCGACTAAACCGCACGCCGTCTGTGGGTCAATGTGCTAGGCCGGAGGTGAGGTTGTCTTTTGACATATCCCTCGCACCCCGGCTGACCCAGGGCCATTCCTCTTGGTCTGGCCCTCCTCGGGAGGGGGGACCACGCGGTCCCCGACTCGCCCCCGATATGGGGGAGGCGCGCATCGTCCTACGATGCGCGCCGCCGCCGTGGCCTGCTTCTGCTAGGGTGACGAGCGGCTCCACCCGTCACCCTCAGGACCGCGCTCATCGGGGGCGGAGGTCGGTTTGCGCCCTCCGACGCCCGAGCCGCCTTCGAACGCGGCCAGCGATGTCCGCGAGTCTTTCGCGCTCGCTGCGCCGCGCCCGCTCTGCTGTCTCCTTCACGAGCATGACCTGCTCGCAGAAGGAGGCGCTGGCCGCCCACGCATCCGCGCAGCGGACCATCGCCGCGAGCAGGGTGGAGAGCGTGAGCACTCTCACCCCCAGGGCCGCCACAAGCTCCCGCCTCGGCGCTTCAAACGCCGGACACGGTGAGCGTGTGCAGCCCCGAGTCCACGCTCGCGTCGCAGTGATGGCACTCGGGCGTTGGCTCTATGCCCATCAGATGCAGGTACCGCCCGAAGTTACCGTGTCCGGTAATGACCTGCGTCTGACGGTACGAGAGGCCACCGTGTGGCCTCTCTAGCCACTCCCCCATGATGGGTCTTACCGCCGCAATCACGGCGTGCCCTGGTAAGGTCTGGTAACTTAGTGGTCAAAGCATTGCCCCTGTAAGGGAAAGATCGCGGGTTCGAGCCCTGCCTAGACCGATTCAATATTTTTCCTATCTTAATCAATTTGAATATTTAGCATACTAAATGCTTTAATATTTCATTTAAACTAAAAGGTCTGTTTGTTTGATCGCACTAATCTCTGGACCTACCCGTACGATTACTCAAACTGATAGCCCAGTTCATCGGGAAGGTTATAAACTTCGTTTTATAATTAAAATATTGGTAACACATACACATGTTCAAGCATGTAAATCCCCGAACTGGTAGACAGAGGTGCATGCACACCCACATTTAACTAATATCGGTCCTATGTAGTGCCGCGAGGTTCCCGGCAGAGTAGTATTTGGGCCACCCCATCTCTTCCCATGTGGTGTCGTACAAGGCGACTAAGGGATAGGGCTGATTAACTTCAACATCAGACAGATATGTACAGCCAAGGCTCAGCCTCAGATGCATGGCTCGAGTCAACAATAGTGCCCGGAATACGGCGATTGGCTCATTCCCTATTATTTGGGACCGAATACAGATTGGTGAAATGTGGGTTCACCTCTGCCTAACCCTCCGGGGATAAAGGCGTGATTATATGTATATATGTATGTATGTAATGAGTGGTATGCCTATTACCGTTTACTGAAGGATAGATTAAATAGGCGGCATATTTATATTGTATTTCTTTCCAAGCTGTACGATGTTAAACCAGTGATACATTACTTCTTGGTGCAATGCTAGATAACACATACCTTGTAACCGGTGCAGTATAGCATGTACTAGCCCGTCGTCCTCGCTAGCGTCCTCTGAGCGAGCGAGTAACATAAACACAGTGGAATGTGAACCTAGTGCCCAAGGCTTAGAGTGTAGTTTTGAATGGTGGTGGTATTGAGATTGTAATGTTGTGGTTGCGTTTTGTGATTTAGTAGCATCTCGGACTTACTCTTTTTAAGCTCCGACATTTTAATTTAATTCGATTTTTACCCGACTGCCAAGAAAGGTTATGTTTTTTGCGCGTATCATTATATGTATGTATGTTTGTAATATCGTTTATTACCTCATATCTTCTGAACCACTATATGAATTTCATTGATCGATATCTCAAATGAAAGTTATTCTTCTCCCAATGGTTGTTGGATACTTAAAATGTGAACAAAACCTATAAATAAGACTTTAGGGGGGTAAAATGAATGTTGTCACGAAAATACTTTTCACTCAAACTTATCGAGTAGGTTATCAAAATGAAAGAAATTAGGTGATTACAATGTCATAACTAAAAATTATATAATAAAACTAATTATAAAAAATAAAAACTCAACTGATGCTGAAAAAATCGCCACAAGTTTGATACCAGTCGTTATCCATTTGTAAATCATAAACCAGATAAAAATAAATGGGTACCGCCTACTATCAAACTTGTTTCGATCTTTTCAGCACCAGTCGGTTTTTTTTTAGCTATCAGCTATAGCATATCAGCCACACATAGTCCGCTGCTGAACATAGACCTCTCCTATAAACTTCCAGAAAGACCGATCTAAAGCAGCCAGCATCCAGCGCTTCCCGGCGACCTTGATGAAGTCATCCTTCCACCTGGCCGTTGGGTGTCCTACACTACGGCTCCATCGGCCATATGTTCTGCGCGCTGTGTCTCACCCACTGTCACTTCAACGAGCTAATCCGCTTTAATTTAGCTCTTTTAAAATCCATACAAAGCATAGTTTTCAATCGTACATGCCTCATCATTATCATTAGACCCGGTTGCATCCGAAGCTCGCAGGTCAGTCAGCCTGTCTTCCACCCATCCTCTCAACTGCACCTGAAGCTTCTCCATCGATTAGTTGGTGCATCGGTTTATAAGTGAGGTTGGCTTGGTATCATTGAATTCGTGCAGATTTCGGAGCCCCATTGATATATTTTCATGGACTCAGGACACGGCTTTGTTCATTAACAAGGTGTCGTAGAGATAAATCATTTCATTTAGTTTATTCCCCGTAAATAATTTTGTTGATTTGGATCGAAAAAACTGCGCGAACAGTCCCTTTCGTGACTTGACGTAGCTCTAAGCTAGTTGGACATTCGAATTTCTAGGAGAAATTCAATACAACTATCTAGGTGCCATTTAATAATGATCGAATTAGACCTCGTTAAATATTAATATTATTATTGTATATTACAATACCCTTTTTTGTGTAAAACGGATTTAAGATTAACATAACCACACGATAACGTATGTCGAGATGCTACTACATCACACAAGATGGATAAACCAAAATTATCAATTCTCGTTCGACATGTGATTTCTCTAACATAACATTTTATGTGTACCATAAAATCTAGTACAAATAGTTTCATTTGTACTATATAGTCTAGTAAAAATAATTTCATGTGCACTATTTAATGTGGTACAAATAATTTCATGTGTACTATATAATGTGGTACAAATAATTTCATGTGTACTATATAATCTAGTCCAAATAATTTCATGTGTACTATATAATTTAGTAAAAATAATTTCATGTGTACTAAATAATCTAGTCCAAATAATTTCATGTGTACTAATCTAGTACGAATAGTAAAATATCTTACCTCCGGCTATCCTTGGGTTGGCTTTCTTCCGAGGCCGTTCTCTACTGAAGGCGGAGCCGCTTTGTAGTGCCTCCATTAGACTGTGGAGAGGGATATATGATTAGTGTTATTATTAAATAATTAAATATTGTAGGACATTCAGCACAACACTATCTAAACCCAAAGTAAGCATTTATTAAACAATAGAAGATATTCGTGCATATACAAAAACTATAACAATATTGATTAAGTCCCCTGCCAACCCTCATTAGCGAAGTTGTCTCGTGCTGGATAGTACTCCGCCTATTGTCAGTGTTTTTATGAACGTTAAACGATATACATCGCGCTCGTACATTGACTGTTGTAAGTTTACTGAACATTTACTCAGCACGTCGCGTAAGACGACTCCTAAAACATTACCGTTCGTGCTCAGCTCATAAGTTTTTTAGTTCCGTACACTACCCAAATAAGCTAACTATAAAATAACTTACAAAAATCTGTACAAAATTAAATTTATCGACAACTTTCGATACTGGTGGCACATGACTATTTTTTAATTGCAGCAAACCGGCAACACAGGTAATGTCATTTTACTATCTAAAAAAAAAAACAGACTATACGAAGTATGGAAACCAATGAATGATTTTATAATCATTTTTAAACATTGATTTCTGACTACTCCGCTTAAGGGCTGATGTAAATTCGATGCTTTTTAATCAACAGAATCAGGGTCCAAATCGAATATTCCACTAGAAACCCTTATTTCGGTCTCCTAGAAGATGGAAGAGACATCACGGAACAGTTCTCAAGGTGCCATACCTGTCCATAACGCCGTCCTGCGTCTGGTGTATGTCCAGCAGCTGTTGGTACCGGTGCGTTCGGTCGCGACGTTCGCGCTCGGCGGCCGCTCGCGCCGAACGCGCGCGAGCCGCTCGCTCGCGAGTCTCTCGGGCCGCTAGGACTTCTGCGTGTGCGGCCTGTAGGGGACACATGATAGATAAATTAATAGTCGAAAGATAGATTAGATTGCTTGTATTATTCAGGGTCGCGTTAGTAGTGTAATAGCCAGAATTCGAACCTACACTCATTCGGTTAGGACACATCAAGATGTTTCATTAAGACCTAGATCACTGAATGGAGTGTAGGAGCTTTCATTCATAAGGCCGACTCCTTTAGCTACCGACAGTAAAAGTTTACAATGGGTGGAATCACAGAAATAATGAGCCGTTACATATGAAATTGCCGTTTTATTAAAGAAATTGGAGGAAACCCAATTTGCAGTACTAACACACTTTTGCATTTCTTTTAGGAATAACATATCCAAATTTTATGTTTTTTTTGTGTTTGAATGAGACAACATTAAGCTAACAGCAACTTTTATTACATTTTTTAAAAGTGTCAGCTGTAAAGAAATAATACCAAAGGACATAGTTCATAATCGGCTATCGTGAACAAGATGCTTGCAAATGGTTATTAGTGTCATTAATTAAATATCATTTTTATAAGGATATTGGTGTTTGGTTTTTGTATCAACTTATTTCGTTGAATAAATAGTATTTCAATTAATTTCAAGGTTCAGCCTTTTGGTTATCCATTTTATTTCCTTATAATGTTGCCAAGATATATTTAATAAAAATAATAGATTATAAATATAATCGATACACATTATTAGAATACTGGTTTTTCCCTAAAACTGTCCCTATTTGAATAATAATAAGTACTAATATATTATCACAGTCATATTTTACATCATACTAAATACTATTTTAAACACTCAGTTCTAAATTAAACATTAATAAATCGAATTATTTACTTCATTCCTCATTTATCGATTCTGATTCTCATAATTATTTTTGGAAATATATATGGCAACACAGCCATCTGTCACTCGCTTTGTTTTCGTTTGGCACTGTTGATACGCCTGATACGTTGATAATTGAAAATGAATCCTGGATATTCCGTTTATTGACGTTCCTGACGCGCCTACCTTAATACTGGCTAGCATATTGACACTGAACGCAACATGGGACTGGATTATATGTTTAAGAACTTTGAATTGTGGCGCCGACTGCAGCCTAGCCGAAGGACGACCCATATTCTTCGTCTCACTGAAGTTTTTTCTGTTTTTAGACAGCTGATTACCAAATTATAAAATAATGTGCTATTTAGATATCTGCCTGAAGATTTTTTTACTTTTACTTGCCTAAAGATATAGCCAGCAGGGCAAGATAGCCAGAGCTAGATATCCTTGAGCCGACTTACAGTTGCTGTGACCTAAAATTGATAAATAAAAGAATCTACTATAAGAACCATGGCAGAGAAGCTATATTTTATTGTAGGCAAAAGGACGGAGGGTTGCTGTGCTCATGTAATGACAATTATTTGGTACATGACCTGGACAAGATATAAAGTCAATATAAGTTCATCAGCACAGTTTTTAGACTTCATTCTGTTAACTTATGACTCAGATTTACAAAAAAAATATAATTAAAATAAATAAATAAAAATAAAAATGTGTTTATTTCCATAACATATCTTTACAAATTAGTTATGTCCAGTGGCCCCACACTAGGCAAGCCTGTCCTGTGGGTACCCTGTCCGATTTACATTAAACAAAAATTAACAACACTGTCCAACGGCTGATCATGCAAAATAAAAACAAATTGAAATGAAAGAAAGTGCTTAACTAAACATGCATATTGAAAATGAACAAAATAATAATATAACTAACATAACAAAATAATAATATAACTAACATAAATATGAGGAGTAGTGTGCCCAATTATTAGTCTACCAGATCACAACAAGTGCAAGAGAAGGTCCTCAGTACAATCGTAGGTCAAAGAGGTTAGCCATTCCACGATTTTTGATTTTGCTTCCTTCAGTGAGGACTGCTTTATATCGCACCAATGAACCGCTTTGTTATAAATATAATTATTTTTATATGGGCTAAAGCGTCTAGCAAAGGTCGTCCTAATCTTAGGTAAGGGGAGTCTAAAAATACGACGTTTGAGTAGATGTGGATACTCTGCCGAAGAGATTACTTTCCTATGAACGCTGAGAGCTGTTTTTAAAATAAATAACTGTCTTACGTTTAACACCCGGCATTCACTGTACAATTTGGTTGTTGGATACCTATAGGGCTTTTGAAGCATTATTTTGAGCACTGCTCGTTGTGCCCGTTCAACCTGCAGCATGACAGTTTTTCCTGCAGACCCCCAACAGGCTATACAGTAAGTAATCAGCGACTGACTTAAAGCGTAATAGGTCGTCTTCAGAGTACTGGGCGAAGCTGCAGAGCGCAGAAGCTTCAAAATGTTAGCTGATTTGCGTACGCGGGCTGACAGAGAGCTTATGTGAGCATTGAAGTTCAGGTTTTGGTCAATAACTACGCCAAGATACCTAATCGTTTCGACTTTTAGCAGTGTCTCGCAGGAACACGACGAGTTGTTCTGACCTGAGCACTCATGTAGCTGGATACGCAAATTACTTCCAGGAGCCGACCTGGCGGTCTTGTGAAAACACATATATTTAGTTTTTTTTGCATTTAGTGTTAACACGTTATGTTTCAACCATGTTGTCACCAGACCCATTCCAGTCTCAGCTCGCGAGAATACTTCCTCCCAAGTATTACCGTTAAATATAACAGCCGTATCGTCCGCGTAGCATACAATTTCTGCATTTAAAGAGTCATGTATATTATTGATATACATAATGAACAGAGACGGACCCAGTATCCTACTATGTGGAACGCCAAAGTGTATGTTCCTTAGATCACTTTTAAAGCCACTGACACTTACACATTGTGTCCTCCCGGTCAGATAACTCTTGAACCACTCCAAGGCAATACCTCTGATCCCGAAGTGATTCTCCAGCTTTCTGAGTAGGATAGGAGTCGACACTGTGTCAAAGGCTTTCGCTAAGTCCAGAAAAACCGCTAAACTCTGTTCATTTCGATCCAATTGGGAAGACACTATAGTTGTCAGTAGGGATACAGCATCTTCTGTAGATTTACTTTTCCTAAAGCCAAACTGCCTACAGGAAATAAGATTATTAGACTCAATATACTTAACCAGCCTATTATTGACAATCTTTTCCAAGAGTTTTCCGAAAGCAGTGAGAAGTGAGATTGGGCGGTAATTTTCTATTGAGTCTTTATTTCCATCTTTGTGTATGGGTGTTACAGAGGCTATCTTCCATGGCTCAGGATACACCCCTGTCAGTAAGCTGATGTTCATTATTTCAGTTAGTGGCTTTATGATAGCATATCTGATTTTCTTTAAGAGAACATTAGTAAAACCATCGATGCCCGGTGCCTTATCGTTCTTCAGGGACAGTATTAGAGATTCGACCTCATATTCATCTGTAGGCTGCAGAAAAAAAGAGTTTAGCAGCTGCCTATTGTCAACTTCAGAGGCCAGAGTTTCCTGGTTTGTCCCAAGTTTAGAAAGGATACTATCCGCCAACCTTTCTCCCACAGTGGAAAAGTACGTGTTACAAATGTCCAGAGAATGCCCAGCGTTTGTACTCCCTGGTAGATTTAGAAGTGCCCTAGGTTCATTATTACTTCCCGACAAGTGACATATGGTTTTTATGACTTTCCACATTTTTTTGGGGTCGTTTGTGCTGCTAGACAGTTCCCTACTCTCGTATTCGGTTTTTATTCTTTTTAGGAGGTTGTTACAAAAATTCCTATAACGCTTGTACACTGTTTGTAGAGAAATATCATCAGGGAATTTACGCAGTTTCATGTGTAAATTATCTCTGTGTCGAATACAACGAATGAGTCCGGGGGTTATCCAAGGAGCTATATTATACTTAGAGTGACTTATATGGACCCTTTTTGTATGTTTGGCAATGACCTCAGCAAGCCGGGAACTAAAGGATTTTGTGATCTTATTTATGTCACTGGTGCCGAATAACGGAGACCAGTCCTCCTCTAAGAGTTCGTTCTCTATGGCTGGGAGGTCCCATTTCAAAACAGTTCTATTGCTATATCGTTTTTTAGGCAAATTAACTGCTAATCCGAGCATTACCAATTCGTGATCTGTCAGATTATAAGGGCACACAACCCTAACGACGTCCCTAACAGTATTCACGTAGATGTGATCGAGACAGGAGCCAGACAGGTGTCTTGTTGGAACGGTTATAGCAGGGAACATTCCGTGCTCCGCATTAAGACACAAGTATTCCATAGTTTGATTATTGTCTGCCAAAAGAATATTAATATTTATATCTCCCGCAACTATCAGTGTATGTTTAGTGGCCGAGTACCTGGCCAAAATGTGATCCAAAGAGTACAGAAAGTTACTAATGTTTTTAAAACAAGGGGGACGATATATACCAACAATTGTAATTGCATCACCTAGGTTTATTTGTAAGCAACTGGCGTCCTGAAAATCTGGTTCTGTCACACAAACGTTCAGCGTGTCCCTGACAAAAACTACCACACCGCTGTTTTGATTAATGATTTTTTTTGTGCTGTATGCAGTATATGATGGTAATTGAGGTATAACAGAGGTTTCATTGAGCCAGCATTCAGTTAAAACAAGTACATCAAAATCAAACCCAAATGTTTTTAATGTTACAATGAAGCTGTCAAAGTTCTTGTTGATGCTGCATATGTTAAATGACAAAAGCTTTAAGTTGTACCCTTTTGTAATTTCTAAGTGACATTGATCGGGTGCCTGTACTATGCGACACGTTATACCTAGTGCGTCTAATTCATCCGAGACGCTTTTATCAAACATAGCTAAATAAAAAATATTTCAAAATCATCTCAATCCCGGCCAGCTGGCAAAGGTAACTACCACACAGCAACAGACAACCATAACACGTCAACAGTTGTATACACTCAATCACAATGATCTTATCATCAAATTGAAAAATCTTTGCCGCCCCATCACAAAATTTACAATACCCAATCTCACACCTGAACCATGACACCCACTTCAATTTAATTATTCTATAGTAATACAATGCCAATATGCACTGAGACAGCTCAAATACAAACAAGATATAGCACACAAAATAAACTAAGGTTTCACAGGTAATAAGTCTTAAAATACTAAATTCAGATGTTATTTGATGTAGAAAAGACACGGGCCAAATCATCGTAGGTTCGTATAGGAAGAGCAGGTTTACCTTCTTTTTGCTTGACCAGAATATTACCTTGAGTAACCCAACAATAGGAGTATTTATACTCCTTCGACTTTGCTCGTGTCGCCCGAAAAAGCAGTCTGTTCTCCTTTGTCAAACGTTCGTTGTAGAACACTCTGCTTGATTTACCGGCTACACCAAGATCGGAACTACTAATATTTCTTCTAGATTTCGATGCCACAATTATTTGATCTCGCATACTGCGCCGCTCAAATCGTATAACCAACGGTCTAGACACCCTGACATCACCCTCTGCCAATACAGCGGATTTAATTCGGGGCCCAACCCTCGCCACCCAATCAATATCTCCGTCAGTGAGATCAACACCCACTTTCTTTGCTGCTAGAAGTGCGATATGGTGTACGTTTTCATTATTTAATTCTGGAACGCCCACGAGTTCGAGTTCGTTACGCAGTTGTTGTTGCGCCTGCGAGTTTACTTCCAGTTGTAGTTCCGTTACCTTGCTCTCCAAAAGCTTAACTTCCCTATCGCGGGTTTCAAGTTTCTCTATTCTGGAGCTGTTGGAGGCTATTACTGATCCGAGTTCATTTAATCTCGACTGACAGTTGGTCAATGACGTCGTGGCTTCCTCTAAGCGTACTTTAAGAGAACAGATCTCTCGTGTCAGCAGACGGACTTCATCGATAAGTGCTTTCACCTCTGTATTTTGATTAATGTCAGGAATCGTTTCGACTTTCTTCCGCAAGGTGATATTTTCTTCACGTACCGGGGTCATACTATTATCTCCCCCCTTCCTTTGAGAAGCACAGCATTATGGGCATTTCCAGTTCTTTTTTTTCTCACCTGACATAGATGATATTCCAATACAAAGGGAACAATAGTTCTTATCACATGTAGACGAAGAACATTTTATGTTATTATTATCCTTGGCATTCTTTAAACATCCGTGGCACTTCATTTCTAGACGACACTGGTTCTTGATTATTTACTTTGTTTTCAAACAATTTGAAAATCACAAAAAGACAAGTCTGTGACACCTCGGTCTCGAACCGCAGCTACTTTACGTGTTGCATTAAAAGTATTAAAACCCCACACCGTTAACCGTCACGCCACGATGTTATTTGGCAGAGGGAGTCAAAATTGCTGTGTACTTTCGTATTTTTAATGCCGGGCCGATTATGAGTGACTCATCTTTTAAGAAATTTTTCTCACATTCCTAGATATTTCCAACACTGCAGGTAATCACTTTCTTTATTTTTATAACACTTTTTGTATGTTTGCACTTTTCGTGGATATTTTCGCTTGATCTGAGCTTATTTATTTTACTTCAGTTCATGTCCCACTTTTGTCTAATAGTTTAATATTTTGTAGCTTTTAATAAACAGCTTATTATTTTCACCTGATACACTGATATTATTGAAGTAAACTTAGAGATAACATTTCCACACTTGCATTGGTATATGCCATACTAATTAATGGTACCAAAAGTTAGTTTTTGTTATTTGAAATAAAATAATATAAACGAATTTCACAGAGCACTTTTTTAGATAAACCGTCCAGACAGCGCCATCTAGGCAATCTGAGATGGATGTTTTATTTACATGAACCCGCTAAATGTACTTGTCAATAAAAGGTGATGTGTGGACCTGGATACAACTTTATTAGTAAAATCTGTTAGTTGTTAGTGTGAGGTACAAGTTCCATATCAGATTTGGTTAAAAAGTAGTTGTTCATGCTTAGCCAAAATCTCTAACAAAATGGAAAATGTCCTTTATCATCAAAATGGATGGCATTCAGGAAGTACTGTTTTGAAGATCGAATTTTATTTATCAAGCGGCCAATAAAAACAAAATTTAATACAGAGTTGTAAAATCTTGAAATCAACTTTCAAACAAAGTATAAATAATGGAAATAGCTATTAAATTACAGGCATAACGAACTCATGAATCTGTAAGAAAATTTCGGCAATTTTATATGTAAAGACCTAATATATTATGATAGAACGGCCATATGAGCGGGAAATGCGTGGCAACTTTTTAGTCAATTCTTTTCCTATGAGACAGGAACTTTCAAACGCTTACTCGGTAATGTTAGGACTAACTTGTGATATTTTTATTGATTTTAATACGTTTAATTATCATTATTTATTCTTCATCGTATTAGGAATGTGATAAGGGAACGTAGTGGAGTGGTAGAAGATGTAGTGACAAAGATAGAGAAAGGGATGATCAGATGGTTCGGACACGTCGAAAGGATGAGTGAAAGTAGATTGACGAAACAGATTTATGAGGCGAAAGTGAATGGGCGAGCCGGTAGGGGGCGACCTAGGCGAACGTTCTTCGATCAAATCGAAGACGACCGACGCGCTTGTATGAAAACGCTTATGAAAGTAGGAGAAGCGAAAAAGGTGTGTCAGGGTCGAAGCAAGTGGAAAGAAGTGGTCTCTGCCTACCCCGATGGGAAAAAGGCGTGACTTTGTATGTATGAAACGACAATTTCATAAAAAAACATACAAAAAAAAAACTAATGGCGCCAAGCGCATGCTTTTTTCGTAGTTATGTTTTTTTTTTATGAAATTACCGTTTCATTGAGCTTTACTAATACGATGGAGAATAAATAATGCTAATGAAACGAATAAAAAAATTTTTTTTTTCACCAAATCGAAAAAAAATATTCCCGATATGTAGTATACCCGGAGTACTACCAGGGGCCTTCACCTTCGGCTTTCTAAACCATACACAGAAGCTAATACTTACACTAAAAGAATCCTTAAACGTCTTGATATCAGAGAAGAACTCTTCTAAAGTATACTTGTGCGGGTCGAACACGTAGTACTCGGCTATGCCGTTGTACAACGCCTCCATTTTGCGGAACATCGAATGAAGCAAGTCGCATTGTTCGCGGGCTTCTACTGCGAAAGACTGTTAGAAGTGAAGGAAATTTACAAGAGATAGGGGCATCACGAGCCGGACTACTGAAAAGGTAGCGAAACTATTTAAATTGATAATTTTTACTTGTACGTATTGGATAAACAGCCAGCCCACCTGATAGAAAGTGGTTACCGTGGCCTATGGACGTGTACATATCACCAGGGGCGTCACACTCGCGCAGTAAACCCTGTTAGAACAGAGAGTCTTCCCACTGACAGCACAAAACTCTCCAGTGAGCTCTGGCTACCCTACTCACCGCTGGGAACACAACACGAGGTTATTATGGCCGCGGTATTCTTTAGGGCGGAGGTACTTTCCTAGTTGGACTGCTCAATTGGACGGAAATACCGTCGTGTCCTACCTCCTGTATAACCTCTTTTTACACTGTCGGTAGACAAAAGGATACACTCATAGTCTCGTGGAACAGATCATCAGGACACTGCTGCACCCTCGAGTTGTTCAGATCCATCTCCAAAGCCTTTATATCGTTCTCCATCTTTTTCAACGCCTTCTGTAGATTCTCCATTGATACGCGGGCAGCCCTGACAAGATCAAAGTATAAAAACGGCACTTACAAAACGTCAAAATTAAATTATATATTAGACTAGTTTAGCAAATGGACCACCGGTTCGAAACGTAGCCCCCGGCTTGAGAAGACTCCGGTAAGAAACTCAGAGGGCATTTTCTTTTTGGTGTATTTACAAACATTTACTTAGTCTAAATACAAAAGTTTGAATAATTTTTTTGAGTTGCATAGTTGAGCGAATGGCTCATTTCCAAGCTTGTTTATCATCTAAACATCCTTGAATTTCATAACAGCCATTGGCACAGTTCACTCTCAGCTTCATTTTTACATTTATTCACAGGTACTACACTTTTTTTTAAACTGCGGGAAATCCCCACGCATGTCACCCCCGCCGGAGCCGGAGGGAGAGGTTATGTCGAACTCGAACCGACTAAACCGCACGCCACCTGTGGGTCGCAGTGCAAGGCCGAAGGTGAGGTAGCTTTAGTGCATATCCCTCGCACTCCAGCTGACCCAGGGCCATCACTCTCGATCTGTCCCTCTTCGGGTGGCGGCACCACGGGGTCTCCAACCGCCCCCGGTATGGGGAGGCGCCGCCGTGGCCTGCTTCTGCTAGGGTGACAAGCGGCTCCACCTATCACCAGGTACTACACTTTCTTAGTCAAGATGATCTTGTAACGATAATCCAGTAATCATGAATATACAATCATTTAATACTAATGCCGCTGACTGCATGGATAATGTCTCTAATGTCTCACCTGTCTATATGCGGCATTTCCTCAGCGAACGTCAACACATCCGGGAACTTGTTCTCTATCGTCTCCACTAAATAATGTAGCAGTGTATGTTTGTTTTCTAAATCTTTCGTTGCTGTTAGCTGGGAACAAAAATATTTGATTATTATTAGAGAGAAGGCATTGATATTTTTTTATACCACTAAGATGGCAGACAAGCACACGGCCCACCTGATGGAAAGTGGTTACCGTGGCCTATGGACGTGTGCAACACCAGGAGAGTCACACTCGTGCTTCCGACCCTGTAAACACAGAGAGTTTCTATAAAGCAGGACAAGCCTTAGATTCTTTAGCGAGTTTAAATCCCATCCAATATTGTTTTTATACCAATATAAACCCAATAACACAGACAAAGATTTGAAGTCGCTCTCGGAAATGTCGCCATACTAATCGAAACAGGATCTCGGGCTCTTACGTGTAAATGATGGCGTTTGGACCGATGTTGTATTATAAACTATAGATGGCGTTGTCCTGACTATAAAATGGCGACAAAAAAAATAATGACTTTGATCATCATTTTATGTACCAATCAGCGACGCGACAGTACGCTACGGAAAGAAATACGTCCGTAATAATAATATTATCCATACTAATATTATAAATGCGAAAGTAACTCTGTCTGTCAGTCTGTCTGTCTGTCTGTCTGTATGTTACGCTTTCACGCCTAAACCACTGAACCGATCTTGATGAAATTTGGTATAGGTGTAGATTAGACCTTGAGAAAGGACATAGGCTATGTTTGGTCGCGATAACCGACATCCACGCGGGCGGAGCCGCGGGCAAAAGCTAGTTATAAATAATGATAAAAAAATATAAATAATGATATTATTAGAGTAGCTATAAACAAATATACTTAATGTTTGCGCCAATTTTGAAAGCCGCCATTGTTCCTGCATGACGTATCTTTAATATATAATATTCATCATTAGTTGAACGCAATCGAAATCGCTATAATAATGACCCATCCTAAGACTGGCCCGATTAGTATTGCTGAACCTCACAATGAGTCACTTAGCCAAGAGACCCACAAACAAGAGTTTATTTATTGTCCCAAAGTCGCGAGGGAAAAATGCCTTGGCGCGCGGGGATTGTTTTGATATAATCTATTATTTTTGAGCTCCTTAGCTGACGTAGCACCCCGTGCTATCTTCAAGACACTAAAAACGCGTAATGCGCATAAAGAGTAAAGTTTATGACGTCACTGGGGTCAAGATATATGGCGGCAACTATAATGTACTAGCTGTTGCCCGCGGTTCCACCCGCGTGGATGTCGGTTCTCACTTAATGTTGAGCCGACGCTATTGAGCATTTAATTCACCTCTATTCAATTTTATCCTCGACTATTTTTACATTAATGATCACTGCGCCGCTCCCTTGAGTAGTAGCGTGATGATATATAGCCTATGTGTTATTCTGATATGTATAAGCTATGTTATTGTGAAGTTTCATTAAAATCCATTCAGTAGTTATTACGTGACCCATCCATCATTCCATACTCGCAAAATTTTGTGTTTTTAATATTAGTAAGATGTTGATTTGATACACACCTTAGTTAAAAAGCTGATTTCAAACCCGTACGCGCCCGCATTGTTAGACCCAGTGTTCATATAGTTGCCAAGTAACAGCAGTAATTCTAATATCTTGGCGAATTTGTCGCTTGATTTGACTTCCTCGCAAGCCGCAGTACCAGACACTATGTCCTGAAAAAAAAAACAGTCAGAATGCTGGCCATGTTTCTACCGACGGACAGTGGCGGAGGTGGCGGTAGTGAACGCGGCCGCTACGCAGGAGGCGCGGGTTCGATCCCCGCTCAGTGCAAATATTTGTTTGCATGAATATATATGTATATTTGCATTGGTCTGGGTGTTTCTATATATAATATATATGTAATTACAAAAAAAACTAAGTATGTTTATCTGCATTCTAGATTCCATAACACCAGCTAGTTAAGCTATGCTTGCCATGGATCTAAATAGCGTTGTGTGAAATGTTGTGGAATATTTATTATTATTTATTTATTATTAAACTTTCTCGGCTTTCTTCTAAAACACATGAATCAATGGTTTAAGGTGAAAATTCCAGAAGGGAAGCTAGTGGCACCTGATAAATGAAGGATTTTTCATTGTGCGGGAAATCCACACGGATACCTCCCCCGCCGGAGCCGGAGGGGGTAGTTATGTCGGACTCGAACCGACTAAACCGCACGCCGTCTGTTGGTCGCAGTGCAAGGCTGAAGGTGAGGTAGCTATTGCATATCCCTCGCAACCCAGCTGACCCAGGGATATCCCACAGGGGCCCACCTGATGGAAAGTGGTTACCGTGGACTATGGACGTCATCAGGAGCGTCACACTCGCGCTGCCGACCCTGTGTAGAAGATAAAGCAGGAAAGCCTCTGGTCTTCCCACAGACAGCACAAAAACTCTCCAGTGAGCTCTGGCTACCCTACTCACCGCTGGGAACACAACACGAGGTTATTATGACCGCGGTATTCTGTAGGGCGGAGGTACTTCCCCAGTCGGACTGCTCAATTGGACGGAAATACCGTCGTGTCCTACCTCCTACAGATGTAAGATTGTCTTAAGAGTCCTTAGACCTATCCTTCGTACCCCGGTTGACCCACAGTCATATCTGGTAAGCTATCTCAATGCATGTACCGGTTTGACTTCCGAGATGATCTCCGCGTAGTGTTCCCTGAAGGCCAGACTCCTGAGGCGAGGCACCAGCCGCTTGATGTCCGCCACGGTGGCGCCGAACTGCTCCGCCTCGGTCAGATCTTCACTGTTCACCTTTAGTTCTGCTAGTTTCTTCATCTGGTCTGCTGGGGGTAAGTACTGGAACAATATGATTTATAGTTATTTTAGGTAGTAATATGATTTTTATAAGGACATAATACAGGGCATTTTATTATTCTAATACATGAAATTATCGGGTCACAATGTTTGTTTGCAAACTCCTACAAAACGGCTTGACCAATTCTTATAAAATTACTTGTGCATATTTTGTAGATCTGAGAAACGGTCATAAACCATTTTTTAAATTTATTTTTATTTTTTAAAACCCTTTTTACCTAATGAACGCTTAGGAAAATTGAAAAAAAAAAAGATTGGCTGGACCACTACAACTTTTTAATTTTACTGTTTTTTTTTTAATTTTTAGGTTATTATGATTTCGCATTGAAAAATACATAAAACCCTAATTTTCACCCTTCTACAACTAACCTCCATTTTTTGATAACGGCAAGCAAAGTTTGCCCCGGTCAGCTTATATTATATAATTTAAATAACAAAATAATAAGGCAATATACTTTATAAATAAAAATAAAATTACAAAAATATACGCATAAAACAATCAATGAATATAAAAACGCTACAAAAAGAATTTTCCGATACCGGGAATCGAACCCGAGCCTCCTGGGTGAGAGCCAGGTATCCTAGCCACTAGACCATATCGGATGTTACAGGTTGATTCAAATTTAGAGTTCATGTTTCAAACAAAGTGAGAAATATGAATGAAATTTTGAAGCATTTACTATGCTAACTTGTTGTTTGCCGTTCGTTGTTAGATAGGTGCAAGACTAACACTTTTTCAAACCACTTAGGTGACAGAGAGGCACACCGCCCACCTGATGTAAGGCGGTTACCGTGGCCTATGGTGTGTAACACCAGGGGCGTCACACTTATGCTGCCGACCCTGTGGAAAACTTCTATTGCCCTTGAACAACTCCATATAGTAGTCGCTTGGGAAAACCACAATAAGGAGTTTTTCCACAGTTTATATTAGCATTATAGCGTGTGAGGATTTATAAGCTTTGAATCCCTTTTGTTCATTGGCATGAGTTTTCTCACTTTTCAAATCGATTAAGAATAGGAAAAAGTGAATGCCCAGGTGGGACTCGAACCCACGATCTTTCCCTTACAGGGGGAATGCTCTGACCACTGAGCCACCGGGCCACTGAGCCACTGGGCATTCACTTTTTCCTATTCTTAATCGATTTGAAAAGTGAGAAAACTCATGCCAATGAACAAAAGGGATTCAAAGCTTATAAATCCTCACACGCTATAATGCTAATATAAACTGTGGAAAAACTCCTTATTGTGGTTTTCCCAAGCGACTACTATATGGAGTTGTTCAAGGGCAATAGAAGTTTTCCACAGGGTCGGCAGCATAAGTGTGACGCCCCTGGTGTTACACACCATAGGCCACGGTAACCGCCTTACATCAGGTGGGCGGTGTGCCTCTCTGTCACCTAAGTGGTTTGAAAAAGTGTTAGTCTTGCACCTATCTAACAACGAACGGCAAACAACAAGTCACACTTACGCTGCCGACCCTGTACAAACCGTCCTGTTCGAGAAGAACCCCATATTGTGGTCGCTGGGGAAAACCTTTGGTTTTAAGCACCTAATCTAAGTATATTTCACTATTTCTCAAAGTGAAATGTACTTAAAACTTCACTTAAGACTGTAAGTCTTCAGGCTTTCGCGGCCGGCGTTGCATGTAGAATATACTGCTTCTGGGCTGTTTGGCCGTGGTCGATGTGAAACTTGCGTTCAGGTCTCGCCGGCGGCTCAGTTGCGATTATATAGACCTCGCATCAGTCGCAACTGAGCCGCCGGCGAGGCAAGGTCTCCGAAGTCGTCGTCGCCCGGCCCTGCGCCACTGAAGATGTCGACCGCAGTGATCGACGAAACGTCTGGAACGCAAGTTTCACATCGACCACGGCCAAACAGCCCGGAAGCAGTATATTTTACTTAAGACTATTTGAAATTCACCCTGTGAATGTAGTCCATGTGTATGTATGTATATATGTATGTAAGTATCACCACCCACATCTCATCCGAAGGGTGTCGTAAGAGGCGACTAACGGAAATCGATATCACTGCGAGAGAAGGAAAACTCGAAATAAAACCCTGTACCCACCTCTCGTGGAAAGCATAGGCCAAAGCCTGCCAGGAGAGGCCTATGTCCAGCAGCGGAGTGCAATACGCTAATTGATTAAGTTGATTGTGTACCTGTATAAGCAGATCCAGTACATTAGCATTCAGCACGGTGGTGTCACACCTCAGTATGCAAGTCCGAATGTGCTCGTAAGACATGTGCTTCAGAGACCCCTGTAACAGAATGGAGAGGTTCTGTGCGGCCTTGCCGTCTAGCACCTTGAGGTCTTTCACTTTCTTCAGTGTGTGGACCCTGGAAGAGAGATAAGCAGCAGTTATACCATTTATTTATATGTTTAGGTTGGTAAGCTGAGGTGCATTTCAGTGGCAACCATTACAGCTGCTGTCCCCGGAATAATGGTACCATATTTTATCTTTTATTGCAAACTAGCTTATGCCAGCAGCTCCGCTCGCGTGGAAGTCGGTTATCGCGACCAAACATAGCCTACGTCCTTTCTCAAGGTCTTAAATATCAAATTTCACCAAAATCGGTTCAGTGATTTAGGCGTGAAAGCGTAACACACAGACAGGCAGACAGAATTACTTTCGCATTTATAATATTAATAAGGATATATTTTTTGTCAGCAAAGTTTATATTTGCCATCGAAGTTGGTTTTAAAAATAGTGGATCTTTCGCCAAATATATCGACTATTTGAATGAAATTTTTAAACATTTTGCATGCTAATGAATAATTCAAATTGATTAAAATAGGAAAAGTTTGAATCCATCAAGGCGGGGTTCGAACCCGCGATCTTTGCCTTACAGGGGCAATGCTTTGACCACCAAGCTATTAGACCTCGTCCGAACCGCTATTGTCCGCAAAATGGCAAACCTGTCACCCTGTATGTCGATTACTTTTCGTAATGCACAAAGAAATAGCACTTTGACGTAGTTCAAGATTGTATTTCGGCAACAGATGTACTATTTACCCTATTATTTTGGCGACAACTTACACGACACCCTCTTAAAAGTAGAGCACGTCAGCAGTGATGAAGGATCATTAACCCGATTCTTGTCGGCTTCTCAATGGGTTGAATGGTGCATGACACACTAGATCGAGGTAGGTTTTCAGTTCTCACTGTTCACCCTTCGTCAATATGACTTCACCTCGCTATTATGTTAAGCTATAGGGGAAGCCTTAGGAGTGATCTAAATAAATATTCTAAGACATTCTACACAAAGCTATCTAGACACCAGTGGCTATGGCTCCATACAATACGATTCCTGCCGACTTATACAATAAAGATAACAGGAATTAACGCAATCATGGTATAGGTACTTACATACCTATGATTACCTGGCGTTTCGACCAGGTTCCAACCTGTGACCACGGCCGGTGCACCCTGGTCTAAATGTCAGGCAATCAAAGGTATCAATTAAGATAGGAAAAAGTGAATCACTCAGGCGGGACTCGGAATGCTACTACCGAAATTAATATAATGTGTTACATGATGGCTCCCACCGTCGCCCTAAGACGAGGTAGTATAGGAGAATTTAGATAGCTTCAGGCGTGGTTCTGAGGCTCAGTGGTCAGAGCATTCCCCCTGTAAGGGAAAGATCGCGGGTTCGAGTCCCGCCGGAGCGATTCACTTTTTCCTATCTTAATCGATTTGAAAAGTTAGCATAGTAAATGCTTCAAAATTTCATTCAAACAAAGGTATGTAAGTTCCTATACCATGATCGTATTAACTTCCGTTATCTTTATCGTAAATCCTGTAACCAGATAGTTTAAAAATTATTCCTGCCGGCTTGCTCTGCGAAAGGAAGCCGTGGTAGAGATGTTTACATTTATAGTCCAACATTTCTACCGGCTTACCTTTTGAAATGTTTTAACCGTTCGTCACCGCTAGACATATAGTAAGCATAGACTTCTGTTTGTGATATGTGTTTCACCACTGCGAGGGACGTCAATCGACATTTTCAATTAAGTTCAATATACAAATTACTATTTACTTACTTATCAACAGAATCCTCATTCTTCTTGGCGACAGGTTTGCTGGAGAATTTCGCTGCCAATCCTGTCAGTATGTCTGGAGAAGCCATTTTCTCTTCTTGCACCTACAAACAGAGAATAATTTAGTTTACTATAAATGCAAGAAAAATGGTTTCGTGACACATTGAAGACAGGCACCGTGGCGTCGCGGTAGTAAAAGCAGCCGCGAGGCAGGGGGCGGGTTCGATCTCTGCTCAGTGCAAATATTTGTATGCATGATTATGGTTATTTGAATTCGTCTGGTCGTGCCTCGGAGAGCACGTTAAGCTCCGGTGCGGTTGCCATACGAACATCTATAGCAGTCGTTACGGGTTGTTGGAGCCCTCAAAAATATTGCCTAACAATACTTCGATATCGCCTTTCGGTTGTGGAGGTCAGACCGCGCTTCATTGAAAATATCGTCATGGAATAGGGCGTTTGCCCGCGGCTCTGCCCGCGTGGATGTCGGTTATCGCGACCGAACATAGCCTATGTCCTTTTCCAAGGTCCAATCTACCCCTTTAACAAATTTCATCAAAATCGGTTCAGTGGTTTAGGCGTGAAAGACAGACACACAGTCACACACACTGACATTTATAATATTAGTATGGATATGTACAAGTAAAATGTACGAGCTTACCTTAACCCAAAAGGCTTTCGCGGACATCTTTTGTGGCACGATGGTCTTCCAATTGGCACGTTTCAGTGGACCCTCCACTTCCCACTTCTTCTTAGGCTTCAGACCGTATGGTAGGATTACGTCAGGCTGAGGCTGGGGGAGAAATACGGTTATATTAGGTTCCGTCATCATCATCTTCGTGAAGACGTATTTTCCTGATTGCATCCAAGTCCAAGGTAACCTTGGAGCTCAGGGTCCGCAATATAGCTCTTCGTCTTCCATTTCGCACGATCTTGAGCGTCCATGGTAGCGAGCCCATTAGCATGACACCCTCCACGACGTCAAGCCAGGATTTCTTAGGCCTAGCCCTTCTACCCGGATCTGGCGGAGGCGTCATAGCCAGGCATTTTTACTTACCATAAGGTTCCATAAAAGGATAAAAACGGAACGTTATTACTAAGACTCCACTGTAAGACTATCTGTCTGTCTATCACCAGGTTGTATTTCATGTACCGTGATAGCTAGACACTTAACAATTTTACAGATGATGTCTCCTATAAAACAAACATGATTGTTTGCCATATTTTGCTCGATGATCTTGGAAGCAATTGGTAGGAATCCTCCGTATGCGAATCTAACTCGGAGTTGACCTGTTTTTACATGATCGTTGGGTCCTAAATCCACTTGGCTTGCAAGGCGATTCACCTGAAGATTACCGTACGAGGCTGTGGCGCAGACTTTCTGCTAGGGGTTTGGCGAAAGATTGAGGTTATGCAGCCGCTTCCATAAAAGCTAATAGCCCCTCTAGACAAGTGGCAATTCGTTAGCCGGCTTTGTGATAGAATAGAATGACGAATGTATGGGATTTGACGTATTTGACAATCGTTCACGCATGTCATAAACGTCAAATCCCATACATTCGTCATTCCATTCTACCAAAAGCCGGTTAACAAATTGCCACTTCTTTAGAGAGGCTGAACCCAAGTAGAGTAGGAGACCGGTCCTCAGGATTCAAACTACAAGCTTTGGATACAACCGGGACTAACAGACTGTCCCTAAATCCAAATCAGTCTTAATCTTACCATCCTAGGCGCGAATCCTCCCGGCGGAGGCGGTGGACCCGGGCCACCCATCATGGGAGGTGGTGGCGGAGGTCCCGCGCCTCCCGGCATGGGCGGAGGAGGTGGACCGCCCGCTCCGCCTGGCATCGGCGGTGGAGGCGGAGGTGGGGGGCCGCCGCCTGCTGTGGGTGACATATTTGTTATTATTTATATCTCTTAGGTGGCAGGCACACGGCCCACTTGATGGAAAGTGAACTATGGGATCACACTTGTGCTGCGACCCTATAACAACAGAGTTTCTGTGCCATCAGTGCAGAAGACAATAAGCCAGACAAGCATTTGGTCACTCCACTGACAGCACAAAAAATCACCATTCTAGTTTGCGAAGAAACGTACTTATATACAAATCGATTAAGTTAGGAAAAATATTGAATCGGTCTAGGCGGGGTTCGAACCCGCGATCTTTGCCTTACAGGGGCAACGCTCTGACATCTAAGCTACTGGACCTCGCCCCGACATCTAAGCTACTGGACCTCGCCCCGACATCTAAGCTACTGGACCTCGCCCCGACATCTAAGCTACTGGACCTCGCCCCGACATCTAACCAAATTTCTCCTTTATATCCGTCTTTAAGGCGACGGTGGAGGCTTCAAGCGATAACTCACAAACTATTGGAACAAATTAACTATTTCTCAATAATAACTGACTTTTGACTACTCCACCCAAAACAAGTTTAATTAAATTTTTTAAGCATTTCGCATGCTAAACATTCAAATCGATTAAAATAGGAAAAATATTGAATCGGTTTAGGCGGGGTTCGAACCCGCGATCTTTGCCTTACAGGGGCAACGCTCTGACATCTAAGCTACTGGACATGGTCCCAACGTTTAAGGCGACGGTGGAGGCTTCTACCGATAACTCACAAACTATCGGAACCAATTAATGATTTCTCAATAATAACTGACTTTTGGACTACTCCACCCAAATAATTTGAATGAAATTTTTTGCATTTCGCATGCTAAACAATCAAATCGATTAAAATAGGAAACTGTTTGAACCAGCGATATTTGCCTTACAGGGGCAAAGCTTTAAATGCCTACACCGATTCTATATTTTCCTATCTTAATCAATTCAAATTCAATTTACTTTTTCATAAATACATACATATTATACATAGAAACACCCAGACCAACGCCAACAGACATATTCATGCATACCAATATATCCACTGACCAGGATTGAAACCGGCTCACGCAGTAGACAAATTCATTACCGCCACGCCACAGGGGTCGTCAAAATATGGTTAATGGTTATATAATGTGTTTGTGATAAGTGCGTGGTTCCCGGCAGAGTAGAATTTGAACTACCCCTTCTCTTCCCATATAGTGTCGTACAAGGCGACTAAGGCATAGGGCTGATTAACTTTCACATCAGACAGATATGTACAGTACACAAACATAAAAGCGTTGAAAAAAGTACCAAAATCTGAACAATTAACTATCACTTACTTGAAGGCATAGGTGGTGGAGGAGGTGCCCCAGTTACACCTAGAAAAACAGACCGAGAACAGGACAGATATAGTGTATGTTTACATGCGTGTGAGTGAGACAAATAGATTGATAGTATTGAGTAATCACTTCTATATATACAGGCTGTTTACAGACCACAATAAACTTTTTTAACTGTCACACAAATGACATTATAGCGTCCCCCTGGAACCGTCATATTGTCTAACAGTATACATATAGAAGTCATTGGTTTTGAGCGAAAGTAGTATAACAAGACAGATTAAACAGTATAACGAGAACGTATTATACAGTATAACCATGCATATGACTACATATATACCGTGTAAGGGGAACGCACCCGAAGCCCCTTGGTAGTACTCTGGGTATACTACATATAGGCAAATTTTTTGTTCGCTATGGTGAATTTTTTTTTTATCTACTCTGATACTATAATACAAAGATTATAAAATTGAAATCAGAACTCTTATGACAAACATTACGCACAGGCCAAAAAAAAAGTTTTATTACGATACAGGTCTTGTATGGACACCTATATCATAATAGTAGTTTATGATACTGTTGCATAATAAGGGTTCTTATAACACGAGTGTGTTTTAAAAAAACGAGCCGTAGGCGAGTTTTTTTATATTATCACACGAGTGTTATAAGACCAAGTTATGTACAGTGTCATACACTACTTTATCTACTCTCATACTATAATACATAAACTAATTTATTTTATAAACAAAACCAAACTTTGTTTAATATAAATGTAAAAAAAAAGTTGACGCCAAGCCAAATCCGCAAACATCGATTGCGCATGCGCGTTTCTTTTTTTTTCTTCCGAATTGGCCGTTTTTTTTTAAAGTAGAGGTTCAGTCCCGATGGAGGTTGTATAGGTGTATCGTTATGATTAAAAAGTTATTTTATGATATAGGTGTCCATACAAGACCTGTATCGTAATAAAACTTTTTTTTTGGCCTGTGCGTAATGTTTGTCATAAGAGTTCTGATTTCAATTTTATAATCTTTGTATTATAGTATCAGAGTAGATAAAATAAATTTTTAATCATAACGATACACCTATACAATTTCCATCTGGACTGAACCTCTACTTTAAAAAAAAAAACGGCAAATTCGGAAGAATAAAAAAAGAAACGCGCATGCGCAATCGATGTTTGCGGCCTTGGCTTGGCGTCAACTTTTTTTTTACATTTATATTAAATAAAGTTTGGTTTTGTTTATAAAATAAATTAGTTTATGTATTATAGTATGAGAGTAGATAAAGTAGTGTATGACACTGTACATAACTTGGTCTTATAACACTCGTGTGAAATTAATTTTTTTTTTAAGCATACTTAAATATTTTATATATTTCACTTATTCCACAACATTTCACACAACGCTATCTAGACCCATGGTAAGCATAGCTTAACTAGCTTGTGTTATGGAATCTAGAATGCGGATAAACATCTATGTATGTTTATCCGCATTCTAGATATACGACCAAATCGAAAAAAAAATATGCCAATATGTAGTGTACTCAGAGGCCTTGGGCTTCGGGAGTGTTCGCCTTACACCCGCTATAGCGATCGACAAACTTGGTGAAAATGTACTCAGGTTACGCAAAGCTTGTTTTACGGTCTTTTCACACAAACAAGCATGATTATATCATACTGATCACGGCCTCAAAAGGCTCACGACATTGGTCGATCAGTCCTTTTATTGCTTTTTTTGGTTGTTCAGTTAGAACACATGCGTTTTTGATGTCTGTTCACCAACTTTGCCGATAACTATACCATGACATTTAAGCTGTTCATGCATGGTGATACCCATTGAATTCACGAAAAAACTCTTTTATATAACCTTATTCTGATAATTACGAAGACAATAATTAAAAAAAAACATACAAATCGATGCAGACCTTTATATAAACTAACTTGTAAACTCTCGCGTTCTATGATATACAATAAAAGTAACAGAAATTAACGCGATCATGGTATAGGTACTTACATACATTTGATTTGCCAGTCAGCGTGTCACCACGGCCGGTGTAACCTGGTCGAAACGTCAGACAAATCAAAGGTATGTAAGTACCTATACTATGACCACGTTAATTCCCGTTATCTTTATTGTAGACGTTTTTATAATCTAAAATGACACCCACATAGACTGCTAAAATATTTTGGTGTTATTATATACGTAATTCGTTTTCTACAATACAAACATGCATACATGCAAAGTAACAGAAATATAATTTTTATAGTCCACATCAAAATACAAACAACATGCTGTATATACAAATAAAATCAACGAAATCTTGCAAATGTTGGTACAAACCTTGGCCAGGCATTGGTGGCGGCGGCGGAGGTGGACCAGCCCCTATGCCAGAAAGAGACAGGTATAGTTCATGCGATGAGTGACAGAGAAAGAGATAGGACGAAATGTTATTTAATTATATAAATAAAGTGCGTACTAGTAGTTATATCACTATAAATATGAGATGAAAGAACGCCCTCTATCCAAATGGATTGACGACCTGAAAAAGGTGCCTGGGACAGATTGGATGCGGAAGGCGGAGGATCGGACGAAATGGCGCACATTAGGAGAGCCTATGTCCAGCAGTGGGCTAATTGATTGGTTGATTAAGATGAAAGAAAAAGTGATCATTTTTAAATTGCTCCATTAAAAGGTTGGGTACATGGAACCCACGGTGAAATACCTATGGGGCCCGTACACCCGGCATCTGAAGGCTCGTGACGGGCGTTTAAGTGAGTCCGAGTTCGTACCAACCACCCCCATCTCCTGGGTATTCGAGAGGTTTCCCACACGAAAGACATCCATACACCATAAGGCCTTCAAGGCCCAAGCTAATTTCACCTGCAAGCCAGTACACCTACTGAATCAGAAGTGCTGATTAACGAACAACACTCTGACATAAGCATTCCCGGAGTTCAGAGGTCCGTCAGAAGTCGCTTCCACAAAAGCCTAGATACACCACAACAGGGGGAGTAAGGGTGAGTAGGGTAGCCAGAGCTCACTGGAGAGTTTTTGTGCTGTCAGTGGGAAGACGCAAAGGCTATTCCTGTTTTGTCTTCTACACTGACGGCACAGAAACTCTCTGTGTTTACAGGGTCGGCACCACGAGTGTGACTCCTGGGGAGTCATAACCCGGGCACCCGTCCATAAGCCACGGTAACCACTTTCCATCGGGTGGGCCGTGTGCTTGTCTTCCACCTCAGTTGTATAAAAATAAAAGAAAGCCTTGGAGAGCGATTCTCAGTTCCATGGTTTAAGATTCGGCTGATGATGATGATGAACTCACCTCCAGGCATCGGTGGTGGTGGAGGCGCCGAACCACCGGGACTGCCTATCGCCTATTGAACAATACAAATAAATCAATAATAAATCGTTATGGTTAGGTAGGAAAAATATTGAACCGGTCCAGGCGGGGTTCGAACCCACGATCTTTGTCTTACAGGGGCAATGCTTGACTACTAAGCTACTGCGCCAGAACCAATCCAAATTTCTCCTTTATATCTGTCTTTGAGGCGACTGTGGTGGCGTCTACCGATATTCTCACGAACTATCGGAACCAATGAATGATCTTTCAATCATTTTTAAACATTGATAATTTTTTAGAGCATTTCGCATACTAAATATTTAAATTGATTTAGATATGAAAAATATTGAAATGGTCTAGGCGGGATTCGAACATGTTACAACATTAAAATACACTAATATCGGAAACTTTTTTTGTAACCTTTGAACAAATATAAAATGATTATACAAACGCGTACTTAATATCATAGGCATTCCTATGGCATTCACTCCGCTTCAAATCCTATAATATCTATAGAAACAATAAAATAAAATTGTACATGTCATGTTACTTGGTGGTGCACACTACATGCAAATTATGAATAACACTGATCAAGATTCGAATTCTTCTCGACTACTACAAACGTATAGATTTTGTGGGAGACTGGTATCTGGTAATATAAAAAAAGAGTTATCAAGCATTTTCTATCTTCTAGAAACTATTTCATCCGTGTGGTGACGGAGAAAGAATACAAGTATCACAACCCCATCTCATCCGAAGGGTGTTGTAAGAGGCGACTGGCGGAAAAATACGCAGACGATATCAGTGCGAGAGGAGAAAAACTTGAAATAAAACCCTGTACCAACCCGTCTGGCCAGACTGGAAGCAGTAGGCCAATGCCTCCCCAACATTGGGAGAGCCCTATTGCCAGCAGTGGACTTCGATAGGCTAATTGATTGAAATTATAATATCATGCTCTCATTTTCACTATAGTTGCCACACAGAACCGATCCTTGTTACCTTAGCGATAGCGGCGATGTTCCCGTGCGTGACCCCGGCTGGCCCGCCCTGCCCGCCGCTCTTCAGTCGCTCCTCTAGGTGAGCCGCTCTCGCCTCCGCCTCCTGCCGCGCCGATATCGCCGCTTCTAACTTGCTTTTAAGATCTTCTACTTTCTTTTCTTCTTCTGCTCGAGATTTTTCTGTGGATTGTAGGTATTATTATTATTTTATATAGTTTATGTAGCATTTTTATGTAGTATAAAAATATGTTTATAACATATTTCTATATATATCTTTTTATATCTGTAATAATATTGATAGAAAAATCTGCATATTTGTGCACCAATTAACTGCCCATGCATTCTCCACAGCACAGACTCCATTGTCTCAGGTTGTCTGTAAGAAATTGCACCTAGCGATAAGACCGCCACTTGTACTGCCTCATAATTTGTAACTGTTTTTTTTCTTTTGTAAATAATTGTTTATGGTGTACAATAAAGAATATTGTATTGTATTGTATTGTATTTTTAGTAAGTGGATTGGCCATGTGGAGGAACGAGGTGTGATGTTCCTCCAACACAAAGGGAGGATCCTCCGACCAGACAAGGTGATCACGCCTGTCGGACCGCGGCCAACGATTGTCGTTGGGATGTTGTATATGTATGGTACCAGCGCAGGAACTTCACTTTCGCGATGGAGGATTTATAGTATCGTAGTAGTTCGGCTTGATGTCGCTAGATGGCGCTGGGTACATGTGGTATCGCCACAGCCAGCTATACATACACACAGGTACACAGAACGCAAGCCAACAGAAATGCTCCATTCACTCAATACGATTACTATAGTTAATCGTGCTTGGGGCGCAGGATTGGTGTGTCATAGAATAATCGCACCCTTGACAGCCTCCGTGGTGTGGCGGTAGTGGAAACGGCCGCTGTGCAGGAGACGCGGGTTCGTTCGCCACTCAGTGCAATTATTTATTTGCATTAATATGGGTATTTGCATTGGTCTGGTCGTGCCTCTATGTACGAACATCTATGGCATTTGTTACGGGTAGTTGGAGCCCTCAAAAGTCCATCAACTAGTCTTACTGCAATGCTTCGATATCGCCTTTGGGTTGTAGAGGTCAGATGGCAGTCACTTCTAGGAAAACTGTCGAAGTTTAACCAAATCTGCAGTTGGACTGGTAAAAGCGGACCCCAGACTCCAAGTTGATAGCTTCGGATGCGACTGGGATTAATGCAAGGATGAAGAAGGAGAATAATCGCTCCCTACGAACCTACGACGATAAACTTGGATACAAGCTCAGATATAGAAGGTGAATCTATGGTGAAGAAAGTAGTTCCACATAGTATCAAACTCACCTATAAGTCCGTCTATAAGCGGCTGCACATCGATGTTGAACCTCTGCGTGAGTCGGAAGTCCGGGTCGTACCCGTTCTTGTGCAGCACTATCTGAGTGATGCACTCCTCGATTAACTTGTAGTAGGCTGGCCTGTGGACGATGTAACAAATATTGATGAATATTAGTAAAATGTACAGATATATATCCATACAATTTTTTTTTACATATATAGTATACGTCAATTTGGCTTCACCTCGCCTGATAGTAAGCCGAAGGCAAAGTCTCAGGAAAGAGGGTCATCATTACATCCACGTTAATAATGGTGGCACTCAGCTCGTCGTAGCACCGCGTGCCCCCCACCGGTCCCACTAGTGCTGCGACCACACACTGCCCGGCTATGCAATGTAAATGCAAATTTGTATCCCCAGAACCCTAATTCCCAGAACTTTCTTAATGGATGCTTGCACCATGCAAGGCATCACCGGACAGACAAGCACACGGCCCACCTGATAGAAAATGGTTACCGTGGCCTATGGACAGCTTGAACAGCTTTCACAGCTTAAGCGTGCGTGGGATGAAGTTCATTTCATACCTGGACGTGCGTACAGTGCCCCGAGCACGAAAAACATTCGAATTCGTAAAGTAAACGTATCGAGGTAATGGAGCATCGCGATTGGTTCACAGAAGGCAGACAGCCAATCGCAATCCTCCATTCTCACGACACATTTACGTTACAAATTCAAATTTTTCGTGCTCGGGGCAATGTTTCAAATCGCAACATGTGAGGATGGATTCCCTGCTGCGACGAGAGGTATGATGATAAAATGTAGTGTGATAACAATAATCACTCACCTTATAAGCTCATCATCTCTGATGAACAGCAAATGCTGCAGTATCGACAGTAGGTACGGCTCTGCCGGAGTGTCCATCACGAGGTTCTTCACTAGTTCGAAGCATTCGTTCACATCGTGGAAGTCCACTCTGGAAGTTTACATGGAATAATTAGGCATTATCTGATCATAGTTTCTTTATGTTGCGATAATATTATCGGATGTTTTCAAATATATACGATTCAGCTATTTTAAGCTATTGCATAGCTTCTATCGAGGGCCTTGAGCGCGGGGACCGAATCTAGAAATTCCGTAACGAAAAAACCTCACGCTCGTTTCTTTTCGGCAGTCTTCGACACGGTGTTCGTGCGCGTGCAACTAGCCGTATTGTACGACTCTACGAAGCTCGCACGAATCGAGACGAGCTGCTCCGAAATCGGACGAATTCATAAGCAGCTGTTTATGAGAAAGTATATAGGTGTATAGGTATTTATGTACAACAGTGAATAGCTGTACTTGTAAAATTTATCGATAATCACTTCTTAATATCGTTATTTTTTTTTAAATGAATAATTTTGTTTTGATGTGTCATTACACTATTTATACCTAATTATTTATACCTATTATTTATACTTAGATATTTTCGTTTTATAGACAAGAAAAGCGTAAAGAGCTAAAAAGAAAAAAAAACTAATGCACGTCAAAGGGCATATTATCATAATTGCATAAGTTGATACAAAATGCTATGCAATAGCTTTACCGCGGCAGTCCCCGAGTGCCACACGTCTTTTTTTTTATGACAGGCGGCAAACGAGCAGACTGATCGCCTGATGGTAAGCGATCACCGCCGCCCATGGACACCTGAATCGCTAGAAGGTAGATAGAAAAGTGATAAAAAATGCAGAGCAAAGCTATATCTCTACGCAGCGCCGAGGGGTCAAGCCGATCCGAAATACGGCAGTCGACAATTCGAGTGGCTCGTCGTTAGATACGGTTCAGAGGGGCAAGCTGGTACTGAGGTGCCCCTGCCCATAGATGAGTACAGTATTCCATGTGAGGGCGAACCTGTGCCTTATAGAGCTGAAGGCGGTGGGCCGGTGTGAAATACTGTCTTGATCTGTTGAGCACGCCAAGCGTCTTTTAGGCTAATTTGGCCTTATCCTCTAAATGGCCGCGAAACTGGACGCTCGAGGACTCGACGCCAAGACAAGCTGTGGCAATCAGGAGAGTGCTCTCAAAACGTGGTGACACGACAAATTCTAGCTTTTATCGATTACGAACGTTTCGATTTAATGTAAATGTCAATATGGCCACCTTAAACCTACATCTGGGCCGCAAGTTCCAGTCGCCGTCACGGTGTTCCTCTCTGTACCACGCTATGGACCCGGCGACCGCACGGTGAATCCATGCAGTGCCGAGAATCGGATCTCTATTGCGATTGTGGGATTTGCAACCCCAAATGAGGCACCCTAGCCAGATGCACACAAGCAAATTGACGATTGTTTTGTGGATTCGTTGGTCAATTAGTCATAACGTGACAGAACACGCGAGCGAGCGGACGTCTTGTTCTATACAATATGTCAGCGCAAACCCACATACAGAGCATACTCGCATTTATCACGCGACTAGTCGACCGCAAGGTTCGCATACATGTCGTAGTTTATGAAACCATCGACGTTTTTACACAGATAAAATGAATTTCAGGGTGCGTCATTTCAGTTTAGATACTATAAAAACTTTAACAAACTCATTTAAATGGAGTCCTCAATAAAATCGTTTATCCTTTGGTTGGAATAGAAAAACAGTACGAGAAATATCTGTATATTGGGAACACATTTTTACTATTTCCACAATATTTCGCCATAAGGTATCCTCAAAGGTTTACAATAATAATGATTGTGGAAAAAGGACAAGTGTGTTCTCAACAAGTGGATCAATAAGCGTGGTTTCCGGTAGAGTAGAATTTGGGCTACCTCATCTCTTCCCTTGTGATGACGAACAAGGCGACTAAGGTATAGAGCTGTTTAATAACAGACACACAGCCCAGACTCAGCCTCAGATGCATGGCTCGAGTCAACAATAGTGCCCGGAACACGGCAATAGACTCACCCCCTATTACGTGGGACCGAATACAAGATTGGTGAAATGTGGGTGTTAATTCACCTCTGCCTAACCCTTCGGGGATAAAGGCATGATTGTACGTAAATTAGGCCAGGTGGAAGGACGACCTCATCAAGGTCGCCGGGAAGCGCTGAATGCGGGCTGCTTTAGATCGGTCGTTCTGGAAGTCTATAGGAGAGGCCTATGTTCAACAGTGGACTATGTGTGGCTGATATGATGATAATGATGATGAAATTTCACTAAGTGCCATTAATTAACATTGTAAATAGTCAGAAAGTAATACATACCGCACATCGTCGAATTTGGCTAAGAATTCATCCTGGTCTGCCGCGGCGTGGGTGTCGAACACATTCATCTGAATCTGACGCGCGCCTTCCGCTCCCGCGCGGAGATCGTCTGTTCAAGGATTTAGATAGTTTAGTTAATCAGATATTATTGGAACTATTCAACAGTACACCGACTTTTGAATCGACACAATTTCGGATTTATCGGATGTGCGAATTCATAGCCACCACACATTTTAATAATGCAACTATTTTAATGAAATTAGTATAGTGTCTTTAAAAAAATAAAAAACAATGTTTAAAAATGATTGTAACATCGTTCATTGTCGCTAATAGTCCATAAAATTATCGGTAGATAGCTCCACCGTCGCCAAGACAATAATATAGGAATTCAGAATGACCAAGATGTGTCTGAGGTACAACCCTATAGTTCAACTATTTGAACCACTGCCCCCATAAATACCTATAAATATTATTGTGTGTAATAATATAAACTGAAATGCACCTCACCTATTAGATCATAAAGTCCAGTCCTCATAAACTCGCTACGCAAATGCATCCTGAACTCCAATTCCTCTGGTTCTGTGATAATAGCGTTCATCAATTGCATGCAGCCAGTCTGTAAGCACAAATATCAAGTTTACTGTTAACGAAATAAGAACTATATCAGCATAAACTTATACACAGGAACCATTCTTCATAACAATTCTTAACAAATCGATACCCCTCCAACGTTCTGAGAGCACCCAACTGCCATACGAACATCTATGGCAGTCGTTACGGGTAGTTGGAATCCTCAAAAACTGATCTAACTGCAATGCTTCGACATCGCCTTTGGGTTGTGGAGGTCATATGACAGTCGCTTCGCGTAAAATATCGAAGTTCAGACTGAAAGCCGACATTAAACATACAGCCATAACTAAGTGCCGGCTTGGTGGCAATTGGCTCACCCTATATGGGACCGATAAACATAGTTGGCGAAATGTGGGTATTAATACACCTCTGCTTAGACCTTAATAGGCGTGAGTATATGTATGTATATATGTACCTTTAAACTCTCCGGTGTTTTTAGCTCCAGACCTTCGATGATGGGCAGGAGTCGAGGTTTCCGGCTTGACTCTCCCGCCATCGTGATAGCTTCTAGAACCTTCTCGTGCCCGTTGGGAATCAAACATATCGCTGCTAGGACCTGAAATTATATGAATTGTATGTCAGCAAAAAAAAACACAGCCATAAAACTAATCAAGCGACGTGAAATTATTCATAAACCCGGATATCAACAGGGGTATTAAAAAAAATTCAGTTATCTCGAATGTAGTAGGGAACTCTCAAATGTTTTCGAATGCAGTCGAATTTTTTCAGACTCAAACGAATTGACACTCGGACTTGAATTGACTAAAACCGGCCGTTTCTTTGATTTTTCAAATTGCCTAATTACTCGCAACCCCGGCTGTCCCAGTACCATTTCTGATTTCAAGATGGCTCCTTTAGGTGTGGTTCTCACACCATGACCTTCCTACGATTAGGTAACTAGGAACCGATCCCGTATTAGTAAGAAGTAGTATGTACCTTGGCAGCCTCGAGCGCACAGTGAGGTTTCCTGGCGTCCAAGCTCCTCGCCAGCACGGGCAGGGCCTCTCGACACTCGAACATGGTCCGGATGCCCACTGTGTTGTTTAGGATGGCTGATAGACAGCGAATGCACTCGTATTGTACGCGGTCGTACCGGGAGTCGCTGTGTAACAATAGAGTTAATATATTAGTTGAGAAACCAAAACTGGTATCTTCTTCATCCTATTGTTAATTCCAGTCGCATTCGAAGCTATCAACTTGGAATCTGGGGTCCGCTTTTAACAGTCTTACTGCGGATTTGGCTAAACTTCGACATTTTCCGAGAAGCGACTGCCATCTGACCTCCACAACCCACGGCGAAGCATTGCAATTAGACCAGTTATTGGACATATGAGGGCTCCAACTACCCGTAACGACTGCCATAGATGTGCGTATGGCAAACAGGGCCAACGGCTTATGTATTTGCACTGAGCGGGGATAGAACCCGCGTCTCCAGCGCAGCGGCCTCGTTCACTACCGCTACGCCAGAGGCTGTTGAGAAACTAAACCTGGTATATGGAGCCCTAACAGCCCTTGAGGGCCAAATCATCCACTTTTTTTCATGTGGAAGTTCCCTCGGATACCCACCTCACCTACCAGCGGACTCGGTTATTTCGGACTCAAACCGACTCATCAGATGCCGGGGTGATAGATTGCTTAAAGCATATCCTCCGCAACTCGGCAGACCCAGGGCAGGGCCGAGCCAACACCTAAAGCTAGTAAGTCTACTGCTTGACGATTGAGATTCTGGCGGAGGTTTTCCTCGCAGGTTTGGGGGGTAGGCTGCAGTGGTAAGATCATATGCGCCAACTGCGTAACGCTAGATCATCTTGTCTTTTACGTGAGACTGCTTTTTGAGCAAATAACTCCGTAATAAAGGCATGCGCTAGCGCAACATTTTATAGCGTATATTAGAACCCATAACACAAACTAGTTAAGCTTATGCTTACTTTGCATCTAGAGTGCTATGTAGAATGTCTTGGAATATTTTATTTATTTATTTTCAACGCGTAACTTACCGATAAAATCCACTTCCACTAGCAGCATGAATTTAAAACATAATATTTATCTTTAATTTATTTAGAGTAATATTTCTATTGGCAATATAAATTAACAAAGGATAATACCGAATATACGAAATAGCGCATATTGGGAGAGGCCTATGTCCAGCAGTGGACTGCAGTGGGCTAATTGATTGATTGATTGATTGAATGCCGAATATCAATCCAATGAATTCTTTGTAAACTACTAGACCGAGTGTAGAAACAAAAAAAATGATGTTGTGAAAGACCACTACTTGACTAACACTAAGCGCAATTTTTTTTTTCTGCCACCCAAGTTAGGCGGTAGCAGACAATTTAAGTTACACAATTATAAACCTTATGTAGTGCACAACAACGTCAATGACGTGACACGCGGGACTTTAGTGGCGGGACGTCGCCTGGAGGTGCAGGTGCAATTCCCCTCTAAGACAAAAAACGACGCTATTGCGCACTGCATAAGGTTTATATCGTGTTACTTAAATGGTCCGCCACGCCATACGTCCACGCCACGTCTCTTCTGTATAAACCGCGCCTTACATTACATAAAGACGGGCTATCTCTATACAGATAGACGTCACTTCATAAACTAGTATTAGTTCTAGCTTGTGCCCATGACATCGCCCACGTGGAATTTTGATCTCATTACTGTCTTCTCTTCTCTTCCTCTCTATGGGAACCTAGTCCCGGATTAAAAAGTTGCCTATGTAATAATAACCAATGAATAACAAACGTACATGTTCTTAAACTTTCACATTTAAGTATATCTGCATCCCACCCATGAACCCCAATAACATTTTTGTGCAGACAGCATGTCTAGTTTACAAAAGTCATTAGCTCTAAACAACATTTTAAACAACTTACTTGGTATAACACTGGTTAAGCGTAGTTAGCAGGCTCTCAATCCCTTTAGTACCGAAGTCCTCGATCCAGGAAAGCGGGTTGTTAGTCAGAGATATCCTGAGGTTCTCTAGGCAGCTGTGCATCTTGCCCACTGAGAGCTCTGGTTGGTTGAGGTACGCTACGTAGTCTGAGGGACGCTCGAATTTTGAGCGGCCCTCCTGGAATGGAAAAAATGGAAATGTTAATTTTATGTTACGACGGTGACTTAAAGCATGGGATACCGATACTAAGAAAACATCTTTCGCTATACATTCAATAATGTGTTAAGTGTGTGTTTTATTTCTGATAAGCTTTTTTGTAATAGTCAAAATTTGAAAAGTTTGTCAAATCCACGTCGCCATCTAGTTACAACTCTTGCAAACAAAAGCTACCTGCCTGCTTTTCGAAGTTACGAGTATAACCCTTTTTTTCTTCTTCCTGATTGTGCTTCTGTATAAGAATTATCTTATATCTTTAAACAAGAAATTCTTGTATGGAATCTCGGAAACGGCTCCAACGATTTTCATGAAATTTAGTATACAGGGGGTTTCGGAGGTGATAAATCGATCTAGCTAGGTTTCATTTTTAGGAATTTTCATTATAAAAAATATAAAAAATATGACTCTTCCTGACATCTATTGGCGATCTAATCCCCTAACCCTTCAGGTTCGGCAGCGCTAGTGTCATGCCCCTGATGTTGGACATGTCCATAGGCCACGGTAATAACTTTCCATCAGGTAGGCCGTATCTGCCATCTAAGTGGTATAAAAAAACCCCCAAAAGGTGTTTGAAGGTGAGTTTGGCAGGATACAGCCCTGTGGCATATTGTGGCCAGTCATGAGATAAAGCTACCTACTACGATAGCAGGACAGACCAACCTGTGTATTGACGAATTTATAAGCCACCAGCATCTTCTTCTTCTGGTCTCGAGGGTATTTTCTTAACGGCTCCTTCTTTTCTTCGTTGAGATTCATGTCCGCCTATAACATTGAGATAGAATACTGAATAAAATGTCACTTGGTGGTAATAAATAATTTTTGAATTTCTGCAAGACATCCTTGAGGGTCATTAAGAATCATAGAACATGTGTCGAGGTTTTGCTTAGTACCAGCGGAAAACTAGACCTGGTTTGGAGAGACCCTCAAAACATCTGGTAAGTAAAATTACAAAAAAAACCCTATTCCTTCACACCTCCTCCTTCTTCCTCTCTCTCTCTCTCTCTCTCTCTCTCTCTCTACAAGGTATCCAAAAGACTTTTTGACAAAGTTTTCACAAAAACAATCATCAACATCATCAACTTAGCGATAATTGCACCTGATGCTTTCATCTCGGAGCCTGACGGAGTGGACTGCCTCCCCAAAGCCCGGAGAGAAGGGCCTGCGCCAGAACCTCATCCACTGATCGCCAACTGTACCAGTTAACAGATGAGGTTAACTTAACCCGAAAGATGGGTTCCCATACCTTGTGTTATTAAAGCAATCATTTTTATAGGACCAGTCAATCCGACTACAACTCTAAGACGAGTCTCCTCTCTCTCTTAGCTGAAAGCTAAGTCTTAGAAATGACCACCATTACCGACGCCAATAATGTTACATTGGTGGCCCTCTGCTTGACGGCCTCATCGGATGATTTTTCAAGGCCCGCTAAATGGTCCACGAGCCACATTTAAATTTGGTCAATGATTTCCTCCCGGGAGATACTTCGTACAGTGGTTAAGGAAGTTAAATCATGAATTTTCGTGGTTGTCAGCTGGCACTTTGTCGGTGGGGTAAGCAGCGGTGACCGCTCAAACATGTAAAAAAATGAAAAAAATTCAGTCATTTCCTCCCGGCTGAAAATTGGCTAAATTACAGTTAAGCCAATGTCTTGAAGGAAAAAAATTGTCAGCTGCTCATATCGCGGTGGAAAACCTGTCAGCTGGTGACCTAAAGATGTAAAAAAAATTAAAATCGTCAGTCATTTCCTCCCGGCTCAAAATTGGCTAAAATACAGTTAAGCCAATACCTTGAAGGGAAAAAATTGTCAGCTGGCCATATCGCGGTGGAATACGCGTCAGCTGGTGACCAAAAGTTCAAAAAGTTGTATGAAAAATGAAAATCGTCAGTCATTTCCTCCCGTCTCAAAATTGACCAAAATATAGTTGAGCCAGTATCTTGAAGGAAATAAATTGTCAGCTGCCAATATCGCGGTGGAAAACACCCCAGCTAGGGACGTGACCCAATTCAATCATTTACTCCCGGCTCAAAATTGGCCAAAATAAAGGTGATCCAATGCATTGAAGGAAACAAAACGATAACTGACATCAATGTAGTTGACATATTATGTCAAATAGGTACACGAACCAGAAAAAAGAACTTAGTACTTTCCTTTCAATTGAAATTTGACACATAAAATTCACGGTAAATGTGATACATTGATAAGTTCTCTGTTCTTCGTTTGTCTTGTGACTAAGGTACAAAATTTTGAGCCGGGAGAAAATTACTGAATTTTGGCCACGTCACCAGCTGAGGCGTTTTCCGCCGCAATATGGGCAGCTGACAATTGATTACCTTCAAGGCATTGGCTCAACTGTATTTCGGCCAATTTTGAGCCGGGAGGAAATGACTGACGATTTTAATTTTTCATACAATTTTTGGTCACCATCTGACGCGTCTTCCACCGCGATATGGGCAGCTGACAAGTTTTGTCCTTCAAGGTACTGGGTTAACTGTATTTTGGCCAATTTTGAGCCAGGAGGAAATGGTTGAATTTTGTCACGTGACCAGCTGATGCATTTCCACCGGGGCATTTGCAGCTGACATTTCTTGTCCTTCAAGGCATTGGCTTAACTGTATTTTGGTCAATTTTGAACCGGCAGAAAATAACTGAATTTTGGCCACGTCACCAGCTGAGACGTTTTCCACCGCGATATGCGCAGCTGACAATTTATTTCCTTCAAGGTATTCGCTCCACTATATTTTGGCCAATTTTGAGCTGGGAGGAAATGACTGACGATTTTAATTTTTCATACGACTTTTTGAACTTTTGATCACCAGCTGACGCGTATTCCACCGCGATATGGCCAACTGACAATTTTTTTCCTTCAAGGTATTGGCTTAACTGTATTTTAGCCAATTTTGAGCCGAGAGGAAATGACTGACGATTTTAATTTTTTTTACAACTTTAGGTTACCAGCTGACGCGTATTCCACCGCGATATGGGCAGCTGACAAGTTTTGTCCTTCAAGGTACTGGGTTAACTGTATTTTGGCCAATTTTGAGCTGGGAGGAAATGACTGACGATTTTAATTTTTCATACAACTTTTTGAACTTTTGGTCACCAGCTGACGCGTATTCCACCGCGATATGGCCAGCTGACAATTTATTTTCTTTAAGGTATTAGCTTAGCTATATTTTGGCCATTTTTGAGCCGGGAGGACATGACTGAATTTTGTCACGTGACCAGCTGATGCATTTTCCACCGGGGCATTTGCAGCTGACATTTCTTGTCCTTCAAGGCATTGGCTTAACTGTATTTTGGTCGATTTTGAACCGGCAGAAAATGACTGAATTTTGGCCACGTCACCAGCTGAGGCGTTTTCCACCGCGGTATGCGCAGCTGACAATTTATTTCCTTCAAGGTATTGGCTCAACTATATTTTAGCCAATTTTGAGCCGGGAGGAAATGACTGACGATTTTCATTTTTCATACAACTTTTTGAACTTTTGGTCACCAGCTGACGCGTATTCCACCGCGATATAGCCAGCTGACAATTTTTTTCCTTCAAGGTATTGGCTTAACTGTATTTTAGCCAATTTTGAGCCGGGAGGAAATGACTGACGATTTTAATTTTTTTTACAACTTTAGGTCACCAGCTGACAGGTTTTCCACCGCGATATGAGCAGCTGACAATTTTTTTTATTCAAGACATTGGCTTAACTGTAATTTAGCCAATTTTCAGCCGGGATGAAATGACTGAATTTTTTTCATTTTTTACATGTTTGAGCGGTCACCGCTGCTTACCCCACCAACAAAGTGCCAGCTGACAACCACGAAAATTCATGATTTAACTTCCTTAACCACTGTACGAAGTATCTCCCGGAAGGCGATTGGTCATGAGAACCTGTCGCTGGCTTGCGGTCTATAAAGGACCCGGGACTGAAGGAAGAAAGGAAGATGGATTCAACTGGACGAAGATATGTGACAAGGTCCTCTTCTATTTTTCTGACATTTTCTGACATTTCTTTCATTCAACAGCACAACAGCCAAGGACAATAGCCTTATATAAAGGTGGCAGTTCACATTGGTATTTGTATTTGTGTATTTCACATACTTGGCAAAGAAAATGACCACCTATGGACAGTATACCTCACAAGGTATTGTCCTTATATATCTAAAAATATGGCCAATACCAGAATGGCAGAAAGGAACGCGCCTGCTGTCAAATGTTTGCATGCTTGTTATTTAGCTGCCATTTGTTTGCCCAGTTTGCGTGTTTGCGTGTACATCAAATATTTTACCAAATACAGCAAACCCCCAATAGTGTACACAAACAGCCATGTAAACTGCCACCATAACAAACACCTCGATGGCAGGATACTTACCAACATCTCCTCAAACCGCCTATGAAGCTGCGCATCGTCCAGCGCATCTATCTTGCTGGTATACTCGGCGGTGGCCGAAGGTTCCTCATCCTCCGCACCCCGGGGCTCCGTGCGCGGTACGGTGTCGTACCCGCGCTCGATCTGCCCCCCGCCTTTCTTCGGACGCCCGAACCATGTGTCCAGCTGGATACAAGAAAAGTGTATTGTTAATATCCTGGGATAAGTACTGTTTAGGGCAAAGGAAACGGGTGAAATGGTATCGGATCCGGTCAACGAATTGCCTTGACAAGTGGCACTCTCTCTATTCCACAATACAGCGGGTATTGTTGAATAGAGAGATGGAAGTATGAGAGGATTTTTGTCTGTCGTCAACGTATGTCAATCCCATATATTAATCAATCTATCCTATTCGATTCTACAAACCTACTACAGCTTGTAGTCCGAGAGCTAGTACGATTTTTTGGAACATGCTTGAGGCAAGCTGAAAACTTGTCAGACACATCTCCTATTGCACCCTACCACGAAGGTGCAGATCTGGCTGGTGAGTATCGGGGCTAAATCAACCTATAAGTTTTTAAAAATCTCAATTTTTTTTTCGAAAATCATGTTTGAGGCAAAATGCAACTGTTATAATGTCGTAGTTTAATATTTAAAGAATACCTATTAAAATAATATTGCCAGACGACTCAGTCGAGAGGCATTTACCGTTGCCAGATGAGTTCAAAATAACCTATTTTCCAAAAACATATTCCTAACACGCTCTGAGAGCAAGACGTCTCCAATTTAAAATGACTGTGTGTTCCGAGAGCATAACGTCCTCAATGCTGAATACTTGTAATTTAGAAGACCCTGAGAATAAAGGGTCCGTATACTTTTGTAGTCCTATCGGTCATAGTGATGAGCAATTGCCCGGGTTTAAGCCCAAGCTGGAGTGGGTAATCCATAAGATTCCTCCCAGAGGGATTTTATTTGGGTGTTTCAATTTTTTTTTATATTATATATTAAGACAATGAATAATGATAATCTAAAGAGGTTTGAATATAAAGAGTAAATGAAAAAGTTCATTTTGCGTCAAAAATGTTTTGATTTAATTTCAACTTCAGTTGAAGGCTATTTTTACTAAAAACTTTCTGAAATGAGGACGATTTGCTCATGGGTATTTGTCGTGCTAGACAAATTGATTGAAAGCTTAGGAGTCGGCCTTAAGATCGAGAGGTCCCAGGTTCGGATCCTGGCCATTACACTACCGACGTGAACTCACTCCTAACACAAGCAATTTAGCTTAGTTGGAGGGGAATATTAGGAATTTCGATAATTTCGGTTCTTTAAAAAAAAAAAAGAGAGACATCATGACCAGAGGACTAACTATTGAAAAGTCCATTTTGCTTCCTAAACCTCATGATCCATAATGGTATGTGCTGCGTACGTCGGCAGTTGTCGTATGGCGTCGGCTTCGGAATTATACCTTAATGCGTATAAAACTGACGCCTTCATGGACTGTAATGTTTAACACCGCTCTCTTATACCGGAAAGCAATAATTCTATGCCTGTAAAATATTGTTGTACTCCAAACAGAGCATAAAACTCAAGGTTTATTATAGCTAATCCGATGCAGTCGTTATCACCGGAACATACATTAAGACTATCGCGTCAATATGGTAAAGTTTTCGACTATATGGTAATTTTTTATGAGTACCATGACGTGTTTTAGGCGATCTCGTATTGGGTCGCGGTCTAGAAGGAGAGGAATGGAGGTGTACAGCAAGCCTATATAAGAGGCCTTTTTTTAACATTTTCCCCCTCCCCCTTGGTGATACGTGGTGAGGTTTAAGACTACTACCCCACCCTAACATCACGTGTATTCTTAGTACCTACGAAGAATCTTAAATTTTTTTGAAATTAAGGACCTATGTAAAAAATATCTAGACAGACTAGACTAGATTTATCGGTTTGGAAATCGCGTGTTAGACGAAAAAATAAATACACGTGATATCTTACTATAACCACCCCCACCTTATGATATTTTTTCTAAGGCTTGGATTTCATTAATATGGTACAAAAAATGCTTTGCCACGGCATGATGACTTGGAGATCTTTAACAACACACATTCCTTCTTAAAGGTGGTCACGGTTTTTCACCTCGGAGTCTGTGGTACGGATTTTTGGTAGTGACAGCTATCTGACCTCCCAACCTTAAGAGGAAGAGCTTACAGGTGAGATTGGCTTAGCTTAGTAAAACGCCATACACCCAAGAGTTTTATGCTGTCAGTGGAAAGACCAAAGGCTTTTCCTGCTTTGTCTTCTACACTGCCGGCACAGAAACTCTATGTATATAGGATCGGCAGCACGAGTGTGACTCCCCTGGTGTTGCACACGTCCATAGGCCATGGGAACCACTTCCCATCAGGTGGGCCGTGTGCTTTGTCTGCTACCTAATTTGTTTTAATAAAAATCACCCAAGTTTTTGTTTTATCAGCTTCACCGCAAACAACAAAACAAACAAAAACTACCTTAACACAGCAGCTACGGAATACGATTCGCATCGCATCAGCTACCGACCGAATACTGATCGCCATGGTGAATTACAACATGGCGCAACAATACTGAATGACCTGGTAGCCCTTAAACGTAACAATGGCACAATGACGGCCTAAATATGTGTTTGTGATCACTTTAATGGTGTGTAGTGTTTGTACTATGGATGTGTTAGTCCCGGAGCCAGGAGCTAATTTTGTCAGTCAAATAAACATCGGTTTGTTTCCCCCAGGGAAGCTACAAGGCTAGACATGACTCCGTCGCTAATGACCCCGAGCCAGGCACTAATTCTGAAGCTACGGTTCCTATCAGTATCTTTTTGTCCCTCCCGGTGGAGCTACCGGGAAAAAATGTCCACGTCGCTCATTTATTTTTCTGCCCGTCAATAATTCGTAATTTACTTCGAAGAGTTGAATTATGAAGTTTTGAAATCGTCAGCTGGGACTCCGTAGACAGATTAAGCAGAGGTATCCATCCACGCACGTAAAAAAATCATTTAGACAGTTCCTCCGTATTGAAAATTCGTCAAATTATAGCTAAGCCCAATATCTTGAAGTAGAAAAAAAGTCAGCTGACAATAATGTGGTGTGTAAAGAGCTATATAACGAACTCGTAGCTAACGGTCACTGAACGCCATGCATAGGTAATCCGACTCTTTGCATAAGTTTACGAGTTATCATTCGCTAGGAAATTGGTCATGCAAATCTGTTACTGGCTCGTGGACTATATGGGGTCTTATCAACATCTTCGGGGCCAGAACCAACGTCATCTGATACGTATATAGCGCTAGTATAGACTAGGCGACAGAATAATACCTCTTCATTTCATTTTAATATATTACACATATTTTTATTTATATTTATGTATATTTATATTGCAGATACCGCGTGTGCAATAACTAGTAGTCTACCTATCTAATGTACAAGGTTCATTGCTGTTTTAATGCCTGTAGTTTTATCGAAATAATTTTATTACTCCAATGAAACGCTGAATTTATTTGAAAAAATGTGTCGTTGTGAAATATCAACATCAGGCAGAATTTTGAAATAATCTACACTTTTTTTTAAATTTCAGCTACATAACATTTACTTCATTACAATTCATAATATTAAGATTACAATTAATAAATTACGTTTAATTACTTACAAAACCAAATATGAGTGAACTTATAACTCGAGTTTTGCAGCAAAAAAAAAAGAAAAGCTTCCCCATTCCGACTGACTAATGGCATGGCATCGTACAAAATCCCCTCACCGGAGCCGAAGGGGTAGTTATACCGGACTGGAACCTACCAAACCGCACGCCGTCTGTGGGTCGTTGTGCTAGGCCAAAGGTGAGATTGTCTTCGATATATCCCTCGCAGCCCGGCCACAGCCTACGATATGCCAGAGGAACCTGGCTCGAGACAGAGTTCGAGGTTCGAGTCCGACATAACCACCTTCGTTGGCCCGGCAGGTGTTGCCACCTATAGGGATTTCCAAAAAAAATAGCCCATAGACAAGTTCGTGTTTATATGTGATAAGTATTTATGTCAATCCCATACATTGTTTATTCTGTTATATTCTACTAACAATTGTCGTGTAAGATTTCTTCCACAAAGAAAAGGCAGGTTGAGAACTTGAGATCAAGTAAAAGAAATAGCTCATATATTGTTATAATTCATTTATACCATGGAATACAGCTAGTTATCTGTGTTCAAAGTCCAAACTAGATAAATGAATATTTGTTCTTCAAACATCAGCTTTTCCCATAGCTATGATCCCTACCTAGTAAAGCACTAAGATATACATAAATTTTAGTTTATGTCAGATAATATTAAATAAAAGAAAGACACATGAAACAAGAAATAAAAAAATAGACATTAAATTCAACATAAAATTGATATTACAGGCATAGACCTATTCATCACAGTGGAGAGAGACGATAAAGTAATGCCAAAAGGCAATGTTACTACGGAACCACAAGGGCTCCAAAGCTGTTAATGGCCTCACATTTCAGTTTCAAGATCAAACAACACTGTGACGTAATCATAATATTATTTACAGATATCTTTAAATGAGAAACTCGTCGCTCAAGGTCGATAGAGTTCATTGGATTGCACAGAGGCTGACGTCATTCGGCTCCATGTGTGTCATCGAGCTAACCTGAATGTTAAGTAGGAACGTACAGCTGATGTCAAAGTTTGGTTTGAGATAGAAAAAAATTGAATTGGTCTAGGCGGGGTCTTTGCCTTACAGGGGCAATGCTTTAACCACTAAAGTACCAGATCTCACTCGAACCAATTCAAATTTCTCCTTTATATCCGTCTTTGAGGCGACGGTGTGGAGTGTCTTCCGACATTCTCACGAACTATCGAAACCAATGAAAGATTTTTCAATCATTTTTAAACATTGATTTTTGACTACTATTTTTTTTTTTTTTTTTTTTTTTTTTTTTTTTTTTTTATGCCACTTAGGCGGCAGACAAGCACACGGCCCACCTGATGGGAAGTGGTTACCGTGGCCTATGGACGTTTGCAACACCAGGGGCGTCACAATCGTGCTACCGACCCTGTAGATACCTTCTAATACCCTTCTTGAAGAACCCCATATTGTAGTCGCTTGGGAAAACCACGGCAGGAAGTTCATTCCACAACCTGAGCGTGCGTGGGATGAAGTTCCTTTCAAAACGCACGGTGCGTACCATTTCCGGTCGCAGTGTGTGAGGATGAATTCCCTGCCTATGGCGAGTGGTGCGATGATAGAATGCAGCGGTGGGCATCATGTCAAACAATTCATCTGAGCACAAACCATTGTATAGGCGGTAGAACACACACAGCGAGGCAAAGTCTCTTCTGAGGCTGAGAGGTTCCACATCGCCTGTGAGTATGGGATTGTCGACGAGCCTCAACGCCCGTCTTTGCAATGAGTCGAAGGGGCCAAGCTGGTATGCAGGCGCTCCGGCAAAAAGGTGACAGCAGTACTCCATGTGGGGCCGAATTTGTGCCTTATAAAGCAGAAGTCGTTGCCCCGCAGTGAAGTACTGCTTCGCCCTGTTGAGCACTCCAAGTTTCTTTGAGGCCAGCTTGACCTTGTCCTCCAAATGGTTGCGGAACTGAACGTCGCTTGAGATGTCGACACCTAGGATCCCAATACTCGAAGAGATGGAAAGTGGTGTGCCCAGGAATTGCGGCGCTACAATAAATGGGGTTTTCTTAGCGGTGAATACACATACTTGTGTCTTAGTGGGGTTAAATTGGACTAGGTTAAGTCGACCCCAATCGGATACTCCCGAGAGAGTAGTCTCGATTTCAGACACAAGTTGTTCGCGTCTCTTCTCCACCTCGAATTGAGGGATATTTGCACGACCCGTGTAACACGTATCCCCGGTACTGTCGTCCGCATAGCAATGAATAGATCCATCAGACAGCATGTCATTGATATGCAGCAGAAACAGCGTCGGGGACAACACGGAGCCTTGTGGGACACCAGCGTTTATGTCCATGCGTTCCGAGCAGCTGCCATCGACGACGGCTTGGATACTTCTGTTGGACAAAAAGCTGGCAATCCATTCGCAAAGTCCCTCGGGGAGTCCGTAGCGTGGCAACTTCGAAAGAAGACCTCTGTGCCAGACCCGGTCAAAGGCCTTTGCTATATCGAGGCTGACCGCTAGTGCCTCGCCCCGACTCTCGATAGCTTGCGCCCATCGGTGTGTGAGATACACAAGAAGGTCACCAGTGGAGCGACGGTGGCGAAAGCCATACTGTCGGTCGCTCAGTAGGTCGTTTCCCTCAAGGTATCCCAGGAGCTGTGCGTTAATCACACGCTCCATTACCTTCGAGAGAAGGGAGGTTATAGCAATAGGCCTGTAATTGGACGGGTCTGTCCTGTCGCCTTTCTTAGGCACAGGATGCACGAATGCAGTCTTCCACGAGGCTGGGACTTGTCTCGCGGAGTAAGAGAGCGCGAAAAGCCGTGTAAGTACTGGACACAATTCGGGGGCACAGTGCTTGAGCACCATCGCCGGTATACCATCCGGCCCACTCGACTTCCGAACATCCAGGGACTTGAGTTCCCGCCGAACCACCCGTTGCGTGATTTTAATTTCAGACATGAAAGTACCACAGTCGGGGACAATAGGTGGCTCGGCATTCCCGTCGTTCATCGTCGAGTTTGACGCAAAGAGATTACCTAAAAGATCGGCTTTCTCCTTAGCGCCATGAGCTAGGCTACCGTCGGGTTTTTGCAGCGGCGGAAGGCAGGAATGGCAGAAGTTTCCCTCGGCAGCTTTGGCGAGTGACCAAAATGCTCGACTACCGGATGGGTAACGAGTAAGCCGCTCGCCAATTCCACCGATGAACTCAAACTTCGCCCTGGCAGTAGCTTTTTTACTGGACCTCGAGGCGGCATTCAATTTCCGCTTCACTTCAGCTATGTTAGGATCCTTATTGGCAAGTGCCGAGGTCCAAGCCTTATATGCAGATTGCTTGCGGTCTCTAGCTTCTCTGCAAGGCCTATTAAACCACGGCCGTTTGCTCGCTCCTGTTGCGATCCAACGGTTGGGAATATAGCATTCCATGCCCGATAGGATCGTTTCAGCGACTGCTGTTGCACAGGAGCTTGGATCCTTAGAAGTGAAGCAAAGCCGCCTCCACGGGTACGACGAGAAGAATTCTCGCAGTCCGTCCCAGTCTGCCGACTTGTAGTGCCAGACATGCCGCCACTGAGGTGGCCGCGGTGGTTCTGGCCGCGCGAGAGTCACTTGCGCCCGGATGACGCTGTGGTCCGAAGTACCGAGAGGTGCTTCCACAGTTACGGAGTACTCATCCGGGCGCGTAGTCAGCAGAAGGTCCAATAAAGACTCTCTGTGGGTCCCGACATCTGGTTTTCTGGTGATGGAATGCACCAGTTGCGAGAACCCATAGGTCAGGGCAAAGTTGTGAGCAGCCCTTCCCGCAAAATCAGTCCTGTGAGACCCCAGCCACTCCACGTGGTGAGCATTGAAGTCACCCAAGAATACTAAGTCCGCGGCAGGGTACTGCTCAATTACTCTGTCCGCCGACCGCTGCAGGTGCTCAAACAGTTGAGCCGTGCCCAGGTCACCGCTATGAGACCTGTAGACGCACGCATAGATACGGGTGTGGCCACCGTAATCCATACGTACCCATAGTGTGGACAGGTCCCTGTCTTCAAGGCCGTTTAGACGGCGACAACAAACGTCATCCCGGACGTACATGCATACCCCGGCTTTACTCAGGAAGTTATGCTCGAGTCTGTACCCGGGGTACATAAGGTAGGCTGTATCGGCCGGGCATGATATTTGGGTCTCCGTCAGAAAGAATAGGGTCGGCTTTGCTGTCTCAAGATGGTGGTGGACCTCGTTAAGATTGGAGTGGAGGCCCCTGATGTTACAGAAGTCCACTTTCAATGTGGACGAAGGTGCCGCTGTATATACTCTATTTCTTTTCCTTTTTACTGCCATGATAAAGAAGGGGGGGGGGGAAGGTATAGAGAGTCTCTGTGCCGTCAGCGCAGAAGACAAAGCAAGGCACCCCACCACTGCAGACGAGCCAGGGTATCGTGACTTGCTGGCGCGGCGGGCGGAAGGGCCCCCGGTCCCCTCCCAGATACTGTAGCCGAGTCCACTCCGGTTTCCTCCTCCGGCACGACTACAGCACCGGGAACTTTACACAGGCTGCTGGTTCAGCCTCCTGGGGCGGAGATTATGTGATCCCCAGGTTCGGGAACCGTGCAGCCTGCGGGCGGCCAGCGGATAACCGTTTCACCGGGTCTCCCTGACCGCCGCGCCAACATTTCACATCCCCACTAGTCAGCGGTGGCATCTTAAGCCTTTGGTCTTCCCACTGCCAACACAGAACCTCTCCAGTGAGCTCTGGCTACCCTACTCACCGTCGGGAACACAACACAAGGTTATTATAACCGCGGTATTCTGTAGGGCGAAGGTACTTCCCCAGTCGGACTGCTCAGTTAGGACGGGAGATACCGTCGTGTCCTACCTTCTGTAAACTATTCGTTCTTCCCAAAACTTTGTTTGGTCGGCTTTTTCGGAAGCGACCCTCATCTCGCCCAACCTTGAGGAGGAACAAGGCCTTCGTCCGTCAATCAGCAGGTATCCTAGTTGCATATGAGGTTAGTTTTAGTTTAGTTTCAATCAATTAGCCCACTGCAGTCCACTGCTGGACATAGGCCACTCCCAATGTGCACCATTTCGTACGATCCTGCCTTCCGCATCCAGTCCGTCCCAGCCACCTTTATCAGGTCACCGGTCCATCTGGCTAGAGGGCGTCGTACCCTTCGTTTGCCTTCTCGTGGTCACCACTCTAGGACTCGTCTGCTCCAACGGCTATCGGTTAGTTTAGTTAGACAAGACCAATTCTTTATTAGCGCCAGTAACTAACTAACAGCCGTGAGTTAGTCAATGTAGCTGAATAAATAAATAAGTTATAATAGATTCTTGGACGAATCACGAAATCGAACAGATTTCTAAAAATATCAAATGTAGGCCATTACAATACTGTTCCACGTGGGAGGTGAGTTGATGTTATAGCTCAGATTGAAATAAGATTTCTGATCCCGCCAATAATAATGTGAGCATTTTTCGCAATTTTTAAGAAAACCTCTGTTTTGTTTTTGCTATCACATTCATTTTGACTGCCCGGAGTCCTCATTTTTTAATTACTACCTCAGTCACCGATACCTCAGAGCTCGCGCGTGAACCATATGCATCGAATAAAAAAGTTCATAATAAATGTAAAGATATTTTATGTCTCAGAAATGTTACGATACTGATCGCACATACACAATAACTGTCGACTTTGCTTCATTGCCTCAGCCATTGTACGTCAGGGGTCAAACTACACACCCAGGGGTCTAAACACACCTGTAAAGTTTGAGAACCTCCATCAAATAGGTAGGTATACTCACCGAAAATGGCGATCGTTCTCTAACAAATTCGCCCATCACTTTTATTGTATCCATTATGATATCAAGACAACACCATTATACAGTTTCACTTTCAAATTTAGACACTAACAGATAAAAATAAGAAAATATATTTAGTATATTTTTGACATCATGTCATTGGTTGCTATGAAGGAATTTTTATCAATTTTATTTTTGTGAGGATAGGTAGCTCACTCGTTTTTTATTAGTTTCACTTGTCACTTAAATTGACAGTAACGGGGGTAACTTTGGACAGCGGGGTAACTTTAGGACCATTTAAACCCATTTACTGAGAACTGGGGTAACTTTAGGACCATTTTAACTGTTGAATTTCTGCGCCAGAGCCACGTCCATCAATCAACAGGGGTACTGACTTGCAGGCGAGCTTGGCTTAACCCCACAGGTTTTTGGGGCCTAATGGATTAGTCTATCATGCTCGGTTTGCATTATTTTAGTCCAATAATCCAGCGAATCAATCCAGTGCTGGCCTGGATTGTAGTGTTCACATTATTCCAGTGTAAAAGTAGACCAGTCAGATTTGATTACTCACTGGAATGAGTAGTGCTTAGCGGGTGCGGCGCGATGAGCGAGAAAGGCTCGCTGACATCGCTGCACGCGCCCGAAGGCGGCTCGGGCGTCGGAGGGCGCAAACTAACCTCCGCCCCCCATGAGAGCGGGCCTGAGGGTGACGGGTGGAGCCGCCCGTCACCCTAGCAGAAGCAGGCCACGGCGGCGGCGCGCATCGTAGGACGATGCGCGCCTCCCCACACCGGGTTTGAGTCGGGGACCGCGTGGTCCCCCCCATCCCGAGGAGGGCCAGACCGAGAGGGATGGCCCTGGGTCAGCCGGGGTGCGAGGGATATGTCGCATGACAACCTCACCTTCGGCCTAGCACTACGACCCAGAGACGGCGTGCGGTTTAATCGGTTCGAGTCCGACATAACCTCCCCCTCCGGCTCCGGAGGGGTGGGTATCCGTGGGGATTTCCCGCACGTAAAAAAAAAGGAATGAAAAGGAATGAGTAGTGCATGGCAGTTCTGGTTCACAGTAGCATTCCAGCACAGGATTTTCTCGCTGGACTGGAATGCTACTGAAATATATGAACTGATTTATGATAAAACGTCAATGTGACTACTACTTAGATACTTATTACTTTCGAAGCTCATAATATTTATTTATGTTACGATGTCATCAGAAATTTGGCATCGAAAGTGTATCCGATAGTAGATGTGCATTAAAAAATTTATGAAAACTGTACAACATGTCTAGAAGTTTTCATTTCAAAAAAGGTACAAATACTATTTAGTAAATAATAATGTAATAACAATGAGTGTACAGGGCACTATTGAGACCATTCGGGCCCTATCGAGACCACTCGGGTCCTATCGAGACCATCGAGGGCCTATCGAGACCATCGGGGCCCTATCGAGACCAACGGGGACCAACCTCACATTTATGCCGATACACCTGAGCTTCGATTCAGCTAAAGCAAAACCACTGTCATACCTCAGACACTGCAAAAACATTCCATTAAATTTTAGACTTTAAGGCAATACCGTTGAAGTCTAACATTAAATGGCTTATTATGCAGTGAATAAAAAAGGATAATGTAACTCTCTTCTTTAATTTTGGACTTAATGCCATTTCTTTCAGTGTTTGTGGCATAACAGTGGTTTACTTTATCAGAATCGAGGATCTGCTTATCGACACAAGCGGCTCTCAAGCTGGGTTTCCTTTCGTGATGAGGTCAGTCAGCAGTCGCTATACAATGATTTGTGCTCAGATGAATTGTTTGACATGATGCCGACAGCTAGTTTCTATCACCGCACCGCTCGTCGTACACAGGGAGGTTCATCCTCACACATTGCGACCAGAAATGGTGCGAACCGTGCGGTTCGAAAGGAACTTCATCCCACACACGCTCAAGCTGTGGAACGAGCTCCCTGCTGTGGTTTTCCCAAGCGACAACAATATGGGGTTCTTCAAGAAGGTTTCTTCAGGGTCGGCAGCGCGAGTGCGATGCCCTTGGTGTTGCACACGTGCATAGGCCACGGTAACCACTTTTCATCAGGTGGGCCGTGTGCTTGTCTGCCACCTAAGTGGTATAAAAAAATTAAAAAAGACTAGGAGAGCGGATCCCGGTCTCCAAAGTACAAGCTTTGTATGCAACCGGGACTAAGACAAATGATGATTATAGAGCTATTTAATATTATAAACACCACTTAATTACGAAGATCAAAACCGAGTTCGTATTAAAAAAATCAATAAACAATTCCTCATAACATCCAAAACTCAACCTTAACACAATTTTCTAAAAGTCGAATTCACAATAACACAAGTTACACAGACACTTGCACAATTTCTACTAACGCAATCTGCACTTGCCGACGGCTGAACAAATACTGAAACCGACTCGAAATAATTGGCAGTGAGGGGATATGAGAGTGCATATTTAAATACTGTGAACTCACTGACTATTACTGACTGCTCATGACTTCAAATAGAACCGAAGAAGGATGGGTTTTTGGGCAATTAAGGCTGGATTTTGACATTGGAAATTCGTTTAACTAAACCTAGTTTAATAAATAAAAAAAATATTATTATTCGCAGTAAGACGTATGTCATGTATGAACCTATAGGAATGTGCAGAATGCCCAGGTGTTATTTCCGGAAATACGATTTTTTTTATAAGGACACGTCAATTTGACTTCACATAGCCTGATGGTAAGCTGAAGGCAAAGTCTCAGGAAAGAGGCTCACCATTACATACACGTAATACTTGCCATAAAACGGCAATAAAAATTTAAAGATGTAACGTAATTTTTTCGGGGAAATAGAAGCCTTGCAAACTATATTGAAGGAGAAAAAGACTCTTTTCTCGGAAAATGAATGTCGAAATTAATAGTATGCCCGTAAATTCGAGCTAAATTTATGTAGGAAATGAGTCACGTCAGAAGCGGCTTAACGGTTTATTAGGCAGGGGTAGCGTATTTACATTGTTCCCGCTATGAGTAGGACAAAACAGCTATGGGACAAACCATTAAGCACCTGATATTTTCAGTTAAATATTCTAGATATCAAAATAAATTATCTATAGAATACAAAACAAATCTCATTTACGACATGTTTATTTTCGTTGAAGACACGTTTCCAGTTTGTCACTTGTCCAAGATACGATAATGCTTATTTTTATTGGTGACAAAATGAATCTTGACGACAAAAATGGATGGGAGATTGCTTCCACAAAAGCTTCAAAGCCCCAGGCTTCAAGGTACATGCTTTGGAAATATAAATCCCCGAAAGGGGTAGTGTGATATCCGCCCTCCGTGGCAGATATTACAAGTAGTTGCCTGGACATCATGCATGTGTCAACGATATAAAAATAAATCATAAAAAAAAAGATTGAATAGAGAATTTAGGAATAAAACTGACGTGTGGGACAGTTCCTGACAGTTGACGTGAGGTCTTCGATGGAAGCCACGAAGGCTCCGGAAGCTCAAGCTTTAAAGATAAGTGTTCTAGCTTCCGCGATCCTATAAAACGAGTATTGTAAAAAATTATAAAAAACCTCGCGTAAAATCCCATTTTAAAAAGCTCGTATAGGAATGATATGTTTTATTCCCAGTAAATATCAATATTTCAGCAAAAAAGTTGTTTCACTCTATGTAATATTGTAAAACTATGGAGATCAAGCCCCCGACTCCACAGTAGGTAGAGGGGTACGAGTATTAACACTTACTTTACACCAACGGTAAATTTCTGTCTAACGTTATAGGGGACGATTCTATTGCCGTTAAGCCGGCAATTATGTCATCGGCTGTATGTTCACTGTCGGATGAAAAACAACCTTATCATATTTAGTCACCTTCCACGGCACCCACGGGAAGACATGGGGTGGCTATTCTACTTCACCGAGAACCAACGGCAGGCACATATGCTACTTAAAATCCCGGTTTTTGAAGTGAAAACTTCTTTAGCGGCGTTGGATGGGTAAAAATTGTTAAACTCGCGCGTCTGGATCGCTTGACCTTTGGACCATAACCGACGACTGACGTCATATAATATTAGCTACAGACTGTCCATTTTGCAATATACTATAAATAGCTTCGCAGCATAGCGGTAAACGCTTCGACTGTGAGTCCTTATGGTTTCAGATAGTACCGGGTTCAAACCTGGCCTTATGACACTTTTTGTGATTATTTTTTCTTTTTGTAATTTATTAATTTCTTCTGATAGAAAATTAGCAGAAAATTAGTGATAGAGTCTATGATTGGCGCTGTATTATAGGTAGGTATGGTATGGTATGTTTTTTTATCTTTTTCTATGTATATAACGAAGAAAGAAAGAAAGGAAAAGTTTTCACTTCTGTCGGCACTTCCAGAGTGCAACCCGTCTTTTTTTTTTACGTGCGGGGAATCCCCACGGATACCCCCTCTTCGGAGCCGAAGGGGGAGGTTATGTCGGACTCGAACCGACTAAACCGCACACCGTCTGTGGGTCGATGTGCTAGGCCGAAGGTGAGGTTGTCTCGTGACATATCCCTCGCACCCCGGCTGACTCAATGCCATTCCTCTCGATCTGGCCCTCCTCGGGAGGGTGGACCACGCGGTCCCCGACTCGCCCCCGTTACGGGGGGACTTATAATTCCGGTAAAAGGTTTCTGTAGGTGGCAAAGCATCTCCTTCTCTATCGTAGTCACTATAAAGTTGACTTCTACTATACGCAATTAATTAATTAATGAGCCTGACGCAGTCCAATGCTGGACATAGGCCTATCCCAATGATGGGAGGCGTTGGCCTACAGTCACCGCGCTCACCAGACAGTTGATACAGGTTTTTATCTTGCAGTGATATCGTCTGCGTATTTTTACCCGACTGTCAATAAGAGTTATGTTTTTCGCGCGTATATTGTTTATTGATCGAAATAAATTGAATTGAATTGTATAAAATATGAACAAAAGCTATATGTTGGACTTTTGGCGTCAAAATATATGTAGTAAAAATAAAATTCTCACTCAAATTTCTCAAGTGGGGTATGAAAATGAAGGACAATACATTAGAAGACGATTACAAAAATATATACAAAATATATATCATAACTAAAAAGTATGAAAAAAAATAATGCCGCAGGCGGTACCCATTAATTTTCGTCTGGTTTGTGATTTGCACACGGGTACCGTCTGCTTTATAAAGCTTGTTTCGATCTTTTCAGAATCAGTCGGGTTTTTATCTACTATTTAAAAATAAGTCGGGTTTTCCTTCCTGACGCTATAACTCCAGAACGCACGAACCGATTTCCACGGTTTTGCATTCGTTGGAAAGGTCTCGGGCTCCGTGAGGTTTATAGCAAAGAAAATTCAGGAAAAATTTCAACAGAAAAGCGGGAAAGCGATAATCGACATCCACGCGGACGGAGCCGCGGGCAACAGCTAGTTTTTAATATATTTTTTCCGTTAGTCGCCTCTTACGACACCCTTCGGATGAGAGAGGTGGTGATACTTGTATTCTTTCTCCGTCACTACACGGATATAGACTTCTACTATACACAACGGATATTAATCTCAACCGTATCGGACATACTATATTATGATATAGCATTGAGGTCGTTGACTCAATACAAATGGAGAACTAATGAACCTTAATGGGCTTTGAATATCAACCAAATGGACCATTAAACAGACCGTATCTGACCAACGTTATTGGAGAAAACTTCATTGCAAGCATTGCCGAATTAATTTTTTCCCGGAATGGCTGAACCGAATTTGATAGGACTTTCACTCGCAATTATGCAATATTATAAAGCGTAACTTAGGCTTTCTTAAACTACTTAGGTGTCAGAACTGAAGTGGTTACCGTGGCTTATGGAGATATGTAACACCAAGGACGCCGTGCTGCCCACTATTGTTGAAGAACTACTTAGGTATTATAGAAGATAGTTAAAAAAAAAAGACGGGTTGCACTCTGGGAGTGCCGGCAGAAGTGAAAACATTTTCTTTCTTTCTTCGTTATATACATAGAAAAAGATAAAAAGAACATACCATACCATACCATACCATACCTATAATATAGCGCCAATCATAGAACCAATCTCTAATTTTCTGCTAATTTTCTGTCCGAAGAAATTAATAAATTACAAAAAGAAAAAATAATCACAAAAAGTAATAAATTACAAAAAGAAAAAATAATAATAACCCGGTACTATCTGAAACCATAAGGACTTATTGTCGACTACGCTATTTTATCGTATCTTGCAAAATAGACAGTCTATAGCTAATGTTGTATGACGTCAGTCGTCGGTTACGGTTCAAAGGTCAAGCGATCCTGACGCGAGTTTAACACTTCACCCATCCAACGCCGCTAAAGAAGTTTTCACTTCAAAAATTAAAACGAAGATCCATGTGAATTTTTTGGTTTCCTTGGAGGGTAGATATAGCACAGGGTGCTATGACGAAAGAGGACCTCAAATTCACCAATCATAGATCATATCAAACCAATTCGTGCGCGCCAGGCTCTTCAGGTTCTCTCGCGACTTATCAAGAAATATGCCGGTAAAAATAAGTATCAATCAATGAATCGATAAGTCTATCGCTGTCCAGTCCATTGCTGGACATAGGCCTCTCCAGTCTGCCGATGTTGGCAGGCTTTGTTTCCACGCTGGCCAGCAGACGGGTTGGTTCCGGGTTTCATATCGAGCTTTCCTTCTCTCGCAGTGATATCGTCTGCATATTTTTGAAGTGAAAACTTTAGCGGCGTTGGATGGGTGAAAAGTGTTAAACTTGCGTCAGGATCGCTTGACCTTTGAACCGTAACCGACGACTGACGTCATACAACATTAGCTATAGACTCTCTATTTTGCAAGATACGATAAATAGCACCGTAGTCGACTTTAAGTCCTTATGGTGTAACGATGCAAATCGTCTATTGTAGTTTGAATTATTATTTACACATTTAGTCGATTAGTATCGACCTAAAAATTATATTTTAGCTACATTTTTAATCTGCCGTTCTATCAGTACATTTCATTTGTCTCTGACCGTTTGATTGTCTCTGGCCGTGTGCGATATACTATTAGCCCGATACACTTTTAATGGCTGCTGTTCACCGGTGATGTAAAACTAGTGCTAATATGTAGCCCCGGAGAGGCAATTTCGCTATATCCATCATCACCAGGAGGCTGGTCACGTAGGCCCGCCCACTGGCTGATGTCTACCTTACGGGAGGGGGTGTGTAACGATGCAAATCGTCTATTGTAGTTTGAATTATTATTTACACATTTAGTCGATTAGTATCGACCTAAAAATTATATTTTAGCTACATTTTTAATCTGCCGTTCTATCAGTACATTTCATTTGTCTCTGACCGTTTGATTGTCTCTGGCCGTGTGCGATATACTATTAGCCCGATACACTTTTAATGGCTGCTGTTCACCGGTGATGTAAAACTAGTGCTAATATGTAGCCCCGGAGAGGCAATTTCGCTATATCCATCATCACCAGGAGGCTGGTCACGTAGGCCCGCCCACTGGCTGATGTCTGGGGGAGGCTATAAAAGCCACTGCAGCCTCATTCGAGTCCTTTTCTCTGGACATCAGCTTTCTTCTGCCAAGGCTTGGGTGAGAATTACTGATAGCTATACGCAGTGTGTGCTAATCTCCTTTTTTATTTCAGGTGGCTCAATAGCGACATGAAAACGATGCATCCTACCAAAGCATAGTCCTGAGACCTTCTGTACTCATTGGGCAATAATTTATTTTCGGTGCCACGTCGTTTTCATGTAGCTAATGCAAAGCTCCTCTCAGGCAATTACCATGCTTTTTACGTGAGCATGGTGTGCCGTATTTTATTATGTCCATATAGTGTCATATATGGAATATTTTAACGCCACGTTGTGTGTGCATGTAACGGGGTGAAAACCCTGAGATGGATGCTGTTTTTTACGTGAACAGTGTCCATCATATTTTATTTTATATTAAACGATTTTGCATTATAGTTGCAAGGCTTATTTCGGTTTGTTCACATGCTTGTCAAAAGGACATTGACCCATGCGGTCGTGGGATCACTGACCTCGTGTCAATACCTTCATGTCAAATTGTTTCTGTGCACCCTTTCCTTTTGTTGCGATGTTGTGAGCCGTGGCTTTTACGGTAGTGACTTTTGCACCACGTGCCTTGGGGAAGCTTGACCACCTGCTCCTGCCTACTGCCTGCCACGCCGCACTTGCAGTATGTCTGTCCGACATACTGATAGGCTTGCTTGCGTTTTTCAGGTGTGTCAGAGCGGGCCACGCGACCAGAGAGCGTCAGCGCGGCACGTGCTCCACCAGTCCTCGGCGGCGAAGAGCTAAGTGTTCACCACCAACTTTGCACCGCGGGCTGTTTCAAATCCACAAAATTTAAATCTTTTGTCGACTGGAGATGCTGAACTCCACGCCCTAATAATCATATATTGTACATCTAATCTGATTATATTGTTGTTAAACAGTTCTTAATAAAATTTTATTTATCTCTGCTCTACCGGGTTAACAAAGTAAAGTACCTTTAATTTCTATTTAATCTATCAAACCAAACATTAACGTTTCAATGGTTTCAGATAGTACCGGGTTCAAACCTGGCCTTCTGACACTTTTTGTGATAATTTTTTCTTTTTGTAATTTATTAATTTCTTCTGACAGAAAATTAGTGATAGGTTCTATGATTGGCGCTATATTATAGGTATGGTATGGTATGTTCTTTTTATCTTTTTCTATGTATATGACGAAGAAAGAAAGAAAGAAAATGTTTTCACTTCTGCCGGCGCTCCCAGAGTGCAACCCGTCTTTTTTTTCCATTATTCGCCTCTTCGGGGAATACTTGTATTGTTTCTACGTCACCATACGGATAAATATAAGTACCTATATTATAATTACGTACATTACAAAACACATCACAACTCAATATAACCGCACAAAAATAACAAACACATCTGTGTTTATTTTGAATGGAGTCAATGAAGGTATCATCAAGACTCGGCACTTGGAGGGATGCCAGAAACACTCCCACAGAGTGATGTGGCTAATGTTTTTTTATGAATCATTGGTATCTTGTGATTTGTATTACCTATTGAGCGTGTAAAGAGGTGACGTCGTCCATATAGTTGACATTCCTATACTATTCTGATAAAGTTTTTTTATATACCACTGAGGTGGCAGACAAGCACACGGTCCACCTGATGGAAAGTGATTACCGTGGCCTATGCTGCCGTCGTAATTATAAATGCAGTAATCGTCATTTTTCCCAATTCCTGTTTTTATCGAAAATGAAGTTAAGAGACATGTATCTAACTTTTGGTTAAAAAAAAAATATTATGGAAGTTAGTAAAATTGTAAGGAAAAATGCAGCATTCATATGTTTTTCCCGGGAGTTTGTTAATTTAAATGCAGTAATAATAATGTACAAGGATAAAATGCAGTACTAATGTCTATACTACTAATTTAAATTGCAGTATTAATCTTATCGTAGAGCTAAATGCAGCATTTGCATAATGAACTGCATTTTAATGTTGTACGTTTTATATTTCTATGAGTCTTTTGTAATATACTACTAATTTGAATTGCAGTATTAATCTTATCGTAGAGCTAAATGAAGCATTCGCATAATGAACTGCATTTTAATGTTGTACATTTTTTTTTTTTAATATGAGCCTTTTCGAAATTCAAATGCAGTAAATGTTTAATACTGCATTTGAGTGTAGTGTTATTAGAGTGATTCATGGCGCTGTGCAAAAAATCGACTGCAGCTATTAACAAAGTCGGAACTTATCGTCGTATATAGTGCTGCTATGGTAATTAGGAAGAGTTGACTGGTTTTCTATTGCCTCATGTGACATTTTTAATTATAGGCATGTTATTTTAGAAGGTAGGACACGACGGTTATAGTAACCTTGTGTTGTGTTCCCGACGGTGAGCAGGGTAGCCAGAGCTCACTGGAGAGGCTCTGTGTTGTCAGTGGGAAGACCAAAGGCTTTGGATGTCACCACTGACTAGTGCGGGAGTGAAATGTTGGTGCGGCGGTCAGGGAGGCCCGGTGAAACGGTTAACCGCTGGCCGCCCGCAGGCTGAAAGGTTCCCAAACCCGGAGATCACATAATCTCCGTTCCAGGAGGCTGAACCAGCAGCCTGTGTAAAGTTCCCGGTGCTGTAGTCGTGCCGGAGAAGGAAACCGGAGTAGACTTGGCAGTATCTAGGAGGGGACCCGGGGCCCGTCCGCCCACCGCGCCAGCCAATCACACAACCCTAGCTCGTTTGCGGTGGCGAGAAACCTTACTTTGTCTTCTACACTGACGGCATAGAGACTCTCTATGCCTCCCCCTCCCATTTTTATTATGGCCAAGAAAAGTAAGAATAGACGTTCTACAGCGGCACCTTCAACCACAAACATACACAACACACTCAGGAAGTTATGTTCGGGTTTGCACCCGAACATAACTTCCTGAGTGAAGTCGGGGTATGCATGTACGTCTGGGATGACGTTTGCTGTCGCTGTCTAAACGGCCTTGAAGACAGGGACCTGTCCACTCTATGGGTACCCGTATCTATGTGTGCGTCTACAGGTCCCATAGCGGTGACCTGGGCACGGCTCAACTGTTTGAGCACCTGCAGCGGTCGGCGGACAGAGTAACTGAGCAGTACCCTGCCGCGGACTTGGTATTCTTGGGGAACTTTTACGCTCACGATATGGAGTGGTTGGGTCGCACAGAACTGATTTTACGGGAAGGGCTGCTTACTACGCCCTGACCTATGGGTTCTCGCAACTGGTGCATTCTATCACTAGAAAACCAGATATCGAGACCCACAGAGAGTCTTTATTGGACCCTCTGCTGACTACGTACCGAGTGGAGGCACCACTTGGTACTTCGGACCATAGCGTCGTCTGGGCGCAAGTGACTCTCGCGTGGCCAGAACCACCGGGGCCACCTCAGTGATGGCATGTCTGGCACTACAAGTCGGTAGACTGGGACGGACTGCGAGAATTCTTCTCGTCGTACCCGTGGAGACAGCTTTGCTTCACTTCAAACGATTCAAGCTCTTGTGCAACAGCAGTCGCTGAAGCGATTCTAACGGGTATGGAATGCTATATTCCCAACCGCTAGATCGCAGCACAAGCGAGCAAACGGCCAAACTTCTGCCACTCTTGCCTTTCGCCGCCGCAAAAACTCGACGGGACCACGTATGTGTCCACGAAATGATAATGTACTGCATTTATAGAATATTAAGTTGATCGTTTAGTTTCAATGTGCTAGAAATAAATGCAGTTTGAATTATTTCCTAGACATAAATGCAGTACTCAGCAGAAATACTGCATTTCACTTTAAAATAAATGCAAATATCAAATATAAATACAAAGATAAAATGCAGTATTCAACATTATAAACTAATTAATCTATAAAATTGTTCATAATGTTAAAGTTAATAGTAAATTGACTTATTATGTACATACTGAGTCAAAAATAAAACGTATATGATTTCAGAAATTGTAGAAAATGTAAAAAAACCTTTAACCGCGTTTTTCTAGAAACCGCCATTTTGCAAATACTGCATTTACAATTACGAGGGCAGTATGGACGTTTGCAACACTAGGGGAGTCACATTCGTGCTATCGACCCTGTGTAAACACAGAGAGTGTATGTGCCGTCAAGGTAGAAAAAGCGGGCATAGCCTTTGGTCTTCCCACTGACTGAAACTCACCAGTGAGCTCTTGCTACCCTACTCACCGCCGCGCCGGGAACACAACACGAGGTTATTATGGCCGCGGTATTCTTTAGGGCGGAGGTACTTCCACAGTCGGATTGCCTTGCTTCATTGGACGGAAATACCGTCGTGTCCTAGCTCCTACGTAATACGACAAAGGTTGTTTTGTCGCTACTAATAAAATCAGCAAAGTGTGAGTCGGGCTCAAACACAGTGGGTTCCGAACAAAACTGAATTTAGAGACGATCTCGTGGTACATAAACCGCAATATATTTTGATTGCATTGTCTTAGAAGTTTGATGATGGTTTGAAAATGATTTTTTCACAGTTTCAAGGCATTGCACACCTCAGTGTTTGGTACGAATTTCAACTTAATGTGTTCACGCATTCCGGGGCAAAAGGTCTTGACAGACCGATGGACAACAAAGTGATCCTATAAGGTTTTCGCGTTTTCCTATTGAGGTAAGAAGCCCTAAATATGGGGGTTGGTAGTAGAAGGGAAAAGATTTAGGATTGTACGTATTTTTCAATGTGATTGGCATTGAAAAATCTTATTAATATCATAAACGCGAAAGTAAGTTGTAAGTTTAGATGGATGTTTGTCACGTAAAAACTACTGAATGGATTTTAATGAAACTTCAGAATAAAATAGCTTATACATCAGAATAACACATAGACTACAATTTATAACGATAACCGACAACCACGCGGGCGGAGCCGCGTGCAAAAGCTAGTACGTTATAAAATTAATAATTTAAAATTTTTTTTGGTCTGTGGCCACCCTTATAAGCTAGGGGTTTGAAACATTGAAGACCGATTTCCAAACCTACCAAATATGCACAAATATTTTCATAATAGAAACCCAACCATTGACAGAGTTGTTCAGGTCGCCCATATAGGCCTCCGTCTTGACCTTACGACCATTGACAGCCGGACCGAAATTTAGCGTGCCCTCCGAATCACGGAAGCGCTTAGATGAAATACCATTCAGCGGTCACCCATTCAAATGGTAACCGCGCTTAGGTAGCTTAACCCACCAATTGATCACCGAGCACTTTTTTTTTCTTTTTAGTAAAGAATATTAGTTAACGGAAATTACTAATATTCCTTCTAAACCTTCCTGCTAAGCTAAATTGCTTGTGTTAGGAGTTCACGTAGGTAGTGTAATGACCAGGATGCCAACACGGAACCCTTTGATCGTAAGGCCCGCATCTTAATTACTACGCTAGCGACGCTTATCGCACCTGGCCACACGCACAACACAGAAACAACATTCTTACAACTAAAACATTTCATCCTACTCATATAGTATTAATTAATTTTTCATTACCATTTTGAAAACCGGCACTACCAGATACTAATCAATATGCACAAATGACGTCACCAAAACCGTTACAACCACCATAATAAATTTAAATTTCGCGTTCCACAACCGTCGTTTTCAAATTCGGAACACAGACTATTCGCGCCACTTTATGACCGAAGACGGCACACTGTTTAATCAGCTTACATGCGCTCGCGCAGTTTATGATGCGTATTCATAGTGCAGTATTAATTAGTGTGATAGTCATTAACACTATTATAAGATATGTGAATGTAATTCTGTCCGTTTGTTTTGTTATTTAAATTAAACTAAATAATGAGGCTAGTAGGCGGGTATATCAACGTCTTTGAGACCCAAGCTAATTTCACCTGCTCATCGGTGCACCTGTTAAACAACGGATGAGTCTCCCGATGCAGTCTAATAAGTAATATAATATACTGCATTTAACACACAACTTTTTTAAATATCAGTAGCATGAATAGCAATCGATCTAATTTCAAACTTCTAAATGACAATAACTGCTACGTTCTCATACCTACAACATCCAAGTTTGGACCGACGATGGCCGCGTACAACTCTCTATCAAGCAACGCGTTTCATACGACCTAATTTAATTTCGATGAAAAGAGTGCATTTGCTCTATATTGTTAAATAAATTTACTATTGTTGATTCTGGGAATAATTAAATTAAATAAAAACGGTAATACAAGAAAATAACTAACTTTTACCGCTCTTTTACCATTCTTAATTTAGCTACTCAATTGCACAGTCGACATTCTAAAGATGAAAATTCGCTTGACTATCGATACGGCTCTAATCAAATGTGTATAGCAGGCAATGTAGTTAAGTTACCATGACACAGTAAGTACATATTTAATTTATGAGGACAAATACTATTATAAGTCACACTCAAAGTATAAAATAATGATAATATTAATAATAATTATTATTTTAACACGCGTAATTCAGCGTCCGTAGCTTAGTGCCTACACACTTCTCTACCGACTCCAAACACGAGTAATTTAGCTTTTTTTGCAAAAGGAGTACCTCAAGGTGTTATTCTGGGCCCATTACAATATCTTCGAGGGATAGTTGTTAAATCAAAGCATTAATTTTGACTAGCTGTCGCCCGAAACTTCGGTCACGTAATTTTCTCATTCCGGGAACCTATACCAGACTATATCGGTATATCTTGAGTTATGTTGTCCAACGACTGAAGCTGAACCAATCTGGCATGACATGATTAAATAACAAGTATCTTAGTAGATGAATTTGCAAATAGGCATCTAAGCGCCACCGGTACGTTTTTACGATGGTGACCCTCTTTCCTGAGACTTTGCCTTCAGCTTACCATCAAGCGAGGTGAAGTCAAATTGACGAGTCCTATATAACAAAACAAAACAACATAGGCGGATTGAGCCAAGACCGTTGTTAAACAGGTGCACTGATTAGCGCGTGAGATTACCTTGGACCAGAATTTTGGCAGGGACGGACCTCTTCACCCAATACATAAAATACTTATCAACACACTTGCTCATAAACTGGCTCTAATTTCACCGCCAAAGGGCACACAATGACACCTATAATCAAACTGTGGCTTTTTTATTGTTATTTATAACTCACAAGTGAGTTATAGATCACTTTTTTCTATAAAAAAAGTGTCGATTCAAAAAAGGTGATCAATAGTACAAATAAATGAATATACTTATTACTTTCTCATTTACACAATAAATAAAAAAAGTAAAACATAAGTTACAATATATTCTTCACGACTACCATCTGTGACTCATTATTTAGTCACAAGCAAATTATAATCACGTCTCGAAATAGAATAGCTTTTATAACGATGGTATAACACATGTCATGTGACCTTTTTAATGAAGGTTAGGTTAAATGTTGATTGATTGAATAAATGTCGGTGGGTCTACGCCATAAGGTTCAGGAGGAAAGGGATGGAGCTATTAAGGTGTATAGCAGCCTCTGCATCTGGACCGTGGCATAAACCGCGATCAATTATCGCATCGTAGTAGGCTCGCTGTTTAGAAGAACAAACCGTAAAATTAAGTTCCTGCTTTGCCTTCTACACTGACGGCACAGAAACTCTCTGCGTTTACAGGTTGGCAGCACGAGTGTGACTCCACTGGTGTTGCACACGCCCATAGACCACGGTAACCACTTACCATCAGGTGGACCGTGTGTTAGTCTGCCACCTTAGTTGTATAAAAAAAGGAATAAATATACCATTTAAATCTGCCTCGAAACGGAAAAAAGAACACGTCAGTAAAAAATTAGTACAAGATAAGAATTCATGAACGTAGACCTGGGGGTAACAGGTGGAGCTGACTTTCGCCCTAACGGGGGCAAAATTCCCACACCCGAGTGGGTGACCGCACGACAAAAAAGTGTGTGATCGATCCTGTACGTAGCAGCCCCAACAGCCCCCTGCAGTGTGTTGCGGCAAGGCTTCATGTGGACAGTGCTATTATGCAGCATTGGACACAAGTTCACCTTGCCAAAGACACATACTACTATTAACTATGTCCATGTTAGTTAAGATACACCTGCCTCCATAATTTCAGTTTTACTAACATAGTTCATAAGCTCTTTTGTTACTAACATTTATGGGCAATGCCTGAAATAAACTATTTTTTTTTATTTTTTTTTATTTTATAAGACCTTCGGGGTCAAGTCTCTCTGCTCACCTACAGCCGATTCCTGTAGGTGTTGATTGATGGACAAGGTTCTAGCGCAGCTTTTTCTCTGGGAGTTGGGAAGTAAAACTGCTTAATCAACAGAAGGAAAACAAACAAGGAGAATGCGGACCCCGGTCTTTTATATAATTTTAGGCTAACGTTTGACCTGACACCGTAAGCGATGTGGCCTAAGATGAGGCACGTTTGTCTAAAAGGAAACCTTTTCACTTGAGATTTAAAGGCTCCTAGATTATAGTCCTTAGAGAGCACAGATTCAGTCAAAGGTGAAAGCCTCAAATGCAACCTGAACAACGCTAAAATGATGATAATAACTTCCTTTACTATCCTGAAATGATGTCAACACAGTAAAGAAAACATAAACAAATAAAAGCCAAGGATATAACGCAGTCCATTCTTATAAATAAAACAATATATCTACATATATATAAATAATGACCTTCCGTATGCTATGTTAAATCGTGAGCAACATAGGATATAATAGGGGTTACGTCATCGACTCCTGCGCATGTAGGGTGAGTATAATGATTGATTTTATTTTTAGGATAGGTACTTATTTAAAAAAATTAAGGTTCATAGCTATTTTAGTTTCATACGAGTAGGGAGTCGTTAGAGAAACTAATCATAATCATATTTTTGAAGTGAAAACTTCTTTAGTGGCGTTGGATGGGTAAAAAGTGTTAAACCCGCGTCAGGATCACTTGACCTTTGAACCGTAACCAACGTCTGACGTCATACAACATTAGCAACAGATGGTTTATTTTGTTGGGTACGCTATGAAGCTTCGTAGCTTAGTTGTAAGCGCTTCGACTGTAAATTCTTATGGTTTCAGATAGTATCGGGTTCGAACCTGGGCTTCTGACACTTTTGGTGATTATTTTTTCTTTTTGTAATTTATTACGTTTTGTGATTATTTTTTCTTTTTGTAATTCATTTATTTCTTTTGACAGATAATTAGTGATTGGTTCTATGATTGGCGCTATAATTATAGGTATGGTATAGTATATTCTTTTTATCTTTTTCTCTGTATATAACGAAGAAAGAAAGAAAGAAAGAAAAAGTTTTCACTTCTGCCGGCACTCCCGGAGTGCAACCCGTATTTTTTTTTGTGAATTTACGTACAGTAAGACTTACAGATTACTAGATCATCCCACGTTCACGGACTGGTTTAATATATTAATGGATTTGAGCTCCTCCTCAGACGTAGCATATTGTACCATCATCAAAAGACACTCAAAAAGCGCGTGCTGTGTATATATAGTGCATTTTGTGACGCCACTGGGGTCAAGTTATACGCTGGTAACTACGAACCGTGTTATCCGCGTGGTTCCCGGCAGAGTAGAATTTGTGCCAACCCTTCTCTTCCCATGTGGTCTCCACAAGGCGACTAAGGGATAGGGCTGATTAACTTTAACATCAGACAGATATGTACAGCCCAGACTCAGCCTCAGCTGCATGGCTTGAGTCAACAATAGTGCCCGGAATACGGCAACAGGCTCACCCCCTATTACGTGGGACCGAATACAGATTGGTGAAATGTGGGTGTTAATTCACCTATGCCTAACCCTCCGGCGATAAAGGCGTGATTTTATGTATGTATGTATGTATCCGAGTGATGACGAAGAAAGAATACAAGTATCACCACCCCATCTCATTCGAAGGGTCTAACGGAATCATACAGAGTCTATATCACTGCGAGAGGGGGAAAAGGTTTTTGATAGGTGCTGTTCATGGACAAGGCTAGGTGCTATTCGGCTGGGTGCTCTAAGTGAACCTCACCATAAGAAGCGACTAACGGAAAAAAAGCAGACGCTATCACTGCTAGAGAAGGAAATCTCGAAAGAAAACCTTGTACCAATTCGTCTGTACGCCAAAGCCTCCCAACATTGGGAGAGGCTTATGTCCAGCAGTGGACAGAGAGAGGCTAATTGATTGAGCCAATACTACTAGATCAGTCCTTCGCACGGTTTTCGGAATCCATGGTAGTGAGACCATGTAAGTGAGACTATATAATTGCCGTCATTTTAAATTATGTAATATCGAATGGTGATGTAATCCCGATTCCCGTTTTTGACATTTATTGGTTAGCTGTCAAGCCATCGCATCGTTTGTCTGCGCGGGTGCACGTCACGGACAACACCACAAAGCACAGAGTTATTTAGATTCTGTTCTATTTCGTAAGTTATGTATTGCCATACTTATTTGTTTTGATTTTTGTTTAATTTGATTCCCTGTTTTATATTTGGTTGCGAACGGTTTTTGTGTGGGTGACGACCTGAAAACCAGCGCTGCGCATGCTTTTTGGCATGGGGAGCATTATGCTGAGGTGGCGACCATATTTGGCTGCGCACATAGAATAATTATAAGAATATTAGTAAGGCATTCTATGTATGATTGCGTGTGTCGTACTTAAATAAAATATTTTTCTTTCTTTCTTTCTTTCATTTGGCACGCATGTCATCTTATACGGCGGCACTTCATTTGCACCAGACATTTCACCTCAAATACATCACATTGATGATTCAATCACATATCACATGTAATCAGTCGGTCCGATATGATGTATGGATGGTACTATACCAAATATGTCATTTTATCTGTATGGATTTAGAAAAAGATAACGCACATATACTAAAAATATTTATGATATATCCGGTTATACCAACAAAACAAGCTGTTGATAACAATAATATATGCGGTATTAAGGAGGTAGAACGGTACATGAGGAGGTAGAACACGACGGTATTTCCATCCAATTGAGTAGAACGACTGGGGAAGTTGTATCACGTGTAGGAGGTAGGACACGACGGTATTTCCGTCCAATGGAGCAAGGCAATCCGACTGGGGAGGAACCTCCGCCCTACAGAATACCGCGGCCATAATAACCTCGTGTTGTATTCCCGGCTGTGAGTAGGGTAGCCAGAGTTCACTTGAGAATTTTGTGCTGTCAGTGGGAAGACCAAAGGCTATTCCTGCACTGAGAAAAAAATATTGTTGCGCCAACAAAAAAACTTTAAAGCTGGGGAGCCGTTCATAGTAAATAGTTGGATTAACAAAGTTTTTATTGTTAAATAATACATTGTTAAGTCAACAAAGTGTTTCAAAACTGCAAACTTTGTTGACTGAACAATATCTGTAGGTCTAACAATGTACAAATTGATGCATCTACAATGCTCATTTTGTTTCTATAACAAAGTACCTTTGTTAGCGTGACAAAGTCCTTTGCTATAAAATCAATGCACATTGTCTCTGTACTTACTCTCGTTTAGCTACGCTAGCAACGTTGCTTAGGGCCTATAACTTCACTTTGATCCTACAACAAAGTAGCCTTTGCTACTCTAACAAAGTTTCTATGTTGTTCTATATATAGTGTTTGTCTCATTTCATATATATTTTGTTCAACATAAGCTGTAGAAGAGTTGATATTTAAACCTTGCGAGTAAATATCAACTCTTCTACAGCTTATGTTGAACAAAATATATATGAAATGAGACAAACACTTTAATTAAGTAAACGTAAAAAACCTGCAGGTGACGTTCTTACCTAGAAGGTTATGGTGAAATGAATAAAATGCAATGTAATTTAATGAGTTTATATTTTCAACAACAAAATCAATGATTAGGTATAATAATTTTTGATAAGTACTTTATTTTACATTCATATCAAATTAAGCACTATCTATACATATATGATGTCAACGGCTTATTTACAGGAATGACAATCTTTTAAACTGGTAATATTTTCCTCCATGCTGAACTTTACACGCACTGTCCGTTAACATGCACAATTATTTTGCACACAGAGATTAATAAATAATTGGACGTCACTTACATAACAAAAACGATCCACGATATTGGTATGTTTAAAATTACAATACTGTCACGCACACAAAATACGACGAACAAAATAATACCTATTTGAACTAGCGCGTCGTCCAGTCGCCGACACACAAATGAACTGGCCACGTGGAGGACACCAGTTACCACGCAATAGTTCCCCGTCCCCTGCTACCCGCCCTTCTCCCGCACTTTTTTGACCCAACTAAGTATGCCGAGATTCTACAACAAAGTTGTATTTATCAAAATAAGAGTTGTTGGAACGCTTATGTTGAATTTGATGGGAATACAATGTATGACTTTAGCAAAATATGAAGTAGTTAACATGACAATGTTGTTTGGATCTCTCAACAAAGTAAAATTTTTACATTCCAACAACCTTTAACTTTGCTATTATATCAACTCATATGTTGGTAAGCTAACAAAATGACATTGCCAACTTATCAAAGCATTTTGAACTTTGTCATAGCATTCAGGTGTCTATAGCTCGACGCACAATAAAAAATCAACAACAAAAAGATTGTTGGTTCCGCTATGCACAGCTCGTTGAAGTAGCAAAGTACTTTAATGCTATCACAATAAAATCTTAACAAAGTTTTTATTGTCGCTTTGTTGGCCTTTTTTTCTCTCAGTGTGATTTGTTTTATACACTGTCGGCACAGAAACTCTATGTTCCAAGAGGGTCGGTAGCGCGAGTGTGACGCCCCTGGTGTTGCACACGTCCATAGGCCACGGTTACCACTTTCCATCAGGTGGGTCGTGTGCTTGTCTGCCAACTCAGTTGTATTAAGAAAGGCCCTCGAGTTATATTAAATTAACGATTCTTAACCCAATTTTTTTTTGGATTTTTTGCTGTTTGATTGGTGTGAACGTAAAAGCTTTTGATAGGATTCTAATACGATTTTTATTACAAAGGTCTTGGGTAGACTTCAAATCTGCCTAATGTTTGATTTCAATTGGTTGAGTAAAACCTGAGATATGACCAAAATACACGATAACCAACTTCCACGTAAGCGGAGCCGCGATCATTAGTTAGTGAGCATTAGATTTTAATTTAGACCTTCCTCAACACAGCGCCTAGAGTTAAACTGTAGTACTAACAGCTATACAGCCATTTCGCATAGCTGTCCGTTTCTATTTTTGATTCATGGTCAACCTACAGAAAACATGGCGCATATGCATACGCGATTACCTGGTCAAACTTCCGGAAATGGCGATTAATATGCCGAGCTATGTTAACATGACAAATTAAGCCACGGTAAAAAACAAAACAACATTGTTTTTGTCATGAAAGTATCCTATCTACTAGGACAGTGGTTCCGAACCTGTGGGAATTACCCCCGCGTAAAACAGCATTCTATATGGGTAGCAAAGAACCCAATGATGTAAAAAACAAACTTTCGAAACTAAAAAGTATTATAATAATAACTAATAACTTAATAAAGAAAATGTTAGAAGTTGTGCGTATCATCAGCACGGATAGTAGACCTAGGTCGCGGGAGTGACGAGACCCTGATGTGCGTAAAGACCAGCGTCCTACCCCGCGATATCCTCAAAAGATAGTCCTTAAACTTAGCGCATTTTGAACACATTTGCGCTTTTTCGGGCAATTTTTATCAAATCTAAATGTATACTCGTAGTTTGTGATTAATACAGAATTTTGTACATACAATCGACAGATACGGTTGCACTTTTCCATATAAAGTTGTATGTAAAGGTAGAACCGTATCTTCTTTATCGACTGTACCTACCTATTTGTTTGTTTAGCTTATATTTACAATATTCGGTCGGTAATTATTGGCAAGACCGATAGGGATGGCTCTGAGTCAGCAAGGGGGAGCGGAGCGTTATTTCGTAATAGTTGGTTACAGGGGTAACAATATTAAAAATGTTAGGAACCACTGCACTAGGATTTGATCTTATCCGCCGCCGCCATAGAACCCCCTTAAAAGATACCCAAAAAGCTCGTACTGTGCATAAAGACTAAATTTTTTGACATGACTGGGGTTAAGTTAGAAGGCGATAACTATATCAGCTTCTACTCGCAATTTGACCTAGATCACAGCCAAGGTACACTGGACTGGTTTATCAGAATTGTGCTCATAATCAGCCAGAACGAAGGTCGATACTCAGGCGGATGACTTCCATTTATGCAGTTCAATTGTGATTTATTGTAGGAAATTCTTATTTATAGGTTCGAATACCGTAATAGGTAATTGAGTGTTGAGACTAAGACTTTTGGACCTTTTGCTCGGGGTGTGGAGCTCTCGCTGGTAACCGTAGCCTATGGACGTGTGCAACACTAGGGGCGTCACACTCGCGCTACCGACCCTGTTAGAAGAGAGAGTTTCTGTGCCGTCAGTGTAGAAGATAGGTTAAACAAGACCTTTGGTCTACCCACTGACAGCATAAAAACTCTCCAGTGAGCTCATACTACCCTACTCACCGCCGGGAACACAACATGAGGTTATTATGGCCGCGATATTCTGTAGGGCGAAAGTACTTCCTCAGTCGGATTGCCTTGCTCCATTGGACGGAAATACCGTCGTGACCTACCTTCTAGAGACGCCTTTTTCCCACCAGGGTAGGCAGAGAAAACAGCCCATCACCTGCTTGACTCATTGCACGCTTCAGGTGCAACTCTTTATAAATAGGTGGCAATTAGTACCTATATTCAATTCAACAAAGCGTTCAACAAGCGGACCCCATGCTCGAAAGTCTTAACCGCAATTCCTTAGGAAGATGATGACCACAATAGGCATTTGCGTCTTTTGATAGTGGATGGGGCATTGGGGAGTCCCAGTCTGTAGCTAGGGAAGTACCCAGCGTGATAACACTGCAGTCAAACCACAACCATCTATCAACGACATATCACAATAACATTAGTCACACATATCATAAAATATGAATGTGTGGTAGAAAGTATGCTTAAACGGCTGGACAGATCTAAATGAAATGTGGCACAGTGATAGATTATAGTTCGGACATAGGTATAGGCTATTAAAACTCATAAAAAAAACAAGAAGCAATTCCTAGTCCCTTAGAGCGTTTTCACACTCATCCGATATCCGATATCGGTGTCGGATGCCGATAGCCGACACCTTATGCTGTTTTCACATTTATCCGATAGCACAGACTAGTTAGGGATGCTAGGGATGAAAAAAAAAGAAAAAATAGTGCACGCAATTTTCGACCTTATTAGCAAGACATGGTATCAAGTTTTTTTTCTTATATTCGTGATCAGCGTCATGAATCAACGCGAAAAGAGACGTAACTAAGAAAATGTCATTAAGGTCGAAAATTGCGCTGAAATATCGCTGTTATAGTCTTTTTGTGATCCGATACCGGGGAAACACAATGGTGTTGGCTCCGATAACCGATATCGGGCCGGAAAATGTGAAAGACATACACATATCTCATACATTTGACTTCGTCCGATATCGGATGTCGGATATCGAATGAGTGTAAAAACGCTCTTGTACAGCTAAGGCCTGTATTTCAGAACAACGCTCAGTTGTGAATCGTCTCTCAATGTCATTAGTTGTAAATCGTGATTCAGGACTGAGTATCATTTTTGAATACGGGCCCAAGCCACAAACGAGTGTTAAGTTATAAGTAAATAACTATGTTCAATGGCAAGGAAACTCATCGACAATGACCTAGTGATATCACGACGTGATCTCATCGACGCTAGAACCGATGTTACGAGGTTAGAAAGCATAGGTTAGCGTGTATGGGCGTGTTTAATGCGAGGTTTACTAGTTTTGTATTACATACATACATCCTATGTGGCGTAGCGGTAGAGCGTTCGACTCTCAGGGTTCGATTCCCGCTCGGTATAAATACACACACCGGCAGAATTAGCGGAATACAGAAAAAAGGAGAGTATAACATAGTGAGCTTAGTATAACATGAAACAACGGTTAAATTTACATGTTTTGACATTAATTTGCAACACCATACTTGAAACAACTTAACTAAACAAAATGCATTTTTCTTAAATTTCGTAGTGACTGAGTGTGTGTATTCTGCCGGTGTGTGTATTTGTTTGTACGAATATGTCTGGTGTTCCTATGTATTTGTATGTATTTGCAAAAGAAAATATATCTTAGTTTGAATATCCGTATTCCAGAATCCATAACTCATGTGGGTGGGTGATTACAGGCGGTTCCGATAAGAGTTACATATATATAAATGAGCATCTAACGAGAACAGCCAGAGCCCTAATATGGAACACAAAAAAACAATTGCGAAATATGTATAAATACATCTGGGTGTCTAACGGAAGGGTTCTAGTGAAAAAAACTGACGGCGACAAAACCATTTATGTACGAACCGAGGCCGACATTGCTGAATTATTAAAAAAATAATTGAATAATACCTAGGTTATTTGTGTGTACTTTAAATTCCTAAAAATTCGCAGACTTGAATATATTTGATTCTATAACGGAAAACTCTGTCAATTATGTGTGTGTCATGCGGGTATGCCTAGGGCTCCAGCCTATAATCCGAGGCGTCGGGTCTACTGGTGGAATGCGGAGATCGCGAGGCTGCGTCAAGCCTGCGTGATCACGCACCGCCGGTGGGCTCGACTCCGTAGGAGGCGTAGCCGTACCGCAGATTCGGAGCCCCGACTGGCGGAGCTTCACGAGGGATACAGGGAGGCCCGAAATGCCCTCCGAGCGGAGATCAAGCGGTCTAAGGCCGCTTGTTACCGGGAGCTCCTGGAGACGCTGGAGCGGGACCCATGGGGGCGGCCTTACCTTATGGTAAGAGAAAAGCTGCGCCCCCGGGCCCCTCCGCTGACCCAGGTGCTCGAACCGGCTCTGCTCGGAGGAGTGGTCGACTCCCTGTTCCCGGCGCGAGCGGAACATGTTCCGCCGCAGATGGCTCCGCCGCCTCGGTCGCCTACGGCGCCCAGTGCGGTGATTGACGACGACGTGCCCGAGGTCACTTGGGTAGAACTAGAGCTGGCGGTGCGAAGGCTGAGGGCCAAGAAGAACACCGCCCCGGGACCCGACGGCATTCCAGGCCGCGCGTGGGTCCTAGCTCTAGGGGAAGACGGTCTCGAACCCCGACTGAGAGGGTTCCTCAGCGCATGCTTGGAGCGGGGCCAGTTTCCGAAGATGTGGAAGACGGGGAAGCTGGTCCTCATCCGCAAGAAGGGACGCCCGGCGGACGAGCCGTCCGGGTACCGGCCCATAGTGCTGCTCGACGAGGTGGGCAAACTCTTTGAAAGAGTAATTGCCAAGCGCCTCGTCGAGCATCTCTCTAGAGTGGGGCCGGACCTGGCGAATACCCAGTTTGGGTTCCGCCGGTGGCGTTCCACTGTGGATGCCATCATGCGTGTGAGGACTCTGGCGGAGGATGCGGTCGCCCGGGGCGAGGTGACGTTGGCGGTGTCCTTGGACATCTCCAACGCCTTCAACACCTTGCCCTGGAGTTGCATCAGGGAGGCACTCGTGTACCACGGTGTGCCTCTCTACCTCCGCCGCATAGTCGGGGCTTACCTAACGGAGAGAGCCGTCGTCTACCCGAGTTCGACCGGAGTCGGTAGGCGTGAGATGTCGTGCGGTGTCCCACAGGGATCGGTCCTGGGGCCGTTACTGTGGAACATCGGTTACGACTGGGTGCTTCGCGGTGACTTCGCGTACGGTGCCACCGTCACGTGTTATGCGGACGACACGCTGGTGACGGTGGGCGGGGCTACGCACCGCGAGGCGACCCTGAGGGCCACGACCGCGGTTGGTCAAGTCGTCGAACGGATCCGGCGGCTGGGTCTCGAGGTGGCTCTGCACAAGTCCGAGGCCATGTTCTTTCATGGTCCTCGGCGCAGGCCAGGCCCGGGAGCCAGCCTTACAGTGGGAGGCACTCCCATCGACATCAAGCCCCAGCTGAAATACCTGGGGCTCGTGCTTGACGGTCGATGGGACTTCGGACAACATCTCCGAAGCCTGCGCCCCAAGTTGGTCACCACGGCGAATGCCCTGAGTCGGCTGTTGCCCAACTTGAAGGGCCCAGGGACCTCCTGCAGGAGACTCTACGCGGGTGTCGTGCGGTCCATGGCCCTATATGGGTGCCCCGTGTGGGCGGACACCCTGGGGGCCAGATTCCTGCCTCTGCTCCGTACGGCGCAGAGGACGATGGCCTCCAGGGCCATCAGGGGATACCGCACGATATCCTTCGAAGCGGCGAGTCTCCTGGCCGGATCGCCACCGTGGATCCTGGAAGCGAGGGCCCTTTCGGCACTATACCAGTTCCGAAAGGAGGCGCGGGAGCGGGGATTCGATCCCGAGCCCGAGGACATTCGGGCCGAGAAATCCCGGCTCCACCAGGTCATGGTGGCCGAGTGGGAGCGACGACTTGGGCAACCACGCGCAGGGCACGCCGTCATTGCGGCGGTAAGGCCCATCATGGGGGAGTGGCTAGAGAGGCCACACGGGAGCCTCTCGTACCGTCAGACGCAGATGATAACCGGGCACGGTTACTTCGGGCGGTATCTGCATCTGATGGGTATTGAGCCAACGCCCGAGTGCCATCACTGCGACGCGAGCGTGGACTCGGGGCTGCACACGCTCACCGAGTGTCCGGCGTTCGAGACGCCGAGGCGGGAGCTTGTGCAGGCCCTGGGGGTGAGAGTGCTCACGCTCTCCACCCTGCTCGCGGCGATGGTCCGCTGCGCGGATGCGTGGGCGGCCAGCGCCTCTTTCTGCGAGCAGGTCATGCTCGCGAAGGAGACAGCAGAGCGGGCGCGGCGCGGTGAGCGAGAAAGACTCGCTGACATCGCTGCTCGCGCCCGAAGGCGGCTCGGGCGTCGGAGGGCGCTTACAGACCTCCGCCCCCCATGAGCGCGGGCCTGAGGGTGACGGGTGGAGCCACCCGTCACCCTAGCAGAAGCAGGCCACGGCGGCGGCGCGCATCGTAGGACGATGCGCGCCTCCCCACACCGGGGTTGAGTCGGGGACGGCGTGGTCCCCACCTCCCGAGGAGGGCCAGACCGAAAGGGATGGCCCTGGGTCAGCCGGGGTGCGAGGGATATGTCGCAAGACAACCTCACCTCCGGCCTAGCACCACGACCCTCAGACGGCGTGCGGTTTAGTCGGTTCGAGTCCGACATAACCCACCCCTCCGGCTCCGGAGGGGCGGGTATCCGTGGGGATTTCCCGCACGTAAAAAAAAAAAAAAAAAAAAAAAAAAAAATGTGTGTGTCAAAAGTATAGATGATTGGATCAAACAAATTAATAGGCCCAAGTATAAAGATCTTTATATACTGCATGTCAACATATGTTCCATAAGGAAGCATTTTAGTGAATTTTTAGCGTCCTTAGGCGACAATATAAAACTTATTGATGTGATAGTAATAACAGAGGCAAACATAAACAATTCTTTACTTTCATTTTATAAAATAAGCGGATTTAGTGTAAATGCATTTACTCGTAAGGAGCGTGGCGGGGGAGGGGTGCTTGTTTACGCGCGTACTGAACTGTGTGCGCGCGTGAGCGAGATGACGGCGCTTACGAGTGTCATGCAATCCGCCGAGTGTGTGTCCACTGTACTGCAACATAATGGTGAACAAATTAATTTAATATCTATGTATAGACCACCTAGGTATAATAAACAAGATAGAAAACAGGAATTCTTTATTGAGCTGCGTAATCTCTTGAATAGTTTACCTAAACATTCAAAAGTAATATTTTGCGGTGATATAAACATTGATTTATTGAATTATCACGATAACAATGTAATGAATTACGAAAACATGTTGTCGGAATTTGGTTTCAGTAAATGTATCAATGACGTAACGCGAAGGGAAGTAGTGAAGGATAAAATCGTAAAGTCTTGCATAGACCATATCTATGTCAGAGCACCATCAGCTTTTATTCATTCAGCCGTAATAACTCATAAAATATCTGATCACTACTTCGTTTCGGCAGCGGTGCAGTGGAGACGGACTCTCTTGCCGTCTAACTCGCGCGCTAGTACTGAGAGGCAACCTGACCCTACTCACTCGGTGGCCGGTGCAGCGCGCGATGACAACACAGCTCGCGCGCTGCCGGTCACCAGGCGTGTAATTGATAACCGATTGGTAAGGAGGGAATTATTAGCAACTAATTTTGATGAGCTATTAAACATTGAATGTCCTGTTGAGTTATATAAAGCTATAGCATTGTTGTTTAAAAATATCTATGGAAAATGTTATAAAAATCAAATTGTTCCTATAAACATAAGTAGTCGTAACGAGAAAAGTTGGATTGGTGAGAACCTAAAGCATATGGTTTTAGAAAGAGATAGACTGTTCATGATTTGGTACAACGACCCGAAAAATATGTTAAAAAGACTCACATATACTAAGTATAGAAATAAATGTAGCAAAGCCATTTCCAAATGTAATAATGTTCATGATAGGAAAAGTATATTGGATTGTAACGGAAATATTAAAAAAATTTGGACTAAAATTAATAGCTTACTGGGTAATGAGAAACAGTCGATAGATAATTTTATTTTGAATAATATGAGAGATCATGGTAGTGTTAAAAATATATGTGATAAATTTGCGTCTAACTTTACTGAAGAAATACAACAAATAAAACACACTTGTAATGAAAAATGGTTGGATAGAAACACCTATGTAAAAGAGCTGAACATGAGTATGAGATGGCAACCTGTAAGGAGTAAGGATGTAAATCAAATTATCAACAAAATGGATAAAAATAAATCGCCGGGGAGCGATCTCATACGTATGTCTGACTTAAAAAATGTTGCAGATAGGGTCAGCCCTGTGTTGGCAAAATTAATTAACTTATCAGTTAGTAAACATAAATTTCCCCATGAGTTAAAAGAAGCTGTCATTCGTCCAATTCATAAAAAAGGAGACCGTAAATTTTTTTCTAACTATAGGCCCATATCCATTCTGTCTAGTATTGACAAAATCATTGAAAAATCCATTGTAACGCAAATAGGAAACTTCCTAAGCAAAAACAATATTCTTAACCAGAGCCAGCATGGTTTCCAAATTGGTAAAAATACTAATACGTTATTGTCTAAATTTACTGATGAAATAAATACATATCTAGACAGCCAGCAGTTTGTTGTAGCAATTTTTTATGACTTTAAAAAAGCATTTGATACCCTTGAAACGAATACACTTTTACATGGAATGGACGAATGTGGTATCAAACATCCTCTAAAGGAATGGTTCCGCGACTATCTCACGTCGCGCTGTTATCGGGTGAAAGTAGGAGATGCTCTTAGCAATGAAGTACAGGTGCGGTGTGGGGTGCCCCAAGGCTCGGGATGTGGCCCGGTTTGCTACTTGATGCACGTTAATAGCTTGTGCGGGGTTCTACAACACTGCACAGCTCACATGTTTGCAGATGATCTATGTACACTCCGAGCAGGTACCGACCTTACTGAAACGTGTCGACTTGTACAAACTGACATAGACGCGGTAATAAAGTGGTCACACGATAATGGTATCGTACTGAATGCGGAGAAAACTCTATTTCTTATAATTCACTCTCCATACTTACCTGCTCCTGTACAGCTACCTCTAATGTACACTCATAGCTACACATGTATTCACCAGGGTTTACTTGCCTGCCAATGTAGACCAATTAGTAAAGTAGACTGTGTTACTTACCTTGGAGTGAAAATAGATACCCAGTTTTCATGGTCACAACATATTGATAGTATTTGTAATAAGTTAAGAATTCTGCTTTGTAAATTTTATCACCTGAGTTTCAGGGTTCCAGTGGGCACCCTTAAGTGTTTGTATCACGCACTGGTAGATTCAATCCTGAGTTATGCCCTTGACTGTTACGGCCTAACATTTAAAACTTATATTGATAAATTGGAACAACTTCAAATTAGATTTTTAAACCTACTTGTAAATAATAAAACTAAAAATAACTGCAGAGGAGACTACCGTCAACTATTCAAAATTTGTAAAATCCTTCCTGTAAGTTTAAAACATAAGTACCTTTTGGCAATTAATAACCGTAACAGTCAGGAAATTAATCTCTCGCAAATAACCCATAAGTATGGCACAAGGGCGGTGTCAGCTGGCAAACTGGAAGAACCCAGAGTTACAAACTACTTTGGTGATAGAACATTAAAGAAACGTTTACCCTATTTATTAAATGGTTTGCCAGAAAACATTCGTCTTGAGCCAGGCTTCAACAAATTTAAGAAAAAACTTAAGGAATATTTTTTAAGTACAATCCCTTAAAGGTGAAATAATAGGATAACCCTTCTGTAATATATGTATGCAGATATGGATATGACTATGTAATATTTAGATAGTACTTACTTATAGTTAAAAGAGACTCTTTCCTGCAGTCAAACTGTTAGAACAGTTTTGCAGGCTTTTTGTCAACATCATAGAATATATCATTGTATGATAAATAAATAAATAAAAAAAAAAATAAAAAAAAAAAATTCCGTGGGAATTACCGCACGAAAAAAAAGGAACGTTGGTCGACTATATCTTCCTAGAAAGTGACTACGAATGGGTTCAAATCTGGTCTTGGATGTCGACACAGTTATTGTTTGGTTTATTTAGAAAATAGATACCTACAGACGGATTTTCAGAGTTTTATATCGATTTTTTCTCCTTCCTGTGTCAGCACCACATCTCATTCGAAGGGTGTCATAAGAAGCAACTAACGGAAAAATACGCAGACGATATCACTGCTAGAGACGGAACACTCGAAATAAAACCTTGTGCCAACCCGTCTGGCCAGCGTGGAAAGTCGGGAAGTCCCCACGTATGCCCATCCCTCCGTAAATAGTATGTACACAAAAACAATATCAATCTGTAGGTCATATCTTACCCCTTTTTTCTTCCATGTCTCCTTCCTCTTCAGCCTCGGTAGACTGTTGTAATTCCTCTCAGTCATGGCGTCACTCACTTCACACTACACACATCACAATTTTGAGTTACAAGCACTAAAGTCATCACTATACAGCGTTAAAGTTGCACTAAATTGCGTTCTAGCGACACTAAACATCTTTGAATTTAGTTGAGTTAACACTTTTGAATATTTGTATGAGGCTATCATTAAGGGTATTTCAGTAGTTCTTCGAGTATGTTAACTTTGCCGTATTACATGTTAATTGTTTGTCTAAGGTGTGAATTATAGAGAAAAGGTAAGAGGCGTAAGGCATAATCAAAGCAAAATCATACGTCATGACACGATCACAGAACAAAATCGCGTCGATATGTAAGACCGTTGAATATACCTAACACCTTATAACTCTTGCCTTTTCTGCAATTGTAAACTTTGTTTAGAAATATATGCCTATGTCGATGGAGCAGCTGTGTCCAATACTAATCGTGATCCTTCGAACCACAGTAACCTAATTAACCTATCCTTATAATATATTAGTATGTATAAAGTAAGAAAACCAACTAATTTAGACAGATCGACACTGAATTTTGAATGGATTTTTAAAACGAGAATTGGCCTTCAGGTCACTGAAACTCAAAAAAAGTTGAAATAATCTTCTAATACACTCACTTTAATTAAATTTTGAAGCAATCCGTATGCTGTCTTTTCCTATAGATTCACTATTGCCAATCTAAATCAACACACGCACTCACTTTGGAACAAAACACTCAACTAAAACAATTCTTATAACACTAGTACCTACGACGGTAAATGGAACACCCAATGATACCTTATCTGATAAATGATAGCGCCTGGGCGCACTTGGAAAGTATTTGTCGAGGAATTTCTCAATTATTTTTGATTCTATCTCTCTATCTTATCAGTTTTAGACGGTGGAAGTTTAAAAATAGCTTTATATTCTACTAGTCGCGTCTCTCAACATATGGAGTGGCCTATGTCCAGCAGTGGACTGCTATAGAAAAATAGATTCTTCTTCTTCATCCTAGCGTTAATTCCAGTCGCATCCGAAGCTTTCAACTTCGAGTCTGGGGTCCGCTTAACCAGTCCAACTGCGGATTTGGCTTAACTTCGACATTTTCTGTGAAGTGACTGCTATATAACCTCCACAACGCATAGGCGATATAGAAGCATTGCAGTTAAACCAGTTGTTGAATATTTGAGGGCTTCAACTACCCATAACAACTGTTATAGATGTTCGTATGGAAACTGGGACCAATGGCTTAACGTGCTCTCCGAGGCACGACGAGACCAATGCAAATACCCATATTCATGCATACAAATATTTGCACTAAGTGGGGAGCGAACCCGCGCCTCCTGCGTAGTGGCCTCGTTCACTACAGCTAAGCCAGTAGGAGGTTATAGGCTAATACTTAGATTGATTCTACTAGTTTAGGATTCTTCAAACATTGTCATACTCCTAGCTGTTTCCTAATTGCGTCCAAAGTTTCCACTTTGGAAACCAGAGTTGACAGTTTTGTTTTGCTATTTCGCCTTTTCAGCAAGCGACTGCCGTCTGACCTGGAGAGAAGAACTTGCGCCATAGCCTCGTCCTTTATTTAGCAAGTGTGTGTGTGTGTGTGTGACGCCCCTAGTGTTGCATTCGTCCATAGGGTAACTACTTTCCAACAGGTAGGTCGGGTGCTCGTCTGCCACCACAGTGGTATAAAAAAGGTTATCTTGAGCACTAAAGGTGCAGGCAAGAGTCTGTAAACCTCACAAGTAAGTCGATAGGTATACCTGTTAATAGGGTGGTGTCCAGAGTCAACGAATCGTCACCAATACTGCTTGATGTTGTAATTTTTACTCAACAAATATGCATAGTAAACTAAGATATTGACTAAGTAAACTGAAACTATGACTTTTCATTATTTGTAATGCCCAAAATAGGTCAAAATATAAATAATCGAAATAAGGCAAAATTAATAAATTTTTAGATTCCTTATTAAAGTTTAAATCAATCTTTATATGCATTGTACATGTGTAAACGCAACGTGGACTGAAATAAATGCGATATTCTCTTGCACTGCATACATTTGCCCTACGTGCTAGCACACTGTGACGTCACAGTGTACTGCGATTTTGTATGGAGCGTTTACGGGCAGCTCGATAAATCGGATTTTCAAAGTCAAATATCTTTAAAACTATTTGTCATAGGAATATTTCACTTTACCAGTTCATTATTATTGTAAAATGTATAGTTTATTATGATAAAGATGAAAAATAGGACACAACACACAACCCTATTGAGAGACGATGCTCTTTAAGGAATTACTCTAACCATTTGGAATCCTCGGGGCCCATTACCTGGGATCCCGGGATCCTCTATTCCCGGGATAAAAATGTCCAATACCGACCATACTCTACCTGTGTGCAAAGTTTCCACACTACTTCAAGGACGAGATTCGCAAAAATGTAGGTGTAAGATTTTTATTTATACCACTTAGGTGGCCGACAAGCATACGGCACACCTGATGGAAAGTGGTTACCATTGCCCATGGACGTATGCAACACCATGGGCGTTACCATCGCGCTGCCGACTCTAACAAAGATCTAACAATTGTAAAAGATCATATTTTTAGATCTAGAATCATCTATTCATGCTATGGACGTCACTTACAGCTAACCATTCTAAGAGATGAAGTCATATTGACATGCATTACCTACATAAAAAAGACTTGTTTTTATACCTAACACCATTCCGCAATCAGAAAAAAATGCGTAGCAGCTCGGCTGCTTACAAACAAATAGGTATTAAAGTCGATTTATTGATTAGTATCCATAGCTGATGGATACAATTTTATTTATAAAGCCTAGAATCCACTATGCTCCCCACACCCGAAGAGGGCCAGATCGGAAGAAATGGCCATGGGTTGACCGGGATAAACGAGGGACATGTCTAAGACAATCTCACCTCTGGCAACCAACGACCTAGGGGAGAGGGGAGGGCGGAGATTAAGTTGGGATTTTGTCTTCGAAAAAAAATGAAGAAGGACATTGAAGCGCGCGTTGTTGCACAACCTTGCATAACGTTGTTAAACAAAGATGCGCAGAAACGCAGATGTTATCTATCCTCGCATGATCCAACATAAGGCACGTTCAGGTTGCGCGTCAGCTGGCGACGTTGCACGTGCTGCGCAACGTTGCCTGACTTGTTGAGCGTCATGTGTTGCGCGCCAATAAATGCCTTGTGGCTACGAGGCTTTTGACTGTCACTGTCACAACCTCTACATACAAATAACACCTAAATTCACAGATCCTGCCGCCACTTAAGCAAGAATACTGACTAATGCTGCCTGTCTTCTCTTTATTGAAGTAAGTACTTCTTGCTGCATGTGACGTATGTTTGATCTGAAAGCTAGGAGATTTCAGATCAAACATACGTCACATGCAGCAATCAAAGATAAACTGCCATCGCATCGTACATGCCCATTATCTGATAAAGTAGAAGATATAAAAAGATCTTTGTAATGGCCAGCCCATTAAAAATTGAGAATACTTAAAGGAGACATGCCACGGTTCGCCATTCTGTAGATTTTATTACGAGCAGACACGCACCGCGCTTAAATTGCTTTCTTTGTGTCGGTCGGTGTGTCGATTTTGGGTTCGATTCATTAAAAAGACGTCCTTAAAATGTGTGATGTTAAAACTCCAACGATGTCGAAATCTAATGGAAAACTAATCAAACTCATAGCTTTGAACTGTTTATACTGGAGATTGATGGCACTTGGTGGAATCTACTACACATATTGAATAATGATATCACTTGTACTTTTCCACACTTTATTTTGTTCTTATTTTTAACCTAACCGGTTTCACCTCACGGCATTATCAAAGGTTTACTAAATACCAGGTATTTTTAAAAAATACAAGTGATATCATTATTCAATATACTCATAGCTTTGAGTTTTGATTCTTAAGGTTTGATAAACTCAAGAAAACTTAAACTAAAACTACTCGGTTTTGATTTGACACATCATTCGAAATACCAAGGTTCTTTTTAAGACTTTCTTTCTAATATAATTTTTATTGACATGAGTTTCCAAAACGGGGCAATACTAAATCGGGCCTTTGTTTAATACAACCGGAGATTCAACGCACCCCTATGGAATTGCCTGCTATTCCTGTGCCCATTGCACTATTTCCGTGGTGCATCATTCAGTGCGACCTGCGTGCGGTTCGAATAGCGTCTGTCGCAGATGCACGCACCATGGAAAGTCTCCTTAATAGTTAGCAGAGGTCTAGACAGTCCAAAAAGTTTTTAAGTTAGACTGGAATAGCTGGGTACTTTGGCACCGCTGAAACCACAATGAAATAAAAAACCTGCGGCAATTTAAAGTCGATTAAAGTCATCCTTATCGTAGAATGTATCAAAAAGCTTTTGGATAATAGAACTTATCACTTACTAACTGAGGCCTGCGGGAAAGTTTCATCCCATTCCCTAAACCTATATGAACCTATTCCCAGGATAAAAGGTCATTGAATAACAAACATCCAAATATTTTCATAAACTTTCACATTTGTAATATTAGTAGGATCGTTAAGGTAAAACTCAGCTATTCTGCCGACGCGACGTGATGCAGCAGAATAAATGATTTGCTATCATTACACATATGCGAAATCAAATATTTGAATTTGATACCATAAATACATCGCTTTAAAGTCGTCAGTCTTTCGTTAATCCATCTTCCAGCACCATTCAACCATATCAATTTCCTTTAGAACCCTTAAAAAACCCTCTCGATTACATTACGTAACATTTAAAGTCAACAAGCTATTCAAGAACGTCTAAATTCCGGCAAGACATTCTTCAAAAACACAAAGGAAATTTCCGACAAAATCGCACAACACAAATAAGGTATAACAGTTCCTATTGTAGGCAACTAGTCACGAGTCCATAGTTCACTCAAAAACAATGATATCACTTCACAAAAATGGATACTATAAAAATTTCAGTACGGTGTACCGTTCACGATAAGAATTACAGCAGTACTAACACATGAGAACGTTCAAATATGTTTACAAACAAAATCTATGGATTGATGAATCGTTACGCAAGGCTTAGATGAAATGCATTATTTAGACTTCATGTTTTGTAAATATCTATATTTATAAGGTGCGTTTCATTATGGGTAGTGATTTCCGTTATGTGGAATTCTATGGTGAATATATGTGGAAGATCAATGCGTGTTTTATTGGTTATGTCCGCGTTAGGAATGTTAAGATTGTCTTTATGTATATTGCCGGAGGAATGTACCAATATTATTAGAGACCTGGATATTAATGGATGAAACTCTGGCGGAAAATTTCTTTCTGGAAATTCAAAGGATGTCACTTTTTGGTTCTCTTTTATATGCTCAGTCCGTCACTCTGCACCATGTAGGATGGCATAAAAAGCTAGGGTGAAATCCAAAAGATACGAGTCACAATTCCAGATGATGTGATTGAGCCTTTTTCACGCCCCGCTTATAGAACCGAGGATAGTAGGAAGAAGGAAACAGGTGTGCGGGTAGATCATTCCAGTTCTTTATCATCGTATATAGCAGGAAAGTCAGCCAAAGTTGAAGTTCAGCCAAATCCGATGTCAGACTAACAAAGCGGACCACAGACTCCAAATCGAAAGCGACTGGCATTAGCACAAGGATGAATAAGAAGACTGTGGGAAAATAGAACACGCGCAGAGGAGAAAGACGATAACCGTCAAAGAATCCAGGGAAAGCCTAGGATTCCATAAAATCTCAAGTTCATTTCTGCTTCGCATCTTATTGCCACAAACCCTACATTATAAACAGCCCTTAACATCTAATCGTGTGCAGCCTTGTTACTACAATGACGCCATCGTTTTCATAATAACTCCTATAGTAAATGTAACGGGTAGTGTTAGTGCTCCACATCGTAACTACAAACAAATGATGCTACTTGTTAGTACACACCTTTGTAAGATACATCATGTGCAGTGACGTGGTCATATTAGAAAACTTGCCACTCGGGCATTCTACTTTCTGCTATCATCAATGAATTAGTCTATCGCAGATTACTACTGGACATAGGCGTCTCCTAATGTTGGAAGGGTTTGGCCTACTGTATTCACGCTGGCCAGACGGGTTGGTACAGGGTTTTAATTAAAGATTTTCTTCTCTCGTAAGTATCTGCGTATTTTACCGTAAGTCGCCTTTTAGGACACTGCTGATTACTGTAATAGGCATATCATTGTATCCAGAAGATCCTTAACACTTCACTGGACGTGAAAGGGTCCCATTTTATTTCATTTTCAATTTTATTTACATGTATATACCTCCAAAATGTTTAGTGCCAGTGGTGAATAACTATGGACCTGACTAAAATGGGCTGTGATGGGGTGGTAATACTTCTACTCTTTCTCCTTCACCACACCGATATTACTATCCCGTGGGAGTTTGTAAAGATGTTTGGAGGTTAATTACTCATCATCCTGTACGAACAGAGAGTTTCTGTGCCATCAGTGCAAAAGACAGAGCAGGACAAGTCTTTGATCTTCCCACTGATAGAACAAAAATTCTCCAGTGAGCTCTGGCTACCCTGCTCACCGCCAGGAATTCTGTAGGGCGGAGGTACTTCCCCAGTCGGACTGCACAATTGATAGGGATATACCGTCATGTTCCTCTAAAGAGTTCCAGCTTTTAAAATTAGTACACAACTCTGCACTTAGATTTTACGCTAGACTAATGACTAGATAAAATTACAATTACTAATATATGTTAATAGTGTTGTCAATTACTCTCAGTAGGTAGATAACAGAATTAATTGAAAACCGATGTAAAATGCAACTGACCATTAACTCACGACAACAAACGATCACAATATCAAAAGTTACATAATTCTTGCGCAAGATTACTGTAATCTTTCCGATTGAATAAGTAAAAGTATGATTTACCCTATTCTATTAACTGGAGCTACCTGTCTATCTGATGATTGTGACAGTAAAATAATCTTCGATAGAAACGTCGGTACCTATGTAAGTGGTAAGGGTAGATCGAGAGCACGGAGCACAATATATAATATTGTGCTCCGTGATCGAGAGAGATGGCCGTGGGTTAGCCTGGTCCCCCTCCGACGGCGGCGACGGGAGTGGTATCCATGGGGATCTCCGGCACGATAAAAAAAAATTGGCCTTAGGATCGAGAGGTCCCAAGTTCTAATCAGAGTACACTACCAACATAAATTCACTCCTAACACAAGCAATTTGGTTTAGTTAATATGAATACCATGTAGTTTTTCGAGTAATTTTTGAAAAAGAAATGGTGTGTCAATCTAGGTTCCTTTTTCCGGCACCCCTTTAGCTTTAGAAAAGTAGCAACAAATATTTGATACGAAACATTACTACAGAACCGTACACATGTTGTATGCTTGTATGACATTACTCTCCTAATTATACACAGTCATATTAGCGGTATCTGCCTAATTAGTAGGGCGAGCCGACAGGAGTTATAAAGGCCAATTACATGACATTCTTTAGTAGATATGGGTTTATTTAACCTTCCTGTGCGCTGGCCATTGGTCTGTCTGTCAGTCCGATAGTATTTATACTACTAGATTGGCTTACTGGACAGGTACAACAAAAAATAAAGACGGGTTGCACTCTGGGAGTGCCGGCAGAAGTGAAAACATTTTCTTTTTTTCTTTCTTCGTTATATACATAGAAAAAGATAAAAAAGAACATACCATACCATACCTATAATATAGCGCTAATCATAGAACCTATCACTTATTTTCTGCTAATTTTCTGTCAGAAGAAATTAATAAATTATGAAAAGAAAAAATAATCACAAAAAATAATAAATTACAGAAAGAAAAAATAATCATAATAAGATATATTCGAAAAACCTTTTTAAAAACAATCTTTTTTTTTTTTTCTTGCATTGTCATCCGAACTGAACGTGCAGACCAAATTTCAGCTCAATCGGTTGAGGGCAAGTGCCTTAAAATTGAGTTATAAGATTCCACCCGAACAAACATACATTGCAAGTTAAATAAAAGCTTGTAAAAAGTAATAAATTACAAAAAGAAGAACTAATCACCAAAAGTAATTAATTATAATAAGAAAAAACAATCACAAAAAATCCCTGAAGGCCAGGTGGTTTGAATCCGATACTATCTGAAACTATAAGGACTTATAGTCGAAGTGCTTACCGTTTAAGCTACGACGCTATCTATCGTAACTTGCAAAATAGATAGTCTCTACCTAATCTTGTATGACGTCAGTCGTCGGTTACGGTTCAAAGGTCAACTAATCCTGACGCTTCCTTAACATTTTACACCCACCCAACGCCGCTAAAGAAGTTTTCACTTCAAAAAATATGTCGATCTCGAACCGACTAATACCGCACGCCGGCGCGGTATTCAATTACGTGGAGTGTAAGGTTACCTAAAGGAAGAGACATTTCCCTCGCACCCTAGCTGAATGCAGGCCATCTACATAGCACGCTGTCCCTTTCTGACTCGGGAAAGGGGGACACACTGTGTGCAGGCGGCTGCTTTTAGAACCTCCAGGTTTGTGTCTTGCCTGCTCTCAAATATGCCGTCTGCTAGTCAATAGGACACGTGGAAATTCTCCAAGCAACCCTTCAGAGAATCGCTGCAAATTCGGCCGGAATTAGCCGTAGGTGGCAACGTCTCACGTGCTGTCGTTTCCGTGGCCCAGAATTCCAGGCGTGTAGGTTCCTGATCAAGCACCCTGACGTAGTGACAACACCCTTATGAAGTGGATTGGACAGATAAGGTCTTAAGGCGAAGCAATGAGACGTGGACGGTACGATGCGCCCGAGGCTGATATTGTTGCGACAGCATGACTTTTTTGGTTGCTAGTCTCGTGTTTTGTAAGTGACTCTTGCCTCTACTGCACCTCTGGGTTGCTTATAGGTCACTTATCACTATCGTTAAAATTCTTGTTATCGTTATCCTTAAAATATCGTGAAAATAGGCATATTTTCACGATATTTTAAGGATATTTATTTACATTTATTCTACAATTGGAAATAGCACAATATGGCAATATTGTGCTATTTCCAATTGTAGAATAAAAATGGAGAAGTAAATTTGAAAAATAAAGGTATTCTTTATCTCTCGTGAGTATTTATTTACAGTGAAAAAGTCGCCACGCGCGTCATGCAGGTGAACACTGCTTATGGCGTGTTCTATCCTTATATATTTTATGTCTCACCCGCTAGTGATTGCGGGGCCCAATCCCAGTCCATGTCACATTGGCACTCCTGCTTGCTGTGCCCCCTTCACAGGGACTACCGATGACCTTTATAAAGCAACAGAAAACGCTTTTGCTGTGGTCAAGGTTTGGGCCGATAAAATTTAAAAATCTAGTCACTATATTGTCAGATCCAGCGATTGACTCGAAGAACAAGTGACACGTTTTGCAACACAGGAATCCGAGCCACGCCTTAAACTCGCCTTATGCCTCCTGCCTTTTCTATATCATAATTCACGCGTAATATTACGTGTGTTCAAACAGCAAGGTATATTATCTTGCAATTAAACGTTCTCAAGTACGTGCAAGCGTATCATTTAACCTCGTATAACTTATGGTACAATCAGACAAGTGCAGTTACATACTCGAACTACTTTATCTATAGTATAGCAACCGGCATTTATCTTGACCCCAAGTGGCGGGAGGAACGAGGCCGGTGTGCGCGTAGATTGGTTTGATATAATCTATCATTGGTGGATTTGATTTCCTCCACTGAAGTGCCCCCTGCGCTATCCTCAAAAGAAGAAACTGAGCATATAGAGTAAATTTTGTGATGTGATTTGGGGTCAAAATATATGCAAACAAACCCCTAGCTAAGCAATAAGGGTGTCATATATAATGGACAATTGTGTGCTTGACAAGTAAATTTATTCATTATCTAAATGTAAGTAAAGTTTTTGAGGAAGAACGTTAAACGTTAAGTTTAACGGTGTTTTTTTTTAAGTTTTTGATTACTTTTGTTATCAACATTTTAATGATGCTGACTGTACATACATGAACTGATTAGTGATTGAATATGTCGAGTACAGAGTTGAATATAGAGGCGAGAGGAGAGACGAGTAAAGATCGTTATAGAGAGGCGAGTGGATGGACGTGTAGATGTCGAATACAAAATAGTATAGAGTCGAATATATAGTGAGTAGAGATGCGACTAGAATGGCCAGTGGACAGGCGTGTAGAGAATCAAATAGAGTCCAGTAGAGACCGAGTAGACAGGAGAATAGACAGGCTAGTAGAAAGGCGGTAAGAGAGGTGAGTAGAGATGCGAGAAGAGAAGCGAGTGAAGAGGTGATTAAAGGCGAGTAGAGATACGGGTAGAGAGGCAACTGGAGAGGTAACGCGAGAGGCAAGTATAGAGCGGACTAAAGAGGTTAGTAGAGAGTCCAGTTTAGATTCGACTATACGACACAGTCGCGGACAACAGATAATCTACATACAGACATTATAAAACAAAAACTACATTAATTAAAATCACTCAGTATTTTCCACGTAAGTATTACACTGAACTTATAGATTGCACTGAATCGAATATTTCTGAAATTTAAATAAAGAACGACAACATTACACTTACACTCTAACATATTACACTATTTCATGAACTATAACACTATAACATTGCTATAAATGAACCGTTAACAAAATCACTTCAGTACGTAATAACCGAAGGACGTCTGGGAGTGGACTGAAAAATAAAATCCATGGCGTTATCTGAAGTACAGATAGCAAGCAAAGTTAATATTTACTTATCGGAATATAATAATGAGTCACAAGCGAGTTTATAACGTGAGTTAATGAGTTAATGAACGATATTAAATCTTGTTATTATAGTGTAATTCACTCAATATAGAAACAAAAAAATACATACACGTTAGTATGGAAAGTAGTGTCGCCTAATTGTCAGCAACTAGCTGTTGCCCGTGACAGCCGCCGTGGCGTGAACGCGGCCGCTACGCAGAAGGCGCGGGTTCGATCCCCGCTCAGTGCAAATATTTGTATGCATGAATATGGGTTTTTGCATTGGTCTGGTCATGCAAAGCCGTCAGTCCCGATTGCCATACGAACATCTATGGCAGTCGTTACGGGTAGTTAGAGGCCTCGAAAATCCAACAACTGGTCTAACTGCAATGCTTCGATATCGCCTTTGCGTTGTGGAGGTCATAATATGGTAGTTGCTTCACGGAAAATTTCGAAAATCAGCCGTTTTTTTTTACGTGCGGGAAATCTCCACTTCTTGACCTTATACTCGTTTCTTCAACTAATTTAGTCGCTAAGCACGGCCAGTGCTCAGCCGACCAATTTTCTTACCATGACTTAATCTTTCTATCCTATAAACTTCGCCCTCCTAAACTGAAATCTAAAATTCTGATGATGCGTCATTTTAGTGGCATGAACATCAGTGAGCTTCGTGAGGATGCTGACAATATAGATTGGAGTTCTCTTCTATCCACAGAGTCAGTTGATGACAAAGTAAGCATACTGAGTAACAAGCTAATCGAGCTATACGATAAACATGCGCCACTCCGTGTTACAAAAGTAAAACACTTGCCTGCACCGTGGCTTACTGCTGATATTAAGGCGATGTTATCTAAAAAAGCGGCCGCCAAAACTAGGTATAAAACACGGCCTACTTCTAGTAACCGTGAAAAATATGTAGAAATACGGAATCTCTGCGGTAAGGTGTGTAGGAAAGCACAACGCCAACATATCTATAACTCGGTCGAGAACGGCGACCCAGCTAAAATTTGGAAGTTCCTGAGAACCTTGGGAGTTGGAAAGTCACGGCAAGATACCATTCCTAATCAAATTGACATAGATTTACTAAATAAACATTTCTGAGCTTCGTCTAAGTATGATCGGATTATCAAAGATAATACCTTGCAATATCTTTCATCACTTCCAACACCTGACTACTCCCCGTTCGTTTTTGATCAAGTATCTGATTGTGGTGTTGAAGAGTGTATAATGTCAATTAACTCCAATGCTGTTGGTGCTGACTGCATAAGTCGAAACATGGTTCTGCCAATCTTGGAACAAATTCTCCCGATTATTTGCCATGTTCTAAACCAGTCACTGAACAAATGTGTATTTCCTGATGCTTGGAAGCAAGCACAAATTATTCCATTGCCTAAAAAATCCAATCCGTCATCCCCCTCCGAATATCGCCCTATTTCCATACTACCTTTTCTATCCAAGGTCTTAGAAAGGCTCGTACACGGTCAATTAAGCAAATATCTCACACAAAACAGCCTTCTAAATCCCCTTCAGTCAGGTTTTCGACCAGGGCACAGCACTGTCAGCGCACTGATAAAAGTCACCGACGATATCAGGTTTGGCATGGAGAACGGAAATCTTACAGTACTCTCCCTTCTTGATTTCAGCAACGCGTTCAATACTGTAGATTTCCATATCCTGCTCGGCATTTTACGCTCTCTTAACATATCTCCAACAGTGATTGATTGGTTTCATAGTTACCTGTTTGGGCGCCGACAGCGGGTGCGTCTTGAGGATTCCTTCTCTTCTTGGTGTAGTACAGCTGTCGGTGTGCCACAGGGTGGCGTGCTATCTCCTTTACTTTTCTCAATTTTTATAAATTCCATCTCTAAGTCATTACGTTCTTCCTACCACCTTTACGCAGACGACCTCCAAATCTACGCACAAGCCTCCTTACAAGAATTGCCGGCTGCCATCTCTACTATAAACGCAGATTTGACACAAGTATGCGAGTGGAGTAAACAATATGGACTTGAGGTAAACCCATCTAAGACTCAGGTTATTGTTCTGGGCAGCTCCGGGATGATAAACCGAATAGACTGGTCACAATTACCAGACGTAGTTTTTAACGGTGTCGCCATTGAAATAAGTAGAGAGGTAAAAAATCTTGGTATACGGATAGATAAGACACTATCCTGGGACCCACAAATACGAGAAGTTAGCCGCAAGTTGTTTGCGTCAGCGGGTTCCATGCGTAGACTGCGTAACTTCCTACCAACAGCCACTAAACTTGCACTTGCTGAATCACTTCTTCTTCCACTACTTGACTATGCTGATGTCAGCTATCTTAATCTCACCGAGGAGCAACTTGATAAGCTTGAGCGCCTTCAAAATTTCTGTATTAGATTCATATTTGGTCTTCGCAAATATGATCACGTGTCACAGTTTCGCAACTTGCTCAAGTGGCTCCCAATTCGTCTTCGACGGAATGCTCATATTCTTTCCATGCTTTACAGTATTCTCTTCAATCCCCGTACGCCTACTTATTTAAAAGAACGTTTCGTGTTCCTTAATGACACACATTCGAAGTCCTTGAGGTCGTCAGTAACATTGCAATTGTCCACACCCTCCCATTCCACAACTTTTTATGACAAGTCCTTCACTGTCCAGGCTGTAAGGTTGTGGAATGCCTTACCTGTAACCATTAGACGCGCACAATCCTTGGCCACTTTCAAAAAACTGGTAAAGGAACATTATCTGAGTTCCTTGTGACTTTGCCATGTGGCGTTGTGTAGGTATGCACTTGCTGTGTGTATATTGAATATTTGTTTATAAGTAACATATGTATGTGTACATTTATGTAAAAAATTATAAAAATTGAATGTAAGTATGTACTTAGGTTTATGTAAATTACTATTGGATTATATATGTATATATGTGGGTATGTGTATATATTTTTAAGTTTGTGACTACATTAATAACTGCCCGTAAGTTATTATTGTTAAAATAATTAAAACATGTCCATCCAAAGGTTGCCTGGAAGAGATCGCTTGTAGCGATAAGGCCGCCATTTGTACATTTTTTCATAATGTTGTCCGTACATGTACTTTAATTCATTGGTGTACAATAAAGATTTATCTTATCTTATCTTATCTTATCTTATCTTATCTCCACGGAGCCGTAGGGGGAGGTTATGTCGGACTCGAACCGACTAAACCGCACGCCGTCTGTGAGTCGATGGTTAGACTAGTAAAGCAGACCCCAGACTCCAAGCTGAAAGCTTTGGACTGGGATTAACGCTAGGATGAAGAAGCTGTTGCCCGCGACTCCACCCGCGTGGAGGTCAGTTATCACGACCAAGCATGTCCTTTGTCGAGGTCTAATCTTCATCAAAGTCGGTTCAGTGGTTTAGGCGTAAAAACGTAACAGGCAGACAGACAGAGTTCCTTTCGCATTTATAATATTAGTGGATATGCATTACAGCACTCAAGATAACGTAATGTTCTATATAAATAAATAAAATCTGTGACTGTTTTAGAATGTTAAAATAGCTTTTATCAAACTGGTGTTGCTCATGGCAAACTGGCCCTTTTAGACAAGTGGCAATTCGATGGCCGGCGTTCGGTAGAATAGAATGACGAATGTATGGGATTTGACGTATTTGACAGTCGTTAACGCATGTCATAAACGTCAAATCCCATACATTTTTCATTCGATTCTACCAAGCGCCGGCCAACGAATTGCCACTTGTCTAAAGGGGCTGAAGTGTAAATGATAGACAGACGTACAACGATGTATTCGGATTTGTTTTTTTTTTTTGTGGTACGGAACCGACCAAAATTTAATATATTACCTGCTGTTGCCCGCGGCTCCGCCCGCGTGGATGTCGGTTATCCCGACCAAACATAGCCTATGTCCTTTCTCAAGGTCTAATCTACCCCTATAGCAAAATTTTAGACGTGAAAGCGTAACTTTCGTAGTACTTTCCTAATTTCAATATTAGTAAGTATAGATTATTCTCAAGATTTAAGTGGTATTTGCACAGATTTTCGATATCGATGAGAGTAAACGCGTTTCTTAGCTAGCTATATAACTGTTAACAATCTAAAAACGAAACTTATTACGTAAATAATATCACGGTTCGACATCGTTATCCAACCGTTAAAATGTTTCAAAATAATATACCGTAAATAATTCAGATTTATTAGAGTGTAAATTATTTTGGCAAGTAATAAAAATAATACTAAATATTATTGGCGATAGCGACAGTGATTCAGACGACATTTTACACCACTGAACTGATCTGCTAAAATCTTGAGAAAGACCGTAGAACGGCCTTCAGACTCTGACTACAAGCTCTGACTTGTATTCAAACTGAGGATCTGAGGATATAATGAACAAGGATGTTTTTCAATTTTTTAACTATGATATATATAGAGATAGATATAATATCCTCAATCAATGCACTACTGGACATAGGCCTCTCCTAATTGGGATGATAGACAGGAAGGTACCTACAGGGTTTTATTACGAGCGTTTCTTCTCTCTCATGAAACGTTTGAGTATTTTTCCGTTATTCGGCTCATGATTACTCGCCAGATGGTGTGTTGATACTTGTATTTTTTCACAGTCATCACACGGATTTCTCAGCACCATAATGGAATAGACAACACCTATGCAAAGGATCACGAAGCCGGTGGTCATTTAAATTATTTGGCAGATATAAAAATCAGAAAAATGAATTCAAAGCAGATAGATCGTGTACGTGTTTGAATATTAAAATGAAAATAAAAAAAGATTATCTATAAAATTTACATAAATATTTGTAGGTAACGTAAGTGTAAGTTTTTTTTATAACCAAACAACTATGTATATTAATTATGATAATAAAAGTAAACAGACATTCACGGTCAATGTTTGTTTATTTTTCCGCCATTTCAGTCTCAAGGTCAACGCGGTATTACGCAATTTAATATAATTTAAGGCATTTTTCGCGAATATAACTAAGTATGTATAAAGCTCTTCTAGAGCTCATAGGGCCACACCACTAATTCGAGAACAAAGCAAACCTCACTAGCAAACAAGTCTATACCAGAGTCACGTCCGTCAATAAGCTGGCCGTACACAAGCTTATTTTCAGACGAGGCTCAGTCAGGCATTCCTTTCGGGGTGATGGTGGTAGAAAATTAATGGCACAAATTTGTCACAAATTTCAGCCGGGTGGGTATCACCGTGCACGATTGTGAAAAGCCCTCTATAGTTATCCAATCTCGGTTGGATTGCGTTCAGGGGTCAGCAAGTACACAGCCGGGCAGGGGGGATTGTGGTCGCAGCACTAGTGGGACCGGTGGGTGTCGTCACGCGGTGCTGCGACGTCAATCCTCTTTTGATGAGGCCGTCAAGCTGAGTGCTACCATTGTTAACATGGTACGTGTATGTAATGGTAACCCTCTTTCCTGAGACTTTGCCTTTAGCTTACTATCAGCAGGGCTAACATGCGCGCGTCGTCAAATATCTCGGATCGAGATTCTCAAGCGAAGTAATGTCGACATATTTTGTCGCGTCAAACTTTTTCCATTATTGTCTATGGCATACACATTTTTAAACATGTTAGTTGCTGTTTTCACATTTATCCGATAAAATCGGCCCGATACGGCCATTTGCTCGAAAGCACAGACTAGTTAGGGATGCTAGGTATGAAAAAAAGAGAAAAAAAATAGTGCAAACAATTTTCGACCTTATTGACATGACATGCTATCGAATTTTTTTTCTTATATTCGTGATCAGCGTCATCAATTAATGCGAAAAGACACGTAACAAAGGAAATGTGAATGAAAATCCTCGGATACAGCCTAGAGGAAAGCTTACACCATTGTCAGAACTTCGTTTATTTATTCATCTGGTGTACCGGCTTGCAGGTAAGATTGACTTGGACCCCTAAGATCTTGATGAGTCCCAAATTACTCAATCAATCAATTATCCTACTACAGTCTACTGCTGGACATAGGCCTCTCTCAATATGCGCCATTGCGTCCAATCCAATCCTCCGCCTTCCGCATCCAGTCCGTTCCAGCCACCAGGTCATCAGTCCATCTAGTTTAGGGGCGTTCTACCTATCGCCTGCCTTCTCGCGGTACCCAATCTGGGATTCGTCGGCTCTAACGGCCATCAGTAATTCGACAGACGTGGCCAGCCTATTGCCAATACTCAAGCTGGTCTAATTTACTGGATACACAATGTTTCTTGCACATAATTATTATACAAGTTTAGTTGTTAGTATAAGTACCCCACGTAAAGTTGTAATTGAATTTACTATTTTGTATGTCCTTGGCGCCACTTTAGCTTACGCCCCGAGGAGGGCCAGACCGAGAGAAATGGCCCTGGGTCAGCCGGGGTGTGAGGGATATGTAACGAGACAACCTCACCCTTCGGCCTAGCACATCGACCCACAGACGGCGTGCGGCTTAGTCGGTTCGAGTCCGACATAACCTCCCCCTTCGGCAGCGAAGGGGGGGGGGGGGACGTTGGTATTTCCCGCACGTAAAAAAAACCTTTACAATTTTGAACCTATGCTTTCACAAAATAAATTGAACTGAACTTCTTGAAGCCGTTGTTTCTTTGAAATTCGAATAACATATTATTAAAATAAACTTTTAGTATGGACATTCTGACCGTACATTTTAACAACAAAGAAATATAAAAGAATGTAGAAAAGTTATTCTTTTATTATGAAGATTGTTTTGTAGACCGTACAATGTATCCTTTATCTAGTAATTCCACGGTACAAAGCCACTAGCTGGCACGCGATGTTCGTGGACACTCCCTTACATGCATGATATCATTTATAAAAGTAATGATAATTATATTTATGTATTTTTACGAGTAGTTCTGCGAGTTGACCCCGCGGGTACCCTTTTTCACATCAAAATTTCAGGAATCATGTCATAAGTTACAGGCAAAAATCTTTAAAAGCCGTTCATAAATAACACAACCGCAAACTTCCCTGCTTATACTGTTGATTGATGGCACTTGGTGGAACTTGCTACACATCTTCAATGAAAATACTTGTACTATTCCACATTATTTATTAAAATCCTGACCGGTTTCGCTTTGCGGCATTATCAAAACAAAAAAAAACATGTATCAACCTTTGATAATGCCCGTAAAGCGAAACCGGTCAGGATTTTAATAAATAATGTGGAATAGTACAAGTGTTTTCATTGAAGACGCAAAGTTTCCTTTTTATCTCCCTCATATTCTCTCCTTTCAAAAAAGGCACTCGAAAAAAGTTTTCAAATTAAAGAACATGTATGACAAGTATAGTTAAAATCGGTTAAGAAATGCGCCCTCTAGACCGACAAACAGGCATACGGACAAAAGCAAAGCGACTACTGTGTCAGTCGTGTTGTATCAGTTTCATTAATCATTATGTTGAATAGAGCGACAATTAGAGTGGTCTAGGGCTCGAATCCTGGTGGTAAAAAATTTAAATATAATTTAATAAGTACCTACATATAATAAAAAAGTACTTACAAAGCCACTCTTCGCTTTCTCATGGCGGGACATTTTTTTCTTTTTAACATCCAGGTGGACCATTCTGTAACAAAAAAAATCATTTTATAATAAACTTTTCAATAACAAAACACAAAATTGCTTTCTAATTAGACTCATCATCATAATCATCACAGCATTAAGTCTCTGTTGCATTCAAGGCTTTCACTTTGGAGCCTCGTGTCTGCTTAGCACGGTCTTCGGCATCCTTTACATTGAAACCGTTGTTACGCATGCCATCGTCTACAAAGCGAATCCAGCACGCGGGTCTACGCCTATCCCTCCTAACAAGACCTTGCGAAGTCAAACATTTTCAGACCGCCATGGTCGCAGCAAAAGGTAGCAGCCCTTTTTTTTACGTGAATCCCCACGGATACCCACCCCTCCGGAGCCGGAGGGGGAGGTTATGTCGGACTCAGGGGGATGACCCTGGGTCAGCCGGGGTGCGAGGGATATGTCGCATGACAACCTCACCTTCGGCCTAGCACTACGACCCAGAGACGGCGTGCGGTTTAGTCAGTTCGAGTCCGACATAACCTCCCCCTCCCGTCTGTGGGGATTTCCCGCACGTAATAAAAAAGAAAATAAAAAGCCATGTCAAGGACATGAAGGCTGCCGCGGATGCGAGAGTGTCTCACGTGTTTTGTACGCGTGTCTCCGTACATACACCGCAGTATTTTCATCTCCGTAACATCTCCTGCTTGTGTCGTTCTAGTAACGGCCATGTTTCGCAACTGTGTTTCAACAGGCCTAATAATGATCTGTCTACTCCTTTCAACCTAGTCTCTTAAACCTGCCCCTTTCAGCTTAGTCAGTTTAGAGTAAGAATAGCGGTGGGCAATATCCGACAGCCTACTGCCCACCTTCTTGGCTTTCAAATGATAAGATTCAAAATGGTTTGTAACATGTGCCCACGAAATGAAATTTTTAAACTAACCCTTAGGGTCACAAATGAAACCAATGCGTGCCATGATTTCGTAATCGATGTTTCAATTACACTCATCATTATTAACAACACGCATTATCAAAGCACTCCGCACTGTTCGGCACTTTTGAACACTTTAAGCTGATCATCATTCATCATTTTCATCAATAGTGTTTAAATTGTTCTGTCAATATACAATAGAGTCTTGGTTGTAACAATTGTTTATCAAACTAGTGGTGAGGTCCCGGTTTCGCCTGGGAATAAATAAGTTAACAAAAAAAATTTATGCTTCTTCAAAAATGGCTGATTTTACATACAACCGTTCATCACCTATTTTACCCCTTTACGGCTGGTCCTAATGTGCTATCTCAATCCAAATAAACCAATCGGAAACCAGAATTTTGATCGATTCGTTGCTCAAAACGTCCATATATTCAATCGATGGATCACTTTGACAATCTTTTCTTATTATCGATCCCACATTTGAGCAACGAATCGATCGAAATTCTGGTTTTGGATTGGAAAATTTGGATTGAGATCGAATATTAGGGCAGTTGAGTGAAGTTCGGTGGCTTAGGCTCTGCTTTGATAAATTAGTAGAGACTAGTTCCTATTTTTTATTACTTTTTATTGGATTCTATCGCGATTTATGTAGTATCATTCACTTTTAGAGCGACCGTAGTCACCCAGCCATAGTCGCGGTGGTGAGAAGTGGACGAAACATCGCGCTAAAAGTAAATAATATTATATAAATGATGATAGAATTCATTAAAAAAAAAGACAACCTCCGTGGCATAGCGGCAGTGATAACGGCTGCTGCGCAGGGGGTATTGGCTATTTGCATTGGTCAGGTCGGGCCTCGGAGAGCACGTTAACCCGTCGGTCCCGGTTGCCATACAATTTATGACAGTTGTTATGGGTAGTTGGAGCCCTCAAAAGTCCAACAACTGGTGTAACTACAATTCTTCGATATCATCATTGGGTTTTGGAGGTCAGATGGGCACACCTTACTCTTCATCTACTGCAGACCGGTGTGTTCATTATCAGTGTTGGATTCCATACGAATTAGACAGCATCACTTTCCAGATTCCAATAGTACTGGGGCCCAGCAGAGGTGGTGCAGCCAACGTAGCATAATTAATTAAAAGCTGCATCAGCAAAATTGCCCTCCTATAGTTAATTTTCAATGTGTCAATGTCACGGATATGGATATAACTTTCCAATTGGAATTCTTTGAACTGAGTTTGGACACAGCTTAGGAAGGTGGTGAAGCAACATTAACTAACCTAGACCAAGTTTCTTCGATGAAATGGGCCTATGCAGTTGTTGTGATATGAATATGGAGTTACCAATGGATATCCTATACAAACCCTATCTGGATTTATAGGAGGATAATTTTACTGTAATATAAAGTTGTATGAAATAATCCATACTAAAATTATTAATGCGAAAATAACTCTGTCTGTCTGTATGTTACACTTTCAACAATGGAACCAATTTACACATTAACACCTTGAGAAAGAACTTGGCCTATGTTTGGTTGTGACACGGGCATCTAGTTGTGTATGAACAAAATTATAATTAAGAAAAAAAAAATGACCGAGTTTGGTGTAAAAAAATTAAGTAATTACCATAAGTCTCTGACCTATTTTTATAATTAAGCAACTGTATATATATTTTACATACAAATAGTCTTTATTTCAAGGTGTAATTAATATGCACACAAACGTCTGACTACATTAACTGTATTTAATTCTAGGTATTTATTTAAAGTACACAAATAAAAAAGTTGGTCCTGAGACAAGCTTTCAATTCGAGATTGGGATGGTTAGATGGATGTCACTTTCAGATAAACCTAAAAGCAAAAGAGCTGAGCCCTAGTTTAAAATTGCAACCTTCGGATGCAACAGGGATCAACGTTTGGATACTCTAAATGTGTGCAAAATTTCTGCTAAACCAAACTAGCAGTTTTGGATGATTTATCTAACAAACAAACAATGTATGCCTCAATCTTCTCAAGGCAACGATTCACTGTGTAAATGGTTCCTAAATGAAATTGTGCCATTTTGAACATACTGTCAGTGGCTTTTCATAAATCTTCTTTAGTGCAAGAGGCAGTGGCGAGGGATCCTTATAACCCAATTCCTCCCGACTTGCCAGTGTGTTGCATGGTATATGACAAACTAAATTGAAGTAAGGTTTTGTAATAATATTCCAGCCAGCTGGTATATTATTTATATATTGTCTCTAGCATATATTCCGCAGATTTAAAGTGCCTTTGACCTGCCCTTGTCTTTAATACATCATTAATTTGATCAGTATATCTTTTGTAAGGACGATCTTAACTTGCCTGCCACACACTCATTCCTTATAAGATTAGAGTTCATTCGCGCTATGTACCAAAATCACCTTACATACATATAATCACACCTTCGTCCCCGGAGAGTAAGGCAGAGGTGAATTGACACTTATATTTCACCATATCATTGTATTTGGTCCCTCATAATAGAGGGTGAGAATATTGCCATTTTCTGGGCATTATTGTTGACTCGAGCCATGCATATGAGGCTGAGTCCGGGCAGTGTGTGAGTGATTTTTGTTGACATTTATGGTTACTGCTCCCTTTTGTAGCAGCGTGATGTTATTTAGCCTATAAACTTCCTCGACAAACGGGCTATTGAACACCAAAATAATTTTTCAAAATAAACCACACTGTTTCTTTTTCTTACCACAAAAGTGGAAGACAAGCTCACAGCCTGATGGAAAGTGGTTAACGTGATCTATGAATGTGTGCAACCAAACAAACAAACTTTACAGCTTTTTAGTATTAATATAGATAGATATAGATTTAAAGGGTTTTATGAAGTCTAGCAAACCTTAGTTAGAATGGTACCAATGGTGGAGATTCTGATTGACAGTCCCTTTCAATATAAAAGTAGATATAAGTTCTAACAACTTGACTATTATAATCTTTTACGTTATTTCAATACTGGAATTTATCTAAAACATCTATTGTTACTTTTTTTCTTTATTTATTTGTAGTTATTTGAAATTAACATACTACGGAACGTAAAAAGTCAATAAAATCTTATAATCTTTAAATTATTACACGCTTATTGGGTTTACAGTTATCAGACCTAAAGACTAAGGCCCCCGAGAGTAAACAACGGGGTCATTCGAACATAAAAAAAGTTTAGCCAAATAACTGACAACCCAGTAGCACTGTAAAACTCGTATTATTTACCAAAATATCACGAGAAACTATTGTTTATTGCGCTAAAACGATAACTATATAACTTATTTAGCGTATAACTACTTCATCCGCTCATAAACATAAGGTTTTAAATCATAAAAATGTAAAAACATAAGCAGACAACATACAACGGTCACCGTTCATTATAACCTAAGATAACTATCGCATAATCACTTTTAGCCAAATAAACTGATAGAGATGAGATAATAGATCCACTTTACCACTAAATAAACGTAGATTTAATCCCATACAAGTTCACAAACATCACTTTTATGATAAAAACATGATAGATAACACAACACAACACACATATGCAACACAATAGTGACGCGCCAACGTTAAAAATCAAGGCAAAGGTTTGAAGACTTTGAAGTTTTGAACATCATCATTTCAATAGTGATGAGCTTATTAGTTAATTCAAAACTGTGAATGGCGACATCTATGCTAACTTGACGATACTAAGAACAAAGTTCATCGCCGTTCTAACACAGACACAACGAGGTAAGTTTAATGAGGTTTTTATCATTTTTGGTTTTGCTATTAAAAACCACAAAAACACAATACATGATATCTTTGTAAGATAATAATTATTTGTATTTTAACCACCAAGTAACACTCTCAATGTCAATGCAGTGCATTGAGAACGATTGTCATTGGTCGAGATCCAGTGACGTCACCGAATCCGACCAATAACAATATCTATCAAGGCTTTAGCAGCGCTGGGCTCGAAGCCGTGTGCTTAGAGAATTACACAGCAGTCAGCAGTCGCACCTGTGTAAAGGCCCAAATAAATTAAAATGTGAAAAAGCAAAAAGGGGAAAGCCAACACACACTTTAGATTGAATTGGATTGGATTTTCTTTTTATGCCATTTAGGTGGCAAACAAACACACGACCCATCTGCATGAATAGTGTTTACCGTGGCTTAAGTATGGACGTGTGCAACACCAGGGGCGTCAGACTTGTGCTTTTGATCCTGTAGAAGCCTGATGCCCTTCGTGAAAAATCCCCTATTAAAATCGCTTGGATGAAGAAAGAATCATCATAGAAACCAACAAGGTGTGAAAAACTTCTTACTCACTACTTACACAGTAATACTGTCAGCACGAAATATGTCCAATAAAAAAAAATCTATTTAAATTGATTCTTCTTTTTTTCTGGAATTCGAAACTCTTTTCGAATATCCCATTTATTCATTATCCACCATCCTTCTCACTGCCATGGAATAAGATTGCTGATTCCAATAGTATTAAGTTTAAATTAGATTTTAATTTTTTTTTTTATTTAACTAAATTTCAACGTAAACCCATTATTTTAAACATGGACAAGACTCAGGAACCACCCAAGAAATGTTTCTGTGCGAGATGTTTCCTTCCCATCGATCCTGAAGATAAAGTGGATATTGAAGGGCAAAGCTTCCATAGGATTTGCAGTATGTGTTGTAAGTAGGAAACCATGGTATTATTATCTAAATCCCGCAGGCCAGACTATTCTCTTAGTCACTACGTTCATACAGTTTGATGTTAGAAGCAGTAAGCCTGTTGAAAATTGCCCTGCTTACGCAGCAAAAGTGCTTCTCTTGTCAACGCTTCATACGCGTATAAGTAGGGCAATTTACGGATGCTTGCTACTTTGGTTGGGGTGTGGCTTAGGTGACCTATTTAGGCCCTGAAGTTCTTACATCGTCAGTAATGATTTTGGTAGCTAGTCCCGCAAGAAAATAACAATTACTGAGAACGGCCTCATATTTCCAATATCCATATTCCATATCCGTCAATTGAATGCCAAATGCAAAAGTTCTAGGAATATAAATAATTTGGTCCTACACATATGTGCTCGCGTCTATTTCCCTCAAGAATAGGGACTGACAACAGCCCAATTGTGACCCCGTAGCCATAAACGAGTTCCAAATTGAAGAATATTGAATCATTCCATTTCCAGGCGTATGCCGAACAATTCCTCCTTCTCTGAAGATGTTCTACGGTCATGTTTTCTGCAATGACTGCTTCAAAGCGCACGTGCTATCGAGGTTTAGGGGGGAAAATCCACGCATCCATTCGAACAGCTGGTGGATGCAGTGGGCGCCTGGAGCTAAACCTCAGGAAGCGACCTGTGAAAAGGATAAAGAGGATAGCAATAAAGAGAAAGGTAGCTATGCCAGCCATCTCATTCATATCATTTCATCTTAAGTGTCCCCGATGGCATTTGAGTATTAAAGCTGCAGAGCCCGGGGTCGGTTAACTACTTCTACCTTGATTTGACTTATACCTACGGCTTTTGACTGCCTCCCAAACTCTGCCAAAAAAGCCTATGCCAGAGCCACGTCCGACATCCATTGTATGAGCTTGCAGGCAAAGTTGACTCCAGTGCCAAGAGGTTTTTGCAAAGATTGCAAAGAGAGACCCACCTCTTTGCATAAACTTTCTATAACAGGGTAGTGTACTCGTAGATTTAGGAGGCAGCCAAGCACACAGTCCATCTAATGGGATGTGCTTTCCGTGGCCTATGGACGTGTGCAAGTGCAACACCATATGTCCCACATGCTGTCGATTCAACATTTCTTTTCAATTTCAATTTGATTTTTCTCTTATAGATGATGACGCGAAAAAGGCGAATACGGATACAAGCGCCAAAGATAAGGAGGAACCTACGAAGCGATGCATCTGCGCGCGATGCTTACAGGCGGTGGACGAGAGTGACAAAGTGGATGTCGGCGGGCAACACTTCCACCCTCAATGTGCAAAGTGCTGTGAGTATTTTCACCATTTAATTTTATGCACAGACTCGATAATATTGACAATAAAATACATACGTCAAATATTGTGTATATGCCAGTAATACAGGTCACACCTAGATAAAAATTTTCAGCCTTTTGGGCACGGTACCAGGACAGGTAGATGGGGAGGAGAATTTTTCGATGCCTAAAGTTGCTGTCTCTCCCCCTCTTTTATGTATTATATTGTATATAGCATAATTTTTATTATTTAGTATTCTGTAATATACTTGTAAACTAAATTGGCAGTGTATATTGTCAATATTAGGTGTTGTGTGGTGTCACTATGACAAATTTAATAACTTGCCGCTTACAGCTAACCGGACTTTTACAGGGATCAGAGATCCGGGATCAGGGAGTTTATTTTTATGTATATTATAGCAAGGTCTTCATAAAAAATTGTATTTCCAGATTTTTGCCACGCGATTCCCAAGGACAATCTCAAGATCTACTACGGTCAAGTGTTTTGTGAGGAGTGCTTCAATAAGCACGTCTTGAACAGGAGCAAGGATAACCCATCGGAATTCTTCAAGAACTGCTTCGAACAATGGCAGAACAATGCCCAGTTTGCTGAGAATATGCGAGAGTTCCTCGCGGGGAATAGAGAGAATGCGCCTTTCATCTTCATGATGCAAGGGCAGCAGCCTCCTTTTTGCAGGTGTGGGACTGGGCCCCAGGAATGGTTCCAGAGTAATGAGCCTAAGAAATGTGAGTAGGTAATTGTAATTTTGTTCCTAAAACCCACACCCAATTTTAGCATGCCCACCAGGAGATTGAGAGGTCCAGCAGTCGACTGCAATAGGCCAATTGACCATCATATCTAGAGGGCTTCGTTACGATTTCTGAACAAGGCTTAAGAGACAAGTACATTGTAGCTTCTTGGGCCTTTGACTATTGGTGACTATAGGTTTCTGTAAGCTGGTTAGCAATAATGTAATATGTCCCTTTATCCTTGTAGGTGCGTAAGAGTTGAATATGAAAAATTTTCACAGCTGCGACACCGGCAGTGTCTATCGCGGACGAATCCGTCGGCACCTGGGACCTTTCATTTGAGAACCGGACAGAGGTGTCCGAAAATCCGGAGTCGAGCAATGCCATCGAAGAATCAGCAAATCTGGAAAATACTAACGTGTCTGCAGCGGAAAAAATTGAAAAGCTGACAAAATACCTACATGAGAGAGATCTAAACGAAAAAGTCCTGAAAAAATGGAAAAACCTCAATGAGTTAGATAAATTATCGAAGACCTCGGGTCTGTGTTTCGAGGCATATTGCGGCTGGGTCAATATGCAGGACCCGAAGGTCTCTACAACCCAGCTGGATTGTCCTAAGTGTTTGTGGCAGTGTGGTCATATTTATGTCAACAGTGATTATTTGAAAAAAGTTCCTTGCGGAGATGTGTGAATAAAATGTGGTGTCTATCTCTTAACATTTGTTTGATTTAAAAGGTAACGTTTAACAGCCAAATGGGTTCATCTCTGAATACATTTAGGTGCATGACTAAATACCAGGTAACATCACCCTATTCGAGCAACGGCGAACTATGCTTGTTCTACTGCACGATGTAACAATAGAAACTACGTCGCACTATGCAGTTAACGCTGCGCTATGCAGTTAACGCTGCACTGTGCAACCTAACGCTGCACTATGCAGTTAACGCTGCACTGTGCAACCTAACGCTGCACTATGCAGTTAACGCTGCACTGTGCAACCTAACGCTGCACTATGCAGTTAACGCTGCACTATGCAGTTAACGCTGCACTATGCAGTTAACGCTGCACTATGCAGCTAACGCTCCACTATGCAGTTAACGCTGCACTATGCAGTTAACGCTGCACTATGCAGTTAACGCTGCACTATGCAGCTAACGCTGCACTATGCAGCTAACGCTGCACTATGCAGCTAACGCTGCACTATGCAGTTAACGCCATACTATGCAGGTGCAACAGTACCATGCAGGTAACGCTGCATTTTACAGGAAACTCTACACCATGCATGTATTTCGTATTATGCATGTAACGCCAGCACTATGCAGGTAACGCTTGTCTGCCCCAAGGGGTTGTATTAGTACAAAAAAAATTAAAAAATACATCCTGTATATATTGCTACCAAGTCAGTATCCATACTAATATTATAAATGCGAAAGTAACTCTGTCTGTCTGTCTGTATGTTACGTTTTCACGCCTAAACCACTGAACCGATTTTGATGAAATTTGGTATAGTGGTAGATTAGACCTTGAGAAAGGACATAGGCTATGTTTGGTCGCGATAACCGACATCCACGCGGGCGGAGCCGCGGGCAACAGCTAGTAGCATATAATAAATAGTACCTACATAGTTACGCTAGTACTATTATCTACTCTGTGATATAGTACAGATTTTGTATTCTTCAGTTTATCAATAAGTTACGCAGATGTTTACCCACCTTAGATATTTCTTAAAGACATAATCATAGGGTACTGCGTGTTGCAGAGACGTGGTGCCTTGAGTTGTTAGGTATTTAAGTTGATTAATTTTTTATGGAGTTAATGTTAAGTTAATTCATTTTATTATGAGTTTTAATAATTTTATTATAAGAGTACTAGCTTTTTCCCGCGGCTCCGTCCGTTTGTTTTTGATGTCCTATTTTTCTGCACCCCTTTGGACCCTAAGCTTTCATTTAAAAAAAACCCATTGAAAATTGGTTGGATAGTTTTTGAGTTATGATGAGAATGACGCTAAACAACAATATTTTCCAAACCAAGTGTTAAATATCTTCATCATCATCTTCAGCATCATCTTTTCAAGATAATAAGTAGCAATAAAAGAATCGGTGTGATTGAAGCCTTTGTTGCTGATTTTACGTTTTGCACATTTTGCTTGTGGTGTACATTTTGCGTTTTGCACATTTTATATTTTGCACATTTTGCACTTTGAAAGAAAGAAAGAAAGACAGAAAGAAAGAAAGAAAGAAAGAAAGAAAATACGTTATTCAAACAAACCTACGAGTCATTTTGCTTGTGGTGCTCATTTTGCTTTTTGCTCATTATGTCCCGAAGGGCTTCATTTCGGGCACCTCGAAGTCTAGCTTAGCTTTCTTACTAATTTACAAATAAAAAAATGAAGCATTATTTATTGTAACTCAGCCAGACCACTGACCTTAAAAATAGGGGTCAGTGACCTAGATAAACAATACATGACCTGTCATAATCTATGGCATGCTTGTAAGTCAAAGTGACGTTTTCTGTCACTGTCATGCATAGACTGCCATGTGTCAAGTTTGTTTGAGAATCTTTCTGTCAATAGAGTTGCGCATTTAAATCAAACCTCTGACTTAGCTTCTGACCAAGGAAACATGTTGTATTATCTTATCTTATCTATAGCCACGGTTCGCTGGTTCACTGTCTCAGTCCTTTAGTTAAAAAATTTTGTACTTAGTGCAATAATCAACGTAGAGTATTTGTATTTTCACTTGAGAATTCATCAGTAGTGGACGTGGGCGCTTTTATTATAATACAAAATGGGAGATGCCGGCGACAAGCATGTAAATGGTAATACAGCCATAAAAAGGTGGGTGTATCTAATTTAAAATCTAATATTGTATTCATTAAAACCGTAGACGGAGAAAACTTTCTTTCTGTAAGATTAAAACTGTCTAAAGCGAAAGTCTCGAATCCAGAGCCTGAAAAATCGTGTGCTTTGAATTTCAGTTAACACTGTAATTTTGCTTTTTTATATATATACTCACTTTTATGTATAGGTACTTGGATTTGTTCTGCTTTAGATTGGTCATTCTGGAAGTCCATAGAAGAAGGCTACGTTTAACAGTGGACTATGAGCGGCTGATATGATAATGATGATATATACACATAATTGAGCCATTAGTTTCACGCATGTATAAAAAACACATAAAAGTATTATCCAATTTCCAACCTTAGACCCTGCAGACATTTGGATGCTTTACGAACACATTTATATAAGTTTTTATTTTTATTTACATAGATTTCCTTTTATTTCCTCATTATTTTTAAGCGGCCACACTATTTTCTAAACTGACAAGTCAGATGGCTTAAAGGTCTTGTAACCATGCCAAAAGGCACAAAACCTTCAATTCAAAAAGAACCTGACAGATCAGAAAAGTACAACAAACTTTGTTTAGTCTGTTTACAGGCGTGGCTTTGTTAAGAAAACAGCTTTTTATGAATTAAATAACTACTCTCGCCGTTTTCATATGATAAAAAACGTTTACATTTAAGTTTGAAATGTGTTCTGCAGTAATATCATCGTGAAATAAGTGCCTGTATACAAATTAGAGTAGGGCGACGACTGTGACAGTTTTGATACTAAAACAATCATGTACGGGCGTAAAACTCCTTCTACATATCGATCAACGCCCTCCGTGTATTCACATTACACTGGGAAGTAAGTACTTGAACATTTGTCACAGATTCTCATTGGAAAATATATGACCTATCTACCTATAGTTATCCGCCAAGCCCGTAACTCATAACAACTATACCTATTACACACATTTTATACATAGGTACATATAGTTACGACTCTTTCTCAGAGGGGTAGGCTGAGATGCCAAGATTGTAGCAGGTGGAAACAAATGGTATCTGTCTACTACACTCACATTACTTGTATGTCTATCAAATTAGTGCATAGTATGATTTCTGATCGGTTTTAGTTTCAAAAATAAAACCGATCATTAAATACAGATAAATAATATCAACAAGTAATAAGCAGTAGGCATGCCCTTTGTAGCCTGTAACAACTTGTCTAACTTACACAATTAGAATCTAACAATTGATACAATTAGAATCTAACAAACCTAATTTAAAATATTTGCCATAATAGTGTTAAGGGTCACTGTAGTTGTGTTAAGGGTCACTGTTGTTCAATTATTTAAGAAATAAAACTACACACTTTGTTTCACCACTACTTTCATCCATGCCATTATAAAATTGTAAATTTGTTGTATTTGTACAAAGTCAAAGTCAAAGATTTTTATTCAATCTAGAACAAAATTATTGTTTCTTATTGACGTCAATAAATTCTACTTAACCTAAGTTTACCACCGCTTCCAAGGCGCTGGTGGAGAAGAAACGGCGCAATAAACTCCACTGCAGCATTTTTTCAGACGTCAATTTACAATATTTATATCCTTAAGGCTAAATATGGACGAATCTACATTTATCCTGTGTCTAATGAACAAAATATAAAATAAAATAAAAGCTTTATAATAAAATAATTAACCTAAGTTAAAATATGACTTAAGTTCAGTATTATGCTGAAACTACAGCATTTTAGGAGGTGTCTTCGCCATGCTCAAGCCAGACGTTTTGTCTTTAAGATATGATATGCCCTATAGTATGCTTTTTACATCAGTTATGAATAAATAATGAAATAATATAATTAAATTGATTTTAAGGCATACTTAGGACAGATTCAGGCAATTTATTATAAAAGCGTATTCCTTCTCCCTTAAAAGAATTGCTTACTCTGCTAAGCTGATAACATGAAAGTAGCAGTTTATGTTTATTGCGCAGATTTATGTCTGTAATGTCACTTTTGTGAAATAAAATATATTTTATCTACTCTGATACTATAATACAAAGATTATAAAATTGAAATCAAAACTCTTATGACAAACATTACGCACAGGCCAAAAAAAAAGTTTTATTACGATACAGGTCTTGTATGGACACCTATATCATAAAATAACTTTTTAATCATAACGATACACCTATACAATCCCCATCCGGACTGAACCTCTACTTAAAAAAAAAAAACGGCCAATTCGCAAGAAAAAAAAAAGAAACGCGCATGCGCAATCGATGTTTGCGGCCTTATCTTGGCGTCAACTTCTTTTTTTACATTTATATTAAACAAAGTTTGGTTATGTTTGTAAAATAAATTAGTTTATGTATTATAGTATGAGAGTAGATAAAGTAGTGTATGACACTGTACATAACTTGGTCTTATAACACTCGTGTGATATTATAAAAAAACTCGCCTACGGCTCGTTTTTTTAAAACACACTCGTGTTATAAGAACCCTTATTATTAGAGATGCGCCGAGTAGCACTTTTGCCGAGTAACGAGTACCGAGTTTTACTCGGTTCAATTTTTTTCCTACCGAGTACTCGGCCGAGTAACTCGGTTCAATCAAATCCCCGTTTCGGGCGCGTAAACAAGAACAAACAGATTCGCGCGGCACGAGCGGCCGGCTCGCGTTGATACACCCCTCACTCCGCCCCCGCCTGTCATCTATCAGTTGCTTGCTAGTTTACAAACAAATACGTCGCGTTGCACGTCATAGTAAATAAATAATTGAAAAAGTTTGTTAATTAACAACTGACGGAAGAGTTTAAAGGTTTGGAAAATGAAACTTTGAAAGAAGAAGAAAGAAGAAAGAAAGAAAAACCTTTTATTTTAGTGCAGCACCGATTACACAATTAATAGTGTACTGACACACGCATTAACTTAATCAGGCACAATTGTTCTTCGCGCTACACCAAAAAAAGGGCCAGTTCTGCATGGTATCAGGCACAACTGCATGGTATTAGTCACAAGTGCCTGACGCAAGTTTTCAACTGGCTCCTATGTGGAGGGCATGCGACATGAATAATAAATAGAAAGATATTAAATTTATAAAAATCTAGAAAATAGAAAAAGAGATGGAACACAAAAAAAAACAAAAAAAAAAACACAACAGCAGAAGCCAACATGCTGGAAATATCTCAAAATTGTGAACTATTTGCGTCAACGTCAACAACCTAAATATATTGCTTTACCTAAACCGAGTATACTCGGCATTAAAACCGAGTTATTCGGCCGAGTACGAGTATCAAAAAACCCGCCGAGTACGCCGAGTACCGAGTAGCAACCGAGTACTCGGCCCATCTCTACTTATTATGCAACAGTATCATAAACTACTATTTCCTAACATACATAATGTTTGAGCAAGAGAGTTCTCGAGTGGCGACCACGCGCCGAAAGACGCAGTGTAGGCAGGCCTCCCACACGGTAGACCGACGATCTGGTGAAGGTCGCCGGAAGGGCATGGATGCGGAAGGCGCAGGACCGGTCAATGTGGAAATCCTTGTGGGAGGCCTTTGTCCAGCAGTGGACGTCTTTCGGCTGAAATGATGATGATGACGATGACATAATGTTTTCAAATATATATTGGGAAGTAACATTTAAAATATCAATATTCTTAAATCGTTCCCTGAGGGAGTCTTTTTTGCCTAAACAAAAAATGCCATGAATTGCTTTGCAATATAAATACAGTTTCTGAATCTGCCGCATTTCCCCAAAGTAGTATTCCATAGGACATCAAGCTATGAAAGTAACTGAAGTATACAAGCCTAGCAGTAGCTACATCTGTCAGCTGCCTAATCCGTCTCACAGCATAGGCAGCAGAGCTAAGTTTATTTGCCAAAATAGTAATATGGTCACCCCATTGTAATTTTGAATCTATTGTAATTCCCATTAATTTGGAATCTATTGTAATTCCCATTAATTTGGAATCTATTGTAATTCCCATTAATTTTGAATCTATTGTAATTCCCATTGTACAGTCAGCATCATTAAAATGTCACTAAGAAAAGTACTCAAAATAATCCAAATAACAAAATCCCAATTTTATATTGGTTATTAGAGTACTCAAATAGTTGTAAGTGTCCAGAGTGGTCCAACTATCTTAACAATCGGTCTTATTTTGAGTACTTTTGTCAGCGACATTTTAATGATGCTGACTGTACATTGGAAGTATTTAAAAAAAACTTGAATTATATTATACTGAACAAGTATTTTTTTTCATTCTTACCTCTTTGCTTGATAAACAAAAAACTACTGAACTGGTTTGGATGCAGTTTTTTTTATTAAAAAGGTCTTGGGCATATTTGAAAGCTAATATAAAATGTTTGATCACCATTGGTAAGTAGAATTGGAGTTTAGGTATGACAAAAAGCCATAGTATTCAGCGTTCAATTTGTTTTTGTGCTTGTGGACAATAATAATCTTGGCAATTGACCCACTGGCCTTTTAATCTATTGATATATACACTTATCATGTACACAAAAAATGTATTAATGTGCATAGGTACTATGTTTATGCCATAATAAACGAGTATAATTCATTTTGCTTTTATGAGAAAAGTGCTACCATTTTCCTTCTTCTGACCTACACAACCCAAACGCGATATTGAAGCATCACAGTTGTTGAACTTTTGAAGGCTCCAACTACCCGTAATAACTGCCATAGATGTTTGTATGGTAACTGGAACCGACGGCTTAACGTGCTCTCCAAGACATGACCAAACCAAAGCAAATACCTATATTCATGTATGTATACAAATAATTGCACTGAGTGGGGATTGAACTCGCGCCTCTTGCACAGCGGCCGTGTTCACTACCGCTACGCCACGGAGGCTGTCATATGTATGTGTAAATGACTTTATTGTAACAGCTATAATCTCAAACACCTTATCTTTCGGAGTCTTTCAAGCTGTAGGTCATCATTGCCTTGTTTATGTCTCTGGACAACCATTACAGACGAACATCATTTTTTCTGAGACTTTAATACTGAGACTACTTTACTATCCCATTCTATAAACTTTTTCAGATCGTCAACAAATCTCCGCTCATCAAAATCATTACGCTCGCTGCGAGTGCCATGGTACCAGAAGCCGATTCTACATGATGCTTACTTCCTGGATCTTCAAAGGGGTTCTCTGCTCACTGGATTCTTTTCACTGGTATGTTTAGTGGAAATATTGTATGTATTCCCTTTGGGTTGTCTGTCTCTTCATCCAAGCGGCAGTCCCGTTTGCAATCAAAGTTTTTGAAACCTGGGATCTACTCTCCTTTATATTCCATTTTATGGGAGCAACAGCCTGTCAATCAACACGTGTAATGGCCTGCAGGAGGTGGGCGCTGAATATTTTTATCTCC